>OX421315.1:1838820-3166053 GCA_949125395.1 Diaphora mendica
AACAAACACGTGTCTTTAGTCTACGCGACACAGCAGGTTCGAAAAAGTTCACCTGATATAAAACAGGGAGTTTGCTGAACAGAAATACATCTTAAGAGCTTTCAATAGCAAGCATAACGCATCGGTAGTTAAACAATGTTATTGTTGACACATTTTAAAATACTGTTGTGGCTAAAACGTGAACAATCTAAACTTATTAAATTACTTGCCCCGACTGGCTGAGTCATCAGCGCAGACCTAAGTCGATGGGGCTAGCCGATATTTTGCCATGCTTTTTATGTTGCACGTAGGTACGTATATTGTACCCTGTGAGCTTGTACTATGAACTTGTACTTTGTAAATATATATTAGGTACTAACTGACCCGGCGAACTTCGTACCGCTATATTTACATATCTGTCTTAGCTTCCCGTCGCGGACAAAAAAAAAAGCGGCCAAGTGCGAGTCGGACTCGCCCATGAAGGGTTCCGCAGCAGCAAGTAACATGATATAATTTTTATTTTATTTTTATATTTGTGTTGATTGAATAAAAGGTAAAATGCAGTTTATTTATGACGTATTAAAGAAAAACTACTTACTAGATTTCGTTCAAACCAATTTTCGGTGGAAGTTTGCATGGTAATGTACATCATATATTTTTTTAAATTTATCATTCTCTTATTTTAGAAATTACAGGGGGGGGGGCAACATTTTACCACTTTGGAAGTGTCTCTCGCGCAAAATATTCAGTTTAGAAAAAAATAATGTTAGAAACCTCAATATCATTTTTGAAGACCTATCTATGATACCCCACACGTATGGGTTGGATGAAAAAAATTTTTTTGAGTTTCAGTTCTAAGTATGGGGACCCCCAAAATTAATTGTTTTTTTTTCTATTTTTGTGTGAAAATCTTAATGCGGTTCACAGAATACATCTACCTACTAAGTTTCAACATTATAGGTCTTATAGTTTCGGAATAAAGTGGCTGTGACATACGGACGGACAGACAGACGAACAGACAGACAGACAGACAGACATGACGAATCTATAAGGGTTCCTTCCTTTGGCACGGAACCCTAAAAAGAATTATTTAATTTGTTCCAGCCGATCGGAAGTTATGCGCGTACATACATTTCGGCGATTCATTTTCATATTTAAGTAGATAGATAAGATTAGGAATTGCAATCCGGTGTCATTTTCACCGACCGGATCCGGATTTGTCATCCGACCGGATCCGGACCGAATTTCATAAATCAGGCCGGATCCCACCGGATCCGGTCGGATTGATTTAACCAAAATAAATTCATTTCCTTGTGCGTTTCAACATAAACCGTTGTCTAAACGAAGTCGACTTTATTATGATAACTTATCGTCGTTCATCGCCAAAACAAATAGAATCACAAGCTAAAATTAAAAGCAATTAAATTTTCCAAAAATACTAATAATTTATTTATTGAAATAAATATTTTCAATACATATTGGGATTCCCGTATACCTGCGCTAGTAAAGACTGTGTTGGAGAAATTAGTATCTTCCCCAATTCTATAGTGACAATAGCGTTACGTCAACTTGATTTTGAAGATATAATAAAAGTAAAATAATAATGGCTTTATTACCTACATAACGTAGCTGGTGACACAGTCTTCTTTTTACAGATTAATTAGAGATCAAAACTATTAATCAACATCATTAAACTAACTAAACATGAAGTAATTATTAACCTTAACTGAGATCAAAAATTCGTAATTGTAATATTTGAACTCACTGATCTGACATCTAAGTAGATTTTTCAAGTGTCAAATAGTATGATGAAAAATGGAAAGCAGTCGTTTTGATTGCTTTTGAACTCAAGTTTTAACATGGAAAATTTATGTCTAGTTATATGTCTGTCATGTTTGTGTTCGAACTCTTTAGCTTGTAAACAAATATTGTTTATTAACTATTGGTTTGGAACAACGATCTAAAGAAACAGATGGTGTAATTTGTGTCATCTCCCAATCGACTTTTAATACGAGCTGCAAAAGTAGCCTGCGGGCACGGTACGAACAGGCAAAGTCATCAGCATACTCTTAAAGTGCTTTCATTCATGACAGCACGATTATTTTGCCAAAATATATATTTACCGGATCCGATTTCCGGATCCGGAGTAATAGTAGCGGATCCGGTAGACGTATATTTATGCCGGATCCGCCGGATTACCGGATCCGGTTTTCCGGATTGCAATCCCTAGATAAGATACATAGAAAGCATCGCTAGGCCGCGCCGCCATAGTGTGTGTCACCACACTGCATTGTTGCATTGTCTGCATTCGCAATTTAATATTGTGACCACTAACTATTTGATTCTGCTTTTGCTTTCCACCAGGCAGAGTAGAGTCACTTAACACCCAAACTCCGAAACAAATACATATTTGCAGATCATACAAACATTTGATCCGACCCGGAATCAAATCCAAGAACTCATGCATAGTAGTCCCGTACGCTACTACTGCACCAACGAGGTAGTATAAAATAAGGGATGATGGTTATAAAAGTTCGTCAATTTCAAAGTTATACATAGAAACGGAATAAGAATTAAACAAGCTATATAGTGAAGCCGCGGGTACTACTATAGCTACTCTTGCACTTACGTGATACAATTATAAACAGTCTCTCACGTGTATTTATGTATTTGTATATGTACTATGTATACAGACGATATAAGCCGATAAGGTTATATTAGTGACTTTATGCCTTTAATAGCCTGACATTAGTTAGTATTTATCGTGAACCGCTGTTTTATTAGACGTGGCGAGACTTAATATAAATCTGCACTATTGTTTTTATTTAAACAGGAAGTATCAATGCTCTGGCATCGTTAGAGTGAGAAGTAAAATATTAAAGTTTAGTTTGCAAAAACGAGATGCAGGCTTTACCTGGCTACTGCATGAGTGAATAATAAAACTACTAAAAAGGTCCGCTTTATAGATTTTTTTAACAAATGTATACCCACGTACATAATATAGATGTAAACTTTTATCGTTTTTACAAGCTTTTTATTAACTTGCAATGTAATGTATGTATGCTTGTATGTTCGTGTGGAATCTTGCAACTCAATTTTGAAGCAGATATCTTCAACCGATTTTGCTGAAATTTTACAAGCATATATGTATACAGCGTGACAATACAATATTACAATGACATGGAGCTGATGTGATGCTGGAGCGGGAAGATGCCCATAGGAACTCTGTAAAGAAACGTCGTAATATCATCGAGCTTGGACTCGTTTGTTTCTTCCCGAGGCAATGCAGTAAAAATTTATTATTACGCAATTTTTAAATCAGCTCATCGTATAAAAAACCTCAAATCTAAACATCGTTTTCTCCTTAGAAAGGATTTTTTGGCCCACTACCACGTTGATCAAATGAGTTGATATAGGATTTATTTCAAGCTTGTATCTCGCTAATGTACATAAAAACAGTTCTCGCTGCCCTAGTATGGCTGTGTTACATATATGGCTCAGTAGAATTGCATCATAAATATCACTGCATACTAAAACTAGAAGATAATAACAGTGTGTCGAGGGCAGTTAGTTTATTAGTAGGTAATTATTTTTTTAATTCATAGTTAGAGAATTAGTCATTGGGTATTTATAAGATATTATAATTGACTGCACGTTTGGCCTAGTGGTTTAACGGTCACCACGCCGTTTCCTACTTCGCCAAGTGTCGTGGGTTCAAATCCCACGTAGGACAACACTTTATGTGATCCATAAATTGTTGTTCTGAGTCTGGGTGTTCTTTGTGTCCGTTTCATGTATGTTTGTAAAGTCCCCCGCGACACAGGATTTATTCATAGTGCGGGAGTTGTCTTAAAAAAAAAAATTGTAGTGATTAAGGTGCATACCAAATACCAAGTAGGGTTTCTTTTTGTTACAAGTCATATTCTGCATATTCATCTGTAGGTACTTTATATTATAAATTGAAAGTAACTCTGTCAGTCTGTCTATCATGGTTTCACGACTAAACCACTGCTTCGATTTCAATGCAATTTGGCATGGAAATACTTTGATTCCTGAGGAAGAACATTGGCTACTTTTTATCGCGATAACTAACACACACGCGGGCGGAGCCGCGGACAAAAGTTAGTATTTTTTATATGTATGATCCTGCCAAAGTGATTCTACTCAGCCTAAGGAAAAGCAGAATCCAAGAGTGGTGGTAACCATACTCATTGCGAATGCAGACAATGCAACTATGCAGCATGAGCAGCCTAGTGATGCTACGCCATTATTGGAGGGGCTCGCACTCACCAACGAAACACGACATCATGTCATTTTAGGTTGGTCACCTGTGCGAGTTTTGTACCGCCCTGGACGAGCTCTACTGCTTTTATTCTATGAATAAAGCCTTATTTATTAACTTTATTCAAAAGGTAATAAGTTTTGGTATAAATTATACTTACCTATGTTCCTACCTAACTTGTGGAGGAGATGAATCAGTTAAATACCGCTACCGCGACAAGGTCTTTTAACAACGTAGGTTAACGAACTTAGTTGTTTAAATATGTAAATATTTTATGTTTAATGTTTTCAAAACACTGAAACAGGTGTCCCGTTGTCTAAAGATCGCAGACATGTAAATACTAAAGAGCTGTGTATAACTTATTTACTCTCAAAAGAACTTTGGAGGTCACTATTTATTTTTGTGGGAGGGATGTGAAATAACATTATTTGTGTTTTGCTAATATTCACTTTCGTTCTGCTTCTTTTATTAAATCAATCTATCGCTATCCATTGTTAAATGAAGGTCGCTTTCAAAGAGCGCCAATTATCCGTTCGAAGACAGGCCGCCGGAAGCGGGGCCGAAATGTGCTAGTGTGGAGACCACGATTAGGCAAACGTAGTGTAGGAGCGCCCTGCAGCGCGGTGCAGCGATTTGAAGAAAGAGATTGGCAGGAGATGATTTCTACTTCTTTTATAAACCTTATTAATTTAGACTTCTGTCGTTAAAGTTATTTTTCCATGGCTTTCTCATATTTATACATACATACAGAACGGGTTTTGATGCGATTTTCGTCAATAGAAAGAATCATTCAAGAGGAAAGTTTTATATGTATGTATTTTACACGAATCTAGACAAATTCAAGGATATGCAAATAAATAAATCAAAAGTAATGTCTATTAAATACATAATTACCGCAATATAATGATAGAAGCTAGATAACAGACTTGCTTATACACAGATCTAATTAGGAATTATAAGATCAACGTTTTATCTTATCTTCAATAAATACAGAGCTGTGTTTACTGAATAATAATAGTCTAAGTAGAACAGTTATACTTAGTTTTCTTTAGTGTTTGTTATAAGATTAATAAAACAAATCTTTAGATGCATACTAGAGGTTCTAAGTAGTTTCACCTGCATCTTTAGTCCCAGGTGTGCCAATAGTTTTTCGAGAATTATGAAAGTATCTCAATAGTTGTTTTGCTATTCGTGGCGGAGAGAAAGCCAAAAAATTAAACATCATAATAATTGGTCCAGCCGTTTTTGAGTAATACCTTAATGGTGTTACCAACCTATCTTTATTCTATACTAGCTGACCCGTGCCCACTTCGTTGGGCGGAAACATTTTTTTCTCCGGCAAACTTTGCAAATCCGGCTACCACGAAAAAGGCTTTCCACTTTTCGGGGTATTATATATCTTATGTCACGTACAAATAACGTAGCCTTCTATTGGTAAAAGAATTTTCAAAATCGGTTCAGTAGTTCCAGAGATTACTCCTACAACGTCACAAACTCACAAACGTACAAACTTTACCTCTTTATATAATGGTATAGATTAATAACTGTAGTAAATTAAATTAAACCATAAACTGTATTAAATTAAAGTAAATTAAATTAAACCACCACGCACTATGCTACAGCGCAAAGAGTATAAGTTTATACAATGGCCGTTCCGAACGGCTTTAAACTCGTTTATATTATTAGCCCGTCAAACCTCGATGGCCATTCTAATCCTCATCGGGAGCGAACACGCTTTGGGAGGACTTTAAACAATTAATTGGGCCGATTCCTAACCAAGACGCCCGCCGTAACTGACCGAATTCCCTGAACTCAGCGAGGTCAGATTTGACAGCTACAATGCCACAGACAGTCACACACAGACAGACAAACAGACATCGACGTCAAATTTATATAACACCCCTCTTTTTGCGTCGGGGTTTAAAAAAAACAAACTGTGAGGCCGCGGTATCCCTCCGATCAAGTCCATGTGATTTATTTTAGCCTTCTCAGCTTGATGGAAAGCATTAGTAAAATCCAAGAGTTACTTATAAAGCTATCATTTTGATACAAAAAGGTTATTGACTGTTAACCTTTACCTGTCATGCATAAAATATTTAATGACTAATCACAATTAGTTCCACTTTCTACAAACAATACTTCATTGATGAGAGATTTATATTATCTACAGAGATTTCGAGGTTACGCATAATTCAAGAAAATCTTTCAAGCTTTTTGAAGATCAACAGTTCTTTCCTAGTCGTAATAATAAATAAATTAAATTTAAAAACTTAAACTTTTTAAAAACAAGCTTGTCACGCGGCACTCACATGCACACCTCCACGCCCTCCAAGCCTCACCCCCGCGCGCCTACGAGGACCGTCCACTGCCGAGAACACCCCGCACCTCAAGCCTCAGAGGATATTTAAGGAAGCGCGCGGCGTCACAGAGCCTTTTCTCATCGCTGCGAACGGACAGTTAAGTGCTCCTTGTCTGGAGGCACTGACTGGTCGAATCTCTTAAATCCACACCCTGTCTGTACATCTATCTGTTTGTGTTATACTTCAGTAAATAAATAACGTTTAAATTGTTGTTGTGAAGCGTCTGATTTCACCATCTTCAGAACCTCGTGGCCTCACCACCACCTCAAGGGCTCCTAAAGCCACTACGTGACAAGCTTTTACAGGAATGCCTCGAGACGAATCAAACGAGTCCAAACTCGATGTTGTTGCGACGTTTCTTTACAGAGTTCTTATGGCCACCTTGTAGCTCCAGCATCAGATCAGCTCCATGTCATTATAATATTGTATTATCATGCTGTATACATATGCTTGCAATATTTCAGCAAAATCGGTTGAAGACATCGAGATATTACGTACTACGTACTAGAGGAGCCACTCAAAACCAATTATATGTTCCGTTTAAATTTGAATTAAAACTAAAAAGCGCTGCAGCTCAGCCAAACAATAATTAGTAGTCTAATCCAACAGTATTAACAAGCAGCGCTCTATCGCATTCGAGCTGTAGTTTCCTCGCGAGCGAAATGTCATAAGCGCCGTGATTTTCATGGCGCTTACGCGTTTTGGCCAACGAACTGTTTGCAAAGATTCGCTTTTATAGAGTAAGCGCCAAACAAGAAAGCAGAACGGATAAATAGCTTTATACCTACAAAGCTTTATCAGGAAATTCACTTTGAGTAAATAGTACTTCAATAGCTTTACCAGTTTCAGTTTTTTTGTAGAATTCATCGAGGTATAAAATATAAAAGCCGAATATTCAATTTTTAAATTATACTTTAATGATAATTTAAATATAATTATTGCAAAAAAAATGTTATGGGTTATTTACGAAGCTATTTTTAACAACATATTATTTTTCCTTATCCAATTAAATACGTTAAATACGTTGTGCATTTAACGTCAGTTAATTCTACCTAAATATCACTTCTGTATGTTTTACTCTAAGTACTCTATGTCGAATGAGGCAACAATGGCGTCTTAAAATATTTTGCTCGTATTTAATTTTAAAACAATTATATCTAGTTAATTACTGGTGAAAAGTTATTCCTTTGTTTTTCTCCGTATTCCTTGTATTATTAGTGCAATATCTCAAGACACAAAATGGCATAATTCACGAGTTTTAGAACGTTTTTAAATGTCAACAATCACACGCTTAAGCCACCGCTTCATCAGAGTGTAGCTAGCAAGCGACTGAAGGAAGTGCGGCGCATGCGCCGCAATTGCATGGAACACCGCACTAATGAGTGGCGTCTTCTCTATACATTGTATCTCGATGGTTGAAGATAACTGCTTCAAAATTGAGTTGCAAGATTCCACCCGAACATACAAGCATACATACATACATTGCAAGTTAATAAAAAGCTTGTAAAATAGTTTCTCTGAAGAAGAATTAAGAAAATTAATTAACATACCGACACCATTATCCGTCGAAAGTAGAATAATTTTGACAATCCTAACTTAATTCTTTTTGTCTGTTTTAAGTGTACCAAACACTTCCATGTATTGTTTTGCGTTCATGTGTATTTGTGCATATGCAAGTACACACATGTATGCTTATTATAATTATGATTAAGTGTGTGATGGATGTGTGTGGGAGTATTTTATACTTCTCTACAGTTATATATTTGCATAATACTTCTCTATATATTTATCAGAGTATTTTCTACTACTAATCTCAATGTTTTATGCCCTCAATAGGGTCAATGATATGATAAACCCGTGTACTTCTTTGCACACTTTAATCTTTGTTAAAATACCTAGCTATGCAATTAATTATCATCATCATCACCAGCCTTACAGTCCAGTGCTGGACATAACCCTCTCCTTAGAAAGAGGTTCTGGTCAAGTATACCACCCTGGCCAGACGGTTTTTTTTTAAATATTTCGGACATCTAACACACAACGCCATCTAGTCCCAAGCTAAGCAGAACTTGTGTTATGGGTACTAGACAACTGATAAAATTACTTAAGATACCTTTTTTTTGTAAATACATACATAATACATAGAAAACACCCAAACTCTGAAAGAAATATTAGTAGATCACACATACATTTGGTGCGACCCAGGATTTGAACTCGAGACCTCAAGCACAGCAGTCGCTTTCACTACCACTGCGCCACAGAGGGTTAGTAGGTTTATTTCAATTTTGCCTTCGCTTTACAGTGCTGTTGTGCTTTGTAACTGTCTCGTTGGTCTAGCGGTTGACGTATGCGACTGCCGATCAAGAGGTCTCGGGCTCGAATCTCGGATCAGGCCAAAAGTGTTATTAAGTTTTTCTGATCATAGAAATGCTCGGAGTTTGGAAGTTGGGGTCTGAACTCCCGTGCCTCGGAGAGCACGTAAAGCTGCCGGTCCTGCGCCTGATCTCTCTCCGGTCGTGTCGGTTAACCGTCCCATCGGATTATGAGGGTGAGGGAACAGAGAGTGCACCTGTGTTAGCTCACACACTTGTGCACTATAATATCTCCAGCGTAGTTGGCTGGTCTCCGTTGAGACTGGCCGCCCTGGCCCAAATCGGCTAGGAGAACATAATCCTGTGTAAATTCCTCCTTACGGTCGGGTACGACATCCACGAGAGGAACGGGGGTGGTGACACTCCACATTCTGAATCCATCACCACACCTAACATTTGTAACGTATGTGTTTTATGAATAACAAACAAGTAAAATTATTTAAAAAAAACCCGACTGCGTCAATATTTTCCATTTTTATAACATACAAGCTTTTTTTTTCTTATTTACCCAGTGTCGCTCTTACGACTAAGACGAATCTATTGACACCACTCACATAAAATACGACAAGCCGTTTAGGCTCTAGGGCGTGCCAAAGAAATGTACATACATTCACTCGAAAAACATAACCCTCCTTCTTCCGCAGTCGGGTAAAAAGCGCCAAAGCAGTTCACTATATGCAAATTTAGCTGACGGTGAGCTACAAAATAATGTTTTAAAGTTATTTTTGCGACGCATGGGCATGAATATGCATGCAAGTTGACACCGAGGTGTGTATGTAAATGGCGAACGGCGGCAAAGGTTTGCCGAGCCAATTTGGTTTATGTTGTACAATAATTTATTAATATGCCACTCAGTTTACTGTCTAAATGAATAAATTATGTTTCACAATCTGTTAAACAAATAATCGACTGCGGTTGTTCCGGACCGTTACGACTTTCAATGCTTCAACCGGGACAGTTCGGAATTCTCTCAGTGTGGTATAAAATTTACAAGTTAAAACACCCTTTTTTATGGTATGGGAGGTATGGGGTATGGTAGACGAGCACGTGGGCTAACTATTCCCAAGGCCATGAGCTCAATCGGTCTAAAGCAATGAAAGAATTACGTAACACCAGTTATCTATGTGGCTGTGGTACAATACTCCCGTCAAGCCAAGCTCCCCATACTTTTTAACCGACTTCAAAAAAGGAGGTTTCTCAATTTGACCATATATATTAGAGCAATAAGTGATTAACTATCTGGCTGGGTATGGCTTCCGTTAATTCCGGTGTGGCTTGTATTAGTATACTCTGACTTTCAATTCATTGCTTTTAACTTTCGCTTTCAACTGACTATAACGGCTATTAAGATCAAAAGTTTAATAACACAAAAGGCTTACGTTCACTTGTCGTAACAGTTTACATGACATGCTAACTATACATTACTATGCCAGTCACGATTTAACAAAAAAAAACATATACCTTCGATTCAGACCTCGCGAAGACTTCAAGATAGAAAAATAGCAAAAAAAGAATTTTAGAAAACATTCATCCCATCACTTGGATTACTGGCATTCCACAACTGTCTGCTTTTAAGATAAATCTTATAGCCTCGCGCTTTGTGGAATGAATTGTCGTCTGTTGTCATTCTGATTAGACCTTCAAATCTTCGAGAAAAGAGTATAAGTCCTCTTCTGTGGCTCTTGACGATTCCTGGCAGGAGTTATTCGACATTATTGATTACTCCAAAAAAGAAAAGATATTTATAGATATTGGTTGTACGGAAAATTTACAAAGTTTTAAATGAAGGTAAAGCCATAATTTACTGTTTCTAGTTTTTTTTTACTTCGTGAGGATATACGGGCCGAAAATTTTTGATCATAATAACAAAACTACGTCCTACGCGACAGAAGTTTTATCCCCATCATCTAGATTCTAGATGGTTGGCAGTTCACAACTGTGCGCTTTTCCAGGAACTTTCTGCCTCGCACAACAAAACTGTGGAATGAACTGTCGCCTGCGGTATTCCCGGACCAATACGACCTTCAAACCTTCAAGAAAAGAGCGTACTCCTTCTTAAAAGGTCGGCAACGCACTTGTGACGCCTCTGGTGTTGCGGGTGTCCATGGGCGGCGATAATCGCTTACCATCAGGCGATACGTCTGCTTGTTTGCCCCTTATATCATAAAAAAAACAATGGTGTTCCTAATTATATATGGTAGGTGTAAGTTTGTAAAGTGTGTAAAGAACTTATATCAAAACACAGTTTTGAAACATTTTGTCTGTCGGTTTGTTCCATTCACTGTCAGATAGCTAATGATATAAGGCGTAACTACGGCTCCTTCTTTTAAACTAGCTTCGCCCCGCGTCGTTACACGCGGATGTTTTTGTAAAGATACCTACAACAAAAGCCACAGTTAGTGTGTTTATGCATAAGTACATGAATATAATTTTGTTATAGCACTCTGTAAAAGCAAAAATATAATTTTATTTTACAAGTTTTCTATACAAGTTAAAAGGTCAAAATATTTATCAACCACAAACAGATTGTTATGAGGTATAGTTTCTCCTTCCCATGGGACATGAGTCCCATGAAATGTAGCGAGGTAGTTTCCGCACCAATATGAAGTAAAGATCAATTTGCGCCGCAACCATTGCTGTGGAAAATGATATGAAAACGGTTTTGTTCTTAAATTACATTCGGATTTATACGCTTTATGTTTGTTTCTTACTATTATGTACGAACACGTATATTATTTGTTAGAATGTATATTTTTTTTATTAATAGAAGCTATACACTTAAATTTATACTAATAAAGAAAATTGAAGTGTCGCTTAGTAATAAAAAAGAAAAGCTTTTCAACAAATACATTTACGATTTGTACATCAAAAAATCATTTTATATTTTTTTTTTTTTTTTTTTTTTATAGAATTGGCCGGCAAACGAGCAGACGTATCGCCTGATGGTAAGCGATTACCGCCGCCCATGGACACCCGCAACACTGAGGCGTCACAAGTGCGTTACCGGCCTTTGGGGGATGGGGGGGGGGGGGAGATAGGGGCAGGGGGGTTGGGCCTCCGGTATCCTCACTCTCTCGGTGAAACACAGCGCAAGCACTATTTCACACCGGTTTTCTGTGAGGCCGTGGTATCACTCCGGTCGAGCCGGCCCATTCATGCCGAAGCGTGGCTCTCCCACGGTTTTGTCTGTCCGTCTGTCTGTTTGTTCCGGCTAATCTCTGGAACGACTGGACCGATTTTGAATGGACTTTCACTGGCAGATAGCTGATGAAAAAGTAACTTAAGTTTATCTTAGACTAGTTTCGCCGCGGCGTTACCCACAGTTGTTGTAAAGATATACCAACAACCGCAGGTACTACCGCGGGAATAATTTGTAATATAAATGAGTACGAGTACCTATATATTTTTTTTGTTTGTAAATACACATTATACAAAGAAAAAACCAAAACTCGTCGATCATACAAACACTTAGTCCGAACCGGGAAACACTACCACTGCACCACCGACGCAAATAGAACCATACACTTAACTAAGTATAATTTTTTTATATTTTTTATGATAACTTTTGCTCTTTGAATCATTCCTGTCTCGGAAGTTTACAAACATCGAGCATAAATACATATTGTTTATAGTGTAAAGCGCAAACAAGTGGATGGCTCACCTGTTGGTAAGTAACTGCAGCTGTCCATAGCCACCTGCAACACAAGACATGCAAGTCTCTCTGGGCTCTCTTTAAATGCTCCTCCACCAGAATTAGAGGGACATAATCAAAACAAAGAATAGACTGATATCCGTTTTCTGTGATTAAGTGGTATAATACATACATACGCCATCTAGTCAAACTTCGCAACTATAGGTACTAGACAATTGATATTAATACATTTTTTTTGTAAATACATGCGTATTTTACATAGAAAACATCCAAACTCCGAAACAAACATTTGCAAGTGATACAAACTTTGGGTCCTACATGGGAATCGAACCTGAGACCACAAGCCCAGCAGTCCTGAACAGTATGACTGTGCCACCGAGGCAATCAAGCTGCCCTATAATTTCTATAGTGTGACTCACTAGCTGCTGCATCGCCTTGCTTACCAAGTACTTTTAGTAAAATTATCAGAAACACTATTTATGATGTATTTCTCCTTATTCCTGACCCGATGGCAGTGGCACATATTAATAGGGATCATAATTAATCCTATGAATTCACATAGTATACTATTTCGTTATGACACACAGAAACCATATAAACAATGAAACAATGCCGGGCCCCATGAGAATCTGGACTATAGCCTGTACTGTAATGCACTATAAGCGTCGCAAGCGCAGGGCTGCTGTGAGCAAATACAGTACCTACTTGTATTATTATTTTACACCTTTACTAAAGAGAATCTATTCATAACTCTATGCTAGCAATTATAGGTAGAAGTGACAGGACGTTCTTGATAGTCTTCAACTACCTTCATAAAATAAAACTAGGGACTGGGATTCCATTCCTTTTAGCTTCGGAAGGTCTTCAGTAAAAGATGTCCACCATCAATGGGTGTCGCAATGTCGTTAAGCATCACTTATCAACCGACTTTAAAAGAAGGAGGAGGTTCTCAATTCGACTGTATTTTTTTTTATGTTAGTTACCTCATAACTTTCGACTGGGTGAACCGATTTTGATGATTCTTTTTTTTTGAAAGCTGGTGCTTCCCGTGTGGTCCCATTTAAATTTGGTCCAGATTGAAGTAGTTTTTTTATTTGTTAAAATTTGTGATTATTTCTAATACTTTTATAGGGGCAATCTGATGCATTTTTTTTTGGTATTGTAGGAGAGTAATATGCAGAGTTCTTGAGGTATACACAAAGATATACACCACATCGCCCCTCTGTTGTCGTGCCTACAGACAGTACGTTGTATTACTTGGCTATATGACTTATTGTATTTACAACAACGGGCTCAGAAATAGCAAATCTCCCTTCACTATAAGTGAAAAGTTCTCAAGTTAATCTCGAAGTATGTGAAATTCTTAATACTCGTTAAAACTTTAGAAACTTTTAAAAGGTGGCAACCCTAATAGAATAACAATCCAATGGGTGTGCGCACGAGCCGCTTGCGCACCTTTCTATGGGTGACGTCACAGATCGATCCGGTTCTGTATCAGTAAGCAAACACAACACACCTGTTACCTCTATTGTATAATAATGAACGAAAAAGTTATTGAGTTAGTGTGGATCGGAAGGTTTGATAGATAGAATGGATTAAATTATCTGACATATGTTTAGGGTAACTGCAAAGAGCAGGAAAACTTAAAGAAAAGCATCACTAGGCCGCCATGGTGTGGGTCACCATGCTGCATTGTTGCATTATCTGCATGCGTAATGAGTATGGTGACCATCACTCTTGGATTCTGCTTATGGAGATTCATTTTGGCAGGGCCATGAACAAAAAAATACTATCTTAATATATATAAATCTCGTGTCACAATGTTTGTCCTCAATGGACTCCTAAACCACTTAACCGATTATAATAAAATTTGCACACCATGTGCAGTTCGATCCAAATTGAGAGATAGGATAGTTTAAATCTCAAATTATAGTCGCAATTTTAATTTATTGCTAATTATTGTATATAAATATGGCGGTACGAAGTTCGCCGGGTCAGCTAGTAGGTATATAAAGACGCTCCTAATAGTAAGCCATTTACGCAAACCAATAGCTAGTGAATTTAAGTGGTCGTAGTTTTCTACTGTCTCAGTGCAGTGTTATAGGTTCAATTCAAACCCCACAAGGAACAATACTTTGTGTGATTCATAAATTGTTGTTCGGAGTCTGGGTGTTCTTTGTGTCCGTTTCATATATGATTGTAAAGTCGCCGACACAGGATGTATTCAAAATACGGGAGATGTCTTTAAGAAAAAAAGAGAAATTGAGACACACCTTCGTCTGATCTTACATTGTTCCGAACTTGTGCTATGTTACTAGACTCTCGATAGACATACTCAAATATTAAAAAAACAACGTGTCAAACATTCATTATAGATTGTGTATTTCACAAAGACAGAACAAATGAAATCTCTTGCACATCACGCTAAGTATGCTGGGAATGAAACACATGTTCAGACTGACCTGGATCTGTATTTCATCAAAAATAATTATATGAAGTATATTCTCAGACCTTACCGTTTGCAAATACTTTAAAATTATATGCTAAATATTCTTAATTGTCTACAGAACACCATGTCGGCAGAAGTGGCTTTGGGGTGTGTCAACAAAGCTTTCGAGGGTGCCGACGATGGATTCCACACAATAGACCTGCGAAACGGCCGGAGTATAAGCAATGATGAAAACCAGAATAGACCGCAGGTAAACTTATTCCATGCTTTAAAAAATGCATTTTTCGGGATAGCCATATCTACATAAATTAATTTTCCCTGGGACTTCTTGAGTGTAATAACTCAGTGTGCTCGTCGGTCACTGCTATTGATCCTGGAGTACAGGAGTTACAGTGGTGTGTGGAATTACTCTCATGCAATAAAACAAAAACATACATAAGTGCCATCTATCGGCAACACACCGAACTATGGAGTAAATGCTTATACTGTATCGCAATATTAAAAAAAAATACAAAATAAAAACCGACTTCAAAGTTCGACTCGATTTCTCTTGGATTCCATCATCAGATCTTAATGTCTTTATCATGGTACCACCTTTGGGATATCTCCTTTCCATTATAAAAAGAATCATCAAAACGGTTCATAAACCACGAAGTTATCTGCGAACACACATAAAAAAACATATACTACAAACAACATATGGTAGGTAGTAGAGCCACGCTGATTTCAGCACGGATGGGCCGGCTCGACCGGGGCGGTACTACCCGCGCACAGAAGATCAACGTAAAATGACAGCGTTCGTGCTGTCGTGTTTCGTTGGTGAGTGCGAGACCGGAGGCCCAAATAGTCTAGTCAACAAGTTCCATACTTGTTGACTAGACTAAAAGATGCAGAAGCATCACTAGGCCGCCATGGTGTGGGTCGCCATACTGCATTGTCTGCATTCGCAGTGAGTATGGTGACCACCACTCTTGGATTCTGCTTATGCTTTCCATCAGGCAGAGTAGAGTCATTATGGCGGACCATACATAAAAAAAAAAAAAAAAAAAAAAAAAAAAATATACGGTCGAATTGATAAACCTCCTCCTTTTTTTGAAGTCGGTTAAAATCCTTAACATAAGATACCTAGTACAAACATGATATCCGTTCCTCCTCTTTGTAGATGTCTTCACGGATAGCGTAGTGGTTTAAGCGGTCGCCACGCTTTTTTCTTCTGCGCTGAGTTTTGTGAGTTCAAATCCCACATGGGTAGTACAATTTACTAGGTAGTAGAGCCACGCTGATTTCAGCACGAATGGGCCGGCTCGACCCGGGCGGTACTACCCTCGCACAGAAAATCAACGTAAAATGCCAGCGGATGTGCTGTCGTGTTTCGTTGGTGAGTGCGAGACCGGAGGCCCAAATAGTCTAGTCAACAAGTTCTATACTTGTTGACTAGACTAAAAGATGCAGCAGCATCACTAGGCCGCCATGGTGTGGGTCGCCATACTGCATTGTCTGCATTCGCAATGAGTATGGTGACCACCACTCTTGGATTCTGCTTATGCTTTCCATCAGGCAGAGTACAGTCATTTTGGCGGGCCATACATAAAAAAAAAAAAAAAAAAAACATGGAATATCACTTTATGTGATCTAAAAATTGTTGTTCTGAATCTGGGTGTTCTTTGTTTACATTTCACGTCTCCCGCAACACAGGATTTGGACATAATACGGGAGTTTTCTTTAAAAAAAATGCTAAAAATGGATAATTCATATCTCAGAAATTGCCTTTGATGTAAAATTTACCAATTAGTAAGTTATCAGAATAAGGGTTCGTTTACACTGGTCGAGTGGATTAGTAGAGACAAGAGCAGTGATAAGTGGCAATTCTTTTCATTGAAGTGGAGCGGGGTGAGCTGACCAGAGCTGCATTGAGCCGTATTCCGATCAAATTCAAGCCAAATTCAACCTTTGGGAGAGCTCATAGATATTGGCAAAGAAAAGAGAAGTACTTTTTGCACGCTTTTTATTAGCTTCACCTGTATGTTTGTATGTATGTTTGTTAATAACCGACTCCTTTGGACTTGTATTTGACCCAATTCAGGTCAGATTTCATTTAAACTTAGTAGACTTATCGAGGACCGAAGACAATACAATTTTTTTTTTTTAAAAAGTAGTTAAAAAAAACAACTAGTAAAACACGCTTTATAGATAAACCAAACTAAAAAGTAGAAAATAATTTTAACGTAAAAAAGCATGGGGGTGACATTATTTTCAGAAAGCACCCAAAAAGCGTTTTTTTTTAAACTATTATTTATTCATCTTTCTACACTAAAAGATAAAAAATAAACTTCGTTTAAAAAAACCGACTTCAAAAACTAAAAAGTATAAAATAACTTAATTTGTATGTGCTACCTATTCATAGGTGTGAAGTCAGTGCCAAGCCTAATGTAATAGTAGGTACCCCACTTGCTATATTTCGAGACGAACGTCAACGACGTCACCGACGCTTCGGTTGTTTTGTTCAACGCGAAGAGCAGCTATCCCGCTCAAGGTCACGCGCGGCGAGTGCGGTACCTACTATTACATTTTGGCTTGGCACCGACTTCAAACATATGAATAGGTAGCACATACAAATTAAGTTATTTTATACTTTTTAGTTTTTGAAGTCGGTTTTTTTAAACGAAGTTTTTGTTTTATTTTTCGCTTTTTTTTAGTCTTTCTCAAGTCTCATTTCATTTAAAATTTAATGATGTCTACAGAATATGAAGGCATGCAGACAATTGCTCGTAACTTCATTGCAGGCGCTCACGTAAATTTGAGGGTTTTCTTCGATTTCCTTAGGATCCCATCATCAGATCCTGATATGGTGGCCATGGGACCACATGGGGAGCATACCCTTTTGAATACAAAAAGAATTTTCTAAATCGGTCCACAATTGACGGAGTAATCGATGTACATACATAAAAAATAAAAATAAAATACCCATGAAATTGAGAACCTCCTCCTTTTGGAAGTCGGTTAAAAACTCGTTGTTAACAGTTGTTGGTTTTCCTAACTTTGAATACTATGGGAGAATAAATATCACACAATATCAGATGTTTATTCCCATACAAGTGATTGTCATTTCTATAGTATTAAGGATTGATGGATTCAATGTGTGTGGGTCTCTTTGTGTGAGATGCGAGATGAATGTTCCTGTAGTTGGTTGGTGTATTCCTGGTCACGTTCGTAGTATTTTGTTGATTAATGGCTCAGCCGTTTTGGTGGTTTATCATTATTGATTGTTATAAATTGCGAACGATTGTAGTGTGCTTGTAACACGAGTTACATCTTGACGTTATATTGGATTGAATGCAATGCGTACCTACGTGTGATAGTTTTCTTTTGACCGACTTCAAAAAAAAGGAGCAGATATTAAATTCTTTTATATTTTTTATGTTTTTTTCGTCAGAATTTCGTCATATATTGTACCGATCCATTAAAATTCGGTCTTCCAGACATGATCTTCTGTATACATCTTCTGTAAAAAAGATAAAAAAAATATTTTCGAGGATAGTTGTCATTACACTATTATATAAAGAGTTAAAGTTTGTGAGTTTGTGACGTTGTAGGGGGTAATCTCTGAATCTACTGAATCGATTTTCAAAATTCTTTTACCAGTAGAAGGCTACGTTATTTGGGAGTGACATAGGCTATATAATAACCCGAGGAGTAGAAACACTTTTTCGTGGTAGCTGAATTTGCAAATTAAGTCGGAGAAAAAAATGTTTACCGTCCAACGAAGTGGGCACGGGTCAGCTATCACAAATACAAAAAGTTACACATTTCAACAATCCCAAATAAAATAGGAAAAGTTCAGAAAAATGATGACAGTGATTCATTCAATGTCAATCATCTGTAAGCAGAAGAGTAAAAGTACTGAATTAAGTAATTTTTCATTAAATTCATTAAACACATGTTTAATTAAATATTAACAAGATTATATCGATGTCTATAACGAATTCATCCAGCCACTTACATCCAGTACGCACATAATTGGTACAAAGAAAGTACATTACTAAACGTTTAACGTATAAGAGCCACTCTGAAGCTATTCTCGATTTCCCTCCAAAAGCCATAAATATGGCGCGAATTTCATTAAGTTCCAAATTCAAATTAAAGTCACGTCAAGTTCGCACGTGCGCAGTACTGCTACGGAGTACAGATTAAAAATTGGAGTGCTCTCGAGCTCAAGGAGGTTAAATTAATTTATTAGTGTCTATACTTCCGTTTAAAATTAAAGGAGTCTTTCCGTTAGAATTAAAGTAACAAGGATGTTAAGTTTTAATTGTTATTATACTTTAAGGACTTAGTAAATTAATATTTATAATTTGTATGACTAGAGATTGCCTAGCGGTCATATTTAGAACGTTTTAAATGTCTTCTTTTATTTTATTGTCCAGCATCACTGGAACTGTTTTTCGATTGACTTTTATAATATTGCATTTTATATATACAGAACCAAATGTATGAGGCCTTATATTACTTTGAAGCACTTAAACGATATCATTACACAACCATTAAATTGACACGAATTCTTGTAAATAAAAATAAGGAAGCAAAAGAGGTGTGTCAGGACCATAGTAAGTAGAAATCAATTGTCTCTGCTTACCCGTCTGGGAAATAGGCGTGAAATTATAAATGTAGAATAAGGAAACAAGTTAAGATAAGATTTCCAAAATATATAATCACATCAATGAAATATGTTATCTTAAACAGATTCACGAATCAGATTAGGAAGACAACCTTTTTAATACATACCTACATCGGGAAGTTTCTCATTCTTTACCATATACTACAGTATCCCTGTTTATAAACGGTGGTGGACGCTAACAGCCCTCAGTACTCCGCGAGGGCTCGTCCCGCCCGCCCATATTGAGACATTAGGAGGCGTGTACGCGAAACTTTTCTCGGTGACGAACAGATTTCTCGAAACGCGAGTAGTGTACAAGGAATGACATAACAACTTTTTTTTTGAAAAAAGCTAACATTTGGAATTGGTGTTTAAAAATGGTAATGATTTGTTTTTATTTATGGAAATTGTTTCTTTTTTTAACTTTTTTAATATTGTCGTTAATTTTAATTTTTTTAATATTGTATTCTTTTTTGTCTATGAGAGTTTCTTTAAAAAATGCCCGTTGTATTTGGATTTTTTATGAGAATTAGTAGACTCGACACAAAATAAATATATGAATTTAATAAATAATTAGCCAAATAAATCCAGGTATTTCTAAGTGTATAATGTTCTACATCGTTAATTTTTATTACTAAACTGAGCATCGTATTATTCAAAAAAGTTGTTAAATAATTTATTGTTATTATAAATTAATACACAAAATATCTGTGTAAATTGGCGGTTGGAATTAAAACGTTAGATTTTTTTTATTATTTTATCTTATGTTCGCCAATGTTTACTTTCTTATGATTTTAAATACCTAAACTTATACAATAACAAACATAATCATAGCTTTACAAACGCATACAGATAATAAAGTTGTCGTGCTAACGCTTGATAACATGTAAATTACCTCATAAAACAATAAAATTAACCACAACAAGTAAAACAACTTAAATAACAATTTCAGATACATATAAAAAGCAAACTTATTACAAAATATTATAATATGCATTTGCTTAACAAGATATTCATAATAACTTTATGATTGTGAGTGTTCATATTTATTAGTGGTGTACTTTATATTTTTATAAACTTTTAAAAAGTAATTACCGACTCCAGTGCGTACATTTTGTACAAATGTCAATAAACTGTAATGTTTAAATTCTTAATTTTCCACCCTTCGGTATGTACTTTTCTAATCTCAGGTTGATCAAACGGGAAATATAATATTCTTGAATAAAAAAAGAATTTTCCAAATCGGTTTAAACAGGATGGAATTCTGACATAACCAACATAACTACCTTATTGCTAGGTCGGTTAGAATAATTTCAAATATTTTATTTATTTCTTTTTTTACTTCTTATGCACAGAATTCGCGTGCGAAATTCTAACTTTTTCGTGAAAAGTGGCGCTTGTTGCTATAACGATTTCGTCGATAAGCAACACGCTATTTCCTATTCCTGTTACGCTAACATTTACAGTATTGACCCTACACGATACACATACAAATTACCTGCTTATAAATAACTAATTCATTAGCCAGATCAATGATAACTGTTGAATTTGTAACCGGTAGCCCTTTAGGGCTGATATTTGTAAATTTTAACTTACTTTAAAATTAAATTAAAATACTAGGACATAAAAATCAATGAAAATATTTCCAATCTTGACATAGTATAAAAGAAGTCTGTTCGCTTAGATCTTTTAAACTACTGTATGTCTTTTAATGCAGTTTTCAGCAATAGATAGCGTGATTCAAGAGGAAGGTTTATATGTGTAACACACGCATATTATAATACAGGAAATCCGAGAATTTTAAAGACTGCCGTACGAAGCCGGGTCCCGCATCATCGCTACTGGTAGCTTTCCCAAAAGACTGGTTGCATTGCCACGTTGAATTGCAATTTTAATTCTCTGTGCCAGTAAAGGACGGCCTTCTGGTCACGAGAAGCGTCGATCAGATGCTTAGCCAGTTGTTTAAAGTATGTATTAGTATGCGCACCATTCTTACCGTATCTCTTTCTCTTCTGAACAAATCTTCATCGTCATCAACAGCCCCTAATAGTCCACTACAGAAGTCGTATCTTACGACAACAACGGAATGAATACAGGTGATAAAACTCCATATTGTCAATCAATCACCACACGGAAAGCTATATACAATTTGAACAAATTTCTACTCATAGTAAAAGTTAATTCCATGCTCTATTATTTAACTTATAACACAACTCGAAATACACACACACTCAGGTCATTCGCCTCTGAAACTTTTCATGTCACGAACAAAAATATTCAATGATTGATCACATAATTACGTTCACTTATTTCAGATAACACTAAAAGTAACTAAAAATCCTTGACCTTTTAGAGGTCACTGATAGAATATATTTTATTTAATGAACATACAGGTAGCAACACTTAAAATGATCAACAATACGTCAAGAATCCATATATACCATCTCTCCGTGGGAAAACCAAGAAAACCGGTGGTATCTTTTATTGCTTTTGATCGAGAGAGTGGGGATACCAGAGACCAACCATCCCTCTCTGTGATTCTGAGAGGGACTAAGTTGCTGCTGCCAATGAGCAGCGGTAGTCACTTATCATACATAATCACCCTACATCATCATCATTTAACTGCCTCGTTGGTCTCGCGGTTGGCGTGTGCGACTGCTGATCATGAGGTCTCGGGTTCGATTCCCGGGTCGGACCAAATGTTTGTATGATCTACAAATATTTGTTTCGGAGTTTGGGTGTTTTCTATGTATAATATGTATGTATTTACAAAAAAAAAAGTATATATGTATTTGTATCAGTTGTCTAGTACCCATAACACAAGCTCTGCTTAGCTTGGGGCTAGATGGCGTTGTGTGTTACATGTCCGAAAATATTTATTTATTTATTTATTTATTTATCATCATCAAAAGCTTTTAACAGGCCCCCGTTGGACATAGGTCTCTCCTTATAAAGGAGGTTCTTGCCTACTATACCACGCCTAACAGACGGGTTGGTACAAGGTATTTTTCTATTTCTCTATGCAGTGATAATGTCTTATGATTGTCCCTTAGTTGCCTCTTGTGACACCCTTGGGCTGAATAGTGGTGGTGACACTTCCCATTCTTAATCTGTCACCACATAATCATCATTTATCTTGAACAACCTCTTACATGCTTACTAAAAAATCTTCTTGTGTCCTTTATTGGCATTTTTGTAAAGTCCCAGGCTCCCAGGAATTATTTCCAGAGGTTTTCTTTAAAAAAAAGTTTTAACTAGTTAAGTCTATGGTTCTTGTTTAGTCTATGGCTCGTTTTCTTTGACCTTGAGTAGAGTAACGACCTAGACTTGAAAGGGTTTTGATTATAGTGTAATTATCCTGCGTGTAGTGTGCTATAAATTACAATATTTATGGTTATTAATTAGATGAACATACTGTGAAGAGATTTGATGATATAATGAAGATAGTATAAATCTAATGGGTCTCATTCAAGTAGATAGTAATCATAGCTTTCATTTTGTTCTGTAGTACGGTGAAGGGTTAAGAATATGGAGTGTAACCACCCCTATTCATCACGTGGGTGTCGATGTTGTCATAAGAATCAACTAAGAGAGTTACCACCTATATTCATTACATGGCTGTGAACAGTGTGGTAAGAATCAACTAAGAGAGCAATCTACGCATAACTACAGCACAGCAAAGAGAAAGAGACACAAACTCTATAACAAAGGCCAAAAAGCCAAAAGACCAAAACCTCCTTTATAGGAATAGGCCGATGTCCGAAAGCTGTTGATGTGATATCTGTAGTTAATTTGATTCGTGCAAAATTCTGGCGTAGATAGGTAACTAAGGGCCCTGAGGCAAAAAATAAACTAGGGCCCCAATCAAACGTGTAGAGTGGGAGAAATTTTTACTAGTTCAATTTATAGTTTGTAAGTCAGAGTCCGAGGGTCCCCCTGAGCTTGGGAGCCCCGGGGCACTACCCCGTCTAGCCCTCCGGTAGCTACAGCTACCAGCCGACCCATATGGATTACTTGGGTCGGCTCGACCAAGGTGATACGACGGTTAATCAGAAAATCATTGTTAAGCAATTCTTTTGTTGCTGTTTCTTTTAATGACTGTCAAATTAATAAAAGTTCCTTTCTTCTAAATACATTTCATATTTATAAAGCTAAAGATTTTGTTTGTTTCTTTGGTTCTCAGGAAATAGGGATTGGTTTATTCCAAAAATTCTTTCTGCGTTAGATAGCCCAGTTTTCAAGGAACCTAGGTAGGAGCCAACCAATAGGAGCATAGTAGCAAAAAACAGTTGCCTAAACGGGGAAAAAATATTGTTTTTCAGAGCATCCATTGCGTGCGCTGCGTCCACACTGTTAAAGTTTCACAAAAACAATACATGAAAGAAAAATTCTGCGACAGCATATGTCTCTCTCTCTTTTAAGATTGACTCACTATAATTTCATCTTTTAATGATAAACAAATTTTATAATGCTTTTATAACAATAGAAGACGCTAGTAACTAAGCGTGGGTTAGATAGTATATTATAAAACATATTATAGTACCTTAGCAACAAAAAAATAGTTGCTATATTGAGTTACCAACATAGTATTCGTAATACCAATTTAATTCATCAACGGTTCTTGACGAGAATAGTCCCTTATTCGTACACATTGGTACACAAAGTGCAGGATATAAGCTGTTGTGACACAATGTTGGTCGCCGAGCCCATTGTTGGGTTGTATAAGCGGTCTATAGGCCGGTTGGCATTCAGGGTGCACGTGACGACGGCAATGACTGAAGTGATTCTATCTAATCGTCATTCATTGACGTACTATACTGAGACATGTAGGCTAGCTCTTCTCTTCCTGATAGAAAGCATGATCAGATTCCAAGAGCGGTGGTCACCATACCAGATCTTTTTATCACTCTAGTAAAGAACTTTTAGCTAGTTTCGCAGGAAACCGTTGGAAGCGATCAGCACAGGACCGCTTCTTGTGGAGAGCTATGGGGGAGGGCTATATCTAGGTAAAGACGTGTTTTGACTGAGATGATGAGGAAATAATTTCAATTTTTTTTCTGTGGAAAAGTCATGCTACATCGCGTATAAGATTTTATAAATATATAAGAGCCTGCCAAAGTGACTCTACTCTGCCTGATGGAAAGTACCTAGCTAGTACTGTCCATCAGGCATGGCATGGCTTTCAGGAAGTCCCGGATCTCGCCGACCTAAGCAGGGTAATACCACGGCTTCATAGAATGTATTGCTTCACCTCACCGAGTGAGTTGCCGGAGACCCAACTCATCAGTCATGTTCACTAAACTTATTCCGTGAATAAATTCAAGAAATTCAATCTAAAAATACTGATAAACCATTTAACAGTTTTTATTTCTAAAATGTCACCATTCCATTTGTTTTGTATGGTTACATTCATGCCAATTAGGAAGGTATGATTCAAATTCAAACTGCAAGTCATAAAGCGAGGAGTAATCACAAACGCCCACAGCATCCCACTTTATCTGCAATGTATCTTTATATTTTTATTTTCTCACTAATTTATTAACCTTCATAGTAACTTATCTTATTAAACTAATGACCGAGTGGGGGAGTATTTTGTCAACTATCATTTTGTTCCCACTGATGTAACATGAAAACTTTCTTTCTAAGAAAAAGCCTATGTATGTTATCATTGTAATTTATGTCATCATCATTTTCTTTATCAGCCCGTTGGAGTCCTCTGTTGGACATAGGCCTCTCCCAAGGAACACCACTGGTCTGTTGTTTTCTTAGAGCATACATATATACGCAAGCTTCTAATTGGTTGTTGTATTTCCCACCAAATCAGTCAACATCACATCACCCAATCAGTTTGCATGACTGATTTGGTGGCAAATAATAGATCTTTACCTATGAAATTGCCGTTTTGTATGCAATAAGTGAAAGTACTTATTTTTTAAAACTTTTTTATTTCTGTTATTTGAAGTAATCACCCATGCAATCGACGCATCTTTGCCAACGCGTTGGCAGTTTATTGATGCCCTTCTTGTAAAATCAGCTGGACGTGAGGCAACAAACTCTTCAAAGGCATTTTGTACTGCCTCTCGGGAGTTGAATTTTTTACCCATTAAAAAGTTGTCTAAATTTTGGAAAAAGTAATAGTCGGTAGGTGCAAGGTCTGGTGAGTATGGCAGATGAGGAAGAGCTTCCAACCCATCTATCAAGCTTTTTTACCTTGCCAATTTGTCGCAAATGGATCAATATTGTTTTGATGCTTACATTAAAAGCTCCTGTTAGCTCAGCTGTAGATTGAGTTTCGTCAGCTTCCACAATCGCCTTAAATTCATTATTGTTAACCAAAGTCTCCGGACGACCACGAGCTTCATTTTTCAAGTCAAAATTTCCAGAACGGAACCGGGAAAACCAATAACGGGTTGTGCGTTCGTTTATACAGTTCTCTCCGTAAACGTTTTTGATGTTACGTGCCGTTTCTGTCGCGTTGGTGCCACGACGGAACTCATATTCCATAATTACACGAATTTTCAAAGTATCCATTATGACTAAAAATGTTCAAATGTAATGAAAATACAACGCTAATCAGAAAACAAAAGACTGAGTTTGTAAATAGCATAGATGTACTATATCTATGGTAAATAGAATGTCATGGTTTTAAAACAAAATTAATTTGAATTTAGAATACAGAGCCATTACAAACTTTTTTTTATTTGAAATTACCAGTACTGAAGAACGGCAATTTCATAGGTAAAGACCTAATATTAGGTCTTTACCTATGAAATTGCCTTTCTTCAGTTATTCAAATAAAAAAAAGTTTGTAATGGCTCTGCATTCTAAATTCAAATTAATTTTGTTTTAACCCATGTTTTAAACCATGACATTCTATTTACAAACTCAGTCTTTTGTTTTTTTATTATCGTTGTATTTTCTTTACATTTGAACATTTTTCGTCATAATGGATACTTTAAAAATTCGTGTAATTATGGAATAGGAGTTCCGTAGTGGCACCAACGCGGCACAAACGGCACGTAACATCAAAAACGTTTACGGAGAGAACTGTACAAACGAACGCACAACCCGTTATTGGTTTTCCCGGTTCCGTTCTGGTAATTTTGACTTGAAAAATGAAGCTCGTGGTCGTCCGGTGACTTTGGTTAACAATAATGAATTAAAGGCGATTGTGGAAACTGACGAAACTCAATCTACAGTTGAGCTAGCAGCAGCTTTTAATGTAAGCATCAAAACAATATTGATCCATTTGCGACAAATTGGCAAGGTAAAAAAGCTTGATAGATGGGTGCCCCACGACCTTAGCGATCGCCAGCGCAACGTACGCGTCGAGACCTGCCTTGCGCTGCTCAACAGGCAAAGAAATGAAGGAATTCTGAAACGAATTGTTACGTACGACGAAAATGGATTCTGTTCGACAATCGAAAGCGCTCAGCAAGTTGGTTAGACCCTGGTTCAGCACCAAAGCAATGCCCTAAACCAAAAATGACCCCTAAAAAGGTGATGGTCACTGTTTGGTGGTCTAGTGCGGGTGTGATTCACCACAGCTTTTTACAAAACGGCATGAACATTAATGCAGATGTGTACTGTGAAGAACTGGAGAGAATGATGGAGAAGCTTGCACATCTGCAACCAGCTTTGGTCAATCGGTCGTCCCCACTGCTCCTTCACGACAACGCGCGACCCCATACTGCGCATCAGACAGTCTCCAAGCTGCAAGAGCTGGGGTTTGAAGCTCTCCCTCATCCGCCATACTCACCAGACCTTGCACCTACCGACTATTACTTTTTCCCAAAATTTAGAAAACTTTTTAGTGGGTAAAACATTCAATTCCCGAGAGGCAGTACAAAATGCCTTTGAAGAGTTTGTTGCCTCCCGTCCAGCTGATTTTACAAGAAGGGCATCAATAAACTGCCAACGCGTTGGCAAAGATGCGTCGATTGCATGGGTGATTACTTCGAATACCAGAAATAAAAAAGTTTGAAAAAATAAGTACTTTCACTTATTGCATACAAAACGGCATTTTCATAGGTAAAGACCTATTACACCAACCAATCAAAAGCTTGCGTGAGAGAGAAAGACTCAAACTAAACTCAGTCTCTCTCTCTCTCTCTACTCCGATCACGGCTTCTACTCGTTCAGCACTCCCTCTATATATAACGCTCTAAGGTTGCTTTCTACACCCAGTCGCTGCGAGCCCTCTTACGTAAGTCGTCCCGCCACCTAGCCAAAGAGCGTCCCACACAACGTTTGCCAAGACGTGGTCACCACTCCAGAACGCGCAAGGCTTACTCCAGCGGTTCCCTATTCTGCGACATATTTCCAACCTGCCAACTTTCAGAGCTCTATGCCAGGCACTCTGGTTCTCTGACGAATTAATTCGTTACGAATTTTGTCCTTCAGAGCGACTCCATGCATAGCTTTTTCTATGGCACGTTGAGCGACTTTAACATAACTTATGTCCCGCTGTATTATTTTTAAGTAGAGGCTATATTACAAAGAAACCTTGCACAGTGGATTTGAAATAATTTTCAACAGTTAAATTAATATTAAAATAAAAAGCAGTGACATAAATTAAAAGGAGAATGATCACGATCAGATACAAGCTTATTACCGCTAGCCAGCTACTTTAGGAATTAGACAAGAAAATTATGTGTATTTTAACAGAAAAAGTATATAAAAATGAAAGGTAATGATGGGAAAAGGGATACGGATAAACTGAGGCAACAATAATTTAAGAACACTGGGTTCACATACCTACTCTTTTTATGGATGTTACTCAAATTAGCCATATATGTAAATCACAATATAAATTATCAAAACTGTTTATATAGCCACTTTTACTCATGTATATTTGAATGTAGCTCAATCGTTTAGTAGGAAACACCCACTCCGCGTTATTAAGATGCCTTTGAATGAGCAAGCAACTCAAAAGAATAAAATTGAATGGTTTAATGCCGTGTATTAAATCTCCATTCGGATGGGTCACTACAAATTAGAGGAAGTGCCGCTGCAATGATATCGCTTGAGGAGATTATGTCACAAATTGTATGATTTATATTCTTATTAAATGTTTTAAAGGTCAGATTGTGTTTATGAATAATAGTTTTATTCAGAAGCTCTTTTTTTCAATAGACAACTCCCGTATTAGGAATATACATCCTGTGTCGTGGGAAACTTTATATATACATAAAACGGACATAAAAAACACCCAGAACAACAATTTGTGGATCACACAAGTGTTGTCCCATGAGGGATTTGAATCCACAACACTTGACGAAGTAGAAAGCGACATGGCGACCGCTTAAACCACTAGGAGAACCATGCAGTCAATTATATTATTTTTGTGAGAGAGCCATATTTGGGCACATGTGGATCGGCCTATACTACGGGCTCACAGAAAGCTAGAGTTAATCAATTCTGTACTTTTTGCTTAGAAAGGTCGATTCGTTGCAATTGTAACTTATTTGTAGATATCCATAGTCATGTTTGGGCCAAGTTCTCTGCTCATTTGAGCACTGTACCATTTTTTTTTATACAATAGGGGGCAAACGAGCAGACGTATCGCCTGATGGTAAGCGATTACCGCCGTCCATGGACACCCGCAACACCAGAGGCGTCACAAGTGCGTTGCCGGCCTTTGGGGGATGGGGTAGGGTATCGGGGGAGGAGTTGGGGTATGGGCCTCGGGTATCCTCACACACTCGGAGAAACACAACGCAAGCGCTTTTTCACACCGGTTTTCTCTGAGACCACCATAAACATTGTTTGTAAATAAGGCAAAATAGTTATTAAACCTTCGATAATGGTTCAGTGAAAGTATACAACGCACTTCTGACTCTTGTGTTACAGGGAACACACAAACAGGTTGGTATTCCCGGGCTGTTTCCGCACTTAGCCTCTCGATTAGGGCTAGGGCTATTGTACGTAGTTTGTGGTTTGTCCCCTTATGCCATAAAGAAATCACGAAGCAGTCGAAGCATATATGATGCTTTGGAATGCGCTCCCTCTCGAGCGAGATCAGAATTGCAAAAACACGGCAAACTTTCAAATACATGTTGCGGAAACATTTTCTAAACACACTGTCAAATCCATCTTAATTTTATACTCTCCCCTTCTAAATTATATATTATGTATATTTATTTATGTATGTATAGTTGTAAAAATGTGTAGGTATATTAACTCTTATTGATTATATTAGAATTAGTATCACTATTACTTATTGTATATGTATATTTATTTCTTTTTTTTTAATTACAGTTATTTCTGGGCATATATCATGGCTAGCTCTGCGTCGCCCTAAGGTCGACTCGCAGAAAATGCCTACGACATTAAGTCCGCCTTTGCCACTATTGTGCATAAAGATATAAATAAAAAATAAAATAAAAATATTGTTGCTAATATAATATAATAAAATAATATATTAATATTATTCGAGCTCTAAACACCATGTGGTAAGGAATCAGAAGCATCTTACTAGTGTAGGACACCATAATGCATTGTTGCATTGTCAGCATTTGCAATCAGTATGGTGAATAGTACTCTTAGATTCTGCTCATGCTTTACCAGGGAGACAAGAGTCACTTTGGCAGGCTCATATATAAAGAAATACTTGCTAACATAATATTCATCTCATTACTCCCCAGGCTGAACCAGAGACAGAGCCTCCCCCACCAATTCCTGTAGAGCCCAAAGAAGATCGATCCTTACGATGCGGGTGGGGAATGTTTCGGCCGAGCTGGCTGCAACGTTTCAGGACTGCGAAATGGTCACTCTTTTGGCTATGCTGGGCTGGAGCTATACAGGGTGAGTCTATAATGTTTCAGTAAATAAATATCTCGTGACACGGTGTTTGTGGTCAAACTCTTTCGAGACGGCTCGACCGTTTTTAACATGTAATATGAGAATAAGTCGCAAAGTATTTCTGTTTAGATGTTTGTAACGATATGCTGTGCAATACAGTGGGTATAGACTTTTTTTCGACCTGTTATGTACGCACGTTTAATCATTGACTAAACAAATTCGGATGACATCTAGTATGAATTTGAATAAAAAAACTTGACATATTCCATACACAGGTATCTGATCTTTAATCACTAAAAGCCTATGGTAAGAAATTGTGCCTTTCTTTTATTGTGGTAAGAGAATTATACGGGTAAAATAATATTATCACTTTACACACGTAGTAGTAGTAGAGTCGCAGGTGCCCATGGATTGTCACTTACCATTCTCGTCTGTTCGTTTACTCCCTGTACCATTAAAAAAAGACTCTAGAGTCTAAAACTATAATGACAGGACGCTCCACCACTTCATATGTGTAAATGCAAGGTGAAAATATTATCGAAGATTGCCTTGTTCGGGGAATCGAAGATTGCCTTGTTCGGGGAATTCCAGGTCCCTACATAAGACAGTCTTTTTCGGTCATTATTTGGTTCGTGTCTACAAACCACTTATGTACCATAGACCGTGGACCACATTAAAAAAAAACTTGATATAACTACTCCAGTTTTCCTACACGTGAGAACAACGGTAATCTTTAACAATTACACACAACTCACGGAACTAATTATTACAATACTAAAATTAGATTCTATGTCGGCGCGTTTGCACGCAAAATCATGATCTATACTATTTTAACACATGCAAATCTATTTAATTAACATAACCAATCACCTAGATTCCGATAGACTAGAACACAGATGTTGCTTAGAAACTACACGCATACACAAACACAAAGTTGAGAAATCGTGTGTATATGATGTGATACTTTTCATATGAAATTGACTTCCGATATTAATCTGTGTCGATGGTAGAACAGTTTGTAATAGTTTTAAGTTAGCGGGAAACGAATTCAATTCATAACAGAAACAGAAAAAAAAAAAAAAAACCGGAAAACGTAGCTCACAATTTGTGAGCTACGTTTTTTAAATAATCAAATCTGGTTTAGTCATTATACTGGTCTAGTCTAGTGGCTAGACTACCAGGCTAGTCCCATTGAAACATATATCACTAACCAATAGATTCTAGTGATTAGTGATCTTGACTTCTTAGCCACAGGTTGCGGGCTGGGGTATCTAGGAATAATATTTGTGTGAGTACAATAATATTTTTCTGTGTTTGTAAACTAAACTAGCTGAGCCCCGCGGTGTTACGCGCGGTACAACAATAACCGCGGGTAGCGTCGCGGGGCAAAGCTAGTGTTAAAAAAGTAGCCTAAATTACTCCTTATATCATCAGCTATCTGCCAGTGAAAGTCCCGTCAAAATCAGTCCAGCCGTTGCAGAGATTAACCGGAACAAACAGACAGACAACAATACAATGTATGTACCGTGTATACATACATGTGCATTAAGTAATAAACGGTTATTTCAAAATTACAAACAGACACTCCAATTTTATTTATTTCTTTATATAATGACATTGCACGCAGTATCTATTTTACGTTTTAACTGTACCCATTTCCATAAAGCGAAAACTTTTGACGATTAACGAAGAAGAATATGATTACTGATTTGACAATCAAATACTATTTATTTAATTGATGGGTGCCAGTCACAGTTTCATTAAAATCGCATTATTAACATGTTTATAACCGGATGTATTAGTCATATTGTAGAACGGTGGATGAACCATGCTTCGTCATAAATAGACTGACTCAATCGAAGTGATACCATTTTGTGATCCGTCTACATGTTTGCTTCCTTGTACAATAAAAAAAAACAAAAGAGAACCTCGGCTACTATAGCCTTGTATATCTTCCCATAGACAAACTCCTAGCCTTGTATTTTACGATGTCTTCCTCATGACATAGCTTGTTCTATTCTTATACCAAACTATAAACCAGCCATAAAATATATCTTGTCTGTGGAAATCAACCATTATGTGTTCAAGGTGAAACAGGAATAGCAACAAAAGTTAAACTATAAATTAGAGTCCGGTAAAATCTTTAATGACCATGTAATAGAAAATAGGATTTACGTAATGATGTCCATTCATGCACTGAAATAGCGACTGTTTGAAAAATAGTCATAAAGTGCAATTTGAATCACCACATGATAATATGTTTTGTGTATTAGTATAGGCGCCGGCACGTAACTTGGCCAGATTTCGACGTAGTGGGGTAAGTACGCGCATAGTACACTTAGTGCAATAAATCAAAACAAATAAAATGGAAGTGTAGTCGACTAACGTTCCAATCGCTTGCTCGGAACGGTGCTACTACAATCCCCGCGTCCCTTTATCAAACAAAGGGACCTAAAAACTACTTCGCGCATCTAACTAATCTGCCCAAGTTACGTGCCGGTCTCTATACAGTTAACCCTCGAGTTACATCCGCGTGGTGACGGATTCGGAATATAGAGAATCACTATCCCCATTTATCCCATGGGTGTCGTTAGAGACAGCAGAAGTAGCAAACAAACCCAGGACAGGATTTTACAAACAGTTTTGATACGGACACGAAGAACATCCAGATTCAGAACAACAATTTGTGGAGTACGTAAATTGTTGTCCCATGTGGGGCCCGAACCTACAGCCTCTGACAGTCAAGATTATTAACGGCAAGATCTGCGGCTCCGTCTGTATGAGATAATATATGTATGGATCTTAACTTTTAATGACAGAATTATTATTCGTAAATCGATATCTATACATATTGTTTCATCATCAGTATCTCAGCCGAAACACGTTCACTGCTGGATAGCGGCTTCCCTCAAAGCTCTCCACAACAACTGGTCTTGTACTGCTCGCATCCAAGGGTTTCCCGCGACTTTCACCAGGTCGTCGGACCACCTTATAAGGGGCCTACCCACGTTCCGTCACATCACGTCCGTACATGGTCGCCTCCAGAACTTTTAAAATAGTGAAATAGTAAAATGATTTTCAAGGTAGTATAGCCACGCCGATTTCAGCACTAACAGGCCGGCTCGACCGGGGCGGTACTACCCTCGCACAGAAAATCAACGTAAAATTGCAACGTTCGTGCTGTTGGTGAGTGCAAGACCGGAGACCCAATGACGCAGACGCATCACTAGGCCGCCTTGGTGTGGGTCACCATGCTGCATTGTCTGCATTCGCAATGAGTATGGTGACCACCACTCTTGGATTCTGCTTATGCTGTCCATAAGATAGAGTAGAGTCTTTTTGGCAGGGCATACAAAAAAAAAAGTTTTTATAAAATCAGAACACAGAAGTTTAAAACCCGACTGGTCGGTCAAGCAGCAACAACAACAAAACGATTGATATAACTTGAGGAAGTGTGAAATACCCTAACTTATTCTCCCCTGGAACGTTTATAAACCCCAAACAAACATTAAAGGGTTAATGAAATAATTCAATATATTAATTTGTATAAAACAGTCTGCTTTTGCTTACCGCGGGGATGAATAAATTTTATACGGTGATTCGCGTATAACATCAACTGGGTGTCCCAAATATAAACTTATAGCGAGCAACGGAACACAGTCAATGTAATTTCTACTTTATTGCGGTACATCGAGAACTCTTTTTTTGCTGGCAAATGAGCAGATGTGTCATCTAACTACTACTACCTCAACCCACTACAACTCAAGTGTCGTAAGCGTGTTGTTCCATCTAAAGTCCTTATCTCAAGGTCCAAGGTTTGGTTTTCAATTTCTAATAGATATTTCTAATAATAAGTCATTCTAAATAAGTTTTATCTTAGACATGGCAAATGGAAATTATTTTAAGAAGTAATTATTATACACACCGCGTTTCTCTTATAACTTGCTGTGATAATGGGCCGCTGTGAAAACACTCCATACTCATTGTAGGGAAAAAAGGTTAAAAGCGAGCATTGCCAGTCACTGGAAGGGATAATTTTATTTCTTTAAGTACCAAAGCAAATTTAATATTTATACAGCGAATATTTATGTACGTTAGAAATAATATTAGATGATTAAAAGGAATTCCAAATCATCTCTACAAAGAAATACACATTTCCGTAGAACCTCGAAATAAGTCATTGTACTCTTTCCAAGGTTTGAAGTGGCATTGTTCTTGTGAATAAGCAAAAAAATTGAGTGCGTGTGTTTTTTATATATTTTTAGTGTGTCCAAAATTACCAAAATCCAAAATTAAAAACAAGAATGAACCTGCACTATAGTAGTTGTATTTATTTTACCACTTCTGTTCCTTTCCACCAAATTATTCCCAAATTTTGCAGAAATATAAACTAAAACTTAATTTAAAACTTTTTAAATTGTAAACACTTACGAATAGCCGTAGCCACCAGGATTAAAACTCGTCTTTGGCCATCCTTATATACGAGTATGTTTTATGGCTTCGATTTTATTTAAATTATAAATAAATTAAATTAAAAAGCTTTTTTAAAAACAAGCTTTTACTGGAATGCCTCAAGACGAATCAAACGATTCCAAACTCGATGATATTGCGACGTTTCTTTAAAGAGTTTCTATGGCCACCTTCCAGCTCCAGCATCAGATCAGCTCCATGTCTTACATACTTTACCTTTTTTTTCTAACCTACCTTACCTTTTCTTTTGTCATATTTGAAAACGAGGGTTCCCAAGGGCGGGTTGGTATCAGGCAAGTGACTAAGCCAAATTTTTAAGCTATTGCATAGCTTTATTGCGGGCTTTGAGGTCTTTGAGCTTGGCGACCCAATCAAGAAATTCCTATACCCGAAGCTCGCACGGATCGAGACGAGCTGCTCCGAACGACGAATCAACGAATCTGTAGAGATTGTATGTGATCTGTGTCAAGATTCGTTGACGAGCTGCTCCGAAATCCACACTCAGCGCCCTCTGTTGTTTATTGTGAAGTTTTCGTATCTTTTTTGTTTTGTGTATTTTGTATTACTTTTTGTATTACTTATTTAATGAATACCTATTTACCTCAATATCCAGGAAACATTCACAAAAAGACGACGACGCCCAGTTGAGATTCGAACTCGAGGCACCTTCGTCATAAATCATTCTCCTACACCTTCCAGCCAATTACTTATACTACCACAGAATAAATAATAGTTACTACTAAATGTTAAAATTGTTGTTCTTATGCTACTTGATAAATTCTAACGGTACGGTAATTCCAAACATACATTTGTTTGTTGTCAGTATGGTACCAATTATATAGATGGCGGTGTACTTCGAATGCGATAGAGCATTTGAAAAATAGTTTAGTATTTTTCATTCACAATATTATACATACTGCATAAATAAAAAATAAAGACCAGAAGGCCGGCTTTTTTCTAGCACAGAGAATCAGCATTGCCATTCAACGTGGTAATGCTGCCAGTCTTTTGGGAACGCTACCAGTAGGCGAAGATGTGGAGTTTTTTGACGCTTGTATGTAAATATTGTTATTTTTTTTATAAATTATGGTTATTTACATAGGTTTCTAAAAATAAATAAATAATTATAATTGCATAAGTTGATAAAAAATGTTATACAATAGCTTTACTGCGGCAGTCCCCGAGAGCCACACGTCTTTTTTTAGATTTATTAGGGCAAACGAGTAGGCGGCTCGCCTTATGTAACTACCGCCACCCATGAAGACCTGCAGTTCCAGAGCCACAAATGTGTTGCCGCCCTTAATTTTTTTTTCTAGAATCAGGAGATGGAGGAATTTTAACTCCAGGATTCTCACACACTCCATGATGTAGGGGTTTAAACGGTTATTTATTTTTAATTTATGCAGTATGTATAATATTGTGAATGAAAAATACTAAACTATTTTTCAAATGCTCCATCGAATTCGGAGTACACCACCATCTATATAATTAGTGACATACTGAAAACAAACAATTGTATGTTTGGAGTTACCGGACCGTTAGAATTTATCAAGTAACATAAGAACAACAATTTTAACATTTAGTAGTAACTATTATTTATTCTGTGGTAATATAAGTAATTGGCTGGAAGGTGTAGGAGAATGATTTATGACGAAGGTGCCTTGAGTTCAAACCTCAATTGGGCGTCATCGTCTTTTTGTGAATGTTTCCTGGATATTGTGGTATTCATTAAATAAGTAATACAAAATTACACAAAACAAGAAAGATACGAAAACTTCACAACAAACAACAGAGGGCGCTGAGTGTGGATTTCGGAGCAGCTGGTCTTGATCCGTGCGAGCTTCGGGTGTCAGGTTTTATTTGTGTTACGGAATTTTCTTGATTCGGTCGCCGAGCTCAAAGGCCTCAAAGCCCGCGATAAAAGCTATGCAGAAGCTTAAAAACTAAACTTAAAACTAATGGTATGTATATTAATTAAGCATAAGTAATGGTTTAATAAGCTAACCACATCTAGCAAACGAAAATCCACGTGCCAAAACTTTGTTCCCATAAATCTGCATTAAGTTTTGCGAAGCGGTGTGCACGAGAAATTATGGCTCGCCAGCACCGCCAACAGGTGTACACTGCACACTTTATTATGCCAGCCAATGTTTTTTTAAAAGTCCCTCGTTACTTCGCTTCTTCACTTTTTGCAACATGTATTACAGTGTTTTCTAGAAATAATATAAGCATATCATGTTAAAAAATCTTTTTATAAAAAAAAAACCGACTTACAAAAAACATCCAACGAAAACTCTCTGCCAAAAAACACTGAAAAGCGTAGAAGTCGGTGCCAAGTGACTATAGCTTAGACTTTTGTAATTGTTCGTTTGTATTCTTTTTGGCTTAGCACCGACTTCAAACAGATTTTAGGTACCTAGCACATATTATGCAATTTATGCAGAACCAGTTTATTTTACGCTTTTAAGTGTTTTTTTGGCAGAGAGTTTTCGTTGGATGTTTTTTGGAAGTCGGTTTTTTTTTTTCTAAAAAGTTTTTATTTTTCAGTTTTTAGTGCAAACAATTGTAGGTAAGACTAAAGTTGAACTATTTCATCAAATTTCATCATCAAGAATACAAATTAAGGTCTATACGTACGTGTAATATTAAAATCATCCTCTAATCCCTAACTGTTGAAGAGTTTAACCTTCTATCATCAGCTCACCTAAATAACTTGAAAGTATACGACTGAAGGTCTTTAGATACGTATGAAATTGAAAGAATTATCCTCCAACTCCTAACCGTTAAGGAGTTGTACCTTCCACCTTCCATCATCAGCTTACCTAAATAATTTGAAAGAATGCGACTAAAGGTAACATATATCACATATGATATTTAAAGATTTATCCTCCAACTCCTAACCGTTAAGGAGTTGTGCCTTACATCATCAGCTCATCATCATAAAATAATGACTACCAGACGCAAATACCGGTGTAACTTCAGAAAATATACGAAAAACATAGTATGCGCCTATTAAAATTGAGGGTTTCTCTCGATTTCCCTAGGATCCCATCATCAGATCCTGATATGGTGGCAATGGGACCACCTCGGGAGCATACCCTTTCGAATACAAAAAAAATTTTCAAAATCGGTCCACAATTGACGGAGTTATCGATGAACATACATAAAAAAGAAAATAATAATAATACATACAGTGGAACATAGAACCTCCTCCTTTTTGGAAGTCGGTTAAAAACATAACTCAAGATATTTTGAGGTAGTAGAGCCATAGAAGAGTTGGATTCAACATAAATATGCTTTCCATCACGCAGAGTAGACACATATTATAGGTAACACCCGCGGTGTTACCCGCGGTATAACATCAACCGCAGGTAACGTTGCAGGTCAAAGCTAGTCTAAAAAACTAGCCTAAGTTACTCCTTATATCATCAGCTATCTGCCAGTGAAAGTTCCATCAAATAGGTCCAGCCGTTCTATAGATTAGCCGGAACAAACAGACAGACAGGCAGACAAAAATTGAAAAAAATGCTATATTGGCATGGTTTTAATATTACAAACAGACACTCCAATTTTATTTATTTGTATAGCTATACCAAAACACCGAACACATAACCATACCCATTGAAAAATATTATGGTTGGTAATTGGATTACCGATCTTTGGTTCAGCAGGATACTAACAATTGGACCAAGAGGCTAATTAAAGTTAACCAGGACACGTATTTCATTGATTGCCTTTTCTATAAGCGACAGTTACTTAACACCAGGTCGTCTGCTAGTTTAAGATAAGTTATGGAATCAGGCGTTACTTTGCGGAAATCCATGACATTAAATGCTATGAAATATATTTAGCTTTAATTCTATAAGCTCTGCTAGTTTGTTTTCCAATATTATATAATGTGTTAAAAAGGCATGAATTCGTTTATTTTTGACAACTCCCGCATAAGAATAAGTACCGTGTCTCGGGGGACTCTAAAAAAATACATGAAACGGATACACAGAACACCCAGACTCAGAACAACTATTTGTTGATCACACAAAGTGATGTCTTATGTGGGGTTAAAACCCACAACACTTAGCGCAATAGAAAATGGTGTGGCGACCGTTTAATCTGACTGCCTCGTTGGTCTCGCGGTTGGCGTGTGCGACTGCTGATCATGAGGTTCGGGGTTCGATTCCCGGGTCGGACCAAATGTTTGTATGATCTACAAATATTTGTTTCGGAGTTTGGGTGTGTTCTATGTATAATATGTATGTATTTACAAAAAAAGGCTATATGTATTGACTACGTCATCGTGAGTGTGTATTTATACAAATCAATTTAAAACTCCATTCCATTAAAGAATCTATCTATTACTTATTATTATTACTAATAATAAAAATGTAACAGGTCCAATTCTGTACTTTAAAGATATTTAGTTTTTTTTTTTGGAGGGCTCTCTATAATCGATACTGAAGCCAAAACTGTATTTTTTTTCATTTTTGTCTGTCTGTCTGTATCTTGACCGCGCATCACGCCGAAACTACTGAATGGATTCAAATGAAACTTGGCATGATTTGAGTTCATACTACGAGGTAGGACATGGGATACTTTTTATCCCGAAATTCAGCACGGTTTCTTGGAGAGAGGGGATGAAAGTTAAAATATGTACTTAGTTGTAATTCAATAACACATTCTTTTTTGCTAGAAAGAAAAAGAACAGATAACGGGAAAAGTCTTTTTTTGTCCGCGACTGTACACTGCCTGTGGGAATCTGAGACAAATATGTAAATATGGCGGTACGAAGTTCGCCGGGTCAGCTAGTTGATAATAAAATCGTTATCGCAAGCAATTAATATGGCTTTGAAACTACTTTTTCTATTAAATTTCTTCCGTGAAATAATAGCAATATTGCAGAAAGTAATCTTATTAAATGAAGCAATAAATGTAGATTCCCTCCCCCTGTATCAGTTAATAAAAGTATTATATTCGGGCACCCTCACTTGGGGTGTAAAATATTATATGAGTGATTTGTTACCGCGCTTCAGGGGATTCGGTAGAGTGCTAATATGACGGTAAAATAAATATAAGAAGACTACTAAACTCAATTGCTTTTATTTGTGTAAATAAATTTCGTTTTCTGCACATCTTCTAAATATAAACATTAGTTATTATACGTTTCGCTCGCGACACTATTTCGTCTTTCTGTTTTGAAAATCACGAAGTTTCGTGGGAGAGCCACGCTTCGGCATGAATGGGCCGGCTCTAGTGGAGTGATACCACAGCCTCACAGAAAACCGGTGTGAAATAGTGTATGCGCTGTGTTTCACCGAGTGAGTGAGGATACCGGAGGAATGACCCCAACCCCTCCCCTATCTCCTCCCCCCCAAACCTTAAGGCCGGCAACGCACTGACGTGTCTTGTGTTGCAGGTGTCGATGGGCGGCGGTAATCGCTTACCATCAGGCGATACGTCTGCTCGTTTGCCCACCTATTACGTAAAAAAAATAAGTTCCATACAACCTCCATACTCCTTATTTTACCTCTTTAGGGGTGAAATTTTTTAAAATCCTTTCTGAATGGGTGCGTTATAAAAACGGGTCGGCGGCGCATGAAAAAGCATCTCACTAAGCCACCATAGTGTGGGTCATCATACTGTATTGTCCACGTTCGCATTGAGGATGGTAACTGTTGGATTCTAATCATGCTTTCCATCAGGCAGAGTAGAGTCATTTTGGCAGATATTATATAAAAGAAAACATAAGCTGCCAAAATCTTAAATTCTAAATCAAACGTTTTAGCGCTTAGGCTCTGCGTTGATAAATCACTCAGTGAAGACATGATAGATAATTTAAATGTGAAATACTTGAAATAATATATGCTTCCCTTCTCCGTATTTTTCTAAGTAAGGGATTTCATATAAAATTCACGTATTAATTCAGAGACATTATTAGTATCTGTACCTTAAACTGCATATCTTAAACCTCTCAACATCTAAACACTACTTCAAATCAAAATAAATCGACAAGGGCCATAAATACAACGATTTATTTTTTATTTCTATCCTAAGTTTAGAACTGTTCAAAGTAAAGGCAGTAAAAATGTCTAAAGTTAAATGAACCGCAGCTGGTACACCTGTTGTCGTCTAACTTTGGCCCAACTTAGCTCAAGTTTATGGGCAACCAACAAAAAAGTTTTGTCTACTTCTCTCTATGGTTTAAAAAACTGATTAAGTTACTCTTTGAGACTTGTTCGTTCGTTTCGCATAGAATCTCAAAGCAGGAAATTTTTATACTATTATGCTCCAGCTCTCTTGAATTTTGAATAACAGATAGAACTACCTAATTTCGGTTGGGCGAACGTAACTAAGACTACTCGATGTGGAGTCTAAAGATGGCTCTCATCTATACTTCTATACTATTATATAAAGCTGAAGAGTATGGTTGGGGGGGGGGGGGGAAAGGGTGTAAAATACAGTGGAAAAATGATCACGCTAGGGCAATAGGAGGCGCAAATGAGGTTGCGTGGGTCAGCTAGTAGAAAATAAAGTTGCTATTTTTTGGGAATTTTAATGTAATTTATAAATCATTAATATAAATCCAGGCTATTTTGTTATTTGAACCCGTAATAATTGTTTAAAATATGTCTTTTTGTATTTAAATCTTTTGAAGTGTGTGTACCTACTTATATTTAAAAATCTCACCAAACTGCGTATTAACCTTTAGCACGGCATGATTATGCCATAACTTCAAACCTTCCCCACAATTTCTCGCCACAATCCCCGTCAAACTATTTGAACCATGATTAATACACGTTAATATAAGCGCCATACTTGATAATGTGATGACTTGCGCACATTCCACGACACTGCCACGGCCACCCAAACTGAATAATGTAAGATATTAATCAAAACTTTGACGTTCATTAACACACGTAAATTATTTCACACCTTCTACAGAATTAATTAAAAAACTTTTGACAGATTGTGTGGAGATGAACGGTTCGTTGCCGCCATTTTTTTTGTTTTTTTTTTAAGACACAAATCCTTGGGCTTAGGTGTACATTCATTATCATTTTTCTATGAAAACTTTTTGAATTAGGATGATTAAAATTAATAACTTAGACGTGGTCGGAGGTTACGAACTATTTAATTCTTTTTGTAGAACCACAGCATATAACAGTACTGAAATGTTTATTCGTTACGTACGTGCGTAAGTGTATAATAAAATACTGCAAAAGCCAGAAGAACGTTTATTGTAAGAAAATATGCACACAAAAATTTATATGTACTATGAAATAACAAAATTTCAATGCTTATACAAGACCATCAAGAAAGTAATAACCAAGAGGATGTTTAGCTATGCGGTGACACCCACAATTTATCAGACACTTTTCAATTCCTTGCTTATCCCCCGGGAACACTAAATTTTTCGGTTGCAAGAAGTACCCTATATGTTAATCCAGTGTGTTAATGTCAGCTGTTAGCATACTCTATATATATATTAATACGTAAAGCAAAAACTTTGTACCCCATGCTTACGAATATATTGAAATTTGGCAAGTTAAACTTGATATGAAAGAGGAGTGCAGAAAGCTAAAAAAGCGGCCAAGTGCGAGTCGGACTCGCCCATGAAGGGTTCCGAAGCAGCAAGTAACATAATATAAAAGTTTTTAATAATAGTGTTTTTTTTTGCGGTTTACGATTTATGACGTATTGAAAAAACTATTTACTAGATCTCGTTCAAACTATTTTCGGTGGAAGTTTGCATGTACATCATATTTTTTTTGTAGTTTTATCATTCTCTTAAATTAGAAGTTACACATTTTACCACTTTGGAAGTGTCTCTCGCGCAAACTTTTCAGTTTAGAAAAAAATGATATTACATAGATACACATACATACATAGATACCCCACACGTATGGGTTTGATGAAAAAAAAAATGAGATTCAGTTCTAAGTATGGGGACCCCCGAAATTTATTGTTTTTATTTTATTTTTGTGTGAAAATGTTAATGCGGTTCACAGAATACATCTACTTACCAAGTTTCAACAGTATAGTGCTTATAGTTTCGGAAAAAAGTGGCTGTGACATACGGACGGACAGACAGACAGACATGACGAATCTATAAGGGTTCCGTTGTTAGCCTTTGGCACGGAACCCTAAAAATGGATAAATTTATGTTAAGTTTTGATCACTGGGCGAGCAATACTTTTATTAAAATTGGTTATGCCGTTTGAACGTAGGTAAAGAAGTGACAAACAAAGTTTCGCGTTTACAGTATACATAACTTATAAAAGTGAATGATCTGCTTTGAAAAAAAACTCACAATTTGTAACAGTAAACTTAATTACGACACATGCTTCTTCACTCCAGCAGCTTGTAAACAGCAAGATTACCCAAGACTTTACCCTGTAGCATGCGAATCATGCACAAAATATTAGCTAACACGAAAACAACTTAAGTCGAACTTAGTCGAGCGCAAGTTTAAGTGAAGGGGGTAATTTATCAAGCGACACGTGGTGGCTAATTTACCGTGAAAACTTGTGTACCAAGTTACACTATGAGTTGAAAACTTATTAATGCAAGGAAGGTAACTTAAGTGAAACGATGGCATGCACTTTTTAACCGACTTCCAAAAAGGCGGAGGTTCTAGGTTCCACTGTATCTATTTTATTTTTTTACCACCGTCACCGATTACTCCGTCAGTTGTGGACCGATTTTGATAATTTGAAATCAGACGGCCGTATGTTAGACCATTCTAAGAAAACAAGGTCTCGCATTCCGAGAGCGACACGGTGTGATGTCACTACCCAGTTACCACTTTATAGCAACATAACACGAAATGAACCAACCAGAACCAGCAATAGCGATGAAAACGTCATGTCGGTTTTCACTGTCTCGTCACTGTGTCTCGGAATGCCACACATGGCGAAGTATATTATTATACCATGAGACAAACTATGTAGTATGGCAACCAGCCTGCTGATATACTACTCGTACCCCTATCATTATCATAGGCCTCTCTAATTGCACGCCACTTGATACGATTCTTGAATTCTAGCATGGATGCTAGAATTCAAGGATCGAATCAAGTGCGTGCAGCTTCTGTCAGCCATCTTGCGCAAATCATCACTCCACCTGGCATTCGGAAGTCCAACACTACGTTTGCGACGAACGCAACGCGACGTTGAGACGCAATTTTTTTTTATGTGTATGCCTACCAAAATGACTACTCTGTCTGATGGAAAGCTCATGAAATACTCATTGCAAATGCAGACAATGCAACAATGCAGCATGCTTCTGCATCGTTGGACTTCTCCACTCAAGAACGCTTTTACGCTTTACACCAACGGTTATCAGTTCTGTCGCTGGTCATATTAGACCAGCCTACTGCCTCTTCAGCTTGCTAATCGATGGCATTGGTTCTATGTATATACCAGTATATAAGTCTATATATATATAATACGAGCCCTTAAAAAAACTTTAGATAACTACTACTATAGGTACTGAAATATATATTGTTGTAAAAATATCCACATTATTGATCAATTATACCTAGAAACAGAATAAATGATCATACCTGTCACAGAATTATTTGTCCTGGTCGATAATCGAACATACAACCCTTGGCTTTTCAGTCAGGGTTCCTTCGTATAATTATTAAAAAAATGCTATCAAATAACATTTTTTTAAAACGTGACTCGCCGTGTTGGTGATTGAACAGTTTAATTTTTATAATCATGAATGGTATATAAAAAGAAACAATTAGTTAGATAAGGTTGGTATTCAATACCAATAATGCAAATCGAATTGCGTAACATTAGTTACGCTTTTACCATAAAACCGTTACTAAAGCTAAAGAGAAATAAAAGCTATAATGAGATAATAATTGTAAAATTTCCTTGGGAGAGCCAAGCTTTAACATACATAAGCCGGCTCGACTGGAATGATATGAAATGAAATCATTTATTCTGCAATGGTTACATTACCACTTTAGCATAGCTCGACGGATAACACGGCCTTACAGAAAACCGGAGTAAGACAGTACTATTCTTGTTTTTCACCACGTGAGTGCAATCACCGGAACCCAAACCCTCCCTGGATTCAGGAGAGAAGGTTTCAAATGAAAACAACACATTTGTGAGAGTCGGTTTGCAAGTATCTATGGGCAGCGGTAGTCACTTACCTTCACGTTTACCTTCAGGTTATCCGACGTTTGCCCCCCCCCTTCCCTCCCCCTACGTACACCAAAGATCAACTTAAATTCTATAAACGATATGATTAATTGCAATGCACTTTGTTTTTATTTCTCAACTTGCCGCCTTTGTGGCTGGTACTATACGAATAGGCCAAACGTAGAGTAAATATATCTTCCCAATTAAAGACATCCCATCCCACCCACGGTAGACTGGTCCCTAACTAGACAGAAGCTATACTAACTTTTAAACTTTCGCGTTCCATGATGTAATAATTATTATTTTTACGGGAACTAACGCGATCACTTATTTCAAGGTATTACATACCTCTGTTTTGCCTGACGTTTCGACCAGCTTGCACTGACCGTGGTCACAGGCTGACTGGCTCAGCGGCGCACGCCGTCCGTCGTCGAATCCGTGAAGTAGAAGGTTCTTCATCCACCCGCACATTTTCGATATTATTGATATTTTTGTTTCGCCATGTACCGTCACATACCACACTAACAGGGTCCCTATTCTGTAAGCAAACCGATGTGTTCCTTTTTATTTTTTTTATTTTTTTTATGTATGGCCCGCCAAAATGACTCTACTCTGCCTGATGGAAAGCATAAGCAGAATCCAAGAGTGGCGGTCACCGTACTCACTGCGAATGCAGACAATGCAGTATGGCAACCCACACTATGGCGGCCTAGTGATGCTGCTGCATCTTTTAGTCTAGTCAACAATTGGAACTTGTCGACTAGACTATTTGGGCCTCCGGTCTCGCACTCACCAACGAAACACGACAGCATGAACGCTGTCATTTTACGTTGATTTTCTGTGCGAGGGTAGTACCGCCCCGGTCGAGCCGGCCCATTCGTGCTGAAATCAGCGTGGCTCTACTACCTATAGATACCTATTCTGGTGTTTATCCGACTGCGCAGAAAAGCGAGGTGGTATGTTTTTTAGGAAGCTATACTATAGTAACCAGACTGCTTCCAACTCCTGTTTTCTTCTGATTAATTTCGTTGCGGGTTCCAAGACAGTTTAATTTTTTTTTGGGCTTCCCGAGTGTCATAACTGCGTGTGTCCGTGGATCACTGCTGTCCTGGTTTACATGAGTTACAATGATGGACGTTTTTTTTTATATATAAGCCTGCCAAAGTGACTACTCTACCTGATGGAAAGCATAAGCAGAATCCAAGAGTGGTGGTCACCATATTCATTGCGAATGCAAACAATGCAGAGGTGACCCACACTCTAACGGCCTATTGAGATGCTTCTGAATCATTGGACCTTCGGCCACGTGTTTATATCTTCACAAACATGCTAATGTTTATAATTTTACCCTGACTTAGAGAGAGCCACGCTTAGGCATGAATGGGCTGGCTCGACCGGAGTGATACCACGGCTTCACAGAAAACCGGTGTGAAATAGTGCTTGCGCTGTGTTTCACCGAGTGAGTGAGGATACCGGAGGCACATACCCCCTACCCCTACCTCTCCTTCCCATCCCCTACCCCTACCTCCCCCCCCATCCTCAAAAGGCCGGTAATCGCTTACCATCAGCCGATTCGTCTGCTCGTTGGCCCGCCTATTCCATAAAAAAATGCCTCTAAAAATATTAAAAAAAAAAATACGTGCATGCTTAAGACTGTAGTCCTTGAGCGTGGGAATTTGTGATTGAACACCCACATTCATATTTTACATGCACACAAACGCATCGGGCACTGTTGCACACTAACCATGGCAACTAATAAATTTACTTTCGGATTTTTATTTACGGTTACATATCCATTAACTGTTCGCCTTTGAAGAATGTTTAGAATGTCCTACAAAGCACGCAATGTATCTTAGTCATATCGGAAAGCCCGCGGGCTTTGAGTAACTCGTCAACGGCCGAGAATGGGGTTCAAGTGTACCTATTCATTTTTAATTCATTTCATGGACAAATAATATATTTTTACACAGTATAAAATTAAGTCGCTCGCGCTATCTGTCAGCTTAGATCTTTTACAGTAATCAACGGATTTTAATGCTATGTTATGAAATAAAATTTGTATGATATATGTTATATTAATGGAACATAATGTTTCTTAAAAATATAATTTTTGATCGCTTTTATTGCTCATATTGACTAAATTTTACTACATAGACCTTACTTACTTACGTACTTTTTTCACTTTTTGACAAAAAACGACGCTGAAAAAGTATGAAACAAGTTTTAAAAAGCCGTAGTCACGTGTTTTTAAGAGTTATGGTACGTTTCTATTTTAATTAAAGTTTTTATTTTTTTTTATTTAAACTGTTTTGGTGTAGTGATAATAATAATTTATATGCAAAATATATTTTAAATACCTAACATAGAAATATAAAAAAAAAGAATAAATACGAACAAAGTCACCAGCAAATGCTAATAATACCTATATATATATTTGAAATGTACAAGTAACACCCTTTCCGATGATACCAAACACGGCATATTTATGTCAAATTCATTTTTTAATGCAGTACTTTATGTCGGCTAGAGGGCGCCACATTTAATTGAGTGACGCGTCATATAGCCTATAAGCAGCGGACGATCAAGACACTTCTAACGATACCTCATTTATCCAGTTCTAATTAGTAGTTAAGGAGCTATGAGGGAACAGATGAACATACATACATAGCCTGTCAAAATCATAACCCTCCTTTGGCTTTGCCGTGGTCGGGTAAAAAAAATAAAAAAATACAGTTAATTTATAAACTCCTTCTTTTTTTAAGACGGTTAAAAAACAAACTATTTACCTTAAAATTAATATTAAGAGTGTAAAACTTTGAAATGGAAACTTCCTTAAATATATAATACTAGCTTTTACACGGGGCTTCGCCCACACAGATTTTCATCCCCTGATTTACCCCCTTAGGGGTGGAATTTCAAAAATTCCTTTCTTAGTGCTCATTTACGTTATATAAAGAACCTACATGCAAAATTTCAGGATTCTAACTTCAGCGGTTTGGGCTGTGCGTTGATCTCTGGGTATGTCAGTCAGTCACCTTCCTCTTTTATTTATATAGATTACAGATATCAGATAATGTAAGGGATAGGGCATCTATTGTTTTACAATTCACCAATTGATTAAATTCGAACTTAAGGGATGAATAATAATGGATATGACGTAAAGTGTAGATGGGACCCTTTTTTACAATTTTTGTCTGTCTGTATGTTTGTTTGTGCGGGCTAATCTCTGGTACGGCTGGAGCGATTTTGACGGGATTTTTACTGATAGGTAGCTGATGATATAAGGAGTAACCGCGGTTGGTGTAGTATTGCGGGTAAGACCGTGGGGCTCAGCTAGTTTTTTTTTTCAAAAAAGACAACTTCCGTATATATCCAATAAATCCAGTTTCGCGGGGGACTTTACAAACATACATGGAACGGACACAATGGACACCCAGACTCAGAACAACAATTCGTGGATCACACAGTGTTGTCCCATGTGGGATTTGAACCCACAACACCTGATACAGTAGGAAGCGGCGAGGCAACCGCTTAAACCACTAGACCAACCATGCATTATTTCAGTAGTAGTTATTCAATTCTAACAGAAGTCATAAAAAATTTTTTTTTTTCTTTTTTAAAACAATTTCTCAAAGTGTCTCGGTCTGTCAAAGTGTATTCAAAGTACTCGTCAAGACAAATCAAACGACTCCAAACTCGATAGGTTCCGTCGTTACAAAGTTCCTATGACCACCTTCCAGCTTCAACATCAGATCAGCTCCATGTCATCATAATATAGCATTGTCACGCTATATACATATGCCTACAAAAATTCAACACAATCGGTTGAAGATATCTGCAAAATTGAGTTGCAAGATTCCGTCTTAACAAATATAGTTAGATATATACATACATAGCAAGTTAAAAAAAAACATAAAAATAAGTTCTGTGTTAATAAAAAATACTAATATTTTTCTTTGAAATTATTCTTTAAAATAAATTAAATTAAATTCAAGAATACAAATTAACAGTTACAATTCGACACTCACTGGCAACCCACCCTAAAACTTGTCATTTACGTATTATGGAGCTCAGTGCGAACTACAAACGTACGTGGTGTCACCTTGAATATTCGGCGGGCACTGAATTTTTTGAGCGCGATAAAACTTATTTATTGCAATTTACGGGAGACGATATCTACGTACTAAAATGTATGGAACTTTTGTCGCTAAAAATGAATGATGTTTAGCCTTAGATTATGGCTTTTTGGTGAGAATTAATAAAAAACTAAAACGGTAAATCTTTTCTCCATACTTTTTTCTCGCGAAATAAGAAAAAAACAATTAAAATAGAGCACGAAATAGGACAGAGTGTGCTAATTAAAAAGGTCGATTTCGATGATTTTGATCTTTGTTAAGGCTTTTTTTCACAAAAATAAAGAATTATTTTATAAATGTCACTCGGTAGATTGGTACACTGATTTATTAAACTACTGAGATATTTTTTTTAGTGTCAAATATGAATTGAGTTGTTTGTGTTTTGCAAAACTGCAAGTGCCTTTTCGCGCGTTTTTAGGGACGCGCCCCTTAAATAAATATTATGGACAAAATGCATTCAGAAACAGAAAAAATTATTGTGGTCATCAATTCTTTTTTACCAATATATACCTATATACTCGTAATATAAATAAAATATAAGATATCTATACTTAATATATAAAGCTGAAGAGTTTGTTTGTTTGAACGCTCTAATCTCGGGAACCGCTGGTCCGATTTGAAAAATTATTTCAGTGTTAGATAGCCTATTTATCGAGGAAGGCTATAGGCTATATATCATCACGCTAAGACTAATAGGAGCGGAGCACCAATGAAGAATGTTTCAATAACGGGGGAGAATTATCACGCTACGGGTAATAGGAGAAGCAAACGTGGTTGCGTGGATCAGCTAATATAAAATAAAATAAATAAATAAAAACAAAGTCCATGGGCGGCGGCAATCGCTTACCATCAGGTGATACGTCTGCTCGTTTGCCCCCTATTCTATAAAAAAAATACCAAAAAGACGAATGAATATTACACATTAATTTTTAATGTGTAATATTCTTCATTGTCGAAATACGATAGGTATCGATAGTTTCTATATTGAGATAGTTACTGTCATACCTTCCATATATGTTCAATATATGTATGTATACACAATATAGTTCAGTAGGGGTCAAATATACTTAGCAACAGAAATAAACGAATTTATTTCCCTGTCCAAATTAATTAATATTGAGCGACGTAAATAGATATTTGCTTCATAAAATATGTACACGTGATTGAGCTGAGTTTTATTTCCGTACGGATTTAGCCAGGTATTTATACTCCCAAGTTATTCGGGCAATAATTTTATTCTCTCCTTTAAAGATTAATTAGGAATAGCAATGATTTATATTTTTTACACACGTAATACTACGTAGTATTATCCCAAGCTAGTTAGAGACCACAGTATGGTTACCAGACCGCTCATTATCTCCCTACCCTTTTCCCAACTTTATTTGGAGTCAGTGCAATGAGTTTTCCTCCTGTATATTTATGTAATATGAATTTCGTAAACGGCTCCAACGATTTTCATGAATATTAGTTTGCAAGGCGTTCAGGGCGATAAATCTATCTAGATAGGATTATTTTTTAGATAGTTTACCAAAAAAAATACCGAGCATCCAGGTTATATACTTATATTTCTAAAAACTCACACATTACAACTATGTATGTATAGTATATAACTATTAATACTCATCTTTTTGCTAAATTAATCTAGGTTTTGTGCAATGAGTTTTCTTTCTCTATTCTCTTCTGTCTCTCGCCAAATCATTGCTCAATTCACTTTCATTACAAATTGGTTTTAGCTTTTTTCTTTAATTTCCGGCTGTCTATTTGATGCAAATGCCTAAAACACTCTTTACGAATCTTTGTATAAAGCGAAATACTGTTATGTATATATATACGGAGGAATTAAGGTGCCTGTGTATCAGGTATTATATTCGTTTGGCCATTGGCCCCGTACACAACCTCGACCACGTGACTTAGCGTTGATAGACGTCATTCGGATACATTTGTTCGATATCTATTACCGTTTACGTTTCTAAAATATTAATTTGGCTAGGGGGCAGGAATATATAATGTGTCGCCAGGACTTTACAAAAATATCATAAAACTGACACAAACTACATTCAGAGTCATAAGTAACAATTTGTTAATACATAAAGTATTGCCCCAAGTGGGGAAATAATCTTCGACACTCAGCGCAGTAGGATGCAGGGATGTGTCCGTTAAAATCACTACGCCATACAGTCAGCTACCAGCAAATTGACAGTTAGAAGCTATGTTACTTACTTCAAAAAATCCCGAAGGTTATAGTAAGCCAACCTGAAAAGATACACATAATTTATCACGGACTATCTTTTAGAAATGTTAAAGGAAAACTATTCTTTCATAGATTATTTTTGCGAAACTTTAACCATTTACGCTCACGCAATCAAAATTCTCAGAAGGAATAATTACCCTCCAGTTTTTGGAACGCTTTTCATTGACACGTCACTGTTATCAGTCATTGCTTGATGATATTTAGCGTATGATAAATGGGTAACCTAACACTTTTTTTTTAATCGTACCAGTAGACACTGAGTTTAGTGCGTTCAACCAAACAAACTCTTCAGCTTATAATATTAGTATAGATTAAAATAAATAAAGGTAACAATGTAATAAAACAGTCTGAGAGGATAAATATGAATCGATTAGCGTACTCCAATGCAGCGGTAGTCAGTGAAGCGTGTAAACGCGAATTAGGAGTTTGATATCGTTCCCAGGTAGAATTATAGATATGATCTCGTTTTATTAGCATCGGGAAAGCAAATATTGGAGAAACTCTTATGCAAAAAAACTATTAACTAGACTGGTCTTTCGAGCCAAATAAACTTTATGAACGATATCTGAAACTTCATTAACGGTTGTTGGTTATGATTTTGTCATCATGTTTTTATATAAAAGTATCAATTATTGTTAAAATCTTAATGTTTTATTTATGTCTGTGTGTCTATGCGTTTTCTTTCATTTATCTGACTTACAAAAATAAGTACTAAACAGTTTCTTTCCACATTCTTGAGGGAACTCAAAGGGCAGCAATTCACTTTTGACTTGCAGCTGCGCCCCACAGTGTTACTCGTAATTGTTGATGTAAAAGTACATTAACAACCGCGAGCTAGCATACCTTAGCTAGCTAGCAGATTACTAGCATCGCGGGGTGCAGCTAGAAGTTCTAAAATGTCACCAGTGACAACTGTCACAGAGATTAAGTTATATTTTAAGGACTTCAAAAAAAACTTTTACTTTAATTTACAATGTCAAAACAGAAATTACGAGTAGTAATATATCTTGTACTCTCCTAAATTGTTCTAAAACTAATCCTACAAAGAGTAGCAAAATAATTGGTTATTGAAAACGATAGCTATAGTCGATACAAGACGAGTGTACCCAGTAATCGAGATCAGTGGACCGTATCGAGCCAGAGATACACCGGGCGGAGCGAATATACTCGGTACACGAGTATTAGATTCCGGTTCAAGTGAATGGAAAATTAATATAAAATTGTCAAACAACGATTTGCATTTTGTTGTGGTACATATTATGAGTTTATCCGTAAGAAGAGGAGGTTTTCTGTTTGACTGGATTTTTTATCGTGTTTGTTTCATGGGTATCTACGTTATTTTATTAACCGATTTTTAAATTGATGAACTTAAAACACAATATACTGTTCCAACTGTAAGGATTGAAAATGAAGATTGAAGAGTTTTTCTAACGGAGCTTTACGAAACAACGGGGACCCTAATTAAATGATAATTGATGGAAATCAAAAGACAGTAACGCAGCCTTTGATCTTCCCCCTTTAGAATCAGTCAGCTTCTCCTTTCAGAATCTGGTGGAAAGGAGGGGTTTCGGCTCGAGTAACCTCATTCGCTAATTATTGCTTAGTTCTCACAACAGTAGAGGCATAATACTAGTAAACATTTTTTGACATGTCTATTGTTATGGTACTCATTGCACCACCATCCTTACTTATTCCGCGTGTATCGAGTTGGCCACACAAACAGTTTAAAGTGTCGGGGACACGCGACCACCGTTGGCAGTTAATATTGTACATGCATATGCTACAAGGGATATACATCCTTCTGTCCAGCGGGATGTGGGATACAGTTGAATGGAAACTAATATTTTTTATTTATTAGCTATGATGTAGACACACCGAGCGTAGGTTAGGTGTGATATAATATATTGATTTTATTTGTTTTGTTACCACTGTGACTTGTATTTTTACGATACAAATGCAGTCTTGCCGTATCAATAAAATGAATATTCATTAAAAAGTCGTATAGCAAGCTGTATAGTACTCCAAATATACAGAGATATGTTTCTATAAGCATTCATTTTGAGTCAAAAAAGATATACCTGTTACCTAAATCCTCAGATTTTGACTATTTAAACTTTCTCCCTCTACCTATATCGGGGGCAAGTTTTTGCCTTTAAAACAGAAACTGTTGATGAAGAAATCGTAATTTAAGATGGAATGGTGGATAGGAAACGGAGAAGACGAAAGGAACAGAATATTGCCTATACTAATAAATGGGAATAAGGGAAGTTCTTGATCTGACAAACCTATATCGGCTATATGTGCCACCAAACTGCAAAACAACCCAAGATATTGTTAGGGCTTCTACGAGACTAATATTCTGCAAATAAATACTATTTCAGGGAAGTCCCTTGATACTTTTCTATTCAACTTACATCCTGAAAAAAATCACGCGTTTATACTCTTTTCTTCAGAGCTCTAGACGTATTGAGTTACCTCTAAAGTCAACAATTCTAAAAGATAAAAAAAAAACCGACTTCCAAAAACATCCAACGAAAACTCTCTGTCAAAAAACACTTAAAAGCGTAAAATAAAATGGTTCTTCATAAATTGCCTATACCTAATTCTTTATTCATTTAAATAGTAGTATTATAATGGGTGCTAGGTACCTAAAATCTGTTTGAAGTCGGTGCTAAGCCAAAAATAATACAAACGAACAATTACAAAAGTCTAAGCGATAGTCACTTGGCACCGACTTCGAACAGATTTTAGGTACCTAGCACCCATTATAATACTACTATTTAAATGAATAAAGAATTAGGTATAGGCAATTTATGAAGAACCATTTTATTTTACGCTTTTAAGTGTTTTTTGACAGAGAGTTTTCGTTGGATGTTTTTGGAAGTCGGTTTTTTTTTTTTTATAAAAAGTTTTTATTTTACAGTTTTTAGTGCAAACAATCGTAGGTAAGTAGTAAGTTGAATTATTTCATCATCAAGAACACAAATTAAGGTACGTGTAATATTAAAATCATCCTCTAATCCCTAACTGTTGAAGAGTTTAATCTTCTATCATCAGCTCACCTAAATAGCTTGAAAGTATACGACTGAAGGTCTTTAGATACGTATGAAATTGAAAGAATTATTCTCCAACTCCTAACCGTTGAGGAGTTGTACCTTCCACCTTCCATCATCAGCTTACCTAAATAATTTGTAAGAATACGACTAAAGGTAACTTATATACATATGATATTTAAAGATTTATCCTCCAACTCCTAACCGTTAAGTAATCAAGTAAATAAGTCATCAGCTCATCATCATAAAATGATGACTACCAGACGCAAATACCGGTGTAACTTCAGAAAATATACGAAAAACATAGTATGTGCCAATAAAAAATGAGGGTTTCCCTCGATTTCCCTGGGATCCCATCATCAGATCCTGATATGCTGGCAATGGGACCACCACGGTAGCATACCCTGTCGCATAAAAAAAAAACAATTCAAAATCGGTCCACAACTGACGGAGTAATCAGGTAACATACATAAAAAAAAAAAAAAAAAAAAAAAAAAAATACATACAGTGGAACATAGAACCTCCTCCTTTTTGGAAGTCGGTTAATGAAAATAGTATTAAGTTCCGCAAGTAAATCTTTTCAAATATTTTTACAAGTCGGTCGGTCAGTACTGTTTCTGGGAAGCAACGCCGAAGTAAAACACAGAAGTCAATCTTTTTAACCGACTTCAAAAAAAGGATGACTGTATTTTTTTTTATGTTTGTTACCTCATCATAATTATGTGATCCAGTCAAAATACAGTTCAAAATATTGCAAGCTATGTGGGTACATATCTGTACGTGATTAAATTCATCTAGCTGTCAATACCGTTCTAGTTAGCACCCGGGATCAAATTCCCACACGTCTTTAAATATTGATACTTAGTCAAGAGGCACGTACTCGTTAATTTAGGCTAGGCAAACTGCGATTTATTACATTACTAGCATTTGCCCGCGGCACCACTCGCGTGTACGTTATGGCGGTAAAGAGTAGATTTTGTTCTTCTTTAAGAGTCAAAGATCTCCATGCCGAATTGCGTTGAAATCTTTTAAATCTTATATATAAAAATCAATTGCTGTTCGTTTGTCTCGATAAAACCCAAGAACGACTGGGCCGATTTAGCTGATTTTGGTTTTGAAATGTTTGTCGTAGTCCAGGGAAAGTAGAAACGGTGAAAAATTAAAAATAATTTGAAAATCCAAATGTCACGTGTACGAAGTAGCGGGCACAGCTAGTTTAAAATATTTATATGGATATGGACTAACTGGCCACCGCAATTTCGTCATAAGTTTGTTTGCGCGTAACCTTATTTTCAACCGACTTCAAAAAGGAGGAGGTTCTCAATTCGACTGTTTTTTTTTTATATTTGTTACCTCATAAATTTGGACTGGGTGAACCGATTTTGATGATTCTTTTTTTATTTGAAAGCTGGTGCTTCCCGAATGGTCCCATTTAAATTTGGTCCAGATTGAAGTCGGTTTTTTTTTTGTTAAAACTTGTAATTTACTTAAATAAAGTAACCAGTGAAAGCGAAAGCTAGTATTTAAACCAATTTATTGATGTAATTGCTTTACAAAAACATGAAATTAACATACTGCAAAACTTATTTCAATAACGTTATTGGATAAAACTTTTAGTTAATTAAAAATCGATCATTTATCATTATTTTCCCATCACCGAGAAATAGAAGGACAGTCATGTGTGTAATTTAATAAACATAATTAAAATTATAGTTAGTTTCATAGCCCCACGTGCAGGTAAATTAGTTGTGGCATAATATTAGGCGTGTCAGCGAGTGTCGCGGCGCCTACTAGTGCGGAGTACTGAACCAACACTAACAATACGTTAGGCACTGATTACTTCTTTATAGAGTTTATTAAACTAAGAGGGAGCACTGATTGACTATAGTGTATTAGAAAAGAATAATTATATCAGTTTCAAACTTTAGTGATTAATTGATTGCATATATTCTTGCAATGGCCCAATGATGCAGAAGCACCTAAATAGCACGCCATAGTGTGGGTCACCATGCTACATCTTTGCATTGTCTACATTCGCAATTAGTATGGTGTATACTACTCTTGGATTCGGCTCATGTTTTCCATTATAATTTATGTTTTTATTTTAAATAATTTTTCATATAACTCTCACTTATAAAATTTTGCTTACAACTAAAACTAGAAAAAATATTAATGTGTATGTGTTTTTTTATTTGCCCATCATACCATAAAAGCGTCTAATATGTGAAACCTGCAAAGTTTTATGTTCAATTCTTGGCTGGACCAATGGGATCTAACTTAAAATGCTACTCAGCAATTCATCCTCACTTACTCAAAGCTCCCAAAGGCGCTCATTCAAAACTTTTAACTTAGTTACAATCTTTACAACGTAAAACAAAATCTTAACCAACTTTTATTAAAACGCGTCCCACAACTGTAGTACCACCAGAGCGGGTTTACTACATAATTTTCAAACTAATTTCAAGTTTGTGACACTTTTGAATAATAAACAAAACTTCAGGGAAAGGTGAGAGGAGAATATGTTAGTTAAATTGTGTTGTGAAGGAAAATTGTGTTTAAATATTGACACCTACAAAGACGCAAGACTCTAGATGTCATTCAATGGTCTACCTCCGAAACAAGTCTACCCTACTCTTATGGTATATTGGTTATCACAGAGTAGCCTGTCGGTTGTCCTTCCTCAAGAATAAAACTATCTCTATGGCAAATTTCATTGAAATCGGTGCAGTGGTTTAGACGTAAAAGCATAATAAATAAACAGACAGAATTACTTTTGGTCCTGGTCCCCCGGCTTCTAGCACCCGAGACGGCGTGCGGTTTTAGTGGGTTCGAGGCCGACATGCCACTAGGAGGTGGTATCCGAGGGGTTTTCCGCACGAAAAAAAAGGGAGGGGAGTGAGGCATTAGACCTTCGGTACCTATACTATTAATGGCTTGCTTAACGCTGATTTTCTATAAAGCCGTGGAATCACTTAAGTCAAGCCGGACTATGACGCAAATTCTTGTTCTTCTTTATGGCGCTATAAAGTAAAAATATAATAGGTCTTTACCTATGAAATTGCCGTTTTGTATGCAATAAGTGAAAGTACTTATTTTTTCAAACTTTTTTATTTCTGTTATTCGAAGTAATCACCCATGCAATCGACGCATCTTTGCCAACGCATTGGCAGTTTATTGATGCCCTTCTTGTAAAAATCAGCTGGACGGGAGGCAACAAACTCTTCAAAGGCATTTTGTACTGCCTGTCGGGAATTGAATTTTTTACCCACTAAAAAGTTGTCTAAATTTTGGAAAAAGTAATAGTCGGTAGGTGCAAGGTCTGGTGAGTATGGCGGATGAGGAAGAGCTTCCAACCCCAGCTCTTGCAGCTTGATGACTGTCTGTTGCGCAGTATGGGGTCGCGCGTTGTCGTGAAGGAGCAGTGGGGACGACCGATTGACCAAAGCTGGTTGCAGATGTGCAAGCTTCTCCATCATTCTCTCCAGTTCTTCACAGTACACATCTGCATTAATGTCCATGCCGTTTTGTAAAAAGCTGTGGTGAATCACACCCGCACTAGACCACCAAACAGTGACCATCACCTTTTTAGGGGTCATTTTTGGTTTAGGGCATTGCTTTGGTGCTGAACCAGGGTCTAACCAACTTGCTGATCGCTTTCGATTGTCGAACAGAAGCCATTTTTCGTCGCACGTAGCAATTATTTTAAAAATTCCTTCATTTATTTGCCTGTTGAGCAGCGCTAGGCAGCTCTCGACGCGTACGTTGCGCTGGCGATCGTTAAGGTCGTGGGGCACCCATCTATCAAGCTTTTTAACCTTGCCAATTTGTCGCAAATGGATCAATATTGTTTTGATGCTTACATTAAAAACTGCTGCTAGCTCAGCTGTAGATTGAGTTTCGTCAGCTTCCACAATCGCCTTTAATTCATTATTGTTAACCAAAGTCTCCGGACGACCACGAGCTTCTTTTTTCAAGTCAAAATTTCTAGAACGGAACCGGGAAAACCAATAACGGGTTGTGCGTTCGTTTGTACAGTTCTCTCCGTAAACTTTTTGATGTTAAGTGCCGTTTGTGTCGCGTTGGTGCCACGACAGAACTCATATTCCATAATTACACGAATTTTTAAAGTATCCATTATGACGAAAAATGTTCAAATGTAATGAAAATACAACGCTAATCAAAAAACAAAAGACTGAGTTTGTAAATAGAATGTCATGGTTTGAAAACAAAATTCATTTGAATTTAGAATACGGAGCCATTCCACACTTTTTTTTTATTTGAAATGACCAGTACTGAAGAACGGCAATTTCATAGGTAAAGACCTAATATATAAACACGTCTACACGGCACATAACAAGACATTCACAGACGAAGCTCAACTGTCAGGTGATCTCTACTAGAATAAATAAATGTATTGGTATTATCAATATAGTGATCTTATATGGAGACGTACAAATGCACCAACCACATCCTTTTTCTGAATCGGCATGGGACCGATTGGCTAGTTCGTAAGTTAGTTTAGCCACTTCAGGCATGAAATACACCAATAGGTAAAAACATTTATTTGTGCACGATGATATAAATATATACAACCAGCTACCCCGGCAGACTTCGTACAGAATCTTTCAAAACTTATAGGCCTGCCACAGTACAGTAGAATAAATAAATAAAAAAAAAGTAAATAAAAGTAGATAGAAACGCACCATAACAATTTAACAACGTGTGACTACGGCTTTTCAAACTTGTTTCATACTTTTTCAGCGTAGTCTTTGTCGTAGTTGGGTTTTAGTTTTTACTTTTTTTATATTTAAAATGTTTTGATGCCGTTATTAATATATAATATATATATATTTGAAATGTACAAGTAGCGCCCTTTCCAACTTGATACCAAACACGGCATATTTATCTCAAATTTATTATTTAATTTATTACTTTATGTCGGCTAGAGGGCGCCACATTTGATTCAGCGACACGTCATATAGCCTATAACCAGCAGACGATCAAGACGCTTCTAACGATACCCCATTTGTCCAGTTCTAATAAGTAGTTAAGGAGCTATGAGGGAACAAATGAACATACATACATACATACATACACACATAGCCTGTCAAAATCATAATACTCCTTTGGCTTTGCCGTAGTCGGGTAATAAGTGTTTCTTTTTATTATTATTTTCCTAGCAATTTTTACGTTTTTTCTCTCCATAAGAACCTTCCTTGTACCTTAACAAAAAAATATGGAGAGCCACGCTTGGGCCGGCTCGACCGGAGTGAAATAGCGCTTGCGCTGTGTTTCACCGAGTGAGTGAGGATACCGGAGGCCCATACCCCAAACCCCTTCCCCTATCCCCCTCCCCATCCCTCAAAGGCCGGCAATGCACTTGTGACGCTTGTGATGTTGCGGGTGTCCATGGGCGGGGTCTGTTCGTTTGCCTCCTATTCCATAAAAAAAAACGAATTGGTCGAGATGTTCTCGAGTATTGCGCTTAGCAACACATTTAGTGATTCATTCTTTTTATATAGATTCGTGAGGTAGATACTAAGAACAAAATTGAACTTCATTCTTTTCGAAGTCTTATACTACTTTCTTTAAAATAAAATAGAGAGAATCCCATAACATTGAAATACATCACTAGCCACCCGGGACCGTCCCGGGACAATGCCATTGTTTTCCGGGATTTTCTTCAGTCCCGGTAATACCTACCATTAGTTTGGATTCCAAATGGACATATTACCGTGCTTTAAGACTTTATTTCTAATTCAGGCTATTATTATTAACTAGTGGTTGCCCGCGGCTCCACCCGCTTAAATGTCGGTTATCGCGGCAAATAGTAGCCTATGTGTTATTCTGATGTATAAGCTATATTACTGTAAAGTTTCATCCAAATCCGTTCAGTAGTTTTTGCGTGAAAGAGTAACAAACATCCATCCATCCATCCATACTTACAAACTTTCGCATTTATAATATTAGTACTTAAAGATGTTGTCGACTAATGTCCTTTGGGAATTTAAGTGTTACCACGAGCATGTTTTATTTTATTTTTTGTACTGCCGTTTCGTATTTAATGCGGTGGATTTAAATTACTTAACAGGAACTGAAGATCTTTAGATTCTGGAAGTATACAACATAGCGCGAATTCCATTCCCATAGCTTTTGTGGAGAGGTTAGACCTCAAGCGCACTCACACATCACCGGTGTTGAAATGTGGACTGGTCACCTTGCCCCTAAGCGGAAGCCCCCAGTTTAGTTTTTAGTTACTTTACTTTTCGTTCTTTTTAACCGACTTCAAAAAAGGAGGAGGTTCTCAATTCGACCGTATATGTATATGTTTTTTTAATGTGTGTTCGCGGATAACTTCGTCGTTTATGAACCGATTTTTGACGATTCTTTTTTTAATGGAAAGGAGATATCCCAACGGTGGTACCATGATAAGGACACTAAGATCTGATGATGGCATACAAGAGAAATTGAGTCGAACCTTGAAGTCGGTTTTTATTTTGTTAATTTTTTTTGCTTAGTGCAATATACGTAAACACATTTCTTGCCTGCATAAGACCTAGATGGAGTAGAAACTGTAAGTGCAGTGTTATAAGGAGGATTTATAAGCATACAAAAACTGACCTCTTAGAGTAGTGGTTAACGATCCTGACTGTTACCTCAGAGTTCAATTTTCACTACGATAAATTACTCCCTACCATTTAACAAATGGTCATACTGTTTTTTCCTGTCACTTAAATATATTATGTCCTCAACATTAAAGAAAAAAAAAACATTACACATGAACGATAGTGGGAGACTGGGAAAAGACCGTGGGAGAGCCACGCTTCGGCATGAATGGGCCGGCTCGACCGGAGTGATACCACGGCCTCACAGAAAACCGGTGTGAAAAAGTGCTTGCGCTGTGTTTCACCGAGTGATTGAGGATACCGGAGGCCCATATCCCAACCCCTCCCCCTATCTCCGCCCCCCCATCCCCCAAAGGCCAGTAACGCACTTGTGACGCCTTTGGTGTTGCGGGTGTCCATGGGCAGCGATAATCGCTTACCATCAGGCGATACGTCTGCTCGTTTGCCGGTCTATTCCATAAAAAAAAAAAGTTCAAGTTATACTGGTTTATGAAATTTACAAGACATGTACCTAACCTAACATAATTATTCAGTTCATATGTAATCTACATATGAACTGAATAATTATGTTAGGTTAGGTACAACACATCAACAGCCTTTAACAGTCTGCTGGCTATAGGTCTCACCAAAGAAAGGAGGTTTTAAGCCTATTATACCACGCTGGTCAAACACGTTGGTGTAGGGTTCATCATCATTAACGCATACCCATAATGTCCTACTGCTGGGCTCGGGTCTCCTCTCAGGAGAGGGAAGGCCAAACTTCCCCACGCTGGCCGAGTGCGTTAGTTTCAAATTTTAAGCTATTGCATAGCTTTTATCGCGGGCTTTGAGCGCGGCGACCGAATCAAGAAATTCCGTAACGAAAATAAAACCTAACACCCGAAGCTCGCACGGATCGAGACGAGCTGCTCCGAAATTGGACGAATACGTAAGCAGCTGTTTGTGAGAAAGTATATACATAGGTGTATAGGTATCTATAATATATTTTTCGTAATAAAATGTAATTATAACACATAATATGCACATCATTGTCATCATTATGAAATTTGCCGTGTCGTTAACTATTTAAATTATCATGAAATACTTACATATTTGAGAAATCATGTGATATATTTGTATGTTATGATTTTTTCATTTACTTGATGTCAATATTTCCAAAAAAAAATACTGCAGAAATAAAAAATAAATAAATTATTATAATTGCATAAGTTGATAAAAAATGCTATGAAATAGCTTTGCCGCGGCAGTCTCCGAATGCCACACGTTTTTTTTCTACGCACTGATGTTGTGGAGCATAGTTTACTTAAAGCCATAGGCACCTCTTACAACACCCATAGGATGAATAGGTGGTGAAACTACAGATTCTTAATCATTCTTATTACAGATTACAGAGTCAGTTTCTACAGATTAGACAAGCAAAATACAATTTGACAATGATGACAATTCAGATTCCAATATCAAAATGCATCCTCTGTCGCGTAATCCTGTAAGCCGATTATGTTGTATGACATGATGGACGCTAAAGCCAGGATTTTAATAGTATCACTTTTGTTATCATAAAAACTGAGTTTACAGAATAAATTATTTTTTTTTCTTTAAAAGGTTTAAAAAAGTTGAATAGGCCTTTACGGTACTTGAATGAGACAATGGACTGTATTTAAAATATATATTTCTTGATACGTTAGATACAAAAGAAGTGCCCGTAGCGTAGCGCGTCCGAGGGCCGAGTCGTCGAGGACGGAGGCGCGCGCGCGCCGGCAAGCCCTGCTCCCCGCACCTCGCGCCTTCCCTCCAGTGAATGGCTGCCTGTTGCCATGCGCCGACATACTCCCCGGGTTGAAGAGATGTCTTCAAATATGGACTGGAAGAGGGCAGATGCAGTTGAAAGCACGACGAATGGTACCTCTCTTCGTCTTGAGTTCTGCCACTCTCGTAACTCCGTCTACGCCGGGATAGGTCTTCGTGACCCGTCCCAGGGACCAGAGCAAGGGTGGCACCGTTTTGTCCTTGATCAGTACCAAGGACCCGGGACTGACTTCGCCTTTGGAATGAAACCATTTTGATTTAGCCTGTAGCAGAGAAGTGTACTCGTTATGAAATCTGTTCCAAAAGTGCTGCCGGATGAACTGGATTCTTTTCCATCGATCCAATCGAGTGATGTTCGCCTCAGTCACCTGTGGGTATGGAACAGTTAAGAGTGGTCGTCCAATTAGGAAGTGAGATGGAGTAAGCGCCGAAAAATCGTTAGGGTCTGATGAAAGTGGAGTGAGGGGACGCGAATTTAGAATCGCCTCTATATGAGTGAGACAGGTAGCCATCTCCTCAAATGTCAAATGGGTGAGATGCAGCAGTCTTTTTAAATGATGCTTACAGGATTTAACTGCAGCTTCAGCCAAAGAATTAAAATGCGGGCTGTATGCGGGCGTAAAGATAAATTCGATTCCCTCTTGCGTTATTTCAGATGCAACGTTTGATGATTTTAAGAATCTATACATGTCATTTGATGCACCCACGAAACACGTTCCATTATCGGACGTGATGCTTCGAGGTTTACCTCGACGCGCCACGAAACGATGTAGTGCAGCCATATAAGCCTCGGTGGTGAGGTCCGAGACGAGCTCCATATGTATGGCCTTAACCGCCGCGCAAACAAATATGCACATGTACGATTTTGTAAGTTTGCAGCCACGACCTTTGCGATCGGCTACCAATACTGGACCCGCGTAGTCAACATAACAATTTAGAAATGGGAACTCAAGATTCGTTCTCGAATGAGGCAGTTGACCCATTATTGGTTGAACATTTTCTGCTTTGTGTCTGAAACATTTAAGGCATTTATTCACGACAAACCGCGACAAGTTGCGACCGCCTAGAGGCCAATAAGTTTGTCGAATATGTGATAAAAGCAACTGTGGACCACAGTGTAAAAGTTTTAAATGTTGCATTTGAAATAAATGTTTAGTGAAACTATGTTTACTACATAAAGCGATAGGATGTTTAATATTAAAATCATAGGGGGAGTTATCAAGCCTCCCGCCCACGCGGATGAGGTCATCCCCGTCTAGAAAAGGAGTCAGGGGAAGTAACCTACTCTTGCGTGGCAATTTTTTACTAGACTTTAAGCAATTATACTCTTCAGGAAACATTTCGAGCTGTGAATGATGAATAATAAATTTTAACGAATTTTGTAATTCAGTCGTTGAAAGATCGCCACGCAATTTGATTTTATTTCTTAAATTATGTATAAATCTTTGTACATATGTAAATATCTTTTGTATTTTTGTTAGGCTAGAATACGTTTTTAATAGGTTTTGTATGATTAATGAATGAATGATTGTGTTTGATTTATGAGTGCTATGAACATGATTACCATCACTACTAATGATATGAGTCACTACTTCCGGCAAATCATGCTTCCCTGTGTTCGGCATCATAGGCCACTCATTTTCATCACGTAATAAAAAAGAGGGTCCGGACCACCATAGCGGTGTGTCCTTAATGAGATCAGCTCCAAGACCACGGGAAACAAGATCCGCCGGGTTGTCCTTCGACGGTACGTAGCTCCAGGTATGGCCACATGTACTCTCTTGAATTTCGTTTACTCTATTTCTCACAAAAGGTTTTAATTGGTTAGGAGAAGTAGAGAGCCAACCTAGGACTATAGAAGAGTCACACCAGAATCTACATTTATGAATGGGTATGGTTAGCGATTGTTGAACCTTAGTACACAGCCTTGCACCCAACAAAGCTCCACAAAGTTCAAGCCTCGGTATTGTTGTTGGTTTAATTGGGGCTACGCGATTTCTAGATACTAGAAGTCGTACCCCTGTGACTCCGGAGCTATCAAGTGATCGGATATAGACACACGCACCATAGGCCTTTTCCGACGCATCGGTAAAGACGTGTATCTCGTGCTCACTAGAGTCTTCCTGCAAAAACCAACGAGGTATATTTAAATGGTTTAATGACGTTATTGTGTTTTTAAATGCAGACCAAAGCGTTTTTATTTCGAGTGACACATCGCTGTCCCAGTCATATTTTCCAAGCCAAAGAAGTTTTAAAATTAATTTAGCTTCGACGATGCATGGACCGACGAGGCCCAGTGGGTCGAAGATCTGACTGATGACAGAGAGGACATGAGGTTTAGTGACCTTAGAGGAAGGAATTATATTAATAGTATAGGTTAGAAAATCAGAATCACAGACCCAGTTAAGACCTAGGGTTTTAGACTGTGAACAATTCAAATTATGCTCATATAATTCTAATGTGTTGTCCATTTCGTATTTTCCTGTTATTTCTTTTAAAATGTCTAAATTATTTGATCGCCATTTACGCAAATTAAATTTAGCAGATGATAGAACCGAATGTACTCCCTTTGAGATATCAACAGTTTCAGATATTGTAGAACTTCCGCTCAAAAAATCGTCAACGTAGAAGTCACGTCGTATTGCGGACTGAATACAGCTGTCGTCTATGTCATCAGCCAGACTTACAAGACATTTTGTGGCTAGATAGGGAGCAGACGCAGTGCCATAAGTAATTGTATTTAATGTGTACGTTCTAAGCGGCTCTGAGGGATCAAATCGAAAAATGATTTTTTGTAGAGACCGTTGACTTGGACTTAGCTCAATGGCTCTGTACATCTTCTCCACGTCACCCGTTACCACGTACCTATGTTGACGAAAACGTATTAGAATGCCAAATAGATCGTCTTGCACTACGGGACCGACCATCTGAATGTCATTAAGAGACACTCCCGAACTAGTAGAGGCTGATGCGTCGAATACTACGCGTAGTTTGGTAGTGGTGCTAGAATTACGAATAACTCCATGATGTGGTATATAATATTTTACCATGAAGTTTTCGGGTGATGAAGCTGAGTCATAGGTGTCCATCGTCATATGACCTAGACGTTCATACTCTCGCATGAATTCTAAATATTTATTTTTAAATATATGATCACGTTTAAAACGTCTTTCTAATGATAAAAAACGATTTTTAGCTGTTTCATATGAGTTACCTAAAGTAGTAGGACTCGATTTTAATGGCATTGTGACAACAAATCTACCGTCTTTGTTACGAACAGTAGTTTCGCTAAAATGTTGTTCACACATTTTCTCCTCAAGGGAGAGATTATATTTTGTTGAAACATTGTCAAGTTCCCAAAATTGTGTAAGGTCGGGATTGACATTGGAATGATGGCAAAAATGTGAAGAATGTAGGTTCGGTTGACGCGAAAGACTGCCTGTGACCAACCAACCCAATTTAGTTTCACACAGTTTTGGTAGATTTTTTCCTAAATCTATGGTACTACTGCCTAAGACATTCCAGAACACTTCAGCCCCTACCAGGATATCTACGACCGACGGAACGTTGAAGTTCGGATCTGCTAGTTTAAGACCTGAAGGAATAGGGACATGATTGATGTGTATGAACGACGATGGTAGGACTTTTGTAATTTCGGGCAAAATGTGACACTCGATATCTACCGTGTATGCACAGCATAAAGACTCTATGGTGAGGCGACAAGACTGTGTACTAGTGGATATGTGATTATTAATACCCATTACCTTGGTGCTCGTACCGCGTCGTGACAAACCCAGTAGCTCCGCTAAACTCCGCGTGACAAAGTTCGTTGTACTACCGTTGTCTAGCAGTAGGCGTGCAGTGTACCTCTTACCCGTCGCACTGGTAACGTTCACCACCGCTGTGGACAGTAAAACATGAGCAGAAGTAGCAAGCTGCAATGAATTGGCTGATAGCGCAACATTTGACGCAGTAGGCGAAGCAGAAGGCATAGCAGAAAGCATTGGATAGTCAGTTTTGTTTTCGTTACTATCGAGATGTAAAAGCGTATTGTGTTTTATTTTACAATATTTGCAATGAGATAGTTTGCATTGCTTTGCAGAATGACCAAAGCGTAAGCAATTAAGACAAACATTGTAAGCTTTTGCCTTTTCTATGCGGTTTTCTGTAGATAAGCTTCTAAAGGATTGGCATTTAAAAAGGCTATGTGCTTGGGAGCAAAGCGGACATTTATTTACTTTAATATTGTAATTATATTTTTTATTTAAATTAGTTTGATAAAGAGGTTGATTATTTGTTTTAGAGTGATTATTATTTAATGCAACAATAGTTTCGTTTTGAAGAGAACTAAAATTTGACTCATGCGATTCCAACCAGTCTGCCTTCCTGTTTAAAAAGGAACAGAATTCAATTAAAGTAGGGCCATCCTTTAACTTGGTGTTACTATACTCCTCCCAATCACGACCAGTTCCAATATCTAATTTCTTTGCCATGACATAAATTAATAAATCGTCCCAATGCTGAGTGGGTCTTTCTAATATTGTGAGTGCCCTAATATTTTTATTAATTGTGTCTACAAGATTTCTAATCGAAACACTCGATTCACTATGTAATGACTCGATATCAAACAGTGCTTGTATGTCTTCTTCTTCTTCCTAGCCTTTATTATTCCCAAGATTTGGGGTCGGCTACTAGTTCAACCGGTTTTACCTGAATATCAGTTTTTACACGGAGCGACTGGCATCGGACCTCCGCAACCCTGAGGGCGAACTAAATTCGATGATTGAACTAGTTGTCAGTATATTTGAGGGCGCTGACTTCCCAATAACGATTGCCATAGATGTTCATGACAACCGGGACCGACGGCTTAACGTGCTCTCCGAGGCACGGGCGGGAAACACCGCCATATTCCATACTCCGGGCTGCTATTTAGAATTTCTTGTAAGAAAAACCCAACAGCAGTCCGACCCGGGAATCGAACCCGAGACCTCTTGATCTGCAGTCGCTTACGCTAACCACTAGACCAACGAGGCAGTCTAGGATACTAGGATTGTCGTGAATTAATGATGTAAATGTGTCTCGAAATTCGAACCAGTATTGGAAGTCGCCATCGAAATGTGGTAAGTCGATTTTGGGCAAACGAACAAAACTATTCCTAGTGGAATTATGTGCACCTGAGTTAGGATCTCTGAAGCTCGCCTCCGAGTCCGCATCACCGGCCGAAGTACCGAGCAGCTCGCGAGTGACTGCCACCAGATTGAAGTACTGGCGGGCGAAGTCCTCACGTTCAGCGAACGCAGCACACTCGTCCTCGGTAAGCAGTTCAATTTGTGTCTGTAAGTGATCAAATTCGTCATGTAAGGAATCGAACTTTTTAAAACGCTCCGCTAAGTCCGAGCGCTGCAAACTGGATATACCGGAACTACTTTTAATTAAATTTAAATAATTGGAATAAATGGTAAGCTTTGATTTCGTTGAGCTACGTTTCTTAAGCAGTGTCTTAATATCTGCCATTTTAAAGCCAAGAGGATAATAGGCACCTTGTATTAGAATATAATTTATTTATTTCAAAAGAAAAGAACAGCTGTGCGCAAACAAAAGGGATCGATGCGGGCAGGTAATAAAAATCTGTGTCAAGGTCAACTACCTAACACGTGATGTGCGAATGATATGCGCGTGCAGTTTTATTTGCTATGAAGTGAACTCGCAAGCGATATGAATGCACTAAAATAAGCTGCTTAAAATGTATTATTAATAGAAATAGAATAAATATAGCGGCAGAAGAAAATTAGAAGGTTTGAGAACGATTTTAACGGCATAAAAGAAGCAGAAGTATAGCTAATAGGAACGAACTCACTCAAATACTGTATTTATACTCCCAAGTAATGACTTCGGTTTCTTCATAGACGGTGTAGGCTGCTACGAGTACGACTTCTTCCAATCCGAGTGGCCGCGGGCAAAGTCCACACGACAACGACGACGGATTTGACGATCTTGTATCGGCGAAAATAAACTTGCTGGCTTCAAATATCGCGAAGGATAACTAACTTTTCTCGAAGGACCACTGAATAGGCCTTTACGGTACTTGAATGAGACAATGGACTGTATTTAAAATATATATTTCTTGATACGTTAGATACAAAAGAAGTGCCCGTAGCGTAGCGCGTCCGAGGGCCGAGTCGTCGAGGACGGAGGCGCGCGCGCGCCGGCAAGCCCTGCTCCCCGCACCTCGCGCCTTCCCTCCAGTGAATGGCTGCCTGTTGCCATGCGCCGACAAAAGTATAACCCGATTACGTATAAACTTTACACTACAACTTTATACAATCTATTGACACCTCATTTATTTAAATCGGTTCCCTAGTTTAGTAGGTAGTGGAACATAATAAAGTACTTAAATCGTGGCAACGCACTTTTGACAATTGAGTTCATAGTGCCTAAGAGAGGTGGAAATGCCCATAAAAAGACAATTGGGTTGTTGAAGATTTAGATTAAGTTCATTAAATGGACGAAAAAAGAATAAGTGAGTTATGTAAGACATTTTACCGTGGGAGAGCCACGCTTCGGCATGAATGGCCCGGCTCAACTGGAGTGAAACCACGGCCTCACAGAAAACCGGTATAACAGCGCTTGCGCTGTGTTATACCGAGTGAGTGAGGATATCGGAGGATGTTTACCGTCAAAAACAGAAACACGGTTCCCAACATTTGTTGACAATTTTAGTTGCCAACACAAGGAAATTACAGAAACTTTTGTCACCAACACGTGTTGACAACACAAAAGTTGCCAACTTTTATTCGGTGGAGACTCGGCTTAACGCATTAATTCGCACTGATTTTTTAAACCTTTTGTAAATCTGTAGTCTGTAGTGAAGATTGCAAGTCATCTTATGTATTGAATGAAATTCCTTTCGAATATTTGCATTCAAATTCAAAGATCGAGCAAAAGACGTAAAGTGGCCTCCATGACGTAGCTTAAATGAATAAAGTTAATTAATCATCCGTTGTTAGCACCTTTTATACTCATTTTGTTAGATATTAGCAAATATTATGAATGAATACAGGTGACTGTACAAGAAATTGTATAAAGGAATATTGGTTAAGGTTGTATTTCAAAAAATTGAGAGTAAGAATTGGCGGAGAGAAGAGAGGATTGGCTTTTGTGGGTTCTATTGTCATCCAGCACGAATAAATTGTGTGAGCACGTCTATTTGTGCTGTGACAGGGAGTAATTAATAATAATACAAGCATTTTCCCGCGTTGCGGTGGTTACGCCTTGAAAGCGTTTTTTTAAAAAACAACTCCCGCATTGGGAACATACATCCTGTGTAGCAGGTAACTTTATAAACATACCTGAAACGGACACAAAGAACCAGACTCAGCAAAAGAATTTATGGATTGTGTGTCCTATGTAGGATTTTTTTATACTATATGAGCCCGTCAAAGTGACTCTACTCTGCCTGAAAGCATAAGCAGAATCCAAGAGTGCTGGTCAGTATACTCATTGCGAATGCAGACAGTGCAACAATGCAGCATGTTGACCCACACCAAAGGGGCCTAGTGATGCTTCTGCATTAAACCCATCATCTTCTTCTGCCTAATCTATACTTCTATACTAATATAAAAAGCCGAAGAGTTTGTTTGTTTGAACGCGCTAATCTCAGGAACTCAGGAACTACTGATCCGATTAGAAAAAATATTTCAGTGTTAGATAGCCTATTCATCAAAGAAGGCTATAGACTATATATCATCACGCCAAGACCACTAGGAGCGGAGCACCAATAAAGCATGTTTCAAAAACGGGGGAAAATTATCACGCTACGGGCAATAGGAGACTCAAACGAGATTGCATGGGTCAGCTAGTCTCTATTATTCCCAAGATAAATTTCAGTAGGCTACTAGTTCAACCGGTATTACCGGTAATATCCTAGGACTACCGGGAGTGACGGCTTAACGTGCTCTCCGAGGCACGAGCAAGAAACACCGTCATCTTCCATACTCCAAGCTGCTAGTACGAATTTCGTGTAAGAAAAACACAACAGCAGTTCGACTCGGGAATGGAACCCGAGACGTCTTGATCGGCAGTTGCTTACGCTAACCGCTATACCAAAGGACACAAATTAAGACAGTAAAATATATTTAAGATAAATAAGAGGTGGCCTCGGAGAATAAGCCTCCACCAGGCCTTTTATGACCCACGGATATCTAATAATGTAATGATATGTTTGTGTAAGTAATATTATTTGTTCATTATTATTTATTCCATTCGATTTAAATAGGTTTACAACACAGATTATTAATAATTGCAGGTGTAAAGAGTTGAAGTGTGAAGTGGGGGCCACAAACACGCAACCTTTAGGTCGGGAGAATTATACATTTACATTAATTATTGACGTCTAATATCATAAACTAGTAATAATTATGCAGTAACGTTAGCAATAGCGAAAATACAATAGTATTTAGTAATGAAAATTTTGGATGTAGTACGAAACAGATACTCGCTTGCGTATCGCACGGGAATTTTACAATACATATTTTAATTAATTTATCTATACAAACTCAAAAACTCGTGAACTGATTGTTAGATAGTTTTCAGCTAAGCCATCATAAAAGATGGATAAATATACTAAGACATAATTATGTTTTGAATACCCACATATACATTACATACTAGCTAACCCGGCGAACTTCGTAATCGTAAAGCCACATTTTTTGTATATATTTTCTACATTTCTGAAAACTTGTTTTAGTAATTATGCTCACCTCGGCTTCCCACAGGTAGTTTACAGTTGTGAACAAAAAAAATTCGATTATCTTTTTTAGGGTTCCGTGCCAAAGGCAAAAAACGGAACCCTTATAGATTCGTTATGTCTGTCTGTCTGTCTGTCTGTCCGTCCGTATGTCACAGCCACTTTATTCAGAAACTATACGACCTATAATGTTGAAACTTGGTAAGTAGAGTATTCTGTGAACCGCATTAAGATTTTCATACAAAAATAGAAAAAAAACAATAAATTTTGGGGGTCCCCATACTTAGAACTGAAATTCAAAAATATTTTTTTCATCAAACCCCCTACGTGTGGTGTATAAATAAATAAATAAATAAAAGTAAAATAAAAATTATATTAAGTTGCTGCTGTGGAACCCTTCATGGGCGAGTCCGACTCGCACTTGGCCGCTTTTTTTTCAAACAAACCTTCTCGCGCCTTCTACCGGATATCTGTGCAACTTAGATGCCATACCGCTATTAGGATTTTATGGAACTAACCGATAAATACACACTAAAGTCGGATTATAAACATTTTAATTTGCAATAACAAATATTGACTTCAATAATTGAGATAAAAAGTACCCTATCTACCAAGTTGGACCAAATTACAGATGCTTACAAAATTTTATAAAAATTAGTTCTGTAGTTTCGAAGTTTATCGCGAACATACATCGTGACACGAAATTTATATTATAGATATAGATATTTCGGACATTTCACACACAACGCCATCTAGTTTTAAACTAATCAGAACTTGTATTATGATTGCTAGATTGACTGATAGATTACTTATATACTTTTTTTGTAAATCCATACCTACATATTGCGGCACCCGTACTTCCTCAAGTACGAGCCCTGGGGGTTATGTGTAGTCAGGGAACTATGCTAGTACCTGAAATTTAGGAAATAACAACACGGCTAAACGTAATATACGTTTTTACTGCACGATAAGAATTTTACAATATAGGAATACAATTATTTATATTTGGCTGCTAGGAGGTCTCGACTCCGCGACCCCGCAGTGTATCTCCTCTTCAGCATTCAAAAATTAAGGTTTCAAACGTTTCAAATTATATAAATCGATTTTAGAACATTCGCTTCAAACAGGAATTTTCATCTGCCAGTATTATGACGCAAAGGTTGTATAGCTATGCACCGCGAAGGCCTCGTTCGCCACAATATCTTCTTATATATAAAATTCTCGTGTCACAATGTTAGTTACCATACTCCTCTGAAACGGCGGGACCGATTATTATTAAATTTGGTGTGCATATCGGATAGGTCTGAGAATCGACCAACATCTATTTTTTATACCCCTTTTTTATGGCAAAAAAACCGTTTGCCGGATCAGCTAGTTATACATAGAAAACACCCAAACTCGGAAACAAATATTTGTAGATCATACAAACATTTGATCCGACCTGGAAATCGAACCTGAGACCTCAAGCATAGCAGTCGCATACGCTACCATTGCGCCACCGGGCAGTTAATTTTATTATACATGGAAACACTCGGAGTGATGCAACTAGAAATGTTTAGTTTATACATTGAAACATAAGTAATTACGGAAATTTAACCTATAAAGTCTAAACATAAAGGCGAATATTCCACTGCCCCATACTACGCAGATGGATCGTCAAAAAACTCGGAGAAATTTACCTCGAAACGGCTTAAATACATACATCTTAGTAACCATAAAGATAGTTGAATAACAAGAACTAATTAACATAATAACAGTGTTTTACCGTTTAGAAAAACAAGAAATCCACTGTTATTACTATTAGTCAATGATGTAGATACCTAGTATTTCGACTGCTTAAAATATTTTTTTAAATGCTATGAAATACATTTAATTCCGCGAGACATGTCTTGCGGAATTAAAGCTAAATATATTTCATAGCATTTAATGTTATGGATTTCCGCAAAGTAACGCCTGATTCCATAACTTAATATTTTTTTACTCAGCTGAATAAAATTCTTCTACATTGGTATAATCTATATAAGAGGAAGGTGACTGAAGACTGACTGACTGACATACCCAGAGATCAACGCACAGCCCAAACCGCTGAAGCTAGAATCCTGACATTTTGCATGTAGGTACTTTATATAACGTAAGTGAGCACTAAGAAAGGAATTTTTGAAATTCCACCCCTAAGGCAGTAAATCAGGGAAAGAAAGTCTGCGTGAGCGAAGCCGCGTGTAAAAGCTAGTTTATCAATAAAACTAATATGATATTAAGTTCCCTTGTGTTATTTTGTTTAAAAACTGATGCACGTTTGGCCTAGTGGTTTAACGGTCACCACGCCATTTCCTACTTCGCCAAGTGTCATGGGTTCAAATCCCACATAGGACAACACTTTGTGTGATCCACAAGTTGTTGTTCTGAGTCTGGGTGTTCTTTGTGTCTGTTTCATGTATGTTTGTAAAGTCCCCCGCGACACAGGATTTGTTCCTAGTGCGGGTGAAAAAAAAAACGGAATAACCACACTTTGAAACTCATTTCTTTTCAAACTGTAATCGAAATACAAAACTAAACACCGATTGAAATATTAAGATCTATTTTCACACAACAAAAACAATACCCATTATTCTTACAAATTTAAAAGCACTTTCAAGTCTAAGATTTCATGTAAGTACCACAGATGCCCCAATTACATTTTATGGCTATAACCCCTAAATGGGTATTACGTAGGCTCACAATTTTAATAATCTCCGTGTACCGCGGGACGATATTTTGTGGCAAACGTGACTCTGCATGAAAATAACGCATCTGAAGTTAGACCCTTTGTTTGTACTACCCTCAGCTCGCCACGGCCATGTAATAAATGGTAGAGGGGAATTTTAAGTATGATACAATTTGTTTTAATTTATTTGCAGATGTTCTTTAAATATTATGTATATAAAAAATATTTGCATTATTGCGGTATTCCCGGACCGAAACAACATTCAAAGCTTCAAGAATAGAGCGTGCTCCTTCTTAAAAGGCCGGTAACGCACTTGTGACGCCTGGTCTGGTGGTGCTATCCATTACCATCAGGGGACACGGCTGCTTGTTTGCCCCCTATTAAAAAATATATATAATAATAATAATTTAGCACTTATTTCTCTCAATGACAATGACAGCCACATTATCCTACAAATTGCGTGGTACATTATTCCGGTCCTACGCTGTAAAGTTTTTTGTCCCTGCTAACTCTGTTAGCTGTCTAAGTGAAAGGTGCCCTCCCCCCCCCCCCTCTCATAAAAATGAAGCCACTCACGAAAAAATTAGCTTGATAGTAAGAACTTGTAAAATTTGTTCCGGGGATCTCGGACTAATATAGTATAGAGTATGTAAGAAAATTTTGTTATTCCTAACCAATTGAGTCCTTTGTCCTAAAGTATATAATTGTGGCTGTACTGCAAGATGTAAGCGGGACAAAAGTGTTTTATATTAATAAATAAATACAAATAATAATTATATAATGCTGACTGCAGGGTTGGCTTGGTGGCTTAAGCGGTCGCCACGCCGCTTTCTACTGCGCCAAGTGTTGTAGGTTCAAATCCCACAAGGCAAGGGACAGCACTTTGTGTGATTCACAAATTGTTGTTCTAACTCTTGGTGTTCTTTGTGTCCATTTCATGAATGTTTGTAAAGTCCCCCGCGACACAGGGATAACGCCATATTCCAAATTCTTTCAGTGTTAGATAGCCTATTTATCGAGGAAGGCTATAGGCTTTATATCATAGCTAAGACTAGTAGGAGCGGAGCACAAATGAAGAATGTTTCAGAAACGGGGGAAAATTATCACGCTACGGGTAATAGGAGACGCAAACGAGGTTGCGTGGGTCAGCTAGTTATTGAATAAACTGAATATATATATAATATTTATTATTTTATTTATAATTCTTTTGTATGTTGTTTACTCTAAAGCCATACTAATTTTATATATAAAAATCAATTGATGTTCGTTTGTGTCGCTAAAACTCGAGAACGGCTGGGCCGATTTAGCTGATTTTGGTTTTAAAATGTTTGTCGTAGTCCAGGGAAGGTTTAAACGGTGATAAATTAAAAATAACTAGAATATCCAAATGTCATGTGTACATAGTAGACATGTAGTACAAGTAGCAGGCATAGCTAGTACTTATTATAAATTCGAAAGTACCTATGTATGTCTGTCTGTTACGTTTTAACGGCTAAACCACTGCACCAATGTCAGTGAAATTTGTCATGACGATACTTTGATTCTTAAGGAAGGTTATAGGATATTTTTTACCGCGATAAATCGATATACAAGCGGGCGGAGCCCCGGTCAAAAGCTGGTGTATTATTTGAGATTCCTCCATTCGCGAATATATTCTTCAACAAATTTGAGGGTTTCTTTCGATTTCTTTGGGATGCCATCATCAGATCCTGATTTAGTGGCAATGGGACCACATGGTAAGCATACTCTTTCGAATACAAAAATGATTTTCAAAATCGGTCCCCAATTGACGGAGTAATCAGTGCGCAAATATATAAAAAAAACAATCAAGTTGAGAACCTACTTCTTTTGGAAGTCGGTTAAAAAGAATAAGCATTGACAAATAAAACTTTTCAGATATACAGTATCACCATAATTTCATCCCTTCTATTAAACAGTAAAAGAAAATATTGGAACTTCATCTATTCATATTTATTCATGTTCCATAGTTACTGTCACACCAACGACAAACACTCAGTACTTGACCCTGATATCTATCGCTTATCATAATCTGAGATCTTCATATAACAAATGATTGGAAAAGTTAAAATTGCTAGCAATCACATCAACGGCCTTCATGCCAATAATTTGTGTTTAGTTTTAGTTTATGGTACACCTGTATGATGGTTGCAGATTACAGGAAGTCAGTGATAACATCTATTTTTATGGAAAACTTTACATATAATTTCAGACATCTAACACACCACGCCATCTAGTCCCAAGCTAAGCAGGGCTTGTGTTATGGGTACTAGACAACTGATACAAATACATATATACTTTTTTTTTGTAAATACATACATATTATACATAGAAAACACCCAAACTCTGAAACAAATATTTGTAGATCATACAAACATTTGGTCCGAGCCGGGAATCGAACCCGAGACCTCATTGTCAGCAGTCGCACACGCCAACCGCGAGACTAACGAGGCAGTCTATTTATTATTACTAGTGGTCGAAATTAGACCAAAATTATTTTTTCTACCTTTCTGCACTTTACTTTATCTGTGCCAAATTTCATCATGCATTCATAAAAAGGGGACAACGTTTTTGTTTTACGTATTCATTTAAAGATACTACAAGTTCCAAACTGTCTAGGTTCACCGAGGAGATACCAAATGCATTGTTGCATTGTCTACATTTGCAAGGAGTATACCACTACTCTCGGATTCTGCTCATGATTACCATCAGCAGAGTAGAGTGACTTTAACTGGCTCATACATAAAAAAGTAAAAGTAGGTAGCTAGAATATTGCTAAACATAGATTTACTGTAACGCCATGTTGATGTATCTGAATCAACAATTATTCTCCCACAGTATCCAGAAAGGTCAAAAAGTAACTAGACCAATATCTTCTAAATGATCCTAATAGTAATGAAATGGCACAGAGTATAAAGATACACATATATCCAGTAACACGACAGTGTCCATCATTTAGTGTCCGGCTCCGGACACAATCGGACAGAACCGGCAGGCGCCGGATCGTGAAACTTTAATAAACGAGCGAATAGTTATTTCTGACTGAACTATTTTTGACAAACGGACAAACTCATTGGAAATTGATTTGACTGCGTTATGCACATATTTGATTTGAAGTGCAGACATTTTTTCCGCACCAGACGATGCCATTGAATATTTACTACAGGGTTTTTAAAGCGCAAGGTATAATTTAAGTTCAGCTAATTACTGACATATTTTGATAGAAACTGAAAGTTTTGACAATAATGACTTGATTTATTCACATACTGCCACCTGATCTCAAGTTAGTCAGAGCATCATTGTCCACATTCGCAATGTGTATGGTGATCAACACTCTTGGATTCTGCTCATAGTTACGATCAGGCAGAGTAGTCATTTTGCTATCTTTTAATATAAAAAAAAAACGAAAAAAACATCCTGTATTACTGTAATTGAACTACTTCCATAACACTAAATACTTATTTATTATAACAAGTTGACCCACGCAACCTCGCTTACGACTCCTATTCCCCGTAGCGTAATAATTTCCCTCCGTTTTTGTAACATTTTTCATTGGTGCTTCAATCCTATTGGTCTTAGCGATGATATATATAGCTTGTAGCCTTCCTCGATAAATGGGCTATCTAACACTGAAATAATTTTTCGAATCGGACTGATGAGATTAGCGCGTTCAAGCAAACAAACAAACTCTTCAGCTTTATATATTGTTAAGTATTAGTATAGATAACATTTATAGTATATCCAGACACTGGCCAAAGAACATGTTCGTCATATAATTATTTAGCCTGGGCAGGAGTCAAACCCACAACCTCTGGAGTTAGTCTCAAAGGAATGGTAGCAGAAAGTAGCGCCTTAGACAGAAAATTTCTAATGTACGAGTGTATTTAAATATTCTGATTAAATGTTAACCATCATATCCGCCTTTCTTTACTTGAATGTGCCTACATTATGATCATCTTTACGTAGTACAATATGATGTTGCTTCCGCTGTCTATTCGCTGAGATCTTTTAAACTACTCAACGGATTTTCATGCAGATTCAAGAGGAAGGTTTGTATGTGTAGTAAATGCATATTATAGTAGAGAAAATCTGAGTATTTCAAAGACTTCTGTGCGTAGCATGGGCGCTAGTTTATAATTAACTGTGCCCGCGACTTTGTCCGCGTGGATTTAGTGACTTTGGGTAGCGTTTATTATACAACTTTTCATCCCACCTTACAACCTTTTACAACCCTTATTTGCCATTAAAAAGTAGCATATGTCCCTTCTCGAGCTCCAGACTATCTGCGTACCAAATTTCATTTAAATCGGTTCAGAAGTTTTGGAGTGAAAGCACGACAGACAGAGTTACTTTTGCATTTATAATATTATACTCTTTGCCCTGTAGCATGGTGCGTGGTGGTGTAATTTAATTTACTTTAATTTACTACAGTTCATGGTTTAATTAAATATGTTGCGAATGTGGTACAGCTGAAATACTAAGCCATAATTTGTAAATCGCGGCAACTTTCAAGAGTTAAACGAAATGTTACTGAACCATGTCACGCACCATGCTACAGCGCAAAGAGTATAGTAAGGATTAGATTCTTCATTTCCTATTTTTCACCCTTAAGGTGTTGTATTTTTATATAAACTTATTGCGCAAGTTGTACAACGGCGGACTTAATGCCATGAGGCATTCTCTCTCAGTCAACCTTCAGGTGTTGCAGAATGCGGTAGGTGCACAGAAAAAATAGAGAAGCTTATAATAATAAATAAGAGATAAACCTACATTCGATATAACCAACACATTTTTCTTCATATATTTGAATAGAGCCAAACGTTAAAGGTACTCTTCTAAATAAAAAAAAACCAAAACAATTAATAAATGACTAAATTGCGGGGTTGAAAACCTCAATATATACTCTTTTTTTTTAAAGTCGTTTAAAACACCTAACATAGTTTATCTTTTGTTTGTCACCAGGTATGGTTGTCAACGGCTTCGTGAATGTGGTGATCACTACAATTGAGAAGAGGTTCGGCCTGAGGTCCATGCAGACTGGAGTCATAGCTGGAGGGTAAGACCACATTCTTACAGTCAATAAAACAACAATTTACTTTAAAATACTACTAATACAAGTATAGAAATAAATTTGTTTTCTTTTATTAGTATAGAGGACGAACCGACCATACGAATGTCCAGTAACCTCACTCACTCGGTCAAATGCCACTAGAGATATCAGCTAACTTTCTGGGAAACTGTGTAATACCACAATTACTCTTGACCTGCCAACACGTGCAGGATTATTTATGGATTTTCCATGGTTAGAATCCCGTAAATGATAACCAAGGATGTTTGTTACTTGATGTTTAGTTTGGGTTCGTTTCATCAAACTTTGTAAAGTCCCCACAGGAATAATATTTAGTGAAGATACTAATAAGATAAATAGTACCTACCTAGTAATCTTTCTAAAAAAACTCAGGTGCCTTCCCCCTATACACGGCTGGCTCGAAAAAACAGAAAAAAATCTTGATGGTAGTCCATGTTATGAACTTTGAAGAAAAACTATAACAGCTTAGTAAACTGCGTTAGTTCAGGAGTTATAGAGGCCTAACTTGTAAAATGCTTACCTGGAAAACTTCCTACAAAAACAACGAAATAATAAGTAAATATAATTCCTTTATTACAAATAAATAAATCCACGTATTACTGGTGACTCCGGGATCCGATTCAATGCGTGGCCTGGCACGCACTTGTCCGGTTTTTTCGTTTGATTGACATTTTCTTTTTAAAAATAATAATAATTTATTTATATTCAAAATTTACAATTTCTCTTATTCACAGACATAGAATTTATACAACCGAAACATTTATCATTATAATTAAATATGCAATAAGAGGTTGTCGTTGACTGCTATACTAGTGTTAACTGTGTTACAGCAGCCAGCGTCTTCCACCCTGTATGACACTCATTACATCATTTCGGTGGCGATACCGTTAAACAATTTTTAACAATTAAGTACAAAAATAAGAAAAATATAAGGTCATTGAATGTGCGTATAAAGTGCAGTGAATGTATAATTGGTGTGGAGTGTGTATTTAATTTATTTATGTGTGTTTATGTGTGTGTGCGTGCATGCATGCGCATGTGGTGATTCTGCTTGAAGGTCATTACATGGAACCGGTAAGTATTATTTCAGTATTTACATAGTTCAAGGTTTTAAGCCAATTGTGTATTGTTAACCTGCATTTGTGTAAGGGAAGGGAGTAAATGTCATTGATGCGGTTAGCAAGATTATAAAGTTTGCTACTAATGACATAATACTGGCAGTGTGCTTTGTTGTTATCTGAAGCATGACGGGGAGGTTATTTACACTATTATCAATAAATAATGATAAATATCTAAATAGGCACTACCCTAATTATTAAGAACACACACATGCCAATCACACGTAGGACAAAACAACCGAAGCGAAAACAACCGCTATCCCGCTCAAGGTCACGCGCGGCGAGTCCTACTATTACATTTTGGCTCGGCACCGACTTCAAACCTATGAATAGGTAGCACATACAAATTAAGTTATTTTATACTTTTCAGTTTTTGAAGTCGGTTTTTTTAAACGAAGTTTTTTTTTTTTTTCGCTTTTTAGTCTTTCTCAAGTCTCTCATCATCATTTCACCTAAATAACTTGAAAGAATACGACTAAAGGTAACATACAACATACTGTATAGAATAATAAATAAATATTTCGGACATGATGTTTACAGAATATGAAAGCATGCAGACAATTGCCTTAACTTTATTGCAGGCGCTCACGTAAATTTGAGGGTTTCCTTCAATTTCCTGGGGATCCCATCATCAGATCCTGATATGGTGGCCATGGGACTACATGGGGAGCATACCCTTTCGAATACAAAAATAATTTTCAAAATCCATCCACAATTGACGGAGTAATCAATGTACATACATAAAAAAAAAAAAAAAAAAAAAAACCGATGAAATTGAGAACCTCCTCCTTTTGGAAGTCGGTTAATGAAATGAGAATTCGTCCTAAAATTTTGAAATAAATTCTTGTTTTTGAAACACATAACCCAATACTTAATTAGGGTTTATTTATGTTTATTACTCGCGGTTGAATGACGATGATGACTCCTAGCCGATTTCGGCCACCAGCCGATATTTATTACATTATAATATTTACATATAATATACATATAATATTTATATTATATGTAAATAGTATATATATATATATAGTATAGTATATATACATATAATATTTATATTCAGGAGATATTACAGTGCACAAGCATGAACGCCAACACAGGTGCATCCTCTGTTCCCTCACTCTCACAATCAGATGATACGAATATCCGTCACGACCGGGAAGAGATCAGAGACCGACGCTTTACTTGCACTCTACTCAAAGGCACGGGGGCTACGATCGTAGTAAACTAGAAAAAATCTAATATTTTTCTTCACCGGTGCTATCTGTGATAATTATGTTTTCATACAAAAAAAACGGCCAAGTGTGTGAGCCACGCGTAGAGACAGATTTTGTAGCTTATTGCTACGTATTTTTTTAAAAAAGTACCAACTTTATATTATTATTTTTTTGTAAGACTTTTGTATTTTGCACAGTTCGCCAGGCGTAGTACAGTAGTTATAATATAGAAGTACCTACCTCATTTTATGAGTTGGGGACTTCTTTTCCTTAAATTAACATAGATAAATAAATTAACTTTAAAGTTAACCGTTCACTTTTATGCACATGACTATGTCAAAAAAAATACACGGTGTGATATCACGACGGCACAGAAAAGTCGTGTTAAGTAATTCTTTTGTAACTTCTCACAGAGTGAAAGAGGTTACCGCAGACCGATCCTCCCCTTTCCTTTTAGCGGAGGGGTACTTAAATAGTGGCATACACCTGTGAATGAATGTTGCTGTTGTCCACAGACTGTGGTCACTTACTCTCAGGTGTCCAGTCCGCTCGTCTACCTTTCTATGTTAGCATAGCATAGCATTTTTAATATTTCTTATACTAATAATAATTAGCAGAGCTTGTACTACGGGTTCTAGACAATTGTTATGAGGAGGAGGAGGAGGCTCAAATAGTCTAGTCAGCAAGTTCCATACTTGTTGACTAGACTAAAAGATGCAGCAGCATCACTAGGCCGCCATGGTGTGGGTCGCCATACTGCAGTGTCTGCATTCGCAGTGAGTATGGTGACCGCCACTCTTGGATTCTGCTTATGCTTTCCATCAGGCAGAGTAGAGTCACTTTGGAGGGACAACCATAAAAAAAAAGAATACATCGGTATTTACATACTTTTTTCCTCCGAACCCAACCAACCAAACTCCGACACAAATATTTGCAGATCATAAATTTTCTAAGCTAAGCGGTGGACGGCCGTGTACACCCTTATTATAGATATTAGAATCCTAAAAAAGAGTCTGTATATTTTACTCTTTCTCTTTCCTAGGTATGACATTGCTTCCTTTGCTTGCCTGGCACCGGTGACCTACCTAGGCGGTCGCACCAGCTCTTCAAAACCTCGATGGCTGGGCTGGGGTGTTCTTCTCATGGGAACAGGGTCCCTGCTCTTCGCCTTACCACATTTCCTTGTACCTAACTACAAGATTGCGGGAGACGCTGTTGACGATATTTGTACACCTAACAGAACGGTAAGAAGACATATTGATTATTTTTTGTTAATATGTTAATTAATATAATTACATTTTCTTTATAATACCTACTCTTTACATTGCCGTTAAGAATTGTATCATGATGCTATAACCTATACAGCTCTGAAAATATCGTAAAATAGAAAGTCTACTTATAGACCCGAATATGTTAAATTGAATTTGAATAACAAAATAAGTCCACAAGTTGTTGAAATTGTACTATAGTAATACAACATTTTAGCAAGTAGTTAAAATAAATACAGCGAAAATCAACAGTTGAATAGTTCAAAACAGCTCTTCTGGTCTGTATATTAATTAAAACATTAGACAACTTTATAATCAAAAGTTAGAAACTCAAGTATTCATTCCATTCCCTAACATAATAGGGTAACTTTGGTCACTACTATTATTTTATCTGTGGTAGGTACTAACTGCCCTTACACCTTATTGAGCTGACCGCACTCGAATCTTGAATTTGAACTCGAATAGTGTCTTAATTACACTTTGTTTGGACTGACTTTTTGCTTGAGTCTTCATCCACACTAATATGTAAAATTAGAAAGCTCCACCGATTTCATTGAAATTTGGCAGTGAGAAACTTTGATTGTTGAGGAAGTGTATAAGCTACTCTTTAGGGCTACCACGCATAATTGCGAATTCGCAACGCATCGCGAGCTCGCACGAATGCACCGCAAGACCTTCACGCCACGCCGCATTGCATTGCATCGCAGTTATGTGAGGGAGCCTAAGGTATCGAGGTAAGCCTCGATAACCGACATATACGCGGGCGGAGCTGCGAGCAAAGTAGTTTTACAAATTTAGGCATATACCAGTATGGATTGGCAAGAAAAGATAAATAAAAATAGTTTTAGAGCCGAATATCTGCGATTTGTTAAGCTTTTATCCTACTAATATTATAAACGCGAAAGTTAGTAAGTATGGATGGATGTTTGTTACTCTTTCACACAAAAACTACTGAACGGATTTGAATGAAACCTTACAGTAATATAGGTTATACATCAGAATAACACATAGGCTACTATTTGCAGCGATAACCGACATACACGTTTGCTAAATGTCTACCGATCTCCCACTCTTAATTGTAGTCATGATTTGTTCTCAAATGTTTTTTTTTTCAGTTAACCAATCACTGTGATGGTACCGTACCAGCTGAGGGAGGCGCATGGGCAGTCACCGTGTTCGTCTTCGCACAATTACTACATGGCGCAGGTGCTACTCCGCTTTTCACTCTCGGAGTCACTTACATTGATGAAAACGTCTCCAAAAAGATGTCTTCTGTTTATTTGGGTAAGTGAATTAGATGTAAAACAATACGCAAGAGGGACTCGTTTGACTCTTTTAGAAATATTAGCTTCTTTGTGGAGGAGAGAAAGCTATTATATTTGATATAATACGATATTTTTAAGTTTTATTTTTGTAACCAGCGCCCTCTTGTCGTTGATCGGAGATAGGATAAAGATCATTGTTATAGTAATGTCTCGCAGGTTTATTAATAACATTTATTTTCAATTGTACTTACTTAAAAGTACGAAACTACAAGGAAACTACACTATGCAGTTCTCAATCATTCTGTCAATAATAATAATAATAGATATCTTTATTGTACACCAGATTCATTCCAAGGTTAAGTTAAAATTAGAGAAGTACAATTGGCGGCCTTATCGCCCAGGAGCAATCTCTTACAGGCAAGCTCTTACAGACAACCTCTTACAGGCAACCTCTTATAGACACCCATGGTATGGAGAGAAAACATGATTATGAGAATGTGTAGGGTAGTGTCTGGTTTAAAGCTAGGTAAGACGAAAACATTAAAGTAGTTAAGATTATCATATTCCGTTTATCGACAATGGTGGACGATCTTGACTGCCTCAGTGGCGCAGTGGTAGCGTATGCGACTGCTGTGGTTGAGGTCTCAGGTTCGATTCCCGGGTCGGACCAAATATTTGTATGATCTGCAAATATTTGTTTCGGAGTTTGGGTGTTTTCTATCGATAATATGTATGTATTTACAAAAAAAAGTATATAATATGTATTTATCAGTTGTCTAGTACCCGTAACACAGGCTCTCCTTAGCTTGGGACTAGATAGTGTAGTGTTAGATGTCCGAAATATTTATTTGTTTATCTGAATGCAGACCCTCTTGACAAGCTAGACCGCCTTCTTAATATCAGCATTCAATTCATTTTCAATCTTTAAAAGTATGATCACATTTCTCCTCTACGTTCCCAACTGCAGCCAAGCAATAGAGAGTCTAGGAAGCTTATTGATAACTTTTCGAAGTGTTAACTTTTATTGAGCGATACAGGAATAGTATTTCCTCTGTAGTTTGGTAATTCTTCGATAGATGTTAGTGAAGTATGTTTTAGCCTAATTATATGTGGAAACGGAAACACACACATATTTTCTACATTATAAAAATATTGTGAAAGTACAACTTTAACAAATGTTCGTATAAGTCCAGCATCTTTTCTAAACGCGTTTATTCAAAGTTATGAGCCAGCCCCAGGGCACTCATTCCCGCAATAAACACAAGAAAGCACTCGGAAAGTGACCGCGTTATGTCTTAAATGATATGGACCCTACACTCACGTGACCATTTGAACGTTTTATAAAGTGCATATACGATCATGGAATGGACATGAAGAAAAGTATTATTGAAATTGGTTCGTACTCTTACATATTAAGTTTAAGTAGTAAGGAATTTTTCCATTCTTCACGAGTATTTTTTTAGATAAATGTTACCCTATACCCTTCTTAGTATTCCTGTAAATAGTTATGCAACATTTTATAAACTTTAAACCTACATACATGTACTGTGGTAGAGCCCTGCTTCGGCACAAATGGCCGCGATCGGAATGATACCACGGCACACACACCAAATATTTGTTTTGGAGTTTGGGTGTTTTTTTTTATTGAATAAGGGGCAAACGAGCAGACGTAGCCCATGGACACCTGCAACACCAGAGGCGTCACAAGTGCGTTGCCAGCCTTTTAAGAAGGAGTACGCTCTTTTCTTGATGGTTTGAAGGTCGTATGGGTCCGGGAATACCGCAGGCGACAGTTCATTCCACAGTTTTGTTGTGCGAGGCAGAAAGTTCCTAGAGAACCGCACACTTGTGGACTGAAAAAATAAATAAATAAATAATAATAATAAATAAATAAATATAAATAAATTAAGAAAATGTTATCAAAATCTACATAAGCACATAATATGTCGTAAGATAAACACTTACCAGTGCCTGGTAGTAGCACGGCTTTCATACTTTCTCAAATTTGCCATTCAAACGCATTGAATTTTTTGCGACGCTGAGGTAAGGCTCAAGTATGAGTTATGAGTTTCATTCATAAACTGTTCTATGCTATGGTTTTTTTCTAATTGAAGAAATACTGTTGAAAAGTAACCTGACTGGCATAATGGATTATGATAATAATAATAATTTTATTGTACGCATTAACATATCCACCAATGGTGTGGTTCCGAAGAAAGGGAGACCTGAAAAGGTATAAAAACATAATAATAAAGCCGAGCCTCCGTTGCCGGCCTTTGGGGGATAGGAATGGGGGAGGTGTCGGGGTATAGGCCTCCGGTATCCTCACTCACTCAGCAAGCGCTATTTCACACTAGCTGACCCGGCGAACTTCGTACCGCCATAATTACATATCTGTCTCAGCTTCCTACAGTCAGTGCAGTCACGGACAAAAAAAAGACTTTTCCCGTTATCTTTTATTTTTTTCTTTCTAGCAAAAAAAGAATGAAAGAAATCGGACTATGTGTTATTGAATTGCAACCAAGTACATATTTTGACTTTCATCCCCTCTCTCTAAAAAACCGTGCTGCATTTCGGGATAAAAAGTATTCCATGTCCTACCTCGCAGTATGAACTCAAATCATGCCAAGTTTCATTTGAATCCATTCAGTAGTTTCAGCGTGATGCGCGGCCAAGATACAAACAGACAGACGGACAGACAGACAGACAGATAAAACTGAAAAAAATTACAGTTTGGCTTCAGTATCGATTATAGAAAACCCTCCAAAAAAAAATTTAAAATATCTTTAATGTACAGAATTGGACCTGTTACATTTTTATTATACGTACGAGCTGACCCGGCGAACTTCGTACCGCCATATTTACATAATATCTGCCTCAGCTTCCCACAGGCAGTGTACAGTCGCGGACAAAAAAAACACTTTTCCCGTTATCTTTTATTTATTTTCTTTCTAGCAAAAAAATAATGAATGAAATCGGACTATGAGTTATTGAATTACAACTAAGTACATATTTTGACTTTCTCTCCAGGAAATCGTGCTGAATTTCGGGATAAAAAGTATCCTATGTCCTACCTCGTAGTATGAACTCAAATCATGCCAAGTTCCGTTCAGTAGTTTCGGCGTGATGCGCGGCCAAGATACAGACAGACAGACAAACAGACAGACAGACGGACAGACAGACAGACAGACAAAAATGAAAAAATTACAGTTTTGGCTTCAGTATCGATTATAGAGAGCCCTCCAAAAAATTTTTTCAAAATATCTTTAATGTACAGAATTGGACCTGTTACATTTTTATTATAAGTATAGATATAGATTCCGGTCGGGCCGGCCCATTCATGCCGAAGCGTGGCTCTCCCACGGACTAACTAGGTTGGGGTCGGCTTTAAGTCAAGTACGATTCGGCTAGACTTTACTTTTTTACGTGGAGCGACTGCCATCAGACAACCAGACCTCGGCGATATCGAAGTTCTATAGAAATACTGTTGTCAGAATTTTAAGAGCTACAAATATCCGTAAAGATTGCCAAATATGTTCGTATTATAACCAGGACTGCTGGCTTGACGTGGTCTTCGAGTCCGAGTTGTGTTAAGGATGCTCACTCTTACGCTGGCCTGGCTAAGGTTGCTTGATATTGAAATATGTTAACTTCTATGGTTACCACTGAGCCACGAGCCCCTCTGATAGAATAACACACATTCACATATATTAGTGATGAGGTTTACATTATATACATACTTACAAATGTAGATCTAAGAGTTAATCACATGTAAGGGGTATAATGGAGGTATAATGGTATAATGCGTTTATGTAGTCTCCCGTCGATTAATTGCACTTGGAACATTCGAATGCTGTTTGATTATTTGCTGAGCACTTGGAGTTGATGGGATATTGATTCTGCAGACATACTTTGGTTAGAATTTAGAGATTTCCATTTCAAAGAAGTGTTTACATAATCTCACAATAAATTACTGTAATACCTTACTGTAAATAATTTTCAATTTTATTACTTTTTTATTGATTTTCAAAAGATAACTCTGTTTATTTCGCCCAAATATTTTAATGTGTTTTACTTTAGCATTCCGTAATACACTGTTGTTTAAACTTTCATACAGTAATCACAAATTTTAACAAAATAAAACCGACTTCAATAACTGGACCAAATTGAAATGGGACCACTCGGGAAGCACCAGCTTTCAATTTCCAATTGATAACCTCCTCCTTTTTTGAAGTCGATTAAAAAGTAGTTTCGTAACTTTTCACCGAATGATTTGTTGAATGGGAATGGGAGCTACCTTACTCCATTAATCTTGAGTAAGGGCGCTTAAATAGCGGCAACTCAATATTGTATCTAAGATAGGTACATGTGGTCACTCATCATCAGGTGACCAGACTCCTTTTTACTCAAAAACCAATCGATAATTTTCGTTGCATGTTGTACAAATGTTTGTTTTTCTCACTCAATACTATTTCATACCACACGACAATCAAACACTTCAAAAACCAATCTATATTTCCATCTCTTATAAAAATGTAAACAATGCTGAGTGGTCGGGACTCCCTCAGCTCCCTCTCGCTATGAAGTCTCTGAGGATGAGGAAACGCATTCAGAACGCCGTCAACCACCGCCGTGTGGTGTGATGTGTACCACTAGAGTTATCGAGAGACTTAGCCTTGTATACATTTAAAGCTACGCTATATCGACGGTATAGCTTTGAGATATTATTTTTGGCCTTACTTCCTTTATGGCCAAAAGAGATTATAATGCTATGAATATAGTTTTAAATCAGTTATATAATGTATATTTATTTTTGCATATGTTGTGAAATAGCGTGTGACAATAATCACTAAACTCACTCTCACTCTGTCACATAAGCTCTAGCAATATGATGAGACAGGCGTCTTTACTGGAATTTCACAGGGCACTTTAATTGCTTTGTTCCGTTCCTTTAATTCTGTATTTAATGTGCTGTCTTGTGTATGTTAGAATATATGATTTTTTAATCAACTTAACAGTAAGAAATGAATTAGAAAAACCAGAAAAATATCTACTTTAGCACATCATAATGTAATAAGTTTTCCGATTGTAAATTATTGCAAAAATCTAAACTTCGAGTCATTGCGATACAACGCGATAAAATCGCTCGCACTATGTCAAACCCTAACCACTCTTAAGTCACAGCTTTTAACTGTGAAAATAGGGTCGGTCTCTAAGAAATGCGATATACTTTTACTCTTCCACTCGAGTACGAGAACACCACCTTGTTTGAACGTATAATGTGGCAGCCGAATAAAGCTTTGTTTGGTTTGAGAGCGATCGAATGTGTAAACGGCTTTAAATATATTTTTAATGTGGGTACCTACTTATATTCGTTCTAAGCCATGTTAATAAAAAAATATTAAACCAGAAACTACGTAGGGAAATTAGGATAAAAGTCTACAGATAAGTGGACACTGGATAGTGGACAGTGGACTAGGGATGCATATATGCCCGGTATAGACCGGAGATACCGCGTCAACCAACGTTAAGCTATTCACTGTATGAGTGCATTCATTGAGGTCTAACTATTGAGGACATTTATGTTAGGGGTGCTCCTTTCACATAGTGACTCATCTACTCGTTTGCCCCCATTACTCGGGGGATAGCTTTCTAAGACCTAAAATGCATTTGTGTCTCTTGAGTTGCAAGTGTCCATGGGCGGCGATCACCACTTACCATCAGGTGACGTGTTTGATTCTTTGCCTTCTATAACGTAGCAAATTGTTTTAGTAATGTTAACATACCTAGTCACACAATCAATTTTAAGATGCTCCTAAGGAGACTTCGGCCACGGCGGCTAGTCTCAATGGTGACCAGCCAACTACGCGGGAGGTGTTATAGTGCACGAGTGTATGCGCAAACACATGTGCACTCTCTGTTCCCTCACTCTCATAATCCCATGGAACGGTTATCCGACACGATTTACATGCTACATCGGGTGTGACCCGGGAATCGAAACAGAGAACTCTTGATCGGAAGTCGCCTACACCAACCCATTTACCAACGACGAAGTGATAAATAATTTATACTTATAGTACAACAAACAAAGAACTTCCTAATTGCCATCTGTGACCGAGCATTAATAGGAAATTTTACTTTACACTTAATACGGCATGCTTTAAAATATTATTATGCGCTAAACAAAATAAAACAAAGTTTTTAAATATCCTTTAAAATGTTGTCAACTGCAAAATCTGAGTGGTATACTAAAAATTTGCTAAGCGGTTGGTTCTTCGAGCATAAAGTTTCCATTTTGTTTTTGTGCCACACTTTTTACTCACATGATTTTCATATTACATTCAAGCTTTCATTGCGGTTACTTAGGGTGGGTTTTATTTTATTTATGATAAAGGAGGCTCGCGACTAGTTACTTAATGGTAAGCGACTACCGGCGCCCATGGACAACTGTAACTCAAAAGACACAAGTACCCTTCCTGTCCCGAGAAATTAGTTCCTAAATATTGCTAGGCTATTTATTTATGTTGCTTTAAATTGTTTTAAGTTTACTACATAGTTGACTATGATCAGATAAGGAATCAGGTTTAAAAGAAGACTTTAAGGCGTCGCTCCGTGATATAGAGTTTTTACACGACTATGGCTAAGCCAAAAGGGAGGAATCGATTTGGGAGTCTATGCATACATATTTCACATATATTTGTATGTTCCACCGCAGCAACCATACTACTTAACCGATTTTATGAATAAAAAATTATAATAAAAATGTATAACTGAATAGTTATTTTCTTTATACCTCGCATAGTACTTTTATATATTTTTTTATAAATCATTTTAAATTAAATAAATGTGTTAAGACAATTTTGTGGTTTTTAAAGAGCGTGAACAATAAATTTAGTATAGCGCCATCTGAATTTTTGATAAGGAATTTCGTTTCTATCTGGTGTCCCACGACACAACAAGACTTTTTTATGGTTAGTTTAACTACAAGGAATTAAAAATAAATACCTATATTAATGATAAATGATTAGTATCTCACAACTACATGAGTATATCTTTCGCAGGAGTTTACTACACGATGGCAGTGGTGGGACCAGCGATGGGCTACGTCATAGGGGGTCAAATGCTGACCATTTACACCGACTTCCTTAGTGTCGACTCCCAAACGTGAGTACAATAAAACTATTTACGTCTCACATACATTTTCTAATTACAGTCATATTATTTTAGGTGTTTTACATACAATGACTCTATTAAAACTAAAAAGAACGTATTTATTATAGTAAACTAAAGCGCCATTGACTATTCCATATTCTTGTGTCAACAATAACCTCCATTTTGTTTCCCGCGCTTTCCACGTCGCGTCTTGTTCACATTTTTTTAATATTTCATCTGGGCACGAGGCAGCCACACGGCTTCATTCAGCCAACTTAGCCTCTCGCTTTCATCTCATTGTAAACCACGTACGCGGGTAACTTTGCAGCCAAATTAATTCCACCATTTTATATTTTCATGGCTTCTGAAACGAAATATGATTTTCCACGGCATGAGTTTTGAACAACCCCTTAGCGTGGCTTTACTTTTAATTTTGAGGGCCCTTGAGTACTGATTGAAATGGTAACAGGGAAACCTTAGATGTGTACACCGATGATTTTAATTTATGGGAATATGATACTTGCGGTGTTTGTTATTATAAAAAATTTCATTATAAAAGTTAAGAAACGTTTATTTATTTAAATTTGTGAGTGTGTGAATTTGTTACTGGGGTAGTAAACGAGCAGACCAGCACCTGATGGAAAGTGACTACCGATTCCCATGGACCTGTAACTAAAGAAGTTAAGAGTCAAAAGTACGCTGCCCTTCGAGATTCTCCTAGAATAAGAAGAACTTACTTTCAATGAAATCATAATCATAAAGTAATAAAGTACAATACTGCCTCATTGGTCTAGTGGTTAGCGTAAGCGACTGCAGATCAAGAGGTCTCGGGTTCGAGACCCGGATCGGACTGCTGTTGGGTTTTTTTACAAGAAATTCTTAATAGCAGCCCGGAGTATGGAAGATGGCGGTGTTTCCCGCCCGTGCCTCGGCACTCGAGCACGTTAAGCCGTCGGCGTCGGTTCCGGTTGTCATGAACATCTATGGCAATCGTTATTGGGAAGTCAGTGCCATAAAACATGCTGACAACTTCACCCTCAGGGTTGCGAAGGTCCGATGCCAGTCGCTCCGGGTAAAAACTGATATTCAGGTAAAACCGGTTGAACTAGTAGCCGACCCCAAATCTTGGGAATAATAAAGGCTAGGAAGAAGAAGTGAGAAAGTACAATGAAGTACACACATCAAAAGTGTCTAGGGATCAAGCATTTTTATGCGGATTTCTTGAGATTGAGATGTGGCTTTGGCCCTGGCCTGCTCAGTCGCCAGACTTGAACCCGATTGAGCATGCATGGGATATGCTACAGAGAAGAGCTCTGCCGAATATGGAGGGTATCCAGTCGCAAGAAGACCTTTTTTTGTTGTTGCAACGAACATGGGCGGCCATTCCACAGCGTGATTTGGATGAACTCATTTTGAGTATGCCAAACCGATGTTCTTGTGTTAGTGTTCGCGGTAGAAACACGGATTATTAATTGTTTAAGTTACCTAATAAAATTTTAAAGAAAACTGTTATTTCAGTCTTTTTTTCGAACTTTAATGTTAGTGGTTCAAATGTCAAAAATCCCTTTATTAGGAAAATGGCAAATTTCTTTATTAATGCAAAGGTGACTTGGTTTATCGTTACTGTGACAAACGAAAACACTTTATTTGATGAATCCTTAAAGAAAATTTTAATTAATATCAATCAGGAGAAAAGTTTTTGCAAAAATATATGTTGATCCCTAGACACTTTTGATGTGTGTATATTCAAGCAGTTTAGCCGTACAAACCTAAATTAATTTATTGAAATTGAATAAAACAAAACAAATCATTTCCCGTAGTTCTATTATTCTAATTCATTTCAATAGTATAATAGTATGCACACTTGAAACACAGATTGCTTGAGTACAGGGACGTACTCTAAACTAAATCCGACATGCACAACATCGGGGCAGCTACCATTTGTTATATTAGGAAGTTTTAATATCAACTAATGATATGCTGCAGAAAGTTTGCAGTGAAATTTCTAACTATAATGACGATTTCATTAATTCAACTAATTTGTGTGGCCACTGTTTTAAGAAGACGTTTAAATGGGTTTTTGTTGAGTTGTGGGTAAATAAAGGAGCTAACTTTCTATTCGTTTATGAGAAATAAGTACAGTATGTGAAAGACTACATTATGTTGTATAGAAACTATAGAAGTTACAGTTTAAGCTATGTTAGCTTACGTTAAGATAAGCTTACGTTAAGATTTTTTTTTTTTAAGTTATTGCATAGCTTTTATCGCGGGTGATCAGTCCTCTTGCCAAGGCAGTGATCACCTTGTGAAGTTTATAATACCCATGGGCCCATAGATGGATATACAATCACTACTAATACCACTGGCAAGAAGAATGACCCACGGCCTGTGTCACCGTGTTCTTAATCTAAATTAAATTCATCTAAAGCACTTACTGGAGTGTGTGTCTTCTTTGTTCTCGGCGTCCAAGAGATATCTCTTTTGTAGAAACTTCTCTGCTCTTGCGTCTTCACACAAACATTGCTTCATACACTCGTTTTAGTTCTCGCGGGACGCGCCTATCACGTATTACAATTCTTGCGAGTCTAATCACAATTCACTTAACTGTTCCCAAGCCTAGCCTGGCCGATCAAACCTTCTCAACAATTTTCGATATTAATCTCGTCTCACGCTGGGCGGCGAGCCCAGAAGTACCCTAGCTCAACAAACCTCACGGTGTTATCAATCTCACGCGGAAACTATACGAGTACTACAAAATTAACAATCAAATTATTCACTGCCCGCCATTGGTCAACTTGTTCACGAGAGTTCTATCACGATTCACCTCAAACGTCAAAACGTCAAAACTAGAAAAATAGTGACAAACAAAAATGTTGCCATTATAATGACGTTCGAAATCTAACAGCGGGCTTTGAGGCCTGAGAGCGCGGCGACTGAATCAAGAAATTCCGTAACGTAACGAAAATAAAACCTTACACCCAAAGCTCGCACGGATCGAGACGAGCTACTCCGAACGACGAATCAAGGAATCTGTCTGTCTCTGACACGCACGAAGAGCGTGACAGAGACAGACAGATTCGCTGACGAGCTGCTCTGAGTATGCTGTGTAACGAAACCATATCGTTACTTAAAAAAAGTGATCAACGCCATCTAGTGACGATGTTGGTACTAATTTAATAGTTTTATATGTTTCATTCATAATATTATACATACTGCATAAATAAAAAATAAATAAATAATTGCATAAGTTGATAAAAAATGCTATGCAATAGCTTTACCGCGGCAGTCCCCGAGTGCCATACGTCTTTTTTTATTTACAAACTCGGGTTAGTATTTAATGGTAAAAATTCTGTACTACCCAAATATGGAGTATACGTATGATGAAATAGTTTTGGTTCACTTTACAGCCGTAATGTGGATCCGATACCCAGATAGTATCAATTATTTCAGTTATAAGAAGGTAATTATGACAGATGATATGCATTAGTTTGATAGAATTGACAAAACAATAGAAAACACATTACTAACTTGTACATAATCAACAGACATTAATAGTCGACTGTACAACAGTATTTAGTGAAATTTAAAAACTTTTGTAGTGTAGTAAGTATTTACTTGTAAATGTGTGTATAATAATAGTAGATTAGTAGCCAAGGGCTGTAAGGCATCAATTGCAGCCCGAGATATTTAGTTCCTATAGTTCGAGGGTGCAATTCGTGCTTACACTCGAGCTAACTATTCTGCTTTACATCTCGATTGTGAGGTAAGTAGAAAAAAACCGGCATTATAAGAATAAAACATTTTAATTTTTTTTTTTCAAGAACGAAATTGAGTTTCGTCGTTCGATATTTAAAATTGATGGCTACTATACTCACACGAAGACAAGGCTGAATAGCAAAGCGACCTCTTTGGTCATTGGGCTAAATGCATGATATCTATTGCCAGTATGATGGTTAGATGTAGGTACGCGAACTTTTTGAAAGTAAGAAGTGTTTTTTTTAATTACTTACCGCCCTAGGGCTTTTCTAGCTACATCATTACCCTTGAGCGCTAATTAGTCACCTACAAGCCCCATTTGGAGGTAATAAGAACCTACTTACCAAACATGAGAGATGTAAAACTATTTTGATGATGTTAATTTTAATGACATATATTATTCAATTGTTATTTCATGAGAACTTCCCAAAGCAAAGACTAATGCAAGGTGATTTTATGTTGTAGCTTTATCTATTCAAGAATTAATTATGAATAATGTGTGAGGACTCTAGTTGGCTAGCCTGGAACTAAAGTGGTCTATGTAACATTTTAGGCTAAATCCATCTAAGAGCATTTTTGAACTTCCTTTGTCGCAGAGGACTTTACAAACATAGTGAAATAAACTGTTTACTTCACTATGTTTGTAAAGTCCTCCTGCGACACAGGATTTAATACTAGTGCGGTAGTTATCTAAAAAAAATAAAAAAATCCTAACAACAAAATAGAACTGTTAATTGTAGATAAGACCAAAAGTTTAAATAAAATTATACACAGACTAATTTACTTGAGTCACAACTAGTCCTGAGTTTGTTAGTTTGAACGTAGGTTGAGATAATCGAAATTAAAAGAACTAACGACAACCACGAGGACCTTGAAACAATATTAGTCAAGACTCACATCATAATGACAGATATTGGTAGAGACTCACATCATAATAACAGATATTGGTAGAGACTCACTTTTAGTAAATGATCTACATTAAAGGAAGTACATAAATCACAATCCGAAAAAAAACCGGCATTAATATCTTAAATACATGTGTAGTAGCATTCCAATCCAGCCCTGCGACCACGATGGCCGCCAGTACGGCCGGCCGCAGATGGTAGAGTAAACCTCAGATTTACATAAGAAAACAATCCTGTAACGTAAACCAATAATGTACGAGGAAAGCCCACCTCGTACCCCATGTTTACCCACTTAAGTATAGCGCAATGATAATACACCACCGAAAATCAACAAGGAAATTGTTTCGCACTCTACTTAAAGGTTTTGCTTTAAGAAATAAAATTACTTATGCAAATTGATTTGCCTGTATTAGTGAATTATACGAGAGCGGTTTTGCATTATGTAATTTTGCATATTGTTTACGAACTATTGCCATCTCTACTCCTATTCCAAGCGATTGAGGGCATTTCCTTTAGTCATATTGCGCTATTCAGTATCACTTTTTAGCATACGTTATTTTACACGGAGTCACAGCAGAGCGGTCACGTCGTCGCTCGTGAGTTCTTTTGATCGACGCGCAACCTCAACTTCTGACAATGATATTTGAACACGTAGGTACGTACGAACTACACAGAAGTAAAGAATTCAAGGTGCAAATATTTTTCTCCAAAATCGATACCGATGGGTAACAGAACTCACATCTATCATAGGAACGGTTCTTGAGATACTCCGGACAGTACTTACACATGTTCGTATGGGGGTAGTGCGACACTATTCTCAGATCGTAAAAAGCAATAGTAATTTTAAATATGGATTTTATAAAGAATTTATTAACGTCATTATTTAAATTTATACTTTTTTCTTTTGATGTAAGAACACTCCCGCACTAGAAAGAACACCCAGAACAACGAGTTGTCCGTAGTAGAAAGCGAAGTTAGAAGTAAGAATTACGCCATCGGTTCAGACGAACTTTGTTACTTTTAACACGATTTAATTAGCTACACCTGTATGTTTGTCTGTAATCGACTTTTGTAAAAACAGTCTTTTTTTGTTTTTATGAACTAAATATTTTTTTCATTTTATGGATAGGAGGCAAACGAGCTGACGTATCGCATGATGGTAAGCGATTACCGCCGCCCATGGACACCCGCAACACCAGAGGCGTCACAAATGCATTGCCGGCCTTTGGGGGATGGGGAGGGGGATTGGGGGAGTATCCTCACTCATTCGGTGAAACACAGCGCCAGCGCTGTTTCACACCGGTTTTCTCCCATTCATGCCGAAGCGTGGCTCTCCCACGATATATATATTAAATCCTATTAAGTACTTATTTAAATCTAATACCAACATATTTGTTACAGATTAGGCGTAACTCCAATAAGTTCAGTGTGGATCGGAGCCTGGTGGGTTGGGTTCATCTTATCCGCAGTGCTGTGTCTCATCGTCGCTATACCATTGATGGCGTTCCCCCAAGAATTGCCAGGTACCTAAGTTAATGCTTACTAATGTATAATGAGCGAATTTTAGTTTGTTCGCTGTTATAATGCTTTCACTCGTAAACAATGCACTTAACGCTATGGAATTTTGAGATACTGGTCAATAAATAACCTTTAAAAAGTTTTCACTACCTTCAATAATACCTTTTGTTTCATTTCGCTATCAGTGTTAAAAACAAAATAGCATATAAAATCTTTTATTATCATTTAAATCATCACAAATCTCCGTAAGTCATCTCTCGTAGATTATAGTAAATCATTTTATTGTAAATCTCCAGCTAAGGAATCTTGTCGTTAACTAGTACCTAAGTAAACAAAACAAAAAATAATGAAACTTAATACATAAGTATGTATATCAGTAGTAGGTAGGTATATTTATTACAGCAAAGGGTTGCCCAGTTTGAGATCAAACTCAAATAGTTGTGGGTGAGAGTATTATTATATGATTTTATTGTCATCACTGCAGGTGCTGAAGAGATTCGTGCTTCTAAAGTGTCAGAAGCACACGAGTCTGCGTCCAAGTCAGCAGCTTTCAGCGCTTTGCATGAGCTGCCTCACGCTGCGGCCGCGTTGCTCAAGAACCCAACCTTCCTGTTCCTGAACTTAGCTGGAGCTAGCGAGGGCATGCTGATATCTGGATTCGCTGCATTTCTACCTAAGTTGATTGAAAACCAGTTTGCGGTGAATGCATCCGATGCTGCTTTGTTGCTTGGTAAGTAAGATTTGGAAGAAGCTTGATACATTCTTATCTCAGATGAAATTAAAAAAGGTAGATAACGCACCGCCTTGTTCCTGTTGAAGCAGAAAAAAGGCTCGAAGTTCCAAGTAAACACACGCGATACGCACTAACTATACTATAAACTGGGGTACTTTTCGTCAGTATCGTATAAGTTGTCGATACTTGTACGATACTGACGAAACGTAGCGTAGTTTATAGAGTATGGTGACCACCACTCTTGGATTCTGCATATGCTTTCCATCAGGCAGAGTAGAGTCATTTAGGCAAGGTCAAACATAAAAAAAAAGAATACAGAAAAGCGATTGATCTATTATAGTAACTAGACGTTGAGCATCTGTCTATCCATCGCTTTGTGAATCGACCAATTTAGCAGCGCATGTGCTTATTGTTCAAGTGAAATAGTACACACTATCGCGCATCCTCAAGCCAAGGAAGTAGTCTACTTCAATTTCGTGAAATGGGACGAATGTGTTTATCAGATAGTCTTGATAAACACTTTCATCCCATTTCACGAAATTACTCTTACATATTGCACGGAAGAAAGAGGAAATATGTTAGACATCAAAAACATTCGATAAGCAATAATTACATCAAAATTAGGTAACTATATGGATACTTTTATGTTAATTTTTATTCCAGGCAAGTCGATTACAATCCTATTATATGCTACGCTGAAGTCCTATTAAACCACCCACTCAAACCCAGCAACCTTTTTGCAGCTCAACTTAAACTAACTGCTAAAAATCCCTTTATTCCAGGTGTAATCACAGTTCCCGCTGGTGGAGGCGGTACATTCCTGGGCGGGTGGCTAGTCAAGCGCTGGCGCCTCGCCTGCGCTGGTATCATCAAGCTCTGTGTCGCAGCTACCGTCATAGCGGCTGGCTTTACATTCTGCTTTGTACTCACCTGTGATGATTACCCTTTCGCTGGGGTCACTGTGACGTACAATAGTCCAAGTGTACCAGGGTAAGTAGTCCCCAGATGGTCATTATTATTATTTATTTGGTTGATAGAATCAGTTTTCTTCTTTCATTCTATTTTATCACTCAACATCCTTTTACACGCAGTGCTTCGTTTCGTTAAGCAGTATTGTCACGAGATGTTAGTCCATTTCACTTACGGTACGGCTGGTCCACAAGTTCAAGGTCAATCGGCATTATGGAAATGGCTATGCTCAGCATTTCTCTAAGGGGTTGTATTAGAAATAAAGTCATCGACATAGCTCACAGGATTAGCAAGCTGAAGTGGCAGTAGGCTGGCCATATTAGCCGCAGAACCGATAACCGTTGGCGTAAACATATTCTTGAGTGGAAGACCGCGTCTCGGCAAACGTAGTGTAGGACGTCCATAGGCCAGATGAAGTCGCGACTTACGCAAGGTGGTTGGCAGAAGCTGCATGGGAGAAGCCGAGGATCGAAATCAAGTGGCGTGCAATTGGAGAGGCCTATGTCCAGCAGTGGAAAGTGATAGGCTGATGATGATGGTGATAGTCCATTAAGTTCATTTTTTTGTGGAATAGGCCGGCAAACGAGCAGACGTATCGCCTGATAGTAAGCGATTACCGCCGCCCATGAACACCTGCAACACCAGAGGCGTTTAGGGTAAACCTATGTACACCATTGTCACAGTTAAGGCATCATATATAACTGAGTCAACGATAATATATAAAAGAGCCTTCTTGCATGAGCAATCTCTTCCTATCAGTCTTTGGGTAAATAAAACATTTTTGCTAGATAAGGTTAGTTGGTTTTGGAACCAGATGATTATTTTAAGAGCTTGTATTGTAGGACGAATATAGTGGTCAGATAATATTTAAAAAAATAAAAATCAAAACCGATCTAATCATCTTTTACGTTCTCTTAATGAAAGAGGTATTAAAGATAGAGCAGGGGAGCCAGGTCTCCAGCCGTCCCTCGGTTAGAAAAAGAGAAACGATATCGGTACCCATCTGTCTCTCTCTATTCGCGTATGCGCAGTTAGCGCGGAAAAGCAGCATAGCAGAACAATTCGATGGTTAATTGTTGTGATCGGATTATTATTATTAGTCCTTTACTGCGCATGCGTCAGTAGAGAAAGACAGATGGGGTACCGCGATCTTCTCTCTCTTTTTAACCGTTGGACGTTTCCGCTTACAGGCAGCCGTATGTCTTCCCTACTCTATCTACAACAGCTCGTATGCTCTTAATACGGTCGTTCTTTAGTTTTCGCCGTCATTGCTCTAATAAGTTACGGTTGCCTGGCAGAGATTGCCCTTCTGTCGATAAGGCGGCCATTTGTATTGACCTAGCATTAAAATTTATACTTAGTCATCTGGTGTACGATAAATCGTAAAGGTAGTAGAGCCACGCTGATTTCAGCACGAACGGGCCGGCTCGACCGGGGCGGTACTACCCTTGCACAGAAAATCAACGTAAAATGACAGCAGTCGTGCTGTCGTGTTTCGTTGGTGAGTGCGAGACCGGAGGCCCAATTAGTCTAGTCAACAAGTTCCATACTTGTTGACTAGACTAAAAGATGCACAAGCATCACTAGGCCGCCATAGTTTGGGTCACCATGCTGCATTGAAACTTTTAGACCATAGAAGTTGCACAGATAGTTCTGAAGACCTGAGTTTCTCGGGAGACACTTTGCACACGGAAGACCACCCACAAACTCAAAATTCCCCCTTAACAATGCGAGGCTTGAGTGAACTTATAGCAGTAAGGTTGAAAGAAAACAATTCATCTATTATAGAACAAATACAAAACACTATACAATCCGAAATAAAGCTAGCATTAAATGAACTACAGAAAGATATTGATTACAAAACCAACGTCTTAACTTTAGAAAACAGTAAAAGAGAACAAGAAATCAATAGTATTAACATAAAAATAGAAAAACTATTACAAGAAAATGAAAACTTAAAAAAAGAACTAAAATATTTGGCAACACAACCAAACTGGACTATAGATAAAACTAAAAATAAATATAAAATGGTACTCTATGGCTTCCCAGAATATTACAGAGAACCTGAGAGTGACCTCTATATTAGACTTGTGGATTTGTTCCACAATATCACCAATGTAAATCTGTCAGGATATATAGAGGACATGTATAGAATAGGTAGAAAATCAGATAAGAATCGACCACTTGTTATCGAAATGCTAAGCAAAAGAATGACTAGATATGTTCTAAGTAGAAGTCAAAGTTTTCAGGGAACAGGACTGTCTATATCTGATTTCTTAGACACTGATGCACTAAAAGAAAGAGGGCAGATGCGAGAGGAACTGATTAAGGCCAGGAAGAGTGGACAGCACGCTGTTATAAGAAACAACCTACTATACATAAATGGAAAACGAATTAACGTGAAGGATCATAATAATACGCTACAACAAAATACTAATCTCCCGGAAAAGAGTTTTCTGGTAACAGAAACGGCGACAACGAAAAACTGGCAACGACTGGATAGAATAGAACCAACACAGAACAGCAGCCTCAACAGCAACAAGAGAAACAGTGAGGCGTACGCAACGTCTACTGAGCCGGAAAGAAACAATCATACATTTCGAAAAGCTAGATCAACCATTTAAAATACTATTTCAAAATATGCAAAGCCTTTATAATAAACAACACATAATCGAGGCATTTCTCAATAACAACCGAACATACCAAGCTATATGTGTCACTGAAACATGGCTCTCGCGTGAAAAAATGGACATAATACAATTTAACGGCTACAAAATAGCAACTTCCTTCTGCAGAGTACATCGTGGAGGCGGAGGTGTTTGTATTCTTCTGGACGACGATTTAGAGTATATAGAAAGACATGATATAGCTGAGATGTCAATTGAATATGTTTTAGAAGCGTGTGCAATCGAATTACCTAAACAAAATATATTGTTGCTTGTAATATACTGGAATAGAAGGGAAGAAGAAGTATTTTATAAACAATTAAAAGTATTATTAAATCACATTAATAACAAATATCCGAAATATAACGTTATAATAGGAGGAGACTTTAATGTCAATATTTTAGAAAATAACACGAAAACTGCCGAATTGTTAGACTTAATGTTAGAATATAAATTTAAACAACATATAAAAGAACCCACACGAATCACAAAAAACACATCTACTTGTTTGGATCTAATATTTACCAATTTTCATAATATCAACACAAATACAAAAGTTGAAGAGCTAGGCTTCTCAGATCATTGTGGTACCGCAGTCCATATAGATCTACCACAACCTAATAAAAAAACCACCTGGTATATCAAGAAGAGACTATACAACAATAAAAATATAGAACAGTTCAAAATAAAATTACAAAAAATAAAATGGAAAGATATTATAAAAACTAATAATATTAACATAAATGAAAACTATGACGCTTTCAACAGTGCGTTGGTGGGTACTCTCAACGAATGTATACCACTTCAAAAAATAAAATTAAAAGATAATAAGAAAAAATATTGGCTAACAACAGGTATAAAGAACTCTAGTAAAAATAAAAGACAACTAAAAATAATTAAACTTAAATTAAATAATCCAATAATAACAAAATATTACAAAAAATACGAAAAAATATTAAAAAACGTAGTTATTACATCAAAAAAATTACACTATATAAGCAAAATGAAAAAGTCAGAAAACAAAGTTAAAACAATGTGGAGTATTATAAACGAAAGAACAAATAAAGTAAGAAAAAAAGAAAAAACGAATATTAAATTACAAACAAATAATACTACGACCACCGACCCAAAAGAAGTGGCTAATATTTTTAACAACTTTTTCGCGTCTATAGGAGAACAAAACACGCAAACATCAGTTAATGTATCGCGAGGCGATTCTGTAATACACCCCACTGAAAACACAATGTATCTTAGCCCAGTCGGGCCTCACGAAATAAACACACTCCTTAAGAACTTAAAAAACAAAAAAAGCCATGGATTTGACGGACTGCCTCCTTTACTAATAAGACAATGCGCAGACGAGTTAACTTTACCATTTTTCCTACTCATCAACCAGTCGTTTGAGGAGGGTACTTTCCCTGATGCATTGAAAAAAGCAGTTATAAGACCTATACACAAAAAGAACGCTAAATCCGATCCAACTAATTATCGCCCAATAGCCCTTTTACCTACTGCCTCTAAAATATTTGAAAGGGCTATGTGCGACCGTGTTTATAACTTCTGTGAGAAATACAAAATATTTGATGAATGTCAGAATGGTTTCCGAAAGAACAGATCCACAATATTAGCAATATATAAATTTGTACAGCAGGCAATAGATATAATAAATAACAAAAAATATGCTGTCGGAATCTTGTTGGACATGACGAAAGCCTATGATAAAGTGCAATATAAAATATTGTTAAAAAAATTACAAGGCATAGGAATCCGCGGTATCGCTCATCAATGGTTTACATCTTACCTAAAGGACCGAGAACACATCGTAGAAATCGAGTTTATAATCACACAACCAAAGAAATACAAAACATTAGATCTGACACTAAATTAATTAACGCCTCTATCCCTCAAGGCAGCGTAATTGGATGTCTTCTATTCCTAATTTATATTAATGACCTCCCCAAATGTATAGATGAACATTGTGTTCTATTTGCAGATGACATCTCACTCTTAACTTCTTGTCAAAATAATATAGACCTCAACATAACTTTAACTTCTACGCTCGATAAAACAATCACCTGGCTCAAAAACCACAACTTAGAAATAAACTTCTCAAAAACTAAAATAATGTCCTTCCACCCCTTCCAGAAAGCCCCTTTAAAAATTGATCTAACTTATAACAATCTTAAAATAGAAACTGTCCCTGAATTCACTCTACTTGGTATTTCAATAGACACAAACATCAACTGGAAATCTCACATCGCTAAAGTAAAGTCAAAACTATCAAAATTTATATATGCCCTCCGTGAAATAAAAAAAACCACAAATTTTAAGACTGCCCTCGCCACATACTATGCCTATGCTTATGCGTGGCTCAGCTACGGTATAATACTATGGGGTGAAAGCACGGATGCGCCAACACTGTTCACAATGCAAAAGAAACTTATTAGAATCCTAGCAAACATTGACGACACTTATAGCTGCAAACCTTACTTTCGGGAACACGAAATACTCACTCTCCCTAGCATCTATTTATTAGAAATATGCAAATTTGTAAAAAAACATCAATATTTATACACAACCAGAGAAGAAAAACAACAAAGATACACACTACGACATAAATCAAGACTAAATCTACCAAGTTCAAAACTAAAAATTCACTCCTCCAGCACCTACGTCATGTCCATCAAAGTATACAATAGATTGCCGCCAGAAATAAAAAATGAAAACAAATTTAATCACTTTACAAAAAAATTAAAGAAGTTTCTAATTTCTAAGTGTTACTATAGTATTCATGAGTACTTAAATGACCAATTAAAGTGAATACGTATGGTATGGCATTGGCAATAATAAATTTTAAAATTTTAAATGTGATATATGGATTCATGTTCATACAAATACACATACACGCACACACACAAACATACATATATTTAATATTAAATGCATACATATATATTAAGCTGGCTGTGCCCGCAACTTTTTTGGGTTTTCGGGTTGTTTTGATTTTTCACCGTTTGGACCTTTCCCTAGACTGCGTCAGGCATTTCAGGGCCAAGATCGGCTAAATCGGCCCAGCCGTTCTCGAGTTGTAGCGAGACGGGCGAGCGGCAGTAGATTTTTATATATAAAAAAATTTTATTATTGATTTGAATTGTATTAGTTTTAAGTTTGTGTCATCTCTTATTTGTAATTTTGCTGTGCCCGACAGGGTTCATAGTGGAACAATTTAATATTACTGTAAGACCTTGTTAAACCTATGTGATGCAATAAAGTATTGAGTATTGAGCATTGTTGCATTCGCAATGAGTATGGTGGCCACCACTCGTGGATTCTGCTTATGCTTTCCATCAGGCAGAGTAGAGTCATTTTGGCGGGCCAAACATATATAATAAAAAAAAAAAAGCGGTTTATTATTATTACTAATACTGTCGTCAAAATTTTCAGCGCGGATCGTCTAACAGCTGTATGCAACGTAGACTGCGAATGTGCCAACGCTCCGTACTCGCCCGTGTGCGGAGCCGACGGGGCCGTGTACTACTCCGCGTGCCACGCCGGCTGCAGCAAGCGGACCCTGGCTGGGACAGCTCAGCTCTTCCATCAGTGCTCCTGTGTCATGACTAAGGAGAATCTCACATTACCCACATACCAGATCGATGGATGTAAGTAATTTATGTTAATGTATATAAACCTGTGGTGGGCTTAGCAGAAACTCCAAGAAATCAAAAGAAATATAATATCAACCTTTAACAATGGTAAAGTAATCGCCAAGACGGACTTGCTATATATTTGAATCCTTTTATGTAATATCCTGCCAAAGTGACTACTGTGCCTGATGGAAAGCATGAGCAAAATCAAAGAGTGGTGGTCACCATACTCATTGTGAAAGCAGACAATGCAACAATGCAGCATGGTGACCCACTCCATGGCGGCCTATTGAGATGCTTTTTCATCATTGGGCCTCCTCCGGTATCGAAACACGACAGCACAAATACTGACACTTTAGGTTGTTCTTCTGTGCGAGGGTAGTACCGGCCCGGTCCCCGCATGGATCCCCTATGCTACCGACTTGCTTACAATTTATTATATATCTATCAAATATCAATTGGACTCATCTTTTATAATCCTTTTAAGAAGTTTTTTTTTGTCAATAATTATTTTTGTTTCTTCCAGCATCTAATTCGTCAGTCACATACGAGGCAATCAATAGTATCTGCGTCACAGACTGTCCATACCTTTGGGTATTTGTGTGCCTCTCTTTCTGTGTGATGCTGTTCACGTTCCTGGCCACCATGCCTGCGTTATCAGCTACTTTGAGGTTAGTAAACGTGATGTATATCTCTTACTGAAGTGTATTTTATAATAAGTTGCGGAGGTCCGATGCTTGTAACTCCGTGGAAAAACTGACATTCAGGTAAAACCGGTTGATTATTTGCGGTCGCCAAATAATCTTGGGAATAATAAAGGCTAGGAAGATGAGATATTGTGTACATAATCAAAACACGTTGGTACCAACTGGCTAGGTCAATGGTTATTAATGGAACAAAATTCTCTGTTAGTTCTGATTAAATACGTAATCTATATTGAGCCCGAAATTCGAACCCATCATCTGGAAGGTGACCACACAGGATCTATGTGTAGAAAACCGGTAGAAACCTAAAGATTTATAGAAGTCAAAGAGAGTATGGTGGCCGATTTTTCACCATAAACTTACTACCATAAACAAGCTGGATCGAATTTTGTTTGTGGTTTTTAAACGACTTCCAAAAGGAGGAGGTTCCTAATACAACTGTATTTCTTTTATGCTTGTTACCTCAGAACTTTCGACTGGGTGATCGATTTTGATGATTCTTTTTTATAATTGAAAGCTGGTGCTCCCCGCGTGACCCCATTTCAATTTGGTCCAGTTCTTGAAGTCGTTTTTTTTTTGTTAAAATTTTTGTTGGTTAGATCCAGGTGGAACCACTTGGATCTTAGTGTATCTAGACATAAAAACGTCAAAACTCACAGAGAAAGCTTACATAATTTTTGCCAAATAGGTGTGTTCGCGAAGACCAGCGCTCCTTTGCTCTGGGCATCCAGTGGATCAAAGTACGGCTGCTGGGCACGATACCGGCACCTCTACTTTTCGGCTTCCTGATCGACCTGTCCTGCTCACTCTGGTCTACTTCATGTGACAAGACTGGTGCTTGCTTACAGTATGATAACTACAACATGAGCAGGTAAATATCTACACTCCTCTATAACATTAGGCGACCCGCACAATCTTCTGCATCTTTCGAAAAGAATAAATTTCCTTGTTTTGGTAATATATTTCATTGATGCTCGGCTCTTATTGGTCTTAGCGAGATGTTATACAACCTTTAGCCTTGCTCGATAAACGAGCTATCCAACACCAAAAAAAATCCAAATCGAACCAATAATTATTGCGATTTGTCCGTTCAGACCAACTTCTCACATTTATAATTTTCATATATGCATCTTTAGATTAGAATGTCAGTTTTATGTGAGATCTTTTTAACCCTAGGCCCAAGTGAAAAACAGCAAGTACCTAGTTGATAACAATGTAATATAACCTAGTCTCAACTAATAAATCCTAATTTGGAAACGAATCACTCTTGACCACTCTGAGGAGAGACACCTGAAGCAGAAAATATAAGTTGAAATAATAATCAAGTTTGTCATTAACAAGACAAATATCTACAGTCGTATACTAATTCAAATCATGTTTCAGGTACATGCTCGGCATAGCGCTGATGGGAAAGTTATGTTCTCTTCTCTTCTTCTTCTTAGCGTGGTGGTTCTACAGGCCTCCTGGCGGCAACGGTAACGGTAACGCAGTAGTTCCATCCATCGATCTAGTTCTAAGTTCGGAGAAGACCAACGGGAATATCACGAATGGGACTTTAGAAAGACCTGGAAATGGTTATTGCAATGCAGCACTCGAATGTAGTGACCACTTGTAAGATTAAAAGTAATAATTATTTATTTTGTAAAGAGGCTATAGGTGTAATTAAAAAGACATTAAACAGAAACTAACCTATTTTCAAAACTAACGCCATCTATCGGGATAGCAGAACTAAATAGTTCTTAGTTGCACTTTTTGTTTTGAAGTAAAGGCAGAATGTTATTTCCTACACGCTAACTAATACAAATATTATTTTTATGAGATTTGTCAAGAATATATGCAGTTGTATTAATGTTTCAATTAAAAATGAAAACAAAAACAGTGTAGAATTTTAAGTTGCTTTTGTGACGAACATTTTCACATTGTTTTGACGGAGACTTCTGTCGTTCAAAAGAGGACAGTTAAAATTACAAGTAGGGTCTTCTCCATTTCTGTAATATATATTTGTGAGTAGGTACGAGTAGATATAAAAAGTTAAATAGTTCTGTTGTAAAATATCTGTGATGTAATAGTTTGTAGATAAATGTAAGAGCCATCTTTAATATATAAGATTTTATATAAACATATTTTGAATGGCAAGAGTCAAAAGATCTATACACTAAGTATAAACTATATGTATCCAGAAATTTATATTTAAAGTAGAAACCTACATAAACTTTAACAATGGAATTTCAGCGACATTTTTACATTTTTTTTATCTTTAAAGAAAATATAATGACGTTTTTGTTACTGGTAACAACCAAACAGACTGCGTTCTCAAATTTTGTGTTTCCTACAGAATCTTTCCAAAAATGATCATAATATATGATTATGATCATGTTTTGCGGTGTTCTTGAGATTTTTATAAAAGCATCTTATTAAGGAATTTGTAATTGAACTTAAAATTGCCTGTTATAGTTCTGATACCCATGTAATTGTTTTAATATAATTTACTATTAAATTAAAGAGCCAGTAAATTCAAATTACGTGGATACTTATAGTGTAGTTATGTGTGAGCACACATTGCAGTCGTTTGCCAAAAATGCACATTACAATTCTTATAAATACACACATCAAAAGTGTCTAGGGATCAACATATATTTTTGCAATAACTTTTCTCCTGATTGAAATTAATTAAAATTTTCTTTAAGGATTCATCAAATAAAGTGTTTTCGTTTGTCACAGTAACGATAAACCAAGTCACCTTTGCATTAATAAAGAAATTTGCCATTTTCCTAATAAAGGGATTTTTGACATTTGAACCACTAACATTAAAGTTCGAAAAAAAGACTGAAATAACAGTTTTCTTTAAATTTTTATTAGGTAACTTAAACAATTAATAATCCGTGTTTCTACCGCGAACACTAACAACACAAGAATCGGTTTGGCATGCTCAAAATGAGTTCATCCAAATCACGCTGTGGAATGGCCGCCCATGTTCGTTGCAACAACAAAAAAAGGTTTTCTTGCGACTGGATACCCTCCATATTCGGCAGAGCTCTTCTCTGTAGCATATCCCATGCATGCTCAATCGGGTTCAAGTCTGGCGACTGAGCAGGCCAGGGCCAAAGCCACATCTCAATCTCAAGAAATCCGCATAAAAATGCTTGATCCCTAGACACTTTTGATGTGTGTAGCTTGTATTTATTGTAAAAGTACATTCTGTACATAGAGCGACACGCTAGGTAGTAGCCGTACGCAGGCGTTGCCTTCTGTCAAAGTACAAGCCCAAATGGGCCTACCCGTGTTATGATGATTAGGTATAACACAGAAGGTATTTATGTGTGTGTGAAATTGTGAATGTTTTAATTGTGTGAGTTCATAGTTACAGGCGTTTGTTTTTGTATGCGAGTCTAAAATAATGTATGTGTGAAGATTTCCCGCGTAAAAAATGACAGTGTTTTGTACACAGAGCTATTATAGATAGAGTAGGGAAGACATACGGCTGCCTGTAAGCGGAAACGTCCAACGGTTAAAAAGAGAGAGAAGATCGCGGTACCCCATCTGTCTTTCTGCTATGCTGCTTTTCCATGCTAACTGCGCATACGTAAGTAGAGAGAGACAGATAGGTACCGCGATTGTCTCTCTCTTTCTAACCGAGAGACGGCTGAAGGCCAGGCACCCCTGCTCTATCTATAAGACCTCCATGGTTTTGTAGCGGGACAAGACCCTATGGACAAGACTCTATGGCTACGTCGTCTCCAGTCCGCCGGCCTGTGTTGCTCTATGGCAAAAGTACAATGTGAAAGGCACTTTTTTTTAAATCTTTACTTTAACGGCTACTAAGGGTGGCGTGTAAATATAGTTTCTTTATTCGTTAACATTTCATGTTCATTAATTGATAAAAGTGTATTTTGGTTGAAGACTGATTGTTTATTAGACATATTATTTAGTAATGTGTAATTAAATATTTACGGTAAATAATATGTAAACGGACTAAAACTTTATAGACTAACAATATCTCGAACGAAAGTCGTGTTTAAAACTTTGGGGAAATATTTTGTGTGTGACTGCTAATTTCAAGTTAAGCATAAGAAGTAACTTTCTGTATTAAAAAAAATAACAAAAACAAAAACCGACTTCAAGGTTCGACTCGATTTCTCGTGGATGCCATCATCAGATTTTAATGTCCTTATCATGGTACCACCGTTGGGATATCTCCATTCCAATAAAAAAAGAATCATCAAAATCGGTTCATAAACGACAAAGTTATCCGAGAACACACATGAAAAAAAAACATATATACGGCCGAATTGAGAACCTCCTCCTTTTTTGAAGTCGGTTACAAATAAAGCTCTGGGCAATTTAATGATGCCTAATGACGCAGAAGCATCACAGTAGGCAACCCACAGAGTACATTGAGGCAGCCAGTGTGGGTCACCATGTTGCATTGTCTGCATTCGCAATGCGTATGGTGACCACCACTCTTGTACTCTGCTTATGATTTCCATTAAGTTATTAGTACTAAAAAAAAAATTTTTTTAGTACTAATAACTTTGGAAAAAATTCTAATTCTTAAACATTCTCAATAGCTTTCTAGCTATTTTACATTATAATGTTTTAGTTCCAGAAAATCTTTCCTTTTTCTATGTTAGGTCTACGTAATATTTGTGTACCTATAATAAGTCGTAAAGTAATAAACACCTACACTAATTTATTCAATCAAACTAATCTAACATATAACTGTATTGTTAGGTTTTTGGGTTCAGGGCCACAGAGAGCTGTTAGGATAAAATAGCTTCGGATAATAAGATAAATATTACAGGTTATCGGATTTTTGTAGAATTTCCTGAACAACGTGTTTAACCCCTTAATTTAAGGCTCTGCGTAGGACCTAAGGCGTACAATAGTATCAATTACCCTACCCCTTTCCTTTCTGTTACCCTAATATCAAATCTCAATATCCAAACATCGCAAGGCTCAACTCACGGTGACGTAAAGTCGAAGCTTTTTTCTCACGTGCAACTTCTCACGTGCAACGTCTCTCGCACGCTCGGCTTGTCTATACCCTATTCAACTTCCTCTGAGACAAAAGGTAAACAAAGAAACCAATGTTTCTCAAACGAGTAAACATGGCCGATGTAACCAAACTAATTACAAAATTTTACATTTGTACGCAAATTATTTGCCTTATCACTACTCTTCAATTTAGTAGTGTTACAATACGTTCAAAGTTTGGGAACAGCTACAGTTTTAGGTGTTTTTAATGTCACTTTTTAGTCAGTCCACCGTGAACTCGGAAAATTTGGACAGTTGCAATTATTTTATTTTTTAACACTCGTATTTCCGTTGTACTTGACACTGGCAAAATTGTTGACATCAGCACAGTTTGCCTTTTTCCAAGAAAAATAAAGAAAATGTCACTTTTTTTATTGATTCCAGATGCATATAACTTTGACCTATTAAAGAACCTTTTTCTGGTTTGTTTACCTTTTGTCTCAGAGGAAGTTGAATAGACTATAGTGAAGTATAGTGTGGTCGGCGTCTGACAAGTCGCTCGAGGCTCGACTATAAATTTGTACAGGCACAAATGTTAAGGGTGGGAAAATACAGATGTATATTCATCTGTATTTTCCTACCCTTAAAATTTGTACCTAGTGATATAGGTAAAAAACATAACGAGTCGCAAAACGCTTCGATATTTCCCGTGTGTGAGTTGGTTCTAAGCAAACCGACACGAATTTTCATTTGGAATATTATTTAAAAAATTATGTCTAACGTACTACAACTACAGTAGGTATTCAAAATCTATACATACATAATGTTATAACTAAATAAAGTTTTATACTACTGGTTTTATACTAACTAGTAATTTGAAAAGGTATCGCCGTCTACCTACGCTCGGCGACATCTATCTGTTGTAAAAGGTACCATTTTTAGCAATATGCCGTAGATTTTATAAACACAATTTGTAAATTTTTACATGTTTTGTAATGTAATTTGTAATATACATTATAATGTAGTTATTGAATAAGACGATCAATTTTGAAATTGTACAATTTTGAAATAAAAGTAATCAAGTAAATAATTGTTTTATTTATTAATTGTTATCTTGAAATATAATAATCTCATAACTGGTAACCGATATTCGTGACACGATCCAACAAGATGTGTTTGAGATGTTGTACGACTTTACTGTGTTTATCTCTGACGCCTACATTGAAAATGCGTAGACAGTGGCGGATTTACAGTCTCGGCCGCCCTAGGCCCCAAGCCATCAGCCGCCCCTTCCTCAACATCCACCAGACTACATAATTATGAAATTACATGAAATTATGTAGTCTGGGAAAAAAACCATATTATATGAGGGAGCACAGCTGTATAATAGACTGCCGAATGAATTAAAGGAATGTGACAGTTTAAATGTATTTAAAGGCGGGCTAAAGAAATATGTTTGTACATGTACATTGTAACTTCCAATACGCTGAAAGGTGAATAATGTATTAGTCATAAGATAATGCTATGTATCTCATTCTAAGTGAACTGTAAGTTCTTATGAGAAAATAAAATTCTTTAAACACAAATTACTTTATTGCCAACTTTTATCTAAATAGATTTAGAAATTTAGGAAAAAAATTGTTTTATTTCGCAAGAATATGGTACATAAGTTGTTACAACGAGTAATTTGCTCTAACATGCTCTGCCAACTTGGCATACCTCCTTGGTTATGATAACTTTTACACGAGTGTTATCAACTTTCAACACTTAATTGCGAGTTAAATATTTGAATATCTAATTTAACACAATGAATTTGAACGGAGCTACTTGTTATCGCAAGTGACTTTTGTCTATAATATATACATTGTACTCTGTGGACTTTTGTCACAGTGACAAAAAGTTCCTTGTCACGGTGAGTTTTTGACTGCGCGCACTTGCGGCGACGTTGACGAAACTTTTTTGCATTTAGGGATGCAACATCGCTCATAAAACATCGATGTTAGGATTTCGATATTTTCAAAAATGAAACATCGATGGTTATGAACGATATACCTATCGATGTTTATGAATGACGTATCGATGTTTATGAACGATGTTTTTATCACCATTTACAAATTAAATATACTTTTGACGCGTTGTTCCTACAATTAAAAAACTATAATAAACGAGAACTGGTGAAACACCGCTGTGTTTAAAACCTCACAGCGCAAGCGCTCTTGCGCTGTGAGGTTTTCTGTGAGGCTGTGGTATCACTCCGGTCGAACCGGCCAATTTATGCCGAAGCGTGGCTCTCGCACGGTAAAATGTATTTTTTTTTTTTTTTTTTTTTATGATATAGGTGACAAACGAGCAGACGTATCACCTGATGGTAAGCGATTACCGCTGCCCATAGACACCCGCAACACCAGAGGCATCACAAGTGCGTTGTCGACCTTTGGGGAATGGGGGAAAGGGATGTGGGGAGGGGTTGGGGTATAGGGCCTCCGGTATCCTCACTCACTCGGTGAAACACAGCGCAAGCGCTATTTCACACCGGTTTTCTGTAAGGCCGTGGTATCACTCCGGTCGAGCCGGCCCATTCATGCCGAAGCGTGGCTCTCCCACGGTAAATGTATTAGATGTTTTGATTTTCAGTCCGCAGAGGACTAGGTGTTGTGAAACTATTATAATTAAAACAAATTAGTTAAATATATGTATTAAATATATTGAATGATAAAAATACTTAAAACTTAATAAAATGCATTATAGTGTTTTCATATTAAAAATGTGTACTTATTGTAATTGCATCAGAAACAGAGTTAACAATTTCACAGATTCTTAGAAAAACTTAACACCTTGACTATCGTCAAATTCCATTAATTCACATCTACCTTTGAGTTCTAATGTTTTTAAAGCCTTTAGAAGTAAATTCATATCCAAACTGTGGAATTCTGAAATAAATGGAAAAATATTATTGAAAATACCGACAGATTTAAGTACCGAATAACAGATTTAGTAATACTATGATTATGTTGAATTATTTCATCAGGACAACATTCCTGCCAGGTTACCTACCAACCTTTGATAATGCCATAAGGCAAAACCGGTTTCAATGAAACATAATAAAAATAGTTATAGAAATACAAGTGATGTAGATTCTACAGTGTATTTCAACAAGTTCCATCAAGTGCATCGAGAGTATAAATAATAGGGAATATGCATGTTTTTTTTTATTTCTTAATCTGATCATTTACGTCTCTATAACATAAAAAAAGGTTTGAAAATAGTCAAACTAATATTCAAAGTGAAATTTAAAACACTGACTAAATTATTATTTTGAGCTATTCAAACGCCGCCATTTTGCGCGCGCTTTTGACAAGGCCAATGACGTTATTGTCATATCGTGTCTAATAATCAGTGTTTCAGATAATATACTTATTTACAGTTTTAATTAATATAAAAATCATGGAAGAAGTAAATTTTTCTCACAAACACTACTAACACAGTATGAATTTCGACGCCGATGATTCGATGATCGACGTCACATTTCGTTTCGACCAATGTCACCGACCAACGTCTACTACAGACGCGTTTTGTAAGTTTAAATTTTCCTGCCTTAATTTTCACTTTTTATTTTATATTTTCTGGATTTAAATAATCACTAAATAAAAAAAAATACCTTTTAAGTATATTCTAAAGACAATAAAGAATCAGGAAAAAAATATTTGAGACAAATTTTTTTTTTAAGGCATATTCTCTATTGTCCTGGATAGTTTTTTCCCTTAATCGCCTCTTAAGGCGCGTCTCCACCAAAAATTCCAACTGTTTCCAACTGTTTGCAACACTTCAAAAAGTCGCCAACTTTTGTTTCCATTGTGTCTACACCAAGTCGCCAATAATTAGAAAATCATTCGAACTAAGCGTCTCCACAGAGCCAATAAAAAACTGCAACAAGCGTATTCTTTTGATGTTTACCGCCAATAACAGAAACACGGTTGCCAACATTTGTTTACAATTTTTGTTGCCAACACAAGGAAATTACAGAAACTTTTGTCACCAACATGTGTTGACAACATAAAAATTGACAACTTTTGTTCGGTGGAGACCCGGCTTTACGTTACCTACACGATGAATAAAACACTCTGTATCTTAATCCAACACCACACTGAAAAGTCTAGTGTATTTTTGTGAATATTTGAATATGAAACTATAGAGCATACCTTGATCTGCCGTATTATCTCCTTCCCTCAACTCAAATAACGTACAAACAGAATTATTCATGCCGTTATTACATGCCCAGTTATAAATCATATTGCCCCACTCATCCAACGAATGCCAGTATATTTCCCATACATTTTTACTTTTGTCTACAGGGGCAGCTTTGCCCGTCTTTGCCATATCCTCTAATATTGTCATAACAGCCTCTTGGGATAACTTTCTGTCAATTTGTGTATTGTTGAATAAAGGAGTGTTTTGTGATTCTCTTATATCTATTGTTGACTGTTTGGTTGCTTTCAAATAGTCTATTATCAATGTTTCCCATGCTTCTAATTGTTTAGCTCTAGTTTCTGAATGCGGTTGGATTCTAAAACAAATAAGAACTTTATTATTATTTGTAATAAGATTGAAAATAATGTGAGACTGCTTTGATGATGACAAGAATTTCAGATTCTATTTATGATTAGTGGAAGAGAGTTAATCTTTCACAATTGAAAAAACAGAAAAATGAATATTGATTCTATCTGCGAACTTTCTTTGAAGTAAAGGTAGAAAAAAGTAAATATTGTTATTACCAGTGTAAGTTGTAAAAGAAAGAATAACATTATCATCATCATCATAGTCTAATGCTGGACATAGGAATTTTTAAACGTGGGAGAGCCACGCTTCGGCATGAATGGGCCAGCTCGACCAAGGTAAAGCTCACCGAAATCCGGTGTGACATAGCGCTTGCGCTGTGTTTCACCGTGTGAGTGAGTATACCGGAGGCCCATATCCCAACCCCTCCCAATCCCAAAAAGGCCGGCAACGCACTTGTAACGCCTCTGGGGTTGCGGGTGTCCATGGGCGTCGGTAATCGCTTACCATCAGGAGACACGTCTGCTCGTTTGCCCCCTAAACCATAAAAAAAAGAAAACCTTTTCTATCTAATCAAGTGAATATGGGATAAATTATATAGAATGTCTATAGGATGAATTATATAGGATGTCTATAGGATGAATTATATAGGATGAAGTATATAGGTGAAGCATGGGCTCCTACACATAACTGCGAATTCGCAACGCATCGCAAATATCTGCCAGCTCTCATGAATGCATTTCAAAGAATTCCACGCTGCATCACATCACAGTTATGTGTGGGAGCCCTACTTATATGAACATAGAGGTGGAGGTGTATATGTTTTTTCCTACTATACACTGAGTAGATGGTTTAGTATAGTTTGTGTTAAGTTTTTCCCCTTGAAATGCTGATATCAAACAAATAACAAGTATTTTTTAATAGGTAGAGTTAATGGTCACGTGTGGCTGATGATCCACTCAGTGGTTGAGGAACTATGGATTTGAGTAGCGTACATACAGATTCTAAAAAGCAAAGAATATTAAATTATTAGGTAGTAAAAATCACTATTAAATAAAAACGTTAACAGTACTTTTCAATGAGATTAACTCACAAAATTTTAGTGATTTTGAAACCGTTGTATATAACATTTAAATAATATTGTGTTAAGTATGATCAAAATCATTTATTCATCTAAGACACCAAGTGACACTTATGAACGTCAAATTGAAGCTATAGTTAAAAATCATAGATCGACACAAACAGAGGCCACAGCATGTGCTGTATTGTCGAGGTAAGTTAGGCGAAAACACCAAAATCTACTGCCTGCCTGTGTCAATCCATAACTTCCAGTTTCCAAAATGCGTAGAGCTCATGAGAAGAATACTGGCAAAGAAACTCGTGGCTACTCTTTTTCAAAATCTGATGATCAAAATCTTTTTCAAAATATGTTAGGTGTATGAAGGTAATGTAATTTTTTTAATTTACTAAAAGGCTAAACAAAAAACTGGATGGGGCTTTTTCCTGAGAAGTTCACATTGTAATAAAATTAACTGTACTGTTTAAAATTCAATGATGTAGATCAACTATATATAGCTATTTTACTATTACAAGTTATGTAATTTGCTTCATAATTTAGTAATACTTACAATCTGATTCATTATTAAGAGACTGAAGATGCTTCTCAAACATTTCTACTATCCTCTTTTCCATACCCTTTCGTTTCAACAGAGTTGTAATCGGTTTTGGTTCAAGATCAGTTATAGCCATTCGGTAATATAATCTTGTAATTTCTTTACTCCTATCTTGCACATCAATATATGGCATACCCTCCACATACTCAGTTGTAAAACTAATCATTATTGAGCAATCTTTTGCCACAGCAGATATCAAAGATAAGTGTACCGGGCTGAAGGACTTCAAGAACAGATCTCTATCTTCCTGATCCTTCAAATTCAATTCTAATGCCTGAAGTTTGTCTAGTATCTTCCGTACATAGTCATAACGGTGTTCTGTGACATCGAGACCATAATCCACATCCATTCTTGCTAGTTTTTGAATGCGAAGTAGTTTTGCAAGGAGGCAATCAGGTTTTAGATTGTTACTTTCATCACACATTTTTGTACTTTCTTTCGGCAGTGAATGAGATATATTTTCTGATTCCTTAATAAGAATATCATACGCAGAGCTCTTGTCTTGAATTAAAACTTCAACAATAAGGTCTGCTAATAAGCTGGAGCTACTGAATGGTGTATTTAATTTAATAACTTCATTCAGTTCTTCTTTTAACTTATCATGGTACAAAATTATTCCATTTTTAAATATTTTTATGTTATTTTGTGGATTTAATAACAAACTTTCTATGGAATACTTCATTCGTTTTCTATTTCCAGAAAATAAATCTAAAGGACAATACGAACTTGTTTGTTTAACATCCTTATTATCAACTTTTAAATACTGTTTTAGACAGTAATAACATCTAGAATGCATCCTTAAACTAGATGACATAAAACCTTCTTTGGGTTTTATTTCCACACAGTATGCATGCGACTTACACTTAGAACTAACAATAGCCAGATTAGTAGTCTTGATGGCATATTGACTAATAACAGTTTTATTTAAACGAACTTTTGGCCGAAATTCTCGCAGAAATCTAGATAATTCCGTCAAACTATTAAGGGGTAATTCTACCATCTCTCCGACACCATAGTTGTAATTGTCTAAAAGCGGTACCATTACTAAATTGACGAAGTTTAAAGACTCTTTTGTATGATCCTTATCAACCGGTTTTCCATCTTCTTTGATAAGTCGAAGAACGAAATCGGTGTCTTCTAGTTGTAAAACGATGTGAACGTTTCCTTCGCTGATGTATTTCCAGGATTTACCCAATAGCTTCATGTTTACCAAATGTAGAGGACATGAGAATTTTAGTATTTAAAATATTAAATTTTACTTACGTAAAAAAGGGAGGGAAGTTATACTGCCAAGGCCACGTAATTTCTGCCATATCGATTCACTATAAAATATTGAGAAGCAAATTAACTAATTTATAAATAATTAACATACGATGACGAAATAAATAGCAGCTGACTGTGCTTGCTGACTTTGACATTTGTTTATCTTTTGGGGTAACTCCACGCTTAAAGAAATCGCCTTCAAATGTCAAAAGAGATGTTTAAGGGCTATGTTTGGGCTTCAGACAACCGATAGCTGTAGACCCTATTTTATAAAACATCAAATTCTAACACTTCCATCTCTATATATATTTGAGGTCGCATCATTTGTAAAGAGGCATCCTCATTTATTTCCTACCTTATCGAACACCGTTGTACGCAATAGGCGAAAAGATACCATAAGTATACGCAGAGCTAACACATCTCTTATGCAGAAGAGTGTTTTTTGTTTAGCCCCAAAAATATTTAATAAACTTCCTGAAGGATTTAAACAGTTGAATATAATTAGTTTTAAGAACAACCTTAAGAAACTACTCTCTGAGAAATGTTATTATGATATTAATGACTTTTTAGATGATAGCCTCTAAGTTTAGACAATAAGATTTTTATTTTTTGTTTTAAAATTTGTACGCCACATGTGGCCGAATATGCTGTGATCCATAATGTATATTTTAAGAACTTGTACCTACCATATTCATGCAAATAAATGTATTGTATTGTATTGTATTGACATTTGTACGGCTGCCTCTCATGCAAGCTTTTGATTGATGGACGCATTTACCAATTTGCATGACTGATTTGGCGGTAGGGATGAGCGATATTAGTAAAATATCGATATTGAAATCGATATTGATATCGATAGCTAGATATCGATAGTTCGATATTATCGGGCACAAAATATCGATATTTTAAAATATCGATCGAAAACCATGGTCAATGTATGTTATGTGCAAAAAATATTGTGAGAAATAATATACATCACATTTTTTATCACAATTTATTAAAAAATACAGATTGAAAATGCAAGTTGTGTTACATTCAATTTAAAGCGTTCAATCTTCTGATCAATCATTTTTGTTGTTTTTGAATAGTGGGTACAGTAAGTTGCACATCAATACTTACGTTTTCGTGGTTGCGTTCGAAAATTCATCTCAAACTTATACTATACTACTATACTATACTAGTGGTTGACCGCGGCTCCGCCCGCGTATATGTCAGCTAGGCGGCAAAAAGTAGCCTATGTGTTATTCTGACGTATAAGCTATATTACTGTAAAGTTTCATCCAAATCCATCCAGTAGTTTTTGCGTGAATAAGTAACAAACATACACACAAACTTTCGCCTTTATATCTTAGTGTGATGTGATATGATACCACTCGAAAATATTGCACTAAATTCTTTTAAAATAACACAATGTTTATTAGAACTGAGCTGACTACTAACTGACTTGTAATAAATGAATGAGTGAGAATTGACTGACTTTATTTTCATTTCATTTAATGAGAAGGTAAAATAGAAATGCTACTCTGCTGAGTTTGCTCGTAAAAAAACTATATCGATGTTTAAGAATGAATATAAACATTTTTTTTTACATAAACAAGAGAACAGAGATGGAAGTTTCGATATTTCGAGAATAACCCGATATCATTTTAAAAATATCGATATAGCGATATTTCAAAGTTACAATTATCGATATTTAAATATCGATATTTCGGAGATTAATATCGATATTTCAACGATATCGATAAATATCGCACATCCCTATTTGGCGGGAAACACACCAACCAACCAACCAATCAAAAACTTGCGTGAGAGAGACAGACTCTAACTAAACTCAGTCTCTTTCTCTCTACTCCGATCACGCTTTCCAAACGTTCATTTACCCCTCTATGTATATATGCTCGTAAGCTTAAAGCAGACATGTCCCCATGAACCATGGCCCATGGCCATGGCACTTGTGGCTTTGAGTACGCAAAAAGAAACTTTCTATGGAACAACCTTAGAGCATATATACATGAAGGGAGTGCTAACGAGTGAAAAGCGTGATCAGAGTAGAGACAGAGACTCAGTTTAGTTAGAGTCTGTCTCTCTCACGCAAGCATCTGATTGGTTGGTGTATTTCCCACCAAATCAGTTAGTTATTCAGTCATGCAAACTGATTGGGTGATGTGATAATCGTTGATTATGTATGCTTTATGAATATTATAATTTATGCTATTGTATGAAAAGTCTAGAATGGATTGCCACGATAAAAAAAATGGCAAGTAATGACAACACTACGTTAAAATAGCTAAGTACTGTGATATCTGAACAGAATCAACTTATTGCCGAGTAAGTGCTAGGCCGCACTACGGCTAAATTGATGGCATGATTTTCAGCATGAATGGCTGATTTTGTAAACTAATGGAAGCGGTCGCACTGGCGGTTTTTTACCGCGACTGATTTTAAAACCGCAACCTCCTACAGAATGGCTGGCGGGAAAAACCGCGAAACCGCGGGTGGTTCTGCCAGTGCTGGTTACTTTTAGGTTATACAAAAAATGTTGAGAGACTATTTAGCAGTATGAATTTAAAAAATAAGCAGAGAAATAGAATGAGGTTTATCCTTTATCTGCTATATTGAGAGTACGCTGTGTTTTTTTTATGGAATAGGGGGTAAACGAGCAGACCTATCGCCCATGGACACTCGCAACACCAGAGGTATCACAAGTGCGTTGCCTGCCTTTTAAAAAGGAGTACGCTCTTTTCTTGGAGGTTCGACGGTCGGAAGGCAAATGCTGCTTTGATTATAAAATTCCAGACACTTGTATTGTAGATTTGTTAGTGGTTTTCTGATGTTTTAGAAGTTGAATCTAGTGGAGAGCTAGTTTATCTGCTGGCAACACTGTTTGCGGTTTTTAACCGTAGTGTGTGCACTTCGGGCAGTTTTGCGGTTTAATCGCTAGCGGGAAAAAACCGTAGTGCGGCCTCAGCCTAACTCGTGTCAAGTGAACTCTGAAATATTGTAGAAAAAAATTGCAAACTGGAAAGCAGAACTCTCCATCAAACTGTTTCCAATCAAATATCAACGATTGGCTTAAAAAACTAGAACCCAGAGGCGTAAAATCTAGTTAAAAAAAAAAACTACTGTGATAGTCAGTGTTTCCACAATGAGGGGAAATTTCCCTTTTGAGGGGAAATTAGGGTCCAGAGGGGAAGAAAAAGGGGAAAGAGATGAAAAGGGGAAATCTAGGGAAATCATGGATAAAGCCTAGCCTAAAATATTGCGGAAAATTTCTTAACTAATTTTTGTATAGACTATACTAATGTTATCGAAAGAAACAGTAGCGAAATTGGCAGCCCACCACCAGTGCAGGTTTTATATATATTTCTGGTCAGGCTATAAGAATACGAATGTTGAAATTATACTTTATTCATGCTTAGTCTATTTTTTTTGGATTTGCTTGCAGTTGCATTGCCCTGTGCAAACTTGAGGTGGGGTATTTCGAACTGATTTACCATCAGTTGTACAACAGAGGTTGTTCCTGCTCCTTTCAAGCCAGATTTGATCCAACTGTTTCATTATCAAGCCTATTGCTTTTATCTGTTTTAATATTTTTTACATGACTACGGCAAAGCCAAAGGAGGGTTATGATTTTGACAGGCTATGTAAGTATGTATGTATGTATGTTCATCTGTTCCCTCATAGCTCCTTAACTACTTATTAGAACTTTTTTTTTTTTTTTTATGTATGGCCAGCCAAAATGACTCTACTCTGCCTGATGGAAAGCATAAGCAGAATCCAAGAGTGCTGGTCACCATACTCACTGAGAATGCAGACAATGCAGTATGGCGACCCACACCATGGCGGACTCATTTGGCAGAACTGGTCAAATAAGGTATCGTTAGAAGTGTCTTGATCGTCCGCTGGTTATAGGCTATATAAAGTGTCTCCGAATCTAATGTGGCGCCCTCTAGCCAACATAAAGTACTGTTTTCAAAAATAATTTTGAGATAAATATGCCGAGTTTGGTATCATTGGAAAGGGCGTTACTTGTAAATTTAAAAAATATTTAAATATAATTAGCATTTTCTCGTCTCAAAAAAAAGTAAAAACTTAAACCCAACTACGACAAAAAACGACGCTGAAAAAGTGTGAAACAAGTTTTAAAAGCCGTAGTCACGCGTTGTAAATGTGTTATGGACGTTATGGTATATTTCTACGTAACGCGTGACTACGGCTTTTGAAACTTGTTTCATAGTTTTTAGCGTCGTTTTTTGGCGTAGTTGGGTTTTAGTTTTTTAATCAATAATAGCCGTTCCATGGGCGTAGCCAGCCATGGACTTAGGGTGGGGCAGCAGTCTAAAATAATATGTAACTATCAAACTATACCCGCGGTCTTACCCCTACCGGTTCGGACGTGGCCTATAGGTACATCGTGTTGCTGGACGAGGCGAGAAAAATTGTTTATAAGGATACTGCCCGTGTCGTCCGGCATCTTTGCGAGGTGGTGCTCGATCTGTCGGAAGCGCCTGAGGGCCGTGATTGAAGAGGCAGTGGGCTGTTGCGGCGTGCTATTGACGGTGTCGTTCGACATCGCCAACACAGGGAAAGGGAAGCACTCCACAACTTCGGCGTGCCAGAGTACCAGAGGAGCGTACCGTCATATACTAGGATCGAGAGGGCGTCTTGAGACGGCGACCCATGACACATTGATCACGGCCCGGGGGGAAAACTTCCAACAGGTGGCGCGCCTGGCCACCAGGGGTGTCTCTTTGGTGGTTGTCGCTGGGCCTACGGGTGGCCCTAGATAAGACTGAGGCCTTGATGTTCAATGGGCCCCGTCGTGGTTCGACCCCCGGCGCCTCTATCGTGGTCAACTCGGTCCTCGTACAGGTTCGGGCTCAGATTTAGTATCTGGGCCTGATCTTCGACGGAAGGCGACTCTTTGACGAGCATTTCCGACAGCTTGCTCCGACGCTGGTCAACGCTGCCTCTGCCTTTGGGCAACTTTTGCTTAATGTGGGTGGAGACAGCATCGCGACAAGACGGCTCTACATGGGGGTTGTCGATGTCGCTGTATGGTGCACTGGTGTGGGTGGCGGCTCTGACCGTCCAGAATAGGGCACGCCTCTGGTGTCCCTAGAGGATAATGGCTGTTAGAGCCATACACGGTTACCGCACTTTTTCGACCGAGGCAGAGTGTGCCTTGGCCGGAACTCCCCGTGGGATTTGGAGGCGGAAGTGCTCGCCAGAGTTTATCGGCGGACGGCTGACTTCCAGGCAGAAAACGGCTTTCGCTTTCCGCCCGAAGGACAACACGAGTGGCGTGAAGCCGCTCGTCGAACCACCATGGTTCGCGGGTCGTCACGGCTGGAGACTCCACCCGCTGACTTTGTCGCCGTGGAGGCTCTACAGCCGGGCATCCGCGAGTGGACAGGGCGACAGCATAGGACCCTTTCTTTCCGATGTCCTTTCTGAGCACGGTTGGTTTGGGAAGTACCTGCACTCGGTCGCTAGGAAGGAACTGAGACCCGTCGGTCACCAGCAGTGAGGACTCGGCCCAGCACACGCTCGTGGTTTGCACAGCCAGGGCGACGCGACTTTGGGCCCTTACTGCAATCATCGCAGGCGGTCTCTCGCTACCGGCCGTCATACGCTCCATGGCCAGTCAGCGTTACTGCCGTCGCAACCTTCTCTGAGAGGACGTAATCTCGCAGAAGAAGGTGGCGAAGAGGGCTCGGGAGGTCGACCTCCACTCGGACCCAATTCGCCACCGGTGAACCGGACAACGGAGGCGCGCTTACCAGCGCCTCTTGCCGCCCTGAGTGTGGCTGCCGATGGACGGGACGGGTTTCCCCCATCATACGCTTAAGTGGCCAGCCGCGAGGGGGCGACGTACGCGTGTGCCGTATGTTGCCTTATTAGAGAGTCCATCAGCAGACGATGCCCAGTTCAGTGCGGGCAGTTGCTTGGAGGGGTCCGGATGTTTTTTTTTTAATGTGGCGTGTGGCTCGCCAAAATGACTCTACTCTGCCTGATGGAAAGCATAAGCAGAATCCAAGAGTGGCGGTCACCATACTCACTGCTAATGCAGATTATTCAGTATGGCGACCCACACCATGGCGGCCTAGTGGATGCTGCTGCATCTTTTAGTCTAGTCAACAAGTATGGAACTTGTTGACTAGAATATTTGGGCCTCCGGTCTCGCACTCACCAGCGAAACACGACCGCACGAACGCTGTCATTTTACGTTGATTTTCTGTGCGAGGGTAGTACTTACCGCCCATTCATGCTGAAATCAGCGTGGCTCTACTACCTATAGGGGCAGTTCCCGGATCCCTCCCTTCTCAGGCGCAGAGTGGCACACCGTGTGGTTTTAGTCGGTTCAACTCCGATAGACCACCCCGCCGCAAACCCCGGTGGAGTGACGGCCCGTAAAAAAAAGGTACCTTACAGGTCAGAGCCAGGGTGGGGCAAGTGCCCCACCCTGGCTATTCCCGGGCCCGTTCACAGAATACATCTACTTACCAAGTTTCAACATTTTAGTTCTTATAGTTTCGGAAAAAGTGGCTGGGACAGACGGATGGACAGACAGACATACATGACGAATCTATACCTAAGAGTACCGTTTTTTGCCTTTGGCACGGTTCCCTAAAAAGGCAGTGACATAAAATAGAACTGAAGCAGAATAATTTTTGAGGGGAAAAAAGTCCTGAGAAGGGGAAATCTCAATTGAGGCGTGGGGAAAGGAAATCATTAAAGTGGAAACACTGGTGATAGTTGTGATACTGTCAAAGTCTGACAAGTGACAATAGCAGCTAGCAGCAGCGCAAACAAAATTTGCTAGTTGCGAAAAACTTCTCTAACTATTTTAATTTTATCGAAGCAATGCTATAGTTTTATATAGACTTATAACAATGATTACGCTTAATAGGAAATTGAAAAAAGAACATACAGTGCCTAGTAATGGCTTGACCAGTGAACCTGTGAAAAGAATATCTATTCGGGACAAGTTGCTGATAAAAGAAGTGCAGGAGATGAATGAGAATTTGCCCGTTACTTGTAGTGCCCATTTCGAGGATCCGAATGTGTTAAGTGAGTTTATATTGACTGTAACACCTGATGAAGGTTACTGGTTCGGTGGGAAGTTTAAATTCAGTGTTTTCGTAACTGAAGAGTATAATATGGCAGTAAGTAAATAAGAACTTCTTTTGTCTTCGATCTTTTTATGATTATTGACTTGTATGCCCTTCTTAACTCTGTACATATATTATATTGTTGCACTGAATTGTATAACATCATATATTACACTTCTGTTTATTCACACATTTAAAAATTGCCATCTCATAGTAACATCAGATAAACAGAAGATTTACATCTCACAGCTAAATTTCAGTGTAAGTATTTATCTAGATAACAGGAACAAGAGTTTTAAAATTTATCTACTGTATTTTTAAGTAATTGTAAGTAAATAAATATTAAAATTTTGTATTTAAAATTTGTGATAGTTTGGAAAAGTGTAATAAACTTTTTCTAGATAACTGCTCATTGATAAACTGTGTTTGACTGCACGGTTGGCCTAGTGGTTGAGGCAGTTGCCATGCCGCTTTATACTGCGCTAATTGTTGTGGGTACAAATCCCACATGGGACAACAATTTGTGTGATTCACAAATTGTTGTTCTGAGTCTGGGTGTTCTTTGTGTCCGTTTAATGTATGTTTGTAAAGTCCCAGGATGTATATTCCTAATTAAGTATGAAAGTGCATACGAATTAGCCGTTTAAAGGCTGTGAAAGACTCTGAAAACTAAGCCTCTCTGTAGAAAACTTAGTTGGCTAGGTGGGCTATCTGGGCCCGTCTAAATACAGTACCTGGATGAGTGGTGCTTTGCTTGTTATTTTTTTTATAAATTTGCTAAAAATAAATCCTAGCTAGATCAATTTATCACCCCCGATCAGACACAAAATTTCATGAAAATCATTGGTGCCGTTTCCGAGATTCAGATTATATTTATATATGTTACGGGCAATCTGTATAATCCGGTATTCTATACAATACCTAGGCAATGTATACAATACCAAAAACGTGTAGGTGTGTGTGTAAAATATTATTTATTTTATACTTTGCCGAGGTATTCTATACAATGCCTAATGCGCAGCCGGTAATGTGCTATCTATGGGAACAGGTCAAAAGCAATCCACTCAAACTCATCTAATCCAAATGATTCAACAACAACTCAGGGGATCTGGAGTGGTCACTGTTCTAACCTAAACTTAGATGATTCTGAATAAAGTTGCTTTAAAGCAAACAGAACACGTTTCCTTTGGTCATCATTTCATAGGTATATAAGTAGCTACATAAAATCAATAAATACAGACCTAAATATATTATTTTTACACATTGCCAGTGGATCAGTAGATATTCTATCCCTAGGAATTGTAAAGAATGCCTGGGCAAAGTATATAATGGACAGTAGCATTCGTAATATTTTATCCATTGCCTGGACGTCTTGGGTATTGTATACATTGCCTTGGTGTTGTATATAATAATACAGATTGTTGGTAACGTCTATACTTACAAATATATAAAGCTGAAGAGTTTGTTTGTTTGTTTGCGCTAATCTCAGGAACTACTGGTCTGATTTGAAAAATTCTTTCAGTATTAGATAGCCCATTTATCGAGGAAGGCTATAGGCTATATATCATCACGCTAAGACCAATAGGAGCGGAGCACCAATGAAGAATGTTTTAATAATGGGGGAAAATTGTTATGCTACGGGCAATAGGAGACGCAAACGAGGTAGCGTGGGTGATGACCCACGCTACCGATATATAGAAGAATTGCTAGTTAAAGGTATTAGATAACGGTCTACTAATGCAAAAAGAAAGAAATGTAAATACCTGTTAACATTGAGCCATTGGTGCCAATCTAAATGCTCAATGGTACATGAATGCAAAAAGAGTGACAGAAATTCTTACTTGTTTACATTGCAATGTTGTTGCAGAAGGCAACCTTGAATTTTTGTGTCACATGAAGAAAAAAAAAACATTCAGTTAATTGGGACAGTTGTGAAACAACACAACATGTACTTTCATAACCACTTATGAAAGTACATTTTATCTATACTTATATTATAAAGCTGAAGAGTTTGTTTGTTTGTTTGATGAACGCTCTAATATAAGGAACTACTGGTCCGATTTGAAAAATTATTTCAGTGTTAGATAGCCCATTTATCGAGGAAGGCTATATATCATCACGCTAAGACCAATAGGAGCGGCGCATCAATGAAGAATGTTACAAAAACGGGGGAAAATTATTACGCCACGGGCAATAGGAGACGTAAACGACGTTTGCGTGGGTCAGCTAGTACAATATACTAGTTGATATCCTTATCCTACTTATCACTGAATCCATAGGTATTTCATTACAAAAATAATTAAAAACCTTCATGAATGTCCATTAATATGATGTGTTAAAAGGTCACACGGTGCAGAGAACCTAAGAAATTGAATAGACATTCTAGTCTAAGTAGGCTAGCTGGCTAAGCACTGGTCCTGCTAGGCTTGGACATGGCCAACCAGACCTGTCCTAGCCTAATCAACAAGCAAAGTGATCTGTTTTACTCACACATATTAAGTACATAATTTAAGTTTAACACATTTTTATAACTTTTCAGCCACCAAGAGTGAAGTGCCTAACTAGTTTGTGGCATCCTAATATTAATGTTGATGGTGATGTATGCCTATCACTGTTGCGGCAGACCTCGATAGATGAACATGGATGGGCACCTACTCGGAGACTGAAAGATGTTGTATGGGGACTTAATTCTTTATTTACTGTAAGTATTTTCCTGTAAAGTAAACTACTTAACTTGCTCTTCTCCTTATGGACAATTGACAAACTTGAATCATGACCCACTTTGTCGAAACATCGTTTGAAACCGTCAAAACCAAAGATTTTCCTCCTTTTCAGTGCATGCCGCACTTAAGATGTTTTAAATATTAAGCAAGCTGCGTCAATACTGGTCGCAATTCTATGCAATTTTCAACTTTTTTTATGGAATAGGGGGCAAACGAGCAGACGTATCGCCTGATGGTAAGCGATTACCGCCACCCATGAACAACCAGAACACCAGAGATGTCACAAGTGCGTTGCCGGCCTTTGGGGAATGGGGACGGGGGAAGGGGTTGGGGCTTCAGGTATCCTCACTCACTCGGTGAAATACAACGCCAACGCTGTTTCACACCGGTTTTCTGTAGTATCACTCCGGTCGAGCCGGCCCATTCATGCCGAAGCGTGGCTCTCATAATAGGTAAAACATCATATTTTTAATCCATACATTCTTGGAATGAACTATAACTCAGAACAAATGTCTCTTTGAATACTGCAGCAGATAATTCTCTGTGTTATTGTGTATATGTGTTATTTAGAGTTACATGTGTGTAACTCTAAATAATTCTTTTTTTCGTCAATTTGCTAATTGTTTCAAAATTAATCTACATTATGAGTTCCAAGTTTTTTTTATTGAAATTTACGTAAAATGACAGCATTCGTGCTGTCGTGTTTCGTTGATGTTCGCGAGGCCGGAGGCCCAATTATGCAGAAGCATCACTAGGCCGCCATGGTGTGGGTCACCATGCTGCATTTTGCATTGTCTGCATTCACAATGAGTATGGTGACCACTCTTGGATTCTGCTTAGGCTTTCCAGCAGGCAGAGTAGGTAGTAGGGTAGTATTTAGGCAGGGCCATACATAAAAAAAATAGAATCATTTGGGGTGTTTTTTAATAAACAAGTTTTTGTGGGATGTTGACTCAGTCAGACACTGTAACTGTGTTAATAACTAACTTTTAAACTTTCGCGTTCCATGATATAATAATAATAATTTTTACGGGAATTAACGCGATCACTTATTTAAAGGTATTACATACCTCTGATTTGCCTGACGTTTCGACTTTCGATATTTGTGTTAATAACATTCAAAACCAAGTTGCCTTAGCTATTAAACAATTGGAGTCTGTAAAAACTGTATCTTTTCATATTCATAACTTTACTACATTTCCACTATTTATTATTGCCTAACAAACTACGATTAGGGATAAAGTGCAAGGTAAGCTTAAAGAACGATTGCTAACACACAAACACATCGCTCATGTCTTTATCCCGAAAAGGTAGACCTAAATCCGAAAGATAGATGATTGATATCAAGGGCCTTCTGTAGTAAATGGCAAGCCTGTTACCGTCCATAGTCTAAGATAACCATCGAGATATAATGTATAGAGAAGACGCCACTCATTAGTGCGCTGTTCCATGCAATTGCGGCGCATGCGCCGCACTTCCTTCAGTCCATAGATAAGAATATGTACTTACGTATAGATAGCCAACTCTTCGTTTTGCATCAATACGCCATCTAGTTTCCAGTACCCGAACTAAAACGTAGTGTCACTGGTATATATACGTATACGTAGGTACATTTATATATGTATACCTAGGTACATATACATATCTATACCTAGGTACATATACATTTGTATACGTATACCTAGGTACGTATATATATATACGCCCTATATACTTTGAAAACCCGCTAAGGTGCAGAAACGCATTTTAAAGTAAAGATGTCTAATGTTTTCACTATTGATAAAAAATAGTGAAACCATAAAAAACATTGACTTAATTACTTTAAAATACGTTCCTGCAACTTAACGGATTTATTGTATTAACTTTACTTGTCATTTTTGTTTTTAAGATCAAAAACAAAAATAAAATGCTAATAATCACTATGTGAGAAGAAAAATTAAACAAATAAATTTACTTATTCTTTTTATTTTTGAAATTATATTCACTGGCTAATTTCTATATACAATCACTGTTGTCCATAATAACTACTTTTGCCACACAACAAAATTAACGTTGCACAATACAACAGATTTTTTGAGGCATGATAAAGAGTCTATTTTCTCATAGGTATTATTATAAATCCACTAAAACTAGATCACAGGAAGTCCTATCTCAACACTTTTTATCACAGTCAGGCAGTATTTCGTGAACATTGCGTCGCGAAGCCGGAGAAGTAGATACACTCAACTCGACATACTTAGCGGAAAATCCCACGAAAATAAATGCACATATAAGAAGGTGGATAAAAAGCAAAAATGCAAATTAAATGATCGTGCACAAAGTAACATTCGAACATCGAAAAACAGTTGTTGTTGACTGACATGCTGACGACATGACATTGTCATTTTTTTCTACTAGGTTTTACGGCTCTGGGTTCTAGCCCTTTTAGATGAACAGACGGTCACTATTTCGTGATGTTGCCATACTGCACAGTAATCCTTTTACTTTACTATGGTGTAGGAGAGTAGTACTGTATATAATAAATTAATTAGTATTAGTAGCGTATCTTAGTATACTTTTTGTAAATAAATAAATGAATATTTTACTTCCCCGGTCGAACTGGGCTATTCATACTGAAATCAGCAGCTTTAATGCCTACAATAGGATCAGCGCACTACATAAATATACCGTGCAATTATTAACAGAAGTTTGTGGAATAAATTACCAATCTACTTCTTATAACTGGGTGCAGCTACTTAACTTTCACTTTATTTTACTACGAGAATGCGTTTACACCTTAGAGCATATAATAAATACAGGGAGCTCTGAACAAGCGAAAAGCGTGATCGGAGAAGAGAGAGAGAGACTGAGTTTAGGTAGAGTCTATCTCTCTCACGCAAGCATCTGATTGGTTGGTGCGTTTCCCACCAAATCACACCAACCAATCAAGGAGACTGTGTGAGAGATAGACTCTCAATGCCCCCTCCATATATTGTATGCTCTAAGGTTTAACCTTACTTTAAATTGAAATATCTTTAATTAGAGACTTCTAAGACTAATACTGTCTAGCCGAAATTGTTCAGGGATTTCATCTGCATATTTCTTTATTTTTTTCATTGCTAGACGCTAAAAAAATACTTCAACAAAATTTTGTTTTTTTGGGATTTCGCCATTGTTCTTAACAACATAACTTATCAGTATATGATGTCGAACTTTGTTTCCCAAAAATATGAAATGAATATTATGTATAATAAATAGATAATATAAAAAATATATTTTCTATATTATTTATCACCAAGTTTATGTGAGTTATGCGTTTCGTAATTTTGTGCAATTTTGCACGAAACACGAAACTTTTTAAGCATTATGCAACACTGAAAGACTTTTACACTGAGTGCGTTCGTTTAAAATTATTTCAAGTGTTATAATAATTTTCATTATTTAGAGTTATATTTTTTACATTAATATCATTTATTAAATAATATTTTATTTTATGTTGTTTATATCTTCAAATTTAACTATTCTTATATTTCTTTATTGTTACGTGAACGCATTTTAATACTAAAATAGTACGGGGACTAGTGGATAGAGTGCGTTATTCATAAAAAAATGTAATTCCATACAAGATAAACCACCATGCTTCAGTCGCTTGCTAGCTACACTCTGATGAAGCGGTGGCTTAAGCGTGTGATTGTTTACATTTAAAAACGTTCTAAAACTCGTGAATTATGCCATTTTGTGTCTTGAGATATTGCACTAATAATACAAGGAATACGGAGAAAAACAAAGGAATAACTTTTCACCAGTAATTAACTAGATATAATTGTTTTAAAATTAAATACGAACAAAATATTTTAAGACGCCATTGTTGCCTCATTCGACATAGAGTACTTAGAGTAAAACATACAGAAGTGATATTTAGGTAGAATTAACTGACGTTAAATGCACAACGTATTTAACGTATTTAATTGGATAAGGAAAAATAATATGTTGTTAAAAATAGCTTCGTAAATAACCCATAACATTTTTTTTGCAATAATTATATTTAAATTATCATTAAAGTATAATTTAAAAATTGAATATTCGGCTTTTATATTTTATACCTCGATGAATTCTACAAAAAAACTGAAACTGGTAAAGCTATTGAAGTACTATTTACTCAAAGTGAATTTCCTAATAAAGCTTCGTAGGTATAAAGCTATTTATCCGTTCTGCTTTCTTGTTTGGCGCTTACTCTATAAAAGCGAATCTTTGCAACAGTTCGTTGGCCAAAACGCGTAAGCGCCATGAAAATCACGGCGCTTATGACATTTCGCTCGCGAGGAAACTACAGCTCGAATGCGATAGAGCGCTGCTTGTTAATACTGTTGGATTAGACTACTAATTATTGTTTGGCTGCGCTGCAGCGCTTTTTAGTTTTAATTCAAATATAAACGGAACATATAATTGGTTTTGAGTGGCTCCTCTAGTACGTAGTACGTAATATCTCGATGAAGATAACTATAAATTCTCAAAATAAAAAAAAAACCCGATGTAATAACCTGAGTTCCCTTTAAAAAGTAAAAAACACATTATGCGCTTTGATTTGAGACCCCACTCGATGATATTTTTGCAGACATTCGGTTACTCTTCCCCACTTTCACCCCCATAACTTTTAAACGGCTCAACCGATTTTCATAAAACATGTCTAAGAACACTCGCACGTTATTCACCTTTCATAAAAAAAAACTAAATTGAAATAGCTTCATCCGTTCGGTAGCTACGGTGCCACAGACAGACAGACAGACACGTGAAACTTATAACATCGCTCTTTTTGGTTGGGGGTTAAAAACAAGGTCTCGCATTCCGATAGCGACGCGGTATGACGTCGTCGTCGACGTTTTCAGTCACCATTCTATTAAACAAAATGTAAAATGCATTTAAATTGTTGTTATGTGTATATAATCAAACAAATTATTTGAATTTAAATATATGATAACGTTTACGTTTACTTCATTGTTATATCGAATTCACAAAAGTAATAGTGGTGGTTGGGGAGTTTGTGAACCAGCGATAGTGGTAATGACGTAAGGCTCGTGTCACCCACGTGATCAATGTGCCTCGGAATGCTATACCTGGCGAAGTATATTGTTATATCATGTACCGGGTAGTGCCGCCTAGGCGCAGTTTTTAGACACGGCAGTCTAAAAACTGCGCCTAGGTGGCACTCGGACAACATTGATTGATAAATAAGTACAATTTTTTTATGAGAAAACGAATGAATTTACCGTGGGAATCTAATGTACCTACATATAAATACAACAGTCACTACTTAGAAGTATTATATGGCAGTCAGGTCAAAGACTTATCACAAAAACGCTTGTTATTTAAGAGTTTTTTTTTATCTTACTCTAATATTACTGGATGAATAATTACAAATTTTAATAAAAAAAAACCGACTTCAATCTGGACCAAATTTAAATGGGAACATTCGGGAAACACCAGCTTTCAAATAAAAAAGATTCATCAAAATCGGTTCACCCAGTCCAAAGTTATGAGGGTAACAAACTTAAAAAAAAAAAAAAACTGTCGAATTGAGAACCTCCTCCTTTTTGAAGTCGGTTGAAAAGGTCGTCATTGTTCTTCATAAAGATAAAGAAATAAAAAGTGAGTTCTGTAACCTCATGACACTTAAATTCAATAGTATTTGGCTGTTCATTGAATAAATAAATGTTTTGAACATCTAACACACAATGCCATCTAGCTTCAAACTAAGCAGAGTTTCAGTTAAATTAACTGAAACCATACTTTAAAACTTTTTTTGTAAATTCACACATATCATACAAAAGAATACCCAAATACACACATCAAAAGTGTCTAGGGATCAACATATGTGTCTAGGGATCAACATATATTTTTGCAATAACTTTTCTCCTGATTGATCTTAATTAAAATTTTCTTTAAGGATTCATCAAATAAAGTGTTTTCGTTTGTCACAGTAACGATAAACCAAGTCACCTTTGCATTAATAAAGAAATTTGCCATTTTCCTAATAAAGGGATTTTTGACATTTGAACCACTAACATTAAAGTTCGAAAAAAAGACTGAAATAACAGTTTTCTTTAAAATTTTATTAGGTAACTTAAACAATTAATAATCCGTGTTTCTACCGCGAACACTAACAACACAAGAATCGGTTTGGCATACTCAAAATGAGTTCATCCAAATCACGCTGTGGAATGGCCGCCCATGTTCGTTGCAACAACAAAAAAAGGTCTTCTTGCGACTGGATACCCTCCATATTCGGCAGAGCTCTTCTCTGTAGCATATCCCATGCATGCTCAATCGGGTTCAAGTCTGGCGACTGAGCAGGCCAGGGCCAAAGCCACATCTCAATCTCAAGAAATCCGCATAAAAATGCTTGATCCCTAGACACTTTTGATGTGTGTATTTGTAGATCATACAGATAATTGAATCCGTGACCTCGCTCGCTCATCTCGCGAATACGCTACCACTGCGCCACCGAGGCAGTCAAACCTCATTGCATTTTTTATTTATCAAGATTCGCAACGCTCGAACACACACCTACCATCTCTTGAAAGATGTAAAGAGTGACGTCCAAATCGCATCAAAATGCGATGCAACGAGACGTGCGTGTAGGGATAGGATCGAATGATAGAAGCTGATACTTCCCTAGGTTACAGTCTAGTTAGGTCTTCCCCATAGAGCGATACTGTAGGATGTAGCCATAAGCAGACGTTCCGCTCTGTCAAACAATATGCCCAAGAGGACCAACGCATTACATTGTTGTGACACATAATATATTTATGTGTGCCTGAAATTCTGAATGTTAAGCTATTGCATAGCTTATATCGCGGCGACCGAATCAAGAAATTCCGTAACGAAAATAAAACCTAACACACCCAAATATTTTGGTAGTAAATAATTACATATTAGAGAAATCATGAGATATATTTGTATGTTATGATTTTTTCACTGACTTGATGTCAATATTTCCAAAAACAATAATGCATTAATAAAAATAAATAAATAATTATAATTGCCTAATTTGATAATAAATGCAATGCAGTAGCTTTACCGCGGCAGTCCCCGAGTACCACACGTTTTTTTGTACAATTGTTCTGTGTGTGTTCGTAGTAATAGGCGATTATTTTTGTATGTGACTCTAAAATGTGTATGTGTGAAGATTTCCCCGCAAGAAAATGACAGTTTTGTATCGGAAAACGACGTTATGGCTACTCTTCTCTGTTCGAATGCCCGTGGTCCTTTATGTTTTTTTTTACATAACTTCATCTAGTCCCAAACTAAGCAGAGCATGTATTATGGGTACTAGACAACTGATATAAAATATGCAGATCATACAAATATTTGGTCCGACCCGGGAATCGAACCCGATACCACCTCTTGCACAGCAGTCGTGTACGCTACCACTGCGCCACCGAGGCAGACAGTCTTCCCTCAAGTAGTTAATTGAGGTAATTTATTGTGAAAATGACGAATTGGCGAATTTTTTGTTTAACACTAAAATGAAAACAAAGAACAGATTTTTCACCTTTCGGCACTTTTTCACAGACAAATTTCAGTAATTCCTAAGGAATTTTAAATAATACATGGACTTGCTTTTTCCAGGATCTGTTAAATTTTGAGGATCCACTCAACATTGAAGCAGCAGAGTTGTACAACAAGAACAAAACGGAGTTCCAGGCGAAAGTCCAGGAGTACATGACTAAAGGGAAAAGATGAAATAACGAAAATATATATCAATAAATATCAATCAATCTATTGGTACTATTTGTACGAACCGGACGTAAATTGAATTCAGCATGGATATATTTTGAATATATTTTTAAATAAAATCGTATCCAATTTATCATAATTATAATGTTTATTTCCCTAATTCATCTCTTTTTGATAAATGGAGTGCAAAAAGGATAGAATATATATTGTTCCATAATCGTTTTCACGTAGCAGCGAAACTGATTTATCGATAAAGTAGCACCTTAGTCGAATTAATCGTCATTCAGATATTAATAGTAAGAAAATCGATTGTTTCTACTAAGTTCAAAGTATAAACTAAACTTCTATGCAAAATTGTAGCTTTAGTATTATTTAGTAGGTATATTACATCATATCGAGGACTTTTTGATTGCCTAGCGATGGTTCTTATTGAATTTTGAAATTGACTATTTCAATTGATGCAAAATAAAATATAATTATATTATTATTGGATTGGTTAGCGCAGTGGTTAAAGCGGTCACCCTCACGCGTCATACTGTGCTGAGTGTTCTGGGTTCGTACCCCATATGGGACAACACTTTGTATGATGTACAAATTGTTGTCCTGAGTCTGGGTATTCTTTGCTTCCGTATCATGTATGTTTGTAAAGTTCAATACAAGTCGGGATATGTTGCTAGTTGAGGCGTTCACTTTTTAGAAAAAAAGATTTATAACTTTTTATACATTGCTATGTGCAAAAGATTATATGTATAAGGTTACGTACTTCCAATGTATATATAAAACACTATATATTTTGGTTCATGTTGGTAAATAAGTTATCACTTACCTGCAATCTCTAAGATTTATTTCACAAACAGGCAACGGGAGTGTGTAACGGGCAATCGGGAAAACGCGTGCTAATTTAGTTGCCAGTTAATTAGTAGGTGAAAGGTTAGATGTTACACATGCGACGTAAAACTCATTACTTAATATTTTGAAAAAAATAATTAATACTTTTTGTCTAAAACTAGCTGAGAAAGGGAAAAAAAACCGCATTTTTTGTAACATTTTTATTGATAATTGTAATGTACTTTGATGAGTGGCATATCTGACACTAAAACGGACCAGTAGTCCTTGTAAATAGAGCGTTCAACAAAGCATACAACATTATCATTTTCCAGTCTCGGTGTTAACCATAGTAAGGTCTAACCTTAAAAGTTAGTTTAAAACTGTTGTGTTGGGTGAAGATTTCTAGAGCCTTCTGTAAAAAATATCTTGCTGCAATCAGACTTAAGTTGTAGAAATTTCCGAAAATTCAAGCAATTATTTATTTCTTAAAAAACCGGACAATATACTGCCTTACAAAGCAATAATATTATGTGTTTTAGTCTGATAGTGACCCTGATTACTGAGTCGTAGTGAGTTCAATTCCCACCCAGGTCAAATAATTGTAACACTCATATGTCCTGTGTCTGAATGTAATTATCCCTAATATGTATGTATTTAGTGATATTTGCGATATTTTAAATGGGAAAAATATCTCCATGCTGAATTTCAAATCAAAAATATTTATCATTATTATACATACTTAGTTATAATAGTAATTTTGGTGTGACTTTTGTAAGTGATTTTAGTTTTTTTTTGTATGTTATGTTTTAATTGACCGTTGGAGAGCCATGCTTAGACATTAGTAGTAGATTCATTAGTAGTTCAGGGATTTAACACTGGTCCTTCGAGCCGAAGGATGACGTTCGTCGCCGCGCTTCGCAGCTCCTCGCTGTCGCCTTACATGCTTGGCGGCTCCGAAGATAGCGAGAGTGGCCGAAACACAACAATGGCTCACGAACACAAATGAGTCGGCTGGACTGGAATGAGTAAATTTTTCTTTCGTTTTACCGAGCGAGTGAGACAAATAATACTGCGGAAGAACTCAAGGGCTGGCAACGCATTTGTACCATCAGGTGACTTATCCCATTAAAACACAAACTGATTTTTAGACTTTTCACATAGATTTTGTTGGGTATAGCGGTTTCGCGATAAAATTATTCAAAACATTCGATTTCGTGTCATTTGGAAAGGAAAATAAAAAAATCGTAACTTTTCAAATATGAGTTATATAATATATTGTTTTAAACTTTCATGGTCAGTAACATTAAAAAAATATAAATCTACGGGATTGCGATATTTCGGCGCTGTTGCAATTACTCCGTGATCATGGCGCTTGCAACAGCGCCGAAATATCGGATACTCACAAACAAAAAGGTACATGGTAGCAATCCCGTAGATTTCTATTTTTTTAATGAGTTATATAAACTTGCATGTCTTACAGCTTGTTCAGCTCCGCCACTCAGGCCGTACGTGTCAAAAAATGTCTGTCTCACAAGAATTGCATTCATTTGAAATCGATTGAACAAGTTCAACCGATGTCAAATATCAGCAATTATTAAAAAAAAGTTTGAATCAGTTTTTATTACCATTAGATAACATTGGGGACAGATAATATGAACGTCGACCTTGGTTTTAACGCTTTATCGATTTTCAGTTTTGCGTGCCACACGAATTTTACATGCAAAGTTCAAATGCGTGATCTTGAATTTGCCATTTTGTTCAGTAAATTATTGCAAAACTTAGATTGCACGGAGTATACCTCCGTGAAATTAGAAATAATATTATTCAAAGTTGTTTTAAGTAGCTAGTAATAACCAAAATTGTTGGCAATTTCAGTGTTTCCAACTGTTTGCAACTCTTCAGAAAATCGCTAACTTTTGTTACCGTTGTGTCTACACAGAGTCGCCAACAATTTGAAAAACATTCGATCTAAGCTTTACCACAGAGCTAACAAAAATCTGCAACAAGCGTATTCTTTTGATGTTTACCGCCAAAAGCAGAAATATGGTTCCCAACATTTGTTACCTACATAAGGAAATTACAGAAACTTTTGTCACCAACACGTGTTGACAACACAAAATTGGCCAACTTTTGTTCGGTGGAGACTCGGCTATACACAAATATCATGCCTAATATTTTTTTTTGTTTTATATCCAACCGATCACAAAAAAATGTTCATTCATTTGTTCGATAGAGGTTTTATATCATCTAGAGCGTTTTTACGAATAAAGCCTGAGCTTAAACTAGTCTTACAAAACTCACACCACCTAAATCGTCTAGGATCGTGATATAATACTGCAATATTTTTTGTAATAGAAAAAAAAAAATATTTTATCCTGTTCTTAATGATAAGATGTTATGAATTTATCATGAAATCAAGTCGTTTATAGATCTGTCTCTTATTACCTTTTTAAAATTAAAATTTGCAGATATTAGTAAGAATATAATTGAAAGGGTTAATTCAGCTAGATGCTTGTAAAAAAATAATGAATCTAACATTAATTCTCCTTGCCATGCCATGCCATGCCATGACTCACACAGTAGTATTTTATAGATTTATTTATATACTTTTAATCTGGCACTATTAATAGAAATTCCAAACGAGAAAGACATACCCGAAGCTCTTCTAAATAAACACTTCTTCCTTATTTATTTTTTATTACCTCTTCTATGTTACTGAAATGTAAATCAACTGAATTAGCCCATATAATTATATTTTTCTTAAATAACCTCAACCTGATGATATGCTTGAAATCTTTACTAACCTGGCGAAGGCTTGAGATATACTTGCGCTGTAGTTTCAATACCGGGGTTCTAGTATTTAAACCGGGCCTCTAGTATTACGACCAGGGCTCTAATTTTAAACCAGGTCTGTACCTAATATTGCAATCGGGAATTTATTATTGAAACCAGTTCTCTAGTATTGAAATCAGGGCTCTATTATTGGAACTACGGCTGTAGTATTGAATCCAGGGCTCTAGTATTTGAACTAGGGCTTTAGTATTGAATCCAGGGCTCTAGTATTTGAACTAGGTCTTTAGTATATAATCCAAGGCTCTAGTATTGAATGCAGGTATGCGTTATTTATATCAGAGCTTCGGTTATTGTTCGTGACAGTTGAGGGAATATTTAATAAAATATGTAAAAATAAAAAAATAAAATTGTAATAAAAAGTGTTTATATCAAATCAATGCTCTTTATTAAGTTCAATTAATACTGGAGCATTATACCAATTAGTATAAATAATAAATAGTAAAAATTTGTATACAATAAATAACTTAATATTACGAAAACTGTTGTAATTTCTCATTCCTTATGACTAGATTTCGTTTGTTTATGGTTTGTGACGAATGACGTTTGTAGAACACACTTGGAATTTTTGTAATTGTTGTAATCTGTGCCGTCAAATTTAAACCCCAGTACTAAATTATTCATTGCATATAAAAATCTAGGGGCTTATATTCAACGGCGATTACAACTAACCTGGTTTGAGCCTTTTGTTATAAAATTTTAAAAATAATAATTTATTTCTTTAAATTCAAATCAAATTGTTAACATACGTACATCTATATTGTTGAAATTCTATCCTGTAGTTGGTATTTACAAAATATATAGGAGATATACATTTTAGCGGATCAAATAGTATCATATAATATGTGAATTCAAAAGTTACATTTCATTTTTAAATCAACTTTTTGTAAATTTCAATGTGTTTTAAAGTTATTCCGTAAACTAAACTAAACCAAAACCAAGATTATAGATGTGTTTAAATCCGTTACAAATATCACATTGCCTAACTTGACGGTCGTTATAAATGTCATTGTATGTCCTATCCTATACCAATAAGGTTCAAAATTCCAAGTGCGTGCTAATTCAATGAGTTGCAAAGGTTGTGAGCAGTTCGTCCTGGATGCTGTTGGAGCGGGTGAGGAGTCTCGGAGAGACTAGTCCGAAGGCCGCAGACATGGTGTCCGCCTGTGATGCTTCGCGTGTTTTCTTTTCGTGGTATTCGTCGGAGAACTCCTGTGAGTAGATAAAAAGTACAAAGTATTAGTAATAAGTAATTTGTTTTTTGCCCCCTTCAGCCTCAGATTTTCAATTAATATTCAACGGCCCGCTCAACCCTTCTGGTGTGTTAAGAGTCTTCAAACTTAGCATAAATATCCATCCAAACTTAGAAATCATAATAGTTGTACTAGTAGTGTTCTTAAGGCAAAATTTCACCTTTAGTCTGTTGCCGAGGAAGACGGCCCTCTCTCTCTTCTTGTTCATGAAGTCACTCTGTGTTAGCCATCGGTGTTCGTAGCACTCTTCGGCAGATGGTCTCTTCAGCGGGACTTTCTTGAACAGGAACATCAGGAACCGTGTCGCTTCCTGAAAGGTTAGATAGAGATGAAATGTCTTGCCTCGGCTGATAAGGACATCAAATTTTACGCTTGTGTGTATTTTGCGGCAGATGATTTCAGACTCGGCGGAAAGAACCCCCGTCGGGTGTCGTGGTTGGAGATCGCTGTTTATTTTAGCAGATATTCTAATTTTATAATAGAGTTCCAAAATTAAACCCTTTTTTTTGGCTACTACCCTACAAGTTTATGAGACCCAGTGCAATTTTTTTGTGACAATACATCGTCCTCATAATGTGTCCTGATTCATAGGAATTTAAATGTTATTGCCTCAAAAAAATAATATACATTTGCTTTGAACATAGAAATACACTTCGCTAGAAATACATTATCTAACATTTCTTAATAACTCTTAACATACCGGAGTAATTTCCTTGTAGAGGTGCTCAAATCTGTATCTGACGAAGGAGATGTTCTGTTTCGTCTCGAGGTCGTCCTCGCCCCTAAACGGTGATACTCCTGACAGCATGATGTACGTAAGTACTCCGAGAGACCAGATGTCTGTCTGAGGGTACGCCGGCTCGTCGTTTATTATTTCTGGTGCTGTAATAAACAGAATCAAACATCGGGTTAGGGAATTAGCTGAAAATACTTTCTGGTTGTATTTCAGTGTTCTCAATTTCCTCACGTGTTTGGATTTTACTGCTACGTTTGTGATCCTAAAGTCGAAATACTTGAACATGGAAACAGACTTCCGAGATCTGTCCGAAAATTGGGCATTTAAAATATGTATTTGCGAAAGTTTATAACATATTATTTAAAGAAATCATCTATTTCCTCACCTTTGTATTCCAATGATCCGACTTGCGGCACACTGGTACCTAATTTGTTGACTTTATGCGCTGAACCGAAATCGACCAGTTTAACTTGAATTGACCTAACTGACGCCATCACAACATTATCAGGTTGAAGATCCAAGTGGCAGTATCCTCGCCAATGCAGGTACTGAAGACCATCCAGAATTTGATTGACAATTGTGGCTACCATTTGTTCAGTGTATTCGTGACGGCTAGACAAGTAAGTCAAAATGTCAGCTCCTTGTAGTTTTTCCAGTATTAACGCTCCGATTGTTGTTCCAGGAGCTTGGTAGGCTGCTAAGAGGTTTGATATTCTCTCGTGTCTTAGCCTTTTCAAGCAATCAAATTCTCTCTGAACTTGTATTTCGGTTTCGGGACGGATTTCTAGTATTTTCGATACAACGAGATTGTCGTTGGTTCTGTCAGCACCCTTTACGACGATCGAGAACTTTCCACGCCATAATTCAGAAACAAATGTGAAGCGTTCAGTAAAAGCCTGTGACGATACCCATTCCATTGGATTATCCTCACTGCTATAATCCAATTTGGGTTTTTCTTCAACTAGAACAATTTCTTGTCCAGACTCAGTTAACTGCTGAAGATGTTTCATGGCTTTGGTTACCCCGATCTTTGCTGCACCGGATGCTTTAGTCTTTATTAAGTTAGTGGGGATGCCTTTGTCACTCCATCCAATCCTATTACGTGAAGATAATCTGAATTGATAGCTTGTATCGGGCTGCAGACCGCGGACTACGAAGAATTCATGGTCTATATTATTGGCAACTTCTATCCATTCCACACTATCTCCGGCTTTGTATTGAAGACTATAGCAAATAACTGGACTGTTTCCATCATATTTCGGTTGCTTCCATCTTAGAAGAACTTCGGTGTCTGAAGTTTCGGTGGCAGTTGGGCTATCAGGTGCATCGGGAGTCGTGGCTTCGACAATTCGCGTCCTGGCAACAGTTTGACCTACTTTGTTTCTTGCTACAACTTTATAATAACCAATATCATGATGCATAGATGGTTCGAATTTAAGTGTTGATCTGCCGTCTTCATCTTCGACAATCTTGACGCGCTGGCCTTCAGCTAAAACCATGTCGTTCTTGAACCATTGAATGGACGGTTTGGGGTCTCCTACAGCGTAGCATGATAATTGAGCTGGTTCGCCTTCACGAATCGGAAGTAATTGAGGTTTTTCTCTAAAGAATGGAAGTTGACCATCTTTTTTGGATTCCATAAATGCCTGCGCTTCAGCATAGCTGTCTAGCCTAGTGCCAAGCTCGTGACGAAGTCGTCGGATAGTATAGGATTCAGTGCCATAGTTGTTGATTCTCTCGCGACGTTCATCGTCGATTTCTTCGTCCATAATATCCGTGAATCGACGTCGCTCGTGGACTATCGGCGTCTTAAAATAATAAGTAACTTTTTAATAAAAATGTATTTATAATATTTTTTCAAGATATGACTTCAATAAACCAATAAATCTTTTCGTTTCGTTGATTCAGTACTTACCCTAGGATCGTATGAGTCCCTCACAGCTAGTAGGTAACCAGGTGAGCGAATGCATGCCACCTTCATGTACTCACGCAGACGCACTGGGAATTGCGTGTCACGTAATTGAAGAAGGTAAGTATCAGGGCCGTTCTGGTAGCTGCAAGACGATTAAGTTGTCAGTTCATATAGTTCGTGTCAATAATCTGGTTTGTCAAATAAGAGACTGTTAGCTCGTCCACTTAAAGTTATGCTCATTTTTTAGCCTGACTTACAAGGAGCTATTAATATATAGATAAATAGTAGAAGTAGTAGTATCACATGATTCACATAGTACTTACTGGCTCTCAGATTTGGCAGAAACTTCCCAGTCGGGGTGGTCCCATTGTTTGAAGCTAAGATCAAATTCGCCAGGATTGCGGTCGTGTGACGCATGGTCACGGTCTGGAGTGCCTGTAATAAGTGTCAATGTGTTAGTGTAATTGTGCTGTAGGTATTTAAATACACACATCAAAAGTGTCTAGGGATCAAGCATTTTTATGCGGATTTCTTGAGATTGAGATGTGGCTTTGGCCCTGGCCTGCTCAGTCGCCAGACTTGAACCCGATTGAGCATGCATGGGATATGCTACAGAGAAGAGCTCTGCCGAATATGGAGGGTATCCAGTCGCAAGAAGACCTTTTTTTGTTGTTGCAACGAACATGGGCGGCCATTCCACAGCGTGATTTGGATGAACTCATTTTGAGTATGCCAAACCGATTCTTGCGTTGTTAGTGTTCGCGGTAGAAACACGGATTATTAATTGTTTAAGTTACCTAATAAAATTTTAAAGAAAACTGTTATTTCAGTCTTTTTTTCGAACTTTAATGTTAGTGGTTCAAATGTCAAAAATCCTTTTATTAGGAAAATGACAAATTTCTTTATTAATGCAAAGGTGACTTGGTTTATCGTTACTGTGACAAACGAAAACACTTTATTTGATGAATCCTTAAAGAAAATTTTAATTAATATTAATCAGGAGAAAAGTTATTGCAAAAATATATGTTGATCCCTAGACACATTTGTTGATCCCTAGACACTTTTGATGTGTGTATATAGTAAAATAATATCACCCTTATAGTGATTTTCAGGTAGAAAATTAAGTATATCTTATTTGCCCATAAATAAGAAATGTTTCATTGCTTTTTGAGCTAACCTTCGGGTGTGTATATTTCCCCTGGTGGGTAGACCATCTTGCTGGGGTGCTCGAAGGCGCCGCTGAGCGGTCGGCGACGGAACCAAGTACGGCACTGGGCATTGCTTGTCCAGTCCCTGTAATAGATGACGGTTTTACATTCGAATAAGGATATGGGTATGTTATTTTAGTTAGGAAAAATTGTGAGTAAGGACCCTACATCCGAGTTTGTATAAATTGTGTTTCTATTAGGCTTTTATTGTGTATTTCTATTACTTTCTACTAGGCTTGACATGAACAGTGAAATTAATATTACAGACATCTTCAAAGGGATGTGTTCTATAACGTCTGTCTGCTTGTTATGTAAAATCTTGCAAAATTTCAATAAGTAGTTCATAAAAATCTGTACCAATATGTCGTTACTTTGAAAGAAACTATTCATCTATCCTTGAATGACTAGAAATGTTCTTCAACAGATATAAAGTAAATGATACTGTCTACTGTAGAGGTAATAAAATTTTAACAACAGACTTCAAGGTTCGACTCGATTTCTCTTGGATGCCATCGTCAGATCTTAGTGTCATAATATCGTATCACCGTTGGGATATCTCCTTTCCATTAATAAAAGAATCATTAAAATCGGTTCATAAACGATGAAGTTATCCGCGAACACACATTAAAAAAAAACATATATAATATATAATCGAATTGAGAACCTCCTCCTTTTTGAAGTCGGTTAAAAAATGCTCACCTATACAGATTGTAATAGTTCCTCAGTCTATCGGTGGTAATCTGGTACTCTTCTTGATAGATCCTATCGGCAAGTGTTAGCCAGGGGTGTGAGAGTGCAGTGTTTACGTCAATACGTTCATGCCAGTTGATTACCAAGAGCTTCGAGATGAAATCTCTGGACTCTTTGCTGAGGCGAGACCACCATTCTGTAAAAAAGGCAAGATTGAAAACAATTTAGTAGCGAAATTATGTATGGCCAGGATGCTACCCTAATAGGTACTTCTATCGTGAAAAACTATCTCTGAATCAAATTTGAACAAGAAAGTTAAAAAACAAGATTCACGTCTAACTAAAAGGAATATTTTTAGAATAGAAACTTATATTATTCAACTTTTTTGAACTCACCTTCATCGTGCCATTCCCATCGACCTTCCTGAATCCTAGTAAGAGTCTCCCTGTCGTTCCCTCCTCTGAATGGAGAATGTCCACTAAGGAGAATGTAAGTTATTATTCCAATACTCCACATATCGGCTCCAAAGGAGACTCCCTCCCCTCGAGCGATCTCAGGAGCTACGAACTCTGGCATTCCGTAGTCTAAAGAAGCGTGTTCGTTGAATCGGATGCGCCGGGACAGACCAAAGTCGCATAGTTTGATTTCATCACTACCGGCATGAGAGAGCAGGAGTTCTCCAATCTACAAGAAGGTTACATGTTAAGTAAAACAAAACACAATACAGGGGTACATCGATTTCAATTGCAAAGTTTTTGATGTGTAACTTCTTTCCGTTTGCTTTCCATGTGGGGGCAATTTTTAAAAATATTTTAATTCATCGGATGATAGATGAGATGTCATACGTAATAAACTACTACTGTAAGGTTTGTTCGCTTTTTCCTACCTTTTTTCAACTTCATCTTAAATTCATCTTCATCTTCTACCTACAAATAATATTCAACAACACTAACCGTTAAACCTAAATGTGCTATGCTGTTATCGTGCATATACTTGACGCCCCTCAAAACTTGTCTAATGTACCCTGCGATCTCCCTTTCTGTGTAGCCCTGGCTTCTCAGCAATCTATCTCTGACTAGTTCCCCTCCTGCTGCCAGCTCAAGAACGAGAGCTAGGGTATGCTCATGTTCGTAAGCGTCATGTAAACGGATGAGGTGACGGTCATTGAGCATATTCATGATATCTAATTCGTTCTTCATGAACGGCTTGAGAGCGGAATGGCCGTGCATTATCTTCGCGGCGTAATTGCGACCTGGAGAAAGAATTAAGTCAATTAAATTTAAATCAAATATAGTTTCTATTAACAACACCATTAAGCTTGTTTTCCAATGACTGAAAACTCGATAACGCAGGATTCAGTTAATTGGTCAATCAATTATATCATCAAAAATTATATATTGATGAACCTAAATGAGTGGCAAGGGACTAAAAAAGATAAGTTTAAATAATACATTGTTAGATAAAATAGATGCGACGAGTTGAAAATAATATTTATCTATAACTAACTGACCCCGCGAACTTCGTATCGCCATATTCACTTACCTGTCTCAGCTTCCCGTAGCGGACAAAAAAAAGCTTTTTCTTGTACACAAACATTGTCCAAACAACGAACACATAAAAAGGAATTATTTAATTTGGTTCAGCCAATCGGAAGTTATGCACGTACATACATTTCGGCTATTCATTTTTAGATTATGTGAAGACATAAGTTACCTGTAAGTCTTTCAGCGGCATGGTATACAACTCCTTGCACTCCTCTGCCGAGTTCGTCTCCAAGGTCGTAGAAGTCACCAAACGGTTTCAAACTTGGTTTAACGCGAGGCGGGTGTTCGCGAATCCTATCAAGTAAATAATAAGAAAGTCAGTACTGTCTTCAATTTATGACCGTTTCAGAGCAACCGGTACCTTAGAAAAATCATAACATTCATAACGATTTATAGTTACCTATCTGAGTATTCATGCTCTGACTCTTCAACATACAGCATGGCTGAAGAACTCACAGACCCTGCGACGTTCCTCGCAGAAATGGAGTAGAGACCCTCGTCCTTCAGTATAGCGTCGTTGATTATGAGGATGCAGATATCCGGCTCTATGAACTGAATCTGAAAAAGAAAGAAATTTATGAAGTGATTAGAAAATACAGAACCTGTTTAAGAAATACATTCACGATAACATGGTAAATACGGGTTTTATATCTTAAGCTTAAAATAATAATACAGTTTTTTTATGGTGTAGGTGGCAAACGAGCAGACGTATCACCTGATGGTAAGCGATTACAGCTGCCCATGGACACCCGCAACACCAGAGGCGTCACAAGTGCGTTGCCGACCTTTGGGGGATGGGGAAAGGGATGTGAGGAGGGGTTGGGGTATGGGCCTCCAGTATCCTCACTCACTTGGTAAAACACAGCGCAAGCGCTATTTTACACCGGTCATCGGTTCTATTTTACATACAGATCTTACCTTGGTTCTGGAACTCGGTGCAAGTGGCTGCCAGTCCTTATACCACTTGATGTCAGGGTAAGGTACGCCAGTGACCCTGGCTTCGATACGAGCAGTCTTGCGCTGCAAGACGACTGTTTCTTCGGGACGTCTGATGAATGTAGGGTATTCTGCTACTTCAAGTCTTACTCTCTGGCGAGCTTGACCGTGTTCATTTGTAGCAACAGCTTCATACCATCCAGCATCGCGTTCTAACATCCTGGAAATTAATGTTATCGTTAACTTTGTTAAGACGAACACGTTCTTGTTTTATTTCTTTACTAGTAAACAAGAACCAGAATACTCACTTATTAATGAACAGGGTAGCCTGTCCATTTCTGGTGTAACTCCAATCGTATCGTCCACCAATGTCAATGGGCTCATCGTTGAAGAAGTACGTCATTTTAGGCTTAGGGTAGCCGTACACGAACCAAAACAGATTCACATTATGGCCCTTAACACCGTACTGGGAGTCATGCTCTTGACGAAGGAATCGTGGAGCTTGGGCATAACCATCATGAGGAGGTCTCTCGATATCGAAGTCCTTGGGAAAGTATGGAGAAGTTTCTGGTCTGAAATCAATACCAGGGTCCAAATATGGAATGAATTTAGGCGGGTCGGGTTCCAACTTAGATCGGTGTGTAATGGCGTATGGAGATGGATCGCTGACGCCATATTTGTTCTCAACGCGGATACGGAATTTGTAGTCGCGGAAGGGTTCTAAGTTGCGGATATCGCAGACGCAGGAACGTAGACCCGTGCGGGCTGTAAACCAGTCGCCATCAGGAACTTCGCACATCTCCACCTGCAGAACATTTTAATGCATGAAATAAATATGACAGCAATATATTAGTTCTGATACTTAGAGAACTATATTGAAAATCGTTATATTATATTTACCTACTTTAAGAACAGTGTTTTGAAAAGGAATTTAACAATAGGTAGTTTAAAGATTTAACTGTCATAAAAGATGTTTCGGTTATTTTAGGTCAAACTAAATATTTTTTAAATTAAAATTAACTGTTCCACGATTTTCTATCTCGATTTTTTATAAATACGACGGGCTTACAAACCTGATAGGTAACCGGGAATCTAGGACCATGTGGAATGGAAGGTTTCCACGATAGTGTGAGATGTCTATCAGCCATGCGAGAAATGATGGGTCTGTCGGCAAGAGGCATAGGGACACCTGTCTTCTTCATCTTATCGAAGTCTGAGTACTGGTCGGAAATTGGTCGCTTGCCGGTATGAGGTTCTAGAGCTAGAAAAGAAATTATTCAGTTAAGTTAATCTTAACTAAGAACGCTATTATGGAACCTGGTCTTCACATAAAACTTTGACAAATTATTGCCTCAAAAACTGACGATTTATAGTCTATCAAAATTTTCGAAGACCAAATCTACAAGGTAGTAGAGCCACGCTGATTTCAACACGAACGGGCCGGCTCGACCGGGCCGGTACTACCCTCGCACAGAAAATCAACGTAAAATGACAGCAGCAGTGCTGTCGTGTTTCGTTGGTGAGTGCGAGACCGGAGGCCCAATGATGCAGAAGCATCTCTAGGCCGCCATGGTGTGGGTCACCATGCTGCATTGTTGCATTGTCTGCATTCGCAATGAGTATGATGACCACCACTCTTGGATTCTGCTTATGCTTTCCATCAGGCAAAGTAGAGTCATTTTGGCTGGGCCAAACATTAAAAAAACCCGAGAAGCTTTGTTTCATTTCATATTCACGGGCTCTTTGTGGCGAAGAAAATAAAATGAATAGAACCCTATCATACTTACTGTCGTAGGTAAGGTTAGCAGTACAGAAATCTTCTCCATGAGGGTTGTAAATCCTGCACTTGTAGGTGCCCACATCACTGGGGTCTACTCCACTCAGGGTCAGCCTCAAAAGGCCAGTGGTCTCCTTATCCATTCGGATGCGTTCGCATGGGAACAACTTCTCGTCGTTACGGAACCTGAGAGCGAAAAATATAGCTAACAAAATCAAAGAAATAATTTGTACCTATATATTTTGTATATATTTACTAAACAGTTTTTTTCTACATACTTTACGTTACAGAAGGTAAAAATCCATCAAATTGAAACATTTGTAAATTACATAAATTTCACAAAAAAAGTTTATTGAAAGTTAACAAATCGCTTTAAATCCTAATGAATAACTAACATGATAATTATTTAGGATGTTAGCCTGCAGACAAATATTGTGTTTGGATAAACCATGTGCTAGGAATCTGACGGCAGTTATATACATTGCAATCAGCTAGTACTGACGCAGAACATTCATAAATCATTGTAAATTAATAAATGTTTTTCTAATTATATCTTTAAAAATGTGGACGGTGGGAGCCAGGTTGACGTGGTATATACGGATTTCGAAAAAGCATTTGACCGGCTGGATCACGTCATCCTGCTTGACAAATTATTCAGACTCGGTATACGTGGTGATCTTTTGAGGTGGATTAAGTCTTACCTAGCCAAAAGGTCACAAGCAGTAGTGATGGGAGGGTACCGTTCCAATTTTTGTGAAATCCCCAGTGGTGTCCCACAAGGTTCACATTTGGGACCGTTATTGTATAACGCGTATTTATACGACATCAATGATGCCATCAGATACTCTAAATACTTAATGTATGCTGATGATAAAAAAATATTTTTAAAGATTGGGTGCCTTACTGATTGCTTGGCACTTCAATCTGACCTAAACTATCTGTTTGATTATTACGGTAAGAACAACATTTCTGTAAATATTAATAAATGCCAATGTGTCACTTACAGTCGTAAAAAACAACCATTACAATATTTTTACAATTTTACGGGGCTCCGATACAAAAGAGTCACTGCTGTACGTGATCTCGGGGTGTCATTCGACAGTACACTATCGTTTTCTGAGCATATTGACACTATTTGCTCTAAAGCATATAAAAACCTTGGGTTTGTTCTAAGATCTTGTCAACATTTTAAAACAATTGAATCGCTGAAGTCTGTTTATTTTGCTTACGTGCGTAGCACACTCGAGTATAGTTGCCCTATTTGGTCCCCTTATTATCTAATTTATTTGAATCAAATAGAACATGTACAAGAAAAACTGGTAGATCACTTTATTTATCGTCTCTGTAAACCAGTCATGACTTACCGTCAAAGTTGTAAAGAATATGGCTTGTTGACTCTTGAGGACAGACGTGTGGTCCTGGACATGTGTTTATTGTATGATGTCATAAATGGAAATATCGATAGTGCCGAATTGGTTTCGCTAATAGTTTTTAATACCCCATCCCGTCGCACCCGACATACGCCCATGCTTCATGTACCCCGTCATGCAAGTAACTATGCAAAGAACTGTGTATTTACCCGTATTTCGCGTACATGTAATGTTTTTTTCCATGAGGTAGATATCTTCTCATGTTCCAAACAATTGTTTAAATTTAAAATCACTGACGTTCTGAGTGGACAGTGTAAATGATTACGTTTATGATATGTAATTTGAATGTATTTAGACATATGTCATATTTCATGTTCTCGTTCGCATGCTGGATACATAGTTTTAGTTAACCGAGGAAAACCTGTTATTGGCCACACTTTCTGTGTATGTTATTATGTTAAAATATTGTATCGCTGTTGGTTTTCAATAAATAAATAAATTTTAACAGTATTTCTAAGCCAGAAATTTAAAAGAGAATTGAAAACTCAGAGTCGATCGACTGACTGACTGAGTCTGGATTGGAGTCGAGTAGAAAAAGGTATTAGGGAATCGTACCATTCGACGTCAGGCTCGGGAGTGCCGGTGGCGCAGGCGGTGAACTTGGCACTCATGCCGCGGAACACTTCAATGTCTCCAATCTTTTTCAGGAACGATGGCGGCTCCACCTTTTGTTTGCGAGCGCTGAGTGGAAAAAATTTAGTCGTCAAATTCATAAGAAAATTATTCCTCTGCTTAGAAAATTATTGATATATTTAACATTCATATTGCTGCTTATTTCAGAAATCTTTTTTGTTTAAAGTTCTAAGTATAAAATGTAATGATGAAACTACTGCAATTAAAACACAAATGACTAATTTGATTTAGGCAAAGAAATTTTGCACATTTTGCATGTTTTGATAACTTACACTTACATGGTTTCTCATATTTCGATAGCTGTTTTGAATACGCTTGTATTGTTAGAGGGTAAATACATATATGTTTACGTCTATGTAGGATTTGAATCAGTTACTTATACTAATAGTTAAAATTAATAAGGCAACCGCAAAGCAATTAAACTTATTACTCACATTTTATCAACAACTTCTAAATTGGCCTCACAGCTGGCTTCTCCCTCTTTGTTCTTGGCCACACACTTGTACGATCCAGCATCATCTAACGTCAGATCTCTGACGTAGAGACAGCAAGCATCCCCGTCTCGCTTTATGGTATACTTATCACTATGCCTCAGCAGTGAGCCGTTCTTGTACCATGTGATATCTGGTGAGGGAATACCGAAGACACGGGCAGGGAATTTTGCGTCGAATGTTGGAAGCTGTAGAGAGAATAATTTGTTTTAGGTGGAGCATAAAACATTCAGTTTGATAGTTATTCTGCAGTTCTTTAATAACTTTTTGACTCTTTAAAACCGTCCAAAGTTATTTCAAACTATCGAAGTCATCACATTACATTATTTATTATGGGTAATAATAATGACTTTCTGACAGACAGACAGCCGTCAGTCTGACTTTAAATAAGGCCTTTATGAAAAAAAATCATTGTACCTAATAAAACATGTAATACCTGCTGCAAGTCAGTGAACTTCTGGCTGAATGTGGGTGGCTGGTAAACCTTGCGTACGTTAATGTTGCCATCGGAAGTGTCCTCACCGAGAGGATTTACCAACTTGACGGCGTATACTCCAGCGTCTGGCAGTTCTACAGGGTTGATCTCTAGACCCACCTGTTAGGGAAATTAGTCCTGTTTAAAATTTAATTCAGTTAACCTTTCACGGTCCACAGAATAACAAAGATCTCCTCCAAGGAGCGCTAGCTACTGTGGACTTGGGTAGTCCGTCGGATGGATATCCGCAGCAAGTTACTTTCTTAAAATCGCCAAAATATATTTGATGGTCTTTCCACTTTAATCTGATCAAATATGTATTATCAAACAAATGGTATTTAACGCTGCCTCTTCAACTTACCCTCTTTCCATCACAAGTGAGCAGGATCTTTTCACTGGGCTTGAGAGGTTTCCCATCCTTAGTCCATGTGACTTCTGGTACGGGGTTACCCACAAACGGAGCTGAGACTGAGAGAGGTTGTCCTTCTTCGGCGGTAAGGTCACGCAGACCGTGGATGAATTGCGGACGCTCTTGTGGTGTGGAGTCATCTGTTCGGCCTAATGGACAGAAGAAATAGTGATTTAAAAAACTACTTAAATTGTCCTATATATACTACAGATTTCTTTACAAATAGCTATTTGTATTGAGTTTAGTTAGTTTAGAACATTTTCAGACATTTTTCGTACCTCTTCCTAAAGAAATTAATCAGACTAAAGTTTCTTATTATTTGTTCGTGACGAAGATAAATTTATTAATCTTCTATATATAAAAGAGTAAGGTGACTGACTGGCTGACTGACTAACTGACTGACTGACTGACATACCCAGAGATCAACGCGCAGCCCAAACCGCCGAAGCTAGAATCCTGAAATTTTGCAGGTAGGTTCTTTACATAACGTAAGTGAGCACTAAGAAAGGATTTTTTGAAATTCCACCCCTAAGGGGGTAAATCAGGGGATGAAAGTATGCGTGAGCGAAGCCGCGTGTAATAGCTAGTATGCAATAAAGTTCCATCAGTGTACGTAGGTTAAAGCGAAAATACGCTGTTTTCTTTACTTCTTATTTAATATATATTATATACTCACTAGCTACAGTTAGATCAGCAGAGCTGCCGCTCTCTCCCTTGTCATTGACGGCTACAACGCCGTATTTGCCAGCGTCAGCTGCGGTCGCCTTGTCAACTAGTAAGGCGTGCGTACCATCAGGCTGCGACACTATACGAATACGCTCCCCATCCGGGACGATTTCTTTACCATTATGAGTCCTAAAAAAATATTCATATTATGATATCATATCCTCACAACAGTTTCATCAACAACCCATAATGTCCCACTGCTGGGCTCCGGTCTCCTCTCAGGAGAGGGTCAAGGCCATACGTCCTCACGCTGGTTAAGTGCGGGTTGGGGACTGGCAAGACAACATTGTGGCTACGTAATCTTGCCGTTGGATGTTCTTAAACCACCCAAAGGCCTCTAACTAAGCTTCACGACTGTTATCTTATGATAACAACCGGGAACGACTGCTTAAAGTGACCTCCGAATCACGGAGACGCTCATGGTAACATGCCACCAGCGGTCACCCATCCAGATACTGACCGCGCCGCTGTTGCTTACCCTCGGTGATTGTTTCTAATCATCGAGTGCAACCGAGCTATGAGCGCCTTACAACACAAACAGTATCAATTTGCTTAAAAATGATAGAAATAAAAGACGTGGATCTATACTAATAACTTGGAAGGCTTAGTGATAAATTTTATGAATGTATCGATATAAGTGCATTTCATAAATAATTTCATGAGAGTTCTTATAGTTTGAAAATTGCGCTAAATGTAAGATGTTTCAAAATTGAAAGTTAACTTACCATTTGATAGTAGGTTGGGGATGTCCAAGAACTTTAACCTCAAGTTTGATTGGAAAACCTTCAATGACTTTGCTAGGCTGAAGTTCAGCAATAAATGCTGGCTTGCGTTCCTTCTGGGTTACGTCCACTTTTGCTTTTGATCCAATCTGGTGATGGAAATTATGATTTAATCTTTTATAAGAATCTTGCATATGGTCTAAAAACTTTTGTTGGTTATTCGTCTTTTCAAGTCTACATAGACATTTATCTACAATAACTATGAGTGCTTGTTCCTATTATAATATTTTCGTTCCAAATTTATTTATTGGGATAGTCACAAATATCCCTAAAAATGTTATCAACACTACGTTTGGTCTTTAAATATTTTTTTAACTTTATCTAGTACTATGTAGATAAAGGTATCATGTCATATCAAATAATTTTCAGCTTTAAAGCCTATTAAATACCTCTCCAAGTTTGTTGGTGACAGTAAGCGAGTATACGCCCGCATCTTCAGGTTTACAGCTCTCGATACTCAAGCCGATCAATCCACCGGGCTGGTTGATGAAGTTGACTGCTTGCGATGGACGGACTGGTAGACCTGCATTGAGATAATCACATGAGGTAAAGATGCTTGAAGTCACCTTATGTCAAGTGTCTATCTGCATCTCAAGAGTTTTTAGTGCATTATTATTTGGCAGGTGAAAAAGGCTTTTTCGCCTGCCTCCGGATTGAAAGCGAATGGGGTAAGCAACAGTAACTCACTAGCAGTGTTTTGTGAGTCCCCGGTATCACTAGAGACGAACCCGACAAATTTGTGTCAAACTCTCACATGGAATTCTCGCGCAATCCAAGTCAAAGACAATGGAGATTTTTTTATCAAGCTTGTGTTCTCTGCTATACGTACCATCTTTGAACCATTTGACTTCGGGTGCAGGGAATGCCATAACCTTGGCTTCCAGTTTCAGAGGCTGTCCGATTACAGCTTTCACATCTTCCAGTTCTTGACTGAAGGAAGGCTTTCTGGGGGTTGCTGAGAAAACGAAAATGTTTGGCACATCAGTATTGTTATAATTAAGAATACATTACCAAAAAATAAGTGTATGTTTATCAAAAAGCAGGTCTGGTATATATGTGGACAGAATCCTTACAGGGTGCATAATCATTTTATTCCTTCCTACAATATATCTTCTAGAACATAATTAAATATATCTTCTAGAACATAATTATTATGTTCTAGAAGATATATTGTAGGAAGGAATAAAATGATTATGCACCCTGTAAGGATTCTGTTTTTCAAGGATGAATGATCTCCGATCTCCGTCGGTACTTTCTATAATTACATGTAAGATAATCCTTTATAAGGAACCGTAATGAATTTGATTTCCATCATAGTCGTATCATAACATACCTACGCATGTGACCTCAGACTTAACTAAGTTTTAATTTCTTGTTAAAAATCGCATTAATTGTCTTACGATTAACAGCAACAGCGCACAATGCCGAATGCTCTCCATGTGGATTGGTGATCACCAGTTTGTAAGCACCGCAATCAGCTGGGGTTACGTGATCAATCGTTAACTTGACTGTACCGTCAGGAAGTGCGGTTTGAACCACCCGAGTGTCATCTGGTGGAAGTGCTGTTCCGTCCTTGAACCTAGGACACCAGAAAATTTTGAAATACACAACAATGAAAAAACTGTTAATGTAGTTATTATTTATTCTTTACTAAACCTTTAATAATTTAAACACCAAGATAATAAAACTAGTTAGTGTAATAGATACACTAACTAGTTTTGAACGTTATTTATAAATTTAAAATCGAGAATGCTTTCGATTGGCTGAAACCGTTCTCGATTTCACCATCTCAAGTTTGAAAAAATAAGATTTCTGAGTTCATACCATTTAGCCGTAGGAATGGGGCTACCGTCAAGTTTAGCTTTCAGCTCTAAAGGTTCTCCTTCATCCACGTCCTTTTGACGTTCCAGTTTGTGTGCAAATCCTGGTGAACCCTGAGCCAGGGAGATGACGGCTTCGCAGACTGCTTCTCCAGCCATACTAACGGCTCGTACTTTGTACTGTGGAATTAATATGAGTTAAAATACTATCGATCACTTCATTGGTATGGTGAAACACGCATGACGCAGTAGTTAAGAAATCCGTTGCAAAGAGATTCTTAGTATGTTTATTTTCCGTTTAAATCTATAAATGTCCTTTTAGACATTGCTGGTTTAATACCTGAGTCATGAGAAATCCCGCGAACAAAGTATTACAAATTCCAATGCACCATCATTTACGTAACTTAAGTAATGCATCAATTATGTGAATTTCCTTTCAAGTGAAGTATATAGATTGATATAATTTGTAGAAATTCTAATCACCTTGCCAGCATCACTAGCGTTGAAATTCTTAATAGAAAGCTCGCTGTCAACTTGTCCTCCAACTTCAGTGCTGATAGTGTGTCGTTCATCGTTAACGATCTCTTTACCGTCACGATACCAGTGTACCTCCGGCTTGGGGACACCGTCACAGCGAACTTTGAACGTAGCATCATCGTGGTCTTTTACGGTTTGTTTTTGAAGGGATTTTGTGAAGACTGGTTCACCAGCTGTTGGAAGACAAATAAAATTGCTGTAAAACTAAAATTCAACATTCTGCGTCTTCTGTATTGAAATTGTTATCCATCGTCTATATCATGACTTATGGTCTAAATGCGAACACCTGTATATTGAACAAAGGTGTTTTAATGTACCTACCATACGAGTCAACATAACATAAAGGTTCATCTTTTTATTTTTCCTACAAGTTTTATAAGTACATATTGTTACGAAGCAAGAAGATTCCAGAAAAAGACTCGACAACAGTCAGAAGGCTTATTTTTCAAATTTGTCGAACTCTCACCCGTAACATTGTTGTAGTTATACTTACTTCGAACAGTAAGTTTGGCCTGTTGCGATGCCTCGCCAATTTTATTCTTAGCAGTAACGGCGTAGACGCCAGCGTCATCGACACCGATGTTTTTAATAGTAAGCTGATACTTCTCATTAGGTTTATCTTCAATGATCTCGTAGTTTGAAGTTCGCTGGATTGTGTAACCATCTTTACTCCTGTAACGAATATTTCAATTCTGTATTTAAACTGGTTTTGATCTTAAAGCAATTTTATTCTTAAAGTGGCATCCGTAACTTATGCCTAAATTGAATTTGTTTGAAGAAACCTAAAGAATAACCCTGTCAACCTGTAAGAATAGACTTGCGAAACTAAAGGATACAAGCTAATTAGAGAACTGATAGATCAATCAATTTAAGTCTATGATAAGCTTGAAGTAAACAGTTAAGAGTTAAGACATTATTCTAAATTTTTTATTATAACTTTAAACCCTTCACAAGTTTGAGGTTTTGTTTCCTAGATTATAAACTTTTTTTTCGTATTTCTTTCATAAAATGTTTCTGAAGTCCACACGTGCAACCAATTTTTAGTGCATCTATTATTTAATTTTTTTATAGCGTCTATGAAATTACGCTTTTTAATTACGATTTAAATGAAATAAGTCTAGTGTTTAAATATGTTTGTACTAGCTTTTACACGCGGCTTCGCTCACGCAGACTTTCATCCCCTGATTTACCCCCTTAGGGGTGGAATTTCAAAAAATCCTTTCTTAGTGCTCACTTACGTTATGTAAAGAACCTACATGCAAAATTTCAGGATTCTAGCTTCAGAGGTTTGGGCTGTGCGTTGATCTCTGGGTATGTCAGTCAGTCAGTCATTCACCTTACTCTTTTATATATATAGATTACAATCTTACCATTTAACTTCAGCGATGGGACTGGCTTTGATGTTTGCAATAAACGTTGTCTCTTCATATGGCACCGCGGTGACATCCTTCAATCCTTCGATTTCAGGTCTTAGGAGGATATCCAGACGGGCTGAAGATTCACCAAGACCATACTTGTTTTTGGCTTGGATGGTGTATTCGCCAGTGTCGGTGTGACGGCCTAAAAGTAGCAATTTAGGGAATCGATGAAATATTTTAAATCAGGAGAAAAGTTTATTGAAAGGGTTTTAGATTAAAATGAATCATTGTTCTTTTATTCGTCTTGCGCATTTATAAAATTTCAGTTGTACTATATACCAATATCTTTTTACTTACCAGTAGGTATGTGCAAGGTGAAAGTGCACTCCTTTAAGCCATTCTCGATTTCTTTAGAATCTGCAGAGGTGATTATGGTTGCATCAGGTGTAAGTTCAACTCCATTGAGGAGCCAAGAAACATGTGGCTGAGGGTCGGCCGTGCACACTGCTTGCATTGTAACAGGTTCTCTTTGCATCACGCTTTGAGCTTCAAGAGGGTTAGTGAACTTTGGTTTGCGGAGATCAGCTTCAGCTATAAATAAAAAAAAAACAAATTGTATCTTGCTCTGTTAGTTTAAGTTTTAAACTTATTGTAAATAAAACTTTGTATTTAAAAATGCGGGATAAGTCATACTTACGTGATACCGATAGTTCTGCTTTAAGCACTTGCTTGCCGAGGCTATTACTAATTTCACATTGCCAAGGACCTGCATCCTTCATCTGAACGCTATCGATTTCCAATTTGTAGAGATCTCCATCATTGGTGATGTGGACTCTGCCACAAGGCTTGACTTCTTTGCCGTTTTGTAACCAACGGATCGTAGGTTTCGGAGTACCGGCAGCTTGAACCGTGTAGACTAAGGGGAGGGATTCGAAAACATGGCCGTCTTTCATATTGCTTTGGTCGAGTTTGGGTGGTGCTGTGGAATTTAACAAAAATGTATGTTTAAACCATGAATAGGCAGACAAAGTTAGAAATATTAGTGCGGGCGTTGTCTTTTTAAACAAAAAAAATAATAAAAAAAAATAACGAGAGTACAGAATAAAATACAGAACTTTTACACGTAACTTATAATTCTTTAAAAAAATTAAAAATTTTACGCTTGGTAGAATAGATAAAATAGAAAGTAGAAAGGAAAGAAAAGTAATATTTTGTAGAACATTAAAATTTTTTTTGAAGTAGAATTTAATCACCAATTAAGTATAAATCTCAGCCAGCCCATTGTCAGAATCACTAGCTTTCATATTGCTAACATAAATTGATTAATTTGCCAATTACAAATACATTGTAAGCTATTATAAACAGATTTCCAATCGATGAAACAGACAGTGTATCATACAATACAACATCATAAAAGAAAACATCTCTTTCTAAGCTAAAACTGTAAGCTTTTAAAGTAAGAAAAGATAATATTTACATTTTATAGATATAGAATGTGTCCGCAGTATTTACAGCGTTTGCTACTTTTTAGAAAAGTTTTCAATTTCTTAATTACTAGAACATCAACATCGATACTTACAAGTCCAGATTGAACCAAAAAGATGCATTTTACTGCGATGCTTTGTGTCGTGCTTGCGTGTTTTGATACGTACCTTTTTGACGAAGAGACACTTTTTTTAGACCTTATTCGAATCAAAGCGCGACATGCAAGTGCTGCACTACTTTTATAATATATTTCGCTTACCTTGATGATATGATGATTTTTGTGAATAATCTAGTACCTCTGCCGCACCGAGCTCCAAAGATTAGTATGCCAGAAGGGAATGTTATTACGCATGCGTGCTAAAACAAACATACGACAGAATTAGTTAATTATGGAGAAACATTTGAGGAACAACTACATGGACATTACCTGTCATTTTCTTGAAAAATTACCATTAGAAAATGAATTTCAGAAAGATATCATTATAAAGATAAAAGTTCTTTAAGAAAATGACAGATTTGAAATATTCAACATAAGCAATTTTCATTTTTAATTTAAAGCACTTTTTATTTTGTTATTTTCTCTGGTCATACATTGCGTAGCGTTACATTCTCAATGCCAACCTCGTCCAGCCTCTTCAGTGTTTATAATATTTTGATTTAACAATTACCTTTTTCAACTTCCTCATTTAGAATATCATCTAGAATACTTCTTTGTCTCTGGCTTCGTTTTAGTAGAGCTTCCAGGTCATCATCTACTTCTTCCACCTCTTCCAAACTCTTTAGTTTAGTTTCGCTTATTTTCTTTCTTTCGACTGTCGTTTCTGTTACGTCTTTCGTCATATTACCAATATTTTTCATAGGGCCTAATACTAATTCCTCGAAAATTCTATTTTTGACATCGTTTATTTTTTTGTCTAGTGCTATCATCTCGTTGTCGAATTCCTTCGATATGTGAATAAGTTTGTCTGTGATGTCGTTCTCGTATACCTTTTCTGACTTTTCTTTAACGATTAATGACTCTTCATTGTCTTCGTCTAAGATGTAATCTTCTTTATAAGAGGACTGACGTACGTATGAATCTTTACTGAAAACTTTTCTATTTTCATCGATATCAAATATAGATTTAGAAAGATCTTCAATAGATATTTCTCTGGATAAAGATTCATTTTGCCAGCTCATTTCGTCTTCTGAGACAGACATAATTGATATGGTACGGTTCGAACCTTGTCTGCCACATCGTGATGCTCTATCAGCCTCAGAATCTGTTTGCGGCTCTTCAATGATTCCATATACACCTCTTCGTACGTGATCAGGTATTGTATAATGACCCGTATCAGTTAAAAAGTAACTATGACTAGCTATTTCTTCCACTTCTAAAGATGTAGTGTGAGGATTATTTGGATGTATAATTCTTCTTCCATTAAAATCATCGTCATCATCATAATAAATTGATTTTGACGTCATTTTGTGCAAAGTGCGCGTTTCGGCTGGACCTATCAGTTAAAATAGCATTATGTTGATTTTCTAAAATTTATTTAACTATTTAGGAAGTGATATTAGCGAAATGTAATATATATATCGTGATAAATTTAAGTATTTTTTTAAAATTCAATTATGAAATATTAAACGATGGACATGTGCGTTAATACGTGAGGAAAGAAGGAAGGAAGCGTTATACTGACCTGTCACAATAGTGCCGTGAGACTTAGTGCTGCTGACTTTAGAGACTATAATAGATCCATCGCCGCCTGTCTTGAATGTGGTAACTGTTTCGAAAACTCGGCCTAAACATACAAATCACACTAGGGTTGTTAAAAACACAGTGTTAAAACATGCATTTATTTTGAGCGAAAACATAAATTTCTCGCATACTAAAAGCTGTTCGCTATTTTGAAGAAAGTAAGCGTCGAAGCGTGTATAATGTATACCTTCAGACTCAGCACTTAACGGTTCTTCAGTAGCTTGTTTTTTAACCGATTTACGCTTGGGTGTTTTTAGGTCTTCCGGTATAGGCACTTCTTCGATAATATTTGGCTCAGTGGCTCCCCTTTCTCCTACTTCTTTCTTAGTGACAACCTCTTCAACTAATGGTTTCTTATTTTGCTCATTATGATTTTCATCCCAAAAAGACTTTTCTTCGGCTGTTTCTGGTTCTGAGAAAGATTTTTTTGCAGCATCACTCGGGATTGATTCTATTTCTTCTATCACAGGTTTACTAGGCTTATTATCATCGATGTCATCCCAGAAAGATTTTTCTTCGGCTACTTCTGCTGGAGTAGTAGATTTTTTAGCTTTATTAGGAATTGGAGTATCTGGTTCGTCAATAATAGGCTGTTGGCTTTTGTTGTCATCCACATCATCCCAGAAAGATTTTTCGACTTCCTCAGGTTCCGTAAAAGATTTTTTGGCTGTTCTCTTTGATGATTTATCAACATCATTTACGGTCACTTTTTTAACTTTCTCGTCATCTTCATCACCCCAAATTGATTTTTCTTCTACAATTTCTGCTTGAGTCTTATCTGTCTTTGCTTTCTGTTTTTCTACTTTACATAAATCATCTTCTAAAACCTTCTTCGCCTGTGTGCAATCACCATCGATTTCATTTTCAACCACATCTTCTTTAGTGAATCTCGAATGAACCTCTCGTGCTATTGAACACAATTAAAAAATGTGACAGTAATACATGGAATATTATAATGGGATGTACCCATTAGTAGTAAAAACATCACAAATGGTAGGTAAGGTAATCAAAGGTTGTGCAGGATAAAGTGAATATAATGGTCGTGAGTGAACTACATCAGCATTCTAGTCTATTGAATGCTTCCATGAATTAAATACCATATACTTATGGTGGTATCTATGACACCAAAACAAACTAACGTGCGAAAAGTAGTATCTAAAATTATATTTCACTACTTAGTTAACTATAACTACTTTACCATTATATTATCCACCGGGGTGCCGATTCTGTCGATTCTTGACAGATTCGTTTTGAGATATCTTACCATTTGCCAGTGTGTAGTATAAATTTGTGCCTGATTTATAAATACGTAATAGATGTGTAGTGTAAGCTTTAATATTTGTCTTAATACGACATCGTGACATACTAAAGACGCTTGCGGTTTAGCGTGAAAGTTAGAAAATAATTTTGGTGCACAACATTTTGAAATATTTTGAATTCATGAATTCTTAGGCCAAAAGTGTTTTTCTACTGCCAAATATGTAATAATTTTCACCGCATTTTTCGATGATAATACTTACTGTGTACGGTGACCGTGCTCTTTGACGAGACACTACCCATTTCGTTTTCAGCCCTCACTTCATATTCTCCACCGTCTTCTTCTTTTACCAAAGTAACGGTGAGATGATAGTTCTCAAGCCTGTAGGGAGAAATTATATATTGCCGATTATACACACATCAAAAGTGTCTAGGGATCAAGCATTTTTATGCGGATTTCTTGAGATTGAGATGTGGCTTTGGCCCTGGCCTGCTCAGTCGCCAGACTTGAACCCGATTGAGCATGCATGGGATATGCTACAGAGAAGAGCTCTGCCGAATATGGAGGGTACCCAGTCGCAAGAAGACCTTTTTTTGTTGTTGCAACGAACATGGGCGGCCATTCCACAGCGTGATTTGGATGAACTCATTTTGAGTTCATCGATTCTTGTGTTGTTAGTGTTCGCGGTAGAAACACGGATTATTAATTGTTTAAGTTACCTAATAAAATTTTAAAGAAAACTGTTATTTCAGTCTTTTTTTCGAACTTTAATGTTAGTGGTTCAAATGTCAAAAATCCCTTTATTAGGAAAATGGCAAATTTCTTTATTAATGCAAAGGTGACTTGGTTTATCGTTACTGTGACAAACGAAAACACTTTATTTGATGAATCCTTAAAGAAAATTTTAATTAATATCAATCAGGAGAAAAGTTATTGCAAAAATATATGTTGATCCCTAGACACATATGTTGATCCCTAAACACTTTTGATATGTGTATTTACTAATTGGGGAATGTAGCAGCACTATTACTTTGTCAAATATTTTATCGTGTGTTTATTTAATATTTAGTATATTTAATATTGCGTTTAATTGAACTTTAATCAAAGTATTATTTAAAAAGCAAGTATCTCTCATTTCACCTCTTAGTATCTCTTTCAATTTTAATCCTGGCATCTGTGTTCACTTCCTTGTCATCTTTGTACCACTTGACTTTTGGTTCTGGAGAACCTTCAACTTCCACGTCCAATGTCAAAGTCTGACCCGCTTCTACTGTCATGTCGATAAGGCTCTTTGTGATGCGTGGTTTTCCTAGAACGTGTTTAACGGTCATTTTAGAAAATCTTAATAATTTTAATGCAAACTTTTAGCTGACTTTGCCCTAGCTTTAAGTTCTTTCATTTTACTAAAAGTACTACATTTGTATAAACGTACTATTTGGTTCAATTTCTGAAAGTTCATAAATTGAACTTTGAAAAAATTTTGGATATGTGAAAATGAAAAAAAATATTTTGTGGTTTTCTTATATTATAACAATCCCTTTCGGGATATGCATAGAGCGTATTTATTGATAAAATTAGTCCCTTACTGTTGACGGTAAATGTAGCGGAACAGGAATCAGCGCCCAGCTCGTTAGTTACTTTGCAGGAGTAGTTGCCAGACAACTCAGAGGATACTTCTTTGAGAATTAGTTTATGAGTATTTCCACTATCTATGCGGGTGAATACTGATTTCTTCTCAGTAATTTCTACATCACCGAGGTACCTGAAATTGTAATAAAAGGTGTTAGTTGTATCTAAACTGTAGTTTTGTTATCTCTAGGTGATACATTCTAATCTTTGCCTACATTGCCTGTGTAACACACAATTTCAAATTATTCGAGTCTATTACTCGAATAATTTGAAATTGTGTGTTACACAATTTTTTTTAGTTAAATTGTTGTTATTTGTGGGAAAGAGGTTTTCTTTTTCTGAACGAACAAGGGTCGTAATGGTTTAACTTTCTTACCATTTGACAGTAGGTTCAGGGAACGCTTCCACAGATACCGTGAATTCAACATTGACGTCTCCTTCACTAGCGGTGGTATCCTTCAGCTTCTGAGTGAACTGAGGTGCTGTGCGAACGTTGAGCAAGCACGAGTCGGAGGCACTGCCGTGGACGTTTCGAATCTATAGAAAGTAAATTCAAATTTATATATTGCTATAGGGAATTTAGGATTTGATAGATATTTTTACTTTGTCTACAACATGATAAAATTGCCATAGAAAAGAATTGCGTCAAAATACATGAACTGGTCCGCAAGTAATGAGGAATTATTTATATGTCTACGGTGGGAGAGCCACGCTTCGGCATGAATGGGACGGCTCGACGGGAGTGATACCAAGGACTCACAGAAAACCGGTGTAAAATAGTGCTTGCGCTGTGTTTCACCGAGTGAGTGAGGATTTCGGAGGCCCATACCCCAACCCCTTCCCCTGGCTCCACCGCCTCCATCCCCCCATCGCCCAAATGCCGGCAACACACTTCTGACGCCTCTGGTGTTGCAGGTGTCCATGGGCGGCGGTAATCGCTTACCATCAGGCGATACGTCTGCTCCTTTGCCCGTCTATTACATCAAAAAAAAAATTCGCTGCATTTGACATTTTGGTGTAAATGAAATTACCAAAGGTTGAACCATTCTGGTGCAAGCACTTAAAGGACACGCACTTATGAATCTCAAGTTGTAGATGTCTATAGGCGATGACTGTTACTTAACACCAAGTGTCAGAGGTGGTGTCACCTGTTCCTTAGCTTCTTATAAAAACATATAATTAACAGAGAAAATAAAATAAAATATATTTAAGAAAGTTGATCTCAAGTCCTCACCTCACAAGAATATTCGCCAGCATCAGCTCGAGCCGCAGAGGTCACTACCAGAGAGTGAGCTTGACCAGATGACGAGATCTTAATAGATGATGATTCGGTTACCTCACTTTTGTTCTTGAACCTGGATAGAAAAAATATTTTATAAACCAGTCCTAAAAACTTTTTACCAGGAATGATGGTGTTGGACGAATGAAATTAAAAAAAACGGAAAGAGAAGGGAAACAAAAGGCCGGAGACGCACTTGTGACGCCTCTGGTGTTACGGGTGTCCGTGGGCGGCGGTAATCGCTTACGATCAAGCGATCCGTCTGCTCGTTTGCCTCCTATCCCATAAAAAACAAAGTTGAAAAAATCTACTGCTGTGTACGAAACCGTAAAGCAGTGCTAGTTACCATTTAACTGATGGTGCTGGTTCAGACTCGGTCTCAATCTTGAAAGTAACGGTTTCCTTCTCCTCACAGATTTTAGTCTCACCCATCTTCTTGATTACCCTCGGTGGTGAAGTGACGTGCCATTGCCAGAAGTCTGAGCACTGGTTTACTTCATTCCTAGATTAAAAATATAATGCATGTAAATTTTTACGTCGATGATATTAAACATGACAAAAGAGTTTGCTATGCCTATTACTCCCAACGGTCAAAATTAAACTGAATAATAATGTACATATTTTACTCGACAAAGAGCAGCTTATGATAACGAAAATCTTGACGAACAGACCAGCAAAAATGTTTAGATTTTTCTGTCTGGTTCAAACCTTATTAGATATTTTACAATGTTAAATGAAGTTTTCAGTTTGTTTCAAAGTTATTTGTAAAAAAATACAAAAAGAGTCTTACTTCGCAACCACTGAATATGATCCAGAATCGGTGAGCTTAGCATCCTTGATGGTTATCTTATAGATTTGTTCCGATTCCTTAACGATTTGGATGCGTTCACTACTCTTGATTTCTGCTCCATCTTTGTAGAATGATACTTCAGGCGAAGGCGTGCCTTCGACTTCGATAGTTACGGTGTGAGTGGAGCCCGTCTAAGTACATATAAGTAATCAAATAAACATAGTGATAGCCTATTGAATAATTTAAAATATTCTATTGACTTTTGACTTGAATTTGGCCAAAAACATGCGTACATTTTTGGTAATATGTTTAGATATAATTTCAGTGAGTTTTATTATTATGCTGATATACTATCATGAAAAGCAATTAATAACTATAATTTATTTTAGATGTAATCTTCCTGGAATTTAACTTGCTCTCCGTTAGCAGAAGGTATACACGCAACATACCCAGAATATACAAAGGAAATTAAACCACATTAGAAAAATAAGGAAGCAAAAGATTCAGTCACATACCATGCAGGTCTGGTTTTCGATCTTCTTTTTGATTTTGGGAGCGGCCTTGATCACAAGGTGCATAGTAGTAGAATCTTCTCCCAATTCATTTGTTGCTGTAATGTGGTAATCACCAGCATCAGACTGGGTGGCGTTCTTGATTACCAAGGACATGCTTTCATCGTCTTCGTAGAGGAACCTAAAACAAAGAATTTTGTGATAAGTTAATCAGTAAATAGTTATATTTCTTGATGCATTCACAAGTTAGTTGCCAATATAGCTATCATATTGTTGTAGTATACAATAGACTGCTCACTATTTTGGGTAAGTACACCAGTATAAGTAGGTAGTTTGTAAGTAACACCAAACACGTGAAGGACAAATAATGGCAGGAAATAACTCAACTTTGAAGTGATTGGAGTGCTATTGAGATTAGATCCATTAGCTCTATAACTGCAGCTTCTGGATGTTTGATATAAGAAACGAAGCATCTCTTAAATAAACGTAATTATAGTTCTTGCCAATTTTGTGAGTTCGAGCTTTGGCGCCGAGTATAGTTTAGAATTGATATGAACTATATTAAGTATACTCACTTGTGTCTGGTATCTGCCTCGATGATTTTACCATCGTGTTTGAACACAATGGATGGTTTGGGGAAACCTTTGCATTGCAGCTCCAACATGGCTGACGCTCCAGCTGACACAATAGCTTCTCTGTGCTCAATGACCAGCGTAGGCTTTTCAGGCTCTCGGTGGAGTTCATGAACAGCACCTAAATAGACAGAGATAGATGTATCTTCTTCTTTTTGTCAGATTTTACTTAAACTCAGGTGGAGTTTTGGAAAAATTACACTGTAAATATACGCTATTTGGTCTTTGCAGTGACTATAGATAGTGAGATATAAGTTTCTTTATTTTTCGTTTTTCTGTGATTTGATACACATTTTTTTACATAGTTCTGTTCTACACATAATATTCCAAGACACAGTATACTTTTATAGACCCAAGCTAAGCATGATCCATATTAAAGGGCTCTTAAACGGAAACATTCATATATTCTTGAGGAGAACTGTGGCTAATACATACACATTATATATGAACGACTACATAAACCAATGCAAATACAAATAATCATGCATACAATTGTGCCCTAAGCGAGAATCGAAACAGCGACCTTCAAAGCTTATCTCGAAGATCATACAGCCGTGTTACCAGAGATCGTATCATGAGAATTCTATATAATAATATGCATAGTACAATATATAGATATTTATATAAGACATTTAAACAGCGATATAAAGTTGTACATTTCTGAACTCACAGAATATAAGAATATATAGGAACATAGGCTTGACCGTTTCATGCAAATAAAGCGATCGTACTCCAGTATTTCAAAATTACTGTTTGAATTTCTTGCCAATTGGTTATTCTTTAAATTTAACATACATAACAAGCCCAGCTATTCACGTAACCTTACGAAACTGCTACATTTTTAGAGCTAGTGCCATTCAGCACAGAGACGCAACATACATGCAGCCATATTATGTACATATATCGTACGCGACAAAAATATTACCCAGTTTTATTCGCTTAGCCGTAAACTCGGTCGTGGGCGTGTCACAAGCATCTATGACAATTATTTGGGTCAAACACAAAATGCAGGGGTTTTCGAAAACTTATTACACTTTCTTTTATTTCAGCCATCGAAATAAGCTTCCAAAAGCAAAGGTCACCAAAAATTAGAGAATTCGAAGTGAACCTAGTTGTTTCATTCATTCAACTTCTTTCAGCCAAGTTCATTATCTCTCTCATATTCTTGTTTATTCTCTAATTTATTTTCTAGTTGTTATCTAATCTAGATTTTAAAATTTTAATAAGAAAGCTGATGTTGTCGGTTTTGTATGATTTGGTGAACATGCAATCGCGACGCCCAAAATGTGCCAAAGTGAGGATTAAACAATAGAAGTGTATTTCATTAGTCTACCTTGCACAGTAAGTTCGGCAGAACAAGAGATGTTGCCGGTACTGGTTTTGGCGACGCAAGTATAGATGCCTGCATCTTCTGGTTTCACGTGCTGGAATACCAAAGCCAGGGAATCTTCGTCGTCTCCCAATAGTACCTATTGAAATATAAATAGTACCTACTAAGTTAAATAATGAATAACTGAGATATAAAAGCAAAATTGTTCTGACTGCATTAACGGTTTATTACATTTTGTTTTACGAGAAATATTAAAAACTAATAAAATAAATATAATTCTCATCCCGCCATCTCGGAAAGTGTATTTTTAACCTTCGATATCTGAGTGCAAAATTCGTTTTTAACCGCTAGAGGGCATACATTGTAATTGAATTTAGAACATCGTGTGCAACAAGTTTGTGAATTTAAAACAGCATCAAACCTATTTAGTTTTACCTCCATGGTGCCGAATTAATCATACAACCTTTTTTAATTTGTTAAAAACTCAGACTCGGAACATTCTTGGTGTACTTTTTTTAAATTTGCTTTGCCCGCGCCATTTTTTTTTCACATCATATTGCTCAAACCTTATCTTGTGATTGTAAATACTTTTTTTGCATTTAGTCATTTCCTCGCTGAGGTGGGATGAAAAGTTACGTGTTGCACTCGAGTGCAAAGATTTTTCACTTCGTGCTCTTTTGGTTCCCTCGATATCACTCAGGATTCTAATTTTTGAATCACTGGCTGCGCTCGTGATTCAATTTCAGAATCCTTCACTTGCTCTGTCATCAAAATTGAGCTGAGCACGCGGTTAAAAAGCAACTTTGCACTCTTGTATAACAAATAACTATTATCTACCTTCTTACGGGTTGATTTTAGCCACATACGTAATAACTTACTTTAAATCTTTCTTCTGGATCGAAGGGTTGCCCATCTCGTTTCCAAGTGAAGTTCGCTTTCTCTCCCTTTTCCAATAGCCCTTCTCCTCCGGGGAGAAGTTCACCAAAGATGTTCTTGTCATCTGTAGAATCATAAAAATTGGTTATGGATTAGAAGTACAGCAGTCCTCTACCAGTAGTTATTTATAGAATAATCTACACGTGGAAACATATAATACTGAAGGAGTTTTTTGGGGAATTAGTTTTAATAGTCCCCAATACACTTCTATGAAAAAATATTGTATCCTTTTTTATACAAATATGACATGGTGGTTCACCAATGCCATTTGGAATTACTTTTGTTTATATGTGTAAAAAAATACGGAAGACAGTTTTTAGAAACAATATGACCAGGTCCAGTAATATATTTTAACCTGCTTCTAAAGTCCTTACAATGAGAGTTTGAGTTACGTTAGCCATTAAAACAGGACAGGATTTTACCGTGGGAGAGTCACGCTTCGGCATGAATGGGCCGGCTCGACTGGAGTAATACCACGGCCTCACAGAAAACCGGTGTGAAACAGCGCATGGCTGTGTTTCACCGAGTGAGTGAGGAAACCGGAGGCCCATAACTCAACCCCTCCCCCCCCCCATCCCCCAAAGGCCGGCAACGCACTCGTGACGCCTCTGGTGTTGCGAGTGTTCATGGGCGGCGGTAATCGCTTAACATCAGGTGATACGCCTGCTCGTTTGCCCCTAATTCCATAAAAAAAGGACTTTCAAAACGATTGAAATTTTACTGCCAAATGAACTCTAGTGCAGAGAATTATCGAATCGTATTCCATAACTATTACAAGATTGTTCTAATTGTAGTAAACTATGTTAGATATATTTATATTTAATTAATTTAATTTAATTTTTCTAATTTTATTTATAAATATCCTTATTTATTTACATTTAATCATTGCTATATATTACATATAATTTATATTGTTAAATTTATTAAAATCCCTCTCCAGAGTCTACCAATCAAATTTTAACATCATGCATAATTATTTCTGTACTATGTTCATATCGTTCATCCACCTTATGTTAATCTACTGTGGATAACTATTATTGGCTATACATGTATTTATAGTTTAGTAAATTAAGTTAAGAGTGACAGCTGTTGTTATCCCTATGAATAAATAAATGAAAGATATTTATAGTCTTTGTGTTCCACAAAACAGAAACTGGATCTGAGCCAGTTAAAAAAATGATATGCCATGCAGTTACCATTTTCTGTTCACATCAAAAAAGTCCATATATTAATACCTACTATAATTTAAACTTTTAATAAGGTCAAATGTGTTTGCTCTTGAGCTGATCTTAATATGTAATCTTGATTTATTTTTGGGGCTAAATATTTCGTGGGAAGATGGCAAATTTCCAGATCTTTACGTTATTTAGCAAAACATAATTGACGCAGAATTGACGTAAAGACAGCGAAAGCTTAAATTTGAGAGACTACTTAATGGAAAATTTTAATTTATTTAAAATATCGTGTGGTAGTATCTCTGGCAACATACAATAATGGAAAAATACATGATAGTAATCGGACGAACAATTTTATATTTATGTACTAGTTGTTGCCCGCGTATATGTCGGTTATCGCGGCCAAAAGTAGCCTATGTGTTATTCTGATGTATAAGCTATATTACTGGAAAGTTTCATCCAAATCCGTTCAGCAGTTTTTGCGTGAAAGAGTAACAAACATCCATCCATTCATACTTACAAACTTTCGCGATTATAATATTAGTATAGATATGAGTATGATGGTAATGATCAACCGTTTGAAATCGGACAGTTACAGATCAATATAATAGGTCTTTACCTATGAAATTGCCGTTTTGTATGCAATAAGTGAAAGTACTTATTTATTCATTTTTTTTTTATTTCTGTTATTCGAAGTAATCACCCATGCAATCGACGCATCTTTGCCAAGGCATTGGCAGTTTATTGATGCCCTTCTTGTAAAAATCAGCTGGACGGGAGGCAACAAACTCTTCAAAGGCATTTTGTCTCGGCCTGGCCTCTCGGGAATTGAATTTTTGACCCACTAAAAAGTTGTCTAAATTTTGGAAAACGTAATAGTCGGTAGGTGCAAGGTCTGGTGAGTATGGCGGATGAGGGAGAGCTTCCATCTCCAGCTCCTGCGCGTTGTCGTGAAGGAGCAGTGGGGACGACCGATTGACCAAAGCTGGTTGCAGATGTGCAAGCTTCTCCATCATTCTCTCCAGTTTTTCACAGTACACATCTGCATTAATGCTCATGCCGTTTTGTAAAAAGCTGTGGTGAATCACACCCGCACTAGACCACCAAACAGTGACCATCACCTTTTTAGGGGTCATTTTTAGTTTAGGGCATTGCTTTGGTGCTGAACCAGGGTCTAACCAACTTGCTGAGCGCTTTCGATTGTCGAACAGAATCCATTTTTCGTCGCACGTAACAATTCGTTTCAAAATTCCTTCATTTCTTTGCCTGTTGAGCAGCGCAAGGCAGGTCTCGACGCGTACGTTGCGCTGGCGATCGTTAAGGTCGTGGGGCACCCATCTATCAAGCTTTTTTACCTTGCCAATTTGTCGCAAATGGATCAATATTGTTTTGATGCTTACATTAAAAGCTGCTGCTAGCTCAGCTGTAGATTGAGTTTCGTCAGCTTCCACAATCGCCTTTTATTCATTATTGTTAACCAAAGTCTCCGAACGACCATGAGCTTCATTTTACAAGTCAAAATTTCCAGAACGGAACCGGGAAATCCAATAACGGGTTATGCGTTCGTTTGTACAGTTCTCTCCGTAAACGTTTTTGATGTTACGTGCCGTTTGTGTCGCGTTGGTGCCACGACGGAACTCATATTCCATAATTACACGAACTTTTAAAGTCTCCATTATGACGAAAAATGTTCAAATGTAATGATACATCGCTTTTTAATTATACAACGCTAATTAGAAAACAAAGACTGAGTTTGTAAATAGAATGTCATGGTTTTAAAACAAAATTAATTTGAATTTAGAATACAGAGCCATTACAAGCTTTTTTTATTTGAAATGACCAGTACTGAAGAACGGCAATTTCATAGGTAAAGACCTAATAGAAAAAAAAACGAGCAAATACCGTAGTATTTGTTCTCTTCTTTTAATATTTTTGAGTTTCAAAAAAGCTTTCTTGTTACGATTAAACATGTCGAATCGGTGTTGGTCTTACAAAATAAATGCAGTATTGTATTTGAATTGAGATTTATACCATTATTCATTTAAATATTTAGTATCAATATTTATAAACAATTCCAAATTAAAATCACCAAGTTATAGCTGTTTTATTTAATCTCACGGTCCCTGAATTCGGAAGAAAAGTATAGAAGAAGTATTAAATCAAGAAACTTACCAACTACAGTCACAGTGGCCTCTGAAGTAACATCGCCGTAGATGTTCATGGCTTGGCAGGAATACTTCCCAGCGTCAGCTTGTTGTACGTCGGCGATGATCAGCTCATAACAACCTCGATCGGCGCGAGTGCGGATTATAGTGACACGATCTGATTCCGATGATGTGATGATTTCTTTATCATCGCGGTAGCTGAAATAAGAACAGTTACAGTTAAGGCAACTATTAAAGCTAACTTCGGTATCAAAAAACGAGAAGAACTATATTAAAGATTACTATTTAAAGTTCAGGTTATCATGAGACCTGTTTTATCAGTTTAATAGACTAATACTAAATTATTGGTTGCCTTGAGAGACTCACAAAATTCTACAGTTACGTTATTATTCACATCCCTTTCATTATCTAAATATGATATGTTGAATTTTAATATTGACGATAATTACTTACAATTTCACTTCAGGATTAGGGTCGCCCTTGACGTTGACCATGAAGCGCAGATATGTGTTCTCCATAATCTCAGTGTCTTTCAACGCCACCAGGAAGTATGGTGCCTTGAGAGCATTTCTTTCTTTTCTTTCTTCGGCTGTTACTATAATGTTATATGAAGAAAATATATTATTTATCAAGGAAAATGGTATTGACATTTGAGGCAGTTCACATTGACTTGGTTTTTTATGATCTAGTAAAGTGTTTAATACTTTTTCACATACAATCGATTTATTTTTCCCTTCTTGATCCTTGTCACCGATTAATCCAGAATCAGAATCCAATTTCGATTGTGGTTCCATTACTAAATTTGCATAGAATACTTGCCTCAAATGTAAGTCATACTAAACATAAATTAATAATTACTTGTAAGTAAACGTGTAGGAATACTTGTTTGAGTGCAAGAGAATACAGGAAAATTAAGAAAGAGTTTATAAGATCTAACTACTTGTTATACGCATTAAAATGTCTTAATTAATGATCGCGATGATCCATGCAGAACGCTTATCTCTGTAAGTTTTACTTATAAAGTAGTTAGATTTGAGGAAATTGGATGAAACACGTAATAACAATGTGTATTTCCGAACATTTTTATTACGATTTTTTAAATCTTAGTTTCTATCAACCACTTTTCTCAAATCTATAAAATAAAATATAAAATAACACTTACACTCATGAACGACTAACTGAGCAGTACAATGAGTATTTCCCTTTACGTTTTCAGCTATAACCGTGTAAACACCTGTGTCATCTTCTCTGCAATGTTTTAGCTCCATCTTGTAGCTTCCATCATTCTCGGAGGTGATAATGCATCGGTCCATCAGAACATTGGGAAAAGGCTTGTTGTCTTTCAGCCATGTAACCTTCACGCCATCACTCTCACGTACAGCACATTTGAAGATGGCATTTTCACCAGCTGAGGATTCAAATATTTGTAAGGGACAAAGCTCGCACGGGTTCTAGATAGCATCTTTAGTTTTCATTATTTTATATTTAGATTAAAGTTATTATCACTGTGACTGATGTTGATTATATTTACATTTACGTTTTACAGCTTCAGTATCCCGTACGAACTCTTACAAAAGAGAATGTTTATGTAAAAAGCACTGTTATCTTAATGTGTCGTGTCAGTTAGGTGACTAAAAGCATAATGTACAAGCACTAATAGTGTTTCTACTTCTATAGGGTGTAAAGTGTTCCATAAAACTATGGTGGACATACTTACGCTCAATATTTTGGCCTTCTAAGGTGGTCGTGAACAAGGGCTTGCCATCGTATAGCTCAGATTTAGTGTTTATTGACCCATTAGAGATTGCAGTTTTAGAATACTTGCTCTTGTAAGAATCGCCATTCTTAACAGTTTCGTAACTACTCTCAGTTTTAGAAGAGATTCCTTCTACTTTCTCACCATCAACGCTTGCTTCTACACTATACTTTCTTGAAGCGTACTTTGCAGCTATGCTGTCAATCTTACTAGTGGTATCAGACTCAATACCGTACTTAACACTTTCAGTTTTACTTTCATGGTTGGATTCTATACCGTATTTAGACGCGATGTTGTCAATTTTACTGGTAGTGTCAGTTTCAGTTGTATATTTGGATTCAAGTCCGTACTTGGAAGCGATGCTGTCAAGTTTACTTGAAGCAGAATTATATTCATCGCCATACTTTGAGCTTTCGATTTTATTCTCGTAGCTTGACTCGATTCCGTATGCTGATCCTCCGTCAGTTTTGGATGATGATGAATACTTAGATTCGTAGCGAGAGGAAGCAGATCCTTCGAGAGCTCCTCCTGATTCGTACTTGGAAGATTCTAAGCGCGATCCACTCTCACGACGTGAATAAGATGACGTAAGTCCACTACCCTCATAAGTGGATGAGGACTCGTAGCGACCTCCACTGGATGATGTTCGATTGCTACTAGAGTATTCTACAATAAGAGGATGAATGTTATATAATAAATATCAGTTTTTATCTATATAATTGACGCTTGCTGTTTAATTTTAAGACATACAAATTCGTTTAATATTGAAAATTCTTACCTCCAGACAGCCGCGAACTGCGGCTGCTGTACCTAGACATCTCTTCGTCAACAACTTGCGCAGTGTTTACAGTTTCACTGTTAGTAACAGCTTGTTGTTTTGACTCGACGCCAGTTGAACTAAATTCTTCTTTCTTTTCTGAAACGGACTGTTGAGGATTTTCTTTGGAAGTTATTTCTTGAACATTGGACTGTATTGATGTCACAGTCGCTTGTAACTCTTCAACTTTTACTTCAGTTTCTTGAGTTGAAACTTGATGTTTGGGAATCTTTTCTTGAACGGTCTCGTTGGACTCTCGTTCAAGAGTTGCTGATTGAACTACAGATTGCTCAACTGATTGTGCTGATGTTGTGGTGGTTGCCTGAGATGACTGTTCGACACTTGAGTTTTGAATAGAACTTTCTTTTGTGTCTTGTGAAGTTTTTAGATCAGATGCAGCTAAAACTGTTACTATGCTAGTTTGTTCTGATATTGAAGCAGATGCAGTATTTTCTGTGACTTTAGAGGTCTCTAAAGTTACAGAAGATTTAGTTTCTGTAGCACTAGTAAATTCACTCTTTTGTGCGCTACTAAAACTGGCTTCAAATGACTGTACTTCACTATCTGCAGAGCATTCAGTTTTTGAGATTTTAATAACTCCCTCACTCTCTAACGATGCTTTACGTTTAGTTTGAAGTTGTTGGGAATCTTTTGTTGTCAGTTCTTCTGCAGTTTGAACTTCTTCGATACGAGAACGTTTCTCTTGGGCTTCTTCAGCTTCAGTAACTTCTGTATGCTCCCTCTTCTTCTTTTTATCAGGCTCCGGTTCTACTGGCACAAATTCAGGTGGTAGCACTTGGAGATCATCAGCTGCGTGTTCCGCTAATGCAACTGAAAATAGAATTGTTGAATCTTAATCAATCTAAATAATAATAATCATAATATTTTTTTTTAAATCATAGTCATTTAAATGAACGAGCGAGAATAATAGAATGAGAGAGCTAGTCTGGATGATTCAATCTGTTCTCTAGTTTTTTTACTCAATATAGGTAATTGCGAATCAATAGTGAGTGAGCAGATTATCAAGCTTATAGATTTGGGTAGTTTTCGATACCAAAACTTAGATAGGGATAAGGCACTGCACTTGAAGTGATTGAGGTATTCATATTTCCATTGAAGAAGCCACTAAGACAAGGGCAGACTGACTAATGCTTAGAATCTATTATTTAGTTTATTAAAATAGGAATAATTACCAACGTCACTGGCGTGTTGTCTGATCTCAGCGAGCCAGTTAGTCTTGACGTGCTCTTTGTGAGCTGTTAGAGTTATACTAAGCGGTGAGTTCTTCTGGCAGAGATCAAACTTGAATTGCTCACCAGGGATGTCCTTTACTTCAACGTCCGGTAACTGGAAATATACAAAACAGATTAGTATCATCTTATCAGCTCTTTGGCCAAGAAATAGAATGATGATATGAAAATGTAAAAAATAGTGATAAAACTAAATGTAATTGAAAGTCACTTTAAATTAGCAAACCCTTAATTTTGCGACTTTTGTAGCAAAGTAAATATACTATGTAACAGTAAATTCTGGATTTTAGAAAAACTTTGAACTTTCTCTGTCTTTCTGATTAGTATTATGAGTATATCTGCAATTTTGTTATGTTAAGAAATAGTATACATTCCAGAAACTATTTTGGAATGTATCCAAACTACTATTTTTGTATAAATCTATTTAGAGTTGGATTCAAGATCGTGTTGCGTTAATGAATGGAGATATACTTAGCAGTGTGTAGGTTGACTATTTTAGGAATCATTTTTTATTTGAGTTTCAACAATAAAACACATTTCCTTAATAATCCTGCGTAATACCTTGATTATATCTTTTAGTTCAAACACGGAACGATCATCAGCGACCCTCTTGACTTTGCAGATGAGGATTCTAGCCTTGAAGAGGAACAGATATCGTTCTCTAGCTTTCGCCTCAGTATCTGTGACTGTAAACCAATCGTGGGTAAGCAGACGACCGAGCTTGTAGATATTCCCACGGTAGCCTTCGATGCTAGCGATGAATTTGTTGTCAGTAGCACGATTTGGAACACCAAGGAAAAGTTCCAAAGCTTTCTGTAAGTCGGAGCAATCTTCGCCGAGACGTGTTGAATACTTTACTAGTTCCTGGAAGAAGATATGAATTTTGTTATTTCAAAGAGTTCATTGGATGAATCTATCGATGAATGAACTGAATTATAGAAAAACTTTAATATTGTAATCGACTCCAAAGAAAAGTGGTTCTTATTTCTTTTGTGGTGTTTTATGATTATTGCTATTTTTGTTGTAATTTATGAACTGATTTCAAATCTTCTTTTTTTGTTTTAGAAATTCCATACTTACTAATCCATTTGGTCCTATTCAAGTTAAATTTGAGAATATACTTTATAACAATGCAACATGATGTTATGGAATCATGGAAGGCAGTGAAACTTTTTTCAATGGTTTGATTTCTATTAGACTTAAAGATGCCGCACATTTTATCATTTGATTTATTGATAGTTCTATTGTACTATTTTTCATTCACTTTTAATTTGTTTACTGCATATTGTCTATACAAATAAATAAAATTGGAGTGTCTGTTTGTAATATTAAAATAACAGCTTTTTACTAAATGCATATGTAAGTATACACGGTACATATACCAAAATATTTTTTTTACAATATTTGTCTGTCTGTCCGTCTGTCTGTCTGTTTGTTCCGGCTATTCTCTGGAACGGCCGGACCGATTTTACGGGACTTTCATTGATAGGTAGCTGATGATATAAGGAGTAACTTAGGCTACTATTTTTAGACTAGCTTCGCCCCGCGGCGTTACCCGCGGTCCGACAATAACCGCGGATAACACCGCGGGGTTCAGTTAGTTTTAATTATGCTAAATAAACTCAAGAGTTATTTACCTTTAGTAGCAGTTGATAGTCGTTGATTCTTTGAATAGGGAGCTTCAAATGTTCGGTGATGCCCTTGTCGTCGCCGAGTTTACTTGCTATGTCCTGAAACATTTACATAAAGAATAAATAAAATATCAATTACAAAATTAAAAGGGAAAATACATTTACGAATTCAGGGACTACGATATTTAAGAATTGTCGAGTCTAAAAAAAAGAAAATGCAAAATCTTATCGGGCAATAAAGTTATCAAGTATTTTCCTTCTAATTACAAACTTTCTAATAGCACTTTCGACACTGAATTGAACAATAATTCCAATAATATACATTGCCAAATATTATTATTACAAAATATATACGTAAACCGCCTTTCTAAGGAAAGGCTTATGTCCAGCAGTGGACTGTTAAAGCCGTTGATGTGATGTATCTGTATTCAACAATGTGATTCATAGGTTTATACTAGTACTAGCTGTTGCCCGCGGCTCCGTCCGCGTGTATGTCGGTTATCGCTGCAAATAGTAGCCTATGTGTTATGTGTTATTCTGATGTATAAGCTGTATTACTGTAAAATTTCATCCAAATCCGTTAAGTAGTTTTTGCGTGAAATAGTAACAAACATCCATCCAAACAAACTTTCGCGTTCATAATATTAGTATAAATATAGATCTATACTTATAATAAAAATGTAACAGGTCCGATTCTGTACATTAAATATTTTTTTTTGGAGGGCTCTCTATAACTGATACTGAAGCCAAAACTGTATTTTTTTTCATTTTTGTCTGTCTGTCTGTCCGTCTGTCTGTCTGTCTGTCTGTATCTTGGCCGCGCATCACGCCGAAACTACTGAACGGATTCAAATGAAACTTTGAGTTCATACTACGAGGTAGGACATAGGATACTTTTTTATCCCGAAATTCAGCACGGTTTCCCGGAGAGAGGGGATCAAAGTAAAAATATGTACTTAGTTGTAATTCAATAACATATAGTCCGATTTCGTTCATTCTCTTTTTGCTGGAAAGAAAAAAAAAAGATAACGAGAAATGTCTATTTTTTGTTTGCGACTGTACACTGCCTGTGGGAAGGTGAGACAGATACGTGAATATGGCGGTACGAAGTTCGCCGGGTCAGCTAGTAGTAAATATAAATGACTTAAAAGAGTTTCTATTCATGAATCGTGTTAACGGAATGGACTACTTTTCTAAAACGATTTTTTAAATGTATCATTTTTGAAAGACTAGTAATAATTAGCGATACTCCTATTTGGCCAATTTAGCGATTACATGTCTTGTGCAACGCAGTAAAATATTTGTCTCAAACTATTTACTGTCGAAAGAAAGTCTATATTGTAACGCAAGTTTATTTCTGTTTTACGCTATTAACCTTGACAGATGACATCCAATACAAGATATTTATAACAGTTTTTATAGGTCACACGAAATACAAACCGTTTTATATGAAAAATATAAATAATGTGAATACCATTCGTTTATTATTTGACCTCATTAGCTCCAAGACGTAAAATTGCGTTTAACTGTTTGTTTAATGATTCTGAGTTAAATTTCTGATAACACTATTGTGACTTGTTTAATTACCCGACTACGGCAAAGCCATACGGAAGGGTCTATTACCCTTTTTGGCAGCCTAAACTCGTAAGTCCCAATACCCAACAATCAGTTCAGTTGGTTTCACTTCATTTAATTAGGTGTCAATAGATTCGTAATACGCTATATGAATTTTATCAAATTACGTAGTTGGGGTTTAGTTATTTAAACTTGTTGTTTGGATCAAATTTTCAATAGTAGCTGTAACTCGTCTCTCTATTTACGTTGGTGAAATAGCCTGTGTGAGAGTTATGACTAGACATATATGAACTGGCTCGACGAGGGATATATTAAGGGAAGAAAGAGACTTTATCACTTTCGTTGTTTCTGTAAGTTTACCAGAAAAAAGTTAGAAATGGTCCGTGTGATCGGATCTCTCACCCTAAGCTCTATTAGTAAAGCATACATAAGTTATTCAGATCATATCGTAAAGCATCGATAATACAATGGCCTACTCGATTCTACTATCCATCGACTTTAAATAAATTTGTTAGTACAATCATTAAAATTTGTACTATTCACATGTGAAATCGAATGAAAATAATTGATTAAACTGTCTAACACTTTCGTCGGATGTCACGATAATTGTGTAGTCAAATGTCGATTTTTGGCACTTATTCAAATGCTTCAGTATATTGATATCGTGTACAAATTAAATTGGTTTAATCTAGTAGTAGTTGTCGAGTTATAAAAATAAGCGTTTAGCTTATTTTCATAAATAAAAATAAAATAAATAAAATTTATTATCTGATATTAACAGTTGTAATTAACCTATTGGACGATGCTTATAAAACAAAATTTCTGTTCCAAAAGCACTACTACAGCTAGATTCTAGTGGTAATCGCGTACCATCTCCGTCCTCCATAAGCGCAATCCTGTGGGTGACAGATGAGGCCACCAGTCACCCTGGCAGAAGCAGGCCGGGGTGGCGGCGCGAGCTCTACAAAGTGCTCACGCCCTTTTCTAAATAGAATAGGAGTGTCAGGGTTCCTACACAGGAGGGAGCCATCTACAAACCGTGGGTGGCCCAGGTATGTCAGGGTTCCAGGGATTTCCTTTCGAGGGTGTACCTGTTTTCCCGGCTTCTAGTTCCCGAGGCGGTTTTTAGTCAGTTCGAGTCCGACATAGCCACTGCTCGGTGGTATTCGAGAGGATTTCCGCACAGAAAAAAAGGGTAATGGCGTAGCTCGTCGTCTAAGATTCTAAAGACTCCTTCGACTAAGGGGTTCTAAAACTTTAATAGTTCACTGCTAGACAGGTCTCTCTTTAGCAAGGAGGTTTTGGCCTAGTACCTGACGCTGGCCAGATGGATTGTGTAGGGTTTGTGTCAAGTTATCCTTCTTCTTGCAGTGATATTATCCCGTATCCCGCGTAGTTTGTCTCTTAGTAGCCTCTTACGAGACTCGTCGGATAAAATCCAGCACTGGTTAAGTGTGCTGTATTGTATACATGCGTCATGAAGGAGGACCATGGCCTTTGTACTAAGTGGTGTCACTACCTTTGCTGAGTAAGCTTTGAAGGGATTCTAGGGTATTTCCTTCCTAAGATATATCCGAGTATCTTGCAGTGGTCTCACATGACAAAATGTAATGTGATTCTAGTCGCTTTGACAGTAATTTGAAATCATATTATGATTATTCTGTTTTCTGTAATAATTATTTGTCTTACTTCGGATGATTTCCCATGAAAATAGGATACACTTTAAAATTATAATCATAAGTTTTCAAGCCAACCAAAAGTCTTGATTTTAGGGTAAAATACGTTTAAAGATTTTATAAAAAAACGCAAATATTTTACTACCAAAAATAATGTTCCGTAAGTAATATAAAACTCATGCGAAGCTGTCGAAGCTCAAGGAATGTAATATTTTGCCGTTAGATACGAGTACTTATTTCTATTAGATGGTAAGTGGGCCTGCCAACATTTTAATCTAGAGAAGTTTTTACGGTTTGTTGGTAGATCCTAAACATCTGTTGATTGTGACGTAGGAGTTACGTTCGTAATATAACATAGATACATAGCTGCATTCTTTTATAATAGACGAGCTTTTAGAGGCTTGTTTCGCATGTCTCTCAGTATTGCTTTCATTAGACCATTTGAATTTCTCTTTTTTAAAACGCTTATATTAGCTTCACCTGAATGTTTATTTCTTTTTTTGCATCCGATTTTTGTAAGGGTGTTTTTTAACTTTATTCATTGTTTTGTCAAAAGTTATTATACTGTTTTGTATAGGTCGGTCGCAATTGAAGACGAGACGCCACAAAAAATAACATAATATGCTTGCGTTTACATTAGGACATCAGTTAAGATGTATCAATAAATCAGTTACACTCAAGGAGGTTTTAAACCCCATATAACTACACACAAGAAGCATGCCAATGTGATACACGCAATACAGAACGGTATCGTAGTTACGAAGACTTGCCCGTCAGTTCCTTACACTTCTGAGGGCCGCATCGTCACTTTACATTTAAAGGGAAAACTGTCCAATACAATAATATATTTTACTAGCCGACCCAGCAAAATTCGTACCGCCATTTTTTTTGTAAAAGTTTTTAATAATTTCCGAAAAACTAGTTTTAGTATTCATTCCCGGTTTAGCTTTCCATGGGTAGTGTACAGTCGTGGACTAAGAAAATATAACTCTGCCAGTTTTCTTTAAAATTTATTTTGTACGAACTTTGTCCTGACAATGACAAACACATAAAAGAAGAATTATCCAATTTGGTGCAGCCGATCGGAAAATATGCGCGTACGTATATTACAGTGATTTATTTCTATTTATATAGATTTCGTGAAGTCACAGAGAGAACTCGTAAAAGTTCGGTTAAAGGGCACTTCAAGTTTTTTTATAATTTAAGTAAAGATGACAAAAAAGTGTACAAACTGCAAAATGATTCGACACATCATCTTTTGTCCTTTATCAGGTTTCGACAATTTCCTTATATGAGAAAAGCCTGGCTCAGTTAAAAAGGATAAATAACTACTGGCGCCCGTGTACACCTGTAGTTCAAGGGTCACAAGTATGTTATCAACTTTTGAGTAAATTACTCCCCCCCTCCGTCTCCTCCCCGAAGTAGTAGTTTGGGCTTCAGTAGCCTCCTTCACTCGATGAAAACCAATGAGCTGTTGCACAAACTAACTACCCTTACAGAAAAACAGCTATTAAAATGAGTCTCCTCTACCCCATGACAGGTATGAGTAGATTCCAAGAGTGGTCGTCACCATACTCATTGTGTACACAATGCAGCATGGTGACCCACACTATGGCAGCCTAGTGAGATGCTTTTTCATGCCACGCTTGTAACTTTCTTTCTTTCTAGCTTTCTCACGATAATAACTAGTAAACATTATTGTATGTCCTGGTCAAAATTAAACATTTGATTTATGAAGACTCACATGCTAAAACATTTTGGTACCTTAGAACAAATAAAACAACTATACAAGACAGTCAGTAACGCAAGACAGGAGTAAACATTTCTGCAAGATGTTAAATTTAACCAGAAGGTATAAAATTGAAAGCAGATTAATCAAACAACAAGAAAACAAGTGGATGGTTATGGTAAAAGTATTCTAAATCAGTTTATTCCACTTAGGCATAACGATAAAACATGTTTTACTGTAAACAGTGCAGCGATTGGCGTCATAGGACCCATATTACCCATGGCGTCATAGGACCCTCTCTCCTAGATTAATAAAAGAAACAAAAAAACAGATTATTGGCCCACTTACGCACATTTTTAACCTCAGCCTGAACACCGGTATCTTTCCTCAATGCTGGAAAACTGCCGTTGTCACTCCTATACATAAAGACGGCGACAAATCAACTCCTAGTAACTACAGACCGATTTCCCTTTTAAGCATATTCTCTAAACTCCTGGAAAAGATAGTAAACAAAAGGCTAGTCGACTTTCTCGAAAACAATAAGTTACTCTTCGAAAAACAATTCGGCTTCAGACGCAAAAAATCTACAGAAGATGCTGTAGTCACTCTAGTGAACGCGGTTTCCAATTCTTTGGATAGCAAAGAATATTGCTTAGGAGTTTTCCTTGATTTATCAAAGGCTTTCGATACGGTGTCCACCCCTATCTTGCTCCGTAAATTAGAAGCAATGGGTATACGCGGTATTGCACTTGACTGGTTTCGCAGTTATTTATCAAATCGTCATCAGTGCGTTAGGGTGGGATCCACAATTAGTGACCAGTGCTGCGTTGAGGTTGGTGTCCCCCAGGGGAGTATTCTTGGTCCCACACTTTTCAGCATATATATGAATGACATTCTCAATATACCTATGGCAAATGCGGAAGTCTTGTGTTACGCTGATGACACCGTGATTATCTTTCGCAATACATCGTGGTTAAAAGTAATAGCATCCGCTGAACAAGGAATGACTCTCATTGCAAAATGGCTCGACACAAATCTTCTAACCCTCAATTTAAAAAAGACAAATTTCATCGCGTTCCACAAGACACTTGCATCAAAACTCCCAGCAGGACACACGTTGGCAATTCATTACTGCGCCCCTGAAGATCGCGCCAACTGTATTTGCGGTGCCATAGAACGCACAGACTCTGTTCGATATCTAGGAGTCATTTTGGACGAACGTTTGACATACGAAAATCACATAATACACCTGTCCGGTCGAATTAGGAAAACTATTTATATTTTAAAATCCCTTCGCAATAGCCTGGACAAAAACCATCTCATTAGGGTCTACAAAGCACTGACACAATCACTACTTTTCTACTGTATTCTAGCTTGGGGTGGTGCCGCTAAAACCAAAATGATACAACTCGAAAGAGCCCAACGAGCAGTTTTAAAAGTGATGCTACGAAAACCTTTCAGATTCCCAACAAACGACCTGTACAAAGAATGTAAAGTACTGAGAGTACGTCAAATTTTTATTTTGAAAATAATAAAATCTATGCATGAGGAAATTTTAAATACTCCTGCTATAATTAGTCTAAACCAGCGCCGCGTATATCGAACTCCACTTCCAACCATAAATACCACCTTCATAAAAAGACAGCCCATCTACCTCCGCCCTAAGGTGTACAACAAAGTTTGTCAATTACATACACATATTATTAAGTTATCAACGAGTGAAGTAAAGCGACTGGTCACAGAATGGCTGCTGAATCTTTCTTATGATGAAACGGAATTAATTCTTCCAAATCACATGCAATAAAGGCAAAACATAACACACTCACAAACACACACGCACACTCACATCCAAACACAAACACATACTCATCTCATACACACGAAAACACTCTCAACCACAGATGAATGAACACAGTTACCACATATAATTAAAGAGGTATTATTATTTTATTTTCTCCACTTTTTTTTTTATATTAGTTTTAATTTGTTTGTTCTGAAATTGTATTGACTTTATATTATATTCTATTTCAACTAAATTAAAACCTAAAACATATAACTATTATGTAAAAATATTCTATAAGTTAGAACCGCTGTCCTGCTCAAAGTGATGATACGGTGCTAAATTCTGTTGTTGCTCACTAAGCAGGGCAATACCCGAAACTATCTTTTTAGCCAATCTTTTTAACGTCACAAACTTTTAGTTTGATTTCTGGTTTTGTTTGGAGAGATTTTGGCTCAACAGAATTAGCACCAATGAATAATGTAAAATCTGGTCTTGGTTGCCGCGACACAAGCCTCGAGCTTAGTGCGGAAACCGTCGATAAGTTCAAATTGTAATTTGTTTATGTACAAATAAATAAATAAATATTGAGATAGGAAGTTTAGTCTGACTGAATTTGGTAGCTGACAATGAGCATCTGCAAATAGTTGTCAGATAAGACGTACAAGAATTAATTATATTTAGTATAAAATAAATATATATATATATAACTAGCTGTGCCCGCTACTTCCTACACATGACATTTGGATTTTCATGTTATTTTTAATTTTTCATCGTTTGAACCTTCCCTGGACTACGAAAAACATTTCAAAACCAAAATCAGCTAAATCGGCCCAGTCGTACTCAAGTTTTAGCGAGACAAACGAATACCAATTGATTTTTATATATAAGAAGATAAAAGAGTTCAGTAGTAATTGAAAGTATGAGATCACATTGAATGCCAGCAAAATCAAAGATAATAAGATTAAATTGTTAAGTAATGGTAAATCAATTCGTCCAGAATGAATTGAAAAAAAAAATTTTTTTAAAAGTGAAATACAATAAAATTCAAGACACAACTGCTACCATAAATAATCACAATCGACGCAAAGGTGGAAAAGTAAGTGTGGTTGAAGTAAAAAACTTCGTTATTTTTTACTCATCGCTTATTAATATTAGCGATAGACGAAGTTCCATGCTGCCATTTAACCATTTACCCTGCATTGCTATGCTATGCATGCTAATACACACCTACCGTGGAAAGTTCATGCCCTACCATGTATCACCTATCCCGTAGTCACTCAACATCAGGTAACATGTTTCCATATGTCCCCAATTACATTAAAAATATACCTTTCGTCCTTTTTAATTAAGTTTAGTAGTACTGTTAATGGATTACTTAAAACACGTTTTCAATCATTCTCGCGATAGAAATCGGCTGGTTGAGCCGTTGAATCATTCTTTGAAAGTAATCTTAAATATAATATTGTCTTTATCTTTGGGTGGCGAATCACTACATATTTTAAAAGAAAGTCCTCCGCCGCGTCTATCTGTCTGTCTGTTCGATAAACTCAAAAGCTACTGCATGGATTTTGATTTTACCAATAAATAGAGTGATTTTTACAGTAAATTGGCTAAATTATAACGATATTTTTTTAAGACGTCGGAAAAATCTCTGTCTTCTCGGAGTAACATAGGCTGCAGGTATTATATTCTCCGTAAAGAGCCCTTGCGTAGCAGGCAGCAGGGGCTGGTTGCTAGTCTCAATATATACGAAAATCTTAAGAAGAATAAAACACCTGACATGTTAACAATAATTAACAAAAAACTTCATTGTAAAGAAATGAAAACATGTTTACAATACTCCAGAAACAGGCCAATAAATTAAATGAGGTCAAAATTAACTAAAATCATTAGTTACATTACCATCCATTAAAATAGGAACTGTGAATGTAAATTTAGGAGGCCTTGACATGTCCAGTTAGTAGCCGCACTAATAGTATAGCGTTTGTGCAATATATGTTACTCAAAAACAACAGTACGAGATATTTATAGATTCAAAAACATTCGTCAGTTCAGATGAACAGTCCAGAATACTGACTAAAATTTATTGGTCTTAAAACCAATATTGACGACGTCATTGAAATTCGCATTCAATTTTGCGTTAATACTATTATGTGATGTAATTATAGGTTTGATTTTGTTAATGGAGAAAACTTATGGAATAATTCTTGCATGAGTAAAAGCTAGATACTCTTTTATAAGTCTTTTTCGACTGCACGTTTGGGCTAGTGGTTTAACGGTCACCACGCCGTTTCCTACTTCGCCAAATGTCGTGGGTTCAAATCCCACGTAGGACAACACTTTGTGTGATCCACAAATTGTTGTCCTGAGTCTGGGTGTTCTTTGTGTCCGTTTCGTCCGTTATGTATGTTTGTAAAGTCCCCCGCGACACAGGATTTATTCCTAGTGCCGGAGTTGTCTTAAAGGTTTTCCCGTGCCATGTTTTAGGAATTTGTTTAAGATTTGTCAATCGGTTTTCTACGGCATAAGAAGTAACCTATCTTCTAATCTATCTATCTCAGTGCCACATTTATCCAGATTCGTTGAGCTGTTCCGAAGTTATCAAGCAATAAACATTCAGTTAAACTTTGGCATTTATAATACTTAGTATTATGTATATCTTGTTGCTATTACTCGTTCTATTGTCTTTTGTTTTCTAATTTGTTCTACGTTTTAATTTTGTTTATTTTTTATTGAATTTTCATTGCCAAAATCAGGATTTTACAAAGTAATTTGTGGATGTCGTAAGAATGGTGAATCTATTATTTTCTTACACTTTTCTATTGGGAAATACAGCGAATACAGTTCTTTTCATTACTCTTTAGGATTAATTAATATATTTCAAATATGGTACATAAAATTGTTGTGTTCTTTTAATAAATGTCACGTTTTAGTATGATATATTAATAATAATATTCTACCATTTTTGAACAAAACACCTAGATCAAATCAAATATTGAATAGTAATACATATACACAAACGGTTAACTTAGCGAGATGTATACTCGAGACCTATGGCGTAGCAGTCCGTTAGGGAAACATCTAATGTTGCAGTCCAAATATTATGAAATTATAAAAATTTCCAGGTTTTGGGGTTTCAGTGGAAAATTGAAATACTGCAATTGAATCATAATAAGTAAATGAAAAGTAATTTGACGTTAACTCCACCTACTTTAAGTATCTACGTAATTTCTACACGGATACGCGATGTAGATGAAACAATATGTATAAATAACATCAGTTCTGAGTGTTTCATTATTCGACCTCACACTATCATGACCTCACAGAATTTTTACTTTACTTTTCACGGAGTGAGGAAAATTACCAAAGTTAAAACACTCGTTTTTGAAGAAATACGGTACATTAAACCATTGAACTTATGCTAATTAGTTGTAGATGTTCTAAAGTAGAAATGTATGTAAAGCCTACTATTATTAATATTTAGATTGATACTATAGGGATCAATGTAAATTATATTAATCTATCATGGCTCTCAAATATACAATGATACACAAGCAAAAATTGCCAATGAAACGAAACAATACATTCAGAACAGTCAGATTCCGAACACCAGACGATCTGTAGTACTACTAGCTGACCCACGCAACTTCGTCTCTTTTCAATCATTTTTCTCCAATTGGTCTCAGCGTGATATTAACTATCCTATCTTAGGCACGCTAGCAAAACCTCTAACCGTGGGAGAGCCACGCTTCGGCATGAATAGGCTCGACCGAAGTGATACCACGGCCTCACAGAAAACCGGTGTAAAATAGCGCTTGCGCTGTGTCTCACCGAGTGAGTGAGGATACCGGAGGCCCATACCCCCAACCCCTCCCCTCATTCCCATCCCCCAAAGGCCAGCAACGCACTTGTGACACCTCTGGTGTTGCGGGTGTCCATGGGCGGCGGTAATCACTTATCATCAGGTGATACGTCTGTTCGTTTGCTCCCTAGTCCATAAAAAAACCTACATTAAAAAAACCGTTAAAATCGGTTAGATAGTTTTAGTTTAAGTGAGCAACAACGTGACACGAGATTTATATACGATCGATATAGATAGATATAGGATTTTAAAAAAACGATGATGTATTAGTAACTAAAATCATTCCTACAAATTTTATCATCAAGATAAGTCAGGATGATGTTGGCATTGAATTCACATTAAAAGATTTAGTAGAAAAGAATAGTGGAGAGACTAATCAGTCACATTAAATCAACTATTACTGATGGAACGGTTTGGCAAAGAACATTTTATTTTATTTTATCACTATTCTATTTAACATTTACAACGTAAGTTTAATTGCTGTAACGTTTAGTTTGGTAAAGCTTCTTGGAAGGAATTATTGCATAATATTGTAGTAGTAACTCTGTAGGGCATGTTCTAAGGCGTGTGGGAGGGATTAGTCCCAAATAGACTGTTCTGTAAAATCTGTGACATAGAAGAGGCAAGGTCAACAATGGCAATTTTTATTGTAACAAGCCGGTCTCAAATCTTTGCTCTCGGAAGATCCCATGTCCCATGTTGATTTCATGGCATAAGATTTGTATTTAATATTACATGGTATTATGATGAACAGTAAAAGGTTGCACATAATGCGAATGAACTAACATTTACTAGCAATTTACATTTAGAATAATTTCTGGTATGATATAACATACCTAACAAATACAACATTTTGGAAATAGACAAATGTTATCCTCAGCTGTCCTTTAAAACATATTATGTGTTATTTGGGTCAAGGTCACTGAGCGCAGCTTTAACACACATCCTGCGTCCGCGCTCCCCAGAGCGTGCTCTCGGCGCCGCGAACTGAAAAATATAACATTGCCGCGAAACTCCTCCCACGCTACAACCGAAATAAACCAGACGCGATGCTTGTAACACTACACCCGTAACATTGAATTGAAGGGGAAAAAAGAAATCACGATATTTTTGCCACAGCTAACAGTCGGTCTAATTATAAAGCGTCTAATGCTAACTGTGATGTTATAGTCGTACCTGAGCGCGGCGCAGTCAGTAAAGGTATCACGACAACACAATCACAGTCACACACTTCACTCGAGCGAGTGGTCGAAGGTCGAAGATGCGCTGGAACGAGCGAGGTGGTCGCGTCCGCGGTTTCCAAGCGACTGTTCTTCTTCTGCCCCTGTACACTTCGGGCGCTAAACATAGCACAGCCGCTCACTCGATGAATTTTAGAGGATAAAGCCATTTCACTGGTGACGTCATGTGTTATCTATCGGGGAACACGGGAGAACTTTTGTCCGGCTTACAAGGTCGACAAACAAACCTTGAAATATCCTTAATAACTGCAGGTGGTCTATTTGATGGCTTTGTCTTATTAGTGTGTTTGGAATGCAAAGTATCTATTGTAATTATAGTAGACTGTTGATTAATAGTAGGGACAAATTAATAAGATAATTCTATGGTCAGCCAATATATTTGATAGCCATCCCCAAATGACATGTTATTTTCGCTCGGACAAAGATAGATAAATTTTATATGACCGTCGTCCTATATAAAAATGAGATTTATTTTTTACACTTATGTACGTTAGGTCATTGTACGAACACTTTTAGAAACAAAGCGAATTCGCGACTTTATATAAAGTTGTTTAATATTTATATGTTATAATAACACTTAAATTTCACAATGTAAATATTAGTATGAAGACTGAGATTGATTAATATCAAAAGGCTTTCACGGTCTTCTACTGAACACTGTCCTTTGCTTAGCAAAGTTATTGGTCCACTATACGACGCTATCCAGACCCGTGTGGCTTATAGTTTCAAATGCATTTGTGTCATAACTACTCACTCTTTATCAGATCCATTAAGTAATTCCAAAGAAAAACCAAATCAAATTGCATAATGGCTAATACCAGTTTCCTACATTTTTAGAACGGGATTGTATTTTTACGTCTCGGTTAGTATGGCCAAAAGAATTCATAGCCCTTATAAAGCAAATTCTTATTATCTACTTTATAAGTTTGACCGGAGTGATACCACGGCCTCACAGACTGGTGTTAAATATTGCGCTGTGTTTCACCAAGTGAGTGACCCTTCCCCCCCCTTCCCCTATTTCCCCCCCATCCCCTCCTCCATCCCCCCCATCCCCCAAAGGCCCACAAGGGTTAGTGGTTAAGGCGAATCTGTGTCAGACTATGTCAAGATCGCATAAAAATAGAGTGTCGTGTATAACTTGCTCTCTAACGTCTCTTTAACTCTGTCTCCTCTCAGCATATGTTTTTTTTATTTATATTTTGTAGTAATTTGTTTTATAATTCATTAATAATATTAATACTACCAAGTAGTCGCCCAGTGGTCGAAATTCAACAATTTTTTTTGCACTCTTTCTCCATATATACTCTATCTATGCCAAATTTGATAATACTCCGTGCGCATAATTTCGTAAAAAGGGATACAAAGTTCTTGCTTCACGTATTCATATTAAATACTGAAACTAGCCTTATTTTAATTAAAAAAAAGGTAAAGCGATCAGGCAAAGCGATCAAGCCCCCGAGGGGTGGACCCCGGACCCCGTTCCATGCATTCCATGCAAAAGCATGGAACAATGAATAAAACTGAAAATCAAGAATAAAAATAGCACTATCTCATTATTACCATTCACTGTGTACCCACAATTCAATTTTGGCAAAAGGCAGGTTGAATAAATTCTGCACAGAGTGGTAAAATTACTCATAGTAAGCTAAAATCTCCTGGAATTATTGATCATTCATTATTTTTTAATTCTTAACCTATTTTGAAGTAAGTAAATACTATTATGTCATCACCGATAATAATTATAATCATTTAAATATTTGGTGTCATATTTACGTCATTTTGGATACATACGTAATCGGATTAACTTGTAATCATTAGTCAAGCAAATAATATCCCAACAATATTTTTGGAATTGACTCAGTCATGACGAGTATCAAAGAAGCGTGGAATATTTTAATACTTATGTTCTTTACTTCCAAATTGTTCAGTCAGTAGTCACCATATATTATTGTAGAACACTGAACTGTCTACAATAATTTGGATACATTGTATTACGTCACGACACTTAATGATTCAAGTCTTCGTCATTGGATAGTGAAGAATAGGCTAGAAATAGTTTATTATTACAAATATGGATACGAGCTCAGATTACTAAAGAAAGCCAGATAGACGGTAAAGAACACGACAATGAATCTACAAAGTAAATATGAATTAGAAAGCGAATACATTCTCGCGGCAGTGTTTGACAAGCCGCCATATTGTGTACACGTCACCAGTGATTTTTAATTTTATTTCCAAAATGCCGTCTTGCATCATTAAACACTGTAAGATTAGTTCCCAAAAACAAAAAAAAAAGAAGATGGAATATCTTTTCACAGGTAAATACAGATTATTTAGTTGCTATAATTATTTATTTACCCGAGAATTATATTGTTGTGTCGGAACACAAAACCTCAACCGTACCTCGACTGTGAGACCAGTTTTTGTCTATTTTTTTTTCCCTTCAATTAGGGAGATTACTTGTTAGTCCAGACATTAGTGAACCTCATTTCTATATTTAGGAACTTGGTGCCTAACCTCATCTGAAAGTATTATTTGGTGATACATACAATTATTTGTAATAATAATTACATACAAACAATTTGTGGATGTTTCTACAAATTGCTGTTCTGTGTCTATATATGTTTTATGCCTTTAACTTGTGCTTCACATCATAATTGAATGATTGAGAACAATCGATAGTACAAAACTTGATTCCCAGGTACTTACCGTTTATCCGCAGAATATATAAAAAAAAAATATATATTAATCATACATTACAAGTACTTGCGGTAAAGTAATTGATTTTAGCTTTTTATAATTTTTACACGCAAAACGACAATATTATAAAAAGTTAGTGCAAAATAAAGGTTGCTTAGAGTTTGCATAGTATGTAACAGTAACTAAAATAAAAACCATAATATTTAAAGTTCTATATAAAATACCCTTTTTTCAATCTTAATATTTATCAAAAAAATAGGGTTTTTTTACTGCACACTAAAATAAATCAATCGGCGTTATGTTATTTGACAAGAACGTTCCATCTGGCTTTTTTTTGTAATCTGAGGATACGAGATTCTTTGGGTGATAATAACATTTCTTTGCCTCGTTGTTCGAAGTACAATTATTTTTTTTGGTATGGGGGTTGAAGGAGGAGAAGAGTCTCCCAATTGTAAGTCGCCACTTAAAATCGGCAACTCATAGTCACTTGCGGCTCTAAAGACCCTACCGTGTCTTGGAGAGCACGTTAAGATGTCGTTCAATCCTGGTTACTTTACGAACTTCTGTGGTAATACTTTCGAAGAGTTAGAGGCAGGGTCGTCTTTACCTAATATGCAGGGTGTGCGGTGCATACAGTGTTGGGAGCGCCGGTCGCGGCACTTTTAATGAATCTGCACGCTTACTGAAGGGCGCTACGCTTAATAAAGGGCGCTAGAGTAATAATTGCATACGGGCACTTCACGGATACTAGAATTGTAGATGTCTGATGACAGTCGCTTCATGTAAGAACGTCGAAGTTCAAACCTAGTAGCCTCTCTGTATTCTTGATTTGTCACACGAACTGTGAGAATTGAGAGCTTCAAACTCATTGCTCGTTTCTTCTTATAAGTGCCGAAAAACAGAAGAAGGAAGTTTTAAGAAACTTTTTTAGTTATCGTTGTCGTCTATTCGATCATAGGATCTAGCTCTATAACACAGTTCCACAGTTGGCATTACTCCACGACAACTTGTAAACATTCAGCAATTTCTCTCACAAGTTAGTTTTTTGGTCACTGTACAGTTAATGAGTTATAAAACATGTATTTTGTTTTACGTGCGTTTCTCATGGGTAACAGCTTGTCGTAAATTTTGTTTAATGATTGTGGTTCCAGTATTATATAGTTTGTAGGAGTTTAATTAGGGCATATTATTCGTACTTCGTGGAGAATCGTGCTACTTCTCAATACTTATTAATAATTTGATTTATTTCTGCCAGATATAAAGAACAAAATTTATCTTGAAATATTTTGCGTGACAACACTGTTGTATCGTTACTAAGTTTTCTTGCAGTGTTCTGTATCGAAGTGAATAACAAGGTTTTCTACTGTAACTAAGTCTAAGGTATTGTTTTTCAATCAGAAACCCATAATCTAAGAGTTTCTATGATAGTGATAGTTGGTAGCTCTCTTTAATCTGGTAACCATAGTAAAAGTTTTGCCTAGTTTGTAATGACTGCTGTGTCTGAGTTGTGTGAAGGTATCATTATTAGAGATTTATAAGATGTAGCGTATCTAGACAGGGTCATTTATATATATTGTCTGCTAGAATTTATGATGTAGAATAAACTTATGCAACTATTAGCCCATGTTCAGATGACGAGCGCTCAACGCGCGTTTTGATAACGCGCGTTTACAACTACATGTAATTTTGTTCTAGGCGTACACATGCTAACGCGCGTTTTTACAGGCAATTGTTAACGCGCGTTGAGCGCTCTTCATCTGAACATGGTCTTAATGTTTGAATAGGAAACATTGTTATACTAAATGGGGTCAAAAAATTAAAGGAAATTAAATGTCATCAAAGATAAAGGCCATGTTCAGATGACGAGCGCTCAACGCGCGTTATGTTAACGCGCGTTAACAACTCCATTTAAAAACGCGCGTTAGCATGTGTACTCCTAGAACAAATTACATGTAGTTGTAAACGCGCGTTAGCAAAACGCGCGTTGAGCGCTCGTCATCTGAACATGGGCTAAAGGTTCTTAAGGTACCAAATGTAATTCATTTAGGTACATGTGTTGTGTTGTCAATTTGTGAAGAAAAGTCTAGTTGATTTCATTGGATCGTTGTCCCAAACTTCGTCTGGATAAAGTGATACGATCTCATTTTAAACTTTAACTATTCTATCTTTAATTGTTTAACCCAAATGTGAGGAAGGTTGGATCTCTTCCCAATGTTAGTTGAGAAAAAAAAACATCATAGATAGAACAATAAGTTTGCCATCAAAATCTTATAGACTTCAGGTGAAATCACACGCAATGCAAAGACAGCCGTTTTTTAACCGCCGGTTTGGAAGAACAACGGCCAAGTTGACCTTCTAAAAACGTAAAACATAATAGAAAACGAACAAATATAAGGGAATAACATCTCCCAATGCTAAGTCACGTGGTAAAAATAAAATATTAGACAAGTAGTGGTTGCCCGCGGCTCCGCCCGCGTATATATCTGTTATCGCAGCAAAAAGTAGCCTATGTGTTATTCTGATGTATAAGCTATATTACTGTAAAGTTTCATCCAAATGCGTTCAGTAGTTTTTGCATGAAAGAGTAACAAACATCTATCCATAATTACAAACTTTCGCGTTTATAATATTAGTATAGATTATACAATAGAATAGAGAGAATACGAAACACATGTTGGCTAAGGGAGCAGGTCTGTAGAACATTACAGCATGGTAGTGAATGTCACGTGGATGTGGCTACTTATTCTTAGCTGAGTTGGATTGTAAGATGTGCGGGAAAAGAACTGTTCGTGAATATAAACCAGCTGTAAGATTAAGCTAATCCCCTAGTGCCGCTGAAATCTAGCCAACAAAAAGAATCGCGACACAATCGTAGTTACTTTGACAAAATAACTGTTAAGTAGGTACATGCCGAGCCACGTCCAACGTAGGGTTCTGTAGTTATTTTTTTTATGTATGGCCCTGCCAAAATGACTACTCTGCCTGATGAAAAGCACAAGCAGAATCCGAGTTGTTGTCGCCATACTCATTGTGAATGCAGACAATGCAATAACGCAGCACGGCGACCCACACCATGGCGGCCTAGTGAGATGCTTCTGCATCATTGGGCCTCCGGTCTCGCACTCACCAACAAAACACGACAGCACTAATGCTGACATTTTACGTTGATCTTCTGTGAGAGGGTAGTACCGCACCGGTCGAGCCGGCCCATTTGTGCTGAAATCAGCGTGGCACTACTACCTTGAGTTACCATTCAGAATAATGCGAACTAATACGAGGGATTCTTGGTGTTTTGCCGAGTGTTTAATAAAATTCACATTACCAAATTCCGTGCTGCACAAAACTCGGAAAAACTCAGCAATACTTTTGCCCGACCCGGGAATCGAACTCAGAGAAATTAGTTCAAGATAAATAGATGAATTAGGGATTCCACTTGCGATTGACCCCGACTTCTGACGAATAACAGAGCATTTATGCATACATGATTTTTCTGTAGCAGTGTTGTATCCCACTGATGTCGTCCAACCAAAGTCATATCATTTCACTAGAAGCTCCCATGCTGCTAGATTTTTTCCTACATTTTCAACAACCATCGTCATACTAGGCATGCCTTTTAAGTTCTGTCGTTTCCATATTTTCTGGCAATTTTGAATTTGGAACTGTTCTATATTTGAATGTGTTTAAATTTTGAATCTCAGAACAGTTGAAAGTATTAGGATTTGGGTCACAGCGTCGTTTGGAATCTGTCAGATTGCATACGAAAATGAATCTTTCTAAGCAAAATGTTCAGGTTCGTGCAATAATTTTCTACTACTTTAGAAGAGGCCTGACACGGCTTCAGTGTTTTGAAGAGGAAACATCTGTGCTTAGTGATGAAGCCCCATGTCTGCGGACTGTCAAAGGCTGGTATTTAGAATTCCAGCGTGGACATACTAGAGTTAGTGACAAATCTCGCGAAGGGCGCCCAAAATCCACCTTCACTGAAGGTAATATCATTGCTGTGAGACAATTAATTGTCGAAGATCGTCATGTGACGTATCGAGAGATAGAGGCTCTATTAGGCGTCTCAGGGACACCCATTCAAAAGATCTTGCATGAAGCGTTTGGTGTGAGAAAGCTAGTTTGCCGTTGGATACCGCATCTGCTTTCCGACGATCACAAGGCGGCCCGCGTCAGATGGTGTAAGAAAACTCTGCAAAGGTTCAACCGAGGAGAGTCAAATCACGTCTACGACATCATCAGTGGTGACGAATCTTGGATCTATACCTACGATTCTGATTCCAAACAACAATCTGGGTCTTTCAAGACGAACCAAAGCCGACTAAAGTTGTTTGTTCTCGAAGAACTTCAAAGAAGATGGTGGCCACGTTCGTTGGAAAAACTGGCCATATTGCGACTATTGTACTTGGAGATCGTAGAACGGTTAACTCAGAGTGGTATACCACAGTTTGTTTACCACAAGTCATCGCCAAACTTCGAAATTCTAACTCAAAGCGACGCATCATCCTGCACCACGACAACGCAAGCTCAGACAGCGCTCGTCAAACGATTGAGTATTTGAAGCAAAAAAAAGTAGAAATTCTTGACCATCCTCCATACAGTCCTGACCTAAGCCCTAACGATTTCTTTACATTTCCTAAAATTAAGAAAAGTCTTCGTGGTCAAAGGTTCCAGTACGGTGAAGAAGCAGTCAACGCTTTCAAGTCAGCCATTTTGAACACCCCCACTTTAGAGTGGAATAAATGTTATAATAACAGGTTTGAGCGAATGGAAAAGTATATTAAGCTACGTGGTGAATACTTTGAAAAACAATAAAAAGTACTATAAGGTTCTAGTTGTGTTTTTTTCTTCAAACGACAAAACTTAAAAGGCATGCCTCGTATTTCAAAGAATTTACTCAAAACCTTAATAAATTGTAGGTACCTACATCCTAACCTTTGTCATGAAACATTCGTGTTTTTAGGTGAAAACTGCAATAAATACCCTTCAGCAGTTCATGAGTTAATCGCAAACAAATTTACAGATGCAATAGTAGACGTTGTTTAATTAAAATGCGTGTAGTGATTCATGAAATTGGTACCAAAGCCGTATTCGTTTCTTCAAGTATGTTTTAAATGGCCTCCGATTCCGATCAATCTTTAAGCGCCCCAGAAAAGTATTTCGTAAGATTTTCAATTAGTTTCCTATCCGTTTAGAAATCTTGTGCAATACCATTCCAGAGCTATCACTAGATTTCCTACTCCATAGGTTTGTCAATTGTGGGTACTTATGTCTGATTTAATCGTATTTATATGCAAAACCGTGTGATTGCCCTCAATATGACTGGCTAAATTGACAGTATTCACGCCCCGAGATGCGGTGGCATCTAAACTATTCTAGTTTTTGGCCGATTGCCTAACACCCGAGCTTTTCGGCGCCCCACCAATTCTAAAGCTTTCAACTGATATTAGGATACACATATTGATATTTTGACGAAACCGATAAAAAACAATAAACTGGTACTATATTGTTACCACTAGCTGACCCACGCAACGTCGTTTACGTCTCCTATTGCCCGTAGCGTAATAATTTTCCCCCGTTTTTGTAACATTCTTCATTGATGCGCCGCTCCTATTGGTCTTAGCGTGACGATACATAGCCTATAGCCTTCCTCGATAAATGGGCTATCTAACACTGAAATAATTTTTCAAATCGGATCAGTAGTTCCTGAGATTAGCGCGCTCAAACAAACAAACTCTTCAGCTTTATATAATAAGTATAGATAATAATATATTAGTATAGATATAATAAAATTGATTACATTTAAGATGTATTTATAAGAATAGACAGAAGTAGATATACGTGTATCATTTTATGCAATTGTAAATTTAAAGATACAGCCCTCTAGTTAACTTTGCAATAACTCTCTAACCAGTTTGAAATGCCACACTTGTTAAAGTTGCTTTATCAAATTTATAGGTGGCGCGAGTTCCAACAGTAAATACGTGAAATAATATGGATGGCGTTGCTGTGATCTAAAATCACTTATGATATACAGTAACTAGATGTCGCTGGTGGCGATAAGTTATATTTAGCTACGATTGCAGTGAAGAGAACTGAAGGGTTTTTGGTATTTGAGAATTATTTCAATAGAAGCATAGAATCAAAAAATTTTGGATTCCTATCAGCTTTGACCTGTAAAAAAGGTCCAACGTAGCTTGTTTAAGTACTTTAGTATCTTGCTTGTTTTGTATGTTGGCTTTTTGTTGATAGGTATTAGCACTGACACTACACTACACACTGAAATTAGGTACCTACAGTCAAAACAATATTCTCCCTTACTTGGAAATACTGCTTCACAACAGGATCGTTGGCCAGCAGATGCTGTGCTCGAGCTTCATCGCGGCAGTATGCGACATGCTTGTCGAACTCTCGCTCCATCCGCAGTAATGCACGACCGAGCATCTTCGGCTCCCCAGCATAGTATTTTATACCTTCTAGCAGCACACTAGGAAAAGAAATGAATGAATGAAGAATGATTGATGAAGCAGATCATGCAAATTCTCATTTTCAAAATTAGTGGTAGGTACATGTACATAGTTGGTACTCGTGGTCGACATATTTTCTCTTGTTAGAAAGGAGGTTTTGGGGATACAAACGGGCCAGATAGAATGGTATGGAAGGTAAACTTGATATAGACCCATATTTAAGTTTTCCTTCTCTTTGCTATTTCCCTCCGTAGTTCGTTCCCTTTATCACGCTCTTATCCCTTTCACGAAGAGAATAGACGTGGTGACACTACCGTGGGAGAGCCACGCTTCGGCCAGCATGGGTCGGCTCGACCGGAGTGATACCACGGCCTCACAGAAAACCGGTGTGAAACAGCGCTTGCGCTGTGTTTCACCGAGTGAGTGAGGATACCGGAGGTCCATACCCCAACCCCTTCCTTCCTCCTCCTCCACATCCCCCTCCCTATCCCCATCTCCCAATGGCCGGCAACGCACTTGTGACGCCTCTGGTGTTGCGGGTGTCCATGGGTGGCGGTAATCGCTTACCATTAGGTGATACGTCCACTCGTTTGCCCCTTATTCCATAAAAAAAACAGCGTATTTTTACGGATTACCTTGCTAAATACTTACGTATTGTGAAACTCGCAGATTTGTCTGAAGTTGGAAAACAGCAGCTCGCGATTGTCAAACACGGGTTTAGGAGCGGTGGCTTTGTCGATTGGCTTCATATAGCGAGACACGACTTGTTGCATGTCCCTTCCGAATTCTTCCTCCGTCTCGATTAGTTCTCGTACTACGGCTCTGGAGACAAAATGCAACTTAAATAAGCACACAGTGGTGACATTCCTATATTATAGCTAAGAAGATTTGAGGCTCTGTATGTTTTTAGCAACATGGGTATGCCACAAACATGCGATTAATAGGTAGTAGTGGCTAAATCGGCCACTCAGCCGTTTCCTACTGCCTACTGCGCTGAGTGTTTTGGGTTCAACATTTTTTGTGATCAACAAATTGTTGTTCTGAGTCTGGGTGCTCTTTGTGTTTATTACATGAATGTTTCTAAAGTCTACCACGACATAAAAGAAAGGAAGATTAAAAGAGTATTAAAAAGGCGTTATGTCTCTAATTCAAGTTAATATGGGTTAGACTTTGAGTTTCTAGGCAATCGAATAATTAGCTTATTGCAGCAAATTGTTGGACATAATTCTACTAAATAAGTCTAAGTCCTGCTATTTTCAAGTTGATCTAGCTCGATTTTTTTTTTGTGGAATAGGCGGGCAAACTAGCTGACGTATCGCCTGATGGTAAGCAATTACCGCCGCCCATGGACACCTGCAACACCAGAAGCATCACAAGTGCGTTGCTGGCCTTTTGGGGATGGGGGGGAGGTAGGGGTAGGGGGATTGGGGTATGGGCCTCCAGTATCCTCACTCACTCGGTGAAACACAGCGCAAGCACTATTTCACACCGGTTTTCTGTGAGGCCGTGGTATCACTCCGGTGGAGCCAGCCGAATTCATGCCGAAGCGTAAACGTCGTTACCGTGGGAGAGAGTACCACGGTAACGACGTTTACGAGTTCATTACTGTTTTAACACATTCTTCATTTCCTATCTATTTTCAAGAATATAACTTTTACTGCAGTTCTGTGGTTCACTTATCTAGTACCTATTAGAAACTCGACAGTAAAATGTGCAAGAATCACCTGACATAATAACTCATGATATAAATACATGTCTAATAAATCATGCTAGTGGCCAATTATACCAACTTGTCTCGTTTTCCGCCCATAAACTTCACATGCCAGAATAACAAAATCAGGTGTTCAGACCAAATTGCCAACAAACGGTAATATTCCGGTAATTTTGGCGCGTTTTGACACGTCATTTTTGTGACTAATGTCATAGAGGTGTATGAAACTCGCAACTGTTTCGTACTGTTTGATGGGTCGTATTTCTCCTTGGATAGTATAAGTATATGAAGCTTATCTTATTTATAAAAATCAATTGCTGTTCGTTTGTCTTGCTAAATTCGAGAACGGCTGGGCTGATTTAGCTGTTTTTGGTTTTGAAATGTTTGTCGTAGTCTGGGAAGGTTTGGACGGTGAAAAATTAAAAATAACTTGAAAATTCAAATGTCACGTGTACGAAGTAGCGGGCTCAGCTAGTATCTCAAGAAAATGCGCTAGTCAGAGGCCTTCCTAATAAAAACTTAGGTAATGAACATGACAGGTAATATCTGACCAGAGTCAGAATCCTGACACTAGAATAGCGTAGATCTTAATCAAATTGAGCTGGTATAAAAATAACGCTGACCAAGATTTATTTTAAACTAGCTTTTACATGCGGCTTCGCTCTCGCAGAATTTCATCCCCTGATTTACCCCCTTAGGGGTGGAATTTCAAAAATTTCTTTCTTATTACTCACTTACGTTATATAAAGAACCTACATGCAAAATTTCAGGATTCTAGCTTCAGCGGTTTGGGCTGTGCGTTGATCTCTGGGTATGTCACCTTACTCTTTTATATATGTAGATAGATGATGTTGAATAATATATAAGCTAACAGGTCACCTGATGAAAGAAGCTACCATTGCCCAATAAAACCTGCAGGTAAATAGTCACTAATGCACTGTCGCATTTTTTAAAAGAATTATTTGGAACTTCCAACTGATTCTTTTGAAGTTACTAGAGCAGGAAAAACCCTTCAAACTTGGGAGGCTATATTAATATTTATCGTGTCTACTTTTGATTAAAAACTTTCAACTGATGTATTGAATCAGTAACGCCAGAACAGCGGAACTTGTCTGAATAAATTTGACACAAGTATAGATTATAATCTGGAAGAGCACCTATTCCTAGGTTGAAAGTTTAGAGATACAATAGACAATAACATAATACATGCACCTACACTATATTTTGGAATACATAATAATATGAAAGACTACAATTAAACATAAGCCAGTTATTATATCTTGACATTTATCAAATTTAAGGCCCTCTCAACTTTGTAGCCGTCACTCACTATTAAACAAGCACCCACGCCCTTACCTCTTGGCAACAATCTTGAATGCTCTTTCTCTGAGTCAGGGTCTAGGAAAATATGTAGAAAATTTATGATACTGTTTGTCATTGGGTGTAGTCCTACAGTAGTTAACCGGGAAATATGATGAAAGAAATATTTCGCTATTGATAGGTTTAATCTTTGTTGTGTTGGCTCCACGGGCTTATTCTAAGGATATATTCCTCATATTTCATAACTGGTGTGTAGTAAAGTTATTTTATATTCTAAATTATTTTGATCTGAGTAAATATGTATGTAGGTATGTATCCAAGTGGAAAGCATAAGCAAAATCCAAGAGTGGTGGTCACCATACTGATGTGGGCAGACAATGCAGCATGGCGACCCACACCATGGCAGCCTAGTGATGCTTCTGCATCTTTTAGTCTAGTCAACAAGTATGGAACTTGTTGACTAGACTATTTGGGCCTCCGGTCTCGCACTCACCAACGAAACACGACAGCACGAACGCTGTCATTTTACGTTGATTTTCTGTGCGAGGGTAGTACCGCCTCGGTCTAGCCGGCCCGTTCGTGCTGAAATCAGCGTGGCTCTACTACCTTTAGCTACCTATATTAGAACCTAAAAAAATATTTAAAAACGAAAAATTACCTTCAGTTGATAACAGAATAAGCAAAAAAAATTGATCTTGGCTCGGCTTCGATTCATATTTAAGATGAACATGTTCGAGTTGCGTTGGTTCAGTTGGTAATTAATCAGAGATATTAAGCATGAAGTACACAATTGCAGCCAAGAATCCTCTAACATTAATCAGTCGCCTTAAAATAACACTACAATAAACATATCTATTTATAAACGACATTAAAAGAACACAAAGGTCATTGGAATAAATATACATACATATTTTGTTATTTCAATTAATAACAATAAACAAAGGAATATCGATAGAATGAATTTTCAAGCGGTCTGTAAATCAGTCTTTTGGGATTAAAATATGTAAAATGGAGACTTGAAGAAAATATAATAAAGAGAAACATTTTTTCCTGTAATAGTGCCACTCGAAGCACTGACAGTAACAGAAGTATCATCAGTTTGTAACATGAATAACGTAACATGATCCAAACACGTAAACGCAATGAGTGCAATGTACGTAATTTCACAAGAGAGTACATTCACGCGGAAGCTGAATCTTGCCAAGATTCATCTACCAGATGATAACTTAACGCTTCGACCTGAATACCTTCAACTTTAATTCGGCGGATCATTTCATAAATTGGTGGTATTCTTGGTACATCGACGACGTATTCATGACAAGTGTGTACATTAAGGAAATTGCTTTAATTAAAGTTGAGGATGGTGACAGCTCTTGACGTGTATATTTTTATCATGCTTCTTTTGAAAAAAATATGGCATGGGATGAATTTATTTCCAATAAACGTCGTCATAAGTTTCTTCGTCTTCGTAATTTGTCGATGTTATTTTATTTCAGTTGTCTTCAAATCGAACTATCGCCGTAAATTGCTGAACGAAGTTTCCTCCGAGGAGCGCCAATCATCCCGGTCTTAGGCAGTCCGCATCCATCCGCTGCTAGCCTCATTCTTCAAATCGTCGGTCCATCGTGAGGCAGGACGCCCTACGCTGCGTTTGTTAAGTCGTTTCAAATCTTCATGAGAAAACGATACCTAATCTTTGCTACCAATAACTAAAATACTTTAACCGGCTGTATTAAAATCGTTTCTAAAGCCAAAAATAACTTTATAGCAATTAAACAGATTTAACAGTGGTATGCAATAAACTTTTACATCGTCAATATGGTCGTTTGTCGCAAGATCATTAATGTTCAACAAGCTAACTACCTTATAATAAGAATTATGTATTTATAGTCACATCATAAAGTGGATTAGTTCTACACGTGGAAATATGAATGCTAGATATTCATGGAATCTGAATCTAGCAGAAACTAAATGTGAGAAGCCGAAAATCGAACCAGGTGGCGTGCAATTGGAGAGGCCTATATTTATTTTATTTTACTTCTAAATTTATTGCACAAGTTGTACAAAGATGGACTATATTCAGTAGTAAACTGATGAGTTGATGATTATAGAGATATAGATAAGTTTATGGAATCAGAACAACACTAGAGTATGATAATCATCGTTCACGACGATTTGTTGGTTGACTAGTCAAAGATCCTTTTTTTCTAGCCCGTACTCACTTGCTGGTACAGAGACCTTCATATGACTATACACTTCAAATGATAAACCTACATAAATATTAGTAATAATGACGCAGCTTTATGTCTTACTAGTTGTTGCCCGCGGCTGCGCCCGCGTGTATGTCGGTTATCGCTGCAAATATTAACCTATGTGTTATTCTGATGTATAAGCTATAGCATTACTGTAAAGTTTCATCCAAATCCGTTCAGTAGTTTTTGCGTGAAAGAATTTCAAACATCCATCCATACTTACAAACTTTCGCGTTTATAATATTAGTAGGATTTCCAAAACTCTGTATCTTTGCACCGGTCGACTGGGAGAGAATGCCTCATGGCATTAAGACCATCTTTGTACTACATGTGCAACAAGTTGTAAATAAATAACAATAATTTAACTGGACGAATGGCAGTAAAGCCATTACAGTATGTAAAGCAGTTACCTTGCCACTCCCAACTGCGCATGTGGGTCCGATTATAACATGGGACACATTTATGTGTGATCCACAAATCGTTGCTCTGAGACTCTAGTCTCATGAATTGTTTATTGTGTCAGTCTCATGAATGTTTGTAAATGATTGAATGAATGTTCTTTCCCACAGAATGTATTCCTAGTGTGGGAGTTGTCTTTTATAAAGAAAGATTAAAACTCAAGGTCATAATGCAACCTTTTTCAGTCATGCGTTTGGAATGACAATTTTTAGATAGAAACCATTTTTTTACGATTTTCGTTTTAGCTAAAACTTAAAGTTCTTAGGTAGGCAATTTATAATTCAAATGCAATTATCCAGCGGAGATAAAAAGGTATTTTAAACACATGCAGCCAGAATAAGTAAACTTTTTGGAGTGTAAATTATGTTGTAGCTAATACACATTTCAACACGTACCTATTTAATGTTCAAATTGTAGCAATTTACAAGAGTAAGGTCGTGAAATTCGCTAGGTTTAAGAATGGCCTTTGGTATCTGACACGAAAGGACAAGGACGTCATTTGTAAGCTAAAATTAAAATGTATAAATATACATCTAATAGTCCGGGATCCCCGGAACAAATTTAACAAGTTATTACTATCAAGTTAATTTTTCGTGAGTGGCTTCATTTTGATGAGGTCCCACCTTAAAAAAAAAATCGGTTGTGGTAGCTAACACGCCTAGCAGGGAAAAAAAACTTTTGAGCGTAGGGCCGGGATAATGTACCACGCAATTTGCAGGACAATGTGGCTGTTAAATTTTATAAATATTAACTGACATTATTACATAATGGAAAAAAAACATCCTACAAAATCTATGGTTTGATCCTTCCAACATATATCGATAACGAGGTCATCAAAAATGATATTATTTAACAGCCACATTGTCCTTCAAATTGCGTGGTACGTTATCCAATATACAATTTTTGTAAGGTGAAAGGTGGGCCCCTCATCAAAATGAAGTCACTCACGAAAAATTAGCTTAATAGTAATAACTTTTAAAATTTGTTCCGGGGATCCCGAACTGTACCTACCTCTTTTTAAGAATATTATGCAAACGAGGTGTATGCAATTTGTAACGGTTAAAGTTTATATGGAAGAGCAGTGCAGACTGTAAAAAAACTGAATTATGGTCGAATTTCAACCACTAAGGGACCACTAGTATTATCTTAATACGCGAAAAATATGTATGTACAAAATTTAGAATATTTTAAAGTTCAATTAGTCGTGTGAGTTTTACGAGTTCCTTTTTTGAAATTGTATCTTAATGAATAGTATTTTCGTATTCGAATCATCTCACTTAGTGAAAAGCAGGAAATAATTGTTTTGAGACTATAATTCTGTAAGGTTATGGTTCCACTCAGGTCGAGCCATTCTATGTGTGCCGAAGTGCGTTGGTGATGATGTGATGTCCTATGGTAAATGTACTTACTGTCTCCTTGCAGCCAACGTGTTTAGGTCCCTCTCCACAGTCTGCTTCTCCTGCAAGACGTCTGATGGTACGAAACCCTGCCGCGTTCGAAGCTCGCCACCTTGCACGTCTTCTATCACACGTACTAGCCATCTGGAATTAGAAAAAGAAAATATAAGTCGTTTCAAACACTATCAACAATACAAATTTAAATATGGTTTTTGAAACCGAACGTAATATAAATATAATTGTAATCGCAACATTATAGTTTGTCATTTCTTGGTATGACATTTATGAAATTATCACTTGGGATTTAGACTTTGCTAAAACACGTTTGGAACTAGCTTTTGGAGAAAAATGTCGATTAGTGTCGTGTTTTAATAATGGCAATTCATTGTATATAGCTCTCGATGAGAATATTAGTGGCCATCGTGGTTTGACGGGCTAAATAAACTGTTAAAAGCCGTTGGAACGGCAATTGTATAAACTCGGTTCAGGGAACGCGGATTGGCTGCCGACCGTTTTAATTCCAATTGTGATAAGTCTAGTAATAAATCATCCGCTTCAGAAGCGTGTGATAATCGGTCAGAGCGACCTTGTAGGGTCGAACTTGCGCGAATGGTCGGCCACTGTTTGATTGTATAAACTTAATGTAAGAGGTTAGGATTGGGAATCCTCGCGATACTCGAAGTGATCAACGGTTGTGTGAGACAAGATCTGCGTGGCATAAAAAGAGGTACCTCTCTCCACTGCGCAGCGAACACACCAAAGGTAGACACATAAAGGACACTCGTGAGTACCTTGTGATAATATAATTTTCTTTGTAACTTAAACGGGTGTAGCGCCCCAGAGTTGATTTCCTTGCCGGAAAGACAGATCTTCGACTGATCTGGCTTTTGTCTATGGGCCCGCAGAGGCTGGTGCAGATTCCTTACTTTAAGGATCGAAGTAAGGAAACTAAACACATGGAATAAAAGACAAAAGCTTTCTACAACCTACAATTCATACCATTAATTTATATTATTAACTAGCTGACCCAGCGAACTTCGTACCGCCATATTTACATGTCTCAGCTTCCCACAGGCCGTGTACAGTCGCGGACAAAAGAAAGACTTTTCCCGTTATTTTTTTAGTTTTCTTGTACATAAACCTTGTCCTAACAATAACGAATACATAAAAAAGAATTATTTAATTTGGTGCAGCCAATAGGAAGTTATGCGCGTCCATACATTTCGGTGATTTACGTGCAAAAGCTGGTTTACCATAAAAACTTAGTTAACCGGTAAACATTAAGTATATCAGATAATATTGTAACTGATGAAGTAAATCACCAATAGGAATTACATAATTATGTAGTAAAAACTGCGGTTCTGGTTAAATTGGTAATCAAAACACCAATGTTTCAATGTCTGGTTTTGCGCAATGCGTTGGTGCGCAAACCTACACGAACTACACTAATTTATAGGCATACCTAGATTGCTACTTTTACTCTTGATCTGCAGTCACTTACGCTAATCACAAGACCAACGAGGCAGTTATTGATTTTTAACCCCGATGCAAAACGAGGGGTGTTATAAGTTTGACGTGTCTGTCTGTCTGTTGGTTGTTCTGTCTGTCTGTGGCACCGTAGCTCGCGAACGGATGAACCGATTTCAATTTAGTTTTTTTTTTGTGTGAAAGGTGAGTTACGTGCGAGTATTCTTAGACATGTTTCATGAAAATCGGTTGAGTCGTTTAAAAGTTATTTACTTTCTAAAGGGAACTCAGGTTATTATGTCGGGGGTTTTTTATCCTTAGATTATTATTATTTATTCCATTCTGACAAAATGTAGTTCCTTTGTTTTTGTTTTTGGTAAAGTATTTTGGGCAAAGTTATTCAAAAACGATATAATTTATAGATCGTTTGATAGTGCTTCTAAATACCATAAAGTCAAAAATCATATAGAATAATCATATTTTAAGAATTAAACACACATAAATCGCAAAGTACATATACAGTTGCTCTACTTATAAGTGTGTATGGTTATTTCAAAGAAGTACGCCTCCATGATTTATATGTGAACCCTGGGGCATCGACTTACTTGCAGTTCATTAATACGAGAACACTGACTGGGAAAGTGAAAAGCAATTTCACGCCCCAAAATTGTTATAATTAGAAAAAATTACAAAGAGATACTCAAGTTTTTGGTTTCGCTGTCAATCTCTCGGTTATATGTGACGTCAACGACCATCGCCCTCTGTGACTGAGGTACTCTTTTTAGGGTTCCGTACCCAAAGCGTAAAACGGGACCCTATTACTAAGACTTCGCTGTCCGTCTGTCTGTCCGTCCGTCTTTCACCAGGCTGTATCTCATGAACCGTGACAGCTAGACAGTTGAAATTTTCAGAGATGATGTATTTCTGTTGCCGCTATAGCAACAAATACTAAAATACAGAATAAAATAAATATTTAAAGGGGCTCCCATACACCAAATGTGTTTTTTTTGCTCGATATTGATAAAGGAAACAGGTAGACGCTTGAAATGTATAGATAATGGTACGGAACGGTAGTCACATTGTACAAAAAATAACAAACACTGTGAATTCATTATGTCAATCACGTGTATGTGATCCAGAATTCTCGTAAAACAAAATATTTATTATCTCTTTCGTATACAAGATGTAAATATTACATAAAGTAATAATAGTGTTTGGACAAACGGGTCGCGTGCGATATAAAGAATGTTATTTCGACATCATTCAATGAATCAAAATTTCATTCGCAATTGAGACAAAGACAGTAACAAGCTGCTTGAAAGATGTTTATCACATAATTACATATTTTTTTATTTTAAAAACAACTAGTTAGATTAAACATTATTAACTTACATTCAATATCTATTTTGACAGAGCTTTATAAATGTTTGAATAGGAGTTTTTCATAAGGTAACGGTATTATTTCATAAAAAAAACATGCTATAATTGGAGTAAGTGTCTGAGACATAGACCATCGAATTGGATTGAATCTATTAAAACAGAGGCGGCTTTTATGAGTGGTGAGCAGGTTAAACCGCCTCGCCGGGGATTTCGTGCATTCGTGCAATAATGAGGATTTCCTTGTTTAATTTACCTGTCATTTTGACAGGTTTTAGTATCAACTGTGTAAATCAGTCTACCCTAACATGTTTGAGCAGCAATATGTGTTGCATTGCATTTTTTGTATAAAGCACTATCATAAAAACTTAAACCCCAAAGGCAAGGACGTCGCGCGTCGTAATGAACTACCCGCCCGGGGCCTCGTAATATATAAGTTACTGTATTTAAACATCTGAAGAGATCTTCATCAATTATGGGCGAGAATCGTCTCAATCAAGTAACTTTGAACCAAAAAGGAAAAACTGCATCATAATCGGTCCAATTATGTAGAAGTTGCGATATCACACATAGACACAGACAAAGACCAGAGGAAATCAAAGAGACGTGCTTCCCGCTGGTTAATTTCTCTACTTTATTTCTATTGGTTCTACCTGTATCTATTTTAGTTATTCCAAATGATTATTTAAATACTTAAAAAGAAAGAATGACTATTAACATTTCAGAGTGGTCCAGATTATATATTGAGTTGATATCTCATTCCTGTGGCACGAAAACAAATGACAGAACTCATTACTTTGACAAAACAGCTTTGTCTAAACCAAACTAGGTAACCGTATTCTCACGAATTAATGCACGAATATGTCTTTGTAATCATATCTTGGGAATCTGTGGCTCGTTTGTAAGATTTTGTGAGTTTAAATGATACAGACCGTCATTTGGACGGAGCAGCAGCTTTTTTATGTATTAAAAGTTTAGTTTATAGAGTAAAGAAGCGTTCACATTGGATGTTTTTTTTTATGTATTGACCAAAGTGACTCTACTCTGCCTGACGGAAATCATGAGCAGAATCCATGGTAGTGATCACCATACTCATTGCGAATGCAGACAATGCAACAATGCAGCATGGTGACCCACACTTTGCATCAAATTATAAAATTATCTAAGTTGGAACTATCAGGGTTTATTGCAGGAGTGTTACATTTTGGAACATATGGGTCGGTTCCACTCTAGAGTGATAGTACGGCCCAAGAGCAAGCAAATGTTAAGCATTTTTTTGCACATCTGACACATCTTAAATTATTTTAATTATTTAGAAGAAATGGTAATATAACTAATTAGTTGCTCGAAATGGGCTCCATTTTCTTGGATACACAAATGTATTCTTCTAACGAATTCATTTCTAGTAACCTTTGAAAACGTGTTGTGGTGAATATTGTAAATAGTATTCTGAACTTCAACTCTCAACTAGTATTCGCATAAGATTTAAAGTAAATTAGATTTTTACATATCCCCACAAAAAAATTCTAAAGGGGTGAGATCTGATGACCTCGCAGGCCATCCGATTGTGCCCTTTTTTCCAATCCAGGTATTAAAATGGTTATTATTGTAGGCAGTAGTGATTCTGCTGTTATGGGCTGGAACACCATCTTGCTGCAGAATTATTTGGTTTCGCTCTGAACAGATGGATCTTTGAGTAAAAGTGCTTTAACTTGACCCATTGAATTTATAAGTCGAGATTTCATGGTTTTCGTCTCATTTGATTTATCAAGTTTGTTAGAGAGATTTCATTCTCATACTTGACCCTAACGATCGATGCAATAAAAGTACAGGCTGTAATTTTTTAATTTTAGTCGGTTCGATTCCCGGGTGTGGCAAGCGAATTTTCGGAAATCTTTAAATGCAGTTTTCTTTCTTTTCAAAAATAAAGGAATGCTTTCTTTGAGTAAAATTTTCTATCTACATTATTAAGAGTACTTTCCCTTTAGGTGGCATTACAAAATTCCACCCTGTATAGCTTGAAACCGACGAAGTAACTTTTAACAAATGGTTTTATTTGCATCCCCTCTATTGTTATTCTACTTGGCAGTTTTATTTCAAATGAAGTGCAATACGTTAAAATATAAAAAATCTTACCTAAAAGTTCTAAAATGACACTAATGACAGCTGTCACAGAGATCAAATTAGATTTTAAAGTTAGCATCGGTTGACCTGTCTGTTCGTTAACCCCCTTTGTTCTGTTTGCTAGTGCACCGCCAAAAAAATGCTTAAATATAAAATACAAGAAATTAGGATTGACAGATAAATAAAAATATATTTAACGATCACTTTAAAGCATACTTTAGTTTTATATTCCACATAAAAATATCTAAGTTTTAATGTTGGTAATAAAAAGATAACTTTACATGACGTTTCATTGGCAATTATTACGTAGATATAGAAAAAAAAACATTAGTCTGTCAAAATAAGCCGTACAATAAATAAAATATAAGGATAACAACCTTCGAATTCAGTTCGCTTTCAGGGTTGTGGAGTTTCGAACTCTGTCGTTCCGCAGAATAATTTACATTCAGGCAAAAACCGGTGGAAGTGGTAGCCGACCCCAAATAACTGAACTGCCTCGGTGGCGTAGTGGTAGTGAATGCGACTCCTGTGCGAGGTCTCGGTTTCAAATCCTGGGTTGGATCCAATGTTTGTGTGATCTACAAATATTTGTTTCGGAGTTTGGGTGTTTTCTATGTATAATATGTATGTATTTACAAAAAAAGTATATATGTATTTATATCATTTGTCTTGTTCCCATAACACAAGCTCTGCTTAGCTTGGGACTAGATGGCGTTGTGTGTTAGATGTCCGAAATATTAATTTAAAATAATAATAATAATCTTGGGAATAATAAAAGTTATGGAGATGATTATTCACGTACCTATTCTAAATCTTGTGTCCATTCTCATTATAGACAAATTACAATCAGAGACAAAATAAATAAATGATGCTTATAAATTATTTTGGGCAGTTAATTGTCTTGGGCTGGAATAAAAAAATACACATACCTAATCGTTATTATTTCATATTAAACTAGCTGACCCGGCGAACTTCGTACCACCATATTCACATATCTGTCTCAGCTTCCCACAGGCAGTGTACAGTCGCGGACAAAAAAAAAATACTTTTCCCGTTATCTTTAATATTTTTCTTTCCGGCAAAAAAAGAATGAATGAAATCGGACTATGTGTTATTGAATTACAACTAAGTACATATTTTGACTTTCATCCCCTCTCTCCAGGAAACCTTGCTGAATTTCGGGACAAAAATGTATCCTGTGTCCTACCTCGTAGTATGAACTCAAATCATGCCAAGTTTCATTTGAATCCGTTCAGTAGTATCGGCGTGATGCGCGGCCAAGATACAGACAGACAGACAGACAGACAGACAGACGGACAGACAGACAGACAAAAATGAAAAAAATTACAGTTTTGGCTTCAGTATCGATTATAGAAAGCCCTCCAAAAAATGTTACAAAATATCTTTAATGTACAGAATTGGACCGGTTACATTTTTATTTTATGTATAGATGGGCTTTATTTTATTCAAAATTTGAGTTGTATGTATCGCCTAGAGTGTGGGAGTATGTTAAAAAGACAACCTAGTGTAAAATAAACTTTATAAAACAGTCAGCTTCATAGAAATCAGTACATACCATTTAATCTTTAAAACGATTTGAAATAATGAAGCTAGCTTATAATAAAGTACCGGTAATCTATTAGAATTAGGAATTACTTCAGAAATTGTCCGATTCATCTTGGCTCGGCCGTGTGGAAAAACGCCAATTCTCTAAATCATTTTAGTAAAACAATCTCTTTCTAGTTTTTGGGTCGGTGTTGTCGTTTTAAATTGAATTTGACTAAAAGACGCTTATTTGAATCAATGTTAGTGTAATAACAATGATTCTAGTCTATGAGAAACTCTTTGAAGTAAGTTCTTCAAAGGATAGTAAATAAATCATTGTTCTAACTTTAATGTTCACCTTTGTAGCATGTCAGCCATTTAATAGCTTCTTTGTACAATAAATATCAACCTCAATTCATGATACTGAAATACTTGTAATGACGTGTGTATTAGATATTATTGGAAATGAAATGAAATAAAATCATTTATTCTGCAATCAGGTCTCATGAACACTTTTGCAAGTCAAACTTTAACTGGACTAGCCCTAAGAAAGAAAGGATGAAACATACTCGGAGATCATGGTCTCTTTTAAAGTCCAGACAATCTTTCACTGAATAAATAAGCGATAATTGCGTTGCGTTGTCTAGCACCCATAATACAAGCTCTGCTTAGTTTGGAACTAGATGGCGTTGTGTGTTAAATCTCCTTAATATTTATTTACTTGTTTATTATTTAATTATTATTTGTATGTTTCGCCGTAGCGCCTAAACTACTGAACTGATTTTAATGAAGGAGATGACAATAGTCACAATAGTGAAACAGCGTGGCTCTACTACCTACAGAAATTTATTGCAATGGTCTAAATCTGATGTTTGTATGAAAGGTACAAAACAAACCTGAAATGAAATCAGTCCAATGACCTCTATACAATGACGTCACAGTTTACAATACACGCACTACAGGATGCTACGTTACGGAGCAGAACTAAATTGCGACGGTAGACCGTCTGTCGGTAAACTATTTTTGTACACGATGTTGTAATGAGTGTGCAAGTACTTTGATGTATGACAGTTGAGTTATGGACTGGGCTGAACGTAAATTATGCTGATAATAAGCCCTTGCTTTGATGGTTGCTTGATGTAACTGTCCAAGTGTGGAACATTTCCAATCACTAACCGGCAAACGATTAAACTACTACAATCTCAATATTTTTCCTTGTACAAGGCACCGTAAGATCCGTAAGCCTTGTACAAGGAAAAATATCCCTATTCTGAATCTTTTCTTCGCTTGAATTTATTTTACTTTTTCCCGTCTATGATAAGTTACGTAGGTATGTAAGGGAAGCCTGGTCTATCAGACGGGTTATAAAATAAAGTAGCGAAATCTCGTTGTAATTTTACATAAGAGAATAATATTATAGGTTTTCATTTTACGATTTAGGGTGAAACAATTTAACGCGTTACCCGAATACCGTCGTTTGTAGACACCTTAAGGGTCGCAAGTGGGCCTCATTGGTAACTCCTTAACCCACCCCCTCTGCGGAAATATTCTGAAATATTGAAGCTACGAGAATGTACTTTATATATACTGAAGAAGACTGTGGATTATCCACAGTCCAAAAATTTGGAAATTTCCAAGATTTTCTTGAGTCTTAAAGATGCTTGGATATGAAGAAATAAGTGTCAACAAAAGATATTTATAGACTAGGGAATGAAGATAAAGACGACTAATACAATATTATTCCAAACCTCATTTAAATGACTGGTTATAACCATAAAAGTTAAATAATAATAGAACCTCCTCCTTTTAGAAGTCAGTTAAAAAAAAATAGATCAAAACAAGATTTAGACTGTATCGTGTACATAAACACTAAATTCGTATAGCTATACAATGTCCGATATGGTCTAGTGGCTAGGATACCTGGCTCTCACCCAGGAGGCTCGGGTTCGATTCCCGGTATCGGAAATTTCTTTTTGCGTTCTTAATGTTTTTAAACTGAAAAAGCACACACATCGTTTGCTTTAAATTGAGTTTAATTAAAAAAAACTTTTAAATCAGAGAAAATAGTATGTATATTTAACGATGTTTGGAGTTGTCCAAACCATATTTTTAATTACTGTTTTAGCACTCATAAAACGTTTTAATGGACCTATACACAGCGTATACATTAAACATGTATATGTATTTCAAACGTCTAGAGATTAAAAGACTTCAATAGTAGTTTGGCAAGAAAAACAAAAAAACCCGGTAAATCATAATAATATCTGCACTGTTCCAACCATCACAGATTTAATTAATCCCTATGATAAAACGTTATTCTTAGCCGGCTTATGTTCACAGAATACAGTAATTGGAGTTTTACTTCAATTATATAATTTGTTTTGCTTTCTAAATGCATACATAATTAAAAAACTTAGGTTCGAAGTGAACTGTAGATATAAATGTTTTAGAAACAATTATTTGTACTTATAGCAAACATTTTGCTTTATTTGGTGATTAACTTAATTGTCTGGCGTTTCTTAAAGACTGGCAGCATTGCCACGTTGAGTTGAATAGCTAATTCCTCGTTGCGCTGTAATGGTGCGGCATTTATTTGTTTACTAGAACATTCTGGTTGGTTTAATTTAATTAACTACAGTTATTAATAATTTAATACATTGCGAATGTGGTACAGCTGAAATACTAAGTCATAATTTGTAAATCGTGGCAACTTTCAAGAGTGATACGAAATGTTACTGAAACTGTCACGCACCATGCTACAGCGCAAAGAGTATAAGTAGGCGATGATGCGGAGGAGTTTTTTGACGCTTGTATGTAAATATTGTTATTGATTTTTTTCAATTATTATTTCCTATTATTTTAATTTAATTCTATAATCAAATGTAATTTTACTAGTTTTAAATAAATGGCATATCTCATTGTATGGCGTAATGGTCAAGCCTTTTTTTTACCTGGCGAAGCCAAAACGAAAGGTAATAGTTTTGGTAATCTATGTAGGTATGTTTGTAAGTTCAACCGTAGCTCCTAAACTACAGAAACGATTTTAATGATTGAGGTGTCAATATATTCGTAATAATAATAAAGAAAATTCGTAATAATGGCCCGATTTACGAGTCATTGACACATGAGCTCTCAGATCAAAAAAAAATGTAGATAACGCACGGCCTTGTTCTTGTTGAAGCAAAAAAATATTACGGTAATATTAAAATTACCTATATTTCATCAGCAGCTTTTAATACTCTGTGCTGCTGCTAATAAGCCTATCCTTGGGAAGGAAGTTATAGCCTACTATAACAGGCTTTGGCCCTGTTGGCCATATCTTCTCTTATATATAAAAATCAATTGCCGTTCGTTTGTCTCGCTAAAACTCGAGAGCAGCTGGGCCGATTTAGCTGATTTTGGTTTTGAAATGTTTGTCGTAGTACAGGGAAGGTTTAAACGGTGAAAAAGTATAAATAACTTGAAAATGCAAATGTTACGTGTACGAAGTAGCGAGCACAGCACAAGTTTTATTTTAGCTTACATGTTTTAAAAGTTTTTTTCAACACGAATTCAAAATTGATGATATCAATTTCTACTCCAGTAGAGATACAACAAAATAATCTTACTCAATTTTTTTATTAAAGGACATTTATTCTTAAACAGTTCCAATCACATTCAACTAAAATCAAACAAACCATAAATCAGACGGATACCGAGACAGGCTAACTCGTCCAAAGAGGAACCGAAAACGAGTACATGTAGACAGATGCCCAGCATATCTTCCATAAGTTAAAGGAGTGACGGACAAAGTTGGAACAGTATTGAAGAAGTACTCCATAAAGACTGTATATAGTCCGCACTCTAAGATAGTAAAGTGCCTAAGAACACCGAAGGATGTCGTTCCTCTGCAGACCCCAGGAATGTATAAGGTGGATTGCAGCTGTGGTAGTTCGGACATCGGTCAGGCCAAACGCACAACCGCAGAACAGGTCAAATAACATATCGCGGCTGTGAAAAACCGTCAAATAAACAAGTCGGCGATCGCCGAGCATTTGCTGGAGTCAGGTCCAAACCATTGGATAGAACTACACCAACCACAGGTCCTCTCCACCGAACGTCACTATTACTCCAGAATAGTACGGGAAGCGGTCGAAATAAAAAAAAAATTGAACAGAGGAGATGGGTACCGCTTGTCAACATCTTGGAATCCAGTCATCAGCAAATGCAATCGTCAGCGAATACATGTTGCTCGACAAGACTCAGCGGACGTCGTAAGTGTGGTTTGTCGAGGTACCGACAGTGCAAAAGAAAATTAAGGAGGATCACCACCACAAGAAAGAAAATCACCTTCATGGAGGCGTCGCTAAGCTCTCACCAGTCTACCCGTGACCACGATCGGTGCAATTTAGTTGAAACGTCGGGAAACCAAAAAAGGTATTGTACCTTGTAGATATTATCGCGATTAAGTCCCGATTTACAGTCGAATAATATGTATAGTCGCGAAAGTTTAAAAACAATAAATCAGATTCACCCAAAGAACAGTTTGTCCAAGAAAACTCTATAAATAACTCTCGGCTGTCCTACATTCGTCATCCCACATCGAGTTCATGGCGCAGGGTTAAAGAAATAATCTTTTTACCAACGTAATGGTCATCAAAAGAAACGCATCATAAATCTCCCAGTGCTACTATCTAAATAAACTGTGGCGGAAATGACGTATTAGTATTTCTAGGTTAGCGATTGACATTTTTGATTCATACGAGATAAATTGCTGTTGACATGTCGAATTACTTTTTAATGAGATATATTATATTATTATCTTTATAAATACTTATCGGCTATTGAAGTCATTAAGCATGCTTAGAATTAGAGATTAATCAGAAAACTATTTAAGAATCTTGTTCATGGAAAACACCCAAACTCCGAAACAAATATTTGCAGATCATACAAACATTTGGTCCGACCAGGGAATCAAACCCGAGACCTCATGAACAGCAGTCGCATACGCTACCACTGTGCCAAAGAAACAGTCGTGTTGGAGACGAATACTGTTTACTTAAATACTGTTTTCTTTTGAGCAATCATGCTGTCAGTATTTTTTTATTACAGCATGCGTAAGTTTGTTACATCTTCATATAGGTGTACTGACTTCGAATCGTCATCTTTCCAACCTTTATTAGTCTCAAGATTATTTGGTATCGACTACCAGTTCAAACCCATTTTACCTGAATATCAGTTTTTTCAATGAGGACAAATTGACTGACTACGTATCATATCTAACATACAGTATAAAATATAGCACAATGCTGAAACTAAAAGATCAAGATTTGTTTCTGAATTTTTCAGCAGAAATTGATGGCAAGTTACACAAAACTGGAATTTACCCTCTTAACCTATTTTTAAAAACCTATCTCTAGTTTATTGCATACGAAACGATTCTCAAGAAATAAAATCTTAACACAATGTTTCAAAAATTGTATTTAGTTCTGTGTTAACAAGTTGTGGGCAATATTGCGCCGGATTTATGTAAAGATCGACGACATGACAAGATAATTTATTATCGATTTACTGTAATATTTTCTTGATAAATAGCAATATCTTAATAATTACGGAAAAAAGAGACGTATGCGAACTGAATAGTTAATTATAGTAAAATTATGATGCAACCGTGGGAGAGCCATGCTTCGGCATGGCTCTCACAGTTTCACGGTTTCACAGAAAACCGGTGTGAAACAGCGCTGGCGCTGTGTTTCACCGAGTGAGTGAGGATACCGGAGGCCCATACCCCAAACCCTCCCCATCTCCCAAAGGCCGGCAACGCACTTGTGACGTCTCTAGTGTTGCGGGTGTCCATGGGCAGCGGTAATCGCTTACCATCAGGTGATACGTCAGCTCGTTTGCCCCTATTCCATAAATGAAAATATGTTACGTCGGTTTCTGTACTCTTCAAAAAGTTTTTCACCATTGAGGCCAAATTTTGGCTCCGTGTATTAAGATCCCATAGATCCCCTGGGGGATTCATTTGGAATTTTCATCCACACTGACCTTCTAGGAGATCTTTTTGGATTTTATTTCCATTTTGATCACCCAGAGGATTCATTTGGAAGTTTTTATAAATACAACGTCCATTTGAATCCCCTGCTTAAGCAATTGGATCCTAGTTAAGTAATGTCTCCTTTTTGAATCGTTTTTTTCTCGTTTCTCATGAATGTACTACGGCGAGGCAAGGCAAGATACACTTAGTATATTATAACAAGATATACAACAATTCTTTCGATTCCTCTCTACTGACGAGGCCTACTAGATACTTTCAAAACAGCAAAAGAGGGGAGTCCCTTGTCTTAAAGTAAACTAATTATATGAACTAGTAGTAGTGAATATTTACTATACAAAAATATGTTCAGTGTCTACCAGACCCGAGTTTAACAGAACGATAAAAGATAACGACGCTATTATTCTAAAGCGCTCTTTTGAAATCCCATAAAATCTTGGACGCGATTTACTACTTGCTGGTCTAAGCTATGAGATGCAGATAAATAATACGTGATATTGCGCAAGAGTATAGTCGCCTATAATAACATATTCTTTACTTAACCAAAATATAAAAATGGAATTTGGGATTATATAATTTTTAACCTAAAAAAAAGATTTGCTGAACAAAGCCAAGTAGAAATACCTTTATATTATTCTAAATTTATGTCACACGATGCACATATTTACAAAAGAAATAAAAAACAAAACAATAAAAATAGGAAAATAAAGCAACGTCAGGAAATGACGATTGCATTTAATGTCAGTCGTAAACATTTGAAATAGGGCAACACAACAGAAACAGGAGCATCAGCCATGGAACTGCCAATTATAAACATAACATTCAAGATGTGAACACAGAAATGAGGCCTTCTCCAGCGGTCCAAATTTAGACGGAAAGGTAAACGGTAACTGGGACAGACAATAAGAGAATAGTGTAACTGTATATTACGGAACAGTTTGTCCACCGAGTGGGTGTGCAAGCCATGCTTATAACACTAATAATGTACGGCAGTCTATTTCGGGAACAACATGCACGCCAATTTTTATAACCACTTTAGAAAGACACGTTTTACCCCGTTCAGTAACATAAAATTCAAGCAGTGTAAAAGAGCTTTTAGGAATTGGCAGGTCTCTTGAAAATGGTTGCAGTACACGTATCTTCGAAATTATTATATAGTTGAGTTCTTTTTTCACCGGTGTTGGGGACGTTGACCTGATACGATGTTTCAATTTAATGAGATTATTTATGCAACACAAAAATGCAGTTTGCGTACTGTGAATTTGTTGGCGAATTTACGAGTTTAAAAAAATTATGTTACACGATTTTATAAACAGTGCTTGACAGCATCGTTGCGGTGTTCTTGATTTAGGATATATGAAATCAGGTGGCATGTACAGACACTTTTGCAAAGTCTGTAGAGGAAATTAAATATTATTAGTGCTAGAAAAAAGAAACATTGCATGAAAATGTGTTTTTATCACGTCAACAAAGGGCTGAAATTAAATTAAAAAAGTATATTTTGGGGTACCTCCCATAGTTATGAGGTATCATTAGATAGATATTTTAAAGATAGGTCTTTTTAACATTGAGGGGTTGCTAAGACGATTTTTCATGTATCCGTTTGCACTACATTAAACTTTCAAGCGCATTTTTTTGTTAAAAAGCAAAACGTCTGGCTCGAAAAATCTGAAAAAATCATGTTTGTAGTCCACGTGATTAACTTCAAACGAAAACTATAACGGCTTAGATAATTTTATTCATTCAGGAGTTATAATGGCGTATATTACAAAATGCGCTTACTTGGAAAACTTCGCAGACAAGTAAAATTTAAACAAAAACAAAAACCGACTTCAATGTTAGACTCGATTTCTCTTGGATGCCATCATCAGATCTTAGTGTCCTTATTATAGTACCACCGTTGTTATTTTCTTTCTATTAAACAAAGAATCATCAAAATCGGTTCATAAACGACGAAGTTATCCGTGAACACACATGAAAAAAAAAACGGTCGAATTGAGAACCTCCTCCTTTTTTGAAGCCGGTTAAAAAGTTGCGAAATATTATGTGAACATTATTCATAGTGATAAATGCCAACCCCGCCTTCTATATCTACGTGAAATTATGAGTAACTACAGAATCCTATTCTTTGCGTGGTTTTTAGTTAAATTATTTATTTTCATATGCACCTTCTTTTTTTAATAGTATACTGGGCAAACGAGCACACGTATCGTCTGATCGTAAACGATTACCGCTGCCCATGGACACACGCAACACCAGAGGCGTCACAAGTGCGTTGCCGGCCTTTGGGGGATGGGGAAGAGGATGGGCTTCCGGTATCCTCACTCACTCGGTGAAACACATCGCAAGCACTGTTTCAAACCGGTTTTCTGTGACCATACCGTTATTACCATAACGGTTACTCACCATGAATCATTAAAGACGATGGGACCTCTTGAATAGTTGTTTATCATTATAATCTTCACTTTCCACAGAGCTTTAATATAATGTCAAAAAGTATTTATTTCGCATCACAGATGCGCCTGCAGAAGAGAGTGCACCTTATCATATGAGGAATTTTGAACGTGAAGTTCATTTTTAAGAATATAGAAAGTAAATACTTTGTTTTAGGAACCAATAGATTTTAAAAGTTATTTTTGCATTAAAATTTGATTGCTCAATTAAAACAGTCGCAAGGTATTTAATAACACACCATGACTCTTAGGAGCGAACTTAAATGAAAATGATAGTGCTGTCAACGGCTTGAAAATATAGATATGCTGCTAATTTATACAAATATGTAAAAGTCAGACAGAAACATATCACTTTGTAAACCACTTACAAAAAGATGAAAATAACTATGGTTGCTGAAATCATGCATAACGCTAATAACTTGTTGGAAAACAAGCCAATACCTACACCTGGCGCCAATCTTCACAAGGGACGATGTGATAATACATCACACGTCATTGATAAACACATAAATAACAGTAATAATATCTCGAGATGCATCACATATGGCAGTCTAATCCCAAACGAAGCAAATGAATTATTGAATACAGCATCATATTAAATCGTAGGAGAGCCATGCTTTGGCACATAGGGGCCAGGTCAACCGAAGTAAGTAAAGTCACTGAGTAAGTGACTTCCCCTAATACTGAAAGCAAAAAAAAAAGAGAGTGATAAACAATAATATCCCAATTTTAAACTAATAGGATATGATATAAAGTTATTTTATAAGTGAATTGCAAAGTCGTAAAGATGAAATAGTTTTAAATAGAATAATGAAAGGTAATTAAGTTATTCTATTTGTTAAAATAAATCAGAACAATATGAGTTCAGCAGAACAAAATTAATAAATATATAAGAATATTTAAAATTAAAACAAAATGTTGACCGCATAAAAAAAGATCAAAGAGAGCATTGAATTTATTTCAGCATTTATTAGAAGCGAGACATTAAAAATTACATTTAGCTCAGTGTTGCTAGCTTCTATGTTAGTGATGGTCTTGACCGAAATATTATACTAATACTAAGTCGTGTACTAATATTTTTATGTCAACAGCTTAGACTAGAAAATATTTATGAAGTGTCAATGACTGCTTGATGAAACTAAAGCTTAAATCTTTTGCTTATGCTTAAAATTTGTAATTGGGGCAACTGACCAGAAGGGTCAACTAATGGCAAGTGACTGAAACACGGATAACTGCAACTCAATAGATACAAAACGCATTGCAACGCATTGCCACTATTTGTGTACCTGTTGTCAACCAAATTCGCTAGTGGGGGGGAGCTCTTCCATAACTAATTCACTCGGTGAAGTGCATTGAAAAAATAACTTAATTGCTTATTACTTATCACTGTTTTCGAGTTCAAATGAGACATAGCATCACGACGCATAAGAATTTTATATGTCATATCTAAGTCAGTCACGAATTAGGGATGTGTATGTTTTTATTTTTTCAAAAGTAATTAATTCTTTAAAACTCATTGCACAGTGAACTACTAAGTACTGTCTCTCCAAATAATTTTGATTCATCCTAAGGTTACCCGGAAGAGATTACTTTAGGCAAAGAGGCTGCCCTTTGTACCTTACAATTTATATAATATATGTAATACGTTGGTCACATAAAGAGTTTTCTACAATATCTATCTATTCATAATTTCAAAGAATTGTGACAGAAAAATAATCAATTTTAGAAAAGTAAAATTGTAACAAGATCTTACTGGCCAATGCCATTACTAAATCGTCTTGAAAATTTTCAAGATGGCTTAGTAATCTTTAAGAGATTTTTTTAAGAAATTTAGTCTTAAAAGTAAAATCCTGAAAGAAATGATCCTACATCTCTATTCATAAAATGATCCTCTATTTACACATCCACAAAAAAGGATTAGATAACATAGCATAGTTTTTAAGTAACTTCTTAAAAGGAAACCAACATGTTTTATTGTGTTAAATAAAAATAAAACTGTCTTAAAAATTTAAATCGTGCCTTGATGTCGTTCGTAAGGCGTAGTTTAAAAACCCGCAAAGATAAAATCGCGTGCTACAACTAGCCGTGTTCTTCTTTCGCAAATTAGCGAATTTCATAATATTACGTATTTGGGTCATTTAGCTTTCAACTGTCACAATAATACATCATTGTTATGTAAGAGCGGGACAGACATATATATAATAGAAGACTGTAGAACTTTAACACGGTTACGCTACTGGCAGTTTTAGTTAGTTTTTTTTTCGTTAGGAGCTGGTTTTTGACTAAGTTGTCATCCATCAAAGACACCTAAATTAATATTAAACACCTCACTTGAGCACATACTGTGTCTGTTTTGATGAAAATAGCAGTGGGTCCAGTTGACGAAATACTCAAAATCAAGTATCAAAATCTGGATCGTACGGATTAAAGTCACAAATAGAGCATCAAGTATCAAACACTCATAGACTTACCTTCCTCTCTCGTCACTCCTGCCAAGGACCTTACTTCGAGGATGTTTCTTCTTCGGTCGAACCTTAATCTTGTGTCTCGCCGCTGATGTGTCGAGGAGCTCTCCCTGCATGTCCAGGCTGGGGTCGTGCCGGTTCTTCCTGGGGTAGGGGGCGAATGTTATTTGGATAAAACGGTACTTGGTTATAGGGTTACATTTATATTAAAATACGTTTGATTGTTTGCAGTTGTGTATGGTAGTCTAAAAATTGATGCAATGTTTATTGTTTTGTACAAACTGAAAGGTTGGAAGTGATTTTAAAGACAGGCATTGAAATTATAGTAAAACTTTGTTGTTCCTACTACTACTGGACATAGGCCTTTTTAAAAAGGAGATTTCGGCCTACAGCACGCTAGCCAGACGGGTTGGTATAGGGCTTAAGTTTTCCTTCTCTTTGCAGAGAGGTTACTGTCAGTAGTTTGCTCCCTTAGTAGCCGCTTACGACACCCATGGGATAAATAGGGGTAATGATAACTCGTATTATCAATCCGTCACCATACGGTGATTTTAATGATGTCACGTAATTACTACATATTATAAAACAAAGTCCTCCGCCGCGTCTGTCTGTTCGCAATAAACTCAAAAGCTACTGCACGGATTTTTATGTGGTTTTTAACAATAGAGTGATTCTTGAGGAAGGTTTCCGTATATAATTTGTTAATTTTTTGAGTACATTGGCTAAAATATAACGATCTTTGTTGATGATGTCAGAGAAATTTAAGCCGCACATCTTCTCAAAGCAACATAGGTTACTAGCTGTTACCGCGGCTCCGCCCGCGTGTATGTCGGTTATCGCTGCAAATAGTAGCCTATGTGTTATTCTGATGTATAAGCTATATCACTGTAAAGTTTCATCCAAATTCGTTCAGTAGTTTTTGCGTGAAAGAGTAACAAACATCCATCCATACAAACTTTCGCGTTTATAATATTAGTAGGATATTTTCGTAAAGAACCCGTGCAAAGCCGGGACGGGTTGCTAGTACACAATAAAGCGCAAAATTAAGATAAGCAATGAATATTAATATAAAATTAAGATAAGCAATGAATATTAATTTAAGCTATAGATTAAAAAAGATGGCTTATATTAATAAAATTCTTAGCGTTGTCTTGTCATATCTACCGTCTTATTTATACTCTACATTTGACTAAAAATTCAACTTTTATCAGCTAAATAGAATAGATAATACAATGGACAGATAACCAAGTCCTGTATTTGGAGAGGCTGGTAATCTATCAAACAGGTCTCCTACTAGGAGACCTGTTTCTCACATAGTGGGAAATACATTATCTAGATTACTTTTTTGTACAAATTTGTAGCGATGTAATGGAGTGATAATAAACTAAAATAACAAATAGAAATACTACTCTGCTTGCTCTACTATTTTCTATTGTTCCTTCTTTATTCTTATGATATCTATGACAATACAAAATTTTAACAAAAAAAAACCGACTTCGAGAACGACCAAATTGAATTGAGTTATTCGTCAATTTGTCGCGCACATACATAATGCAAATTGAAGATTTATATGATTTTCTCATGGATGACATGTCAGAACTGGACCAAATTAAAATGGGACCACATGGAAAGCACCAGCGTGAAAGAGTGTTAGTCACCAAGCTGAAATTTAATGACTTTCTTATGACGGAGATACAACGTATCGCAGGTTGCATATTACTAGTATTCTCAAAACCAATTCAACTAGGTAAATTAAATTCTATGTAATTAATATGTTTACTGGGTTCAGTGAACTTAAAACGAGATTATATATACCAGAATTGCTAGTTTAAGATTATTATATTTATCTACATATGTTTATTTATCTTTATTGTATAAATATCTGTAATTCGTTCGTAGTTTGGAATAACTAGTGATGCGACTAAAATCGAAATGATTTATATTTATTTAAATGTTTATTACTGCATACATAATCTTGGATTGATATGTTTGATTATAATACATTTTTTTCATGTTAGTAGAGCTAAGACGATTACAGCACGAACAGCTCTGCTCGATCGGCGCGGTACTACCCTCGTACAGATGATCAATTTAAAATGACAGTATTTGTTTTGTCGTATTTCGTTGGTGAGTGCGAGACCGGAGGCCCAATGATGCAGAAGCATATCAATAAACCGCCATAGTGTCACTATGCTGCATTGTCTGCATTCGCAATGAGTGTGGTGACCACCACTCTTGGATTCTGCTCATGCTTTCCACCAGGCAGAGTCTCTAATCTCAAAGTAAAGTAACTCTTTACTTTGGCAAGCTCAAATAAAAAGAGCAGTAAAAACAAACTGACTGAGCCATGCTTACTTTTGTTGTTGATAGAGGTATTACCATCTCTGAGTATATACTGTTATTATAATATGTCTAAACATTAAACCAGGCCAGGGCTTGGCCAGTTGACGCTTTTAGGGATGAACAATGCAACTCCTTATTTGATGGTTGGAAATAAACTATGATTTACGATAAAGGGTACATTTAGTTGGCATTTTGCAGAATAACTTCGTTGCCAAATAGGTCAGGGTATGATTACAAACAATCCATTATTTACTTAGTTAAAACAAAGCGTGCGTACATGATAATCTCAAATTAAAGGGTTTGTTCTATAAGAATACAAAAAAAAAATGTTTAAAACAACTATTTACTGTAAAACTCCGTGTGGTGCTTCGTATTTTTTTTATGGAATAATGGGGCAAACGAGCAGACGTATCGCCTGATGGTAAGCGATTACCGCCGCCCATAGACACCCGCAACACCGGAGGCGTCACAAGTGCGTTTGGAGGATGGATTTTGTATAATATATAACTATAAATTCTCAAAATAAAAAAAACCCCCCGATATAATAACCTGAGTTCCCTTTAAAAAGTAAAAAACACGTTATGTGCTTTCATTTGAGATCCCACTCGATGATATTTTTGCAGATATTCGGTTACTCTTCCCCACTTTCACCCCCATAACTTTTAAACGGCTCAACCGATTTTCATGAAACATGTCTAAGAACACTCGCACGTAACTCACCTTTCATGCAAAAAAAACTAAATTGAAATCGCTTCATCCGTTCGGGAGCTACGGTGCCACAGACAGACAGACAGACAGACACATGAAACTTATAACACCCCTCTTTTTGGTCGGGGGTTAAAAAAGAAGTAAAACTTGAAACAGACCGTACCAACCCGTCTGGCCAACGTGGTATAGTATGCCATTACCTCCCTTCGAAGGAGAGGTTTATGTCCGTGTGGACAGTGGACTATTAAAAACTGTTGATTATGTGACTTCAAAACTCTTGTACAGCCTTCTTAGCCAAGTTGCAAGCGTTCTTCGTTCCGCAATCGTTAACGCCTAAATTCTCGTGTGTCGTACTTTGTCTAAGTTTACTTTGTCTAAGATTAGCCAATGGCACACGACAATTTAAGCGTTAACGATTGCAGAACAAAGCACGCTTGAAACTCGGCTAGGGGGGCAGGTGGCAGATAGAGTAACAGATACCGCCCGTGGATACCGCCAAGTCCCAAACTTATAACTCTATAGTCCTTAAATGTAGCTTGATCTCGGTTTCATAGTTACTTCGTCGGTTTCGTATTTATATGTCACAGATATTAAGCTATATTTTAGGGACCAAAAGTGTTATAGAGTTTTTCTGATTATAGAAATACTTAATAACAGCTCGCAGTTTGGAAAGTTGGGGTCTGAACCCCTGTGCCTCGGAGAGCACGTAAAGCTGTCGGTCCTGCGCCTGATTTCTCCCCAATCGTGTCTGTTAACCGTTCCATCGGATTATGAGAGAGAGGGAACAGAGAGTGCGCAGAGTGTTTGCGCACACACTTGTGCACTATAATATCTCGTAGTATCTGCGTAGTTGGCTGGTCTCCGTTGAGACTGGCCGCCGTGGCCGTTATCGGCTAGGAGAACATTAATCTTACGTTGATTAACATCGGTTTCGTATTCGTATGTGGCATCACTATAGTCAAGCTGGCACAATATTCACTTTGAGACGTTCTAAATTATGCATCTTCTTTGATTTTTCCTTTTGCAGTTATAAATTTAAGTTATTAAAATCGCTTCCGTTTTCGTTTTGCTTTCTTACCTTTTACTTTGTATCCCTTTTTTTAGTTTTTTTAGTAACCTGATTTTGCGAATTTTGCGGGCGTTACCAGAATATAATACAATTCTTTTTGTCCTTTGCAACTAATATGTAACAATGTCTTACAATCATACATTAGATCATCCATGCAACTGTGAGTTCTGTTGTGTATTTTAATTTCAGCTTGGATTTTATAGATAATATGACATGATACAATAATTAATATGACATCTATATGTAGGTATGTACAGTCTGGAGTATAATATTGTCCCCAAGAAGTGGAGCATAATCAAGACATAGCGTAAGCTAAATCGAAACGTCAACAGCTGTCAAACAACATCGACTTTCAGTTGATATTGACAGCTGTCATTTCTATGTTCGTCGTTTTTTTGTGTAAAAAAACAGTCTTTTTGTGTAAAAAAACAGTCTTTTGTTAGTATGTCAAACCTGTCCACCTGCCAATCTGCTGAGTACTGAAGGTTTGACTATTATTTTGCATGGGGCTTTGATGTCGGGGTCAAATTACAATATAGGAATATATATATAGCATACTAGCTGTCCCGGCAAACGTTGTTTTGCAATAAAAAAAATAAAAATAAAACATTTAGTGGTGGGTCACCCTTATCTTTAACCCTTATCTTAAATGTTGGCTGACCTACCTGGTATGCACACAAAATTTCATAAAAATCGGTCCAGCCGTTTCGAAGGAGTTTGGTAACAAACACCGCGACACGAGAATTTTATATATTAGATATTATTATTTGAACTAATTATGTAGGTAGGTTGTAGGTACTTAAATAGAAAGGTAGAAGAATTGTAAAAATATAATTAATTTTATGGCTATTATTATAAGAGCCTCATGATTTACAAGCTCAACATTTTGACAATAAAGGAAAACATTATTATTTTATTCATATATTTGCTTCACGTGATGAGCAAAGTCAGATCACATGCTAGTTTTTGAGTTATGTTATTTCTAAATGTCATAATTCAAGGGTATTAACAGCGAACATGCATAAGACAACTATTCCTTTATAGATTGCTATATAGTCATATTGTTAAATTTATAGAAATTATACATACACACATCAAGTGTCTAGGGATCAACATATGTGTCTAGGAATCAACATATATTTTTGCAATAACTTTTCTCCTGATTGATATTAATTAAAATTTTCTTTAAGGATTCATCAAATAAAGTGTTTTCGTTTGTCACAGTAACGATAAACCAAGTCACCTTTGCATTAATAAAGAAATTTGACATTTTCCTAATAAAGGGATTTTTGACATTTGAACCACTAACAATAAAGTTCGAAAAAAAGACTGAAATAACAGTTTACTTTAAAATTTTATTAGGTAACTTAAACAATTAATAATCCGTGTTTCTACCGCGAACACTAACAACGCAAGAATCGGTTTGGCATACTCAAAATGAGTTCATCCAAATCACGCTGTGGAATGGCAGCCCATGTTCGTTGCAACAACAAAAAAAGGTCTTCTTCCGACTGGATACCCTCGATATTCGGCAGAGCTCTTCTCTGTAGCATATCCCATGCATGCTCAATCGGGTTCAAGTCTGGCGACTGAGCAGGCCAGGGCCAAAGCCACATCTCAATCTCAAGAAATCCGCATAAAAATGCTTGATCCCTAGACACTTTTGATGTGTGTAGATAAGTCTGACCAGCAGATGTCAGCATATATTTATCGATCACGTAGATTCAGACAGTCCTTATCGCGTCGAGAATGAGACGTGAGTATATGAATTGTACCAATTGATTTTGTATATAAAATATCGCTGTTAGTATGTAAATACACTTACTCCCGACACACGTTACCATGTAACACCAAGAGTATCCGGTATCTTGGGCCCTCGCCTAATATATATTATTCCATCACTACAATCCTTCGTGTTATTCATCTAACCTACAAGTAACTGTACTACGTACATCGCCGTGTCAAATAATCATCTATATAAGTTCGCTATAACAACCAATAGTCTCAAACAATAATACAGCTAATTGTGACAGGGATATGACGCAACGTCGCGACAAAACACAGTTGCTGAGTTTAAAACTGTCGATCTTACTAGATGACGTAACAGAGAGATGGCACTCTGGCACTCTTCACTGTCAAGGTTCAGGTTGCAGCCATCTTTGAGTGACAACCCAAAAGAATACTATAGTGTTTAGCGAACGGCGGAAATGCGCAGTACCTAACAACTGTCAAAGCTGATTTTAAAACTGTAATTATTCGTAATGGTTTTAAGAAAACTATTTTAAGTGGTACTGAGATAGAAAACCTTTTTTTTAAACAGATCGGGAAAATTAGGAGACGGGTCACCTGATTTAAAGTGACTGCCGTTGCCCATGAACGCCTGTAACTCAGGATAAACTAATATTGTAAAATAATCCATTGTAAAAATTGCGAAAGTAACTTTGTGTGTCTGTCTTGCTTTCACGGCGAAACCATTGCACCGATTTTAATGAAATTTGACATGGAGATACTTCATTTCTTGAGGAAGGACATAGGCTACTCTTTGTTGCGATAACCGACACACTCGCGGGCGGAGACGCGCGCAAATGCTAGTATCGTTATAAGTTTTTGACAATTCTTCACTTCTAACAACGGATGTACAAATCTTCACATTTTTATCACAGTTGTAATTCGTATACAATACTGTCCTGAAATTTAATCTTCAGGAATATATACATGACTGTATAGTTTTAATAGTGGCTTAGATCGCGACGCCTCTTTCTACTGCGCTGAATGTTGTGGATTTGGGGGTTGCAAGGTTGAACGCCATATGGAAAATACTTTGTTTTCTTTTTATGTATGGCCCGCCAAAATGACTCTACTCTGCCTGATGGAAAGCATAATCAATATCCAAGAGTGGTGGCCACCATACTGATTGTGAATGCAAAGCAGCATGGCGGACTAGACTATTTGGGCCTCCGGTCTCGCACTCACCAACGAAACACGACAGCACGAACGCTGTCATTTTACGTTGGTTTTCTGTGCCGAGCCAGCCCGTTCGTGCTGAAATCAGCGTGGCTCTACTACCTTTGATCCCCGGAACAAATTTAACAACTTATTAGTATCAAGCTTATTTTTCGTGAGTGGCTTCATTATGATGAGGGCCCACCTTTTACCTTAAAAAAAAATCGATTGTGGTAGCTAGCAGGGCTAGCAGGGAAAAAAAACTTTTAAGCGTAGGACCGGGATAACGTAACACGCAATTTGTAGGGCAATGTGGCTGTTAAATTACATAAATATCAACTAACATTATTACATAATGGAAACAAATATTTGTCCTACAAAATGCATGGTTTGATCCTTCCAACATATATCGATAGCGAGGTCATAAAAATGATACTAACCAGCTGACTTTTTAACAGTTGCTTAGTTAATAGTGATATAATTCAACAGACACATTGTCCTACAAATTGCGTGGTACGTTATCCTGGCCCTACGCTCAAAAGTTTCTTTTCCTTGCTAGCCTGTTAGCTACCACAATCGATTTTTTTTTAAGGCTCTCATCAAAATGAAGCCACTCACGAAAAATTTGCTTGATAGTAATAACTTGTAAAATTTGTTCCGTGGACCCCGGACTATTATGAGTCTGATTGTTATGTGTGCCTATCTCAAATGTAGTTATAAAGTCCCCCCCAATACAGAATATATTCATAACGCGGAAGTTATCTTTTTATAGAGAAAGACATTTTTTTCGAAATCTTGAAATAATCAAGACTTCAAAAAAATATACCTACTTCCTATTTTAAACCTGAAATCAATATTTAAATATAGACCAGACAATATACTGACCATAGCTACACTCAAACTGAATAATTTCAAAACTTTTGCAACTCGTATGTATATCAGATGGGTAAGCCGAGACTAAATAGCGATAACATTAAATCACTCGTAACCCCAATCCGTTGAATTCGATCAAAACGTCGGAGAAAAAAACATCTAACTATTCAGATTCGGAAATACTCTAGTATGTTGTGTTGATTATTAAAATTAATTTTATTCAATCATAGAAATCGGTGATTTATTGTTTTTTTATTCATTAAACCGGCATTACTCATTTCATTCAACATTAAAAGTATTCCATTCACCTGGTGCTATTACGTATCCTCCTTTTTTATGGTATAGGGAAGAGGGGGATGTTCCCTATACAATAAAAATGGAAAAAGTATCAAGGCTGATACAGCAAAAACGAAGGAAAAACTGTCATTGGCACTCACTAATAATCATAGAATAATAAAATAATCACTGTAGATGTGGAAAGCTACGAATGATGCGAACGAGATATGAACGTTAATATAAATGAGTATTTTTAGTGGCATATTTATAAACAAAAATTTGTTGACTTTCTTCATCATCATCAGCGGCATATCATAAATAAACAACTATTACACCTAAGCCTAGAAAAGAGGTTCTGACTTACTAGTACTCAGTCGACTTTATTTAGGTATATTTAGAAGAATTGGTAGCAAGATATTATGCCAGTAGAAAGTACGACCAAAATTCTGACGAACTCATTTTTCTCTTCAAAAAGTATAGCCTAGATTTCGTAAAATTGAGACGAGCTTTGATGGACGTGGATCTACGGCTATATTTACTCTTTAGGGGTCATAGTGCTAATGACTTTATTTCTTAATTTTATCGTCGTACTAGAAACTATCCTATTTTCTACGAGTAATTATACGCTATGAGCAACGTCAACATGAAATGATTTTGATCTTGTGATGATGTGATTTATTTACGAAATTAAATCACTGTTCTTATTTTTACGGATACACGAATAATATTCTGAAAGATTTCCATAAGATTGAAATTAAAAGTCCGAAACTACCTAGATCTTTAAAAGTGCTTTTGAGATTAAAATGTGTGTAATTCTTACCTAATATCGAATCGATCTTAATACAAAAAATAGACCAATTCTGTGGCCTACTGACATTAAACAGATTCAAAAGCCAGTGCATTCCTGGATTTTTTTAATTGACAACTCATCTGAGCGTATTTAATAAAGAAAATCAAAAGCAAAATGAAACAAATCTAATGAACAAGAAGTATGTTTAAAAGTGCAATAACGTGTCAGGTTCAATTTCATATTCTTCTTGTTTATGTACACTATTATTTTTTGGTATCTTTTTCTTCTTCTATTTTCATTTAAAAACACAGAAGAATATTCATGTTACACAATTTTTGTAATCACATCACATCAACAACCACAGTCCACTGTTTTTATAATAACCATAATAAATAAATAAATAAATATTTTGGACATTTAATACACAACGCCATCTAGTCCCAAGCTAAGCAGAGCTTGTGTTATGGGTACTAGACAACTGATAGTAGGTAGTAGTTTGTAGATCATACAAACATTTGGTCCGCCCCAGGAATCGAACCCGAGACCTCATGATGAGCAGTCGCACACGCCAACCGCGAGACCAACGAGGCAGTATCATTCGATTCTTTACATAGGTTTACCAACTAACAACTGTCCATTTATGAAATGTGCTTAGATTAACCCTTCTTAGCCCTGTCGAGTATATTCTCTCTCTCTCTTTTAATTTCACAGTTAATTTCAATCAAACATTACATCAAGTGGTGGTAGCACACGTTAAGTTGGCGTGTGCTATTTCAGTCTGCCGCTCTGGCCCAGAAACGAATGACGTCAGTAAGACCGACCTGTCCTTCATATCGATAAAAATTGTGCAAGCTATACTAAAATATTTGACCTAAATATAGGTAATTATAAACTTTCAAGATGATTTCAAATACATCAGCAGTAAAAGACAGTTGGTATTAAAGCTATGTTTAACTAAATGAATACTACACAAATCTTGTGCATACAAATCTAGAATTCAATGAGCCTTGAATGGAATTTTCAAGAAAGATATTTGCTTTTTGAATAAGCTTTAAGTTATCAACAGATTTACGTTTTTTTGTAGGCTTACAACTACTTATTATATTATTACCTTCTGCAATAAATTTTTTGAGATCTTTAGTTTTGAGAATTAAATACGTAAGACACTAAATCGACACCAACCAACATCATCAATGAGAATAACAGTTTTATTAACAAATAGGTCATGTTGATGTAAACACTCACACAGTTTAAAGCTCCGTTCCCAATTTCCAGTATATTGTTTCGTTGCTATCTAGTACACAAATGCAATTTTATCAAAAGCAAATTAACACGGTGGTATGAAGTTGTCTGACCCGAGTCAGCCCCAATTTTTGTCCAGAAGCAGCATCTGGCAACTCAAATGCTGCCAAACCTAAGCTTACTGTTTACTTTTAAACTTTTTGAGAGACTTTTAGAAGTAAAGCAGAGCTAAAGGTTTCTCCAAAATAAGCAATATCGATGTTTAAATATCATTTCGTCTTTATGCTATTGGCCTTTATTTCCAGGTTCGAGTTACAGGAGTGTCCCTGACCTGTTCAAGCTATTAATCAGTGGTAGTGGACATCATTTAATCCATTCGTAGAAGCAACAAATCTTTTTATTAGTGTTTTCTCTTCTTTTAATGTACCTTCCCTCAATTACCACTTGAAATCTTAAAGGGGGGAGTGGTCGGGGTATGGGCCTCCGGTATCACTCACACACAGTGCAGGTGCTGTTTCACACATTCCGGTCGAGCCAGCCCATTCATGCCGAAGCGTGACTCTCCCACGGTGAAATTTTGCCCTTTACTGCTTCTTAACTAAAATTTTCATCAAAATCCAAGTATCTATTTACCCGTTTTCTATGCTATCAGGTCCTGGGCCTGATCTTTCTCCTGTCGTATCTGTTAATCGTCCGATTATGAGAGAGAGGGAACAGAGAGTGCACCTGTGTTTGCGCACACACTTATGCACTATTATATCTCCTGCGTAGTTGGCTGGTCTCCGTTGAGACTGGCCGCCGTGGCCATAATCGGCTAGGAGAACATCATACTTGTGAGTGTATGTAGGTTAAGTAGCATTAATCTCTGTACCCAAATGTGAGCAATTGATAATTATATAAGTTCACAATGAACGGTGAAATATTTGCAATACACGAATATTGCTCTTATCTTGCACAACGAACTCGTTCACTGGAGCGATGTGAAACAAATTCCTTTGACTAACCAACATCCAAATAGACACTAGCAGTTGCGTTGCGTTGTCGTTGCAATCAAGCGTTTTATTAGCGAGTTACTTCACTAATGCGAATCAGCTATTTAAATTAGAACTGTTTTCTTATTTAACACATACGAAATCAAATAAAACACTTCTGATTAAAAGCTACTTTACGGAAATCTGGAGTGGATTTGTTTTACTGATAACAGTCAGGTAATAGCTACTTTTAAACTGTAAATTATAGTTTATTGCTATTTGAAGACGTAGCATGTTTTCTGCTTCCTTCCCTTCGTATCCATATTTTCTTTCACACTCCATCACTATTTTCTTTGATCATCGTCTTCTCTTGAACCTGCCAACTTTCATAATATATAAAATATTCTACATCAGCTTTTGCCACCTTTCCGTATCAGTTAGTTTCCGCGTTCCCATACCATCTAGACTTATTATTTCCTATTCATCCAATTTCATATTGCATCGTTCATATTATTTACTACTAAAAACTATTTTAATAAATAACGTACTGTAGTTGTTTTGAGCCTTGAAAGACGGAAGTTTACATTTCAAAACTAGGACAGTCATATAATATACATACTAAGATATTAGTACTTCTTGCTATTTCTACTTCTGCTTATGTTTAGAATATGAATAACATGCGTGATATAAAATTAAATTTGAACTCTGTATTTGCTAATCATTTAGAGTAGGTAATTTATGCTTAACATTTTACTCGATGGTATTTCTTCTGAGTTTGCATCCATCTGTGACCTTGAAAATATTCTTATGTAAATACGACAACAAAACAAGTGTAAAATATCGGAAACGGTTTAATATTAGTTTAAGTAAACAATCATCATAATTTAAACGTAGTAAAAGTTCCATATATTTATCTTCATCGAATGCATGATAAAACAATACTTTGTTCAATTCTAGCATAACTGTTTCAAGATATTTAAATCTAATGTAGAATACAGGTGACATCATCAATTCAAGCGCAATATATATAATTTAAACATCACAATTACATCTGTGGCAATAATTGAAGATTCATTATTGTCATTAATAGAATATCGTTATTGTAATAAATGTTAAAAGCAACTATTATAGTTTGCTTCATATCATTATGACATTATAACAGTAAGTGGAGCGGCGATATGTTACCTGTACGCATCTGTTTGGCTAGCTGCCAGTTTACCCACGAACTCGTCATATTACTAACCTGCGGCTTTTCTTGGGTTTTTCCCAAATACTTTAGAATATGATCTTAAAATTTCACATGAATCGATTCATGATTGTTGGAATTTCAAGTTTTTTTAAATTACGAATGACTAACTTTATTTCTTTACAGCTCATCATCTTCATTTTTATCATTTTCCACAATTTCGCTTGATATCGGCAATAAGTTTTTTCCTTCTATCCTACATAATCATAAGTATTCCAAAAGTCCCGTTATAGTCGTAACTAAATCCCCGTTTCATAAAAAAAAATCGGTATTTAGTAAAGGTGATTTTAGGCATAAAATTCATCTGTAGGTAGCACACCCAGTTCATTCCTACGTATCATATAGCCGACCCACGCAACCTCGTTTGCGTCTCCTATTGCCCGTAGCGTGATAATTTTCTCCCGTTTTTGAAACATTTTTCATTGGTGCTGCGCTCCTATTGGTCGTAGCGTGATGATATATAGCCTATAGCCTTCCTCGATAAATGTACTATCCAACACTGAAAGATTTTTTCAAATCGGAATGGCGGTTCCTGAAATTAGCGCGTTCAAAAAAACAAACAAATAAACAAACTCTTCAGCTTTATATAATAGTATAGATTACGATAATTTCTAACTCATAAAATATGTAGTCAGATATAGGTGGCATATTTATTTTAGGCAACATTTTTTTTATGGAAAGTTACTTAACTTTTCTTCTAGTTGATAATTTGTTAATATTCCATGGTCACAAAATATCATGAGATAAAATTTTACATCATTCCTGCTTAGAAGTCAAGCATTTGTAACTACTTTAGTTCTTAGCCATAATTTAATCGTAAATTTTCCTCTTCAAACTCATTTAGCGTATATTGTGTAAGCTCGTAAAGATTTAGTTCACTGGATATTGTTAAACTGCAGTAATATACGTAAATTTATGTATTTTATCGTGGTACATACATGGGTTGTTTATTCGTGTGTAACCAGTGGTTAATCATTATTTCGGTACCTTTATTATCAACTTCTATCCTACATCAGCGACAGCCAAAGAAAATGGAAAAGGTAAACATAAATTAAAAGGGATAAAAAATAATGGCTTTGTTGAAAAAATCTAATATCTAAAACTTTACTGTCACAATATCGTACAATGACTGTGGCTCATATTCAAAAATCTATTCTAAATCATTTAGATACTAACTATAAAAATAAATGAGAAGACATAAACACGGTTCTTGTACGTGATCCTATGACCTATGAAGCAAGAACTAAAAGGAGATGTTACAACAGTTAAATCATTTTATGAGAGAAATGTTATAATTCACTAGCTTCTGTTGGAGAGCTATACTTTGCCATAAATACATCGACTCGTCTGTAGTGACCACGGTTTCTTAAAAACTGATGTTATGCTAAACTTTGTTTGCTTTTAACCGAGTTATTACTTTCTGATGTCCTCCTAGCTGATTTCGGCCAAAGCGGCAAGTCTCAACAGACATCAGTCAAGTACGCGCGCAAGCACAGGTGCACTCTCTGTTACCTCTGTCTTACATACTAAGGGATGGCTATCCCACACGATCAGGGAGAGATCAGTCGCTGGATCGATGGCTTTACTTAGTTGTATTTATATTTACGTCGGCAACCGTATGCGCTAATTGCTAGATCATTGTATTATTTCCTAGAGTGTAGTTAAAACGAGTCAAAATACTCAGTGCTGCAGGTGTCCTTGGGCAGCGGTAGTCACGTACCATAGGATGACCTATCTGCTAGTTTGCCCCATCATAACAATAGTTGTTTCGTTACAAGTATTTTTATTATAGGGGTATTTTTTTTGTTTTTTTTTGTTTTATATCTCAACTAGTTATTGCCCGCGGCTCTACCCGCGTATATGTCGGTTATCACTGCAAATAGTAGCCTATGTGTTATTCTGATGTATAAGCTATATTACTGTAAACTTTCATCCAAATCCGTTCAGTAGTTTTTGCGTGAAAAAGTAACAAACATCCATCCGTCCATCTATCCATCCATACTTACAAACTTTCGCGTTTATAATATTAGTCATTTCGTTGTCTAAGGTATGCAACAAATACTGGTGGTTAAGGATCTAGAATAGTAACTACGATTATCCCCTTTTCTTATCATAATCATAATTCAATTATTTGCTGAACAAAGGTGTTACATTATTTGGTGTACAATGGTGTTTTGTACAAAATGATAATGATGATGTACTCCAGTCTCAACGGAGTCCAGTCAACTACGCAGGAGACATTATACTGCACAAGTATGAGTGCGCAAGTACAATTGCAGCAATTGTCGAAGCAGTTGTACAAAATAACGACATCTGAACCAAGCCCTCAAAATATTTCTAAGGCGATAGTTATGTCCGGGGGGCCGTAGCTGTAGAGGAAAATGGTGTTGACAGTGAGCCGGTCTAATTTCCTGTCAGTTTTGAGTTAATTCATGAAGTTTCTGAACACTACACTACAATGCATCAATACTTTTAGCAGTGATGAGCCGCTGAGTCAAACTTCCAAAATCTTCCTAACTGATGTAAGTCATTCTATATTATTATTTTGCAGCATTTACGAGATTGATATCATTCAATAGTGACATCAACAAGGATTTTCTGTTAGAGCGATAAATCAGTTATTTTAATACCAGGTCTATAAACTACGAGTACCTATAAATTCTAATCGGTAATAATGAACTCAACTTAATAAAGAGTTATTATTATTGAGAAATGCTTGCGATTTATTAACGACAATTATATATTTACAAAAAATGTCATATATAAGAATGGTTTGATCGTGTACAGGCCTAATTAGAAGGTTTATACCCTGCTAGTAAGATAAATAAAATTTAATGTTCCAATTTTTGTCTAGAATCAGCGGTAAGAAGATGGAACATGGTTGGTGCCTGAACTAGTATTCTATCGACGTGAATACACGTCTTAAACATTAATTTAGTTAAAGGCTTAAGAATGATACTAGTAATATGCGAGCCATTCTTTGGTATATACACGTATATGAACTACGGTTGAATTTTGTGGGTTAGGTATGTAAAATTTAGCAGATAATGAAGTGAATTGAGTACTAAAACAAAATGACAAATATTTCTCCTACCTAACTAAAGACCCTAAACTGAAAAGAAACTCAATAAAATTTATTTCCTTTATTACATAAGTTTCTAAATGATACACAAACTTTTTAAACATATAATAAAATGATTGTATAAAGCTAATGTTTTTAATGATACAATAGTTATCACAATACAGTTATATGTCGATCACAACATAAAAAAATGAAAGTACAACATACATAACGATATATTGCAAGCGAGATTATATACAGTGTGGCATGAATCCGTTTCTTCTCTCCTCGCCTACATTCAATGATAGTACATTTTGTAGGTTGGAACACTAAACACATAGTCCAAAAACGGACCTCTGGTTTTGTAGAAATGGTTCTCGTAACAATAAACACGGCCTCTGTACCTGCATCAATAATGTTTCTTTTTTTACTGTGTCAACAGGCGGTGATGATGAAGGCGTTATTGATGATCGTGATGTAATAAGTAAATTCGGATGAAATGAATAAAAAAAGACGATGATTTTGAGGAACTGGAATCAGACAGTGAGCACGGCATTCCTACGAGTATTAAATGTATTTGTACGAGTTCTTTAGTTTGATAAATAAATTTGAAGATGATTCAGGATTATAATATATGAATGGTCAAAATACAAGCGCCGTGTGCAAAGCACCCGTCTCCTTTAATTTTGACACGTATTATACACAGCGGTGAAATGATAATGTTGATTAATGGTCAACTGAATATGAGAGATGAAAAAACAAACGTGTAAAATAAGACATATTACAGTGTTTCATTGCGCAAAGGCGGTGCAACGAACCCGCGGCTAAAATTACACCATATTGAAGGCACGGGAGTTTTGGTCGCATCGAAGCTATTAAAATGCATTCTTGACATTTATAATTCTTCCGCCACACATTCCTGGCGGCGAATATGATATCACCACTTCAATCTGTCAGATTTGGTTTGTTGTTACATGTGTGAAGTTTCAGAGTATACTGCTACTTGCATACAACAGTCGTTATTGTTTATTTGACTGTCTCTTTTGTTTTTAATATGTGTATATGAATGCTTTTAATGAATTTTGTGAAATGATGATGTGATGGTGAAATAAAAAAAAATGCTTTGAATAGTAAAGGAAATATGGATACGTATTACAACAAAAGTTAAGAGTTTCAAGATAGAAAATTGAACACTGATTTGGAACTAATACAAAAACTAGGTTTAATTTTACAAACTTTTAGTAAGAATATGAAATATTAATTCAGTACTCAACAATTAGAAGTTAATTTCGTCGGAATATATATTAACACGTATAACTAGTGCAAGTAGGAACTATTTAACATAATATTATTCTGGTAACCGAGTTCAAGCGGGATAACGATCAGTTTCACATCGCACATGTCTATGGTTTATTTACGAAACACGTCAACGAGGGCACAGTTGTGCAAAGCTCATGCTAATAATAAATATGTACTTACTTTGATCCGAGGGCGGACTTAGTATCGAGAACTTCCACAATATCACCGGCTTTTAAAGATACTTCGTCATCAGCAGCAGCTGAATAATCAGCTGACGCTACCACGACATCTTCTACCTGAAACAATAGAAAATATTCATTAGTTTTGTTAAAAAAAATATATTTTTTGACTGTCAAACTAACTATTTACTAAATTACCTTAGGAGGACTCCTACTACAACTAGATCTGGATCTATCAGAACTTGCTACAGACCGAGTGGTATATCGTTTGTAACTTGGTGTCGTCTCCAAGCTACTTACACGATTTCTTGTGTTTTCTCTTTCTAATAAAACTCCGCTATGTCTGCGTGACCATCCACCGAATTTAGTTATTCTTTGATTGTTACTTATATTGCAATATCCAGTGAACGATTGTAAGTCTTCATCGTCATCATCAACGATAGGACAACTGTACATTGAAAAGCGATGAGCTGTTGGTTGACTAAGATTTAATGCTGAAAATACGTGCATAGGCTCAAAATGTCTTATTCCATTTTCGTCAAGAACTGTATATGCCACTTCTCCGGTTAATACAGATCGACTTGCTTCACGTGGAACAACAGCTTGTAAACCTTTTTTCATAATTAATAAAGCCCCTCTATGTTTTCTTCTTCGGAACATAAAATCTTCCATTGCAAGACTATTTTCTGGGTCTAAGAGATTTAATGGAACGTCTTCAGAAGTAAGTAGACATGATTCTTCAGGAATAATCATTAGGGCACCACTTTCTCGTACTAAGTCCCTAAGGTTGGAATCTGTGCGAGCTAGTTCTGGATGAGTTTCTAGTGTACGTAACGCAGACTGTAACTTCGGTGTTTTCTCGGCCAGTTTTCGCATAACAGTCAGCCTTTTTATGATGTTGAGACTTGTAGGGTCGGCTGCAATTTTAGTCATACTATCTTCATCATTTACTACTGACATTAATTTTAAGGCAACATCTCTCATTCCTAGTATTTTAGCAAGTCCAACAGATTGAATGATTAATTCTTTGAGATTTTCTTTATCGTCATTTTGAATCAGAATTTCGAGTTCTTTGCTACTAGCTTCTTGTATAGCAGACACAATAGCTTTTTGCAACGAGTCAGTCACTTCGTGATTACTTTTCACAAAAGAAATTGATTCTGAGATGCGGTCTAGCACAGGTTGAAGAAGACTAGTATCGTTTTTGAAAATATTTCTAAATGCAGGGCCCAGTATTTCGTTTTCACAACTTAAAAAGTCCCCTACTTTCTCAATTATATCCTCTTCTGTAAAATAATGTTTGTGCATAGAGCTGCTTACTGCAATTTTTATCAATTCAACTTTAGACTGAGATGAATTTTCAAGTATTTCTTCGCACAATAATTCCTTATCTTCCTCTTTTTGAAGAGCATCAAACATAGCAGATACAAAATCTTCGTCAATAGCCTTACCTAATATACTGTCAATAGATTTCAAGATCATTTGATATTTTTCTTTGCTATTATTGTTGGTTCCTTTTTGAAATTGCTCAGCAGTAACTAAAGCAGCTAACACAGCTGCAGCAATAGAGTTTTTAACATGTTCTTGATGAGGAGTTTGTCCATTGCCACCCATAAAACCATTATGTTCATGAATATCCATTACTTTTTTATTGATTTTACCTTTTTTATTTTCGTTCACTGATCCATGTTCTTTATTATTTTCTTCTATTTCTGTTTTTAAATGCGCACTCATTTCAATAATAGACGAAATAACTTCCAGTAATTGATTCGCTACTTCATCTTTTAAACCAAAATCTGTAACAAATGCTTTTAATGCCTCTGCATTTCTTGTTTCATTTAACACGACATTTATACTTGGTAATTCAGCGGGCACTTGTCTGCCAATAGACATTCCGGCCTCAGAGAGCTGGCGCAACATATTTCTGTCAATAGTTAATTCACCTTTTGTAGAGGTAGTATCGTTAGGGTTAGTTTTCACTTTCAATAGCTTAAGCTCCTCAGGAGTGACCACGAAACTTTGAACTGAAAATTCTAGACCCTCTTCACCCTCAGTTAGGTCAGGAGCAACAAATTTCAGTCCTTCTGGTGTTTGAACTATTTGGCCTGGTACAAACGTTACGCCATTATCATCTGTTTCAATGACCCTACCGGGTACAAATCTTGGGCCTTCTTCAGTATCTACTACTTGACCAGGCACAAATCTTGATCCTTCATCTTCTGTAGAAATAACTTGACCTGGGATGAAAGTTGGACCGGCTTTAGTTTCTATGATTTGACCCGGTACAAAACGAGGACCATCAATTGTGTGTATTGTTTGACCAGGTACAAATTTTGGTCCAGACTTTGTATTCACTACTTGTCCAGGGACAAACTTAGGTCCATCAGCTGTATCAACCACTTGTCCTGGTACAAATTGTTCTCCATTTTCTGTAAAGACTATTTGGCCAGGTACAAAAATACCCTCAACCATCATACCAGGCACAAAACGAGACTCATTTACTTCATTCTTTACAAGTCTTCCAGGAACTACTTTTGGGCAACCCTCCATTTTGGGTACCCTTGTGCCTGGATAGAACTCAATTCCATTTTGTGACTGTACCATATGGCCAAAAACGTATAAAGATTCTTCAGAAAGGGAGCATGTCTTTATATCAATTGGTAGACCCACTGGCGCGCTTTCACTAAAAGTAATATCATCGACACATTTTGCCACGGAAAACTGAACATAGCCGTCAACATTGACAATGGTTTTCCCTGGCATGAATTTTTCTCCGCAGTCAGTATGTACTATTTGACCTTCAATGAACTTGGGGCCATCACATGTTTCGACCGTGGTGCCAGGAATAAACTGTAACTCCTTATCACCTGTAATTTTCGTAACACCAGGTACAAAACAAGTATCACCATCTATTGACACTGTTTGTCCAGGTACAAACTTAAGACCATTCGGTGTAGCTATAGTAGCTCCTGGTACAAAATGTAATTCGTCATCTTGATGTATGACTTGACCCGGTATAAACTGCCATTCATTGTCAACTCTTGCATTCTGTCCGGGAGTGAATGTTATAACACCGTTTTCTGTTATCGTTTGGCCCGGTATAAATTGAATTCCTTCTGGTGTTTGTATAGTTTGCCCAGGAACAAAAACCTCTTCTGAACCTGTATTTATAATTTTACCAGGTATAAATTTAAGACCCTCTTCTGACAACACTGTCTGCCCTTCGGTAAAACGGTATATATCATCTTTATTTTTAATTGTTTGACCACAGACAAATTCTTCTCCATTTGGTGTCATAACAACTTGCCCAGCCAAGAAAAATGACGTATCTGTATTTTCATTTGAAACAATATGACCAGGAATTAATCCTGGACCAACAGGTGTATTAACGCTCAAACCAGGAACAAAAATAGGACCCGTAGGTGTATCTATTGTTTGTCCGGGCACAAAAATAGGTCCTTGAGGTGTATTTACTACTTGCCCAGGTATAAATTTCTTAGCTTTGTTTATGTCCAATGTAAGCCCAGTTATCTTAGCAACTTTCTCCCTTTTACCCTTTTTTATATTTTTAATAATTTCATTTAAGTTTTCCATTGTTGGGAGCATGTCAATTTTGTCACTTTCTACTAATTTCTCAATAATATCTGCGGTTTCTACTAAGCGTTCTTCGGACAGTTCTTTCACAGCACATAAAATTTCATCAGTAGGGCGTGTTCTTATAGGTTTTAAGGGGTTAACACAAGGCACACTTTCTAAAGGAATTGTCACTTCACTAATATTGCGGTCAACTTCATAAATTGCGGCATCGCAATGGTACGGAGTTATTTTTACCGGTGTCGGTAATTTTGTAGCTTTGGGAACGAAATGCTCGTTTACGTTATCTTTCTCAAAAGTTTCAGAATCCCATGTCTCAATCAAGGGATGCATTTGTTCTCGCCATTCACTGGAACACATGATAATGCTCGACTTTGAACGCATATGGTTCACATCAAAGTTATTGCAACTGAATGTCTTAACATCGTGTTTCTCATGTCGAAATTCTTCTAGTTTAGCTTTCTTAACCTTTCGATCAAGGCGGTGCCTTTCTTCTTCTAACTCTTGTACTTCAGCAAGTTTTTCTTTCTTTTCAAATATTTTTTTCATTGAAGATAGGCCAGCAGTACGTTTCCTCTTCTTCTTTTTCTCTTCTAGTTCTTCTATTTCTCTTTGTTTCAAAACTTCTGCGTTGGGTCCTTCACCTTCAAATATATCTACATCTTCGGTGAAATCCTTGAAATCCATGGAGACACTGCGCCCGTGTTTAGTTTTAATCAGCACTGTGTCAGAGTCTTTTGCCAACATGACATCTCTGACGTCACCATCACGCACTGCTGCTTCCATTTGTGCAGAGAATACTAAGCTGCATCTTCTTTCTTGCACGGTATACACGTAACGTTTATCTTCAATCACTTGTTTGCCTAACAACATTTCCATTAAATTCTTTTGGGCTTCTGTAGAGCCATCGAGAACAGGGAAGATATATCTGTAGTCTGGTAAGATTTCATGTTTTCTATTGCCGTAGGTGATTTCAGGCGAATAGTGATGTGGTCCAAGTTCACCAGATACGTTTGTTATCTTGCATTTTGTCTTCGAAGAGCGGGTGGTAAGAAGAACTGGAATGTAGTGGTGCGAAGGCAGCCCGTATGATTTACCGGTGATCCTGCAGCATCGTTTTGCATCAGCAGGCGAGATAGGAGCAAGTAACGGAAAGTAGTTAGGCTTTGGAAGCCCTCTACTACGACCGGTGATCCGACAGAACGACATCTTGTTTTATTCAAGCAGTCATATTTGTTTGTATAATATTTTGAAACTCGAATTTGTTTTTGTTTAATAAATCGCGATCGTCGTGGCGGGTTGAAGGCGTGCGCAGTTTGGCGCGTGTGTTCGGGGCTGCGTTTGCAGAGCGACTAACAACGCGACGCTTCGTGCCAGAGCTCAAGGCGCTCGCGCATCGATTCGCACCTTAGTCCAGACGGTGTGCCGTATATTTGTTCCGGTTACAGGTTATTTTTAAACAAAAGAAAGATGAATTTATTTTTAAAGCCAAAATATATGACACAATTCTCTGTTCAAAACAACGCAGTGGTAGCTTTTGTGGTTTAAGTTATAATTGTATAATTATGATATAACTGCGACATAATTCATAAAACTTTATTTGAAAGAAGAGAAAATTAGCGAAATTAATATTTATGAATTTTATAACTTTGGTAATGTTGTCGTAATGGTGATATTCTCATAACTTCAAAAAAGAAAAAGCAAAGAAATGACTTGCACACAAAGGAGAATTAAATGTATCGTAGGTTAGACACATCATTCAATCAAAAACTGAGACAACTAATCAAGTAAAACTCATTTTCGACATTCGTCTGGCTGTCATGGTTGACGGTTAACCTCGTCATCGTAACTGCGGTTATTTTTATATTCCAATTTAAAGTAGACCTTCGCGGACTGTTGCAAGTGGACGCGGTCAAACACATGGTTATTTTGGATGTAGAAATTATTAGAAAAGAAAGCGGCAAAGGTGAAGTACAAATTGTTAATGAATTTTCTGTTCTTATCTAAAAAGTATTTTACAATAAAGAGGAACAGTAAATTAGAGCTTTATATAAAGTGATTCCAGTAACATTGTTTCAATTTGTGTTAATGAGATATTAAATGAGAATGAAGAACAGAACATACAAATATTCAGAAATGACTATAGACTAATTTTACTATTAAGAACTATTAAGAATACAAAATATCTTAGGAGCAAGTTACTTAAGACAATAATACATTACATAGACAATAGCATTGCAAAGAGAATGAACTACTTTAAAAAACAACCGATCCTAATTCGTCTGCGTAGCTTGGAATAGTAGGCGAAACTTTTTACCAACCTTTCTAAGAAAAGACTATACTAAAAAAGGAAAGCACAAAGGTTTTTTCTTGTATAAATGTAGCATTTTTACGGTACCACCTGCAAATGAGTCAGTAGTAAGTTACTGCCGCTGTGTGTGACATACACAGAAAAGCGTCATATGCACATTTAAATGACATAAATAAAGTAAAATGTATTCCATGATTTTACACGATTTGGGTGCGTTTCTTAGAGAAGTTTTAACAAAAAAATAACCTTACTACCAATTTACAATTCATATACTCATTGTTAATTAAGGTCCTCCAAAGGCCGCAATGCACTTGTGACGCCTCTGGTGTTGCGGGTGTCCATGGGCGGCAGTAATCGCTTACCATCAGGCGATACGTCTGCTCGTTTGCCCCCTATTCTATAAAACAAGATATGTTAAATTGTGGACATTGTAACATCTGCAATCGATTCTTTATAGGACCTTGAAAATGAATGCAAGATTATCTTAAGCAACATTATTCTCATCCCAATCTGTGAGTTATCTTAATTGTTTGCATAACAGATTTAAAGAATTTAAAGAATTATTTCTAGAAAAGCATCAACATCTTTTATAATACAATTCACCTTGGTATAACGTTTAACGGCATAACACTTAGCTAGTATCCTGTTTTCAATAGTTATTGGAAACATACGCATATTCACGGTCTCATCAAAGAAACAAAATATATTTTGAAACCAAACAAATTTTACGAAATGGGTGATCTTAGTGCCGGGAGCACTTTAATGGTGAACGTATAACTATTTTGGGAAACTGATTTTCACCTGTTCTGGTTTTATCGTATTGTGTAGAAGAAAATAGAATGAAGTTACACAAAAATTATTAAATGTATCGAGGAGACTATATATGAAAAGGGCTATATGCTTAGTGTTTCTTTGAGAGTTCGTATCACGAATGAGGTGGTCCAGTAGAGAACTAAAGTCATCGACTTAGCCCACCAGATTAGCAAGCTGAAGTGTAAGTTGGCAGGCCATATTAGCCGCAGACCTGACAACCATTGGGGTGGAAGAGTTCTGGAGTGGATACCGCCTCTCGGCAAATGTAGTGTAGAACGCCCACAGACCAGTTGGAATGACTTGTTTGACTTGGGTGAGATGGCTGACAGGAGCTGGCAGCGAGAAGCCCAAAATCGATGAGGGTGGCGTGCAATGGGAATGGCCTATGTCCAGCAGTGGACTGCAATAGGGTGATGACGATTGATGAGAAGTGAACCCTAACAGAAGCGCTAGTCCATAAAATTCAAGTCGCAGGACAGCCTGAGTGTAAACTATGCTAGAAGTTCCTTGAAGGTTTAAATTGATGCCCCGCGTCGGTTCAAAGATCTTTGGTCGTTGTAGTAAACGGGTCCTATAGTGGAAGCTGTATTTCACGTAACTGCTGAATGCTAAGATACACTGATGACTTAAAGGAGTAGTCGTTATATCTTAAGAGGAACTTCATAATGTGGGTAATATAAAAATACTCTACTTATAGTTCATTTGATTTAAAACATTATTTACTTAGCAAAGACAGTCCGAAGTAACTTAAGCTGCAGCAATCTATATTTATTTAAGCTATTACGAGAATGGCAATTAAGAAACATAAAAAGGGCGATTAAAATCTATTCGTGGGTGGTGATCCAAACGTTTAGTGAATGGGGTCGCAAAACAATCTTGACAGAGAATTGATGCTTGTACAATCCTATACAATTTCACACCACATGCCGAGGACGCGTTGACAAATTATACACAATTTATCTGAACTTTTTAGCAAGCGATACATTAAGTCTCGCGATGTTCCGTTTCGATAAAAAATTTATTAAGTGGTCAGTTATAATTTATAAAATTTGTTTCCTTCTTCTTTTTTGATGACCCTGTTTTAAAACCCTATATTACCCTCCAATGTACATAGGCACAGTTCATTAATTGCGTTGGGGTTCTGAGACAATTACAATTTTTCTAAGACGTCCCCAAATGTGAAATATGGGAGTGCTTCGTTCCGTTTTCAAACTTTGCAACTGATCGCTTTTATCGAAGCGAGTTGAATCTTAGAAATCTTCATAGTCGATAAATCATCATGTTAGCTGAGGAGGAGGATCATATCATGATGTTGGCGGAGTTCAATATGCGTTTCTCCAAATAAGTATGCCAAAGTTATTAGGTACCGACCTCGTTATGGCATATCAACAAATATTGCCACCACTACACCAGCGATAGAATTTCAACTTGATACTACGGTACATTGTATAAAAACCATGTGTTGTGCACGTTTGAAAAAAAAAACAGATTTATATAACTTAACTTTTGACGTAGAACCTTGGTTTTAATTGGTCTTCGGTATGAGTGTATAGAGAAACATTGTATGGAAATCGGTCAGTGCTGTTATTGGCCTGTTGAAGAGTGTTGGATATTGGTGTGCATGTTTACAATGTTTTGACTGTTGAACCAAATGCGCTATTTTGAACTTTTAGTAAACAATGTAAGGAAAGTTGGCTATATGTATATTTAGTGTATTATATTATATTTATTTTAGTGTAGTATATACACTTTTTATATTTAGTGTATTTTTTGTACAAGTGGCAACTCTACAATTTTACAGCTGTATAATGATTATTAAAAAAAACGCTTTGCGAAAGAACAACGTGTAATGATTGTAAAAACTTTTTGCAAAAATTAAGAAAATTATACTAAGACCACTCGCAAACTTCGAAGAAGCTTAGTCAAGATAGTGCACCTTTTTTCCAGGATTTTGTGGCGTCTCGGGTTTATGCAAATAAACCAGACACAATCCCTGAACTCAAATCCAAGCTTCAAGGCCTCATCAGTAAGATACAGCCACATCCAGAAAAAACCATGAAAAGAGTAATGGCCTGTCATCAGAATCTTGGGGGCCATTTGACAAATATTTTATTCTATACTTAATCGGAACATGCCATCTTTACAATTCAATAAAAAAATCACAACTCTCTTGCACAAAAAGTGCACTCTTAACTGAGACATTCAGACATTTGAAAATACAAAGGCGATATTTTCAAATGTCTGACTTACCCACACGTAAGGGAAAAGCAATATTAACGAGCAAATCTTAGAAGTCAATTACACAAACGGTAATTGACTTCTAAGTATATAAAAAATTATGTGTATACTAGGTTCAGATAACGTATTTGCATTGATGTGATGAGGTAGCAGTAGGTACGGGACGTAGTATGAGATGAGGCCTGAGGGTGTAGAAAATAAGTTACAGTTACTGGTAAACTCTTGGTAACAACTGGTAAATTCCTTTGGACTTATATATTGAAAACAAATTTAAGCACTAATCGTTTTCAAGTGTCTGTCTAGTAACGATAGTCTTTCACTTTTTAAGTATTTTATTAAACTAAACAAATTTAAGCAATCGCGACACGACATCCTTGTAAACAATATGTCATGTAAAAATAACCAATTAATAATAAAGAATTCTATAATACACTGTTTTCTATAACTTTGCAGCAGTGTTTAAGAGTCCAACATCAGTGTAGTCGTAAATCGAAAAATAAACATGTTCAAACCCTTTAAAGTCATGTCCATTTTAAATTTACTACTGCGTCTGCAATTTGCAATAAAACCATTTAAGATTAAGCTTGGCTTAAGCTAAATCCATTGATGTGAAATGGGTTTGCGAAAGCTGCACTTCAAACGCTTTGATGAAATCACCTTGAAACTGGACAAGTAAGGTTGAGACCTCATGTGAACGGAAATAAATTTGTCATCGGTCCACCGCACTGTGATGAACGAGGCAGCTTTCCAGAAAACTTCGAGGTTCAAGAGTTAATTTTAAGTGGATATGTAATTAGATGATACGATGTAAGTAGCCAAGTGCATGTCGTTTTTACACGTCCAATCAACTATTGGTAAGAATATTTGCCCACTGTGTGGTTACTCCCTCTGTGGAATTTTCTCTAAAACAGCGTGGAAAACTGTTCGTTTAGCCGAAAAACATATGTAGCAGAAAGGGCTGGCCGTTATCCAAATAACTCATATAAGCTCTTACAATTATCTGGATGCCATATAGATGGAAGTATATACTTTGTTTACTTATAATAATTAAGTACCTACCTTGATGACCGGTATATTTTTTTTGGTAAATTTTCTAAATATGAATAGCTAGATTAATTTATCGCCCATCGAAACCCTTGCATACTAAATTTCATGAAAATTGTTGGAGCCGTTTCCTAGATTTAGATTATGTATATACTAGTATATAAGAATTACTCGTTTAAATACATAAGATTTGGTTTTTCAAAAAATAAGTGAGAATATCCTCTATTATTCAGATGGTATGGATACAATGTTGTTTTAATGATTAAAAACGTTATTATTAGATTCACTTAGATGTATTTTTTTTAGCTGCGCTAAAATGACTCTGCTCTGCCTGATAGAAAGCATGAGCAGATTCCATGAGTGTTGATCACCATCCTCAATGCGAATAAGGACATTGCAGCATGGTGACCCACACTATGGCCGCCTAGTGAGATGCTTTTTTACGTCCCGTTTAAAGGACCCGGGATCACAGTGGGAGGGTAACACGTGCGCTGGAAGTGAGTTCCAGGTTTTGACCGCTCGGCACAGAAAGGAGAAACCGAAGCGATGAGTACGAGATCGTATGTGTGTTTGTTTGTAAGTCGGTACTTTTCTAAGTATACTTTATCAGTTTATAATAATAAAATTTTATTTCACGTATAAGAATGAGAGAAACTACAGTTGTTCCTTCGAAAAACTTATCACCAGAAAACTTAACCTAAACTCTGTAAAAATATTTTCATAATTTCTCAGAACATAGATGAATATCTCAGTTCTCTCTAACATTTCAAAATAAAAGTCTAACCCGCCCATTGAGAAAGCGGAAACGTCGAGAAGCGTAAAGTAGGCGACACCTGCGCACACGCCGTTTCCGGAAAACGTCAGGTGACAAGTAAGAATACACGACATTGCTATAACCATCAAGTTCAATCTATTGGAGAAACATCTTCAAGGTATTTAATAAATTAGTTGGCGTTCGTTACTATATCTTACTAGCTGACCCGGCGAACTTCGTACCGCCATATTTACATTATCTGTCTCAGCTTCCCACAGGCAGAGTATAGTCGCGGACAAAAAAAATTGACGTTATCTTTTAACTAGCCGACCCACGAAATGTCGTTTACGTCTTCCATTGCCCGTAGCGTAAAATTTTTCAGCCGTTTTTGTAACATTCTTCATTGGTGCTCTGCTATTATTGGTCTTAGCGTGATGATATATAGCCTATAGCCTTCCTCGATAAATTTACTATCCAATACTGAAATAATTTTTCAAATCGGACTAGCGGTTCCTGAGATTAGCGCGTTCAAACAAACAAACAAACATTTCAGCTTTATAATACCTATCTATACTAATATTATAAAGCTGCAGAGTTTGTTTGTTTGTTTGTTTGTTTGTTTGAACGCGCTAATCTCAGGAACCGCTAGTCCGATTTGAAAAATTCTTTCAGTGTTGGATAGTCCATTTATCGAGGGAGGCTATAGGCTATATTTTATTTTCAAAAAAATTTGAGATCCGTAAGAAAATTGCTATTTTGTAACCCAAGGTGTGAACTCGGAAACCTATTTTTGCGTGCGCTGCAAAAAGTATTGACAATAGAACAAAATCATGTATTACGGGTTTGTAGGTCCCATTAAGATCTACAAAAAAGTCCGCGAGAGCATATATCTAACTATCATGGTTTAGTCACAATAACCGCTTTTGTGCTCAAAAAAAATATTAAATCGTCTGAAGAAAGAAACTACGTTAAATGTGTATCGTAATATTAATCCTTATCCAAATAAAGCATTATGTTATCAAGGGTATTTATGTAGAAGTAAAATACTTTTTGTTTCACCCCATTCGGACATTTCGTTTAGAAGTTATCACGAGTATAAGACGCTAAGAGTTGGTACCTATTATTGAGTTATTTGTCAAAGAGTTTTTATCAACATAATACCTAATATTAGTCTTTATCAAAATAAATGTGTTGTTGATTATGAGTATTAGATCTTAGAAGAGTATAATAAATACATCTATACTAATATATAAAGCTGAAGAGTTTTTGTTTGTTTGAACGCGCTAATCTCAGGAACTACTGGTCCAATTTGAAAAAGTTCTTTCAGTGTTAGATAGCCCGTTTATCGAGGAAGACTATAGGCGTGAAGATATATATATATATATTTCATCACGCTATGACCAATAGGAGCTGAGTACCAATGAAGAATGTTTCAAAAACGGGGGGAAATTATTACGCTACGGGCAATAGGAGACGCAAACGACGTTGCGTGGGTCAGCTAATCGCGCTAATCTCAGGAACTACTGGTCCAATTTGAAAAATTCTTTCAATGTTAGATAGCCCATTTATCGAGGAAGGCTATAGGTTATATGTCATCACGCTAAGACCAATAGGAGCGGAGCACCAATGAAGAATGTTTCAAAAACGGGGGAAAATTATCACGCTACGGGCAATAGGAGACGCAAACGACGTTGCGTGGGTCAGCTATACTAATATATAAAGCTGAAGAATTTGTTTGTTTGTATGAATGCGCTAATCTCAGGAACTACTGGTCCAATTTGAAAAAATTGATTATTATAAATGCGAAAGTAACTCTGTCTGTCTGTCTGTCTTGCTTTCACGGCCAAACCGCTACACCGATTTGAATGAAATTTGGTACACAGATAGTCTAGAGCCTGAGAAAGGACATAGGCTACTTTTTAATGCGAAAAGGGGTTGTAAGGTGTTTAAAAGGGGGATGAAAGGTTGTTCTGGGAGTTCACTCGCCACACGCCTGCGCGTTACCTACGTCGGGCGTCTTGACAACGAATAAACAAGGCTGTCACAATCATAATTTTTTTTTCACTTTTTCAATGAAGACTTAACAATGATAGCAATGATATTATAAATATAAAAATTAAATATTAAGAATTTAAGTATATATTCGTCAATCTGATTTATATGTTCATTATATTAATAGAAATAAATAAGCCAAATTAATATAATTAATTAACAGCGTTTCTTAACTTCAAAATTCTCTACAGAAGTATCGTCATTATAAGCTACCTGTTGGTTAGATATGAATAAAAATGTAAATAATATCCATCCTGATCAGCTGACTAATGAGATAGTTATCAATTAAACGAACGGATCATGTCAGGCATGGAGGGAGATGTTGTCGAATAGTTAAAGTCTTTAGAAATATCAGGAGTGCCTACCCATAAGTTGAGGCTGCAAGTTAATGTTCCACTACTATTAAATGAGGTATCTTGAGCGCCAAAGCAATGTAATAGTACATGGCTAAATATTACACAACTGGGGTACAACATTGTAAAAGCTACAATCATGACGCATGGAATGGCAAAAGAAGATAATGTTTTAATTCCCCTTATTCCAATAATTCCAACTTATTTGACATTTTAATTTAAAAGAATGCAGTTTCCGCTGAAAACAGCATTTCCAATAACAATATTATCAAAACCCAAGGACAGATGCTTAAAGATATAGTTTTTTTTTCTCATGGGCAGCATATTCACGTATACGTGAGTATGCTGCCCATGAGAAAATATGGAGATTTTGTGGATTTGATATATCAAATCCACAAAATCTCCATATTTTGGCAAAACATGGCAAAAGAAAAAACGTAGTTATTAAAATTGTACTTTTTTTATTTGAAGCTGCCAAAGTGACTATGGTCAGCCTGATGGAAAACTCAAGCAGAATCCAACAGTGGGGGCAACCATACTCACTGGGAAAGCAGACAATGCAGTATTGCGTCCCACACTATGACGGCTTAGTGAGATGCTTTTTCACGCCCCACTTAAAGGCCCCGGGATCATAGAGGGAGAGAAACACGTGCGCTGGTAGTGAGTTTCAGTTTTTAGCTGCTCGGCACAGGAAGGATGAACCAAACCGTTTGGTTTGAGAGTGAACATGTTATTCTGCAGAGGAAGGGAGAAGGGGGACCAGTTGGAAGAGCTCCTCAGAATACTTCCAATGATACAGATGGTAGTGGACTGCTATAGAGGCGATATCTCTACGCAGCTGCAGAGGTTCAAGGAACTCGGTGGCTTCGGGACTGTTGGTAAAGCGGACTGTTCGCCATTGCAACCGATCGAAAGCATCAAGCAAATACTGCGCGGATCCATCACAAAGATGAGAACAGTACTCGAGGTCCCGGCAAATACCCATGCCCAGGACACCGAGCTTACCCCGTAGTGGCAGTTGAGTGCTCTGAAATGTGGGGAGGGAAAGGAATGGAGACTTTTTGATAGAGAACGCGCACAACTGTGTTTTCGTAGCGTTGAACTGTACCAGATTCTTATCACCCCATTGTAAAATGCGGTTCAAAACCCGGTCGAGCTCAGCGACAAGCTTCTGTCGATTTTCCTCAACGTCTGCCAGCTTGGCTGAACGGTGTCAAAAATATCGCCCATGAACTGTGCTATCGTCTGCATAGCAATGTATGTTGCCAAGAGCTAACATGTCATTGATATGCAGAAGAAATAGTGTGGGCGACAGAACTGAACCCTGAGGTACGCCAGCGTTTACATCCAGAACATCAGAGGCCGTGCCGTCGCAAAGGCCCATAATGCGGCGCTGATGAAGAAAAGCGTAAATTCAGTGACAGGGTCTAGGAGGCGGACCGAATGCCGAGAGCTTGGAGAGAAGCGAGCGGTGCCAGACCCGGTCGATGTCAAATGTCGAAATAAGCTCATATAAACACTTTATATTTTATGTACATATATAAATACTTAAATAAGTTTTAAATAGTAAAACGTGTGTGTATTAGTTGTAAAAAAAAACGGGTGGTGTCGTGGGACATCAGATAGGAATGAGTTCCATATCAAAAATACAGATGGCGCTATACTACATTTTTCGTTCACGAAATAAATAAATCATTACAGATGGCGCTATACTAAATTTTTAGTTTTCACAAAATTGTCTTAACCCCTTTATTTTATTTAAACTGATTTATAAAAATATATAAAAGTTCTATGCGAGGTAAAGAAAATAAAACTATTCAGGTACCAATACATTTTGTATCATGATTTTATATCGATAAAAATCCTACCTATATTAATAACGCGAAAGTTTGTTAGTATGGATGGATGGATGTTTGTTTCTTTTTCACGCAAAAACTACTGAACGGATTTGGATAAAACTTTACAGTAATGTAGCTTATACATCAGAATAACACATTAGCTACTATTTGCAGCGATAACCGACATACACGCGGGCGAAGCCGCGGGCAACAGCTAGTATTGTATAAAAGTATAGATTTTTCTTGTACACAAACCTTGTCCTAATTATAACGAACACATAAAAAAAGAGTTATTTAATTTGGTGCAGCCGATCGGAAGTTATGCGCGTACATACATTTTGGCGATTAATTTTATATATAAAGAAGATTAGAATCTCTTCCATATAAACTTATGTCTCCTATTTTACCCGATTCAAGTTTTATTTTATAAAATTGGCATATAATAGCTGGATGTATGGATTTTAGATATAAAATTGAAAATTTGACTTAATATATTATCGCAATTTTTGAAACTTTTGGCTGGAATCGCTCTTTTAACCGCAGAATTTTGTACAGAGTTCCCCTGGTTGCGATATTCCAGTTCAAGCAACTACTACATTTTATGAACAAAGAATACAAATGACTTGCTAAATTGACAGTTTTACAACAATTTTAACAATCTCAACCTGGTTAACAACAAAATATTAGAATAATATTTCAAAAAAGAACATCATTACCCAGAAATCAGGTTTTTATACAAATTATTAGAAACATTTTCACCGTGACCAGCCATTATGCTTTTTATTACAAATACATTTTCCTATGACAACATGCCATTAACCACTTCCCAGAAACTGTTTATTATGTACGATTCGCTACTTCAGAGAAAAATTACAATAAATTTTGGCAGTATATTATGAGTGAACCGAATGATTGAGGCAGAAACCTCTTTCCCCTGATTTGAGTCAATTTGTTTACGGAAAATGTACTGCTATAAAATATGACATGCTGTCTTTTAAGTATCTCGTGTTCTATATAATATTCTAACTTTGAGTATTGTCAATCTAGATCTACATATATTTGTTCATATTGCCTGTAAATCACTAGATTTTTCTGTTCGTTATTCGCTTACAAATAATGTTTGTGTTTCGTCTGCATTTGCTGAAAATTCGACTGTTATTGGGGTTTCCCATTATGAAAATATTACGATGGATGTGTTAAAAGCTTGTCCTAGTAAATGAAAATATGAAATGAAAGTAATCTCTTAATGGCCGTATTCTGTGAATACAATGTAAAAAAGAGCAGAATAATAAATACAGTATCGTAATATACTAGACACAAAAAGTGTGGGTCAGAACGGGTCTCATAGAACACACAACAGAATATCCCAGCTCAATGCTACACGGTGTCTGTGCAGCACTTGTTTTCAGATAGCACCCTCTAATAAGTAAACCCTTTATTGCGTGAAATTTAGACAAGGTTACAAAACGTATTCAAATTATAAAACATCCAATCATTTTTATTAGATAAGCTAAATTCACTCTATTCAGAAAATGCATTCTATATTATGCGAGTTCTAAGCTTTCATAGCCACTTAACAGAGAAATCCAGAAACTTCGCGTACACGCTTCAGCATAAACTCCATTACATAAAAGCTGATTCCAGGTGAGATAAAGAACACCAACGTGTAGGCCATAACGTTGGATGAGATTAAAAGAGACCTAGTTTTGTTAACAAACGCCAACGGACACAAATCTAGTGCGTGTATTTAAAGGATTCTGAGAATAGGTATACTACTTTACTGTGGGTTTTGTTTATTTGTTTCTAGTGTTTATTTCTAGAATATTTTGGTACATTCGATTAGGCAATCTATTTTTAAATATTGCTTATTAGCGGTTATTTCTTTTAAAATCTGTTCTGTTATTTATTTCATAGCCATATCCTGGACAAAACAGGACAGAATTTGACTTTATTAATTGCCCTAGTTTAGTGGGCTGTAAAACTGTTAGGTACTGTTTTTAACCGACTTCAAAAAGGAGGAGGTTCTCAATTCGACTGTATATTTTTTTTATGTTTGTTACCTCATAACTTTCGACTGGGTGAACCGATTTGATGATTCTTTTTTATTTGAAAGCTGGTGCTTCCCGTGTGGTCCCATTTAAATTTGGTTCAGATTGAAGTCGGATTTTTTATTAAAATTTAATTTGTGATTATTGACTATAAATTATTGTAAGCATGGGGATTTACAATTAATTTTACCGGTTCAGTCATCTAGTGTAAATATGGAAACGTCAGCTAACGGAATAGTTTAAAAGTAAATGTTAAAATAATTAAATTTAAAAATGTAGCTTAGAAAGTTTTAATTTTTTTGGAGATATGTCACACAAGGGTAACCCTAGTATTAACTCGAGTCACTCACAAATAAACCTGTTATTATATTGTATTATATATTGCCTAATCTATTGCTTGTACTCTTTTGTCAAGAGAGAAAGTACTCTCTCTTCTCTTCTTCCTAGCCTTTATTATTCCCAAGATTTGGGGTCGGCTACTAGTTTAACCAGTTTTAATTGAATATCAGTTTTTACACGGAGCGACTGGCATCGGACCTCCGCAACCCTGAAGGTGAACTGAATTCGCGGGTTGAACTAGTTTTCAGTATATTTGACGGTACTGACTTCCCAATAACAATTACCATAGATGTACATGACTACAGGACCGACGGCTTAACGTGCTCTCCGAGGCACGGGCGGGAAACACCGCCACCTTCCATACAGCGGGCTGCTATTAAGAATGTTTTGTAAGAAAAACCGACGAAGACTCGACGAATTTCAACCACCGGAGCAAGCTGGATTTCGGAGCGGATATGGCACCATAGACCACATCCACACAGTGCGGCAAATTATACAGAAGACAGAGGAGTATAATCAGCCCCTGTGTCTAGCATTCGTGGACTATGAGAAGGCCTTTGACTCGATCGAGATCTGGTCTGTTCTGGAGTCCCTGCAGCGTTGCCAAGTGGATTGGCGATACATCCAAGTGATGAGATGTCTCTACGAAGCTGCCACCATGTCCGTCCAAGTACAGAATCAGCGAACAAGGCCCATACCATTGCATCGAGGAGTGAGACAAGGGCATGTTATTTCCCCGAAATTGTTCACAAATGCAATGGAGGATTTGTTCAAGACGCTACACTGGAAAGGACGTGGCATAAATATCAATGGCGAATACATTATGGCAGAGACGCTGCAGGACCTACAACATATGCTGAACGACCTGGCTGACTCTACCGTGCGCATCGGCCTACGGATGAACTTGGACAAAACCAAGGTGATGTTCAATGAACATGTACTACCGGAACCGATCGCAGTACACGGTGCCGTTCTCGAAGTTGTTCAAAATTATGTGTACCTCGGGCAGACTTTGCAGTTAGGTAGAAACAACTTTGAGGGTGAGGTGAACAGGAGAATTCAGCTGGGTTGGGCAGCGTTTAGGAAACTTCGTCGGGTCTTTTCATCGTCGATCCCACAGTGCCTTAAGACGAAAGTCTTCAATCAGTGCGTCCTACCCGTCATGACATACGGAGCCGAAACGTGGACACTTACGGCACGGCTGGTCCACAAGTTTAAAGTCACTCAGCGTGCTATGGAGAGGGCTATGCTCGGCGTTTCTCTGAGGGATTGCATCAGGAATGAGGTAATCCGGCAGAGAACCAAGGTCATCGACATAGCCCAAAGGATTAGCAAGCTGAAGTGGCAGTGGGCTGGCCATATCAGCCGCAGAACTGATTACCGTTGGGGTAAACGGGTTCTTGAGTGGAGACCGCGTCTCGGCAAACGTAGTGTAGGACGTCCACAGGCCAGCTGGAGTGATGATCTGCGCAAGACGGCTGGCATGAGCTGGATGCGAGAAGCCGAGGATCGAACCAAGTGGCGCGCAATTGGAGAGGCCTATGTCCAGCAGTGGACTTCGATAGGCTGATGATGTAAGAAAAACCCAACAGCAGACCGACCCAGGAATCGAACCCGAGATCTCTTGATCTGCAGTCGCTTACGCTAACCACTCGACCAACGAGGCAGTCTACGACCAGAGAAAGTACTAAATGTTATAATTATTATTTACTGGCTGTTGACCAAAGAGTAGGCAGCAGAGCTTTTGTTGCGGTATAAAAAAAGTGATTTATTTAAAGAAACATTGAAGCTGATAAAGACTTTTAATTTATTATTTGTCCTCAGCAACTGTACTAGATCAAGAGGATATCCGGGGACGGAAGCGAATGTACACCAACCGGATGCTGACGATACATCAAATCTTATATTTTACTATTTAAAAATAAATTAAGACTGTAGTTTTTAAAATATAGCTTGATCTCTCTAACAGTTGTCACTAGTCGGTGTCGGTCAACTGCCTCGGTGGCGCAGTGGTAGCGTATGCGACTGCTGTTCTCGAGGTCTCGGGTTCGATACCCGGGTCGGACCAAATGTTTGTATGAACTGAAAATATTTGATTCGGAGTTTGGGAGTTTTCTATATATAATATGTATGTATTTACAAAAAAAGTATATATGTATTTATAAAAGTTGTCTAGTACCCATAATACAAGCTCTGCTTAGTTTGAGACTATATGGCGTTGTGTGTTAGATGTCCGAAATATTTATTATACATATTTAGTGTCATTTTAGAATATTTTAGGTGTGAATTTTTATAGTTATCATGTGTATTTTTGTTATAAAACTGTCACGTAAAGAACAAAATATAGGTGATCCAAAATAAAATCCCTTGTTCAAAGTTACGTCGTCGGTTTTATAACCGTCTGTCAAAGAGTGTCTATATTTTCAGGACTACAGGTTTTACCAATGATGTCCAGCAGTTGTCTATTAAAGGTTAATCATAATGTTTATGGTGATGATGTGACCAGTGGTGACACGTTATTGGACCGTTTGACAGTAGTAGTCAATGATGGGTTCTTAAAAAGGCGTAGATACGTTACAAGTTTTATAACGATCATATTAATTCTGCCGCAAATACTAACACCTCTTTAAGACAAACAGATCTATCTATTGTTTTTTTTATGGTATAGGTGGCAAACGGGCACACGAGTCACTTTGGAGTCTATATTAGAGATGCTTTCAATCAATTTTCATATTGTAATGAAATAAATGTATTTTGACTTTGACTCATTACACTAATTCGTCTTGGGTAGGAATCGAATCCAGAACTTTACAGTCCAGGTCACTATACTCTTTGCGCTGTAGCATGGTGCGTGGCATGGTTCAGTAACATTTCGTTTCACTCTTGAAAGTTGCCGCGATTTACAAATTATGACTTAGTATTTCAGCTGTACCACATTCGCAATATGTTAAATCATTTATAATTGTAGTAAATTAAAGTAAATTAAATTAAACCACCACGCACCATGCTACAGCGCAAAGAGTATAACTTCCAGACCAAAAGTTCATGAGTTCTGATGTAGCTGTTGTTCGCCAGTTAAAATTACTACAAAAGAATCAGAGCGTATAGTAATTGGCTGTAATAAAATAAAATGTTATCTAGTCCACTTATTTCGTGATCATTATAAACGCGGACCAAGTACTATGTCAAATTTATCTTGCTCTTCCATTTTACGACGTTGCCTAATGAACACGGACCTCGTTAGACTTGCCAAAACATTAAAGGTGTAATTGACCTCGTAATAGATATATAAAATCGATTTCACTCTGAACATGTAAACATTCAGCATCCTGTCTTATTTATGAAATGTTAGCTCATATTCTACATCACTGTAATGATGTACATATGATTATTTATTTACTGTAAAAAAATCATGATTCCCAATCATACCCACGTCGGTTTTGATTCTCACACAGGACAAATATTTTTTTCGCCGTGGGAGAGCCACGCTTCGGCATGAATGGGCCGGCTCAACCGGAGTGATACCACGGCCTCACTGAAAACCGGTGTGACATATTGCTTGCGCTGTGTTTCACCGAGTGAGTGAGCTTACCGGAGGCCCAACCCCCTCCCCCTACTTCCCCTCCCCCATCCCCCAAAGGCCGGCAACGCACTTGTGACGCTTCTGGTGTTGCAGGTGTCCATGGGCGGCGATAATCGCTTACCATTAGGCGATACGTCTGCTCGTTTGCCCGCCTATTTCATAAAAAAAAAATTGCCTTTGACGCATGTTTGGGGTAGTCATTAAAATGAAATCTCACCAATACTCACCGTATTGGTGAGATTTCATTTAAATTCACCAAATTAAAAAAAACACGTCATTATGAAAAATCTTGTAACGAGAAATGAGACAGTAAAAAAATTTCGAAGATGACTCTGCCATTTTCCCATTAGTCGTTAAAATTTATCGTGGAAAGTTTCAAACCCAATACCTGACCATTTTCCTGTAAAGTACGCATGCATTATTTTTAGAAACTCCTCTCAGCCAGACAGGCGCCTCATTTCAAAAATACTGAACGGACGAGGTATTGGTGTAAAATTTTACCCACGAATTATTATATTGTTGATTTCTTAACTGAAGTCACTCTTATCGGAGATTCAGGAATAGATATATCGATAAATAGATATATAATCATTATTACACAACAAAAATTAACTTTTAAAATATTATAAATATTAAAAGTTGTACCGCCAGGTATGATCACCTCGCCTGGTCGAAGGATCCTCCCATTGTGTTGGAGGGACACGACACCCGTTCCCTCTACAGCTTTTTTTACGTGTTTGTTGTTGTTAGGACAAGGTTTGTATACAAGAAAAATTAAAAGATAATTAAAAGTTTTTTTTGTCCGCCACGGGAAGCTAAGACAGATATGTAAATATGGCGGTGCGAAGTTCGCCGGGTCAGCTAGTTAAAAATAAAACTAAACTGGTCATTTGTGCTGCCACCTAGTAATCTCTACTGAAACAAGTTCTGGCTAGAGGTACTCCATACTTGTTACATACAACTTACAGATTACTACGCTATACAAAATTTTTCGTTCTCGAAATAAATAAATAATTATTTCGGACATCTTTTTATTGGAAATACATACATATTATACACAGAAAACATCCAAACTTCCAAAAAACAAATATTTGTAGATCATTAAAAAAAATGTGATCCCACCCGGGATTCGAACCTGAGACCTCAAGCACAGTATTCGCATACGCTACCATTGTGACACCGCGGCGTCAATCTTACGGAAGCTTTTTGCGAAAATTTACCAAAAAAAATACCGAGCTAAACTCAGTCATCGAAGTACTGCATAAATAGTTCAATAAAATTAAACCTTAATTTGAAGATATACATCGTATATATACAATATGGAGTGTTGGTTTTAAACCGTTAAAAAGCTCTTCTATTTATTTATGTAGCTATCTAAGGTCGTGCAGTGTCGTTATGCTTTGAAAGAAAGTAATTATTGTCATTAACCAGTCTGTCAGACTCATTAAATCGAATCAAACATACTCGTATACTGTATTGTCATCCAAACTACGTACAAACAAAACATAATTTGGATATTCTCTGTATGAAAACAACGATTCTTGAAACAAGGATAGTCTTTGTTCAATGAGATGGACAATGTGTTGAACGCACGACTAAAAACCATTGTTTCAACACCGAAACACATCGCTTAAAACAATTATTGTGTACGAAACAAACTGCGAGATAAAATCTACTGACAGATTTAATTCTGAAGTACTGTGTGAAGTGTTAATTGACCATTTTCTTGGAAACTGAAAATTAAATTAGTGTCCAAATATATTTCAGACGTTTTCTACAATCGTGTTTTCAGCAATTCGGACTTTGTGTGGAACATAAAGTCAGAATTAAATGCAGTAGCTATTAGCAGCCTTATGAGGGCTGAGAGAGCTCGCATAAGGCTCATTTTGATTACTTCCTTGATGAATTACCAATTTGTGAGCCAACATGGGTTTTTTTAAGACAACTCCCGCACTAGGAATAAATCCTGTGTCGCGGGGGAATTTACAAACATACATGTAACGGGCACAAAGAACACCCAGACTCAGAACAACAATTTGTGGATCACACTGGGCGAAGTAGGAAACGGCGTGGTGACCGTTAAAGCACTAGGCCAAACGTGCAGTCATTTTCAACACACTGTGATGGTTTCAAGCCATCGTCACAGTCCTAAATCTTGGTAAAAACATCGAAGGAATGAGCTTGTTAAATATTTATTGGACTGGGTACTGCTCGGATTCTTTTACATTTAAATATGCAAATTTAGATATAATTCAAAATATGAGTTACGTTACGTTAACTTTGATACGCGTTCAAATGAGTTATAATAAACGAACATTAAATGATACGCTTGACAGGTTTAGTCCACAGTAAAAACCCGTAATAAATGATGGTTATTTTCGGCCAACACCTACATAAAAAAGAAAGATAGTGCATCAATAAGTAGTTTACATATTTATTTTAACTTGAGTACTGCATTATGATTTAAGTAAATACACCACCAGTTTATGATAAGCTCTGAAATTTGAAAATTTGACCAGAAATTGAGTAAAAAACCTTACTTTTAATTATTTTACTTTGAAGTTGGTAATTTCGAAACACAAAACTTACATGAAATACGTCAGGATTATTATAGAAGTTTAGTTTATAATTAACTTGTAAATAAGTTCCGCTCTTTTTAGAATTCTTTGATTAAGTATTTATAAATATTTATGGCATTCTAACGATTTATTCACTGAAATATTAAATAAACTTACTAGTCGAAGGTTTGCATAACATTTACAGATTATGAAGTGGCATCGCAACGTTTGAAAATAAAGATATATTAATATTTAAACTCTCAGCAATTCTAACTTTTTACAAAATAAAATAATATAATAAATGAATACAAATTTTTAAAATGTATTTCAATGTTTTTTTTTTTTTTCATTGAGGTTTTTCTTCAACTTCAATGATTATATCATCAATATAAGTAAATATATTTTTAAAACAAGCGTACTCTTTGTGCTACAAAGGTACGTAGAGGTGTCAATCATTGAAGCCCCACAAACACCAGATATACATTTACACAAACAAAAAAAAAAGAAATAAAAATATACACTCACGACGAGTGCTCTGTCATGAAGGCGATTAGTTAAAAGCATAGTCTATAGCCAACTACTTTATTTATAAATAAAGTAGTTGGCTATAGACTATGCTTTTGACTGACGATTAGAATTTTCAGTATAGGTCCTAAAATTACCGAAGCAACTTGTAACGTCTGATATTTTTTTGTTTGATGATTTCGTAAGACAAGATCTAGAAGTACCGGTTTCTTCTTCAGTCCCCTTAGCCAAGATGGAAGTGTTTCGCGTCAAATATCCCTTTCTACAATCCCTAACGCCTATATTATCTTGTAGTAAAATAAATAAAATAAATATTTCGGACATCTAGCACACAACGCTATCTAGTCCCAAGCTAAGCAGAGCTTGTGTTATGGGTACTAGACAACTGATACAAATACATATATAGTATTTTTTTTGTAAATACATACATATTATACATAGAAAACACCCAAACTCCGAAACAAATATTTGTAGATCATACAAACATTTGGTCCGACCCGGGAATCGAACCCGAGACCTCATGATCAGCAGTCGCACACGCCAACCGCGAGACCAACGAGGCAGTCAAATAGAATGAATGTATAGAATGTATTAATAGCTAATCATTTTAACGACGTATATTTACGTTGAGTTGATGTCTTTCTCATACATTTGTTAGATTTTTAATAACTTTTACATTTGTAGTATTGAACTAAATTGATTAGTATTGAATTAAATTTTGGTTGAGAAAGTTATCATATATAAGTCATGGGCTATTTGAATTTCATAATTAATTCAAGAAGTTCATGAGAGCTTGCATTATTTAGATTTACTTAAATAAACTTACTCTGAATTTCAGCTATTTCAACTGTAATTTAATTTGTAATTTCGAATACTTGTTAATAAATGAACCATTTTTTTTAAAACAGATTTTCCAGGAGCAATTTAAAACTGATGTCATCATTCAACAAAAACCTTCAAACTGAAATCAAACAAAGCATAATTAAAAACTCAAGCATGATACATGCAAAATGCCTGCACCCAATTGGGATGTATCCAAACTAATTACATGCTCGTAAATTTGTAAATGCCACCATACTTCTTGCGCCCATCACGAGTTCAAACATTCATCTAAAGTTGGACGTAACAAGGGAAGCCGAGTGACAAATACTCGCCAATGTAGTTAATGTGATGTTGGCCAAATGAATTTATGAGCACAACTTTTTGGTTGAGGTTCTGCATTTCCGTCATGTTAATTGCAGAGTTTATTTATGTGGAAGAAGACCAAGGCGAAAATAATTTTAAAATTTGAACTTTAGTTTTACTTGGAGTGGTTTTTCACACGACTGCGAAAGAAGGAGGGTTATGTTTTTCGAGTGTATGTATATGTCTTTAGCACGCCCTAGAGCCTAAACGGCTTGTCGTATTTTTATGTGAGTGGTGTCAATAGATTAGTTTTAGTTGTGAGAGTGACAAACTAAATTAAGGATTTTTGGCGCCAAAAAGAAATCTAAAAAAAGAGTTTACAAAATACATCGAGTGTAGTATTAAAATAAAGAATTTTTAATCCGTGATTACGAATATAAATACAACTAATATGTTTTATTATTACTTATATATTTTATTAAACTGAATTTAATAAAGATGACAGATATTGACGCAGTCGGATTTTTTAAAATAATTTTACTTGTTAAAGTATAATAACTAAAGATTTGTGCTTATAAAATAGACGCTCCTATTCCTCATAGAAATAACTACTGAATTATCTGAGGTACATTTTTAATTTTTAAGTTGGTAGTTGGGTATATTAGAGTAATTTTAGACTAGCTTAGAAGGATAGCAAAGACGAACACTGATACAACAAGGCACTTCAAAGCAGAATACAAAGCTCTCAACGGTCCAAAAATTAGTCAAGTATCTAATAAAATAAATAAAAAAGCTTTTTAAAAACAAGTCTTTACTGGAATGCCTCGAGACGAATCAAACGAGTCCAAACTCGATGATTTTGCGACGTTTCTTTACAGAGTTCCTATGGCCTTCCAGCTCCATGTCATTATAACATTGTATTATGCCTGTATACATATGCTTGCAAAATTTCAACAAAATCGGTTAAAGAAATCTGCTTCAAAATTGAGTTGCAAGATTCCACCCGAACATACAAGTATACATACATAGGTACATTGCAAGTTAATAAAAAGCTTGTACCGATTTTATCTGATGTATAAAGAGAATAAATATACTTTGTTACATTTTCAGTTGCAAAAATGTTTAATAAAAATATTAAATTATATTTTTTCAGTTCTCTTCTTTTCCTAATATATTTAAGTTAACAAGTAGATCTAGTTTTGGCCAGATTATTTTTAAGGTGCTTTTGAAGAAACATGGCTCATAAATTTATTTTTTATTGTTTATGCTGAACATGATAAAATATTTAAAGGAATTATATTTCGTTCAAACCCGGTTGTTGTCGTGTGTATTTCCCCGAAATGTTTTAAGGCCAATATGTTAAAAAAGAAAGAGGCGTGCGATTGAATAAATGGCGGGCGGTACCAACATTGTCCGCAATACTTTTATATCTGACAGATTTACGGCGCACTTCAGATTGGGGAACATTTATTAAACATATAAATTATAGCTTTCATATTTAGGCGTAAAGAGAAAATGTTCAGGACATGAAATAGTTCAAGAACTCAATAAATAGACTTAAATCATGTTGAAGTCAAAATTCAATATTTATTTATTTATTTATTTTATACTTTATGCACTTTGTACATCGGCGGACTTAATGCCCATGGCATTCTCTTCCAGTCAACCTTAGGGTGGTGTAGAAATCTTGAAGGGTGGTGCACAGATTTATAAAATAAGTGATAAATATATATATATACACACATATATATATATACACACAATATCTTTTTTCATTTAATCCTAAAGGGTGATTGACCCGAAATAGTAAATCCCTTATTACGGCAGAAGTCTATCTATTAAATCTACATGTGTTTAGTCGAAGAGGTTCTCGAGATGCAGACGCTTTCACTAAGTTTTTTTTTTTAAACATCTAAATCTACTGCCTGCTTGTGTCGATCCATAACTTCCAGTTTTAAAAAAGCGTAGAGCCTTATGAAAAGAATACTGGCAAAGAAACTCATGGCCACTCTTTAAAAAAAAAAAAATCGTTTAAAAAAACCGACTTCAAAAACTAAAAAGTATAAAATAACTTAATTTGTATGTGCTACCTATTCATAGTTTTGAAGTCAGTGCCAAGCCAAATGTAATAGTAGGTACCACACTCGCTATATTTCGAGACGAACATCAACGACGTCACCGACGCTTCGGTTATTTTGTTCTACGCGAAGAGTAGCTATCCCGCTCAAGTTCACGCGCGGCGAGTGCGGTACCTACTATTACATTTTAGCTTGGCACCGACTTCAAACCTATGAGTAGGTAGCATATACTAATTAAGTTATTTTATACTTTTCAGTTTTTGAAGTCGGTTTTTTAAACGAAGTTTATTTATTATTTTTCGCTTTTTAGTCTCTCTCAAGTCTCTCATCATCATTTCACCTAAATAACTTGAAAGAATACGACTAAAGGTAACATACATACTGTATAGAATCAAAAGAACTTCAGGTATTTTTTTTGTAATAAAATCTCAAATGGACAATCTTCTATAGGTTACTATAATTCAAGTGATTTGAGGTAAACTGACTATCTGAGGTAAACTCTAATATCGTTAGAAGCCGTTTTGTATATTATGAAATTAAATGATGTCTACAGAATATGAAGGCATGCAGACAATTGCTTTAACTTCATTGCAGGCGCTTACGTAAATTTGAGGGTTTCCTTCAATTTCCTTAGGATCCCATCATCAGATCCTGATATGGTGACCATGGGACCACATGGGGAGCATACCCTTTCGAATACAAAAATAATTTTCAAAATCAGTCCACAAATTGACGGAGTAATCCGTGTACATAAAAAAAAAAAAAAAAACGATGAAATTGAGAACCTCCTCCTTTTGGAAGTCGGTTAAAAAGTCAAATATTCATGTACGATAGTGTTAGTATTACATAAAAGGTAAACAGTATGCAAGCTGTTGCGTTTTGATTCATCGAAAGTCTGCCTTGCTTCGTTTCTTTTTGAAAAATTTCGCATACAACATGCTAAATCACAATAAAAAATGTTTATGCAAAGGGAACATCCAACCTGTTCTCTATGGTAGGTTTAGATTTAACTACCGCCCCGCGTTCTGTCTAGCACAACCTTTTCCCTCCGAGATTATTACCTAGCAGGTTTACTATCTTCGTAGTTTGATAAGAAATAAGTCAAAGGTCAACACTCACTACACAATTATAATCTTATTATTTGGGGTGAAAATCATCAATTCATTTGCACCAAAATGCAGAATTCAAACGCATTAAGAATTTATGACACTAACGGTCTTATCCTCATTCAAAATATGGCTAACGATTTTCTTTATTATTTCAAAAATGAAATATCTGTTACATAAATTTCATATGATTCATGTAAGTAATGTCTGAGTCACTGTAATATATCTAATTATTATTATTTAAAAGTGAGTTAACAAAATACTTTAGAAGTTTTAGTAACTTCACATGAGGATTCATCGGGTAATCTGTTTCTTCTGAGAAAATCATTACCTTTTAGTTTTACATCATTTATTCTTCGGGAACAAAATTTTTATCTGGATGAAAATGTGCTCTAAATCCTTTTTTTTACCCCTGTCATGTCATGATAATCAGATAAGTAGTCAAATAAGAAAGTGTAACAAAAAAGAATCAATTATGACTCAACTAAAATAACACCTAGCACTGGAAGAAAGATTAAATGAATCTTACAATTACACAGCCTGGCTAGTCACTACCAATATTTTTGATTCAGATCAATCAAACTCATTTTATAGGTAGTAGAGCCACGCTGATTTCAACACGAATGGGCCGGTACTACCCTCACACATAAGATCAACGGAAAATGACAGCATTCGTGCTGTTGTGTTTTGTTGGTGAGTGCGAGACCGGAGGCCCAATGATGCAGAAGCATCACTAGGCATGGTCTGCATTCATAATGAGTATGGTGACCTTTTGGATTCTGGTTATGCTTTCCATCAGGCAAAGTAGAGTCATTATGGCAGGCTCAAACATAAAAGAAACATATAGCCAAAAGATAGAAAAAATAAATTATCCGCTTGCAAAACAAATGATTTTACTTTTTTCTAAGCAATAACATTTTCTTTTCACTTTAAAGAACCTTGTTATACATGTACAATTGTGCAGCTCTAACAGTTTCTTTGTTAAAGAACTATAAATAAATAGACTAGTATCTACTCACAGGTTCATTTGTTGTGATATCAACTATGACTATTAAGATCTTGATTAATGTGTATCCCTAAGTCATTTGGCACACGCCGACAGTCGCTTACGAAACAGTCATTTACCAAAATATAAGTAGGTTCATGGGTGGGATCCAGAGTTCTCTCTAAAGGCGTGTCTCCTGCTCCCAAAAATGTTTTGCTACCATGGTCTGCTAACACTAAACGTGCTTGTTAGCAAGCCATTGCCGTCTCCTGCGACTTTTAAACGACCATCAAATACGAACATTAAACATAGGGAAGGACACGGTGTCGAATATAATGTATCGATACTTCAAAGTGTCGAGTACTTTTCTAGTTTTCTTACCGAGGCCTAATGACGAGCTTTTTTTTTGGTTGATTGATTGACGGGTGGGAAAATCATTCTATAATAGAATAGAGCATAAAAAACAAATATCGTTACCGTACGTGACGTAAGGTCGCAAGTTTTGAAGATTACGATACCTCCAACACATACAATCCAAACTACTCATTGAGTAAAAGTATCAAGTACTTTTCTTATAGAGGCCTAATGGCAACCTGTTTTTTTTTGACGGGTTGGAATTGCCGTAATCTTTTAATATTATTTAAATTGTCCTTTATAGTATAAATATGAATAATATAAGTATTATTATAAGTTTAGTTCAGTTTCATTAAACGAGAAACATAAAATTAAAGTAAAGTAAATTATAGTTTAAAAAACTAAAAAAACACGCTTTAATAGGAATCGAACTAAAAAGTAGAAAATAATTTTAATGTAAAAAGCATAGAGCGACATTATTGAAATATTTTCAGAAAGCACCCCACGCTTTTTACCAGATAATTATTTTCTACTTTTTAGTTTGTTATATTTACAAAAGCGTGTTTGTTTAGCTTTTTAAAACTATTTCTTTTTTTGTTTTTTTTTTTCAAATTATTGTATTGTCATCGGCCCTTGACCCCTGTGCAAACTTTCAAGGTAATTAGACTCCTAGAAGTAGGTGCAAATGAAGTTAAAAGATTTTGTTACATACATACATAATAATATATACATTCATACAGGTCAAGCTAATTAAAGCGTGTTAGTAAAAATGGATGAATAAGTATCAGCTACTTAATTATAACGAAAATGATCACTGGTTAACAAGTCGATAACATCCGATGTTATGTGGTAAATACACAACCTCTGTTAGAAAATGAAATCGCCCTCCCCCCCCAGCAGGCGACCACGGGGATGTTTTCCGTCCGCTTTGGATAACGTGTTTGCGAGTTAAAATTATCAAAACAGTTAGGCCACGCCCAAATTTTGACAGATATTTGATGTTTGGTGTTTGAAAACATAAAAAAGTGTCGCAGGAGACCCGGCTTTATAGTTATTAATTCATACACACATCAAAAGTGTCTAGGGATCAAGCATTTTTATGCGGATTTCTTGAGATTGAGATGTGGCTTTGTAATAAATTTATGATTTTATAAATTTATATGGATCCTTTTTGGTGCATTTCATAATTTGAATCAGGAACTGTCAATCAAATTCGAGTAAAAGATGAAAATCAGCTGTCAATATTTTCCCTATAAAAACATACAACGCATTGAAGACATTATTAGTGCTACTGTTTCCCTACTACTGATTAAAACCGTTATTATGGAGCGGCGACGTCATTTAAGCAGGGAAGAAATGCTCAGAGCCGTGGGAATGATAGAAGCTGGTTCCCGGCAACGTACTGTGGCTTTAGCTCTGAATACAAGTCAAAGTGTTATCAGTCGACTTTGGACACGTTACCGAAGCACTGGTACCGTGGCTGAGCGCCATGGAGGACGGTATCGCTGCACCACACGGAGACAAGACCGATACATTCAAATCTTAACTCGAAGAGCTCCAACAATAACCGCCATGATGTTAGCCGTGAGGCTTCATCACTCTTCAGGGAACTTAATTAGCGACCAAACAGTCAGAAACCGCTTGCATGAAGTGAACCTTCATTACCGAAGACCGCTACGGGTACCACCTATAGCAATGCACAATCGTAGGATTCGATATCAATGGGCTCTTGAACACAGAAATTGGGCAGAAGAACAATGGCGTTTCGTGTGCTTTTCTGATGAGTCTCGTTTTGGTATGAGACCGGATACAAGACGTATACGACACTGGAGAACCCCTGGACGCCAACAGCGATTAAAATCCTGCCAGGAAGTCCATCCTTATAGTGGTGGAACCATCATGGTATGGGCGGGTATTTGGATCGGCGGAAGAACTGAGTTGATTTGGATCAGAGGCAACCTCAACGCTCAAATTTATGCTGAGACGATTGTATCAGACGTCATCGTTCCTCTACAAGTGCAAAACGGTCCCTTATTTCAGTTAATGCATGATAATGCACGACCGCACACCGCAAGAGTTGTAAGACAGACTCTCGCCGCAGCTAACATCAATGTCCTGCCCTGGCCTGCTCAGTCGCCAGACTTGAACCTGATTGAACATGCATGGGATATGCTACAGAGAAGAGCTCTGCCGAATATGGAGGGTATCCAGTCGCAAGAAGACCTTTTTTTGTTGTTGCAACGAACATGGGCGGCCATTCCACAGCGTGATTTGGATGAACTCATTTTGAGTATGCCAAACCGATGTTCTTGTGTTGTTAGTGTTCGCGGTAGAAACACGGATTATTAATTGTTTAAGTTACCTAATAAAATTTTAAAGAAAACTGTTATTTCAGTCTTTTTTTCGAACTTTAATGTTAGTGGTTCAAATGTCAAAAATCCCTTTATTAGGAAAATGGCAAATTTCTTTATTAATGCAAAGGTGACTTGGTTTATCGTTACTGTGACAAACGAAAACACTTTATTTGATGAATCCTTAAAGAAAATTTTAATTAATATCAATCAGGAGAAAAGTTATTGCAAAAATATATGTTGATCCCTAGACACTTTTGATGTGTGTATGTACTAAATTCATCAAATATTAAAATCATCATTATTTTGACTGCATGGTAGTCTTGCCAATTGATACTCGACTAATAAAGTTTAATGACGCGAGGAATGATTTACTACTCCTACGGTGAGTATTTTGGTCGTGCAGTGAAAGAACTATATGTAAGGCGCTCACACACGGCTACATTTTGCAGCGATGCAGCAGCCAGGCTGTCGCGCGTTCGCATTGATACACTCGCGATGCGATCGCTAGCTGTGTGCCCATGCCCACATAACTACGATTCAGTCGCGATGCTGGCAATCACGATTTAGTAACCCACCGCGCCACCCTCCCTTCATTCTTCCCCCGATGTCGTTCGACACGGTCGCGCTTTGCATCGATATAGTCGCAATGCTGTAGCGCGATTAAAGCGCGTTAGTAGCGATGCTGCCGCGCGTTTACAAAATGCGCGACTGCAAAAAGCCGCCATGGGTAAACACCCTAAGTCTTATCAGACTTTTATATAGACTAAATATATAGATGAAATTAACTAAATAAACATGTTAAAAAATCGGTTACAAACAAAAAAGCAAGCTAAGCTAATTAAGATGTGGTAAACAGTAATTTAAGGTAAAAATAGAGAGCTCGAAAAACCTAAAATCAGGTTAAAACTTGACTAACTTTGCAGACTTGTTTGCCCATGTCCATTGCCCATTTACCTATTTCTTGGAGAGCCACGAGAAAGTTCATTCATTTCAGAGGAGGTTCATTTAAGAGAAGTATCCAATCACAGTAATAGTTAAAATTAAATAATTTTAGTACAAATAACAAACAGTTTCTTGCTAATGTTCCAGTTTATGACGTAAAGACCAGTCGATTTTGTAATTGGTTCACGGCCGAACGGTTCAGCGGTTTAATTCTGTTGTTCTACGAACCTCCTTATCGACAAAGCAGTTGCTTGCCAAAAGTCCGTTTCTTTGTATTGTTGATGATTCTTGTCGAAAAGAACAAAACAGCCAAACAAATTACTAACGGTAATCGAATTCGTGTAATTCGTCAAACTCCAAAATTGATGCTCATTTAGGAATAATGCAGCTAATTTAAGTTATTTCTTCACTAGTAGGTGGAAAGAATTTAATAAAATTAATAATATTATTATAATTTTTATTTTCCTTTTCAATATCGTTTGCAAATAGTTATTTAGAAACTTATCTATTACTAAACATTATAAATTCAACCTTCGAATTCAGTTCGCTCTTAGGGTTGCAGAGATCTTACGCCAGTCGCTCTGTGGAAAAACTGATATTTATTGTACTCGGTGATTCGAAGCAATCACCGAGGGTAAGCAACGACGGCGCAGTGGATGGGTGACCGCTGGTTACACGATACCATGAGTGTTTTCCTATATACACACATCAAAAGTGTCTAGGGATCAACATATGTGTCTAGGGATCAACATATATTTTTGCAATAACTTTTCTCCTGATTGATATTAATTAAAATTTTCTTTAAGGATTCATCAAATAAAGTGTTTTCGTTTGTCACAGTAACGATAAACCAAGTCACCTTTGCATTAATAAAGAAATTTGCCATTTTCCTAATAAAGGGATTTTTGACATTTTAACCACTAACATTAAAATTCGAAAAAAAGACTGAAATAACAGTTTTCTTTAAAATTTTATTAGGTAACTTAAACAATTAATAATCTGTGTTTCTACCGCGAACACTAACAACACAAGAATCGGTTTGGCATACTCAAAATGATTGGATGAACTCCATCCAAATCACGCTGTGGAATGGCCGCCCATGTTCGTTGCAACAACAAAAAAAGGTCTTCTTGCGACTGGATACCCTCCATATTCGGCAGAGCTCTTCTCTGTAGCATATCCCATGCATGCTCAATCGGGTTCAAGTCTGGCGACTGAGCAGGCCAGGGCGAAAGCCACATCTCAATCTCAAGAAATCCGCATAAAAATGCTTGATCCGTAGACACTTTTGATGTGTGTATATAATATTGTGTGTGTATATATTTTTTTCTCTTTTTTTTACACTTTCAAAACCATGAAAGATGAATGATGTGCAGGGCTGAGGCCTGCTAGGCAATGGTTACGTACTTAGCACGTTATGACTCATCACTACAAGAGTTTCTAGCCTTACAGACACACCGTTGGTCGAAAGGTTCAGTAGCTCATGGTCCATAAGGTCAGTATTAGGATGTTCACCAATGACAATACTGTTAGGTGTTACCTACCCTACTCTATCTAACTATTAATTATCTAACCTAACTGTTTAGTGTTTTAATTATAAATAAGAACAGAAGTTTCATGTTATAAACAACAAAATATTTGAAGTCTATATTCTAATACATATTTAGCGTAGAATAAAGATCAAATTTTTGCAATTTTTGCGACTTTGATCACATCAAAATGATTTGTCCACCCTTGCCAAAAGTAGTTTATTTCTAAATAAGCGGAGAGACGCCACGGACTCACTGAACTGGTGCTAAGCAGTTTAGATTATCAGAGAACAAATCAATGAATGGGCTGGCTCGACCGGAGTGTTACCACGGCTTCACAGAAAACCGATGTGAAATAGCGCTTGCGCTGTGTTTCACCGAGTGAATGAGGATACCGGAGGCCCACACCACAATCCCTCTCCCATCCCCCAAAGGCTGGCAACGCACTTGTGACGCCTCTGGTGTTGCGGGTGTCCATGAGCGGCGGTAATCGATTGCCATCAGGTGATACGTCTGCCCGCTTGATCGCTCCCTATTCCATAAAGAAAAACATATCTTATCTTATTAAACTCCACGATTGTCTAATGTCATTCAGCTGAATAAAATTACATAATTATTACACAAATCTAAGAAATTGGGGCACGGTCAGGGCCCACGCTTATTGAGACACAAATGATTACATTCAGCTGTCATTGGAATGCGGGTGTTACGTCACATTATAATAAAATCGATTTTTTTTTTAACTATTCGTTACACGTGTAAGTTGATTGTAAATTTAAAATTTGTATGATAGTGTAGTCTGTATATGTCTGCGGCGTTGTAAGTTTCATCTGTCTGGTTAGGTAAAGGGGCTTACATAGAAGACAGTAGAGATGAGCGGTGAAGCAAGGAGTTCCTGAATTTTCTCCTGGGTCGCAAGACTTATCATTAGGCATATATCATGCGATGAACCAAAACAAGATATTATAACTGTTCTTAAACGTTCTCGACTTTTACACATGGCTTTTGTTGTATATCGGGACTTATTTGCGATAAAATTATTTAAACGGTTACGCGATACCTTCTGTTTCCCGACGTTTCGAACGGGTTATACCGTTCGTGTCCTACTGTACAACACCATATTATACATATGTCTGATTTAATGCCTAATTCGAGTGCTATATAAAACGTGTAATAACTGTCACTATGATTTACCAGGATCGGACTTTTAATGTCCGTGGGTTTACAGTTTAACGTACCAGTCATGGTCGATCATCAACTCACTGGAAATAACACAGTGGAACTATAGCCATCGACATTCATGGAATCTTGAAATTCATATCAAAACGTAAGTAAAAGTAAATGGATGACCGCTTTGCTCGGTATTTTACTTTCGGTAAATTTTCTTAAAATTAATCATAGCTAGATTGTCTGAATGAAATGAATCATCTTACCGTGGGCGAGCCACGCTTCGGCATGAATGGGCCGGTTCGACCGGAGTGATACCACGGCCTCACAGAAAATCGGTGTGAAATAGCGCCTGCGCTGTGTTTCACCGAGTGAGTAAGGATACCGGAGGCCCATACCCCAACGCCTCCCCCCATCCCCCTCCCAATCCCCCAAAGGCCTACAATGCACTTGTAACGCCTCTGGTATTGCGGGTGTCCATGGGCGGTGGTAATCGCTTACCATCAGGTGATACGTCTGCTCGTTTGCCCCTATAACATAAAAAAAGATCGATTTTTCACCCTCAAAACCAACTGCATACTAAAATTTATGAAAATAATTGGAATTGGAGTTTACCGAGATTCAAATTATATATCTAGAAAAATTGCTCATTTAGAAAAAGATATTAGATACAAATAAACACTTACCTACATTATTTTTTCTTATTCCCAATTTCAAAACCAAGAGACGTTTTTAGGACTCATCTCGGACTAGGAATAAATTCTATGTAATGGGGAACTTTTTAAACATGAAAAAAAACCCAGTTTCAAAACAACAATTTGTATAACACACACAGTGCACCGGTCTTCCATGTGGGAATCCGAGTTACGACACTCAGAGCTATTGTGGAAGCGGCAAGATAACTACTTAAATCATTGCGCCGCCATCCATGTACTAAAATTCTCAGAATATTTATGTAAATGAGCTTTGAATACCACGGGTTAGAAATTAACTGATCACATAGAACTATATACATAAATATTTATACAAATAGAACTATGTAAAAATCTGTACCTAAGTCCAATTAGTAGCTACGATGACACAAATAAATACACACATCAAAAGTGTCTAGGGATCAAGCATTTTTATGCGGATTTCTTGAGATTGAGATGTGGCTTTGGCCCTGGCCTGCTCAGTCGCCAGACTTGAACCCGATTGAGCATGCATGGGATATGCTACAGAGAAGAGCTCTGCCGAATATGGAGGGTATCCAGTCGCAAGAAGACCTTTTTTTGTTGTTGCAACGAACATGGGCGGCCATTCCACAGCGTGATTTGGATGAACTCATTTTGAGTATGCCAAACCGATTCTTGTGTTGTTAGTGTTCGCGGTAGAAACACGGATTATTAATTGTTTAAGTTACCTAATAAAATTTTAAAGAAAACTGTTATTTCAGTCTTTTTTTCGAACTTTAATGTTAGTGGTTCAAATGTCAAAAATCCCTTTATTAGGAAAATGGCAAATTTCTTTATTAATGCAAAGGTGACTTGGTTTATCGTTACTGTGACAAACGAAAACACTTTATTTGATGAATCCTTAAAGAAAATTTTAATTAATATCAATCAGGAGAAAATTTATTGCAAAAATATATGTTGATCCCTAGACACATATGTTGATCCCTAGACACTTTTGATGTGTGTAGATACAGAACTACATTGCTACAATCGTAGAGGGTCCTACGTCGTAGATCATCGTAGAGCGAGCTACGATACAGACCTTACTAAAGTACTGCCTGGTTCTACCGATGTTTTGTATCGTTAGTAATGCTTGTAGACAATTGGTTAAAAATTGAAAATATATACTTTCTTTTGATAGGTCATGATTGTTTTTTTTATTATTAAACCGTATACTTTTTTATAAACTCGCAGAGTAAGACAAATGGCTAATGCGTATAGAAAAATAAGATTACATATCATGAAAATATCAAAAAAAAAAGTAAAACTCCCCTATAAATATTGAAATGTAGAATGAATTTAGTTTGCAAAAAGCTTAACAGCGCCATCTGCCGAAATTATCTCACATTAAGTCCTATGGGCGTGGACTATTATATGTATCTACGAAAAGCTCAACTGTGTGGAATGTAATTGCAAGCAGTACAAACAACTCTCGCTAGATGTCACTGTAACAAAAATCTGAAAACAGTGCTTACGCAATAGAATATTTGAAGCCCGCGAAGCATCAAGTTCTATCTATATTTATTTGTTTACTCACATGCTGCTCATTGCTTTCATGCCATAATTGAACTGTTTCTAATTTTGTCTCATATAAATATAGCATGGTCTAAAATGAATGAAGCATTGGATTAAATAATTTGGCAAACCAACCCGTTTTGCGATGTGTCAGTAACCAAACTGTACGTGATGAAGGGTTATTAAGGAATTTATACAATAAATAGGTATAGTGACACTCAAATACAAAAAGAAATTATTTAAAAAAATATTTTTCGTTGCTTCGTGGTTGTAGCTGCCAAAATAAATGCTTGGTATGTTGTCTCACTGTCTGTGTATTAGGTCTCAAAAGTTAATGAAGCATTTTCATGTGTTCGAGTTCCAATCCATCGATATTAGTGTACTACTGACTTATTTTCATTTCATTATCTTATTAAAGTTGGCAGACGTATTTTGTACTTTTTAACGCGTTAAAAAGTCGTCAGTATAATCATTTATGACTTTTGTTAGAGCTTTGATTTTCGTCGATACGACTATTCGTTGGTGAAAAAAAAATGTAGCACGCACCTCAGCTAGATGGGCCATAAACAAAAGACCATATAACTGCTACAGCTCCAATTTGGCACGGCAATTACAACTAACTACATGTAATTAGAAAAACATTGCACTTAAATAACTTCATAAATACTTCACAAAAAGTAGTAGCGCCACACTTAGCGGTACTACCATCGCACTGGAGATCAACCTAAAAAGATAACATTCGTGCTGTCGTGTTTCGGTCGTGAGTGCGAGACCTGAGGTTCAATGATGCAGAATCATCACTAGACCGCCATGGTAAGGGTTACCATACTGCATTGTTGCACAGTCTACAATCAGTATGGTGACCAGAACTCTTATGTATGTAGTCGAGTCACTTTAGCAGGCACATACATTGAATAAAAACAAATCTTACACACGACAGCATATTTTTATTGATTTAACTTTATACACAACATGTATAATAGCGGACTTAATGTCAAAGGCATTATCTACCAGTCTACAGCTGGGTGGTGCGGATAATCCCAAAATATTAAAAATAAAAATTTTCTTCATGTAAACGCTGTCAAAATGTCTATACTCTGCCTAATGGAAAGCATGAGCAAAAATTTAAGAGTGGTGGTCACGATATTCGCAACGAATGTGGATGGTGAGGTGACTACATTAATTGTCTGAATTATAGAACAACATAAATTATTGTGATTAGTTATCGCACAATTATTTGTTCTGGGTGGGAACCGAAGACACAATCGAGTCATAGCAGTCAAAGTCACTAACAGTTAAACCAAGTTAAGTCCAAACAAAACTACGAACTTTATATTCTAAATGATAATACTTCTTTATGATAACAATTGTAGTCAATCAAATACCTATGAAATGAGAGTGAGGATTTAAAAAAATCATATCATGAAACAATTCTCAAAAGAAAATTTACTGCCAATAAAAGTGTTAAGAGTGTGATAAACATAACATTTTATCTCAACTAACAGAGTGAGAAATGTTTTCAGAAGTGTGAACTGTTGTTGTAAGTTTTATGTCGAATATTCTAGACCACATTACAAAGCTGGGGGAAATTGTATCATCTCATCATCTTCAGCCTACCGCAGTCAACTGCTGGACATAGGCCTCTCCAATTGCACGCCACTTAGTTCGATCCTCGGCTACTCGCATCCAGCTCCTGCTAGCCGTCTTGCGCAAATCATCACTCCACCTGGCCTGTGGACGTCCTACACTACGTTTGCCGAGACGCGGTCTCCACTCAAGAACCCGTTTACCCCAACGGTTGTCGGTTCTACGGCAAATATGGCCAGCCCATTGCCACTTTAGCCTGCTAATCCTTTGGGCTATGTCGATGACCCTGGTTCTCTGCCGGATAACCTCGTTTCTAATACGATCCATCAGAGAAACATCGAGCATAGCCCTCTCCATAGCACGCTGAGCGACTTTAAACTTGTGGACCAGCCGCGCCGTAAGTGTCCACGTTTCGGCTCCGTATGTCATTACGGGTAGGACGCACGCATTGAAGACTTTCGTCTTAAGGCACTCTGGGATCGACGATGAGAAGACCCGACAAAGCTTCCCAAACGCTGCCCAACCCAGCTGGATTCTTCTGTTCACCTCGTCCTCAAAGTTGTTTATACCTAACTGCAAAGTCTGCCCGAGGTATCCATATTTTTGAACAACTTCGAGAACGGCACCGTGTACCGCAACCGGTTCCGGTATAACAAGTAGAAATGTATGCTTGAACATCTAAAGAGTAACCTTGACAATTTTAAAGGTAGAAGAGCCACGCTGATTTCAGCACGGTAGGGCCAGCTCGACTGGGGCAGTATCACCCCGGAATATCAAAGTAAAATGTCAGCGTTCGTGCTGTCGTGTTTTGTTGATGAGTGCGAGACCGGAGGCCTAATGATGCGGAAGCATCACTAGGCCGCCATGGTGTGGATCACCATGTTGCATTGACTGAATTCGCAATAAGTATGGTGACCACCACTCTTGGATTCTGCTAATGCTTTCCATCAGGCAGAGTAGAGTCATTTTGGCAGGGCCATGCATAGAAAAAAATTCAAATGATTTGAATTTGTTTTCATCTAGGAATATGCAGAAATGAAAAGTTGTTGATGGTCTAACTTATCAGACCTGGAAAAATATATTTTCGGGAATATTGTTACTGTAGGTAACATAAAAATTCAACCTGGAACCTGAAAAGGCTAAGGGCTAGTTTCAACACCGAGACTTGTGACATCTAAAACTGTAGCTATCTGGCAGACAAGTTTAATATAAGCTATGTTTTACGTTATCAGTAAGTGGTGAAACAGGCCCTAAATATTTTCAAGACCTCTAACACAAAGACATCTAATTTCAAAGAAAGCAAGACCTTGCGCACCCGAGACCTCAGCCCAGCTACCTCTACACCAAGGCAGGCCAATGAAATAACTTAGGTACAATTTAATCAGAAAGGTATAATACTTATATGGTTTGTACTTGCAAAAAAACTTTACACGATTTGTGATACTTTTTCTGGCTCAAAACTAAAATTGGCCATAGTTCTTAGAATTGGGTAAATATTTGTAATACATAATATTAGCAAATAAACACTGTTTTTACTGGAACTAATTTTAAAGTTTTTTTTTAGGAATTATACCGTCTTTCCATCGCACATCTATTTTTTTATCTCCTTTTTATGACAGGTCGAACTAACGTAGGAAACGTTCTCAATACTAGTCATAGGAAATTCCGACTTCATCTTGCTTAAAAAGTCATGACTTGTAAAATTTGTTTTGAGAATCTATGAACAGAAATAAATGATTTTAACTTTGAAACGTGTTGTTGCATATTTCAAACCACCATAATATATAACTGTATTTTTTTATATATATGGCCTGCCAAAATGACTCTACTCTGGCTGATGGAAAGCATAAGCAGAATCTAAGAGTGGTGGTCACCATACTCATTGCGGATGCAGAAAATGCAACAATGCAGCATGGTGACCCACACCATGGCGGGCTAGTGATGCTTCTGCATCAGTGGGCCTCCGACCCTGCACTCACCAACGAAACACGACAGCATGAACGCTGTCATTTTACGTTGATTTTCTGTGCGAGGGTAGTACCACCCCGGTCGAGCCGGCCCATTCGTGCTGAAATCAGCGTGGCGCTACTATCTACAAAATTATATAATTAATATAATTCAAGGAAGGGAAAACTAAACCTATTAATCTGTCAGTACCAATATGTTTACGTCCGTCCATATTTCCATTATCTGTTTAATTTTGGTTAACCGTTTACTAAAAAACTGATGCGAAGCTTAATATTTAAATTGACTTTTGGGAATGTAGTAACTTTATTACATAAAAGTGAACTAAATAATAGGGATTTCATCCACAATGTTCGTCTCAGCGCGAAATGTGCTTTTCTTAAAACGATCCCTTCTCAGATATGTGTTTACATGTACGAGTAGATACAGTATAGGGCTTCAATCCTTATACTAATGTCTTCTCTAATGTGGTCATATGAGAATTGTCATTTTGAGAAAAGGTTATTTTGCGCTAAGACGGTAATAGTTTTTTTTTTTTTTTATGTTTGCCCTGCCAAAATGACTCTACTCTGATTGATGGAAAGCATAAGCAAAATCCACGAGTGGTGGCCACCATACTCATTGCGGATACAACAATGCAGTATGGCGACCCACACTATGGCGGCCTAGTGATGCTTGTGCATCTTTTAGTCTAGTCAACAAGTATGGAACTTGTTGACTAGACTAATTGGGCCTCCAGTCTCGCACTCACCAACGAAACACGACAGCACAAACGCTGTCATTTTACGTTGATTTTCTGTGCGAGGGTAGTACCGCCCCGGTCGAGCCGGCCCGTTCGTGCTGAAATCAGCGTGGGTCTACTACCTATTGACATGATGACATGATTTCAGGACATTTCTCACTTGTGTCTACTAACTTATAGATCCCCAAAAGCAGCAATAGTCATTTCTCATTAAGTGGCCTATCTTCTTCGAGGGCGCTCGATCAGAGCGGTACTCGGTCTCACAGGAGACCACCCAAAAATGACAGCATTTGAGTTGTAGTGTTTTGTTCAAGTATCTCAGTAGGCCGCCAGTGTGGGACCGTACAAACATTTGGTCCACCCTTGAATCAAACCTCAGACCTCGCATTCGTACTGAAATGTGTCTCTCTCATAGCAAATGACCCCGTTTATATCCTGTACCACAAAAAAACTTAAGAATACTAAATAACTAAGAATATACAGAAAAATAGTAAGAAGGTATTTTAGGCAATATCGCAATGAGTTTTAAATGTCGATATAGTTTGTCTCTTTGCCAATACATATTTGTCGAGACAGTCGTAACTCATACCAACCTACCCCTGAATCTAAACTACTATTGCAGCTCGTATATGTTTAAAGTGTCACGATTAACAAACCAGATGTTATTTTACGTTTATTTGCTAAACTTTGACGACTAATAGGTTGATTTATATTTACTTTTTATTTAGTGATCGCGCAGTGAATAAAATTCGACCATAATTCCCTCTATTTTTAACCGACTTCCAAAAAGGAGGAGATTCTATGTTCCAATGTATGTTTTTTTATTAGCTTATGTAAATACAACAATTGAGGAAATATTGACAGACCTAGACTTTATTATAAAAAAAAAATCAGTTATGAAAAATTATTAGGTATTTTTGAACCATTTGGGGTCGAGACGTTAGGTTCACGGAGTTAGAGTGCCAGTGCTATGTTTTAACAACTAACTAAGTAACTGATCGACGTTTCTCGTGAGCAAAGCCGGTCTTATTCTGAGCAGAGAGAATTAGCATTGCCATTCAACGTGGCAATGCTGCCAGCTTTTTGGGACACTACCAGTAATGCAAGGCAAGGCAAAGATTTGGGGGAATTTTTTGACTCTTGTATGTAAATATTGTAAAATAGGAAATTATTCTGAAGTACAATGTAATAGATACTTACGTCCATAGTGCGGCGAAGTGTGATGGCCCTCGCCCGTGACTCGCTGAGCGTGCGCCCGCGCACCGCCGGCACAGCGACCCGCGACAACCACTCGCCGAATTCTGTATAACACCACCACCGTCACAATACCGACACTTTAGGTTTGAGGTTAGTGATAGCGGAAGGTATAATACAAAGATATAAAATCTTGTTTAAAACCTGATACCATGAAAAAAGAATAGATCATAGAAAATAGATTCAAAAGAAAGGTATAAGAATTTGACATGCAGGCAGTTAGACTAACTCGATATTATTTTACAGGTGTAGAGTTTATGTTTAATGCGCAACCTCTTTTAGCTAAATATTTATAAATCAACTCAATTTAGAACTCAATTTTAATATTACGCTGCAACCGTGAATTGCCTGCAGACACTTAGCAGAAAAAAAAACTCAGTTAATGTTGCTTCTATTTGTCTCTCGACCTAACATTGAACTAAAAATTATGAATGATTCCTAAATTTACTCAGTAGAAGTTCAATTAAGGTCATTCAATAAAAAAGATTGTAATATTTACAAAGTGTTCAATGATTTAAATAATAAATATTGAGTCACAAATTTATGGAGCCAGGTCTTAAATAAAGTATAGACATACATACATACATATGACATTATATACAAAACCATTATGAACAAACGGAGGAGACATAAAACGGAAGGATTTAATTAGTCATGAGTCAGCAACAAATCAAACATTTTAATTTATTTGATTTACATTTATGTTATAATTTGTAGTAAATAAGTGTAAAGTCAGTAGAAGGAAAGTTTATATGTTGTCTAAGGCAAAAGGTCAGTTTCACCAGCCATTAAACTACAGATTTCAGATAACAAGTATCGAGGATAGCGACAAATATGTCAGATTATCTAATAAATAACAACAAGTTTTATCTGTCACATAGTGTTAAAAGTCAGATAGCTATCTGAAATTTTATCAGGAACTGATAAATCTGGCCCTTAAATTACAAAAAGGTGTCTACAAGAGATGTGAATGTTGAAAGGGTTAAGCCTAAATATAAGAATTGTACTAAAACTAAATAAAGTAAACGGGAATAAAATGGACAAGGTCATATCACATGTTCTGAAGGAGATTTAAAATATATCATAGAAGTATTGTGGGCAGATGATACTGAAAATATTGAGGAAAGGGAAAGCATGGAAATATATAATCTTGAATAGTTGTTATTAGTTTTGCTGCGTGTGAAAGGTAAGGTCATATTTTTAGACTGTTATGAATAGCCGTCACATATTTGAGTCAGTCTGAACAAGAAAGAGTATTTAAAAATGGAATTTCAAGGTTATGGGTTATTATTTATTATTATTTTCTACGTAAACTCTGAACTGATTTAATCTAGAAATTAGAAAAGAACTATAAATTATGAATCTAAGATATGGCTTGTGTAACTTGATTGAAACAAAAAGTTTATTGCCTTTATCTGCCGACACTAATTAATTTAATTGCTGTAACAAATTTGTCTTTTTTTTTAAAGATATTTTTTTTTTTTTATTAAAGTTTTACTTTATACAGTAACATCGTTTTCTTAGTAATCTTAGCAAATTAATTACTAAGAAAACTGAAAAGACCCCTATGTTGAATTTAAAATAAGCGTCAGTATTAATTTTAATGTATCCAATAATAACATTAGCATTACAGTAACACTATAATACTTCTGATATTAAATGTCAAGATATTTAGTTTTTCAATGTGACCAGATTTTTATTTAAATTCCGTCTTTACATTTAGTAGTGGACAGTATTGATAATTAGATAGTAAGGTATTCGATATTTCAGTAATTGATCAAAAATATTTTCGTAGCTATATAAATCAGAACTTATAGGAATTTTGTTTTGAGTTAACCTGGGAAGTGTAGGCTAGTCTTGTGTAGCTTTGTGTGACGAAGAATAGTTTATAGTACATCGTCAACCTAGATATGAATGTCATTTTCAAATGTTTTAGATTTCTCCACCATTAATATATAAAAAAAAAACATATTGTAGTCGATATGTCATTTACAGTATTAAAAAAAGTGCCTCATTGCTTGGAACGCTTCGTGCAGAGTTGCCAAAAAAAACTTGTAAATCAGATTCAAAATGACACTACTGTTAAGAGAAATTTCAATAGTTTTATCTCGTATATTCTTCTTCAGAAAATCTGTAAATTATCAGATTCATCGACATTATTATTTACACACATGGATTAACTATCACTAGAATACCTATGGAACGAAAATATTTAAAAAAAAACAAGTATTTTATCTTCAATGACGATGTACTATGTGAAAGAGTAAAATAGTACTAAAAGGATTCAATTAAAACTGATTAAGAAGAGAACCACAATATAGAAGGAAATTGATTATTTTGGAGTCAATCAAGCGAGAACAAATTGTATCTTTAGTGTGTAGACTTATGGCACTTACGTCTAAAATCAAATAATTCGTTTTTGACTTTTGTTTTTAATACTATTTGTGAATAAATTTTAATAACCAATCAAAGAAATCATCAGAGTAAGTCCCATAAGTCAAGTTACTGCAAGGTCTACTGCATATCTACTTTTTTTATCATTGTTCATAAGTTTCACTGACCTATCGCCTCTGCTGTCATTGTGTCTTGTCTGTGGTATTCCATGTTGTGTATTTATGTATTCACACTACAATATATGTGTACTGTACTGTGTGTTTTTATGTGTACTTATTTACAGTATTATTTCACAAACACTGTTACACTGTCACTGTAATTGCTAGGTTGGTGTTTTTTCACTGTTATCCGTTCGTTTGCATGCGTATCGTTAATGAGTTCGTTTTGTTTAAGAATTTTTCTAAACTAATTTTCATTATGTATCTGTAGGATTTTTAATAAATTTAGTTCATGTACTAAGAAAAAAAAAATCCTAAAATTATTACTGATTGATTTCCACATAAAAATAAATTATGTTTTAAAGAACAATAACCGTCTTAAAGATACCTTAAGATTAAGATTTTATCTTCTTCTGGAGGTCAGATTATCGTTCTTGGCACTCCATCGATGACGGCAAAATATTTGTTTTCCCGATACTGGGCAATAAGTTATTGAGGATTTCTTTTGGTTTAGCAATCATATTCAAATTATCAAATAGAAATCCGTGCTTATCTGTTGTTTTCATTAATATTTGCTACCCAAAAATTATTTTATAATCTCCGTACGAAGGTTGTCTGGAAGAGATCGCCGTGAGCGATAAGACCGCCTATTGTAATACCTAATGTTGATCTCCGTATCTCTCCGCCCTCCTCCGTACTCCGTCCTCCGTATCTCTGTACATTTTTTTACTGTAGTGGTGTGCAATGAAGTTGTATATATTTTTTTTCCTTTAAATGAACGACGACGTCAATTACATGAGTAACTAAAAATACCCAAATCATTGAAGGTGAGCTGATACCTCCCTTTAGAGGTAGGTAAGTAAATTTCTCTAGAGCTTTTATTGATTCTGATAAGAATAACAAACAAGCTGATGCTATGTTACCCAACTATGCGAAGATGACTAGCCTGATTTAATTCAGTTAAATATATTCACGAGTTCAGTAGACTCATTTTGTTATTCAACAGCTGTTCGTGACAAGAATGTAAAGAATGAAAATGATGTCAGAAAACTTCAGTCATAGAATAACAACCAACTAAATAGATTTGAAACTAAATGTAAAACTAGAGACAACGCTAGTAAAGAATTCAATTGTGATTATTGTTCTGGTGAATCATCGCCTATTTATCCATTCATGGGTGACAAATTCACAGAGAATGTGGAGTGAATATGTTGCATTTTGGCAATAATTTCAAATTGCCACACCTGTACGCAGTTAATTCTTGAAGAGTTATATGTACATTTTAATACGCGTGGCGCAAGCTGTCAGCGGTCTGCCAATTCGCCTGCCAAATACCTGACTAAGCTTTAGGCTGAACTTGCTGTCATGTATTTTGTATAGATAAGACCGCATACCATTCGAAATCATCAGTCAGTCAGTCATCTTAAGTAGGGAGTAGATGTAGAAATAACCAGTCTTGACAGGGAATCGGTCTAATTCACCATCAACTTTGAGGTTATTCAACATGAGAGAGACTAAACCGGTATGATTTTGATTACAGAATGACTTACAGCCCGAACCGTAAACTCATTCTAACGACAATTCATTTTCAAATCAGAATTCATCGAGTTCTGGACGGATACAATAACCGAAAATCTGTCGTCATAAATAAGTTAGTGAGACTCGAAATCTATAATTACAAGTAATTCTATAGCATGATGTTTTAACGAATCATTATTATCGGAGTGACAGTAAACAGATGTTTGTAGACTGAGGCCCAAAATACTAATTCTTGATTATCTTAAATCTATAATCTATTTGAAATAATCCCAGGGATGACTGCCAATATAAACCCTGAGTATCTTCTGACGTCAAAACATGACGTTGAACCTATGAGATTTATGAGATGTTAACATGTGAAACCTATCCATTTTTATACTTTGTCCATTCGTTTATTTTCTTTTTGACAGCTCACGCCTATAAATTATCCATATATTTTTTTCGGAATTATGTACTACAGTAATGTCGTACTTTATTGACGGTGACGGTACTTTAGTGAAGTGGTCTGTGCATAACAAATAACCACAGACTATAAAACAGTACTTGAAATACGATAAATCGATCATATGATAAAAATAATTTGACTTTATGTAAGTATTAGGTCTTTACCTATGAAATTGCCTTTCTTCAGTACTGGTCATTTCAAATAAAAAAAAGTTTGTAATGGCTCTGTATTCTAAATTCAAATTAATTTTGTTTTGAAACCATGACAATCTATTTACAAACTCAGTCTTTTGTTTTTTGATTAGCGTTGTATTTTCATTACATTTGAACATTTTTCGTCATAATGGATACTTTAAAAAATCGTGTAATTATGGAATATGAGTTCCGTCGTGGCACCAACGCGACACAAACGGCACGTAACATCAAAAACGTTTACGGAGAGAACTGTACAAACGAACGCACAACCCGTTACTGGTTTTCCCGGTTCCGTTCTGGAAATTTTGACTTGAAAAATGAAGCTCGTGGTCGTCCGGAGACTTTGGTTAACAATAATGAATTAAAGGCGATTGTGGAAGCTGACGAAACTCAATCTACAGCTGAGCTAGCAGCAGCTTTTAATGTAAGCATCAAAACAATATTGATCCATTTGCAACAATTTGGCAAGGTAAAAAAGCTTGATAGATGGGTGCCCCGCGACCTTAACGATCGCCAGCGCAACGTACGCATCGAGACCTGCGTTGCGCTGCTCAACAGGCAAAGAAATGAAGGAATTTTGAAACGAATTATTACGTGCGACGTAAAATGGATTCTGTTCGACAATCGAAAGCGCTCAGCAAGTTGGTTAGACCCTGGTTCAGCACCAAAGCAATGCCCTAAATCAAAAATGACCCCTAAAAAGGTGATGGTCACTGTTTGGTAGTCTAGTGCGAGTGTGATTCACCACAGCTTTTTACAAAACGGCATGAGCATTAATGCAGATGTGTACTGTGAAGAACTGGAGAGAATGATGGAGAAGCTTGCACATCTGCAACCAGCTTTGGTCAATCGGTCGTCCCCACTGCTCCTTCACGACAACGCGCGACCCCATACTGCGCAACAGACAGTCTCCAAGCTGCAAGAGCTGGGGTTGGAAGCTCTCCTTCATCCGCCATACTCACCAGACCTTGCACCTACCGACTATTACTTTTTCCAAAATTTTGACAACTTGTTAGTGGGTAAAATATTCAATTCCCGAGAGGCAGTACAAAATGCCTTTGAAGAGTTTGTTGCCTCCCGTCCAGCTGATTTTTACAAGAAGGGCATCAATAAACTGCCAATGCGTTCGGCAAAGATGCGTCGATTGCATGGGTGATTACTTCGAATAACAGAAATAAAAAAGTTTGAAAAAATAAGTACTTTCACTTATTGCATACGAAACGGCAATTTCATAGGTAAAGACCTATTATTTTTTCTGTAAATTTAATAAAAAAGGAAATAAAAATAGTATCTATGACTCCAAGATTGAATTTTTGCAAGGAATTAAGTCGAAATCTTGGAATTTAGGATCAAACCAAGAGTAAAGAACAATAACTCTGTTCATTCATCCAATTTACTGATTTATTATTTAAATTTCTTACATAATATAAAAAAAACTAATAAAGGAATAATTAATATTTCAACAAGAAATATTTTACTAAATCGATTGAAAGTTCTTCATAAATAAAATCGCTATTCGTTTCAAATCGAATCCGTAATGGGTGAGGGCGTCACTAATTTCAAAATTTCTTGAACTGTCAAAAAGAAAATAAAGAAACGGACAGAGTATAATATGGTATTAATCTGAACGAATATATATATATGAGATCATTGCGTCTGGGTGAAAACAGAGGCTTTTAATATTGAATAATTATTTGAATCTCAAAAATATACAGAAATATGTATAAACATATGCTAGAAGTAATGAGAGAATATTTCATTTCCTTAGCGTTTCAAATATTTGAAAATGAATTGAAAATCTGTTAATATTTAACAGGTAGTAGAGCCACGCTGATTTTAGCACAACTGGGCCGGCTCGACCGGGGCATGACAGTTTTGATGCTGTCGTATTTCGTTGGTGAGTGCGAGACCGGAGGCCCAATGATGCAGGGGTGACAGTTATCGTGGTAAGTGTGTGAGCAGTGGAACGCTCGTTAGTCCGTGGGAGAGCCACGCTTCGGCATGAATGGGCCGGCTCGACCGGAGTGATACCACGGCCCTACAGAAAACCGGTGTGAAATAGTGCTTCTGTATTTCACCGAGTGAGTGAGAATACCGGAGGCCCATATCCCAACCCCTCCCCCTATCTCCCCCCCCCATCCCCCAAAGGCCGGTAACGCACTTGTGACGCCACTGGTGTTGCGGGTGTCCATGGGCGGCGGTAATCGCTTACCATCAGGCGATACGTCTGCTCGTTTGCCGGTCTATTCCATAAAAAAAAAAAAAAAAGTCATGTTGAGGATGACGTGGATCGAACCGTCGGCCAAGGAGACCGGTAGAAACGGTGGTGCCGCTGGCCGCCCGCGGCATAGAGAGGGGCCCAACCGCGGCTAACCACCCTGGGAGGCTGCCCCGTCAGGTCACGCATAATCCACGTAGTGGCTCGTCGTGCCGGTTGGTGACCGGACGGTGGGACCAGGCGACCACTTCCGGGAGGGTATGGGAGCCCTTCCGTCCGACGGTTCGGTCACTATTGTATGGCGACACAGCATTCCGAGCCTCAGTATTACACTGCCACGATGACTGTCACGCCTTTAACGCCCCCACTTCCCTCCCTCACTTTTAAATCATGGCAGTAAGAAAAAGGAATAAGCGAACATTTATCAGAAATAGTTATATGTAAAATGTATTTGTGATCTTTTCTTGAATTACAGACTGTAATATCGAGAGCAAGAACCTAATTTCGCGATCCAAGTCAAATAGTTTGCCTGCAATCAGCTTTCGAACAAACCAAACTACCCTATTTCTCAAACGCTTCGTACCGTAGCGTAAAGTGCATTTATATAACATGATAATAAGTTATCCGATGGAACTGGACGTCTTGCTGTCTTTGACGTATTGCTTCGACTTAATCGAACATATTTTCCAAAAAAGTTAAGACAAAATAGGAGAACAATGAAATGAGTAAGCAAAAAACTTCAATCAGAGACGGTCAAAAATTTAGTACTTAAAGTGGATATCAATATTTTATTTCAAGATAACTATATTAGTTTTACTAGTTTATTTACGTAACGTACAGATTCTTAAACGACTTTTAATCCTAGATCACTTAGAAAATAAAACGTTCTGAGAATCAAGTATTTAATTCCAGTCATCAAAACCTTACTTTATTGCCTAGTTTTGCGTGATCTCAACTAAAATTCTTAAAAATTTAATTTCACATGTTAACTAGTAGTAGTATTATATCAACCCATACTAATATTACAAATCCGAAAGTAACTCTCTCTGTCCGTCTATCACGTTTTCACGGCTAAGCCGCTGCGCCGATTTTAATAAAATTTGGCATGGAGATACTTTGATACTTGAAAAAAGACATGGGAGAGCCACGCTTCGCATGAACGGGCCGGCTCGACCGGAGTGATAGGCGATAGACGGTCTCACAGAAAACCGGGGTGAAATAGCGCTTGCGCCGTGTTTCACTGAGTGAGTGTGGGTACCGGAGGCCCATACCCCAACCCCTCCCCACATCCCTCTCCCTATCCCCCAAAGGCCGGCAACGCACATGTGACGCCTCTGGTGTTGCGGGTGCCCATGGGCGGCGGGAATCGCTTCCCATCAGTAGTGATACGTCTGCTAGCTTGCCCGCTATTCCATAAAAAAAAAAGGTTTACAGCGATAACCTATACAAAGCTGGCGGAGCCGCGGGCAAAAGCTAGTTAGTAATATTTTGGCTTCTGTATAACGATGATAAACTGCTATAGTAAATAATGATGAATATTACCAGTGTATACTCAACCGTCATTCATAAGTCGAAAAATACAAAATAAATTGCTGCTGCGGCAGTAGTAAATACTAATACAAATGTAAATTAATATTCGAATACTCGCTCAATAGATTGGCAGACATAATAAATGTACGAACTTGAAATAGCTGGGGCTATTCATAGCACCACCCACGATGGCAACTAGTAAATATGTGTAAATACTATCACTGACTCACGGAAATATCACCAAGCTTACTTTCTTTATTGAGAATTTGATCGAAATTTCTTTATTTGATACTAGTTTTTGCTCGCGGCTCCGCCCGCGTGTATGTCGGTTATCGTGGTAAATAGTAGCCTATGTGTTATTCTGATGTATAAGCTATATTACTGTAAAGTTTCATCCAAATCCATTCAGTAGTTTTTGCGTTAAAGAGTAACAAACATCCATCCATTCATCCATCCATACTTACAAATTTTCGCGTTTATAATATTAGTATTCTCTGTCCACGTATATTAGTAGGATAGTAGGATTAAGATTTCCACTTATACATTATGACAAATACATATTTAAGCTTTCATGGCCAAGCCGCTTATCCGATTTCAATGAAATTTGACACAAAAATACGTTGATTCTTGACAAAGAATATAGGCTCTCTTTTAAGTGCGGAGCCATAGAAAAAAGTTAGTGTATAGGATATTTAAATTGTAAGATATTACAGCTTTAGATCCCAAATAAATAGCATCAAAAGACTGATATCGACAATTAAGAAAAACCCAATGGAAAGTTCTATTTATCGAAAGACTATCGAGAAAATCTGACTTTACAGAAATAATATATGAAAATGGGAATAATGTGGACAATACAGTTAAATGTATATTCAAAGATAAATTATTGACGTAAACTGTGATTTCGAAACAAGCAAACGGAAATGTCGTAAGTGCGCCAAATTTAAAGGCGACCGAACGTTTTCAATTATCGATGATTAGAAACAGAATCAGAAGCAAATTGTATAGAAGAAACAAAGCTAGACCTTAAGTTTCATTACAAAGTATTTTTTTTTAGTATAGAAAATAACATCAATAGGATGAACGGTCAGTCAATTACTTAGTCAGTTACTTCAGAGAAAAAAGACATAATCTTGGCTCTTTAAGTATTTTCCCACACTGTTTTATTAAATCTAATAATTTTCACGAAAGTATAATAAAATTTTAAGAAAAGAGCTACTATGTTACAAAGCATTCTTTACTGTGGCTCTCGAGAATTTCTCATTCTCACATAAATTGCCCCAATGGAATAAATGATATCAGAGTAGACGCACGGACTTTTTAAAGATCTAATGAAAATGAAACATAGTTCACAGTCTTAATTTCAAATTTATAAAACTTATTATAGTTTGGATTCAGAAAACGAAGTAGTCTTCTAGAAACGAAATATATTCTTATTTCGTTTCTAGAAATTATATGTACAATTGATTTTACTTTCTTTAAATGTTTCATAACTTTTAGATAGTTTTTGTTTGTCACAGAGAAATAAAATCTATCTTAAATATAAAATTAAACAAGCAAGTATGAATTAACGTAATAAGATCAATCTGTCCGTTGTAGGAGTTACGAATTATAATAATATGCATTTAGAAAATTATAAAAACATTTCTAATTTTTTTTCACAACTTTGAAAAATGTGTTAACTTTCTGTATGCTCTATTATTGTGAAGTTGAACTAATTGAATTTCCGCGGTATAAAATAGAACTAGTGGTCGCTAGTGGTCGAAATTTAACCACAATTCATTTTTTTGTTTTTGCACTCCTAACTGTGCAAAATTGTACGAGTATACTGCTCCGTTTCGGTTTTAGCCGAAACTGGGAGCTAGGCCGAAAATTCGGTTTCGGCTCAAAAACCAGTTTCGGTCGGACACTAAAAAAGGGATACAAATTTTTTATTCACGTATTATTATATACCTGGTACAAAAAAAATCCTTCAAGCAAGATAGTACAAGATAGCAACTAGCTACTATATTGATTTCAAATGATGTCATTCAAACGACAGTTCTAAAAGTTGATACTGAAGCGAAAGAAGTCTTCGACGTTCAAATGTCAGTGTGCGACGCGCCAATCGGCTCCGCGTTCCTCTCTGTTCAATAAACCACTAAAATTAACTAGCATATCTAATCACTCTTAAAATAAAGCAGCAAGACCTACAATCCCTTGATTAATGATACAAAAAGTTGTCAAAGAAAGAGTCCACAAACTTAATTTTGCGAAATTAGAAGCTCTTATTCATTTGGGAATAAGGTATATATCTGACTAAATGATTGAGAAGAAAGTTTGTTCGTGTGATACGGGCCTGGTAGGCCAATCTAAATGCGTCCGCGTCTTTGGCACGGCACTGGGGCAAGGACGCGTAGCGCCTATGTAGTCGGCAGATTGATTGACCGATTAATCTTAGCTAGACAAGACAGATAAAATAAAATATTATCGATTTCACTACGTAAATCTTCAATTCACAAATCTTTCTTCAGCACCTTTATAAATAGATTTAATGAAATAACAGCGGAAGAATCTGTCCGGTCAAGATCGATCATCAACATAAACGTACTAACACTGTCTAGTAAAAATGATTTGGGTATTTTTAGTAGCTACGTAACTGTTAAACTCAGCAAAATCTTAATGAAAAATTATGCCAACAAAAATTTGAAGTGTAATCATTTAATCAATTTCACCAGCGTAAACATTTCCGAATTTTTCACTGAATATATCTGGAGATTTTTTTACCTACCAGTTTGCTTAGGATATAGTATCTATGTACACTATGCACCTTTAACGCTATGTCTTGGTTAAGATATCATAAATGACCCATTGCTCTACGTTTGCAAAGAAATCAGTTCCGTTTCAGATATTTTATCAATCGCATTATATATTAGTAAATCATGCTTGTTGGCAGTTGTGAATATGACGTCATTGTCATATTTTTGTTTCTGTATTTTCTATTGACGATCTGATGTTTTTCTGTGTTGACATTATAGTGCATGTTTATCCGAACACTTTAGCTTTTAACTATTTGCAAATTTTATAATTGTTATTTTTTATTTTATTACTACTTTTATTTATAATTTAATTTTATCAATTTTAGAATTACGTTGATCAGTAACATTTAAAATTGTTATCCGTGTTTCATGATCATTAATGAATATCACTTCACTGAACACATGGCGGTGTGGGGATGATGTTATATACAATATACACAGGGTACAATGGGGTCGAATGGCTATAACAGGAGTATTACGAAACGTTCGATCGCTACCGAATGCTAGTTCGTGTGCGTGCGCGACCGCGCGTGCGATGCTCGCACTTCCACACCCGTGACTGACTCTGTGATTTATTTTGATACACGCTTATGTGTTTGCTATCGGTTTTGTATTAGCATTAACTATTCAATAATATTAGTGTAGTCCTCTGATATGATCGATAATTTTATACAAATATCTATAGCGCAAAAAATATCAACTGTAGATAACTTTTACGGCATGAGCTTCAAAGCTCACTGCGAATTGAGCAAATATAGTTGATGTGTTCTTTTCTATTCAATATTATTAAAACTTTAGTAACAAAATACTTTGGTAATCTGAAACATAGTTTTTAAATTAAAAGATTATCCATTATTCGACCGTATATATTTTATGTGTTCGCGGATAACTTCGTCGTTTATGAACCGATTTTGATGATTATTTTTTAATGAAAAGGAGATATCCCAAAGGTGGTACCATAATAAGGGCACTAAGATCTTATGATGGCATCCAAGACAAATCGAGTCGAACCTTCGAAATGCCTAGGGGCGACATCGAAGGATCCTGATTTTCATCCAGCTGGGATCACTTAGAAAACCAGCGTTCTGGTGTTTATTTGTACTGATGAACTGGATCCTTCGATGCTTGTCTAGCTAATGCTATTTTAAAATTTTTGATATCTAGTGTGTTTATTTTAATTTTGTTTTATTTTCTCATTATATTAAATTAAGACAATCATATTTTGTCATGCAAAAATAAATATCTCCATTTTTCTCAATATCTCAGACAATAGTCAAACTACACAAATAAAAAAAGGAAATGCAATTACTTTTCAATGTGTCAAGCAAAAAAAATTAAATATCTATGAAATGTAGTTCTTTCTACTTAAAATGACATGAATTTCTTTACAATGTGTGACCGACAATTTATTAAAGCGCCATTTTGTCATGTTAGGCATGTACTTATTATAGATACAGAAGACAAGTGCCAAACATTTAGTTACAATATACAGACGTTTGACTGGCAACCAAATGCGAATATCTGTCTGCTACTACATATCGCCAAAGAAACGATCGATGATTAGTGATTAGAAAGTTCTTTGGACTTTGAAATGATGATATATCTTCATCATACTGACTGACTTTTGACTGCCTCGGTGGCGTAAGTGGTAGCGTATGCGACTGCTGTGCTTGAGGTCTCGGATTCGATTCCCAGGTCGGACCAAATGTTTGTATGATCTGCAAATATTTTTTTCGGAGTTTGGGTGTTTTCTATGTATAATATGTATTTATTTATGTATTTATATCAGCTGTCTAGTACCCGTATCACAAGCTCTGCTTAGCTTGAGACTAGATGGCGTTGTGTGTTAGATGTCCGAAATATTTATTTATTTTTATTATCATCATCATCAACAGCCTTAATAGTCCACTGCTGGACATAGGCCTCTCCTTAACAAGGAGGTTAAGGTCGTATATCTTGTAACAGTATATTTGATTCAAACAAAAACATAATTATTGTAGATACTGCAATTTTATAGTTTTACTTTCATCAGCACTCTGTCCTGAATATAATATAGGTACTATAAATATATTCCGTCGTTTGCTTTTAAGGTCAGAAATTGAGATTTTTCTCTATTATTAAATACATCCATAGTGACATATATGCGATATGTCAAACTGTCTATGTAAGACTTGTGAAACCAGTCTGTAGTTATTTGACAGATAAGTTCATAATATCGTATCAGGGACTATAAACTGAAACTGGATAAAACTGGTCCTAAATGTTTCTTTTTAGGGTTCCGTACCCTAGGGTAAAACGGGACCCTAGTACTAAGACTTCGCTATCCGTCTGTCACCAGGTTGTATCTCATGAACCGTTATAGTTAGACTGTTGAAATTTTCAGAGATGAAGTGTTTCTGTTGACGCTATAACAACAAATACTAAAAAACAGAATAAAATAAATATTAAAGGGGGCTCGTGATTTTTTTTGTCGTAAATGTCGACGCTGGAAATATATAGATAATGGTACGGTACCCTTCCTGCGCGAATTCGACTCGCAGTTGGACGATTTCTGTGAAAAACCCATATCCAAAACTATTATTGAAACACAAAAAAACAGGATGAATTTAATTACAAGAATATTGTACATACAAATACAAAATACTATTACTTTTTAAAACTGTCCTGTTTGTATAATATGTGCATTTTAAACCTACAGTCGTCCAGGATCTTGGAAGCATGCTAGAGTAACGTGAATATCCGTTTTATCTAAAAAGAAACAAATTATAAATACTTTTCAATAAGATTAAATAAAGGCTTTTATATACTTTTCAATCAATCAATATTCTTTATTGTGAATCATAGGTAATACATATGATGTTTACATAAGTGATAATGGTCCGCTATGTTCTGCCATTTAGGCCTACAATAATTTAAAATTATATTCAAAGCATGCAATAAATAATAATATTTTGGAATGTCTATCAAAACAATACAATTTAACATTTGAAGTAAATAAAAATATACATGCAAAACGTCAATAAATGTCAATTTCTATTAAAATTTAAAACTTAATTTACATACAATTTACAAAATATGAAAAATAAAATGAGATTCTCAGGAAAATAGATTTTTTGTTTCCAACAAATGTTTTGGAGTAAATTGCTGCTTGTACTATTTATTTTCAAACCATTACCATCTTTAAATCTTTACACTAGTGAAGTCATCACTTGCAGTTGCATTACCAGCGGAGATCTACGTTTTAGCAAATTTTTTTCAAAATTTAATTTAAATAAAAGTAGTTTCAATATGTTCGGGCATCTGACTCATAATGCCATTTAGTTTCAAACAAAGCACAGCTTATACTATGACGGCTAGATCGACTCATGGTCTAAGAAAACAAGGTCTCGCATTCCGAGAGTGGCTCGATGTGACGTCACTATCCAGTTACCACTTTAAAGCAACATGACACGAAATGAACCAATCAGAACCAGCGATAGCAGTGATCATGTCAGCTTGTGCTGTGCCTCGGAATGCCATACCTGGCGAACTAACACCGAGACTGTCAGTTCGGCAATAGCAAAATTATAGAGTCCTCAAAAAGCATTTAAAAAAAAAAACAAGAATCACCGGAATGTTCACGAAGGAAATATTTGCGAGTCTACCAGTTCGAGACACCGTCTTAGGAGGTCAAGCCCGTCCAGACGAACAGCCAGTACTCCACACACAGAAGTCCCGCTCAGAGACCGCACGGGAATCACTTCTGTATAACCAGAGCTACCGACACCATACGCTAGCAGGTCACCCAAGTAAAGGTAGGCGTATCTAGAAAATATACTTTCGTTCATTACGCTTGTACATATTTGAAAGAATATGCAAAGTTGTTTCACATTATTATTGTTTTATGACTGTATTGCGGAGGGTATTACACATATTTATGAAACGAATACCAAGGTGCTGCTGCTACACAACAATTTATTTTATGTACAAATCATATATTAGGTCTTTACCTATGAAATTGCCTTTCTCCAGTACTGGTCTTTTCAAATAAAAAAAAGTTTATAATGGCTCTGTATTCTAAATTCAAATTAATTTTGTTTTAAAACCATGACATTCTATTTACAAACTCAGTCTTTTGTTTTTTGATTAGCGTTGTATTTTCATTACATTTGAACATTTTTCGTCATAATGGATACTATAAAAATTCGTGTAATTATGGAATATGAGTTCCGTCGTGGCACCAACGCGACATAAACGGCACGTAACATCAAAAACGTTTACGGAGAGAACTGACAAACGAACGCACAAACCGTTATTGGTTTTCCCGGTTCCGTTCTGGAAATTTTGACTTGAAAAATGAAGCTCGTGGTCGTCCGGAGACTTTGGTTAACAATAATGAATTAAAGGCGATTGTGGAAGCTGACGAAACTCAATCTACAGCTGAGCTAGCAGCAGCTTTTAATGTAAGCATCAAAACAATATTGATCCATTTGCAACAATTTGGCAAGGTAAAAAAGCTTGATAGATGGGTGCCCCGCGACCTTAACGATCGCCAGCGCAACGTACGCATCGAGACCTGCGTTGCGCTGCTCAACAGGCAAAGAAATGAAGGAATTTTGAAACGAATTATTACGTGCGACGTAAAATGGATTCTGTTCGACAATCGAAAGCGCTCAGCAAGTTGGTTAGACCCTGGTTCAGCACCAAAGCAATGCCCTAAATCAAAAATGACCCCTAAAAAGGTGATGGTCACTGTTTGGTAGTCTAGTGCGAGTGTGATTCACCACAGCTTTTTACAAAACGGCATGAGCATTAATGCAGATGTGTACTGTGAAGAACTGGAGAGAATGATGGAGAAGCTTGCACATCTGCAACCAGCTGTGGTCAATCGGTCGTCCCCACTGCTCCTTCACGACAACGCGCGACCCCATACTGCGCAACAGACAGTCTCCAAGCTGCAAGAGCTGGGGTTGGAAGCTCTCCCTCATCCGCCATACTCACCAGACCTTGCACCTACCGACTATTACTTTTTCCAAAATTTAGACAGCTTTTTAGTGGGTAAAAAATTCAATTCCCGAGAGGCAGTACAAAATGCCTTTGAAGAGTTTGTTGCCTCCCGTCCAGCTGATTTTTACAAGAAGGTCATCAATAAACTGCCAATGCGTTGGCAAAGATGCGTCGATTGCATGGGTGAAATAAAAAAGTTTAAAAAAATAAGTATTTTCACTTATTGCATACAAAACGGCAATTTCATAGGTAAAGACCTATTATATCTGTTTAAGAACTATCCTGAAAATATTTCATCATCATCATCAGTCTATCGCACAGGCCTCTCTCCTTAGCCATTTAGATGAGTATTTGGGCTTCTCGAATCCAGCGCCTGCCAGCCGTCTCAGGATTCAGCCGTTAGCAAAAAGCCTCACTCTACCTGGCCTGAAAGGCCTGTCCTAAAACTACGTTTGGACCACCACCTGCGGGAGCTCGCACCATGGGTGACCGACGGACAGATCCAGGCCACGAGATCTCGTCTACGTAGCAACCCCTCCCTAACCATCCCCAACACCGACCTAGTTCTGGCTGACGGGCGCTCCTCAGGGTCCACACCCCTAGGAACTCGACCGCGCTAAGCACTGAAAAAGATCTGGGCGTTACTAGTAGGCCCCTGTTAGTTACGCCCTCCCACCGGACCAACACCCCGAGACTACCAAAGGGCCCATCGGGCCCAACCCCGTGACCCGCCTGTAGATGCAAGCGGCGTGGAAAATTACTTTAACAGGGCGTAAGCCTGGAAAATTACCCCGAGACCCTATGAGGTCTACGAGAATAACCACGAAGACTACGTTTGCCGAAACGCAGTTTCCAATTGGTAAAGAAGAATTCTTACCCGATATCTTCACATACATCCAAACCCAGAGGATCCTCAGGAGGTTCACTGATCACTGAGAACACAATGCAATCCTTATCAGTCTTGGAGACCTGACTGGTAGCCCGACAACGGGCCATTTCACCCAGTTTTGTCATATCGTCTTTGTCTATCTGGAAAGCTAAAAGAAATAATGTTTCTGTTCAACAATAGGTTATAGGTATACTAGGCATGCCTTTTATACTTTGTCCATTCGTTTATTTTCTTTTTGACAGCTCACGCCTATAAATTACCATATTTTTTTCGGAATTATGTACTATAGTAATGTCGTACTCTATTGACGGTGACGGTACTTTAGTGAAGTGGTCTGTGCATAACAAACAACCACAGACTATAAAACAGTACTTGAAATGCGATAAATCGATCATATGATAAAAATAATTTGACTTCATGTAAGTATTTTTTCTGTAAATTTAATAGAAAAAGGAAATAAAAATAGTATCTATGACTCCAAGATTGAATTTTTGCAAGGAATTAAGTCAAAATCTTGGAATTTAGGATCAAATCAAGAGTAAAGAACAATAACTCTGTTCATTCATCTAATTTACTGATTTATTATTTATATTTTTGTTTATTTCTTACATAATATAAAAAACTAATAAAGGAATAATTAATATTTCAACAAAAAATATTTAATTAAATCGATTGAAAGTTCTTCATAAATAAAATCACTATTCGTTTCAAATCCAATCGGTAATGGGTGAGGGCGTCACTAATTTCAAAATTTCTTGAACTGTCAAAAAGAAAATAAAGAAATGGACAGAGTATAAGTTCTGTCGTTTCCATATTTACCGGCAATTTTGAATTTGGAACTGTTCTATATTCGAATCTGTTTAAATTTTGAATCTTAACACAGTTGAAAGTATTAGGATTAATGCTATTGTTTAGTCACAGCGTCGATTGGAATCTGTCAGGTTACGTACGAAAATGAATCTTTCCAAGGAAAATGTTCGTGCAATAATTTTCTACAACTTTAGAAGAGGCCTGACACGGCTTCAGTGTTTTGAAGAGCTCACATCTGTGTTCAGTGATGAAACCCCATGTCTGCGGACTGCCGAACGCCGCTATTTAGAATTCCAGCGTGGACATACTAGTGTTAGTGACAAATCTCGCGAAGGACGCCCAAAATCCGCCTTCACTGAAGATAACATAATTGCTGTGAGACAACTAATTCACGAAGATCGTCATGTGATGTATCGAGAGATAGAGACTCTATTAGGCATCTCAGGGACAACCATTCAGAAGATCTTGCAAGAAGCGCTTGGTGTGAGAAAGCTAGTTTGCCGTTAGATACCGCATCTGCTTTCCGACGATCACAAGGCGCCTGACGCCTTTAGTGTTGCGGCTGTTCATGGGCGGCAGTAATCGCTTACCATCAGGCGAAACGCCTGCTTGTTTGCCCCTATTCCATAAAAAAAGTGGGACTACTTTAGTTTGGTTTATATAATAAATAAATAATATTTGAATTTGCTCATTTTAACTTATAAGGAAGGAAAACTGGCTTTGGTGACACATGTTTTTGATGGTATATGGGGCTAACGATCAGATGGATTAACTGATAGCATGTGACTTTCGCCGTCCATGATCTCCCCAGTCCCGACCTGCTCTAGAAGTAAGGAGGATGGGGAAGTTTCGGGCTCCGGCAACCTTACTCATCCGGGCTCAAAACACCTGTAGGAATATGTGTTATTCAGAAATAGAAACTTACTTTTCTTAAAATTGAAATAACACTTGTCCACGTAGTGTTTTGGTTTAGGCAGACTGACAGGAGTCTCGAGGTCAGCGCCAGAATTTCCCAGGAATTCGTAAGACACGTATACTCTCTGCACTCGAGGGTTCAACATCGCCTCGCACTCCTCGTTGAGCGCCAGCCAGAGAATCGTGATGTCAACGGTCTGTTCTTCCCCTTCAATTTTATCCTTGAAATGGATAATACATAATACATAAATCATAAATGCAATATTAAGATGATCATTGAAAATATGTCTATACATGTGTATATTATTTAAACATGTCAGGATGTGGGTATTCGAATAATAAAGTTGTTATGAATACGTGACGCAATCGTACGGTTCTATTTCAAATTAACAATGGTATAACAATATACTTCGCCAGGTATGGCATTCCGAGACACAGTGACGAGCCAGAGAGACTGACATGACGTCATCATCGCTATCGCTGGTTGGTTCATTTCGTGTTATGTTGCTATAAAGTGGTAACTGGATAGTGACGCCACACCGTGTTGCTCTCGGAATGTGAGACCTTGTTTTCTTAGACCATGAAATTAACTATATTTGTGGATCATATTTTTCGTTTGTAGGTAATTAACTACCTACCCTAATCCATTTATAGAAATTAAGGTTTTCAATCAGTGGTCGTCGTCACCGATTTGGCAATAGATTTCGGTTACAACCAAAATACATAGGTACAAATATACTCAGGTCCTTTTTAAAAATAATGTACATAAGAACTCCACACAACATAACATGAAAATAACATAAACAATGATGAATGTTATACAAATGATAGCCCCAGCGAATTTTTTCGTCTCTAAACCCCTACTTGTATTGCACCAGAATATTGCAGGCTTAATATCAAAATCTGAGGCTTTTACGGTTTGTCTTGCTGAACTCTCAGATAGAAAACAAAATGTTGACGTGATCTGCGTAACTGAACATTTTATTATGTCAGGCTATGAGTCCCAGCTTGATATACCAAACTATTACTTGGGTGAATGTTATAGTCGCCAGCTCAGTAAAAGAGGTGGAGCTTGCATATTAGTTCAGATATATCATAAGTGCAAAGAAATACTAGAGATTAGTTCATTATCAATTGTAGGTATTGTCGAGTGCTGTGCGATAGAGCTCGTTGAGTATAAAATAGCAATTGTATGTGTTTACAGAACGCCGAAAGTAAACAAACTAGACATATTTTTGAAATATTGGAACAGCTGCTAATTAATGTAAACAAAAAAAAGTATACAAACATATTGATAGCTGGAGATTTCAATATTGATGTTTTGGGGAATGGCAGTGCAACTCTGCAATTCAAATGCATACTGTCAAACTTTGGTCTCAAACTAGCAATAAATAAACCAACTCGAATTAAAAGCCAAACATGCATAGATAATGTAGCACACAACTTTCATAAATCTTGTAGAACAGAAATAATAGAATTTGACTTATCCGACCATACAGCGCAGTTATTAGAAGTCCCATTAGAAAATAAATGCATCTTTAAATATTGGCGTAAAAAGCAAAGAGACTTCTCTAAGGAAAACATCAAAAAGTTTGTTAGTTGTTTAGAAAAATTAACTTTTTCAGAAATACATGAGACCAATGACGCAAATTTAGCTTATGATTTATTTATGCAAGAATTTAAATTATTTTACGACCTATGCTTTCCCTTACGACATATTACTATTCATATCAATAAAAAGCCGGCTTGGATATCTCGTGGTATACAAATTTGTAGTAAGAAGAAAAGACGTCTTCTATGGACATATAGGTGTAAACGTTCACTATTAAATTATAATAAATATAAAAATTATGCAAAGCTATATAAAAAATCATAGCACTAACTAAACGTGCCCAAAATTGCTACAAAATTAAAACATCTCTTAATAAGAATAAAGCTACGTGGCAAATTATTAATAATAATAAATTGAATATACCTAGGAATATAGAAAAATTACAGGTTGGCAATAGATGTATAACTAATCCCATAATGATTGCAAATACATTCAATGATTATTTTGTGGACAAGGTAGTGCCAATACAACATGACAAAAACAATATAACTACCAAATTGAAACACAGCAAAGATTCAATGTTCATGCAGCCATGCTTACCAATCGATATCTTCAATATTATAAATGGTCTTAAAAACACAAACAGTGTGGGCAAAGATGAAGTAACCACTAAAATAATCAAATCGGTAGGCCATCTAATATGTGAACACCTTTGTTTCATTTTAAATTTATGTATAGTTAACGGTGTTTATCCGGAGAATTTGAAAATAGCAATAATCAAACCTCTACATAAAAAATGCGATAAGGAACAAATTCAGAACTACAGACCTATTGCACTAATATCGATCATATCCAAAATATTTGAAAAATACATATACAAACAGATATACTCTTATTTTGAAAAAAAATCAATTCTTTGTCATGAACAAAAAGGATTTAGACAAAATATGACAATAAATATGGCTATATACGACTTTCTCCGGAATATAATGATAAATGTCGATAAAAAGACTCCCGTATTTGCTGTGTACTGTGATATGACACAGGCATTCGACTATGTTGATCACAATATCCTAAAAAAAAAATTGAATGTTATGGGGTGAGAGGAAACATCTTAAATCTGCTTGAATCTTACCTATCAAACAGAAAGCAAGTAACGGCAATCTCGAAAATAGATATAAAGAGGAAAGAAGAATTAACGCACTTATCTAGTGAACGCTATGTAACATATGGGGTGCCACAAGGAACCGTACTGGGCCCTCTACTATTTTTAATATATATTAATGACTTACCAAATTTCATTACACACCCTATTACCCTTTTCGCTGATGATAGTACATTGACTATAGCTTGTGAAAATATTGACTCCTATGAAAATGACATAAATAATTGTATATCTTCAATGATCTCATGGTTAATTAACAATAATTTGAAAATCAATTTAAATACAACTAATATAATGCATTTCAGTCAGCGCATAATCCCCCCATCACCTTTAGATATAAACTACGATAATAATAGAATAGAACAAGTTAATACGGCAAAGTTTCTGGGTCTTGTGATAGATAAAAAACTTAATTGGAAAGCTCATATAGAATATGTTTGTAATAGAATAAGTAAATCCTCATATGCACTGTATAAACTTTCGCCATCAGTTAATACCGATACACTGCTCACGGCATATCATGGCCTGGTTGCGTCTGTTTTAAGGTATGGTGTGATTTTCTGGGGAAATTCAACTAACCAAGACATAGTTTTTAAATTACAAAAACGCTGTATCCGTGCTATGTTTGGACTAAGAGTGACGGACAGTTGTAGGCCATACTTCATAAAGCATCAAATTTTGACACTCCCAAGCCTATATATTCTATAAAATATAAACGAAAATGAGTGGCAACTTCTCGAGGAGATGCGTAAATTTCGATTGGAAATGATTTCAAAATTTGATGATCAAAAGAGGGAATATACAACGCTCAAAAATAAATTTGATAAAGCTGAAAAAGAGCTAAGAGAAATAAACAAAATAATGAAGGTAGTTCAAGAAAAAACAGAAAAAGTGGAATTTTTGGAGACAAAAATAAAACTGCTTACACAAAGAAATGAAAACTTGAGGTGCAACTAAGGAAGCAAAATCATACGTAAAATAAAAAAGGAACCGATGGTAGTATTTCTAAGGAGCCCATATTATCATTTTCAAATGCATTAAAACAAAATTCAAAGCATAAGCAGTTAAAAACAACCGACAATGTAGTTTGTGTAGTGAAGGAATGTGTGGCCACGAAAGCGACGGAAGGAGCTAGTAGTCAGAAACAAACTCAAGGAAAAAGTATCAAAACAAAACAAGGGGTTGATAGTAATATTACAGACAACCAAGAATGGGCAAGGGAAGGTAATTGGACTACTATTACCAAGAAGAAACCGCGGTTTCCTAACAGAGAAGTGAGAAAAGGCGGAAGTACAAATACAATTGACATCAAAGGGACAGAACGAAAGAAATATTTACATGTCTGGCGGTTACAGAAGGATACATCCAAGGAACTTCTGGAAAATTATGTAAAAAAAATATATGGTAAAGATATTACGATTTCTGTTGATAAAATAAGGCATAAAACCGAGAGAGATTATGCTTCTTTTATCATAGGGGTTCCTGAAAGTGAATATGAAATATTGTGTCATCCGGAGCGATGGCCTGTTAACACTGAATTTTGTGAGTGGGTGTGGTTTCGTCGATCAAATGACAAACAGTTACCAAACCAGACGATATATTGAAATAATATATCAGAATGTAAGAGGACTTCGCACAAAATTAGAAGACTGTTGTTTCGGTGTTACTACATCAAGCGCTGACCTATTTGCTATCACTGAAACAGGCTGCAATGAATCCATAAAGGACTCAGAATTTATTCCTCCGGGCTACACAGTTCTACGGTGTGACCGGGCAGATGGGCGAAAACAGGGTGGCGCGTGTCTCGTGGCCACACCGCGCTTCGAGCTGCGACGCGACGACGTAAACATTGACAGCCATATATTCGAATTAGTTTGTGCGACTGTTTACCGTCATAGTAGGTTTTTATTCTTGTTATGTGTGGTTTACATCCCACCGCATAGTAGCGAAAGTGAATACTTGCTGTTATTTAGATTGATTGAGCAGTATTGTGACAGGTACAGTGAAGTACTTGTAATCGGTGACTTTAATTTGTATTCTTGTTCTAACTACATAAATAATTATTACGAATACTTTGTAACGTATTGTGGATTCACTCAGTGCAATGGTATAGTTAATAGTAATGGTCGTTGTCTGGACCTAGTGCTTAGTACCTTCGCAGCGTGTGAGAGTGTAGTGGTGCGGGCGGCGAAGGAACCGCTGGTACCGATGGATATACAACATCCACCGCTGGAGGTTATGGTTTGCCTGCCCGACAGCGCCCGCGGGGGCGTCGGGCCGGCGGCGCCGTCGCATCAGCACCCGTTTGGCTCTGGTGAGTACATGCACGAGGCATTTCCGAGGTGGAACTTTAATAAAGCAGATTTTCATTATATGTATTCACAAATAGGGGCCATTGACTGGTCTCCTTTATATCTTTTAAATGCAGAATTGAGTTTAAATTTTTTTTATGATAAAATATATTCTGTTATCGACGATTGCGTTCCCAGAAAAAAGCGTAGTAGTGTAAGCTCCAAGTATACTTACCCCGAGTGGTACACTGTTGAAATAATACGCGACATAAAATTGAAATCGGTACTTCATAAGCGATATAAAACGAGTAGACAAAATAGTGATTACGAGGCCTTCGCTCAGTGTAGGGCAATGATAAAACATAAGATGAGACTGGCTAAACGAGAATATCAAGACCGCATTCAGAACGAATTTCAGGAAGACCCTAAATCTTTCTGGAACTATATCAAATCAATGAGAAGTTCAAGAAATCCACAAGCGATTTTAAAAGATGAGGTAGTGCTTGAAGGTGATGAGTGCGTTGAAGAGTTCGCGGATTACTTCCATTCCATATATAGCACCGAGATACCGAAGCTGGATGTGCAAGCGGCAATAGCGGAGGCGGGTAGCGATAATGCTGGAGCGAGAATACACCTGGACCGACTGCAGTTGCCGGAGGTAAGACGCGCGTTACAGAAATTGAAACCAAAGCGGTCAGTGGGACCTGATGGCATCCCGCCCTACATCTTTAGGGATTGTCGGTCGGTGTTGGCTGGGCCATTGCTTCATATTTACAATGGGTGCTTAAGTGCAATGATGTTCCCAAACAGGTGGAAGTTGACTCGCGTCATACCAGTGCCAAAAAGCGGATCGTGTTCAAGGGTTGATGAATACAGGCCTGTTGCGGTACTGTCGACACCAGCGAAGATTTTCGAGTCTGCTATCCATAACAGTATTCTGTTGCAAGTGAGCCCGCAGCTTACAGATGCTCAGCATGGATTTCGACCCCAAAGGAGCACCACTAGTAACCTACTCGCTTACATAACAGAGGTGGTCCCCGTGGTGGATCGAGGAGGTCAAGTTGATGCTGCATACTTCGACTACCGGAAAGCATTTGACCTGGTCAATAATGACGTGCTACTGAAGAAGCTAGCTGGCGTAGGTTGCACTCCACACTTGCTTAAATTTTTTGCCAGCTATATGCAAGATAGGCAGCAGTACGTGGAGTACGGAGGGCATGTATCGGACCCATATTTCACCAGGTCCGGCGTAAGTCAGGGTAGCAACCTTGGACCGCTGGAATTCATCATAATGATTAATGATCTACCGGGAGTGGTCCAAGATGCGAAATGCTTACTGTTTGCAGACGATCTCAAGCTCTCCCTCCCAATAAATAACTTGGAGGACTGCAAGAGGCTTCAGACGGATATTGATAGGGTGATAACCTGGAGTAAAGACAATCTCTTGCAGTTTAACACCTTTAAGTGCCTGACAATCACCTTCGCTCGCTTACGCTCACCCATCTCATACAACTATACGGTGGACGGGACGCCGATGGGAAGGGTCGCAGAAGTTAGGGATTTGGGGGTTTCTTTTAATACTGAGCTAAGATTTCGTGATCACATTGTAAAGTGTTGTAAAAAAGCTTATAGGAACTTAGGTTTTGTTTTGCAAACGGTAAAGGACTTCAGCAACATAAATACAATTATAGCACTATATAACGCGCTAGTAAGAAGTCAGTTAGAGAGTAACGCAGTTATCTGGGCCCCACATGAAGCTAAATATGGCCTCATGTTGGAACGAGTGCAAAATAAATTTGTTAGATTTTTGTACCTGAGATACTATGGAATATATCCATTTTATCCATTGATGTATCCCACGTTATTTGTTCTGGGTATGGTAGGATACAACGAACTGAGGGTTAGAAGGGAACTTACACTCGTCTCGTACCTGTTTAGGGTACTTAGGGGTGGGGTAACTAGTACGGACATATTAGGCCGGATCACTTTAAGTGTTCCGGACAGATACGTGTGGCGGCGCCGCCGGCCACCACTGCTGGCTGTCCCGAGCGGGCGAACCAACCTGCTGAGCGAGGCGCCGTTCACGCGCGCGCTTTGCACTCTTAATGTAATTGCGGATTCGATAGATTTATTTTATTGCTCACTGAGTGAATTCACAATGACAGCATTAAAAATCATTTGTTATCATAGTAAGAAGATTGTAAAATAATGAATAGATTGTATAACAGTGTCGCATTGGGCTACGCCTGTAATGATTGTTGTTTTAAAGTGTAAATAAATAAATAAATAAATAAATAAGTATGCATGTTCGTGAAAGCAAACCATACACTGTTCCCCCGCCTGGCAGACGTAGTCAAACGTAACAGGCGTGATGACAGTAAGCTCTGTATACAGACCGCTAAAACTGCTCTAATGAGCAATAGTTTTTTTGGCATGGCACCTAAAATTTTTAATAAAATACCAGCACAGTATAAAGACCTCAAAAAAAACAAATTCAAATATAAGCTTAAGGAAATATTGATGCAGAAAGCCTATTACAGTGTTGGGGAATTTTTGACAGATACTATAAATTAAGCCTTGTGTATGTGTTCAAATTTTGTGACTTTTAATTTACTTTTATTTTTTAATTATTGTTTTTTATTTAATATTTTTCAGTGATGTATTACGACATGACATTTTTATTATTATAAAAAAAATTTGTACGCCAGCTATGGCAAAACATGTTTTTAAGTACTGAACTATATTTTATACTATGACATCTTGTTAACACATGTTTTATGCAAATAAACTTATCTTATCTTATCTTATAACACACAGCAGCCTGACCCTGAACTAGGCAGAGCCTGTACTATGTTAACGAGACTGCTAATGAAAACACTTAAATATTTATAAATCAATGCATAATACAAATAAATTACACCCAGACACTCAACAAAAATAATCGTGTTTATCACAAGATTACTCTGAATCCAGGGCCTCCTGCATAGCATTCCAATTTCACTAACAACTAGCTATAATAATGTTATATCTTACTAGCTGACCCAGCAAACGTTGCTTTGCCATAAAAAAAATAGGGGTGGGTCACCCTTATCAATAGATGTTGGCCGATTCTCAGACCTACCCGACATGCACAAAAAATTTCATAAAACTCGATCCAGCCGTTTCTGAGGAGTTCGGTAACAAACATCGCGACACGAGAATTTTATATATTAGATTACCTTTTTCAAATTTTCTTGGACTTTGCTGGCTCGCTTTGAATTAATCTTGACTTGCTTTTTTGACAGATCTGATCTTGACCCTAGAAAAACAGTCAATATCATATACTTTAAATAGTTTTTTGTTTTACAGGTCATGTACTTACTACTACTTTTATAAGTTTTCCGTTTAGTGGTGGTATTAAGGGGAAGAGGAAGCGGTAGGCGGAAGAGGGAAAAAGGTTCAGAACTCTGTCACGCGCTTGAGACTGGAGTTTCACTTTTCTATGTACGGCAGACAGTGTTTCACTTATTGTATTTTTTTTTCTTAAATCTTGCGCATTTAAGAAAAAAGAAATGGTACGCCCATGTTTCAACATTTTGTGGTTATATTACCTTCGTTCTTCTGCGCGGTATACTTGGCATACAGCTTCGCGATGTTGCCATATTTTCTGTTAATATCAGTGATGTCACTTTTACTGGTCAAAGAGCCCCTTGGAAACAGAATTGTTGGCTCCAGACTTATGTCTTGAGACATAGTGCTTCCTGTATCCACCTTTTTAGCTATAACATGAAATTATTGTTACCTAGTACTAAAGTTATTTATTAGACCCACGTTTGAGTAAATTAGTGAATCTTGGGTAATGAAGATAATTTACCTTCAACCACATAGTACTAATCCTAAATCCCGCAACATTAATTTTCGTGTTTAGTACACGCACGTGTTTAGTAACAACACTACACGCACACACACGCCTAGACATCGCGAAAGTTCTCGTTGATTTCTTGAGGTACAGAACAATGAACCTTACATCGATATAAATAGCGTCTAATATAGACTGATTGTCGCGGGTTTTCAAGCACATTCGCCGGCGCGATTCTTGGAACCGGCAAGGACCTTGTATGAACGTACTCGAATGTCCCAGTAATAACGGCGTGTAATATAAAAAAGACTCACAGGCCGTAGTTCAGACTGTTTTGATAAAGTCTCTTTTAGTCGTCAGAAGGTTTATTTCTCAAATTCATCGAACCCTAACACGTAACAATATGTATTTATTTTATTAAAAGCAACCGTTATCATGACTGAGGCGACTCAAGCATGTTCATCTAACTTAGTCTGACTAGGAATCCTTGTAGGAAGCGACTATATAATATGAAAATGCATGAATTAAGAAAGGATAGACAAAAAAATTGGAGCGTGCCACCGTTCTACACCACGAATGGGATGATAGAGGGCATGCTCCTATAGGCCAATCAGTCAAGTATCATGAGTCGTGACCAGTGAAAACTAATAGAAACAACAAATAATCAAAACCTTTGTAATACCTATCACGTGAACACCTTGATCCTCAGTCATGCTCCAAAGTTAAGAACTGATTACATTCAATAAATACTCACTCTTTTTACTGGTCTGATCTTCCACCACATTACTTAGAAATGTCTGTAAAGATAATATAAAATTAGATTTCACTTGTCCCAATTCAATTATTTCATTTCTTTTCTACAGGTCACAAAAGGCAAGTTGCAACGTACGTCTGACTCTTCTGTTGTAGGTTCCCAAGAATGTCCATGTAATATGCCTTCATTTGGCTGGTATGGGACGATATTAATGAACACAATTACTATAAGCTTGACACGTGGACTTGACCGATCATGTTTAACCCATGAATAAAATCTTTATTTAGGTAATTTTACAAATTATATACACATTGGAGAGTTCAACTTACGGTACTAGACATGTCAGCTAAAGGGCCACGGCCAGCTTGTCTCTACAAAGTATAATAGACCATTTTAAAGACATTATATAGTTGCGCTACTCTCTTTACTAGAACACATACGTTTATAACTTTTTCGGTTAAAGCATAAAACTGACGTAGACAGCAAATTAAACAGATAACTATACTCTATACTATTATATAAAGCTGAAGAGTTCGTTTGTTTGTTTGAACGCGCTAATCTCAGGAACCGCGGGTCCGATTTGAAAAATTCTTTCAGTGTTGGATAGTACATTTATCGCGAAAGGCTATAGGCTATATGTCATCACGCTACAACCAATAGGAGCGGAGCACCAATGAAAAATGTTTAAAAAACGGGGGAAAATTATCACGCTACGGGCAATAGGAGACGCAAACGAGGTTGCGTGGGTCGGCTAGTTTAAATATAAAAGTAAATAGGTATTGTAACGTTTTGCTAAATGACAAATAAGTGTTGATAGCTCTCGATCGCTACAGTCGCAGCAAATAGTCTTTTACAAAGCTAGGCTGGGAAAACTAGCTCCACAATCGATGGCCCGGATGGCGATAAACGATGATAATGATAAACGACACATTTAATAAACTAAACCTAACTCATTACAAAACTATACATACATGTAACTTGGCAAGTGAATTGTGTTGCAAGTGACAAATTTTTTTTACGAAATTTGAATTTGTTTGAGAGAGCCAAATTTGCGCTTATAACAGATATCCATTGTAGAATTCAACATCAAAGCATATATCGCGGAAGATATCTTTTATTTGTGCGACAATGTTTAACTGTTTAATAGAGCTAATTAATGATATTTTAAAAATTATTTCCCAAAAGAAAGTTGAACCGACTTCGAATAATACTATATCTATGCGATAGCAGCAATTGCTGGTTGATTTGTTGACACTTTTAAAGATTTTCACTTTCTGTCTCCGAAACTCACCATCATCATTTAAATGGGATCATTTTGGAATAAACCCTTTACGAATAAAATTAGAAGTTTGCAAATTCGTCTATAAATGACGCAGTCTTTTTTATGTATAGACCTGTCTTATTGACTCTACTCTGCCTGATGGTAAGCATAAGCAAATCCAAGAGTGGTGGTCACCATACTCACTGCGAATGCAGACAATGTAACAATGCAGCATGGTGACCCACACTATGGCGGCCTAGGGATGCTTCTGCAGCATTGGGCCTCCGGTCTCGCACTCAACAACGAAACACGACAGCACGAACGCTGTCATTTTACTTAGATCTTCTGTGCGAGGGTAGTACCGCCCCGGTCGAGTCGGCCGATTCGTGTTGAAATGAGCGTGGCTCTACTACCTAGAGAAGTCTCTTGAGAAACAAGGCAAGTTGCTTGAGTCATGCCCAAACATATTTAAAAAACAATATACATCCGAATTGAGAACCTCCTCCTTTTTGAAGTTGATTAAAATAATTTTTGGATGCCCAATTCTTTTGTTACAGTACGTCATCATGTCAAAAAAGTTTTTGGTGACTTACTTGAAAAGGCAGATCCTTTTGCGGCGGGCGTCCTTGCTTCTGAAAAGAAAATTTGTCCATTAAAATGCATACCGTCATTATTTCCCTTATTGATATTAATATAGTCCAAGTAAGTAATATGCAATTGAATTGTTATAAATATTATTTTACGTACATATATCGGTCATCATCAACACTCTTTGAAATTCCGTTCATACATGGAGATTTATGCCTACTATACCACGCTGACCAGACAGGTAGGTAGGTAGTTAGTTAGTTGGTAGGTCCTTACAAAGTAAAGTATTGCAACACTGATTCTCCTTGTGGTAACGGATAATAATATGGAGTATCACAATCCCTTTCCATCCCATGGGTGTCGTAAGAGATTATGCAGGACGTTTTCACTGCAGAAAGAAAGGAAAACTTGAAAAAACTCTAAACCAACCCATCTGATCAGCGTGGTATAGTACGCCCAAACCCTCTTTTTAATACAGAGGCCTATGTTAAGCAGCGGACTGTAACAGCTGTTGATGCTGATGATAAAAACGCCTCTATGAATTCATTAGCTCCTTTTAAATATATACCTAGTTTACTTACTGTGATTTTTGACGTGACATGACGACTAATAAATCGATAAACGCCGGCTGCACGCACGAAAAAGGATGACACAGTGTACTGTTACGCTTATTGTCCCGTTGCCCAATTACAACGTACAACGATTCAACGACGATTTCATGTTTTGTTAAGACGTTGTCACGTTAAACTATCGTCCGTAAACCGACTTTACAGACAACCAATTTTCCTTTTTAACCGACTTCAAAAAAAGGAGGAGGCTCTCAATTCGACCGTTTATATTTTTTTTCACGTATGTTGGTGGATTACTTCGTCGTTTATGAACCGATTTTAATCATTCTTTTTTTAATGGAAAGGAGATATCCTAAGGGTGGTACCACGATAAGGAGACTAAGATTTGATGATGGCATCCAAGAGAAATTAGGTCGACCTTGAAGTCGGTTTTATTTTTGTTAAATTTTACAAAACTAAATACAAAACACATGTACTTGTAAATATACTTGGGTATTTTATTATACTTACTGCCGCCCACTGTTTTTGTGTATCCTGTGGAAAAAGATATTTGTATTATTAATAGTAATTCTTACTTCAGTTTTGACACTGTAATATTACCTAACAGTATTCTGCCTTCATAGAGCCAGGTTGCTAGGCAAGTCATATCTACGCGCCTCAAGTTCGATACACATTCACTACACAAATCGCGAATGCGTCGCAAATGGTACGGAATATGGCTCAGAGTAATTATAAAGTATAATAGTAATAGTATGAATCTGCAGTTTTTAGTTGGCTGCCTCTGTGGCGCAGTGGTAGCGTATGCGACTGCTGTGCATGAGGTCTCGGGTTCGATTCCCGGGTCGGACCAAATGTTTGTATGATCTGCAAATATTTATTCCGGAGTTTGGGTTTTTGTTTTCTTTTTTTTTATGGAATAGGTGGGCAAACGAGCAGACATATCGCCTAATGGTAAACGATTACCGCCGCCCATGGTCATAAGTGCGTTGCTGGCCTTTGGGGGGATGCGGGGAGGGGAGATAGGAGGAGGGGGAGGGGAGATAAGGGGGTTGGGGTATGGGCCTCCGGTATCCTCACTAACTCGGTGAAACACAGCGCAAGCACTATTTCACACCGGTTTTCTGTGAGGCCGTGGTATCACTCCGGTCAAGCCGGCCCATTCATGCCGAAGCGTGGCTCTCCCACAGTTTTCTATGTATACTATGTACGTATTTACAAAAAAAAGTAATATATGTATTTGTATCAGTTGTCTAGTACCCATAACACAAGCTCTGCTTAGCTTGGGACTAGATAGCGTTGTGTGTTAAAATGTCCGAAATATTTATTAAAAAGGAAAAAAAAAGTTGCTTGAATGTTTCAATAACGCACTCAGAGATGATTTTTTTTAATTATTTGGATTATGGATGAATACTACAATAAAATCGTAACTGGTCGCTATCTTTACATGAAAGATATAAAAAACTATTAGAATCCAAAACAATGATTTATTAAAAAAAATGTCTGTTTGTCTGTAGGTTTAGTGAGCTAAGTTTAATAATAAAACTTTTTGTAGCTTTTCCCGTTACTTTTCTGAGTCAAATTAAGGTGTTATATTTTTATTAGAGATGTGCCGACTAGTCGACGACTAGTCGGTAAAGCCGACTATCCGGCAACAATCGTAGTCGACGATTAGTCGGCGAATAGTCGGCAAAAAGCGCCTACTATTCGGCTTATTATTTTGTATGTATTTCTCAATATTATATTTGTCAATTTTTATTTTATAATCACTTTTAGACATTTTGAAATGTAAAACAAAGCAATCATTCTTTTGGTAACCAGTTTCTAAAATGACTTGCTGATTACAAACATATCTGACATTTATTAAACAAAATGTTTGCTTGTAGTGTTTGCACTTTTTTCCTTTTCACCACGAGAAATAATCACTGACATTGATTACACATAACAGCATTAGGGTCCAATGCGACGGCGTGGCCTCTGATTTTCTAGAGGTAAACGCTGGCGTACCTCAGGGCTCCGTCCTGTCGCCCATACTGTTTCTTCTTTAGCCCACAATGTTAGCCCATGGCAACATGATAATTGTTAGGCAGACAACAGCACAGTCCATGGGCGATATTTTGGACAACTTGCAGTCAAGCTGGCAGACGTTGAGGAAAAACGTTGGAAAGACGTGTAACGTGGTAGATATATATTAGACGGTATCATTTATAAATAATCGATTGTACGCAAGTTAATTAGTCGAGTTGGTAGGTACACCACTATTTGCGTGTACCTTATTTAATTGCTGTCGGTATATGGAGATTTGGTCATTTCGTGCTACAAACTTAAACGAAAACTGCTTTAAAAACTACCAAACTGCCATCGTTGTGCTAAGCTTGGTGCATCTGTTAATTGTGAATTTTTAATAGTTTACCTATACGTGACCCGAATATATTTCGGGTCCACCCTACGGGTTAGCATCCACCCTACGGGTTCGCATCCACCCTACGGGTTAGCATCCACCCTACGGGTTCACGTCCACGTACGGGGTCAAGTCCCCTACGGATTCGAACCCATCCACGGGTTACCAGTTCACCCCACGGGTACGAAGCCACCTTACGGCCAGCGGCCAGTCTGCGGCCAGAGCGTCGGGTGACTCCACTGTGCCGCGTCACCGACGAAGGGGCCAAAAGCCAAAAGCAACCAAAAAAAAAAACTATGTAGTAGGTACAGAAATAAATTAAAAAACCGTGCGCGACCCCGATTCATCAAAACCCTGAGACGAAATACCCGCGACCCTGACTTTAAGCTACCGGAGCATTTCTTTCCTTTATTTTAAATATGGTATCGTAAATTATTACCTTCTTTTATTTCTAGTTTCCCACGTACAAAGGTTACATTGGCGCCAACTAGGTTTCGTCTCAGGGTAGAATTGGCTTCGCCACACGGTTTTTTTAATTTATTTCTGTACCTACTACATAGTTTTTTTTTTTGGTTGCTTTTGGATGTTGTGTGTTCTATCTACGGCCAAGCCAGCTTTCCCAAAGGTAAAGTAGCATAAAGCTGATTCGGCGTGGACGCCCGAGGCCTGTCTTAGTCCAGTGTGTGTTTTGTTTGCATTTTGTCCCCAGCACACACTTATTAAATATAAGTATATACACGTATAAAATTCTATAGTCCCCAGAAAAACCGTTTTTTTTTTCATCGTAGTTACCACCGTTAAAATTTTAGCACTACCGTTTCAACTATATCCAATTAATATAACCGTTACATAAATCTTTATAATTCCAAGTTTAATTTCATTAGCATACAGCATTCAAACACTGAACTTCATTATTTACTGTTTTCAATAATTGTGTTACAACATTTAACTGTAATTCTTCACTAGTATCTTCATATCATTTATATTGTAATCTTTAAGATTAGTCGAACAGAACACTCGGCAAAGAAAAAATTCTACCCACAGTGTTTAATTATTTCTTGCATTAGCAGGGTAGATCTATTTTAAAGTCATAACGGTATCATTTAACATTCCATTGATTTTGTAAACAACTGTGTAATAGCACCTGGACGGAACTTGTTTCTTATATATTCTGTTTGGAATAAGCATAATTTTTAATAGTCCTCGTTCATTACGCGAATTTTTCTTCTAAAATATTAAAGTCGGTTATTTAACTTGCACTTAAAATTCGTTAATTTTTTTTTTGTTTGTTGAGGTAAGGTACATCGTTAATCTTGTTTTTCGTTTTTTTTATAAACGTATATAAGGGTTATTTAGTCTACGGAGACATTAATATATTTTAAGTAGGTATATGGTACTAATTTTCATATAATTTTATAGTCATCGGTAGGGTGACACCGCGTTTAGTCAGCACTTTTAATTTATAATTTTATTTGTAGTAGGGTGTCCATATACTTTGACAACAGTGTACATTTTTTTTATTTGTTTTTATATAGGGTTGTCACCTTGTTAGGCAACGCCTTTTATACATTTTTTTATTGTTTGGCAAGCACTTAGGGTTGTGCTTGGCCAACATTTAGAAAATATTTTCTTTTTTTTATATTGTTGTCACTGTGTTAGTCAACGCGTTTTATACATTTTTTTATTGTTTGACAAGCACCTAGAGTTGTGCTTGCCCAACATTTAGACAATATTTTGTCTTTGTTAGGGTTGACACTTTAGTCAACATATTTTTGTTAGGTATCAGGGTTATTATAAAAAAAAAAAAAAAAAATTCTAGGGCTGTCACTAATAATTTTATTTTACTTTATTTGTTTTTGTTTTGGTACTAAGTTAATTTTTTATTTTTGTATTCCCACTTATCACTTATAATTTTTTAAAAGTAGGGTTGTCCCTTATATTCATTTTACTTTAATCTAGATTTTTCTGTGTCAACCAGTAATAATGGCATTTGACATAGATTTTAATATCTTGCCGAAACATGAACTTGCGTATGAAGTCTCAATCAGAGGTGAGGATCCTGGTGCAACCGTAAAAATATTGCGCGAACAAATTAAACGTTTAGTATTAGTTTCTCCTGATCCAGTTATTTCCGATATAGACATGGATACCGACATTAAAGAGTTGCAAGCTTCACTAGCAACATTCAAATCAAATATCAATAATTTGAAAAAACAGTTTAAAATATCAACACTCTCAGTATCTAAATCGCTTTGTGGTCACTTAGAGAAACGCTTTAATCGCATCCTTACCCCGACGGAGGATTCAGTAATTTCCCTTTTGGAAACTATTAAATTAGATATAAAAGCATTTAAAAAAGAACTAAAAGTTTTAGTATCTTCATTTTCATCCACGGCATCTAGGTCAGATTTCGATTCTGACGCGGACGAACAAGACCTCGGTAAAATTAAACATAGTACTACATCACCCACTCCCCCAGAATCAAATCACCTACCATTGGCAATAACTGTCAAGTGTGAGCGTAGTATCGCTTCTGAAATTTCTAAGTTTAAGTTTGATGGTAAAAAAGATGTCCGCGCTTTCATAGAGGACATTCGGGAGTTCCAGGATAGCAGACAAATGTCCGATGATAATATGTTACGTGCAGCATCGGACATGTTTACGGACGATGCCCGTCATTGGTACCGTAGTTTGCGCACGGAACTTACCTCCTGGCAAGCTCTTTTGCAAGCGCTGCTGAGAGATTTTGGCATTACCGATTACGAGTACAAACTTATGGACGAAATTCGACGACGTACCCAGGGTGAGACAGAAAACATAGTGGTATATCTTGCCATTATGGACCGCATGTTCTCCCGGTTCCAAGCGAAGCCCGCCGAGTCGGTACGTTTAGAGATTTTACTCCACAACATACGCCCATGTTACTCTAGCGTTTTAGCCGTGAACCACTCCGTATCTACAATCAATCAGCTTAAAGACATTTGCAGGTCATATGAAATTGTATCCTCACGTGCGTCCGCTTTTAAAGAACCACCACCTGTTACCCCATCCACAGTAGCCCCAGAATTTGCTTACCAAAAACCCCGTAAAACTACCCCTATTTTAAGGAAACCTAATAATAACTTTCATCAAGCTCGTCAATTTAATACTTCAACAATTAACCGAGGAAAATTTTATAGTAGTAGCAACGACCACAACTCGGCCCTAGTGACCCCTGAAAATAGTTCCCCTCGGCATTACCCCCACAATCATTTCCCACATAATAATTTTCGACGTAGATTTTCCCAGAACTCGAAACACCCAATGGTAAACAAACCACACAATGACCCTAGACCATATGTCGTTCTGTCGATTGACGCGTCAGAGCCAATCGAGATTTACGGACTTCTAGACTCCGGCTCAGAAGTCACTATTATTGGTAACAATATGCATGTTACCCTTATTCAACATGGTTTTGTTCTATTAGAGAGCGAGCCATTAACAATTAAAGCAGCAGGAGGTCAACAACTTACTGGCATAGGCCACTTCTTACTCCCAATAGTTTATGATAATAAAAAATGCACTATAAAGGCTTATGTAGTCCCGGAGGTGACAAGTAACCTCATTTTAGGTATAGATTTTTGGCTAAAATTCAACATCTTCCCTAAAGATTTAAACAATTTAGCATTTTTAAATAGTACTGATCCTCTCCTTTCTCTTAAAGTTACTGCTCCTGATGTAATAAACACACGAGATAACCTTTCGGAAGAGGAGCTTAGAATTGCAGACAATATTATATCTCAATTCAATAATATATCATTTGAACGTCGAGGACTTGGTAGGACATCGCTAATCTCACATAGGATAGACACGGGTGACTCACAACCGATTAAACAGCGAACTTACCGCATATCGCCGGAGAAGGCAAGGATCGTCGCAGAAGAGGTTGATGAAATGTTAAGACTTGACGTCATTGAACCCTGCGAGAGCCCTTGGTCTTCACCAGTTCTTCTGGTAGGCAAGAAGGATGGACGCCCGCGTTTCTGCCTCGATAGTAGAAAGTTAAATTCGGTCACAAAAAAGGACGCATACAGCATACCTTATATTAGCGAGATCCTAGACAACCTCAACGAGGCCCACTTCCTGTCCAGCATTGACCTCTCTAAGGCGTTTTGGCAGCTGCCCATCGCCATAGAGGATAGACAGAAGACGGCATTCTTCGTCCCAGGCAGAGGAACGTTCCAATTTAAGGTCACTCCGTTTGGTTTGACCAACGCTCCTGCCACACAGCAACGTTTGGTCGACATGCTGTTTGGTCCTGAATTTGAGAACAAGGTCTTTTGCTACTTAGATGACATCATAGTAGTTAGTTCTTCGTTCCAGGAGCATGTCTCTCTCCTCCTGCAAGTCCTGAAAAAACTGCAATTTGCTAACTTAACGATAAACTTTGAAAAATCTAACTTCTTTAAAGACTCCATTAAATACTTAGGTTTTGTAGTCGATAAACATGGTCTGCGCACAGACCCAGAGAAGGTTAGAGCTATGCAGAATTTCCCCACCCCCCAGTCCAAGAAAGACGTCAAAAGATTCCTTGGTACTGCTTCATGGTACCGTAGGTTTATTCCCAATTTCAGCACAATAGCCGCCCCCTTAAATAAGTTGACCTCCACAAAAAAGTCTTCTCCCCCCTTTAAATGGACCAAGGAAGCCGATAAGGCGTTCCTGGACCTTAAATCCCATTTAATTCAAGGTCCCATCCTTAAGTGTCCTAACTATAGTCTCCCTTTTCAAGTGCATACCGATGCAAGTAACTTTGGCATAGGTGCAATGCTAACACAAGTGTTCGACGGTACTGAACACCCTATCGCTTTTATGAGCAAATCATTTTCTGGTGCTGAAGCCAATTACAGTGTCACCGAACGTGAATGTCTAGCAGTCATTCTGGCTCTAGAACACTGGCGATGTTATTTGGATAACGGACAAAAGTTCACTGTTTTCACAGACCACTCTGCTTTAAAGTGGTTCCTGTCCTTGTCCAATCCCACAGGTCGTTTAGCTCGTTGGGGAGTAAGATTGAGCTCCTTTAACTTTGACCTTAAACATAGGAGGGGCAAGGATAACGTCATTCCAGATGCGTTATCCCGAGCAATCCCCGTGTCAGCTCTCTCAGTAGCAGACGCTAGTATCCCCACTTCAACTGACCAGTGGTATTTGAATATTTATAACGGTTGCTCTTCTAGCCCCGTCAGTTTCCCTAACTATCGTATAGAGAATGGTGTACTATACCGGCGTACAAAGTCCCAGAGCCCTCTTAAGGAAGAGTTTGAGTGGAAGATTGTTGTACCTACAGAGTTGCGTAAAGATGTCTTACATGAACATCACGATGTACCAACCTCAGGTCACCTAGGCGTACACAAGACCTTCCATAGACTCAGACTGAGGTACTACTGGCCCAGCATGTACCGTGACACTGTGCGTTATGTCACCTCTTGTGACAAATGTCTTTCGAATAAACACCCCACACATTCCCCCTTAGGCAAGATGGGCAGACCCAAGGAGTGCTGTAGGCCATTCCAGGCAATATCTATAGACCTCGTGGGCCCCCTTCCGGTGTCTAGGAAACAACACGCTTATTTATTCGTGGTGACTTGTTGTTTCTCAAAGTATTGTCTTTTCTTTCCCCTACGTAAGGCTACAGCTCAATCTATAGCTAAAATACTAGAAGATAATGTTTTCCTTTTTCACGGTGTACCTCAAACTATAATATTAGATAACGGCGCCCAATTTATTAGTAAAAATTTAGATATTCTTTTTAAAAAGTATAAAATACCCAATATTCACTTTACCCCAAAGTATACACCTCAGGTAAACACCGTGGAACGTTATAATAGAACGATATTAACCACCGTCTCAATGTTCGTAGAACAGGATCATAGAACTTGGGATATCGAACTGCCCAAAATTCAGTTTGCAATAAACAATTCGGTAAACGAAAGCACCGGTTTTACTCCAGCATTCCTCGTCTTTGGTAGAGAATTAGTCATATGCGGGTCACATTACTTAGAAAATGACGACCCAAATACATTAGTTTTTGCACCGCGGGACAACTATGCCGATAATCTGGGTCACCTAGCCTTAGTCTTTGATCAGGTACAAGAGAATCTATGGCGCAGCCATCTGAAGTACTCGCATGGCTATAACACCAGGCACCGAACGGCTACTTTTGAGGTCGGTGATATAGTCTGGAAGAGGTGTTACTTCCAAAGTGACAAAGAGGCTTATTTTTCAAAGAAGCTTGCACCTAAGTTTATTAAGTGCAGGGTGATCGAGAAACGTTCCCCTTTAGTATACATATTGGAGGATATGTCTGGTAAAAATCTAGGATCTTGGCATATTAAGGATCTAAAATTAAGAGCACAACCACCAACGCTATGCTAGTTGGGGATTAATCAATAATTTGGTATTTTCAGTTTCGTGTCGTCATTCATTTACTGTAGATTGTCTAGTTACTAACGTTGCCTACTCCCCATCTTTCTTATTGTTTTCTATGTTGATTCCTTCCCCTCCTTAGTAAGGCTTGAAGGACAACAAACCATCCACAGGTGTGTCTTCTTTGAGCGCAGCTCTGAATAAATAGGGTCTGCTCTCTGTATGTTTGGCGTACGCACGGCCTTTGAGATAGGTTTTACGTTTCGGACGACCATTTTAGCGTGAGGTATGAAAGGATTTTTTGTGTTTAGTGTTGGAGCACCCGGGACGTGTGCACGCATTTCCTCGTACGGAAATGCTTCCTCTTGGGGGGGGATACTGTAACGTGGTAGATATATATTAGACGGTATCATTTATAAATAATCGATTGTACGCAAGTTAATTAGTCGAGTTGGTAGGTACACCACTATTTGCGTGTACCTTATTTAATTGCTGTCGGTATATGGAGATTTGGTCATTTCGTGCTACAAACTTAAACGAAAACTGCTTTAAAAACTACCAAACTGCCATCGTTGTGCTAAGCTTGGTGCATCTGTTAATTGTGAATTTTTAATAGTTTACCTATACGTGACCCGAATATATTTCGGGTCCACCCTACGGGTTCGCATCCACCCTACGGGTTCGCATCCACCCTACGGGTTCGCATCCACCCTACGGGTTAGCATCCACCCTACGGGTTCGCATCCACCCTACGGGTTAGCATCCACCCTACGGGTTCGCATTCAACCCTACGGGTTCACGTCCACGTTACGGGGTCAAGTCCCATACGGATTCGAACCCATCCACGGGTTACCAGTTCACCCCACGGGTACGAAGCCACCTTACGGCCAGCGGCCAGTCTGCGGCCAGAGCGTCGGGTGACTCCACTGTGCCGCGTCACCGACGAAGGGGCCACCACAGGCACGTCCTAAACCGTGCGCGACCCCGATTCATCAAAACCCTGAGACGAAATACCCGCGACCCTGACTTTAAGCTACCGGAGCATTTCTTTCCTTTATTTTAAATATAGTATCGTAAATTATTACCTTCTTTTATTTCTAGTTTCCCACGTACAAAGGTTACAGACGTTGAGAGATGTAGCCGCTACAAACGGCCCGAGACCGGTGACACCCCGGTGCGGCCGGGGGTTGACGTCTAAGGAGGGTCGGTGTTCCGACTCTTACTGTGTAGAACGGTAGGAGGAGCAACAGCGACCCGCCCCGGGGGTGACTATGGTTACCCCGGGATGTACCTCAGTCATGAGATACGGCAGGAGGGTTTCCAGAAACCGCTGATGCGTTCCTGGAGGCCCCGACTGCCGAGGTAAGCCGCCGCGGGGTTTAGTGGGTAGACCATCGAGTCCCACACACGTCCTTCGTGTCCCCCCCCCCCCCCCAAGGAGGGTATGGTGCACAATGCATTACCGCGTAAAAAAAAAAGAAAAAAAAGAAGGTTCGCTCGTGTGTGGAGTACTGTTCTCATCTTTGCGATGGTGTCGCACAGTATCTGTTTGATGCTCTCGACCGGTTACAGTGGCGAGCAATCCGCATTGGCGACAGTCCCTAAGCCACCAAGTCCCTTGAGCTGAGCTTCTGCAGTTGCGAAGAGATATAGCCCCCATGGCAGTCCTCTATTGTCTTTATCATGGTGAGTGTTCTGAAGAGCTCTTCCAACTGGTCCTCTCCTCTCCCTTCCTCTATAGGACAACACGTGCCGGCCTCGGAAGTCACCGCTTCAGAGTGGTAGACATACGTTCTCGCACTCATCCATTCGGTTCTTCCTTCCTGTGCTGAGCGGTCAAAACTTGGAACTCACTACCAGCGCACGTGTTTCCTTCCCACTACGATCTCGGGTCCATTCAGCGGGTCGTGAAAAAGCATCTCACCAGGTCACGCTGTCCTGTGTGTCCACACACTTCTGCATTGTCCTTATTACCTACCTACTACCTACATTGAGGATTGTGACCAGCACTTTTGGATTCTGCTCATGATTTCCATCAGGCAGGGCAGAGTCATTTTGGCAGCAAACACATAAAAAAAATCGAGAGCATTACCAAGGCGGCCTCGCGGAAACTTCGCGTACTGAATAGGGTAAGACAGTTCTTTGCGCCCGAGCATCTGTCTTCTTTATAAGACCCAGGTTCGCTCGTTCGTGGAGGACCGTTCTCATCTTTTTGATGGATCCACACAGAATTTGCTTGATGCTCTTGATTGGTTGCAGCGGCCAGCAGTCCGCATTATCAACAGTCCCGATGCCACCGAGTCCCTTGAGCCTTTGCACTTGCGGAGAGATATCGCCTTTGTGACAGTCCTCTAGCGTGTTTACCATGGACAGAATTCTGAAGAGCTCTTCCAACTAATCCCACGTCCTCCCATCTTCTACAGGACAACACGTACTGGCATTAGAAGCAACCGCTTCAGAGTCGTAGAAATACGCTTTGGAACTAAACGGTTCCGTTCTGCCTTCCTGTCCCGAGCAGTTTTTAACTGTTTGGTACTGCGCACGTGTTTCCCTTCCACTATGATCCGAGGACCTGTAGGCGGCGTGAGAAAATGCATCTCACTAGGCCGCCATAGTATAGGACGCTATACTGCATTGTCTGCGTTCGCAGTGAGTATGGTGTTGGAGTGTTGGATTCTACTCAAGCTTTCATCAAGCTCAGCAGCTTTACACAAAAATATTTTTTACACTAAAACACACCTCCGACTACGACACTTACAGAAGCAAAAATGAAGAAACAAGGTTCGCAGGCGGCGTTTGCGACTGGGGCGCGAATCAGCTGTAAACGAAGAGTTACGGAAATGTCCGTAACCACGATCGGTTTGGCCGATTAGTCGGCCGACTAGTCGGCATTTTTAGGGCCGACTAATCGGCTAGTCGGCTAGTCGGCAAAAGTAATGATCGGCCCATCTCTAATTTTTATATTAGATCAACAAATCAAAATACAAGTTCTATATTTTAATTGAACAGTTCCTATTTCATTATTGGTTTTTTCTAAAATTAATTCTAATAATTCTAATAAATAATAATAAATAATAATATTCTGCTAATTCTCAGTATAGCAAAAGAATGATACGATAAATGATACGATTGTAAATAATTCATTACTGAAAGTATATTTATATTTCAGTATTGTTTACACGACCCATGATGATGGTGGTGATCAAAACTGATGAGAGGCTATAAGGATTGTCACGTGAAAACTAAACTATTAATCACCTTGTAAATGCTTAATTCTGAATCCGAAAATCCTGTCTCCGCATGTGGGTTAACTCTCTAGAATTTTATAAAAACCACAATTAATTGACCCCACGGTTGGCTAAGTAATTTATGCGGTCGATACGTCACTTCCTACCGCACCAAGTATTGTGGCTTCAAATTCCACATGGGACAACACCTTGTGTGAACCACAAATTGTTGTTCTAACTCTGGGTGTTTTTCGTGTTCGTTTCATGTATGTTTGTTAGGCCCCCGCAACACAGGATGTATACTCCTAATGTGGAAGTTGAATTTTAAGTAAAAAAAATGTTGTAAATTCTAAAATAAATAAATATAGTTTTAAAACCAGCCCTCCGTAGCCAAGTTGCATTCTAAAAACGTAAACTATAACAGAAAAATAATTACAAATTTAAAAAAAAAACAGACTTCACGAACTGGACCAAATTGAAATGAGACCACACGACACCAGCTTTTAAATAAAAAAAAGAATTATCAAAATCGTTTCTCCCAGTCGAAAGTTATGAGTTAACAAACATAAAAAAAACAGTCGAATTGAGAAACACCTCCTTTTTTGAATTCGGTTAATATTTAACAAATGATAAATGATGTCTCTCAACACTAAGTTACGTGGTCAAAACAGAATATTAGCCAATAATACAATAGAATATAGGCGTTAGCGATTGTAGAAACAGAATCGACTCAAAGCACTAGCAACTTGGCTAAGGTGGCAGCTATTGAGTGTCACTGACGCACATAACTTATAAGGGTCCTTTCGGAAAACATTCTTAAAAATTGACTGCCTCAGTGTCGCAGTGGTAATGTATGTGACTGCTGTGCTTGAGGTCTCGGGTTCTATTCCCGGGTCAGATCAAATGTTTGTATGATCTGCAAATATTTGTTTCGGAGTTTGGGTGTTTTCTATGAAAAATGAAATGAATAATATTTTTTTCGGACATTTCATTCGGTCGGACAATTAATAATAGATGGCGTTGTGCGTCAGATGTCTGAAGTATTATAATTAATTAAAGTACTCACGTTCATAACACGTTTCATGTCATCTGGCGTTCTAATATTGGCAAACTGGAACAATGGATTTTTGTATAATTTAGTAGTTCTAAATATTTGCCTCCCTCACGTCTACAGTTTGGTATGTATGTATGTATGTCTTAAAATTGAAGCGTCTGTTTGTAATTAAAAAATAACAGCTTTTCAGTGAATATGAATAATAAATGAATATGAAAGTGTATACGGTATTTACATAAAAAACATATTTAAAAAATTGTCTGTGTCTGTTTGTTCCGGTTGCAATTTCTGGAATGACTAGACTGATTTTGACTGGACTTTCACCGACAGATAGCTGACGATATAAGGAGTAACTTAGACTACTTTTCTTTTAAACTAGCTTCGCATCACCAAACGGGCTCGGCTAGTGTTTAGTGTTTTCGGCTTGAATTCATAATTATTCAACAGTTTATTTTAAAGTCAAATATTTCTTTTTGTCTAATAATCCTATTATCAACGCAAACAAAGTCATAGAAATAGTTTAAAAAAACAATCAATGTATTCTTACTTACCACTTCATCAACGATCAGCGACTCCGGGTCTTCCTGAAACTCAAAATATTTTAATGAAAGAGGGGGCCAACACCAGGCTAGCCGACGGACCGGATGGTTAATGATTACCACTGGACATGGACACCTGCTAAGGATGGCAACGAACTTGTATCAAGAGATGACAAAAGTACGTTACGAACCTTTGTTTCGCCCTTCGAAAAAATGAGAGAAAACACCACGAACCCCCTTTCGTTCAGCTTACAGTTGATCCATTGGTGATAAAAATGAAATAATTACATAAAATCGATGTCATTTTTGTTAAAAAATATCAAATCATAGTTTCATCAAGAAGTATTTTAAGTCAAAGACGGGAAAAAGGATTGAGGTGCAGTACCAGAAATCCGTTCAATTGCTAATTCTGTGATGGAAGCTCATATTCTTGTCGTAGTGGGTCCTACCCACTACGACAAGAATATGAGCTGACCATTTTCTTGTCTTTGTCAATATATTTTCTCTCCTAACGTGTTTGAATCAAATTAATGGCAGACGCCTAATGCTGTCAATTTTACAATTTAAAATTGTACAGGAACAAATTTGTCAAATGTCTAATGATCTGAGTTCTTTTATGGATTTGGAAATTAAATACATTACAGTGTAATTTTTATATCTAGGCAACTAAATGTCTTGATCACTTCAAACTTTTCTGTTCTACTAAATGATAGAAGACCAACATAAATAGACAGCTTTCGTGCTGTCGTGTTTCGTTGGTGAGTGCGAGACCGGAGGCCCACTGATGCAGAAGCATCACTAGCCCGCCATGGTGTGGGTCGCCATGCTGCATTGTCTGCACGAGCAATGAGTATGGTGACCACCACTCTCGAATTCTGCTCATGCTTTCCATTAGGCAGAGTAGAGTCACTTTGGCTGGCCAATATAAAAAATGAAACACATACGTTATTCTGTACAACGGCGCTCGCGGTTTTTGGCGATGCCTTCTTTGCTTTTGTTTTAGGAATCTTCTCGGGACTATGTAACATAGTTAGCTGAAATTACAGATCAAATTTATTCTTAAACGTACCAGTCATGTTCGCTATAAAAATATCAAGATTTTTTAAAAGATCTACGTATTGATCACTGTTCTCATCTAAATCTTTATTACTATGTGATATCATCTTTAATTTTTGTAAATTATTTTCATCTACAGTCTTTGATAGGTCTTTAATAGACGTAGGTATATCTTTAAAATCGTTGTTTTGGCCAAAAACCACGCTGGCAAGATGGACTTACATAGGGTTCATTTCAAATTTTCCACCTTTTTGCAGTGATGTTGATTTGCGTAGTTTGCTCTCTTAAGCAGCTCTTGAATGGTAGTAGTGAGTCCGTATTCTTAGTCCATCACCACACTGATTCATTTGTGTATATTAAAACCCAATTCAACTCACCTTCTTTCTTGGCATGACGTGGTCAATCTCCACTGTAGAGGGCATATTGAATCCGCTGCTGTCCCGACGTCTACAGTCTGGTAAATTTACCTGATATTACATGAACTAGTCAACAGAACTGATCTTCGGGACTTGAAAAGACTAATGGGAACACAATTATTCTGCATCTTTCTGCTCCTATTTACAGTCGACAAGATGAGAAGACAAGTAAGTAATTGAAATCATCATCATCATCAGCCTATCGCAGTCCACTGCTGGATATATGCCTCTCCAATTGCACGCCACTTAGTTTGATCCTCGGCTACTCGCATCCAACTCCTACCAGCCGTCTTGCACAAATCATCCCTCCACCTGGCCTATGGACGTCCTACACTACGTTTGCCGAGACGCGGTCTCCACTCAAGAACCCGTTTACCCCAACGGTTGTCGGTTCTACGGCAAATATGGGCAGCCCACTGCCACTTCAGCTTGCTAATCCTGTGGGCTATGTCGATGACCCTGGTTCTCTGCCGGATAACCTCGTTTCTAATACGATCCCTTAGAGAAACACCAAGCATAGCCCTCTCCATAGCACGCTGAGCGACTTTAAACTAAAATAAATAATTGAAATAAGTTAATTTGGATGTATGATTTTTCAGGGTTTTATCGTTGTATCACTCCGGTTAATTCGGGATCATATGTGCCTTGACGCACAAATTAAACTACTTCCATACTAATGTTATAAATTCGAGAGTAGCTGTCTGTCTGTGATGCTTTCATGGTCAAACCGCTGCACCGATTTCAGTGAAATTTGGAGATACTTTGATTCTTGAAGAATCAAAGAATCTTCAAATTTAGGTTTAATTTCTTTTCCACACGCGAGTGGGGCCGCGGCCACAAGCTAGTGTAATCGCAATCTATATAATTATATTTAAATAATAATGAGAATATGTACTTCAAATCATTTGATGATAGTTAATTCAACCGGCGTGTTATGCTGTAATAAAAACTTTTATTTTACCTAAAATGATGTTTTACTTTGTAGATAATATTCAAGCATAACGAGCTCGTAAAACAAGCAATAAATAAAAAAGTATTAAGTCTTTTGCAATCCGTAACAATATATATTTATGTTAAACATATTTATGGGGCCAAAAAAAATTTAGAAACATCAGACTGTACCTCCGAACTATTTTCCTGTTTGATTTTACCAGAGGATTCCTGGCTTTGTGGCCTGGATGGCAGTCGTAGAACGCTGCTGCCCCAGCGACGTAAACTGGGGTACTCGTCATTCTAAAGAATAAATAGAAAGAAACATTTATTTTTAAGCTCAAATATGTGATCCCTGTAGTGACGGTTAAGGAACAGGTAATGTCGCCAACCATATTCATCTCATGGGTGCCGTAAGAGAGCAAACTTCGCAGGACAACGGCACTCCAAAAATAAGGAAAATATGATGATGGCCCATCCATTACATTCTTCGATACTCGCTTTACATAATATAAAGCAATTGTATATCGAAAAACATGCCTGTAAGAGATAAAGTATTTAAAATATTAAAAAAACCCGACTGCGTCAATGTCTGCCATCTTTATTTAATTCAGGCTTTTTTAATTTTTTTTTTTATTTTGTTTTTTTTTTTATTTTGATGTGTGTCACTCTCACGACTAAGACGAATCTATTGACACCACTCACATAAAAATACGACAAGCCGTTTCGGCTCTCGGGCGTGCCAATGAAATATACATACATACATACTTACATACACCCGAAAAACATAACCCTCCTTCTTTCGCAGTCGGGTAAAAAAAGTCGCTATCTCAGTGTAATGTAAAAACAAAAATACGTATGGCACTCGGGGACTGCCGCGGTAAAGCTATTGCATAGCATTTCTTATCAACTTATGCAATTATATATTATTTTTTTAAGCAGTATGTTCGTGCGTGACAGTGACACAGATTCGTTGATTCGTGGTTCGGAGCAGCTCGTCTGAATCCGTGCGAGCTTCGGGTGTCAGGTTTTTTTGTTACGTTACGGAATTTCTGCACAAAGGCCCCAAAGCCCGCGATAAAAGCTATGCAATAGCTTTATAACATGTTTTGCAGCTTTTTGCAACGATTTTTTCTAAGTATTTCTAATGAAGCTAAAGAACCTATAATTAAATTGTACCTGGATGACCGAGCTTTAAATGCTAACTACATTGAGCCCCGAAACCTCCTGCATACTAAATTTCATGAAAATCCTTGGAGTCTTTTCCGAGAATCAGATCATATATACAAGAATTGTTCGTTTAAACATATTAGATAAAAGATTGGTGTACTTTTATTGCGAGATGCAGAAGCTGTTAAGTAGTACCGCAAGTTTTCGCAAGATGATGCTTCAGTATGTTTGTACTATATAATTCAAATTTAACCACACCGCTTGCCTACTCTTAAGTGCTTGTAGACATTTATCACACAATTATTTCCCTTACCTGTTGCACCTTCTTATCTGATGTTTTATTCATTTGTTTCTCTTTGCCTTTAGGATCAGATATTTTAGCATCTTGGTTTATTAGCGTTGGTTTTGATCTCTAAAATAATGTGAAAAATTATGTGATATGGAGTATTCGATTAAAAAAAAAACCACGTGAATGATTTCAATTCTACGCCTGGATTATTTATCCATGCGTAGATATTAGACTTGGAATGTTTGCCTTTAATATTTGTAAACATACCCGTGATATTGCCTTATTAATTAGAGGTACGAATTTTGCATCAGCTCGCAACATACACCACAGATCAAGAACACCCATTTCATCGCCAGCGTCAAGAACGTCTGACACATTATTTAGGTGACGAGCGTAAATTATTTGGGGCCCTGCCACCTTGAATTGAAGAAATGAGTAATGAAATACAACAAAATATATCAAATTTAATTTAATACGATAACAAATATAAAGTTAAAAAGATGTTTAGTCATTGGACACAGTGTGTCGGAAAATGTGACGTTTAACGGTAACAATAATATATGTGTAGTAGGTAACACTCGTTCGTCAGATTAATGACAGCACTCATTCTGGCGAAACAGCCAGACTATGACAGCTATAATAGTCCAAGATCCCAGTCAGCCCAGATTTAGGAAAGATGATTTTTTTAGCAATTTAGGATTGGAAGTCTAATACATACTCAGAAAGAAATGGATACTAGCGAGTATCCATTTCTTTTCTGAAAGCGGAACCGTTTTACAGTTAGCAGGTATCAAAGGTGGCAATAATCATAAATTTTAACAAAAAAAAACCGACTTCAATCTGGGCCAAATTTAAATGGGACCACACAGGAAGCACCAGCTTTCAAATAAAAAAGCATCATCGAAATCGGTTAGCGTGATATTGAGTTATTCGCCAATTTGTCGCGCACATACCTAATGCAAATTGAAGACTTATATGGTTTTGTCATGGATGACATGTCAAAACTGGACCAAATTGAAATGGGACCACATGGGAAGCACCAGTTTTCAAATAAAAAACAAATCATCAAAATCGGTTCACCCAGTCGAAAGTTATGAGGTAACAAACATAAAAAAAAATACAGACGAATTGAGAACCTCCTCCTTTTTTTGAAGTCGGTTAAAAAACCATGCTCACTCACGTTATTTTGGGAAGAATGGGTTGTATATATGTATATCATTAAGTATAATATTATAAAATAATTTCCAATGAGCCAGACAAATATGACGGGCCAAACATCCGCTATACTTATATAGAATACGAATTAAAATATAAGTAAAATTTAAAAAAAAAACAAGAGACTGTTACCAGAGCAAGTGACATGTCAGCACGTCTGTTTGTGTTGAGTAAGGCGTCGCGAAGCGGTAGTGAGCAGCTCGCAATCGGCTTATTTGGTTCATCCAATTGACAAATTAGGATTTTTAACTCGTCCTGGGTAAAAGAACATTTCCTAAGTGAATGAGTTCTAAACAAACTATCAAAATTTACAACTCAATCCTTTTTTGCCTAGATTTGGTTATTACATGATGTAATCTTATTAATCAATTTGCCATATTTTATTCTAGCTGACCTTTGAACATAGATTCAATAAACCCTTTATTGAATCTATGTTCAAAGGTCAGCAAGTAATTGTTATGGTATGACATTCGAACTGAATATAGCTCCTGATGCAGAGATTTTCAAGACGACATAGTCAAATGCGATCAAGAACTGATCACAATATATTTTAAAAAGTCGAAGAAAAAGGCAAATATTATTTACTTAGAAACTTTTCAACGGTGTAAGAAGTGACATTCATATTACAATCTACTACTATTATTGAACTATTAAACATTGCATCGCAAAAAATTGAGTTTCTGGTGAAAGGGATTCCTACACCTTCCCCTAAACTGCAGGATATTAAAACTACTAACATGTTTCATATAATTCATAAACTCATCTGTCAGAGGTGTGTCGTATTCGGTAGAAAAATCGAAAACCACCACTCTACCGGCTCTCATCTGCGTAGTCATTACATCTTGATCGTAAAACTTCCATGTTAGCCCCAGGGACTTGCCGCGAGAAATTATCACAGCCTGAGTGAGAAAAAAAATCATTATTGATTTAAAACTTCAAAAATCAAATAAAGAACTCTTAAATTTTGTTTTGAAAACAGTCTGTTAATTTCTTTCTTTCTTTTTTTCGGCTTTAGTGTGTTATAAACCTGCGAGAAGATCGTGATGGGGCGCCCCTTCTCCGCAGCGAAGAGTCAAAAATCTACACAGCACACATAACAGTGAGTACCTATTGTAATTGTTAGTTAGAAGCGGGGTGAATCGTCTCCGTTAATTGCTTTTCCCAGAGGACGGTTTCGATTTATTTGGCTTGTCTAATGGGCCCGCAAACCATATAAAAATTACTTATAGTAAGTACGAAAACTATGGAAAGAAATTAACATTTGGTAGCAGAGCGTGGTTTTAAACACAGTCTTTCAAATTCTTAAGAATGAGTATTCAAGTATTTTGGTCTACATTTAAGCCTTTAGTCTAAATTCAAAATTGGATTTGGTTACTGTAGCTTCGAAGCTCTTAAAAGTTTTATTGATTGTGTCAGCGTCATGGAAATCATGCTGGGACTTTCGGGGTTTTTTGGCGTAGAGAAGTGTGTCGTAGTTAAACCGACTAAAACCATGTGTGACATACTGTGTCTGAACAGGAGATCTCTGAGAGTGTGGCAAGACTGCCTATTTTAATCTACCTGATATTTTTCCGTTGATATAATAATTCTTCCTTATTTATACCACTGACGAAATATATACTAGACCAACACTCTACTAGGCGAGACCTGTACGCGGATTTATAGTAAGCTTAATGTTCCCTAGATGTCACTAAGTGCATCAAATCGTGAATTATAACGATATTTTCTGACCCCCAACATCAATACGAACCCAACAGTCAACTGTCAAGTTTATTGTCATTGTATTATTGCGAAATGTAGCACTAGATGTCGTTTTTTAAATTGTTAATTATCTTAGTACCTAAATAATTTATGGAATATTTTATTTTATCGTCAGAGAGATCTACACAAATAAATAAAATTGAAATGTCTGTTTTTAATTTTAAAATAACCGCTTTTCTCTTTACAATCTTTTTTTTTATTAATTGTTTGAAACTTTTTTTATTTTCAATGGATTCACTTTAAACTTTGTATGTATGTTTCTCAATTGACATAAGTAAGGAACTAAGGACTGACATTTTATTTTTTTAATGGATTCAAAAAAACAAAATAAAAATTGATGAATTAATAAAATACAGTTGCATGTTGCAGTTACAATTCCCGTCCTTAATGACACATGTCTAAAAACAGTTTTTGGCGTATAGAAATGTTGTTGATCGTGAATGTATGCAAATAAAAAATTTGATAATTACGAGTTGATAATGTCGAGAATTGCTTGCACATATTAATTAACAACTGTAGATGACAAAAAGGTGTAATTAAGGATTTTCTTTCGGTTTGTGTCTTATAAATAATCCTAATGTTAAAAATGCGAACGTAAGTTCCTTTGTTACGCTTTCCGGCGAAAACTACTTAGCTGATCAATCTGATCATCATGAAACACATATTCTTGTAGAGGTATTAGAAGTAACATAGGATACTTTTTATTAAATGCGAACGAAGTCGCGGGCGAACGAAGTCGCGGGCGAACGAAGTCGCGGGCGAAACCTAGTTATTAATAAAACAATCGAAATGTTTTTGGAACGAAGTTCCCTAACGCGCTTTTCGCGCCAAAAGTTGAAGCGACACTTAACATTGAGTTGACGTCATAGTGCTGGATACTCAAAGTTAAATATAACGAACTGATTGCCAACGTCCATACCGTATTGAATGCACCGGTTCTCGTCCGATCACCGAAGTTAAGCCACATCGGGCGTTGTTAGTAATTGGATGGGTGACCGCCTGGGAATACCACGTGTTATTGGCTTTTTGCATTTATTTAAAGAAAATATATTGTTTTATAGTATAATTTGTAAAGTTTGATTATTTCTAAAATAATTTGACAAATGCGTTACCGGCCTTTGGGGCATAGTGGAGTGGGATGAGGGGAGAGGTTGGGGTATGAGCCTCCGATATCCTCACTTACTCGGTGAAACACAGCGCAAGCACTTTTTCACATCGGTTTTCTGTGAGGCCGTGGTATTACCAGGGGCAGGGGTCATATTACGTCGCGTCGCGCGTAACCAAGTTAAAATATATCCAGAAACGGTTAAATACGTATCTACTCATTTTTAATCAGTAGCCCAAAGTTAAAGTTTCATGTTTCTAACTTAAAAATGACGAACTTTCGTCCACACTTTCAACCCGTATTTCACCCCCTTAGGGGTTGAAATTCCAAAATACCTTCCTTGGTGGATGTCTACTCAATAAAACGATCCATATGAATAACTGAAAGAATACAACTTAAGGTCTATACGTACGTGTAATATTAAAATCATCATCTTATCCCTAACTGTTGAAGAGTTTAACCTTCTATCATCAGCTCACCTAAATAACTTGAAAGTATACGACTAAAGGTCTATAGATACGTATGAAATTGAAAGAATTATCCTCCAACTCCTAACCGTTGAGGAGTTGTACCTTCGATCATCAGCTTACCTAAATAATTTGAAAGAATACGACTTAAGGTAACATACATACATATGATATTTAAAGATTTATCCTCCAACTTCTAACCGTTAAGGAGTTGTACCTTATAATCAGCTCATCATCATAAAATGATGAATACCAGACGCAAATACCGGATTAACTTCAGAAAATATACGAAAACATAATATGTGCCTAAAAAAATGAGGGTTTCCCTCGATTTCCCTTGGATCGCATCATCAGATCCTGATATGGTGACAATGAGACCACCTCGGGAGCATACCCTTTCGAATACAAAAATAATTTTCAAAATCGGTCCACAATTGACGCAGTAATCGGTGAACATATATTAAAAAAAAACATACAGTGGAACATAGAACCTCCTCCTTTTTGGAAGTCGGTTAAAAATAAAAATACAGTCGAATTGATAACTACCTTCTTTTTTTGAAGTCGGTTAAAAATAAACATTCATATTATTTAATATTTTTGAACTGAGTACGCGGCTCAAGCGACGTTGCCGTTCCGTATTAACTACTGGAAGATATGAACGATTTTTGCAATGTTGCCATTCATGAGTGCATTGTTTCTCTGATTCAAGTGATTCAACCAAATAACTTATAAATGTGACATCTAGCGTAGTAAATAGGTCATTATTTTCAAGTTTATTTAAATCGATTGCAACGACATCTCCTAAACATAGGTGATAACTTTTAGTTATGCAATTGAAAATCATTTTTTTAAAGCAAGCATTACAAAGCAAGTTTTATATTTGAAAAATAATAATATAGTTACTAGAATTGAAGCACATCAATAAAATACTGTTAAACTTTGTTAAACTGCTTTTTAGAGCTTATTTTGAGCGCCATCTAGATTTAGTTGAACTTTTCTAGCTTTTTACGGCGTACAGTATTGGCCAAGGGAGGGACGGTCTATAGTATATTGTGTCATTGTTTATACCAACCTCGTCTGACAGTACAATAGTTCCGATGTGCAGCACGAACACACACCTCGGCACATAGTGCTCATTGACGGATTGCTTGGCCATTCCTCTTTTAAGATGACATCCCGCATCAAATTCAGCTACCACTTCCTCACTGGGTTTCGTATCTAAGCTATTATCCAAACGACTCTGTAAATTAAATGTTTAAAATAATAAGAGTCCAGTCCCCGAACTAAGCAGAGCTTGTACAATGAATACCTACTAGACAACTGATATGAATATTTACATGATTATTATCTATGTAATATAATAAAAAAAAGAGGTTTCCTATGCTACACCTGAATTCTCCAGTCCCATTTCCGCTGTATTGCGTAATGGTCGCTAAGCAATACATCAGAAATGAGACGATGTTAGATCTCATATAAGATAGATTAAATCAACACACAATCATAGAAAGTATTTTTGAAATCACCTCGAGCAGATTATTCTGACTAGACAATTCCTTGCAGCGCTCCAACTCTTTCTTAAGAGTCAGCATTGGCCCTCTTGCACTTTTACCTGATGCGGTTGAGGTTTTTCGGCTATTATTTCTGAAAAATATATTTGAATTTACTGTTAATCTTATATAAAATTTTGGTCAAGCGGTTAGCATATGTATCGATCAAAGCCTCGTGTTCACCACCCGGTTCGGGCCAAATTTGTAATTGGGACTTTCCTACAAGAAATTCTTAATAACAGCCCAGAGTATGGAATGTGGCGGTGTTTCATGCCCGTGCCTCGGAGAGTACGTTAAGCCATCGAACCAGATTGTCATGAATGGTTATTTGAAATCATTGCCTTCAGATATACTGGAAACTAGTTCAACTTTCGAATTCAGTTCGCCCTCAGGGCTGCGGAGGCCTGATGCTTGTCGCTCCATGGAAAAACTGATATTCAGATAAAACCGGTTGAACTAGTAGTAGCCGATCTTAGGAAAATTACAGGCTAGGAAAATGATGATTGTATAAAATTTTAAGGATTTAAGTATGATGTCGCAGCAAATCTAGTGCTAGTACATTTTACATCAGCTCGATGTGAACAACGCTGTGGTTAGAGACCCTCTGCCCTCGCAGAAGATCAGCGTAAAATGACAACGTTCTTGCTGTCGTGTTTCGTTGATGAATGCGAAACCGGGGGCCCAATGCTGCAGAAGCATCACTAGGCCGCCATGGTTTGGGTCACACTGCTGATTACGAGCCAATCGCTGTTGTCGTGGACAACACAATTAAGGATAACACGATCTAAGTAATCCAACATATATGCTAAAGGTTAGAAAAAAAAACATATGATAATGGCCCCACAGATATTGCTTACCCCACGCTATCTCTCTGACTGTAAATATATTCATTCTGCATTGGATTTGCTGAAACAATTAAGATTTTTTGAAAAAAAATATCTATCGGCCACACAATATATTATTATATGGCCACACAAAATATTTACCTAGATTTTTTTCTCAAAAGCGAGGTAAAAATGTCCTCCTGATTAAGGAGTCTCAGTCTCAGTGAAAATTTAAATTGCATACCTCTAGTCTGTACAGCTTCTTCTCTGCTATTTAAATAGTTTGTCAAACTCTGACTGTTTGATCCAAATTTATTTTCATTAGACTGTTTTGAAGGACGTTTTCCTAGAACATTAACCACAAATCACTAACATTAAATATCCATTATATATAGCAATCAAAAATAGTTAACTTAGGAACAATGTAAATAAAAAAAAGTAAAAACTAAAACCCAACTACGACAAAAAACGACGTGAAAAAGTATGAAACAAGTTTAAAAAGCCGTAGTCTGTCATCTGGTGCATCCAAATTAATTAAGGCTAATTCTTGGGTCCTCAATCCGTTTTTTTTCCATGTTTTGCACGTTAGAATTCATTATACTTACTTATGTACCCATTTGGAAACTATTTCGTATATACTTTCCCTGCGATCCAAAAAATATCACCCTACGTTACGACTAGAAAATGAAAAAGTTAAAGCTACGGTTAATATGATTCATTCTCAGCAGATTAAAGAAGAATTCATCATGACATTAATATACTTGAATTCATGAAGCATTCTTTATACAAATATTCATAAACTGTTAAATCGAAAACTTTAAAACTTACCAGTTAAACCAGACGAGACAGTGTACGTACTAGCCCCTTGAACATTCATATTTTTAGGTCCATGAGTACACTTGATATGACCTGTCGCGCAGTTCTGTACGTTATGACTCACGTTATCAATTTCGGAGCCTGTTTGAGTACCTACCAAACGATTTCGTTGAATTGGGAATCATTTGACATACTAATATGAGCTTAACTAAGTTTACGATATTACCTATGGACATATGTATGTTGGCCTGCAATGAAATGATGAATCTATGAACCATTTTTATAAAACTCGAATTGAGTTCTTAATCATATTGTGAATCTCGTACAAGTTTACTAATAGGGTTCCTACGACATAAATATTAATTTAGTCCCCAACCCACACTCGGCCAGCATAGGGACGTATGGCTTTAACCCTCTCCTGAGAGGAGACCCGAGCCCGAACCCGAGAAAGCGTGGCAGGGTTTTATATGTAGTTGCTAAAGTGCAAAAGCTATTTACTACAAACTATCTAAGTGCGGGTAACTTACCCATACTTTGTACTATTTCACAGAATGATTGTTCGTCACACTGACAGAGTTGAGAACGTCTCGAAGCTGGTACAGTTTTGAAGCATAAAGTACCACTATTTCTACGATAGGTCGCTATTTCACGCTGGGCCGATGAAGAAACGGTATTCCCGCGTACTTCTGATTTATTTAAGAAAGTTTATTATCCTAGGGTAATTCCTGAATCAACTTAACCGATTTTTTTTTTAATTATAAATTATTTTACCAATATAAAGCCACTTTATTTGTGAGTGTCATCTATACTTATCTATACTTATAATGAAAATGTAACAGGTCCAATTCTGTACATTAAAGATATTTTAATTTTTTTTAAGAGGGCTCTCTATTATCGACACTGAAGCCAAAACTGTATTTTTTTTCATTTTTGTCTGTCTGTCTGTCTGTATCTTGGCCGCGTATCACGCCGAAACTACTGAATGGATTCAAATGAAACTTGGCATGATTTGAGTTCATACTACGAGGTAGGTCATAGGATACTTTTTATCCCGAAATTCAGCACGGTTTCCTGGAGAGAGGGGATGAAAGTCAAAATATGTACTTAGTTGTAATTCAATAACACATAGTCCGATTTCATACATTTTTTTTGCTAGAAAGAAAAAAAGAAAAGATAATGGGAAAAGTCTTTTTTTTTTGTCCGCGACTTTACACTGCCTGTGGGAAGCTGAGACAGATATGTAAATATGGCGGTACGAAGTTCGCCGGGTCAGCTAGTGGACATATATAAACCTGAAAAGTGATGACAAGTGGGCGGAGCCACAGGCAATAGCTAGTAATTGTACCTTCACTAAGTCAAATGTACCAACTCCAAATTTATTTATGTCTGCAGACCTTTTTTTAAGATATGAATAAGAATAGCTTATAGTTTGAAATGTATTTTAAATGATTCATCTCACGTATTCGTCTATCAAATTTTATTTGTGGAGATTTAACTTAAGAGACATCAACATAGCTTGAACACACAAAACAACTAAGTCATTACAGTATATTTTAAAGAGACCATCTTTAACCTCATTAACAATACTATATTTATCAGTTGCTTATATTTCACGTCCTTACACTACAGCCAATGGGCTTTAATAGACCTCAAACTAACAAAACGTTCAGTTTAAAATTTACCTTTTTCGGGTGAAACTTCTACTTGGCTTTCTTTATCAACATTATTGTCTTGTTTTAGTACATCTGTATCAGGCTGAAAGGAACAATTCATTGAAGACGCTGAGATTGTTTCCTTATTCTTCATTACAGCACCCCGTTCATTTTTGTTGAAACCTTTCTTATTTCCATTGTCTTTTGTAGGGGCATTTTCAACGTTTTCTGCTTGTAAGTCTCGTTTAGTTTGTTCTCTAAGCCTTTTCCTTTCTAATTCAGTATTTGTTATATCTTTACATACTTCATTAATACCTTTAAAAGTACATCTACTGTCATCTGAGTATCGATACCTATTTTCCCCTGTTGCTGGTTGAAATGGAGCATTGCGTTTCTCAAAATGTATTGCTTCTGGTTCAGTGCCTGTGTCTTGCTTTGGGCCTTCAACTTTTGGATTCAATTCAGCACTAAAGAAAAAAAAGTTTTTACAGAGAGATTGGAATAATGTAACGAAGACTTACTGAAATTTCTTTATTGTTTCACCAATATGCAAGAAACCAGATATGTGATGCATATAAATACATATATGGAATAAACATTATTTAAACAAAAAATACTAACTCAATAGATGTCTTTTGCGATTTCTCTCTATCTATGGCATTATTGCGAATATGTGCTGTGCTAACCAGCCTTAACAATCCCATGGTTTCTTCGGGTATACTATATCTGCCGGCTACTGTCCTGTTGTTACTTGATTCGGGATTCAAATTACTATCTAAATTTGTTGTTTGCTTAAAGAAATTTACAGGCTTAAATTAAAAAAAGTAAATATTTAATTTTTTTAGTTAAGTTAGTGTTCCTTGAAAGTTAATCAGTGCAAAAGAAAATATTTTCTTTTGTACTGATTTCAGTTCTTATCAACTCTACGGATAAAGTAGTAGTCGTTATATTATCTAAACTTCGTATGCGACTTATAGTGAGGCATTGATACGTATAAAATACTTCTTTTTCTGCACATTAAATTAGGTACAACTCATTCTTGCAGCTGGCCGTGGAGTGAATGAGTGGAGGAGGGAGGTCGCTTGACCCAAATACTCACCGGGAATGCTTCGGTGAGTTTCTAAATAAGATCGGACGCGAGGAGACGGCACCATGCCACCACTGCCCCGCCGACTGGGACTCTACCCAGCATACGCTGGAGGACTGCTCCGCATGGGTATCTAAACGCGAAGTCCTAGTTGGCGAAATCGGACGAGACCTGTCCCCGTCAGCAATCATTGCTGCCATGCTGGCAGGTGAGGAGGTTGGGGCGCCGTGGTTTCTTTTTGTGAAGCTGTAATGCTCTAGAAAGAGACCGCTGAACGGGATCGGGAGAGGACCGATCCCGAGCGTAGAAGACGTTGGCAGCGATACCAGCCGTCGGCAGGGCCGTAAGCTGCCAGAGAGTAGGGACCTCTGTTGGCAAATTAATTGATACGGTCAGCGGTATAGGGCGGCCTGGACGCGAAACCGCTGTCAGGCAGCAACATATAATAATTGAGCCAATGGGCAGGGGAAGCCCAGGCTTTCCCCAGGATAGAAACTGAAAAGGCGCGGCATCAATCCTGGGGGAGACCTGAAATAACATCGTACGGGTCCGGTTTTTGGGGTGATTTTTGGTGGAAACATCATATATACCTGGCTCCTCAGTCCCCGAGGAGCCGGATATCTGAAGGAGTTTATCACCTCTTCAACAAAAAAAAGGTACAATTTATTCTTTATTGCTTGCATCTTATTTCATACTTAATTAAAATTACGTATCAATGCATATATTTCAGGACCTTTTCTGAAATATGTGTATGTTTCAGCTATTTCATGCTTATTATCAATCGAGTGTTGTGTGTCCAACGAAATATGGAAATTCAAATAAATATATATAGGTATGCAAGGTGGATACCACAAAGCAAGAGTTTTTTTAACTAGGTCTACCTACACACGTTACAAGTCCACCTACAAAGTTTCAATGAAATCAGTTCAGTAGTTAAGCCACAGGACACTACTTTTCGTTTTTGAAATTTACTACACGATGTGTGAATGCATCGCTATCATCAACGGGTTAACGACCTTAGGTCTAACTACTCAAATAATTTTCACTCTAAAATATACCTTATGTCTGAGCAATAAGATCCTCACACACGTAATCACAAAATAGTTAAAAACAATAGGTAGGTATTGCTGGAAGGAATCACCCGGGAAAGTAAAAGGGTCAACCGAAAATATCTTTTCTATCCTTTTTTAATTTCAAGCGTAAAAAACAGTCAGTGTGTCGCAATACGCGAACGCGTGACGTGTTCGCGTCGTTGCACGTTTGAAGTAGCCGGCGCGGAAGCTCTATGCACCTACTGTTTGTTTTGATTATTAATAAATAATAGGTATTTTAAAGTGATTAGTGCGAAAAACTGCTTTAATAGTGACAGGACAGGGACAGGAAACATTAGTTAGGTTTGATAGTACTTAGTTGTTATTTAACGATTACTTTGTGTGAGTGTAAATGAAACAATGCCTCGATTTGGTTATACGGCTAGTGAAAACTCGGATATGATATTAATTTATGGAGAATACCGAGGAAATGCCGTTCTGGCTTTACGTACCTACACTGACATGTAGTTTGCGTACAGATGCTCCTCATTTTCAAGTAAGTAAGCCATATATCTATTCACAAAGTTCTAAAAAAACAAGCGTAAACCTTTAAATACAAGTAAGTACAGGCTTTATTAGATCGACGAGATATACTTTTTGTAAGACATTGCCCGTAAGACATACTTTTTGTTATTACTTATTTGCAAAGCTATTTGTTAGTACCTACCTACTTACTAATTTGCAAAATTGCGAAAAAATTACATTATTAAAAGATACGATCTGTGTATTCATTGAGAATTGAAAAATTTAAATAATAATATTATTGTGAAATATTATGATTGTGTAAATACATGTAAATTATTATTACAATAAGTAGGCGGCAGCACCGCGCGGGCGCCGTTTGACGTTGCCGCGGGCGCACAGCTGTACTCGTATGCACGTAGGTTAGTGAACTTAAATTGCAAATGGTGTTCTTATCGGTTTTAATATTTTTAGGCATTTAGTTTGTTTGAAAGTTTCATTTTTTTAATTTCAATTTTCAAATAAATTTAACAATCCCAAAGTCGCCAGACATATTTGAATGGCCCGCGGTTTCGTTAAATATCGTTTTGTCATATCCACCCTGTATATGTATAAAGCTTAATCAGTTTTCTTTCGAATTATCTAGTTTAATTAAGATTTAGTTATATTACCGGGTTTTTAGCATTATCAGTTTGAGACCTATTGTCAATTGATTCCTTCTGGTCATCACTTTCTACAGAATTCCTATTTAATGCAAGTGTACTTAGAGCTCTCATCAAGCCAATTGTATCTAGTGGTATATTACCATTACTTTCATTATTATCATTTGGTATTTCATTTAGAGCTTTTTCAGTTTTACCACTCTGTAAATAAAATACAAATTTTAATACAAGTACGCAAAAGTGGGACAGCAACTATTTGTATGCATAACAGAATAATACATTAGAAACACATTCAGAGAATACAAGCATACAAAAAAAGACGATTAAAATGCCAGATATCAATAAATAATAATATTTTACTTTAAACTCAAATTTTATACCTACTACATATCTGTCCTGCAAGGCATTTACTTAAAACCGGTAGCGGGCTATTCAATGTATTGCTCTGGTATTACCGATATGGATCTCAAATGAGAGTAAGGATAGAATATCTATACTAATATTATAAAGCTGAAGAGTTTGTTGGTTTGAACGCGTTAATCTCAGGAACCGCTGGTCCGATTTAAAAAAATATTTCAGTGTTGGATAGTACATTTATCGAGGAAGGCAATAGACAATTAATCATCACGCTAAGACCAATAGGAGCGGAGCACCAATGAAGAATGTTACAAAAACGGGGGTAAACGACGTTGCGTGGGTCAGCTAGTGTAGGTATATAATAAACATGTTACCGGTTTCTGTGACGTATTCTGTTGGCGTCTTAGTTCAGCTACTGTTTTAGTTTGCTCCTCATTAATGGATTTGAGACTCTAAAAAATTATTTAATTTTCATCAATTTAGTTTAATATATTTATAACAACGGTAAAGAAAGAAAAAGCATAGATAGCAGCGTTTAAGGCACCTACATTTTGCCAATCACAGCTTGCTTCCACTCCCGGAACTGATCTATATCAGAGAATACAGGTAAACAGGACAAAAGACAATAGAATGAAAGGTATGTTGCCTATATGGATAAACTGTGAAGCTTAAACAATAGTTTGAGTAGATCGTTCGAGTTGCGGGGAAGTCTTAGCATAATGACTTTTTGATAATTTGTACATGATTAGTGAACGTTCTTTGGTTGAAAAGACGATGAAGCTTGTTTATTTTACTCATGTACTTGTAAGTCATAAACGTCCATTAAAATCAATTGATTTTGTAATTAGTAATCGCCTTGCAAGTTCACTTTAACGTTCCTTCCTTTATAAAAACATATATTATTTATTATACTAACCTTCACTAGTAAACTAGGGCTAGCCACATCTCGATTTTGGAAAGTATTCGATGAAGCTGATATATTTCTCCTTTTTGACAGAAATAGTTGCTTGTTGTCGACGCTATCGACACTATTTCGGCTTCCATTAGCATCAATGTTCGCGTTTAGTTTATTTATATCAGCTTTCTCTTGACTTATTCTCTTGCCATCCACGTTTGAATCTTTATTCTGATTATCAGTGGCAGTAATTGTACCACTTGGAGAATCCAGGTTATCATCCATATCATTAATGCTTATTTTTTTATTTTTAATATACTTAGAAACCTCGTATGCTTTTTTAAAGTCAAACATATCTTCAGCACCATTATAATTCACGTCATCAGAATATCTGACACCAGCTACTGGCACAGTTTGCATTCGATCATTAGTTTTCTCTTCAATGTCTACGTTACAGTTTTTATCACCACCAGGAAATGTTTCTGGACTAGTTAAATCCTCAGGTATATTTGGTTCTGCAGACAGTGGTATCGCTATTTCTTTACGATTATTAGATATACGCTTAGAATAGTTAGTCATATTTTTATTCTCATCATTATTTTTTAGATATTGCTTATTATTTATATCAGATAGCTCTTGAGAGTTTCTAGTTGTAGGTAAGCCCTGATCTTTATGGAAATCAATTGTGCCATTATTTCTTCTATCACCTAAGTTACATGGCTTGCTTGTAGTAGAAGACATAGAAGTTCGAGGCGTATTGTTTGCACTGTAGCATGTAGAGGTGCACTCATGTTTGTAACTATGTTTCTAGATTAATTCAGAGAAGTAAAATGATAATAGGAACCACATAAGTACAGTAGAAACTTAAGTAAATTAAGTAATATATAGGTTTAGCTTAACCCTAACTAGATGAAAGACCCTGCCAGAGAGACTAACGACCTAAAAAGGGTAGCTGGGATGGATCGGATTTTGAAAGCCAAGGAATGGTGGATAAGCTAATTGATGTATTGATTGGCTCATAAACTATGCTCTTATCCTTGTTCCTCCATTTCTTTCTCTATTATTAAATTCATAATGAATTATTTGATAAAGTATTAAAAACCATTTTAGCCACATTTTTATTTTATTTCTGTTTCATACTAAAAGCAAGGCCCAATTTATTACACTTAGCTTCAATGTTTTCATTTAAATTAATTAATGTGAATTAATTTTAACACATACATTTCTAAACGGACATTGGTTGTTCGGACACTCAGGATTACAGACACAAATCCAAGAGTAGCCTTCTTGCTGTGCATCATCTTCTGTTTCTTCTCTATTTAGCTATAAAAATAAAAAAGTTTTAGTACATGTAATATATTTATTTAAAAAAAGTAGTAAAATATTTTTTGAAGCCCTTGTGTTCTCTCGATTACCGCCAGTTACTGCTAGTGCGATATGGTGCAGTTAAACGATTGGCAATACAGTAGTCTCCAAAAAGAATATATGCAATAATATAGACTATTATCAACTTCCTAGCGTTTAATATTCCCAAGATTATTTGGGGATCGCTACTAGTTTAGGTGGTTTTACCTAAATTTCAGTTTTTCCACGGAGCGACTGTCATCGGACTTCCGCAACCCTGACGGTGAACTGGATTCGGAGGTTGAACCAGTTGTCAGTATATTTCCAGCACTGCGACTGCACTGCAGTGAGGACTCGGCCCAGCACACGCTGGCGATTTGCCCGGCTTGGGCGTCACAGCGTCGCAGCGTCGGGCCCTCACTGCAGTCATCGGAGGAGATCTCTCGCTACCGGCCGTCATACGCTCCATGGCCGGTAGCGAAGGGGCGACGTACGCGTGTGACGTACGTCGCCTAAATTGAGAGTTTTACCAGCAGACGGTGCCCGCTTCAGCGCGGGCAAGCGCTGGGAGGGGCCCGGATGTATTAATGTCAGCAGTTCCCTGACCCTTCCCGTCTCAGGCATAGAGTGGCAGACCGTGTGGTTTTAGTCGGTTCGATCCCTCACACCACCCCGCCGCAAACCCCGGTGGGGTGACGGCCCGAGGGAGTTTCCACAGGTAAAAAAAAAGTTGTCAGTATATTTGACCAGCACTGACGTCCTAGTAACGGTTGCCAATAATATTCATGAAAACCAGGACTGACAGCTTAACGGCAACGGCACGGTGGCAACAAAATAGACCAGATTAAAAAAATATTATTTTGCCTGCAGCATCAAAGTGATATCTTCGTACAAAACTGTACCGGGTCATTTGACAGTCATCTACCTCACTCAAAGCTATTTAACATCTCATAAACGCATCTATACACAATCGAGTTCTAGCATCTATGATGTCGAAACCTTTGAATGCAAAAAAATAATGTCATGTACCATTCGTTTCTTATTTATTAATTGTTGGTCTTGGGTTAGCTGATTTTGTAACTGAGCAAACCTCAATTGTGTGACCAGCTCAGACACTTTCTTTTTTTGTATGGCAAGCTGCATTTCGAGCTCAGCTGTGAAAAGAAAATGCCTTTAACGCATATTTGTTGTGTAAACTGTTCAGCTAAACTGTGGAAGAGCTATGCTTCTGCACAATCTGCACATTTGACTGCACGGTTGGCCTAGTGGTTTCAGCGATCGCCACGTCTCTTGCTACTGCGCCAAATGTCGTGGGTTCAAATCACACGCGGTACAAACTTTGTGTGATCCACGAATTGTTGTTCTGAGTCTGGGTGTTCTTTGTGTCCATTTCTTGTATGTTTGTAAAGTTCCCCGCGACACAGGATGTTTATTCCTTATGCGGGAGTAGTCTTTTTTAAATCAATATGGGCAGTAATACACATATTTCGTGTGGTGACTTATTAAGAATCCCTACTGAGTGTCGCAATCCCTATTTATCCCGTCTATGTCGTAAGAGCTGCGAAAGGTAGCAAACTTTTTTTAAGGGATAACTACTGCACTAGAAATATTATGTGTTGCGGTTGTATTTACAAAAATACATGTAACTCTCTCCCACTATGATCCCGGTTTCTTTAACCTATGGGCTTGAAAAAGCATATCACTAGGCTGCCATAGTGTGGGTCACCATACTGCATTGGTGATTGGTGACTAACACTCTTGGATTCTACTGATGCCTTCCATCAGGCAGAGTAGAGTCATTTTGGTAGCTAAAACATACAAGAACAGCAAAGATCACCCAGACTTAGAACAACAATTTGTGGATCATACGAAGTATTGTCTCACGTGGGATTTCAACTCACAAGACCTTGCGTGACGTCCGCCTAAACTACTAAGCTATGTGCAATCAGTCAAATCTGCACGGGGCTACTGCACTACAAAGAAAAGGGTGGGCGGACAAAACTGGACACAAAGTCGCTTATAGGTACTACCGGCTCATTCTCTGTTGATGCATTGGAGGATCCATTGCACGTGGTTCAACCGGTAGCCACGCTGTTTCCTACTTCGCCAAATGTTGTGGGTTCAAATCCTAAAGGAGTTGTATTTAAAAAAAAATGGTTTTCTGTAAAGTCGGTTTACTGACAATAGTTTAACGTGACAACGTCATAACAAAACATTGATGAAATGATGAGAGATAGATCTCTCATACAACGACGTACAATGAGCATAACGGGACAATGAGTCATCCTTTTTCGTGCAGGCAGCCGGTGTTAATCAATTTATTAGACGTTGTAACTTAAAAAAGAATTGGCCAGATCTAATGACAAAAAATATTCTTTTTAGATCTATCCTGAATCTGGAAAATGCATCTTCTGAGAATGAACCATACTAACCCAGTGAGCAGGGTTATACTTACCTGAGTAGGCTGCAGAGTCTCTCAGATTATTCACCAGTTTGTTCAAATAAGACTCCGATGGTAAAGATACCTCTTGTCCTTCAACCATACGTTTGTGACCTTGCATGCTTTCTCTACGATATTCTTGCACTTCAAACTCGAGACGACTGATTCGTTCAGAATATTTTTTATGTGTCTGGGCAAGTTCCTGTAGACAAATATATGGAATATAACTGCGGTTAAGTTAACTCCAGAATAGATGATAAAGAAAACTACATGATGAGTAATTAATGTTAAGGTCAAGTAAAAGAGTATTGCTGCATATGCCTGCTGTATAGAAGATTGCATGCAGTCAGAAGTGTTCTACTTCTGTAGTTTATGCTAAACGATCAAATAAAGAAGTTAAAGTTAAAGAAACCTCAAAACGGCGAAACTACACATCAAAGTCACCTAAGGCATTCAAAATCGTACCTCCACTAAATAGGTAATTTTCAATTTCAACTCATCCATAAGTGTCCTACATCTGTTTGCATCACACAATGTGTCTTCCTGACAATCTTTGTCTTGATATTTGTAGGGAGTTTTACTGGAATTTATAAAAATGAAAGTAAAGATCTAAAATCTACCGATTTCTGGTTATTTGTTACATGTTAAGATTTTATTTGAGGTCTACAAGTTTATGGGCGAAACTTTTATTACAATAGATGTAATTTTACAGAAATACATAAAACAATCACAAAGATCATAGGCACGAATCATCAAGACTCTGTATCCACATAGACCAGCTAATGCTAATGACAATCATCCGGTGTGTCGATAACACCGTCACGGAAGAATCATTCGAGCATCTCCAAAACATAAACATACTTATCAAGATGACATGATTTGTACAAGGACAAACTAAAAAGAAGATCTTTATTTACCTTATCGTTTCAATTTGAGTTTCAACGGATACCAAACTCAGTTTGTGTCTGAAAAGTAATTAAAACATCATCAACAACCCATAACGTCCCACTGCTGGGCTCGGGTCTCCTCTGAGGAGAGGGATAAGGCCACACGTCCTCACGTTGGCCAAGTGTGGGTCGGGGACTGGCAAGACAACGTTGTGGCTACGTAATCTTGCCGTTGAATGTTTTTAAGCCGCCCAAAGGCCTCCAACTAAGCTTGACGACTGTTATCCTAGGATAACAACCGGGACCGACTGCTTAACGTGCTTAATTAAAACATAAAAAGAAATAATTATTACTTTTGCCTATTATTCTTGCCTTATACATATCCAGTTTACTCACTTTGGCGACTGGGTCTGAGTTTGAACAGAGTTTCCGCTGGTAATAACTCTGTAAAGTAAAATTCAAATTGTTAACTCTCCACGACTTCGCTTGGATCATATTTAATATATATTTTGCTAGCTAGTTAATGATATATGCTTTCCATGCATGGTAATAATTCGATCATATTTAAAAAAAAAGGTATCCATTCATTATTACATCCGAATTTCTCACACTTCTAATGGTATGAATAAAAGGGAATATGGTTTATTTGAAAAAATAATACTGTGATTGATTTATTGACTGAACTTTGCATTACTTACTGGGCGGAAGAATTTTCAGTCTTCATAAACAATTTTCAAATGAATGGCATTGAAAATTCAAATAATCAAAGGAAAATTCATTGATCAATTTTAAGTTATGTTTTTATACTGTACTCACTGACCCGGCGAACTTCGTACCGCCATATTTACATATCTATGTCAGCTTCCCACAGGCAGTGTACCGTCGCGGACAAAAGAAAAGACTTTTCCCGTTATCTTTATTTTTGTTTCTTTCTAGCAAAAAAAGAATGAAAGAAATCGGACTATGTGTTATTGAATTACAACTAAGTGCATATTTTGACTTTCATCCCCTCTCTCCAGGAAACCGTGCTGAATTTCGGGATAAAAAGTATCCTATGTCCTACCTCGTAGTATGAACTAAAATCATGCCAAGTTTCATTTGAATCCGTTTAGTAGTTTCGGCGTGATGCGCGGCCAAGATACAGACAGACAGACAGACAAAAATGAAAAAAAATACAGTTTTGGCTTTAGTATCGATTATAGAGATCCGTCCAAAAAAAAATTTCAAAATATCTTTAATGTACGGAATTGGACCTGTTACATTTTTATTATAAGTCTAAATAAGTGTTGGATTTCGAACGTCATTGTAATGGCAACATTTTTCGATTGTCATTTTTTTGAGGTTTCAACGTTTGAGGTTAACAGAGTACTAGAAAAACGCGTGTTGTGAACGGTCGACGATTGTTTTTTTGAGAACCGAAATTTAATTGATATTAAGCTAATTAAGCATCGACCCGGTCCCTTTAGTGATTTACCGTTTTGTTAGGTCTGGTTGGACTCGCGAGTTTTGTAGGCGCGTTCCGCGATAGCTGAAGCGAGTGAGTTGTAATTCGAATATCCGTGATACGAAATAAATATACGAATTTATTGTTATTCGAATACCTTGAAAGATATACAGCACTTTGGAGCTTGTTTGTGTGAACGTACCAAGACAAAGCAGAGAGGAACTACTCAAGAGATCTCTTGGAACGCCGAGAAGAAGGAAGCCACACACTCCAGTAAGTGCTTGATGAATTTAGTTTAGATTAAGAACACGGTGACCCAGCCGTGGCTCATTCTTCTTGCCAATGAATTAGGTTAGTGATTGAATGCCTTATCTATGGGCCGTAAGACATCTCAAGTATCACAAAGTGATCGCTACATTGGCGAGAGGACTGAACAATAAGTATAGATGGTATAGTATAGATTTATAATATTCTCTTAAGGCCGCCATACACATTTAAGTATACTTGCGCAAATCCATACTGTTTTGTCTACCTGTCTCTGTCACGTGTCGTGCGTGACGGAGACAGACAGACGGACTTGCACAAGTATACTTGAACGTGTATGCCCGCCTTTAGTCTAATCTTAGTATTCTGTATTCGTTCCTTAACGCGACTTCGTATCGCATATATGAATTATTGACGCATATTTTACCATGACTATTATAGTACCTAAACTCGATAAATTTTATATAAATCCATACTTACATTGTAAATTAGAAAGTATCTCTGTCTGTCTGTTACGCTTTCGCTGCAACAATTTCAATGAAATTTGCCATGTCACTTTGATTGTTGAGGAACGAGATAGGCTACTTTTTACCCCGATAATCGACATACACGTGGATAGCGAATAAAATTTAGTTTTTAAAAGATCGCCGCAGACGTTAATGTTTAAATAAAATAACGCTTGAAATTATTATAGCCATTTCAGAACCACATCTTACCGTTGGAGAGCCACGCTTTGGCATGATTGGACCAGCTCGACCGGAGTAATACCATGGTCTTACAGAAAACCGGTGTGAAACAGCGCTTGCGCTGTGTTTCACCCAGTGAGTGAGAATACCGGAGGCCCATAGCCTAACCCAACCCCTCCCCCCATCCCTCTCCCCCATTCTCCAAAGGCCGACAACGCACTTGTAACGCCTCTGGTGTTGCGGGTGTCTACGGGCGGCGGTAATCGCTTACCATCAGGTGATAAGAGAAATATAACCGTCCTTACTTTTTAATTTTTGTGATTGCGTGTACTGCTAGGCTATTTGTGTATACGACATTACTTACCGCTGCAGTTCGGTTTGGATCTCCGCTGTTTGCAATTTATCTCTGTAAATTAATAAAACAATATGCCATTTAACTTTTATCACATCTATACGTATATTCATAACTTAGAAGGATAAAAACAATAAAAAAAAAATACAAAAAAAATCGACTTCAAGAACGATCAAATTGGGAAGCACTAGCTTTCAAATAAAAAAGAATCATCGAAATTGGTTGGCGTTATTGAGTTAAGCGAGTTATTGAGTTAATTGAGCGAATTATTGAGTTATTCGTGAATTTATCGCACACATACTTATTGCAAATTGTAGACTTATATGGTTTTCTCATGGATGACATGTCAGAACTAGACCAAATTGAAATGGTCACATGGGAAGCACCAGCTTTCAAATAAAAAAAGAATCATCAAAATCGGTTCACCCAGTCGAACAAACATAAAAAATATATAAAAAATACAGTCGAATTGAGAACCTCCTTCTTTATTGAAGTCGGTTAAAAAGAAGCATATAGAAGAATTCTTTGTATTTATACCTAAGTTCAAAAGCGAAAATTTTGTAATAATATATATGCAAAACAAATTATGTAAACATATACCTTCCTACTACTAACTACTACTACTACCTAATGGCTCGGTTTGGGTTCCAACGGAGAGAAAAGTTTTACTCCTGTAGATTAAAATAATGTAAAAAGTTGTTAGACTTCTTCAAAGTTACATCAAGATGTAATTTATACACGTTTTTTTTTATTACAAGTGAGTTTCATTCTAAAATGTATTACATCAAAATGTTTCCAAAATAAAAAAAAAACCATAATGTTTTTTTTTTAAATTCAAGATGAATTTTGAAAAATTTAAACGTTTAGTTTTTATTGTAAAGCAGAACTCATTCGACGGGTAATATACTTGTGATCACGAGCGCTGTTACCCGTTCAAAACGTCGGAAAGTAGAAGGTATAGTACCTTTTTAGTACATTATGATAAAGCTGAGGCTGTAATTATTAAAGCGCACGTATGTCATACGACGTTTTATAACATATTTGCGAGAAAATATATAAAACTTGGACTTTCTTGATCGTATAAATCTTTAATTACTTGTTAAAGCAGTTATAAAAATTTAAACAATTTGTAAAATTGATTATTACGTTGCCAGTTGGCATTTTTAAGCTTGTCAAGTTATTATTATTAATTAAAATTTCACCAGTCTCTCTCTTACTCTCTTGAGTGAAAGTAGGAGAAACGAGACCACAGAGTTCAGCAGTCAGCGCGGTCTCGTTTCTCCTACTTTCATTCATAAAATGTTGACCACTTTTCTGACATAAAAACTCTTTGCTAATATTTAAAAGAGTATTGTTCGAGCATCTTGATAAACCGTGAGTTTTACTTTATTAAAAAAAACGTGCGTTTTACATTACAATAACGCACAAGTACGTAATGACATACACACATCAAAAGTGTCTAGGGATCAACATATGTGTCTAGGGATCAACATATATTTTTGCAATAACTTTTCTCCTGATTGATATTAATCAAAATTTTCTTTAAGGATTCATCAAATAAAGTGTTTTCGTTTGTCACAGTAACGATAAACCAAGTCACCTTTGCATTAATAAAGAAATTTGCCATTTTCCTAATAAAGGGATTTTTGACATTTGAACCACTAACATTAAAGTTCGAAAAAAAGACTGAAATAACAGTTTTCTTTAAAATTTTATTAGGTAACTTAAACAACTAATAATCCGTGTTTCTACCGCGAACACTAACAACACAAGAACATCGGTTTGGCATACTCAAAATGAGTTCATCCAAACACGCTGTGGAATGGCCGCCCATGTTCGTTGCAACAACAAAAAAAGGTCTTCTTGCGACTGGATACCCTCCATATTCGGCAGAGCTCTTCTCTGTAGCATATCCCATGCATGCTCAATCGGGTTCAAGTCTGGCGACTGAGCAGGCCAGGGCCAAAGCCACATCTCAATCTCAAGAAATCCGCATAAAAATGCTTGATCCCTAGACACTTTTGATGTGTGTACATTACGATATTGAAATTGGTGAAATAAGAGACCCTTTACGAGCAAATATGTTATAAAAATTATTACATCACGATTAAGTCCCGCTATAAAACAAGAACTATGTGTCAAAGTCGTAAAAGTCTAAAAACAATTTTAACACTTTTTAACCGACTTCCAAAAAGGAGGAGGTTCTATGTACCACTGTATGTATTTATTAATTTTTTTATCATCATCATCAGCCTATTGCATTAAACGGTTTCTTTAAGAATTATATACAAGTCTACATTGAATAAATTCAATTTAATATTCAATTTTTAAATTTGTTACCTGTTTTTGAATAGATTTACTATCTCAATTTAACACTTACTTTTGCGGATTAGTTTGAGTGTCTTCCGATCGCAATCTTTCATCGCTGTAAAAACAATAATTACTATATCAATATGTTTCATTCCTAATCCCAAAACGTTATTCAGAAAGACATCATTTCATTGTTTGTCACTTACTTATTCTAATTCTAATCAAAATAAGACGTTAAACAAAACCAATTGTACCCCTTTTTACGAATCTTATTATAATGGAGGATTATGAAATTTGGCATAGTTTTATCTATATGTCGGAATGAGGGTATCCGAATAATAAAAGTGATACAAACATTTGCCACTATCGAACGGTTCCGTGAGTCGGGCGAGGTGGGAGTCTATATAAAGGACTAGCCGACCTACGCAATCTCATTTGCGTCCAAACTACCATCCCTCGTTTTAACCCCAAAAAGGGGTTGATTTTTAAAGATACATTATTAGTACACCTCCACACCATCTATGGAGCATACATTTTAAATTTCAAGTCTCTTACTTCAAAAACATGGGACTTTAATACAAACTTCCAATCCCCGTTTTACCCCCTTAGGGGTGGAATTTCGTAAAATCCGTTCTTAGCGGATGTCTACACCCTATAAGGAAGCTACCTGCTACATTTCAAGTTTGTAGGTGTTATAGTTTCTGATATTTCGTGATTAATAAGTGAGTGGTATTTCGCTTTTATATATATATAGATGGAGTAGGAGTATTTAAAACAAAAAAAAATACATTCATGTGTTTTTAACCGACTTCACAAGAAGACTTCGCAGATCGTTTAACCACTAGGGTTCCTAAATTAATACACGTACACTACCGGTCAAAAGTTTTTGCCCACCCTATAGTTTGCGTGATACACAACAAATAAAAACAATACGATCGATTTTGATATTTATAATTAAAAGAAAATATATAGATAAGAATATAGTAATAAATAAATAAATAAAACTACAGTCTGTAACTGTTACTTTTAAAAAAAAATGGAATAGGCGGGCAAACGAGCAGACGCATCGTCTGATGGTAAGCGACCGCCGCCCATAGGCACCTGCAACACCAGAGGCGTCACAAGTGCGTTGCCGGCCTTTGGGGGATGGGGGAGATAGGGGAAGGGGTTGGGGTATGGGCCTCCGGTATCCTCACTCACTCGGTGAAACACAGCGCAAGCACTATTTCACACCGGTTTTCTGTGAGGCCGTGGTATCACTCCGGTCAAGCCGGCCCATTTATGCCGAAGCGTGGCTCTCCCACGGATTTTTTTTTGTCATATTGACATTTTTGATTCATCGAAGTAACCCCCTTTTGCTTTTATTATGTTCAATGTTACTACAATATTGAGAACTAATGAAACAGAAACAAGTACAGATAATGCTTACTTCAGTTGCTCGGTTTGAGTGTACATGTGTTGCAAACTCGCATCTCTGTAAAATTATCATTATTAGGATAAATCACATAGCAAAATTAAGGTCGAATTTTACTTCCGTCCACTAGGATCCCCTGTTTAATTCTCCTGGATTTTTGGACGCTTATTTGGAAGTTTTTATTAATATTATTCACTGCCACTTCCAAAAAGTCATCTTTTCTCAATCTCCTTTTCACTGTAGAAGTATTTAAAGGCAGATCCCTAGATTCATTGATCTGAGCTGCTATCTCTGGGCCCGTGAGTCGTCGATCGCGTTTACTAAACAATAATATAATACGTTTATCTTCAGCGGTTGTGGTTGTTCTAGCACGCTCTGAACGTTTTCTATCGCCAAAGCTCCTGGTGGATGCATATTTTTTCACGTTGTAATCCACGGTAAGTCGAGGTATTTTTAATTCAGCGGCAATGGTACGGTTACTCTTGCCTAGACTATGAAGACTTGCGATTAATGCACGAGTTTCAACCGATAGTTCCTTGGTTTTACCCATTTTAAAACTTACAAGTCGGAATTTGTACGAACGAAAACAATTTGTCGAGTATACGAACTTTACAAATAGATGTCTTGGTCCAAATAGTAGGTACAAATCACAGCACGATCTTGCGTCTCACAGGGCTAACTGAGACTAAACTACAATCATAAACACCGAAGAAATAATTCACCTTCGAGTCGAACCTTGAAGTCGGTTTTTATTTTGTTAAAATTTTTTCGTTCTTTGAGTTGTTCAATGTTACTACAATATTGAGAACTAATGAAACAGAGAAACAAGTACAGATAATGCTTACTTCAGTTGCTCGGTTTGAGTGAGTATGTGTTGCAAACTCGCATCTCTGGAAAATAATCATTATTAGGATAAATCACATCATAGCAAAAGTAAGGTCGAATTTCGCTTAAATTTTGCTGGGAGGGGTCTGGATGGCGTACCTAATAACAGCAGTTCCTTCCTCCCTCCTCAGGCGCAGAGTGGCACACCGTGTGGTTCTAGTCGGTTCGAGTCCGACACACCGCCCCGCGCCGCAAGCCCCGTCAGGGTGACGGTCCGAGGGGATTTCCACACGTAAATGGTTTAGGCGGTCGCCGCGCCACTTTCTAGAACCCAGTGTTGTGGGTTCAAATCCCACGTAGGACAACACTTTGTGTGATCCACAAATTGTTGTTCTGAGTCTGAGTGTTCTTTGCGTCCGTTACATGTATGTTTGTAAAGTCCCCCGCGACACAGGATTTATTCCTAGTGCGGGAGTTGGAATTAACATTTTGTTTAGGGGATCCTAGTAACGGAGCCAAAGATTCCAAAAAGATTAAGAATGTCTTTTACGAAGTTATATTGTGAATAAAGCGAAAAGATTTAATATTCAATGGCTATGGAACTTTCTAATTAATTAATCAGTTAGAAAGTTTACTTACAAACCTCAAATGATAGGTACTTGTATATTATTAACTAGCTGCACCCCGCGATGTTACCCTGGGTTATTGTTTTACCTTTTCAATAGCAACCCGCAGACCTCATCGCGGGGCAGAGCTAGTCACAAATAATATTAGCTTAACTAACTCCTTATATAATCAGCTATCTGCCAAAACTGGTCCAGCCCTTCCACAACATACAGACAGACAGATAGATAGATAGGAACAAATATATAGACAGACAAAAATTTGAAGTTGTAAGGACCGTAGGTATATACTTCCATATGGATTTAGTGAAAAGCTGTTCATTTGAAATTAAAAACAGACACTTCACTTTTATTTATTTGTATAAATACCCAGACTTTACAATTTAGACTGATCTGATCAGTCTGACTAACACTGCAGTGTTAATTTTGTTTAACCGACGTCAAAAAAGGAGGAGGTTCAATTCGACCGTATTTTTTAATGTTTGTTACCTCATAACTTTCGACTGGGTGAACCGATTTTGATGATTATTTTTTTATTTGAAAGCTTGTGCTTCCCGTGTGTCCCGTGTTTAAATTTGGTCCAGATAGAAGTCAGTTTTTTTTTGCTAAAATTTGTGATTATTTATTTTCTGTAACAACAGTTTATTTTCGAATAATACCTTGGCAATTCAGTTTGTGTTCCAACGTCGTAAAAAAAATTCTTGTTCCTGTAAAAAAAAAATATAAAGATGATTTTTATTCTGATTAATATCCACTACCACAAACTAGTAGTTGGTATTAGCTCACGAACTAAACGGTTCGGCTATTCCTTCCTGAGTAGAGCAATCAAAACCTAGACCTCAGTACCCAGTAGTTTCCCTTGTTTTACGACACCGGGTTCATTATGCGGGGCGTTAAAAAGCATCTCACTAGACCGCCATAGTGCGTGTCACCATGATGCATTATCTACTTTCGCAACGAGTGTGGTGGCCACCACTCATGGATTATACTCGTGCTTTCCATCAGGCTGAGTAGAGCCATATTGACAGCTTCTACCACAAAAAGAAAAACAAAAAAAAATGGCGCTTCATGATCTGAGACTGCTGAAGTATCAGAAACTAATTACCAAAAATAAACATTTTGGTTTATTAAATATCTACTATACTCTTTGCGCTGTAGCATGATGCGGCATTTATTTGTAGACTAGAACGTTCTGGTTAGTTAAATTAAATTTACTACACTTATTAATGATTTATTGCGAATGTGGTACAGCTGAAAAACTAAGTCATAATTTGTAAATCGAGGCAACTTTCAAGAGTGAAACGAAATGTTACTGAAACTGTCACGCACCATGCTACAGCGCAAAGAGTATGTAATTTGAGTATTACAGGGGACCCCTCTGAAAAATAATTTCCTCTACTCACTTTTCAAGCGTTTCAGCATCTTTATGAGCTGAATAACACTGATGCTGAGTTGTACTCGTTTTATGTCTGAAAAAAAACATGATTTATTTAAAACTTAGATCAACACCAACGTAAAATGTTTTTTTTATTGAATAAGGGGCAAACGAGTAGACGTATCGCCTGATGATAAGCGATTACCGCCGCCCATGGATACCCGCAACACTAGAGGCGTCACAGTTAAATGTCAAAGCACCTACTGCAGTCGGCTAAATTTTAAACGCTATTCACATTATTTAATAACATTTCAACTATACACAATCGAAAAAATACATGAATATTTCATTGTAGATCACAGACAGATCTAAAATGAGATTTTTGTGGAGGGTTCAATAAAAATATGATTTAGCAAGCGATGTGCACAGGTAATGAACACAAAAATAGAAACATTACAATATTTAATTTTATTGGAAACCGGAAATATCGTGAAACGATATTAGTTCCTTTTAAAAAAGAGACAACTCCCACATTAGGAACATATATCCTGTGTCGCGGGGGACTGGGGGGACGGGGAAACAGACACAAAGAACACCCACACTCAGAACAACAATTTATGGATCACACAAAGTGTTGTTCCGTGTGGGATTTGAACCCACAACACTGGGTTCTAGAAAGTGGCGCGGCGACCGTCTAAACCATTAACGAGTGGAAATCCCCTTAGACCGTCAACCTGCCGGGGCTTGCGGCGCGGGGCGGTGTGTCGGACTCGAACCGACTAAAACCACACGGTGTGCCACTCTGTGCCTGAGGAGGGAGGGATCAGGGAACTACTGTTATTACGCCATCCAGACCCCTCCCAGCGCTTGCCCACACAGAAGCAGGCACCCTCTACCGTGGACCTCTCATTTTAGGCACACGCGTATCGTCATCCCCTCGCGGGCGGCCACTAGAGCGGATGGAAGGGTAAGCCCGTCCCGACCATCCGCGGCCACGCTCAGGGCGCCATGAGACGCTAGTGAGCGCGCCTCCGCTGCCCGGTTCGCCGGCGGCGGATTGGGTCCGAGTGGAGGTCGTCCTCCCGGGCCTTCTCCGCCACCTCCTTCGCAGAAGGTTGCGACCGCGGTAAAACTGCTGTCGCTCCCGGCCATGGAGCGAATGACGGCCGGTAGCGAGAGATCTCCTCCGATGACTGCATTGAGGGCCCGACGCTGCGACGCCCAAGCAGGGCAAATCGCCAGCGTGTGCTGGGCCGAGTCCTCACTGCAGTCGCAGTGGTGGCAGGCGGAACTCAGTTCCCTCCTAGCAACCGAGTGCAGGTACTTCCCGAAGCAACCGTGCCCGGAAAGGACCTGCGTCAGTCGGAAGGAAAGGGTCCCGTGCTGCCGCCCTGCCTACTCGAGGATGACCGGCTGTAGAGCCTACACGGCGGCAAAGCCAGCGCGTGGAGTCTCCAGCCGGAACGACCTTCTAGCCATCGTGGCTTGACGGGCGGCTTCACGCCACTCGCGTACCTCTTCCGGCGGAGGGCGAATGCCACTCTCCGCCCGGAATTCAGCCACCCGTCGATAAACTTCGGCGAGCACTTCCGCCTCCAAATACCACAGGGGTGTCCCGGCCAAGGCGCACGCCGCCTCGGTCGACACCGTGCGATAACCGCATATGGCTCTGACCGCCAGTACCCTCTGAGACCGCCTAAACCACTAGGCCAACCGTGTAGTCGTGTAAACCGTGGTGTAATGAAATATCGAGATATTTTCACCAAGTAAATTATATTGTCAATAAAAAAGTTATACAAAGTACCTAAAATTTGCACGCTTACATGTTGGAGGCAAAAAGCATAGAGAAAGAATATTTATACTAAATTTGATCGGAACAGTAGTCAATATTCCCTGAAAATGAAAAGAGAACGTTAGTCTTTTCCTTGACCTGAATAAGCGGGAAGAAAAAATGTATGAAACCCATTTCTAACGTGTTTTAGATTTTGATTTGACATTTGAGACAGTTGTATGAATTTTCATTTAACATGTGTTATCTTATCTATGGCGCGCGCCTGCCCAAGGAGTTTTCATATAATTTAAATATGGAATCTCCGTGCCACTGACATCCTTTTGTGAAGAATAAAAAAAAACAAAAGAAGCGCGAAATATCGGTCAAATTCTAAGCTAAATTGTGTCTTACATGGTGTCTTACGTTTTGATTTTATTTTAAAAATATAGTAAAATGTCGACTTCTAGCAGTGAAAACATAACTTTTAATTAGGTTAGTCATGTTCTTTGTAATATATTTTTATTTCATATTATTAAATACTTTCTACACTAATGGTGTCTTACGTTTTGATTTTATTTTAAAAATATAGTAAAATGTCGACTTCTAGCAGTGAAAACATAACTTTTAATTAGGTTAGTCATGTTCTTTGTAATATATTTTTATTTCATATTATTAAATACTTTCTACACTACAAGTCTTTAAATGTTCCTCACAGGTGTAGTATAAAGCACTGTGTAGCACTCGGGTGAAAGTCCCATTCCTTCTTTGGGAGTATCTCGCTAGTAATCGGTCCCTTTCCTCCCTCGGTGAACAATGTACTATTTTTTATGATACCATAAGCAATTAACATGGCATAGGACTCACCACAAACCGTTTAGTGGTTCCTTGCCACATATTTAAGACATAAGTGTTTGGCGAGGAATATAGGTACGTTACATTTTGCCGATCATGACCTTAATACCAATCACAGGCACAATCACAGGCAAAATATGGTATGATCAAAAACCACCTATGTACCTAACTTCTGGTCCAAACCTATGTTCAATGTTTCACACACAACTTCTATTCATACATCCGTGTCACGGGGAACTTTACAAACGTTTATACGTGAAAAAAAAAACCAGACTTAGAACAATTTGTACATCAAACACATGGGAATACTGTTGCGCTGTATAGTGTAATACTCTGGTTAATTTAGACTGTGTCATAACTACTCTGCGACATCTATGACATAGATTATAAGAGAGAACTTAAAAAGATGGCGAATGTGCCTTACACAATGTAAAACTTAAAAACTAATAAACGTATAAAATATATCATAACAATCTCTCTTCAAGCCCTCATCTCATCAGGTTATGGGGCCCAGATGCTCAGATGATCAGGTTATGGGTTCCAGATGCTCAGATGCTCAGATGCTCAGAGGTGGAGAACTAAAAACAGGTGCCAAAAATACCATGTGTGAAACCTCATGGCCGGCGTGTACAATATAAAATAAAAAAGTAAAACAAGGAAATTAAAACTAAAAACAAGCGTACAAACAAAATGTGTACAATAAAATAAAATTAAAACAAGGAAACTAAAAACCAGTGTACAATATAAAATAAAAAAGTAAAACAAGGAAATTAAAACTAAAAACAAGCGTACAAACAAAATGTGTACAATAAAATAAAATTAAAAACAAGGAAACTAAAAACCAGTGTACAAACAAAAATCTGTACAATATAAATTAAAACAAGGGTACTTAAAAACCAGTGTGAAAACACAAAGCTGTGTAGAATATAAAATAGAAATAAAAACAAGGATACAAAAAGCTAGTTTGCAAATAAAATACATTTAAAAACAGGAAAAATGGAAAAAGAAGAAATAAGAATGGAAGTTTTAAAGGATGCAGAAAGTTTCTTAATGTGGAAATTTGAACTGAATATCTATATAAAATCAGCCAAACTCAGTGAAGTTATATTAAAAGACATAGAAGAGGAAGTAAAGAAATCAGATGACTTCATAACAAAAGATGCAAAGGCACAAAAATTAATCATTAATTCCATTGATAAAAAGCTCAAAGGTCATATATTATCCTGCCAATATGCTGCTGATATGTATGAGAAACTATGTAATATATATGAAGGCACTGAAGAGAGAAGTAAGGCGTCCCTATTGAAAGATTTCTTTAATTTCAATAAAAATAACAGATCAATGACAGAACTAATATCAGATATAGAAAATTTAAAATATAGAATAAATCAAGTAGGAGGAAGTATAACTGAAGTAATGTTGATATCCAAAATATTAACTTGTTTACCTAATAACTTAAATTACTTCATTACTGCATGGGAGTCGACACCAGAAGAAAAAAGGACTCTAACAAACTTAACAAACAGACTTCTCGGTGAGGAAAAAAGAATAGAACAAAGAATAGAAAATAAATCAGAAAAACAGTTAGTGTTCCAGGCCGTTAAAAATAAACATCAGAGTAAATGTTTTAAATGTAATAAAACCGGACATATGAAAAAAGATTGTAAGATGTGTGGTATATGTAAGAAATTTAACCATGAAGAAAAATATTGCATATATAAAGAGAAACAGTGTTCCATATGTAAGAAAACTAATCATCAGGAACAAGATTGCTATTTTAAAAATAAAAACAAGAAAACAGGAAATATAACAGAAAATAAGAAATCTAATAATCAAGCATTTTATATAAAGGATGAATTAAAAACTGGAGAATTTATTGTGGATTCTGGCTGCACAGCGCATATGACAAACAACATTAAAATATTTTCAAATATTGAATATAAAGAATCATCAGTGTTAACTGCAAATAATCAATCAGTTGAAGTAAAAGTCAAAGTCAAGGAACTGTAGAAGGTGAATATTGCACTCTACGTAAGACTTTATTTATACCAGATATATCACAGAACTTAATGTCAGTAAACGCAATAACTGAAAATAGTGGAACTGTTGTGTTCACAAAAAACAAGCTTGAAATATACAGGGATTCAAAATTGATAATAAAAGGAAAGAAAGTAAATGGTTTATATAAAATAAATGTAAATAAAGAGAATCTAGAAGAGAAGACATTATTAATGAGAGAAAAAGGAACTGCTTTAGAATGGCATCAAAGATTAGGACATCCGGGAAATAAAATATTACAAAAATTGCCAAATTTGGTAGATGGTATAAAAATACAAGGAACAAAAGAATTGAATAAGTGTGAAATATGTGTAAAAGCTAAACAAACAAGATTACCATTTGATACAATAAGAACCAGAGCAACCAGACCATTACAATTAATACATACAGATGTCTGTGGACCATTTGAAAATAAAACATATGATGGTTATATTTATGTTCTAACTATAATGGATGACTACACCCATTTTACTAAAGTTTATCTTCTAAAGAATAAAAGTGAAGTTAAATATAAATTAATAAATTATATAGAAGAAACTGAAAGAGAAAGAAATGAAAAACTATCAACAATAAGATGTGATAACGGAGGTGAATATACAAGTAATGACTTGAAACAATGGTGTATAGAAAAAGGAATAAAATTAGATTTAACAGTACCATACACACCTCAATTAAATGGAAAGGCAGAACGATTAAACCGGACACTATTAGATAAAACCAGGGCATTACTATTTGACTCTGAATTAGAAAAAGAAATGTGGGGTGAAGCTATATATTGTGCTACATATATATTAAACAGATTACCAAGTGAATCATTAAAAAATAAAACACCTTATGAATTGTGGTATGGAAAGAGACCTAACATAGCTAACATACAGAAATTTGGTTCAATAGTTTATGCAAAACAATTACATACAAAAATATAAAGAAATTAGATCCAAAAAGTAAGAAGTTAAAAATGGTTGGATATACTAATAATGGATATAGACTGTGGAATGAAAAAGAAAGGAAAATAGAAGTAGCTAGAGATATAGCTATAATTGAAAACAATATAAATATAGATAAAAAAGGAAAAGACATTCTAAGAAGAAAGTTAACAGATATAATAACAGACAGTGAAGAAGAAATAAATAATGAACAAGAAGATAATACCAGTAATGATCAATATGATGAAATACAAGAAAGAGATATAGAAAGTAATATACCAGAAGAAGAACCTGAAATAAATACAGATACTGAAATAATAGAAGAGACACCTACATCTACTAATACTAACACTACAAAAAGACAAAGAAAAAGACCAACTTACCTGCACGACTATGTGTTACTTACCTATGATGAAGCTATGAAATCTACTGAAAAAGAAAATTGGGAGAAGGCTATAAAGTCGGAGAAGGATTCATTGGAAAGTAATAAAACATGGGAAATAGTTGATATAGAAAAAGCAAAAGGACATAAAATTCTGTCTAATAAGTGGGTATTTTGTATAAAGGAAAATGGTGTATATAAAGCCAGACTTGTAGCAAGAGGTTTTGAACAAAAAGGTATTGATTATCAAGAAATTTACAGTCCAGTAGTAAGTCAATCAGCATTGAAATCTTTAATAGCTATAGCAGCGTCTAAAGAATATGAAATGATAACATTTGATATAAAAACAGCATTTTTATATGGAGAATTGAAAGAAAATATATTTATGAAAATACCTGAAGGATATAAAAATCAGACTAACAAAATATGTCATTTAAAAAAGGCATTATATGGATTAAAGCAAGCTCCGATTACATGGAATAAGAAATTTACAGATACTATGCTAAAACTTGGATTGAAACCTACAAAAACAGATCAGTGTGTTTTTTCAACTCAAGATAAAACAATAATAATTGCAATATATGTTGATGATGGATTAGCCATAGCTAAAGATAAAAGAAAAATAATACAGATACTTACACATTTAGAAAAAGAGTTCAAGATAAAAATATATGAAAAACCAGAAAATTATATAGGATTTGAAGTTCAAAGAAATAAGGAAGGAATATTATTACATCAAGAAAAATACATAGAAAAGTTACTCAAAAATTACAATATGTTTGATTCTAAACCAGCACAAATACCAGGAAATACAGATAGAGAGAAAATAGAGTATGAGAAAGATACATCTAACTTTCCTTATAGAGAATTAGTTGGAGGATTATTATATTTATCAACGAGATCAAGACCAGACATAAGTCAAGCTGTAAATGAAGCAAGTAAAAAGGTAGAAAACCCAAATAGACAAGATATAATAGCTGTAAAGAAAATACTAAAATATTTGAATGGAACAAGATCTAAAGGTATGATGTGTGCAACAGGAGGAGAAATAACAAAGTTAAATGCATATTGTGATGCAGATTATGCAGGCTGTTCTGAGACAAGAAGAAGTACAACCGGATATATAATAATGTTGTCAGACGGACCAATTTCATGGTGCTCCAAGAGGCAACCTATAGTAAGCTTATCTTCAACAGAAGCTCAGTATATAGCAGCTGCAGATTGTGTTAAAGACTGTTTATATCTAAGATCTTTGTTAAGTGAGTTAATTAATAATAATATAAGAATAACTTTGAATATTGACAATCAAAGTGCAATTCAGTTGATAAAAACAGGTTCATTTAGTAAAAGAACAAAACATATAGATGTAAGATTTTATTTTATTCATGAAAATTATAAGAAAGGTGTAATTGATATAAAATATTGTCCTACAAATATTCAAATAGCAGATATGTTTACAAAACCACTGTGTAAAGAAAAGTTTAAATTTCATTGTGAAAAAATTGTAAAAGAGAAAAAGTTAAATTAATACATTGTATAATTGATAAGTAAAAGTTATAAGAAAAGTTAATAGAAAGAGAGTAGATATGAAACAGTAGGTTAGAGAAAATTTGAGTAGTATTTTTAGAATTTTCTTGTTAAAAAATAAAAAAAATAGGAGAAGGTGTTGCGCTGTATAGTGTAATACTCTGGTTAATTTAGACTGTGTCATAACTACTCTGCGACATCTATGACATAGATTATAAGAGAGAACTTAAAAAGATGGCGAATGTGCCTTACACAATGTAAAACTTAAAAACTAATAAACGTATAAAATATATCATAACAATCTCTCTTCAAGCCCTCATCTCATCAAATACCATGTGGGGTTTGAACCCACAACACGCAGTAGAAAATGATGAAGCGACTGCATAAACATCCACTCCATGCAGTCATCCTTTATAACAGCTAGATGTGAAAAAAAATATTTTGGTCAAATTTGTTTTGACCAAAATCAAGTATCAATTGTAAGTAATTTGAAGTATAAGAACTTAATTTTTAATTAACACACTTACTTGACGCACTTAGCATTCTGAACACAATAAGGAGAGAATCTTGAATTTTTATTGGCTGAACACACCTGCGTATTTATTTTCCGGACCTTTTCCGCCGTTTTCTCGTGCGCCCGCTTTAAATTATCTAAACTGTGACAAAAACATAAATAAAATTACAACAACGAATGTTTCACATTGCCTCAGATTCGTGCTGAATCTACATTATATGCAATGATGAAATTATCCTCTTTTACGTTACAGGATGCCTCCACAGAATTTTTGAATATTTCGGTCACACCGCGAGGAGTGAAGGCAGAAGACGGGGATAAAGAGACCGATAGACCGTGGCCCGTTGCGCTGGGCAGACCAAGTTTGCTGTCCCACATACTGCTCAAGATAGTAACAGGTGGCGACTATCACTCGCAAAATATGGCTCGCGACCCTCAGAATTGAGAATAACAATACAAGGAGTAGGAACTCCTCAGGTCATTCACGACTCTGGGCTTTGCGCCGGGGCAGTGTATTGGGATCGAACTGACCAAAATCACACGGTATGCAACTCTACGCCTGAATTAGGACGAACATTTATGATTTTTTTTATGGAAAAGGCGGGCAAACGAGCATACGTGTATCGCCTGTTCGTAAGCAATTATACCGCAGCCTATGAACACCAGAGGCGTCACAAGTGCGTTGGCCTTGGGGGCGATAGGGGTATGGGCCTGCGGTAGCCTCACTCACTCGGTGAAACACAGCGTAAGCACTATTTCACACCGGTTTTCTGTGAGGCCGTGGTATCACTCCGGTCAAGACGGCCCATTCATGCCGAAGCGTGGCTCTCCCAAGGTAAAATATTTGTTAAGATTGAAAGAGTGAAAAATTGTTAAGACTTCTGGACTATGATTAATTCTTCTGGCTTACTCACTGTGAAAGTCGACAAAAGAAAGTGTATCAAATTATTCAGATCGGGTCATAGTAATTGTTGATGACGTAAAACGTTGATCCTACATCGCACTATTCATAATTTCTAACATTTATTCAGAAGAAGTATTATATACAATACAATAAAGGTATATTTACCATTCCTTCTGCTGTTTAACTTTAATATTAGTAAGGATACAACAGTTATTTCTATCGTCAGCCTGAAGGACTTTCATAGCAGAGGTTTTCGTTTGTGTTATTTTACTTAGTGTTTTGATCTTCTCTTGCTGTTCATTAATGGTCTTTCTCAACTGTATATTGGTTTCAAGGACAGTAAAGTACAAGTCTTCCAATTCATGTTTAGTTAATTGTGATGGACAAATGCGGTACAAATCTAAAATAAATTATTCCATTAAAAACTTATGGGGAATGTCCCTATACTATACGAATTTTTCTTTACAGTTTTATTACCTCGGTGACCACCGCAGTACTTGGGTATATTCTAAGTTTTCATGAGATAGTTCACAAATAGTGTTTGAAAAATTTTTTTGTAAACAGAAACTTAAAAACCATAGTTTGAGTTTATTAGTACGTCCACTTCATATTTGAACACAGCTCCAAGCATACCTAATATTTTGTGTAACATTCCCATTTTTGTGGCTATCTGTATTTAATTTTTACATAAAATTATTTACATATACCTAAGTACATATTCACGCCTATATCCTCGAAAGTGTTAACAAAGTTACTTTTTACCTTTATTTGATCCCATTTTATTTTTCTTAGAATTCATATTTCAAACTTTCAGTTTCACAATAGCAGAAATATTTCACTGTATGAGTATAATTATATTAGAATCTAGTCAAGCATTATTAAGATTTTATCTCATATATCTAGGTATTTGGCAGTATCGCCACAAATTTAAAAGCCCTCTAATCCATGGATTATTTAGAAAAATAATGTATTTTGCTTCAACATGCTATCACATTTCGCGGTAATCATAATGCCAATGTTTCTTTTATTTATGTCAATAATTAGCTTCTTTTCTATGAGGTCAGCATAGTTCAAATCAAAGAGTAAAGTTGATCAAAATGCTATTACTTAAGCTCCATGAAGGTATCCTTAGCCTAATAAAAAAAATGATTCGAAAGATTTGTAGGCCTACCACACCATACCACACGCGCAAGTATCACCACAGTTATAACTGCGCAGGTAAAACTGTCGTAATACATTTGTTTGGCGCGTGAAAGTTTTATCAACCACACGCACGGTGTTCCGTGTACAAGCCGGGCCTGCGCAGGCAAAACTGTGGTGATACTTGCGCGTGTGGTAGGCCCCATAAGAAAAGACACAATATAATATATACATTGTACTCTGTGGACACAATCAAGAAATTGAAACATTTAAAATTATGTGTGTCGTCTTCCAAATATAGTGCTACATAAAAATACTACAGCGCCATCTACCGAAGTCGCACTGAACTACAGAGTAACTACTAATCCCGTATCGCGAAGCATGTTCAACTCACAGAACACATAAACTCCTAGCGGAGTACAACTGGTCAACGTCATGGACCACGGGCAATACACGTCAAATGTTGGGCCGTAGCCCGCCTGGCATGATCACGTCACCTTGCTGGCAACACTTGACAAAATGACAATGACAATTAACGACTGACATAAAAGAGCTAGAACCCAGAGCCTATTTTAAAAAAATGACAATGACAAGTTATTGAAATAGTTGCTATGGCGGCATTTTCGTAATAATTTTGTGTGTCATCTTACTGCGCTTTAAATTTAATAAATTTTGTCTTTTGTCCAGTTATACTTAGTCCCATGAAATACTCATGCACATAAGCATATTATGTTGTATCAAGCGCAGGATAGTTGTAATTTTTAACTTAAGTGAACTTTGTAGACTAACTTAAAAAGGAAATGGATAAAGTAGGATGTGAAATGATCTGCAAAAGTCATTCAGCGCGGTCTGAAAGAGGTAATTACATAAAGAATAAGTTATTTCATTTGTATATCCATAATATTAATATTATTAATAAAGCTTAGGTAACCTCACAGAACCATAAAAAACATATTTGTTTTTTGTTTTGTTCTGTCTTTAGAATCATACCACAATAAATTACAAATAATGAAGTATGGCTTGTGTCTAGCGAGTTTCACAAATATTTTAAAGCAAAAACCAGGGTGTTTATGAGATAAAATTCTAAACTATTAGAAAACAACTTAAGCTATTAGTATAAATTGCTAAAAGAAAATCGATAGGTAGCTTCCCATCATGACATATATGGTAAAAGGGAGCTAATTAATTTAATATCTTAAGAATGGCTGAATTGAATTAATAATATTTAATTTTTTGTTTAAATTTTTTAGATTTGCCTGAATAGCAGAATAAATATTAAAGTACCTATTTTAATATTTGACAAAAAATCAAAAGTATACAATTGAACAATTTAGTGCAAAGATAATAAAACTTAAAACAAACCTTATACCAAACTGTCTGGCCAGAGTGATATAATAACTCCTTTTGAAAGAGGCTATGTCCAGCACTGATCTATTAAACGCTGTTGATGTACAATATTTATTTTCTCATATATTATAGACATTTTTAACAAGGTTGAAGAGTAAAGCTGCGACTAAAACTCCAGAATCTACTAATTTATCATATTTTCTTCTACAGATCACTACCGAATCTGTCCGACTAAGCTCTCCAAAAATGAATTGGAAGATCTCTATTTTGCCTTGTTTGAAAACAACATACAGCTCAAAAAGACAGTCAATGTACAGAAGGAGAGGATCAAAGTACTGTCCACTAAGGTGCAGAGAATGACTTCTGCACAGAACGGTCTTCGGGCTGAGGAGAACAACAATTGCTGTGTTGCTACAAAGGCTGTGGTCAGGCAACAGAAAGAAACGTAAGTCATGTCCCTTCTTTGAATATTTTGACATAGTGAAGTTTAATCTTGTTGGTCTAGTGAAAAAGGTTGGGGTTCAATTCCAATTAAGGATAAGTTGTTATTATTTTTTACTTAGTTTTAAAAAGACAACATCCACATTGTGTAGTGGGAGAGTTTACAAACATACATAAAACGGACACAAAGAACACCCAGACTCAGAACAACAATTTGTGGGTCACACAAAATACCTATTGTTCCATGTGGGATTTAAACCCACAACACTTGGCGCAGTAGAGAGTGGTGTGGTGTCTTAAACCACTAGGTAAACCGTGTAAAACTATGTAGATATAACCCATACTCTAACGAAAAATGTTCTTCTTTTCTCTATTGTATAAGGGGCAAGCACCCTCCGCCCATAGATTCCCGCAATACCAGAGGCATCACAAAATAAAGCTCATATTGATCTGGGAATACTGCAGGCGACAGTTATTTCCACAGTTTTGTGTACTGGTAATCTAACTCGGTAAAATACAATGAAATAATTACTTAACACCATTTGACTGTAATGCTGTGGTCTTACTCCAGTTGATCAAGTCCATTTGTTTGAGGATGACCCCCAGGATCCTCTTGTTTTATTTCATCCAATCAAAAATTTACTGCCTCGGTAGCGCAGTGGTAACATATGCAACTGGTGTGTGGACCAAAATGTTTGTATGATCTGCAAATATTTATTTCGGAGTTTGGGTGTTTTTATTTAACAAAGAAAAAGGTATATATTTATTTATATCAGTTTGGGAGTAGATGGCGTTGTGTTACATGTCCGAAAAAAATATTTAACTTCTCACCTGTATTGCAATGATTAAAATGGTTAACATTTTTTTTTAGGATAGCAGAATTGACTCGTGCTAACGAGCACCTGGCTGATAGGGTTCGGCAACTAAATATGAGACTGTGTTCAGCAAAGCAGTTCTGTAAATCGGCTACACCTAGAGGTCTCAGGTGCTCTACAGCTACTAGTCCGTATCTTATTAAGTAAGTTCTTTTCTATCCTAGATTTTATAAGGTTTTCTTACATATTTGTACCCACTCAAAACGTGGCAACGCGTTGCCACGTCTATAGCCAGTCTGACCTTCCACATGTTTCACATCAAAAGCTAGTAGCAACTTTTCAAGCATTTATTGCATCACGTTATTGCTCACAATAAACTGTCTAACCGATTTTCACCTTGACATGATTGAAAACAGCCAGTCAAAGTTAGCTTGTTATATTTTTGAAATTAAGAAACATCATCTGAATAATATTTATTTCAGTAAATATTATCACTTTTTTGTTTTAAGGCATTCGCCGTGCAGTTATAAACAGCAAAGCCACTCAACTCTCAAATTAGCTGTCTCATGTCATAACTTATCGAGGTAATGTATTACTCTTTTGTAATTACTATATTTTTATTGTTTTTTAACATTACTTGTTATATTCCATTCCATTCTACATATAATTTGTTGCAGAGAATCTCTTGTCACGAAATGCGTCCAAACAGAGCCGTGTGATTTGACGAAGTAAGTAGTTTTTTTGTATTTTTTTTTGTATGGCCCGCCAAAATGATTACTCTGCCTCATGCAAAGCATAAGCAGAATCCAAGAGTGGTGGTCACCATATTCATTGCGAATGCAGACAATGCAGCATGGCGACCCACACCATGGCGCCCTAGTGATGCTTCTGTATCATTGGGCCTCCGGTCGAGCCGGCCCAATCGTGCTGAAAGTAGAGCCACTTGCCAGTGAATGGTTGGATTAAATCTTGTTAATCGATGCTAATATCTGTATATCTGTGTAATATGCGGTACTTAAGTCTGTTCTCCTTTAATACAAAATGTTACGTTGTAGTAGCGTTTCATGAAAAGGTAAATCTATTGTTCCTTCGAACCAGCTAAACTAGCTACATTGCATCGGCTGTATATCATCGCCATATGTTGAATCCAATACCATTTTGTCTTTTCAGTATTAATGTTCAAGTATTGTTATTACTTTTATGTACCAATGTAATGTAAAATGTTTTTAATGGCTTAAAAGACTGTTTCAGCCGGCTCGAAGGACCAACATACTAATATGCTAACCCTTAATTGTTTGAATCAAAATTAAGATAAGATTTCTATTTACATTGTTGAAATATATATTCAAAATACTTTCTGTACTTATGCCATTTTTAGACTTGAAGAGGAAAATAAACCTTGTGAAGATAACAAGTGTCAAACCTTAATAGACGAGTATAAAGAGAAGATTATCAACTTGCAAGAGGTAAGATTCACATAGTATGACAATACGATAATTTGGTCTTTCGAAACTGATCTCATGACGGAGTTAGGTAATGGTGAATGAAAATCTTGTGTAGCTGGTAACCCCTGCTATTTTGAACTCATATGAATCGTTTTCTGGGGTCTAACAGACGTAGTAACTATGACCTGATGATAAAACCAAAAGGTGCAAAGAAAAAGGCAGTCCCAACTACAAAATATTTTATTCTTTTGTCAGACTAGTAATAAAAAATATGCCCAATGATGCAGAAGCATCTCGTTGGTCTAGTGGTTAGCGTAAGCGACTGCAGATCAAGAGGACTCGGGTTCGATTCCCGGGTCTGCTGTTGGGTTTTTCTTATAAAAAAATCTTAATAGCAGTCCGGAGTATGGAAGATGGAAATAGCGCTTGCGCTGTGTTGCACCCATTGAGTGAGGATACCGGAGGCCCATACCCCAAGCCCTCCCCCTATCTCCCCTCCATCCCCCAAAAGCCGGTAACGCACTTGTGACGCCTCTGGTGTCCATGGGCGGCGGCTTACCATCAGGCGATACGTCTGCTCGTTTGCCTGCATATTCCAATAAAAAATGGTTTAAAAAAGATTGGAAATGTCATCGATATGTAGAAGCTGTCGGCGATTCAGCAGGAGTGTGAGAGTGAGTTGCAGCGCTGTAGGGGAGAGCGAGTGGCGAGCGAACACGAACTGCAACGCGCTCACAACAACAACTCACTCCTTACCTCTAACTTGAGATCTGCTGAGGGACTTAACTGTAAGTGTTTTACTAAAACATTTGTGAGCACGGACATTTTTATCTTTTCTACATATTTTCATGCTTCGACACAATAAATACGGGCCAAACTCAACCTGAGTGTAAACAACGACTTCACAGAAAATTGAGGTTAGAAAATGATTTCGTTCTCTTTTTCACCTAGAGAATGAGATTACCAGAGGCCTAATTCTATTTGTACTTTTTTTATTTTTATTTTTTTTATTTATTGAAAAAACCAACAGCGATACAATATTTTAACATAATAACATACACAGAAAGTGTGGCCAATAACAGGTTTTCCTCGGTTAACTAAAACTATGTATCCAGCATGCGAACGAGAACATGAAATATGACATATGTCTAAATACATTCAAATTACATATCATAAACGTAATCATTTACACTGTCTACTCAGAACGTCAGTGATTTTAAATTTAAACAATTGTTTGGAACATGAGAAGATATCTACCTCATGGAAAAAAATTACATGTACGCGAAATACGGGTAAATACACAGTTCTTTGCATAGTTAGTTGCATGACGGGGTACATGAAGCATGGGCGTATGTCGGGTGCGACGGGATGGGGTATTAAAAACTATTAGCGAAACCAATTCGGCACTATCGATATTTCCATTTATGACATCATACAATAAACACATGTCCAGGACCACTATAGATATATTTATTTATTTTTATTTATTATTCATGCGATCTTACAAGCTAACAGATGTGACATCCAAAACGCTTACAAGATTTATTTTTGGACAATTAAGTTGCCGGGTAGTTATTATACACATTTATTTTATTTATTTATTTAAATCTTTATGCACAAAAGTGGCAAAGGCGGACTTAATTCCGTAGGCATTTTCTACCAGTCGACCTTAGGGCGATGCAGAGCTAGCCATGGTAGATGCACAGAAATAACTTTAATTAAGAAAAAAGAAAATATACATACATATATAATAAGTAATAGTGATAATAATATATAATGAATAAGTGTTTAAATACATATCTTTACAATTATACATACATAAATATACATAATATTTTGTTACCGTGTTTACATAACATAATGTTTACCGTGGGAGAGCCACGCTTCGGCATGAATGGGCCGGCTCGACCGGAGTGATACCACGGCCTCACAGAAAACCGGTGTGAAATAGTGCTTGCGCTGTGTTTCACCGTGTGAGTGAGGATACCGGAGGCCCATACCCCTTTCCCTATCTCCCCCCCCCCATCCTCCAAAGGCCGGTAACGCACTTGTGACGCCTCTGGTGTTACGCGTGTCCATGGGCGGCGCTAATCGCTTACCATCAGGCGATACGTCTGCTCGTTTGCCAGGCTATTCCATAAAAAAAAAAAATATATCAAATTTAGAAGAGGAGAGGAGAGTATAAAATTAAGCTGGATCTGATAGTGTTTTTAGAAAATGTTTCCGCAACATGTATTTGAAAGTTTGCCGTGTTTTTGCCATTTTGATCTCGAGAGGAAGCGCGATCCAAAGCAGGACAGACTGCATTAGGCAGACACATCCCAGTCATATTGTAGTAATAATATCAAAGTATATGTGGTTATAGAACTTTTATTTTTCTCAAAAGAAATTAACAACAAATTACACTTCATGAGAACATTTAACAAAAAAAACAATATTTACATAGTAGTGAGCTTAATATTAATATAGGTACCTATAGTACTCTTAATACGTGCTATAAACTTGTTAGGTAATAAGTAAGCATTAGTACACACCCACATCATCATATCTTATACCTTCACACACTACGTCCCAAAAAATAATAATAATCTGTTACTAGAAGTCATCACACTCAATTAGGACTTACAAACAAATTATATATAGATAATAGATCCATCGAGCAAATTTGTATTTAATTATAAGGTCATATTTTTCCTCACAGGGATTCCAGACAACAGCACCATGTTCAAGTTTACTGCGCACATAAACATTATATAATATTTTTGCAACCTCTATATTATCAAACTATGATGCAGTCCTCATGACAAACACTAACGTTTTGTGTGCTGATTTGCAAATTTTAGTAATGTGCGTGTGAAAGTCTAACTTGCAATCTAATAGTAATCCTACTCTATTTTTGTATTTCTAGGGTCTTATGATTACAAGTTTATGGAGGAACAGGTGTTATGTTCCTCCAACATAAAGGGAAGATCCTCCGACCAGGCGAGGTGATCATGCCTGATGGGCCGCGGCCCAACAGTTGATATGTTCTATATATGCTAATCGGCGTGAGAACTTCTATATCGCGATTCAGAATGAGTAGTTATTCCGTAGTTTGATACATTTTCATTAGATGGCTCTGTAGCGTGTTTTTTTTTTTGTAGAGATGTATGTGAAAGTCACCACACGTTTAATCAGGTTTAACGTAATAATTCATGCAGGTGAACTGAAGATGCAGCTCTCAATAGAGAAACGAAGAGTGGTCGAGTTGGAGACCCGGCTGAGAGCAGCCACAATGTCCAACCAGGTCACCAAGAACATTGAAGATACCTTGACCAGTATACAGGTGGGGTCATGTACAAATGTTATAAATGCGCAAAAACAACATGTTAATTTGAATATTTGTAGCCCAAGAACGGCTGGACCAATTTTTATTATGTTTGGAGAAAGAGAAAGAAGAAAGTTTAAGAAATTTCGAAAAAAAAATTAAAAAAGAAATAATTTTCTTAAACATTACGTTTCTTAACCGCATTGCGAATAAATTCTGTATCGCGGAAGACTACAAACATACATGAAACTGACACAAAGAACACCGAGACTCAGAACAACAATTTGTGGATCAACACAGTGTTGTCTTACGTGGGATTTAAACTCACAATACCCACTAATAGAAAACTGTAAGGCGACCTCTTAAACCACCGTGCAGTCAGGAAAAAAACACTGATGAAGAACAGTATTTTGATTTAATAATGCATAATTTTGACAAAAAGAAAACCGACTTCAAGAACTTGGCCAAATTAAAATGGGACCACGGTGGAAGCACCAGCTTTCTAATAAAAAAAGAATCATCAAAATCGGTTCATCCAGTCCAAAGTTCAGAGGCAACAAACATAAAAAAACAGTCGAATTGAGAACCTCCTCCCTTTTAACCGACTTAAAAAAAGAAGGAGGTTCTATGTTCCACTGTATGTATTTATTTTTATGTATGTTCACCGATTATTTCGCCAATTGTGGACCAATTTTGTTTGAAGTTCATCAACAAGCAATTGGTCCTCTACCTGGAAGATCACTCCTTGCTAAATGATCGGCAATCTGGCTTTAGGCCGAACCGGTCCATGGGTGATCTTCTAGCGTATGTCACTCACCTTTGGGGTGAGGCTATTGACAGATATGGGGAGTCCTTAGCCATCAGCCTTGACATGGCCAAAGCTTTCGATAGGGTTTGGCATCGCTCGCTTCTCCCCAAACTTCCCGCATTCGGCCTGCCCCCTAAACTCTGCACGTGGGTCGCCGCATTCCTGCACCAGCGCCGCATTAAGGTCCTTTGCGACGGTGCGGCCTCTGATTATCGGCAGGTAAACGCCGGTGTACCTCAGGGCTCCGTCCTGTCGCCCACGCTGTTTCTTCTGCATATCAACGACATGTTGGCCCTTGGCAATGTACATTGCTATGCAGACGACAGTACAGTTCATGGGCGATATTTTGGTCACCCTACAGCCAAGTCTGCGGACGTTGAGGAGAAGCGACGGGATCTTGTCGCTGAGCTCGACCTGGTTCTAAGCCGCATCTCTCAATGGGGCAGTGAGAATCTGGTCGAGTTTAACGCCAAGAAAACACAGGTGTGCGCGCTGTCTACCAAAAAGTCTCCCTTCCTTCCCCTCCCAACTTTTCGGAACACTCAACTGCCCCTGTAAGATAAGCTCGGTATCCTGGGTATGGATATCTGCCGTGATCTCAACATGCGTGAGTACATCGAGAGCGTCATTAAAGCGGCCTCGCGTAAGTTAGGTGTACTTAACAGGGTGAGACGGTTCTTCTCGCCCGGGCCATCTGTGTCTTCTTTACAAGACCCAGGTTCGCTCGTGCGTGGAGTACTGTTCTCATCTTTGCGATGGTGCCGCACAGTATCTATTTGACGCTCTCGATCGGTTGCAGCGGCGAGCAGTCCGCATTATCGGTAGTCCCGAAGCCACCGAGTCCCTAGAACCTCTGCAGCTGCGAAGAGATATCGCCTCTATGGCAGTCCTCTATCGCCTGTATCATGGGGAGTGTTCTGAAGAGCTCTTCCAACTGGTCCCCCCTTCTCCTTTCCTCTACAGGACAACACGTGCCGGCCTTCGCAGTCACCCTTTTAGAGTGGAAGACATTCGCTCTCGAATGCAACGTTTCGGTTCTTCCTTCTTGTGTCGAGCGATCAAAACATGGAACTTACTACCACCACACGTGTTCCCTTCCCATTATGATCCCGGGTCCTTTGAGCGGGGCGTAAAAAAGCATCTCACTAGGCCGCCATAGTGTGGGTCACTATGCTGCTCTGTCCACGTTCACATTGAGGATAGTGACCACCACTTTTGGTAGCTTGAACATAAGTCGGTTATAAAATAAGGGAAACTAATGTCCATTCGCGCTAAGAAAATAGTGATGTGAAAATCAAACTCGTCTTTATTACCAATCAGGTCCTAACATATTATCGTTTCGTACGAAAACTATAAAGTCACATAAACGTTGTGATTTTTAACCGACTTCAGAAAAAGAGGATATTATCAATTCGACTGTATTTTTTTATGTTTATTACCTCAGAACTTTCGACTGGGTGAACCGACTTTGATGATTCTTTTTTATTTGAAAGCTGGAAGGTATTTCAAGTCGGGTTTTTGTTGTTAAAATTTGTGTTATTCTATGTAATGTGTTTTTGTAGGAGTCAAACAGGACATCAGTGGCGGAAATGAATTATGTATGTACTTGTTGCTCCCCGAGGTCCAAGGTTGAATCCAGTTCGCAGGTATGTATATTTTAACGAGTTTCTTAGAAGTAAAATTATATAATATTTAGGACATCTAACACACAATGCCATCTAGTCCCAAACTAAGCAGAACTTGTATTATGGGTACTAGACAACTGATATGAATACTCAAATACTTTTTTTGTAAATAAATAGGTACATATTATACAAAGAAAACCCCAAACTCCAAAACAAATATTTTCAGATCATACTAAAACTTGATCCGACCCGGGAATCAAATTCGAGACCTCAAGCACAGCAGTCGCATACGCTATCACTGCGCCACCGAGGCAATCGCAGTAACATAGATATACAGCGGTTTAACCGGAGCCCTAAAACCCAGATGGGATTTGGGGCTCCCTAATTCTGGGGAGAGGGCTCAAAGAACGGCAACACACCCTGTGGCTTTTGAATTACAGATGTCCATGGGTAGAGGTGGTCACTTACCATCGAGTGATCTGTTTACTGTACCTTAAGATAAATAAAAAAAAAAACGTGTGCGTCTCGGGACGGATGACAGAAGTGATAACTAAAAGTAATCTAAGTTGAACTATTTAATAAAAGAAAAGCAAATTCAGAAAGACAAATGACTCTCTTTCCTCTGTGGGTTAGAGTGAGAGAGGAGGGGAGCCTGCCTATCGTATATTATAATATACTAGCTGATCCGGCAAACGTTGTTTTGCCATAAAAAATAGATGTTGGTCGATTCTCAGACCTACCCGATATGCACACCAAATTTCATAAAAATCGGTCCAGCCGTTTCAGAGGAGTATGGTAACTAACATTGTGACACGAGAATTTTATATATAAGATAATACGATGCGAAGTTTTTTTTATGTAATAAAAGGGGGCAAACGAGCAGACGTATCGCCTGATGGTAAGCGATTACCGACGCCCATGGACACCCGCAACACCAGAGGCTTCAGAAGTGCGTAGCCGGCCTTTGGGGGATGGGGAGAGGGGTTGGGGTATGGGCCTCCGGTATCCTCACTCACTCTGTGAAACACAGCGTAGGCGCTGTTTCGCACCGGTTTTCTGTGAGGCCGTGGTATCTCTCCGATGCATGCCGAAGCGTGGCTCTTCCACGGTAGTTTAAAAGGTCTAAGCGTACAAGAACAAAAAACGACTTTCATTTTAATTCATAATATATTAAAATGATGTTTGTTACAGCAAACATACACGGGTTTATCGACTAATGAAGGCAATAACACGGAGACAAAATTGTCCAAAATGACAGACGATTCAGGATACATAGACACAAGTAAAAGCCAAGTCTTCCTTGACGATCAAGTAAGTTTACTTTAAACTAGCTTTTACCCGCGTCTCCGCCCGCGTTAATATCGGTTATCACGGTAAAGAGTAGCATATGTTCTTCCTCAAGAATCAAAGTATCTCCATGCCAAATTTCATTGAAATCCTTGTAGCGGTCTAGCCGTAAAAGCGTAACATATTGTTACGAGCCGGGTATTAAATAATTAAAGGTAGTCGGTTGATTACCAAAAAATAACACAATGTTTAGTAACGACACTTTTTACAACAATAATTTACTAAATCACTCGTTATTCGCACTAGAAGATCGCTTCGATGTTAATCCGCTGTATTGTGAAACAATACTCACCCGTACGGCTAACATGCTCCGCTTTTATCTATATGGGTGTCGAAATCCCTAGAATAATCCTAAATATTCTGGACCAAATAGATTGTTCTAGAACAACTTGCAGCGCCATCTAGCGTTGAGAATATCGGAATTATTAGTCGTAATCTCCACAGTCATGCGCTACTTGACACTAGATGGCGCTGTCCTCAACTCTTGATACGAGTCAATATGTACACACCGGCGATGTGGTGACGGATTAAGATTACCGAGTGTCACAATCCCTTTTTACCCGTGGGTGTTGTAAGAGACGGCTAAACACTGCAAAGAGAAGGAAAACTTGAAACAAACTCTATATCAACCCGTCTGGCCAACGTGTTGTAGCAGGCCAAAACCTCTTTTTTTTTAATGTTTGGCCCGCCAAAATGACTCTACTCTGCCTGATGGAAAGCATACGCAGAATCCAAGAGTGGTGGTCACCATGCTCACTGCGAATGCAGATAATGCAGTATGGCGACCCACACCATGGCGGCCTAGTGATGCTGCTGCATCTTTTAGTCTAGTCAACAAGTATGGAACTTGTTGACTAGACTAATTGGGCCTCCGGTCTCGCACTCACCAACGAAACACGACAGCACGATCGCTGTCATTTTACGTTGATTTTCTGTGCGAGGGTAGTACCGCCCCGGTCGAGCCGGCCCGTTCGTGCTGAAATCAGAGGCACGAGAACGATATTGACGAATGTTGTAGATTTATTATAATCATGAATTCAAACCTCATATCTAAGGAGAGGGCTATGTCCAGCAGTGGACTGTTAAAGGCTGTTACTAAAATTCAACCGGGCGATGGCTTAATATTTAACTATATTTTTCTATTCTTACAGAGTTTGAACAAGATTATTGACGAACTAACGCAAAGAATAATGGTGCTACAATACCAAGTTGATGCTCTGACAATATCGCCGGTATTTATAATGTCACGTTATTTGAGTATCAGGTTTGACGTTTTGGTCGGACAACTGAATCTTTTTTTTTATATAATCACAATAAAATACAGCCCGCTTGTATGTTGGTTATCGTGGTAAAGAGTAGACTTTGTCCTTCCTCAAGAATCATCTCCATGCCAAATTTAATTGAAATCTGTGCAGTGGTTTAGCCTTGAAAGGGTGGCAGACAGACAGAATTTCGAATTTATAATATTTATTAGTATGGATGTAACCTAAAGTATCAGATTTGATGTCCAGGTTTGACAACTGAACTAAATTATTACAGAATATTATAATTTTTTCAGCCGGAAGCTGATGGAATAGAAACTAAAGAGGATATATCTCCTGTCAAAGAACGTAATACCAATACAAAAACTGTAATGGAAGATCCAATAGAAACGCTAACAGACAAACAGAGAATAGAACGACAAACAACATTTATCCAAAATTCAGAAGATGAAATACAGGTAACTGATGCAGAAAGTGATCAAGAAACATCAATTATACAAGAACAAAAAGAAAACAATGATGTGGGTAGTCCAAAATCCAATCCAGAAGTAAGTCAAAGTGATTTTTGGGAGAAAAGCAAAACTAAATTACATCTAATAAGTAAAGAAAGTGATACTGCAGTAAAACAAGTAACGGGAAACATAAAAAATAAAGAAAGTAATAGTAGTAAAGAAGTAGTTATAGAAAGTGATGAAGAAATAAAAGTAACTGTTCATAATTCACCTACAAAGAATAAAGAAAAGAAGTTAAAAGAACAATCATCTTCAAATGAAGATAAAACCTGTAATATATCGAATAAAAGCAGTCCTGAAATTGAAAAACGTAAAGTTAATATCAAAAGACAAAATTCAGTACAGAATAATACAAAATCTGGTTTAAAAGAAAAAGTGGTAGATAATACGAAAGTAGTAGATAGTCCAAGAAAATTGAATAAAAGCAAAGTTGAGAATGAAACTAAACGACGTAAAAGTACCACAAAAACGATCATAAATATTGATGTGAAAAAACCAAGCGTTGAGAAATTAACAATAGGTAAGTATCACATGTAATGTTAAATATACTTTAACGCCATCTAACGGAGATGCCTGGAACTAAGTAGTAACTTCTAGTCCTGAATCACGATATCAAAGTTCTCACGTTAAAAAAAAGGATTTTAATGATAAAATTACAGATCGCCGGGAAGAAGCAGATGAGGAATATGACGAGGGAACTTACACTGTGGAGAGCGGACGGTCGTCTCCTGACAACACCGATTGTGAAATATCTTCTTTGACCGACCTCGCGGAGGACAGGGAATGTAAGACAGTTTATGAATATGTATGGGCCTGCCAAAATGATTCTATTCTGCCTGGTGGAAAGCATAAGCAGAATCCTAGAGTGATCCACCATACTCATTGCTCGTGCAGACAATGCAGCATGGTGACCCACACATTTCTTTTCTTTATGGAATAGGCGGGCAAAGGGGCAGACGTATCGCCTGATAGTAAGCGATTACCGCCGCCCATGGACACCCGCAACATCAGAAGCGTTACAAGTGCGTTACCGGCCTTTGAGGGATGGGAGGGGGGAAATAGGAGGAGGGGGTTGGTGAATGGGCTTCCGGTATCCTCCTTCACTCCGTGAAACATGCCCCAAGCAATCTTTTGGATTCTGCTCATGTTTTACATCAGGCTGACTAGAGCCACTTTAGCATTATAAAAGCACTAGTTGTCGCCCGCGACTCCGCCCGCGTGTATGTGGGTTATCGCGGCAAATAGTAGCCTATGTGTTATTCTGATGTATAATCTATATTACTGTAAAGTTTCATCCAAATCCATTCAGTAGTTTTTGCGTGAAATGGTAACAAACATCCATCCATCCATACTTACAAACTTTCGCGTTTATAATATTAGTAGGATTAAGTTACTAGACTCAAAATCATAATTAATAAGGATTTAATTTTCATGTTCTAGCCAAAAGTCCCGCGAAGTATTCTCTATCACCGGGTGAACATAAGTCCCGCACCACTCACAGCGAGTCGTGTCCTTCGCCCAGCACACAGTGTTCACTCAGCGAAGGAGAAATTCATGTCACCACTGGTAAATACCATTATATTACACTTAGGGATCAGAAGCGGTATATATTATAAAAAACACTAATCAACCTAGGAAGTTTTGTTCCTTACAAATGATTTTACTTAACACACTAAAAACACAAGTAAAATTTTAACAAAATAAAAAACCGACTTCTTGAACGACCAAATCGATCGATTTCTCTTGGATTCTATCATCTGATCTTAGTGTCCTTATCGTGGTACCACCGTTGGGATATCTCCTTTCCATTAAAAAAAGAATCATCAAAATCGGTTCATGAACGACGAAGTTATCCGCGAACACATAATATGGGAGAGCCACGCTTCGGCATGCATCGGCCGGCTCGACCGGAGTGATATCACGTCCTCACAGAAAACCGGTGTGAAACAGCGCTTACGCAAAGGCCGGCAACGCACTTGTGACGTCTCTGGTGTTGCGGGTGTCCATGGGCGGCGGTAAACGCTTACCATTAGGTGATACGTCTGCTCGTTTGCCCCCTATATATATACAGGGTGGATATGACAATACAAGCGTAATTTGAACAAGACCTACCTACACATGATACAATTCCACCTACAAAATTTCATTAAAATTGGTTCAGTAGTTTAGCCATTAGACACTATTTTTCATTTTTGAAATTTGCTACGATGTTGTTTGGTTAATGACCGGTGTTACACCTACCGTCGCGTCGTCGCAAACGGCGGCTACTTCAAAGGTAAAGGTAAAGGCGCCCTTTGAAGTAGCCGCCGCCATCGGCGCGGGAGGCCTGTGTCGCGTTGTTGTACCTATTAGTTATAGTATGCCTATGTATTTATTTTGTAGTGATTTTACAGTGACATGTCTCATTATTTAAGTTTATTAGTTAATACGTAGCGTTATGTGTAATTTTGTGTGAGTTTGCCTCGACTCGGTTACACTTATACGACTAGTAAATAGTTTACTACGGACAAGATATTAATTTACGAAGAATGTTCGTTTATCCTACCTACTAATAGTCAGATTATTGTGCAAACTATCCAGGAGATACGAGAATAATCAATCTTTTATTCCTAATAGAGATAATGCTCTTCCAATTGTAACCTCGACACGAGATGACCAAATTTAAAAACTTGCGGTTTTCGTTTTTTTATTATTATGGTGACTGAGTATTTAGAAAGAAAACGTGAATACATAGTATTACTAGTGCTATTTAGCTTACGTTGATAAAGTAGGTATCTACTCTATCAACCTACGTCGTGCGTCGATTTAGGTAACTATTTTACGATCGCCGCCGCCGCGCCGGTCGGGACAGCAGGTTAGTGACCCTAAATTACAAATGGTGTCGTTATTGGTTATAATTTTTAAGACATTTAGTTTCTTTGATTTTATTTTATATTCGGATAAATTAAACAATCCCGAAGTAAACCAACGCATTTAAATAGCCCACGGTTTGATTTAAGGTCGTATTGTCATATCCACCTTGTATATATATATAATAAAACCGACTGCGTCAATATTTGCCATCTTTATTTAATTGACTGCCTTGTTGGTCTCGCGGTTGGCGATTGCGACTGATGATCATGAGGTCTCGGGTTCGATTCCCGGGTCGGACCAAATGTTTGTATGATCTACAAATATTTGTTTCGGAGTTTGGGTGTTTTCTATGTATAATATGTATGTATTTACAAAAAAAATATGTATATATGTATTTGTATCAGTTGTCTAGTACTCATAACACAAGCTCTGCTTAGCTTGGGACTAGATGGCGTTGTGTGTTAGATGTCCAAAATATTTATTTATTTATATTTAATTCAGGTTTATGTTTTTTTTTAAATGTTGATGTACCCAGTGTCACTCTCACGACTAAGACGAATCTATTGACACCACTCATATCAAAACATGACAAGCCGTTAAGGCTCTACGGAGTACCAAAGAAATATACACACATACATACACTCGAAAAACAAAACCCTCCTTCTTTCGCAGTCGTGTAAAAATAAGTGATTAGCACTACTAAAAACGTCCGTCCCGTCTCCCGTCCTAATAAAGCTAACTAACAGCCTAGCATCTTTACCTCATAGCGCCGTTCAACTTCCCCTCCTTCGCTGTCCATCAAGTAAGTAAAACAGAAAACCAATCCCTATGTCATTATTCAACACAAATATATGTTTAAATTTCAGTAAGAAGAAGGTCGTATGATGACAAAACGGGATATGCATCTCAGTAAGTGAAAGTTTTATATACTTTTATAATTTTAAGTATTTCCGTGCGTATTATTTATTAATACATAGCTATTTTTCAATTTCAGACCTATGGCAACTGCACCGAAAATGGATGAAACTCTGCAAGCTATTACTGAGGAGCTAGCGCGTTGCAAACGTTTGTTGTTCAGTCAACGCTCACAGGACAACGGGACTTCAGTACTCATGTAGAGAAACACCGAACTTATCACATCAGCTTTGACACCTCAATACATAGTTGTAGTTCTATTCCTTTAGACAGAGTTAAATGCTTCAGAAGAATTAAGATGCTACCTGCCTATAGTATATCCATATTTATTAAAAAAAAGTCGGCTCTTAGTCACACGCGCCCGCTCACCTCCGTTACTCACAGTTGACTGAACTGTGTCACGACCGCACGTGCACTACAGATAACATAATGCTTCCTTCTCATTCATTCACAGATAATACAATGAGTGAGTGAGTGAATGAATGCGTGACTGAGTGAAGTAACTGAATAGACGCATACACTACACTACCACCAATCAGGCTTTAAGAAATTAAAGTGTGAAACTTTCAAGGCTTGGACTTGATCGATGCGTCACTATTTTTTAAAGCGAACAGACTTTAAATGTTTGTATTCATAAGAGACACAGTGTGAAGGTACATTCACTAGACAAAAACTAAGAAAAAATTGGTCAGTTAATTATCTGTGAGGCCGTGACATTAGCGAGCTCAAGTTACCTACACTTAAAAACTAGAATCCAATGAATCTTTTTGCAGTAGATAAAAAACAAATATATGTTAATGTCTTAAAGTACAACCGTCACTACTCATAAAATAAATAAATAAAATGAATATTTTCGAACATTTAACACACAACGCCTTATAGTCCCAAACTAAGCAGAGCTTGTACTAAGGGTACTTGACAACTGATATGTATATACTTTTTTGTAAATACTTACATATTAAACATAGAAAACATCCAAACTCCGAAACAAATATTTACAAATCATACAAACATTTGTTCCGACCCGGGAATCAAACCCGAGAACGCAAGTACAGCACTCGCATATGCTACCACTGCGCTAGCGAGGCAGTCAAATAGTTAAATAGAAAACAAAAAGAATAACGTTAAAATAATATATAGTCAATTATTAAAAAGGTGTTGGAATATTATCAAGAATAACCATATATTATTATGTCTCTATTTAGAATATTTCGTATTATATTGAAATTATTTATTGTAGTACCAATTTTCTTCTGCTTATATGAGAGCTATTTCTTGGAAAAAAAATCGGAACGGAAGATGGTAACAGTAAGTCGAGGAGCACTCGCTACTTAGATCTCGTATACTAGATGAGAGAGATTCCAGATGTTACAAATTATATTCGACTATTGTGATGATCGCTCGTTTTTTTTTGCTTGTCCTAAGATAATTTTTAGAAATGGGATATTTAATTATCTATACTTATAATAAAAATGTAACAGGTCCAATTCTGTACATTAAAGATATTTAAAAAAATCGATACTGAAGCCAAAACTGTAATTTTTTTAATTTTTGTCTGTATCTTGGCCGCGCATCACGCCGAAACTACTGAACGGATCCAAATGAAACTTGGCACGATTTGAGTTCATACTACGAGGTAGGACATAGGATACTTTTTATCCCGAAATTCAGCACGGTTTCCTGGAGAGAGGGGATGAAAGTCAAATATGTACTTAGTTGTAATTCAATAACACATAGTCCGATTTCATTCATTCTCTTTTTGCTAGAAAGAAAAAAAATAAAAGATAGCGGGAAGTCTTTTTTTTGTCCGCGACTGTACACTGCCTGTGGTAAGCTGAGACAGATATGTATTATGGCGGTACCAAGTTCGCCGGGTCAGCTAGTGAATTAATAAGAACACTGTTAAATGCACTTCTTAAAGAAGATAATTTTGTTCACTGTTGTTGTATATTTTTTGTTGTTATTTAGATACCGTGAATAAAGTTTTGTGTTAGTAGTTAAGGTTGAAGTAAAATAAATATTATGTAGTTTTTCTGATTGTATAATTTATTGTCCTATTGTGAAGAGATTCGTAAACTACTTGGATGGTTTTTTCAGAAACCTATCACTTTTCGAAAAAAGCATTATCACACTAGGGATACAGTGTGATTGGAAAAATATACATGACTGGACTCAAAGAACACCCAGACTTAAAATCAATTTGTTATCCCATGTGGGTATCGAACCCACAACACAGCATAGTAGGAAGCGGCGAGGTAACCGCTTAACCCATTACGCCAACCGTGCAGTCTTGAAATATGTATCTCACACATTTATAGACTTTAGTAAACTTCGACCAACTCACTGTCAATCTATCACTTTTCATGGGTCTTTATTGAGATAAATAATATAATAAAATAAATAGCTTTAGTTCACCAACATATTTTATTGAACATTTTTTAACATGGTAACACATCGAATCGCAAGCTACATAATCCTATGGAATGACAATAAAATATACAAACGCTAGTTGAACTACCACTGGAACGTGTGAGTTGCCAACATGAAATAAAATATGAGTGTATCACGTTTACAATATTTGGAGCTGGTTACACAGATTTTATAACGCATCAAGAACATAGAGCTATTATTTATTCTATAATAACTATGATCAAGTCCAACCTGTTTTTTCTTTTTGACATTGCCGACAAACCTAATAATTTCAAGGTCCGAGACGTTTCGGTTTTTAAATTTAAAAAAGCTGATTTTAGCTAAAAGAAATAATGAAACTTTTCAATACAATAAAACAGCAGCAAGAACAATTTATTATCTATTCCTTTATCTTAAAAATCATTTACACCTACTTTTAAAATAATAATATTTCGGATAAAATCATAATGTACGTACTTAGTAAAAACTTGTGTTATTCACACTAGAGCAAACTGCATCGAATCAACCATAGTTTCGTTCTTAAACAACTGTCAAAAAGAAAACAAACAAATGGACAGAAATACTTCTTTCTGATGGTTCTTTTTATTCATCGCCACACACAATTCCAGCCTACATTAAATATTATCTATAGAACACACCACGGGCACGTGTCTATCTAAAATGTTTCTGTAAGATGTTCTATAGACATATCTTTACATAAATAAAAAGCACTACACATATACAGCTATAAAAATATATATAAGCTACCCTCAAATATCGTTACATTTCCTATTTATTGTCAAGTCGATCCGCATTTATGCATTGAAGAAGAATTATTATTGTTCCATTATTTAACATTGTTTGTCCAGTATAAAGATACTTATTATACTAAAAAATCGAGGCCCTATTTGAGAATTCAAAACTTCAAAATTTAGTCAGGTAATGGCAACTGAAACCTACACGACGCTTATAACTGCGCTTAGTATAATAATTTGCCGGTTTGGCCACTTGAGTTTTGCCAAATTGTAAAGCCGTTTTACCATAAATCACTTAAAGAGGTCTTCCTTGGTTTGTACATGAAAAGTTATCATTTGGAGTTTTAGACCAATGATAAGTTTTTTCAGTAACATTTTACCATTAGTATCAAAATTACACCCATCGACTTTATTCTGGACAAACTGTTATCAAATATAATATATTATACGTCTATTTGAAGACATTTTGAATCTTATTTTTAAACAACATTGGATACACAAGGCGCATATAATTATGAGATTATTGAGAACAAAATTCTTACAGAAAGATGTACCTTTTTCAAGGGTTCATAATTATAAATAAACATCAAAATTACAAAAAAAAACAAAAATGTTTTTATATACATAGGTAGGTATATGCATAATGGCGCTTCTGCTTTTTCATAAAAATATTTTTTTAAATCTTCAATGCGTTCGATTATTTTAAATTTATTTTTCAACTGTCAATTTATAACAGTAATCTTTTGTAATCTTTCGTTCGTTGCTGTCATTTTAGTGATGTCAAGGCAACTTGTATCGAATTTAATTATTTAATGTCTACTGAATATGTATGTCTATCTTTCGTAATAAATATATTTTTACAGGTAAAAATAATTTCCTAACATATTTTTCTATATTTGATACATTTCATTGGATACAAAATTTACCAGGCCTTTATTTTCAAACAATATTATATTGTGCAATTAACAATTTTAAAATTAAACATTTTCATAAAGCAAGCTGCAGCAATAAGCATAGTTGATTATTTTTTTTAATAATAAAAAATACTAAAACAAATAACAGCCATTGAGCATCGTAATTTTGCAAACGGTACCTACACTCTAATAAAAAACGCTCGACTGACGTGGTTTTAGGACCTAATATCACTTATAACACGTCTTTAGTTGAGCAAACACACTGCATTAATTTGAAAATACAATTATTTTTAAACCATTCATAAAAACGTTATTAATTAGAAAATATACTTAGATAGACAAACAAAAGCCTTATTTAACACTCAACTAAAACACTATTTGTTTTACATTCCAGGAATAATAACTACATCACTAGTTTAGTTCTCGATAATATAATTTTAATTAAAACTAAAATAATTTTACAAGTATAAAATAATAACTTTAAGAAATAGTTATATAGCGAATTTATAATTATGTAATACTGGATCTCACAACATAATCACATATTATTTCATACATACATTTGAACTACCACTAGTACCATTACATTTTGTTGGCACTAGAATGCAAGTAAGTGAGCTGATTAACCAATGCTGCCAACCGTTGAATCCTCACTTAAATTTAAGCCGTCACTTTAAGATACAAGAAACGAGGAACTTTACCTCCAAAAAAAAAGTTTTCAAATAAACATTAAATAAAACAAGCTAACATAGATTAATTACAAGACGTGTGACAATTTTTTTTTTATTTGCCTTTTTTACTATTTCAGTAGCTAAAAAAGTAAATATTGGTAACACAACTCCACCCTTCACAATCTTTCTATTTGATTGATGCCAAGTGTTGGTTATTGGTGAAGAGTTCAGCGCAGACCAATCGCAACGCCAAACGCCATCACGGAGTTGATGTTAAACAAACTCTGAGCCTTCTGAACTTTTTTCCTAGCTTTTAAATTCAATCTTTTGAGTGCCTTTTGAATAAAAGGCATTTAATAATTTTCAAATTCAATACGAGCCACTTACTTGCATCACACAATTTAACATTACAGATTACACACAATCCGTAAACTTGCAAAGAGATTACGCATTAAAACTTAGAAATATTTTCTACATCACAAAACATATGAGGAATTTTAATCCCATGTTTTCTTTTTAATGGAAACGCTAAAATACCCACATACTAAGAGGCGCAGACAAATACAGTCAAGGTTAAATGTGACATTTGCTTTTTTCAACAACCCTGGTCAGACGATCAGTGTTATAATTATTAGTGGTGCAAAACCTTTTTTTTTCAGAAGAAAAATACCATAACGGCAAAATAAAACCATCGTGAGACGTCTTGCAGATGTGAAAGATTGAAATTATTTTGTAGAAATACATTATAGAAGAATAGCTTAGGAAAGGAAATAATAAATATATCACAACTAAAATCACAACCCAACTAGATCTTACATTTATTGTTATAAAGCGTGGCGACGGGTCGCCATGCCAACAGCCAGTGTGACCTATCTAGATGTTTCACGTCAAAAACAAAACATTACTACCACATACTTAAGCGTATTTGTCTGCGCATAATCTATGATTCAATATTTTTAAATAATTTAATAGCAATAAAATTAGGACCTTTTAGGCTTTCACATTTTCTTAGCGAATAAATGCTAACACAAATTAAATGGTAGGCTTAAATATTGTAATTTTAAAGTAATATGTGTTGCTAATGCTAAAAATAAATGTACATAATATATTAAACATATTTAAACAATGCATTTGGTATATACACAGCTCAAACTGTTTTGTAATAAATATTTTTAGGTCACACCTGTATTTTTTTATTATAAATATCTTCGAAAAACTATTATATTAAATCTTTAGAACACAGGACACTTGCAACACAATCAAGAACGTTGAGAATTTGTGTTTCATTCAATTCGAATATTATCGATATGAACACAACACATATGTACATCACTAGCAAGTATTTAGTTTCACATTTTTATCTATATCTTTCGTCTGCCCTAAACGCATTTAGTAAAATCATTTTTACTACTGGTATTCATAGGACTATTATAACTATTATTTAGTCACTTTGTTAGTCAACTACACAATATCTAGTCACAATTATTGTCATTATTACAAATGTTCAACTTCAGATAATCTTAGATCATTTACAAGTCTAGATAGAGTGTCACCCTTCAATACAATTTAAAATAAAGCCTTAATTTCAAATTGGTGTGTTCGAATTAAGCATTAATATCTAGTAATAACTAAAATATGTCAGACACAAAGCGACAGACAAAAATAAATTTAGCATTTAGTGGGCAACAGTTAGACACAATATTTTTTAGATACTTTCTTACATTTTGACAGTCCAACTAGACACATTAATGATCTAAGTCTAAGTATATAACCTGAAACATGATAAATATATATCAAAATGTCATTTTACAAATGTAGTAGATAGAATAAAATATACATTATATTATATCGAATTCTTAAACGTTTTTATCGACATTTAGATTTAAGGTGACATACAACACTACTTCCTATTTCACGAACTATAGGCCGAGGAAATACACTGAAAGGTATATTCAATACACGATGTAGATAGAATATTATTGTATTATAATTATGTCCCGAAGTTAGGGGGGAGTCAGAAAATCATGGAGTCCCCCTCTTGGCTGGATACAAATTGTTAATTTATATTTATTTTATAAAAACTTTGTTCTTATAGGCGCGTTCGCGTTGCACGAGATCCATTTTATATTGCGAATGTATGTTTGTATTTTGCATACGATTTTGAATGGGTAAGTTCTGATATTTCAATTGTCATAAGACTTATCGAGACAAAACTGATCCCCACCCACTCATATCCAAAACCAACCCAAATCATATTTGTATTAAAGATTTTTCTTTTATGATAATCTTTGTATCGCGATTCTTGTCTCGATCTAATCGGATTCAAATGTTGATGGACCCCTATTCTAACGACTTTCTTCATATTAAAATTATCAACATATACTTTGATACTAGGATCTATGTCACGAATCATTAATATCTGTATCTGTTTTCGTGTTTTACCTTATTAAAGAATACCACATTAGATAATTAATATTAAATTGTTAAATAAACGGTTTTTTTTGCAAATACTTGAAAATTACCATCAAGACTAAAGGAACAAAAATACAGATAGTTAAGGTTACTGGAGAGTTTGGGTTTAAATTAAGTTAGAAATATTGGCAATATTTTGTTACATTTACTTACGAGAGTACCAGAGGTGTCCTTAGTTGCATTGATGTGTTGTACTCTTAAATAATAGCTGGTTAGGTAGAACACAATATCCGTCATTGTTCAGGAGAATTGGTCTAAGGTTTGCCAGCAGGCTGGTGTGCCTGTCGCCTCAGGTCGGCGCGGATGAAGGCAGTGATGACGGTGCCAACTGCCAAGAGTCCACAGAGCGTCAGGTTCGCCCAGCGGTCGTGTGTCTTGCTGAGCATTTGCTCGTATAGTAACGTTGTCAAAATACCGAACACCTGGAATTGTCAAGAGTTTATTGTTAAGTAATAGTATTATTTTATCTTAGTAAACTTAAGTTGCATTTTAAGTTTTTAACCCCCGATGCAAAAAGAGGGGTGTTATAAGTTTGACGTGTCTGTCTGTCTGTGGCACCGTAGCTCGCGAACGGATGAAGCGATTTCAATTTAGGTTTTTTGTATGAAAGGTGAGTTACGTGCGAGTGTTCTTAGACATGTTTCATGAAAATCGGTTGGGTCGTTTAAAAGTTATGGGGGTGAAAGTGGGGAAGAGTAACCGAATGTCTGCAAAAATATCATCGAGTGAACCCTTCGTGATCACCGACTTGTCCGAGGCTTTCTGAATATCGACTTTAAGGCTGAACGTGTCCGTTTGATGAAATCCAGGCTCCGACCAACTCTGCTCCAAGTCGCGATGGGATCTGAAAAATTCCAGTCAAATCTGGAAAGCCGATTTGCTGCCATGGAAACCACAACAGACGTAAACCAGAACCTTGAAAATGTGGTTCGGATTCTCAGGGACGAAGGTACGAGATTTTGTGAAATGCAGCGTAAAAGCAGGAAGTCGAAGCTTTCAGAGAGGACACTAGGGTTAATGAGGGAACGACGTGAGAACCCCCCTGTCACTTCGTCGGCAAAGCGGACTCTAAACCGAGAGATCAGCAGACTTGTACGACACGACCTCCGATGCTCCAATACTCTTTCGATCGAAAGAGCGACCGAGCGAAATCGGGGGTCAAAAGTGTTCGTACAATCTCTTGGAAGAAGCCACTTGACGAAGTTGACCACATCAAGTGGAGAAGTCGTTGCTTCCAAACCGGCCGTCCTTTCGGAAGTCGAAGGCTTCTACGGCAGTTTATACGCTTCGCATGCATCTCGACCTGATCCCGAAAATGAGGACCCTAGAGCCACATTAACACGCCACTACACCGAAGATCTGCCAGAAGTCAGCACTGATGAAATCGTGATGGCTCTTAAACAGCTGAAAAATGGAAAAGCCCCTGGAGAGGACGGCGTTACAACAGAGCTGTTGAAAGCTGTGGGTATGCCCGTACTGAGGGAGCTCCAAAAGCTTTATAATGCTGTCCTGTTCGAAGGGAGAACTCCAGAGGCGTGGAGCAGGAGTGTGGTCGTCCTGTTCTTCAAAAAGGGTGACAAGACCATGTTGAAGAACTATCGGCCCATTTCTCTTCTAAGCCACGTCTACAAGCTGTTTTCAAGAGTCATCACGAACCGTCTTGCGCGAAGACTCGACGAATTCCAACCACCAGAGCAAGCTGGGTTTCGGAGCGGATATGGCACCATAGACCACATCCACACAGTGCGGCAGATTATACAGAAGACCGAAGAGTATAATCAGCCCCTGTGTTTAGCATTCGTGGACTATGAGAAGGCCTTCGACTCGATCGAGATCTGGACTGTTCTGGAGTCCCTGCAGCGTTGCCAAGTGGATTGGCGATACATCCAAGTGTTGAGACATCTCTACGAAGCCGCCACTATGTCCGTCCAAGTACAGAATCAGCATACAAGACCTATACCATTGCATCGAGGAGTGAGACAAGGTGACGTTATATCCCCGAAATTGTTCACTAATGCAATGGAGGACTTCTTCAAGACGCTGCACTGGAAAGGACGTGGCATCAACATCAATGGCGAATACATCTCTCACTTGCGATTTGCAGACGACATCGTCATCATGGCAGAGACGCTGCAGGACCTACAACAGATGCTGAACGAGCTGGCTGACTCTTCTGTGCGCATCGGCCTACGGATGAACTTGGACAAGACCAAGGTCATGTTCAATGAACACGTACTACCGGAACCGGTTGCGGTGCACGGTGCCGTTCTCGAAGTTGTTCAAAAATACGTGTACCTCGGGCAGACTTTGCAGTTAGGGAGAAACAACTTTGAGGACGAGGTGAACAGGAGAATTCAGCTGGGTTGGGCAGCGTTTGGGAAGCTTCGTCGGGTCTTCTCATCGTCGATCCCACAATGCCTAAAGACGAAAGTCTTCAATGAGTGCGTCCTACCCGTAATGACATACGGAGCCGAAACGTGGACACTTACGGTACGGCTGGTCCACAAGTTCAAAGTCGCTCAGCGTGCTATGGAGAGGGCTATGCTCGGCGTTTCTCTAAGGGACCGTATCAGAAACGAGGTGATCCGGCAGAGAACCAGAGTCATCGACATAGCCCACAGGATTAGCAAGCTGAAGTGGTAGTGGGCTGGCCATATTTGCCGTAGAACCGATAACCGTTGGGGTAAACGGGTTCTTGAGTGGAGACCGCGTCTCGGCAAACGTAGTGTAGGACGTCCACAGGCCAGGTGGAGTGATGATTTGCGCAAGACGGCTGGCAAGAGCTGGATGCGAGAAGCCGAGGATCGAACTAAGTGGCGTGCAATTGGAGAGGCCTATGTCCAGCAGTGGACTGCAATAGGCTGATGATGATGATGATGATGAACCCTTCGTCTGTGAAAGCAACTGTGGTTAAAGGGAACTCAGGTTATTATGTTTTTAAATTTTGAGAATTTATAGTTATTAAACTAGCGAGTCTGGGCGAAACTAGTCTAAAAGTTATTCTTTTAAGATCAGCTACCCGCCATTGAAATGAATTCATTTAGTAAAAAGTTGTTAATTTGAAATTACAAACATACAATTTAGTTTTATTTATAGATATGTCTGATCAGTGAATGCAGGGAATATAGTAGGTACCTACATATTGCTGTGAAATTATTTTTAAAATCGGTATTCCAAAGTTTGACCATTTGTTTTAGTTACGATGAAATATCAAAAACAAAATTTCACAAGGCTTTGTACTGATATTCATGTATGTATTTTACATACTTATTCTATATTTTAAAGCATTTCTCACCTGCGAACTGGCGTTCAACAATCCAGATGTGGTACCTTCAGGCTCTGGGAATGTTATTTCAGAACCGAACTCGAAGCCCACCGGTAAATAACCAGTCATAAAGAAGCTGTAAAAAAGGCAAAATTAATATAAAAACTTTTCATATTACCTAATTATAAGGGCAATAAAATATATGTATCATAAACTGATGGAAGTCGTAGGGTTACTGGTCATATTTTTTTATATATCTGCCACACAACGCCATCTAGTCCCAAGCTAAACAGAGCTTGTGTTATGAGAACTAGACAACTGATATAAATACATATATACTTTTTTTTTGTAAATACATACACTTATACATAGAAAACATCCAAACTCCGAAACAAATATTTGCAGATCATACAAACATTTGTTCCGACCCGGGAATCGAACCACAGCAGTAAGCATACATTAACACATAAACACGTACGTAAACCATCAAAAAAACATAATGTACCTAATGAAATTTAACTACGCATCCACAACAGCGAGAGAAAAAATAAAAAGTTTAATACCAACTTACCCCAAAAGAATACTGCTGAGATAAACCACAGCAATATATCCACAGCTGAGAGTGAAAGTAAAGATGATCATGCCGACCACAGAGGCTGCATACAAAGCCATCGTGGTCTCCTTAAAGCGCCGCGTCTTGTCGAGAATGAATCCACACGCGACAGAGCCCACCATACCAGCCACTACAATACAGAGACCAATACGCCCTGCGTCTACCTGCGCTCCCTGTAACAGAAATGTTCATATGAATACCAGAAATGTATTCCAGGTTGAACATTAGCTCAATTGTATCGATAACAGAAATATTTCCCACGTTGAAATTTAATATAAATTCCAGCTCAGAATGCTGAGAATTGAATATGAAGGATTTTAATCAGCCCCTCTAGCCAAGTTGCAAGCGTTCTTCGTTCTGCAATCGTTAACGCCTAAATTCTCGTGTGTCATTGGCTAATCTTAGACAAATTATTAGGGGGGCTGAACTGCTAAATAGAAGGTTTGTAATTTAATTCTATTCTTTTTTTGGCAAATCGTTGAATTACTTATATTTTCTGTGTCCCAAGGGACTTTCCAAAGATGCATGAAACGCAAAGGACACCCAGATTCGGAACAAGAATTTCAGGATCACAGAAAGTGATGTCCCCCCTGACCCTGATGTAGGGATCGAATCCATAACACAGTAGGAAGTGGTGAAGTAACCGCTTATACTACTACGCCATCCTTGCAGTCAACATGGTCAGTCAGGATGTGCTCAAGCAAGCTACAAAAGGAGAATCTTTTTCCTACTTAATTAAAGTCCACTCTTGGATTCTATTGTTGCTTTCCATCAGGCAGAGTAGAGTCATTTTGGCAGCTAATACTTAAAAAAAAAGTATTTATAAAAGACGAATCCCAAAGGGTGTAAAATAAAAATGATATACTGTCTTACCTCATAGTATCGCAGGATCAGATCGTTCAGAAGGGTAGAGATGGCATAATAGACACCAACGTTGATTCCGTAGGAGACGAGCAACAGAACGAAGTTGCGGTTCGTCACCAGTTTCTTCAAAGAGCTGAGGAAGTTCGAATCTAGACTTGCACCGTGTTCCGCAGCTGCAGACGGGGGAGTGGCAGGCGCGGCCTTGAAAACTGGAAAAAGACGTCAAGATTAAGCTGTGCTTTTGGTTTTTAGAAGATTCTTCGAGGTTCTTTTGAGACTCATCAGATTTGATTGCAATGCTAGTAGTCGGGAAACCAGGCATTGTTTGTGCAAGTGAAAATATTTACACATACATGAAACTGCTACGTAGATATCGAAAATATCAAATAATAAGGTATGAAAGATCGAAAATATGGTGATACACATTAGATCAAACATTTAGAAATATTTACGTACAATAGGAAAATCACTTCGAAGAAGCAGAAAAAAGCCGTGGATAATATCGGAAAAGATGGTTTAAAATCCATAAAACGCGCATAAAAATAATAAAATATCTTCTAAAAACAGGCTCTTCACTATTTCTTGCAAATAATAAGTACACACATCAAAAGTGTCTAGGGATCAACATATGTGTCTAGGGATCAACATATATTTTTGCAATAACTTTTCTCCTGATTGATATTAATTAAAATTTTCTTTAAGGATTCATTAAATAAAGTGTTTTCGTTTGTCACAGTAACGATAAACCAAGTCACCTTTGCATTAATAAAGAAATTTGCCATTTTCCTAATAAAGGGATTTTTGACATTTGAACCACTAACATTAAAGTTCGAAAAAAAGACTGAAATAACAGTTTTCTTTAAAATTTTATTAGGTAACTTAAACAATTAATAATCCGTGTTTCTACCGCGAAGACTAACAACACAAGAATCGGTTTGGCATACTCAAAATGAGTTCATCCAAATCACGCTGTGGAATGGCCGCCCATGTTCGTTGCAACAACAAAAAAAGGTCTTCTTGCGACTGGATACCCTCCATATTCGGCAGAGCTCTTCTCTGTAGCATATCCCATGCATGCTCAATCGGGTTCAAGTCTGGCGACTGAGCAGGCCAGGGCCAAAGCCACATCTCAATCTCAAGAAATCCGCATAAAAATGCTTGATCCCTAGACACTTTTGATGTGTGTATTACTAGACATTGTAATAATCCGATAATTGTGCCTTTTAGATTGATTAAACTTCATAGACATTCTATGTTTAGGTATACTTTCTTCAAAAATCATTTTGAGGCCTCTTAAATGGAAGAAACTACACTGGAGGCATAGTAGTTAACAAATTAAACTCGTAATTTTCATAAAGTGAGATAAACAATAACTATCCTTGGCTTAGATTTCAAACTTAATTATAATTGTCTTCCACTCAGAAACACCTGAGTAGACAATTACTTCAATTCTATAGAAGATTGCGTGAGCGACATATGACAGTGCGCTTACAATCGAGGTTAAACATGTTGTGTCTATATAAATCCATCAACCAGCCTTTAACAGTCCTAGGCCGGACATTAACCTGATGAACCACTCCTTAGAATGGAGGTTAAATAGATATCTACCTATTTAAGGAAATTTTTCGTGTTTTAATGATGAATTAAGTTTAAAAAGGGACCTCACAGGAAAAAGCTCTTTAATTATATTCTTTTGATGCTTTGTAACGAGTGAGCGAGTTTATCAAGGCACGAAGCCACGAATCCTCCTATTAATAATACGTTTTTCATATCATTACATTTCCTTCTCACCAAATTTCTCCTTCTCGACCCTTTCAGGGTAGAAAAAGGAGAACGGAAGTTTAAACAATTTTAGACATAAATTTGCAATGTTCAAACATACAAAAATACAACACCACTTCAACTAAACCTTTTTTCTAAGACGTTTCGTCTCCACTGAACAAAATTTGGCAACTTTTGTGTTGTCAACAAATTTTGGGAACCGTGTTTCTGTTTTTGGCGGTAAACATCAAAAGAATAAGCTTGTTGCTTGGAGACGCTTAGTTGGTATGTTTTTCAAATTGTTGACGACTCGGTGTATACACAATGGAAACAAAAGTTGGCGATTTTCTGAAGAGTTGTAAACAGTTGGAAACACTGAAATTGCCAACAATTTCGATGGAGATGCGCCTTTAGAAAGAAGATTTAATTGTGTGTCCAGTAATGTACTATTTAAAGATATGGAAATGATACAACACTAGGTGGCAAAATGTGTCTTCCTATTTACCACGGCATCATATATTGTTGTGTAAATATATTATTTATAATGGAAGGGTTAGCAAGAATAGGCACTAGAACGAAATGTGTGTAACATTGCCATTAAATATATAAACTGTCAAATATGCGACCGAGTAAATTGGTTAAGTTAGTGTAAGTGACTTAGTTGGAAACTCGACAGTTTCCGACGCTAACAAGCGCTTTAGAACGAAGTTTAATACGATAATTATATAACGTACAATCCACGTCGTTAGCACTTCCTTCAAGAATTCAAGTTTCTTTATTCCATCTCTCGATCTTGTAACATTGTTTTAGATTTTAACAAGCTTATAAGACAGAAGTGCTGTCCAATTATAGATAATAATGAAATGTTATTTCGATATTTGAGAATAGCTAGAAAAAATCGATAAAATTCGATAGGTGGATTTGGAAAAAGATTTCGAAATTACGAATTCGAAATACTAGCTGATCCGGCAAACGTTGTTATGCCAAAAAAATAATGGGGTATAAAAATAGATGTTGGTCGATTCTCAGACCTACCCGATATGTACACAAAATTTCATAAAAATCGGTCCAGCCGTTTCAGAGGAGTATGGTTACTAACATTGTGACACGAGAATTTTATATATAAGATTATAAACGCGAAAGTTTGTAAGTATGGATGGATGCATGTTTGTTACTCTTTCACGCAAAAACTACTGAACGGATTGGGATGAAACTTTACAGTAATATAGCTTATACATCAGAATAACACAAAGGCTACTATTTGCCGCGATAACCGACATACACGCGGGCGGAGCCACGGGCAGTATTAAATAAATAATATATTTTTAGTTTGAATTTCGAAATCCTTTAAACAATTGAGAAACGCCTGAACGAAAATACATAAATCGTCGTATTGTGTCTTTTGAGGTTATGTGCCCAGAGCGCCAGTTTAGCGGCTATTCATAACCGTTAACAATTAGTATTATTTTTAACCTGTGATTTCATTAAAGGAAATAGTTCTCAATTTCAGTGGCGAACCTAGGAAATTATTTCGCGTGGGGATACCATCTTTTGTAAACCTTTAAAATGCATAAAGAATTTAAGTATAGGTATATGTTACCAGCAATCTGAATAATTCAGGTATTATTATACGGCAATGTATGAAATATATTAATTAAAGAAAATTATTGTTCATGTATTATTGGCTTTGTGTAAAATAAATAGGTTTTGGGCTGTATTTATTAATTTTATGTTACTACCTAGCTACGTACTCCTACCTAGAAACATGTTCTGTTTGCATAAAATCAACTTTATTTAGAACTAGATGACCCATGCAACCTCGTTTGCGTCTGCTACGACTATTGCCTGTAGCAATAATTTTCTCACTTTTTGGAAACATTTTTCATTGGTGATCCGCTCCTATAAGCCTTGGCTTCACGATATATAGCCTTCATCGATAAATGGGCTATCTAACACTGAAAGTATTTTTAAAATCGGTACAATAGTTTCTGAGATTAGCGCGTTCAAGGAAACACACAAACTCTTCAGATTTATACTAACCCAAACCTATACCTATAATCTCTACGATTATAGGTTTAGGTTAGGTTAGAACAGTGATCATCCCAGATCCACTCTGTTGTTGTTGAATCATTTGGATCAGTTGAGATTTTTTTTCTTTAAAAAGACAACTCACGCAATAGGAAAATACAATAAACCACTAGGCCAACAGTGCAGTGCAGATTGAGTGGATTGTTTTTGATCTGTTCCCGTAGATATTACACCGGCATACTGCTGCGCATTAGGCATTGTATAGAATACCTAGGCAAAGTATAAAATAAATAATATTTTAAACATTACGTATGGACACAATGGTCTACGACTGAATTCGTTCTGACGGTGGGAACGGCGAAGAGACGGCGCCGGATCATGAGCCCGGAAAGCTTCGGCGGAACGCACATACGCAAGCCCTAAGGGCTCGTCGAGCGCGGCTCGAAATCCAGGGCTGAGCCAGCCAACACGCTGTCGGAGCCGTTCTGCCGAGCTCGAAACTTCGATAGAGAGAACCGACTGTGTCACCTACCGATTCACTTAGATATTTTCCTGACACGGTTGCTTCGATGACTATCTGACCATATTCGGACGTGAGGCTTCGACACAATGCCACCACTGCGGGTCCGACCGGGACTCCACCCAGCACAAGCTGGACGACTGCCCTGCGTGGGAGTCCGAGGGTCGAGTCCTGGTCAGACAAATCGGACGAAACCTGTCCCCACCCTCATTGATCGTAGCAATGCTGGCGAGTAGTGGAGAATGGAAGGCCTCCTTCTGTGAAGATGTTATGTTCCAGAAGGAGTCCGCAGAGCGGGATCGGTAAATGGTCGATCTCGCTCGTAGGAGGCGACGAAGGGAACGCATCAGAGGCCACTATCTCCCCAATCGTCGCTTAAGGTTCGTTGTGGCCACATCGCTGTCGCTGCAAACGACCCGAGAACGGTGACACCCCGGTGCGGCCGGGGGGTATTGTCTAAGGCGGGTCGGTGTTCCGACTCTTACTGTGTAAAGCGGTGAGAGGCGCGACAGCGATCTGCCCCGAGGGTGACTCTGGTTACCCCGGGATGTACCTATGTCGTGAGGTACGGCAGGGGGGACTCCAGAAGCCGCCGATGCGTTCCTAGAGCTCTTCCCGACTGCCGAGGTAGGCCACCGCGGGGTTTAGTGGGTAGACCGATTCATCGTTTGTCTTCCATGGAGGGTATGGTGCCCTGGAGAGTATGGTAAAAAAAGGTAAACGATCATTATTTTTTGTGGTTATTCCGTACATTAACATGAGTTAATGTACGGAATAACCACAAAACATTAAATGAAGCCTCGTTGATTTCGGGTTTGAGTTGATTTGAAACATTTCGGGGGGGGATATATCCCCCATATCCCCCCCCTGGGTTCGCCACTGCTCAATTTCAATGTTTTTTTTTATTTGTTGCCCTAGAACTCCGTCAGGATTATGATTTGCATAATTCTTTTTTCATTCGGAATTGTACCTATACTTTGCGTTTGGTCTCATTCTTCATTAAATAATAATACTACTAGCAAAAGTGGAAAACTAAGTAATTATTAATACAGTTTATTTTATGATTTTTTTCGAAGCATAACAAAAGAAGGAAAGGGAGATAGAAAGAAAGATTGTAAAATAAAGGCTATTAATATTATTTTATGATGCCTTAATTAAAAGATGGTGACACAAAAGCCTAAACGTCTTAGTCGTGAGAGTGACACTGGGTACATCAAAATTAAAAAAAAAAAAGTATTTTTGGCGCCAAAAAGTAATATAAAAAAAAAAGTTTTCAAAATACATCGAGTGTGGTATCAAAATAAAGATTTTTTTACGGTGATTACGAATATATATAAAACTTATATGTTTTTATTGTTAAATACGATGACGCAGTCGGGTTTTTTATTTTTAATAATTTGTTAAATTAAATTATTAAACAATTTTTTTCTTAGCATAGTCGTCACGCGATAGAGACTATGAAATTCCCGTTTGCTAAAAATATACTATCCTTTAACTGTCATTATTTCTACAAAATAAGTTTATGTCGCAGACGTCCCGCGACTGCTCAATATTTTCTTTTACATAAAACCTTAAAAATGTTTATGCGGCTTCTTCCACACTTAAAGGAGTGTCCCTCTTCTGTGTCGTCGATATCAAAGGTCGGATAAACTCCTAAATCCTTATCAGTCAGTCCATTGGCATTGGGCATTTCGCACTCACCTCATATTGCGTGAGCTATTTGATTCATAGAATGTGATAACATTTAACCAATGAGTACGTAGCGTGCCGTGGCGTGAGGTGTCCGCAATTTGTTATTAATTAAACACCTGCCTTTTATAAGAACAATTTCGCTTTTTTTCTTGTTTAACATGGCTTCGCTTGTGACGATATAAATAATATCTTACTGATGTTAAAGTAATCTTATTAGAGTAGATTTTTGATTTACATTTTTTTCTTACCAGCGGTAAAATGCAGGATTCTATACTCTTAACGACTAATACATCATATCTTCGACATGTTTAGGATATGTTTCACTAGTAAATTATACATAAGGTTAGTGATATCAAATAGTAGGTATGCCAGTGACTGCAAAAGTCGTGGGTGCAAATCCTACAAGGGGAAAAACACTTGTATGATAAATACGATTATTAGTGCCGTGTTAGGGTGTATAGTTTCGAAGTTCTCGTATCACGTTGTTCTCACGATGAACTCTGAAACTATCTAACAAACAAATGTGTTGCTAAGCTCAAAATACAAGAACCGCTCAACTAATCCGGTTATTTTTTTTTTAAATTATTTTAATTAAGGCACAAGGAAGGTTGTTACGGAGAGAAAAGTATTACTTTTTCATGCAAACCATAGAGCAAATTAAAACATCTATCGATAAAGTCAACAGAACGAAGTTTGTCGAAGTTAGGTTTACATTTAATCATTGCTCTTGAATAACTCTATCTATTGTTGAAAACTGTTTTAAAATCCGTTGAGTACTTTAAAAGATCTAAGCGAACAAACAAACAAAAGATAAACCACATTGATAAAGATTCACATTTGAAAATTCAGCCTTACTGTTTTACTTTTATAGTTCACTAGCTTTTGCACGCGGCTTCGCTCACGCAGACTTTCTTCCCCTGATTTACCCCCTTAGGGGTGGAATTTCCAAAATTCCTTTCTTAGTGCTCACTTACTATTTCAAACAATACCTAAAATTGTCAAACAAACTAATAGTAACTATAAAATAGTTCTTTGCTTAAGTGCCCGTTTTTTTTGCAAAAGAGTTTATATAGATATAAGCAACTTACACAACAATATAAAGACGAATAGCACGCTAGTGATGCCGGCCACAAGGTAGAACATCAGCTTGAAGTCATTGCCGATCTGTTCAATGGTGCCCGAAGCGCGGACCAGCATTGGAGGGAAAACAAACCCGAGGGCCACACCAAGCTGTAACAAATAAAGTCTTACATAAAATACCGTCCCTTACATAAAATAAGTGAGGATACCCCAATTACTCCCCCCATTCCCTTCCCCACCCCCACAAGGCCGGCAACGCACTTGTACCTCTGGTGTTGCGGGTGTCCATAGGCGGCGGTAATCGCTTACCATCAGGCGATATGTCTGCTAGTTGTTGTAACGAGCAAATTGTAACTCATCATCAACATCCTTAAAAGCCTACCGCTGGACATAAACCTGTCCTTAGAAACGATATTATGGTCTACTGTATCACGCTGGCCAGACGGGTTGGTATATTGTTTGTTTCGCGTTTTCTTTCCTTTACAGTGCTGCTATGCTACATAGTTTGCTTTTCTAGTCACCTTCTACGAAACCTCCTGCATTAAGAATGTACAGTTTGCTTTTCTAGTCACCTTCTACGAAACCTCCTGCATTAAGAATGTACAGTTTGCTTTTCTAGTCACCTTCTACGAAACCTCCTGCATTAAGAATGTACAGTTTGCTTTTCTAGTCACCTTCTACGAAACCTCCTGCATTAAGAATGTACATTCTGTGTCGCGGGGGGCTTTACAAACAAAAATAAAACGAACACAAAGAACACCCAGACAGAACAACAATTTATGGATCACACAAAGTGTGTTTCCATGTGGGATTTGGATCCACAAAGCGGCGGAAAAAAGCGGCGTGGCGACTACTTAAACCAATAGGCCAAACGTGCAGTCATTGTAATGTTTGATCCTTGAAAACTGTTTGATGTGACAAGACTTTGCTAAGATTCATTTACTATATTTTGCTATATGTTAAAGATATATGATAATATATCTTTTCTATTACTTATTTAGGTACACGTGAAAACCCTAAAATTACAAATGTTGTGATCTGAGTGAAAACCAAAACTGACCACAAATTGGTAAATCCTTAGAAATAACTACGTATTAGTGTACGGGCTGTAACGTCAGTGATTTCACAAGATGATTAATTCTAAGATGACATTTAAGTATCATTGTTAGAAAGAATTCCCTGTATGAGTTCACATATTTTATTGTTTTTCGCTTCAGTAGTTCTATCGATCATGTTGAATACAGTTTTTTTTTCATATTTTTTGTAATTGCTTAGATACGATTTTATGCATTGTAACATGGTTAAATAAATATACTAACACACTAAAGAAAATACATAATTGTGAATAGAATAAATTTAAATTACTTAATCTTATGTAATCGTAGGCCTCTTACATACCATGGTCACCATGCCGGCGGTTTTAGAGTTAATTAGAGTTGATGTTGTGGTGCATTTTTCACTTTAAGTATAAACTAGGAAATTACTTTCAAGTCCATAACTTTTGTATCTTGATAGCGAATCAAATAAAGAAATGCATAGTTCGTCGACGAGTTCTTGCTCGAAAATGGAAAGAAATATAATGGAAACAACAAGTAGCCAAGCATAATTGTACTGTTCTGCTTTCGATGATCTACTAACAAGATTATCACTATTTGGAATGTTCCAAAATCGTGTTAAATTCTTACAAGCAACTGTTGTACGGTATTCCTCAGTCATAATTTTCAACTTTGGAAGGTGGAATTAAGTAGAATATTTTTATCAAATTATTATTTCTTTCAAAGAGGAGTAAGAGAACAACGCTTCGGCATGAATGACTCGGCTCGACCGGAGTGATACCACGACCTCACAGAAAACTGGTGTGAAATAATGCTTGCGCTGTGTTTCACCGAGTGAGTGAGGATACCGGAGGCCCATACCCCAAACCCCTATCTCTCCCCATGCCCCCAAAGGTTGGCAACGCACTTATGACGCCTCCGGTGTCGCAGGCGTCCATGGGCGGCGGTAATCGCTTACCATCAGGCGATCGGTCTGCTTGTTTGCGCGACTATTACATAAAAAGAAAAACGAAAAAGTCTTAATCTCTGCAATATTTTGAGTATTAATAAAATTTTGTTAACCAAAACTCCGACCGAATTACACCGATGATTGACGCTTTCATCAACATCAACGGCCTTTAACAGTCCACTGCTGGACAAAAGCCTCTCTTTGGAAAGGAGGTCATTTTAAACTTTTAAACTGCAAAATTGGTAAATCAATCTTGTAATCCAAAGTGACAATCAACAAGAAGTGCAAGAATGTTATCAACAGTAATGGTATGAGATACGAGATTAAGCAATCTAACGCCGTTGTATTAGACTGTGCTGGATAACTGTTATCGGTTAAAGATATTATTTATTATATCAAAAGTATACACGTTAATCCATTGATTAACGTTCATAGCTATTATCATATCAATTCGATAGGCACGTGAAAAGTGGCGCCAACGAAGTGTGTTACATTTCTTTTGATGTACCTGTTTATCTTGTCTTGTTCTATTCTGTTTTACGTCGACTGTTAATTAATTACTTATCGTTTTATTGAATTGTTCACTCTATTATAATGTTGAGTTAACATATTTGTGGGCTGATTGAAGGGAAACGTTTGCTGCGGCTCTAATGATGAGGCGTGGCGTTCATTGCATTCGGAGGTCCTAACATCACGTAGTCCAGGTGCTTCCCAGAGCAGAGTGCCTAAAGCCAGGCGGCTCAGGCTTGGGTTTTAGTGGAAACACTACATATTCCTGGCTCCTGAGTCCCAAGGACCTAGAGGTTTGAAAGGTTATTTTTTCTACTTTCAAAATTGGAAAAGGTGTAAAGTCTTACTAACACTACAAAGGCGAAAGTTTTTATTGATATTTGTGACTCTTTCACGCAAAAACGACTTAACGTATCTAGCTAAAATTGCGCACAGAGATAGATTATAGTCTCGAATAGCACATACACGACTGTTCATCGCAATAAATATACATAGTTTTTCTGTGCGATGACCAAGATACAACAACAAAAACGCAGTCGGGATAGTATTTTTAACCGACTTCAAAAAAAGGAGGAGGTTCTCAATTTTTTTATGTTTACCTCATAACTTTCGACTGGGTGAACCGATCTTGATGATTCTTTTTTAATTTGAAAACTGGTAAATGGTCCTATTTAAATTTGTCCTGATTCAAGTCGGTTTTTTTGTTAAAACTCGTAATTATTATAAATAAACAACATTTGAAGACACGCAATAATAAAATGTCTCTTATAACTATTTACTTATTCGGTCACTAATAAAGCTCAACATACAAATACTCTACTCATAATAATATTAGCACTAGGATTACTATTAAGATACTATAAGATACTATTAAGTGACAACTACACAGTTTGTATTGCGTCACTATTTGTTTAGGTTTAAGCGACTTATAAAAGAAAAACGATTATAACTTAAATAAGACGGATGTAGGTAAAAAGTCTTTTAGCGTTGTAATTATTATGAGATTTATGTTTGGAGAATTTGTATTGTAGCATAATTTAAAATGTTAATCTGTTTTTGTAGAAGGCAGCATGTGACAGTCTGCTTGAAACATAGGAAGTAGAAAATACCTATACTGTGCGAGAATTTAACTATAACTGCAGGAAGATGTGGGATAGATGATATATGCAGAAATATAATTTATGGAAAGAAAATTGAAAAGACAACTCCCGTATTAGGATTATTTATATCCTGCGTCGCGGGGGACCTAACTAATATTCATGAAACGGACACAAAGAACACTCAAATCAGAATAACAATTTGTGGGTCACACAAAATGTTGTTCCATGGGCCCACTCATCGAACCGATAATACTCAGTGTAGTAGGAAGCTTCGTACAAAACCTTTGCGTAATTGTTTCTTTTGTTCCTTAATAAGTGGATTTCCATTATGGAACTGTTTTCACAAGTTCAACAGATGACGTGAAAGATGATAAATATTAATTTATTTTAACAGCCACATTGTCCTACAAATTGCGTGATACGTTATCCCGGTCCCACCTACGCTCAAAAGTTTTTGTCCCTGCTACCCCTGTTAGTTACCACAATCGAAAATTTTTGTAATAGGAAAAGAGGGGTCTCATTAAAATGAAGCCACTCACGAAAAATTAGCTTGATAGTAATAACTTGTAAAATTTGTTCTGGAGATTTTTCTGTTAGAGTATAAGAAAGATAGAGACAAACATATTTGGGTTTTTAATAGTATCTAGGATATTCTAGTTAACTGAAGATAAATAAGTTTTATTACTTTATAGCACATCACATTAACATCATTTAACAGTCCACTGCTGGACAGAAGGTTCTTTTTAACAAAAAAAAAATTACAAACATTAAAAATTTCAATTATTAAAGAAAAATAAACAAAAGAGACTTAACGATTGCGAGTATTTATTTTATAAAGTTTAAAACAATGTGATCAATGTTGCCGGAAAGAACAAAAATTTTAAAAAAGTTTCCCGGAAATTCATAGATAACAGTTTTGCTTCAGCATTGACGACATTTGTAATTAAAACACACGTTTTATTGATGGGCTTATTATTTTATGGTGAAGGGAGCCAAACGAGTGGACAGATAGGTCACCTGATGATAAGTGCCTACCAGCGTCCATGAATACTAATCACACAAAAATCATATTAAACCACGACCACATTGTTATGACTCCTGTATTGCTTTGAGCCCCCCTTAGAGTCAGTGAGAAACAGGAGAACGAGGGAATAATCGCTTATGACCGAGTTTCTGTGACAACAGCACTATAAAGAGAAAAAAATTTGGAAACAAACCTTGTGCCAACCCTAACGTCTGACCAGCGAGGGTTGTATCATCAAGAACCCACAATGTCCCAATGCTGGACTTGGGTCTCCTCTCAAGAGAGCATTAAGGCCAAAATAATCCCCACGCTTTCCACATTTCCGTGGGAGAGCCACGCTTCGGCATGAATAGGCCGACCCGACCGGAGTGATACCACGGCCTCACACAAAATCGGTGTGAAATAGTGCTTGCGCTGTGTTTCACCGAGTGAGTGAGGATACCGGAGGCCCATACCCCAACCCCTTCTCCTATCTCCCCTATCCCCCGCCTCCATCCCCCCCCCATCCCCCAAAGGCCGGCAACGCACTTGTGACGCCTCTGGTGTTGCAGGTGTCCATGGGCGGCGGTAATCGCTTACCATCAGGCGATGCGTCTGCTCGTTTGCCCGCCTATTCCATAAAAAAAAAACGCTGGCCGAGTGCAGGTTGGGGTCTGGCAAGACAACGTTATGGCTACGTAATTTTGCCGTTGAATCCAAGTACTGACTGCGCCGTCGTTGCTTACCCTCGGTGAATGTTTCTAATCACCGTGCGTGTTACAGTAACCCAAAATCTCTTTTCTAAGGAGAGGCCCTGTACAGCGGTGGACTGTTAAATGCTGATGAGTTTCTATTGTCTGTTTGATTATTTAGGTCGATTCAGCCTATTTAAACCAGAACATGGGACTCCCACGTAATCTTCATCATCATCGTCTCAGCCGAAAGACGTCTACTCCTAGACATTGACCTTCAAAGACAAAGTCAAAAAGATTACGTGTCCATGGGCGGCGGTAATCGCTTACCATCTGGCGATACATCTGCTCGTTTGCCTGCCTATTCCAGAAAAAAAAGTACACCTAATTCTTCACGTCAATCGCCGTGTGTACTCAATGTCCGTGTGGTAAAGGATTCAGAATATGGAGTGTCACCACCCCTATTCATCCCATGGGTGCCCTAAGAACAACTAAGGGAGCAAACTAATCAGGACAACAGCACTGTAATGAGAAGGAAAACTCGAACCAACCCAGGCCAGCGAGGTATAGTATAGGCCAAAACCTCCTTCCTAAGTACCTAGAGGCCTTTTCCCACTAAAGGCTGTTCATGATAATGATGAAGATAATAAATAATAAATAAATAAATATTTCGGACATCTAACACACAACGCCGTCTAGTCCCAAGCTAAGCAGAGCTTGTGTAATGGGTACTAGACAACTGATACAAATACATATATACTTTTTTTTTGTAAATAAATACATATTATACATAGAAAACACCCAAAATGTCAGATATGTTATGTACAAAGAGCAGCCTTATTACACGGCAATCTCTTCCAGGCAACTTTAGAAAAATCGTTTTGTCGAGTCCTTACTGTTTCGGCTCGGAGATGATTAAAATTTTAATCATTACCCTTTTGTACCTATAATAAATAAATAAATAATAATAATAAATAAATATTTTGGACATCTAACACACAACGCCATCTAGTCCCAAGCTAAGAAGAGCTTGTGTTATGGGTACTAGACAACTGATATAAATACTTATATACTTTTTTTTTGTAAATACATACATATTATACATAGAAAACACCCAAACTCCGAAACAAATATTTGTAGATCATACAAACATTTGGTCCGACCCGGGAATCGAACCCGAGACCTCATGATCAGCAGTCGCACACGCCAACCGCGAGACCAACGAGGCAGTTTTGTTGTTATTACAATCCATAATAATTAAATCAGTTCCTTTAGTTTGAATTACATTAAAATGATATACTGACTAGTTGTTGCCGGCGGCTCCGCTCGCGTATATGTCAGTTATCGCGGCAAAAAGTAGCCTATGTGTTATTCTGATGTATAAGCTATATTACTTTAAAGTTTCATCCTAATCCGTTCAGTAGTTTTTGCGTGAAAGAGTAACAAATATCTATCCATCCATACTTACAAACTTTCGCGTTTATAATATTAGTATATATATAGTTAAAGAAGTATAGATACGTAAAGTTCACGTTTAATTTACAAATAATAACGTGATTCGTTGATACATAATATATTCAAATTAGTTTTTTGTGAGCTATTTGTCTGAAATATTTAAATACTTATTTATTAGAAGATATCTCTAATGAACTCGATTTAATGGCGTACATTCAAAGGAAAAAAAACAGAGTTCCGCTATAGTATGTTAAACTAAAGTTTTTTTTATTTGACTGCCTCTGAGGGGCAGTGGTAGCGTATGCGACTGTTGTGCTTGAGGTCTCGGGTTCGATTCCCGGGTCGGACCAAATGTTTGTATGATCTGCAAATATTTGTTTCGGAGTTTGGGTGTTTTCTATGTATAATATGTATGTATTTACAAAAAAAAAAGTATATAAGTATTTATATCAGTTGTCTAGTACCCATAACACAAGCTCTTCTTAGCTTGGGACTAGATGGCGTTGTGTGTTAGATGTCCAAAATATTTATTTATTATTATTATTTATTTATTATAGGTACAAAAGGGTAATTAATGATTAAAATTTTAATCATCTCCGAGCCGAAACAGTAAGGACTCGACAAAACGATTTTTCTAAAGTTGCCTGGAAGAGATTGCCGTGTAATAAGGCTGCTCTTTGTACATAACATATCTGACATTTTATGTACTCTCTTGTAACTATGTAATATTATGGTGTACAAATAAAGAGTTTTCTATCTATATACATCTCAGTACAAAGTTGAAGAATTTCTCTGAGTTTATATAGGCTATTCCAGGCTAAACATATTTCGATGCACATGGGTTAACTCGGTTAAATAATTCTATCGCTGTTAAACCGAGTGAGAGAAGTAACCGAAGTCCAGAGTCCCCCTCTTTCTGGGGGGAAGTGGTCACTCAAAAGGCGGTTACACACTAGTCTCTTCAGGCAGGCGTCCGATGGCGGCAGCAGTTACTTTAAGGTAATCCGTCTGCTTGAGTCCCCGTTTGCTCCCATTCCATAAAAAACACAAATATTTTTAATCAAATATTATGTTTTTTAGCCAACTACGGCGAAGCCGAAGGAAGGGTAATAGTTTTGGTAGTCTATGTATGTGTTTATGTGCCACCGTAGCGCCTAAACTACTGAACCGCTTTCAATGGATGATGTGTCAGTTTTTTTTAATTCTCTTGCTTTGTTTTTAATAAACTAGATTTTGCCCGCGTGTACGTCGGCTATCACGGTAAAGTTTTATGTCCTTCCTCAAAATTCAAATTATTTCCATGCCAAATTTCATTGAAATCGGTGCAGCGGTTTGTCAGTGAAAGTGTAACAGATTCGAATTTCAACTAATGTTATTTTTTATTTATATAGCTTTATTTTGCAAGTTACAATGTTATGTAGTCAGCCTTAGCTGGCTGCATTAACAATAAACTTAAGCCAATTACATTCCACGACAAGTTATGACAGGATATTACAACGATTAAGTATTTTATACAAAAAAAATGGAAAAAATTGAAAACAGGAAATTAAGTTAGGTACAGGTAGGTACGCTGGTTTTGAATGTTATACACCGGTCGCCTATTAAAAGCAAGAGGCAGAAATTAGGGCACGTTTGACATCGTTCTTTAAAACAATTTTTAGACAAGAAAAAACTGTATATATCGCTAAACCTTGTGATAAACGTACCTATTGACTATTCTGGACATTATTGAATTTTTACCATAATTTAGGTAAGGTAAGTTTACTATATTAAATCGTCAACATTCCACAACATAAAACAACGTAGTTTATTGGAATATTTATCCACTTTCAAAATATCGGTCTCCGTAAAATGCTACAATGAAAACGATGATAGAGGTATTTTTAATAACGGTTGGCGAGGTCATTAATAATTGCATTCTGTCCAGTACCTGGTGAATTGCTACACAAAAGCTTATTATTTGGTGATTTATACGGTGTTTGTCACCAGTCTGAAATTTGTATACAACCTTTTTTCACTAACACATGTGTCTATCTATACGAGAAAAGGGAACAGAGTGTGCACCTATGTTTGCACACACATTTGTGAACTATAATATCTGCTGCGTAGTTGGCTGGTCTAAGTTGAGACTAGCCGCCCTGGTCGAAATCGTTTAGGAGAACATCATCAATACGAGATGCAATGACTTTGTACCTACCCCTTGTTATGAAAGTTATGTGAACGGAGCAGTATGAAATTTGGCGCAGTTAAAGTTTTTTTTTTATTGAATAGGCGGGCAAACGAGCAGACGTATCGCCTGATGGTAATAATTGCAACACCAGAAGCGTCACAAGTGCGTTACCGGCCTTTGGGGGATGGGGGAGGGAGATAGGAGGAGGTGGTGGGGGAGATAGGGGAAGAGGAGGGGTTGGGGGAGATACGGGGAGGGGCAGATACGGCCTCCGGTATCCTCACATACTCGGTGAAACACAGCGCAAGCACTATTTCACACAGTACTGTATTAAAAAATAAATTTGAGACAAATATGCCGTGTTTAGTATCATTGAAAAGGGCGTTACTTGTACATTTCAAAAATACATATATTATTAGCATTAGCTCGTGACTTTGTCCGTATTTATTCGATAAGTGTGATATTTCTATGGCATTGTCTGTTCCCTCATTCTTTCTAAACTACTAGTCAGAATATCACAAATAGGTATCGTTAGAAGCGTCTTGATCGTCCGCTGGTTATAGGCTATATGACGTGTCACTGAATCTAATGTGGCGCGTGGCGCCCTCTAGCCGACATAAAGTACTGTTTTAAAAAATAAGTTTGAGATAAATATGCCGTGTTTGATATCATTCGAAAGGGCGTTACTTGTACATTTCAAAAATATATATTATTAGCATTTTTTCGTGACTTTGTCCGTATTTATTCGATAATTGTGATATTTATATGGTACCTAGTTAAAATAATACTTTCCAAAGAAATTAATATTATAGAGGCGCCAAAACATTTTAAATAAAAAAACTAAAAACTAAAACCCATCTACGACAAAAAACGACGTTGAAAAAGTATGAAACAAGTTTGAAAAGCCGTAGCACGGAATAACTAATAGTAGCCGTAGTCACGCGTTGTTAATGTGTTATGGTACATTTCTACGTAACGTGTGACTACGGCTACTATTAGTTATTCCGTGCTACGGCTTTTGAGACTTGTTTCATACTTTTTCAACGTCGTTTTTTGTTGTAGTTGGGTTTTAGTTTTTACTTTTTTTTATTTCATTTTATCTTCCACGCTTTTTTACACAACAATACTAGTATTTATTGTTCATTATTTTATTCGTATATTAAGATTTTTACAATTTTTACGACTTACTATTAAAGCGTGTTTTTTGTAATTTTAATTATGTTTAGTCTCGTTAATTCGATGTGCAAGCAAGTAACCACAATAGAGCGAAGCGTAAAAGGATACAACTAGTACATTGAAATAATTTCAAAATTGATACAGTAAATTGCCATTTCAATGTCATAATGATGTTTGAAATTGAGTCTGTCTGACAGTAATTCTGTTATGAAGAATGCATAAATAGTGCTATTATTTTGTGAGTAGTAGTAATTCAGTGGCATGCTGCTTGCTTTAAAACTGGCCGAGGTCAGCGGATATCGCTATAACCCCAAATAAATGAACTCTAAATCTGGAAGACGACGTTTGAATCTGGAAATTTTCAAACACTCTTGGATTAAGTGGTCCATTTGAAGAGTGTTCAGACTTGCTAATGAATCATTATTGCCACTTCCATAATCTATGTAAAGTGTATTGCTGTAAGCTTTTCTAAGGTCGATAAAAAAGGCAAATTTAAAAACAAAAAACTAAATCACAGATTTGCTTTTAATAAAAAAAAAGTATACTCTTAAAACACAGACACAGAACAATAACAGTGAATAGCTCCCGTGAATAGTTGGAAATGGAATTGAATCATCGCACTAAATTGAAAACTGCTAAATCTGAATTCATTTGAAACGAATTCAGTTACCGCATACCGGGATATAAAAACTCAAAGAAGCACAGAATACGAAAATATATTGAAACCGTTTCGTACAGGGATGTCAAAGACGCAGAGATTACGAATGAATGTGAACTCTCAATATGGTGATTTAGAAGAGTGGCTGTGAGTTTGTTTGTTCGATATCTTTTCACGAGACTCAACCATTCGGAAAAGGGAGATTATAAAAGGACAAAGGCAGACACGGTGTTAGCTGTATGTACCTTTTAATCACATTACATCTGACAAAACAACCTATTGTTCCGGTGACTTTGTCGATTTATGATTTGTATTTGTGATATTCTCCGCATCTCATCTTCATAATAAAAAGGAAACAAGTTGATTGTGGGTTTTCTTTTAATTTATCTTTTTCTTTCTGTTTTTTAATCTATATTATTATCTCAAATCTAAAGAATTTGGTCTTTCTTGGCATGGTTCTTATTTGGTTAATTTCAGGAACTACATAAGCTCTAATTGAAAAATGAGTTTAGTTTTTAATAACCCATTTATGCGGCAAGTTATTGGCTTTATAACATTAGACTGTACCTTTTAGGAGCCGAGCATTTTTCAGAAATGTTTTAAGGACGGGGAAAATTTATTCATTTTAAGACACGAAGTTAGTTCATTATACTAAAAAAAGTATTTCTAAAATAACCATCCAAGTGGTAAAAAATAATGTAATTAAAATATTAAGTAGGTACCATTACATAAGTACGGTACGGACAAAAGGTTGATTACATGTTATTACAGTTACACAGTTACAGTTAAAGGTTATTACATTACATGTTGAATGATTTTCCACTTTAAAACAGACAAGGTTAAAGTGTAAAATTCCGTGCGGGTAATACCAGATCTTATGTTCAATTTGATCAATGATATAAACGCGTGTAGGGGGCGATTGCACTGATTGGATGATCGCTTCCGAGTCCTGCGATCATACGAACTGTTATGTGTTTAGAATAAATAGCTCTTGCAAACTCATTGCTATTCAGATTATTTATTTCGGGCTCATCAATAAATCCATATTTCGTTATTTACAGAGTGCTATAGTTGACTTAAATGTATCTATGCACTTGTATTACATATTAAATATTTCGGACATCTAACACAACGCGCAACGCCATCTAGTCCCAAGCTAAGCAGAGCTTGTGTTATGGGTACTAGACAACTGATATAAATACATTAATACTTTTTTTTGTAAATACATACACATTATAGATAGAAAACACCCGGGAATCGAACCCGAGACCTCAAGCTCAGTAGTCGCATACGCTACCACTGCGCCACCGAGGCAGTTTTTTAATGAGATTATTCAAATAAATAAAAAATATTAGAAAAAAATAATAATAGACGCTTTTGTAACTTGCTCATCATCATCATAATTATATTTTTAAACGAGCAATACTTGTATATGTATAGTATACATATTATCTTGAAAACAAATCTCGAACACGTCTTCAACGATTTTCATGAAAGTCAGTATGCACGGGGTTTCGGGGGTGATAAATCGATCTAGCTAGGATTCATTTTTAGAAAATGTATAAAAAAAAAATACCGAGCCAAGCTTGATCATCTAGGTACTTGTCATGAATGATGTTTTTTTTTCTTTTTATATAAGAGTAGCTGAACCCCGCGGTGTTTCCCGCGGGTATTGTCGTATCGCGGGTAACGCCGCGGGACAAAGCTAGTCTAAAAAAGTAGCCTAAGTTACTCCTTAGATCATCAGCTATCTGCCAGTGAAAGTCCCGTCAAAATCTGTCCAGCCGTTCCAGAGATTACCCGGAACAAACAGACAGACAGACCGAAAGAGACGAAAATTGTAATGAAAATTAAAAATGAAATGAATGAAATACATTCATATGCATTTATTAAAAAGGTTATTTTAATGTTACAAACAGACATTCAAATTTTATTTATTTGTATAGTATAGACTAAAAAAGTACCAAGTGTGTAAGTAATATTTAGTAATTAAGAGTAATTAATACTAGAGATGCCACGAATAGTTATTTGGCCGAATACCGAATATTCGGCGAGGCTCTTGGCCGAAGCGCCGAATATTCGGCAACACTTAGTACTTTCCATGGGTGTCAAGTCACAACTAGTCACGACTCGTAAGCTACGAATTTAAACTTGCATCGCTGAAGTAGTACGTAGGCGCGGGCAGTATTATTTCAATAGTGATTAGGTCGCGGTCGTGTCACAACACGCCTTATTTGTTGATGTTGGTGCATCATACTGTACGTACTGTATACTAAATATTAATTTTAATGTGATTGATTACCTTGAGAAATGTCACTGAGAAATGTCGAGAAAAGCTAAATAATATAAATAATAAATAAATATTCCGGACATCTAACACAACGCCATCTAGTCCCAAGATAAGCAGAGCTTGTATTATTGGTATTAGACAACTGATATAAATACATATATACTTTTTTGTAAATAGATACATATTATACATACAAAACATCCAAACTCCGAACAAATATTTGCAGATCATACAAACATTTGGAATCGAAATCGAGACCTCAAGCATAGCAGTCAATAACCATATACATATAATCATAATATATCCAACCCTTTCACAATTTGCTAAGATTTATTTATAATCTCCCGATAGCAGTGTATAGTGAGCGGTTGTTTTCGGAAGCAGGAATAATTTATGAAAAAAAACGCAATAGTCTGCTATCGACAATTGCTGAAAAAAAATTTCTATTCATCATAACCTGCCACTGGTAGATTTTAAATATTAATATGTTAATTTGTCTGTTAAATAAACATCTTTGTGAGTATTATTTTGAGTTTTTTCTTTATGATATTGCTATTCGGTATTCGGCCGAATAGATTGCTATATTCGTCCGAATACCGAAAACGAAAAAAGTGGCCGAATAGCCGAATACCGAATAGTTGCCGAATATTCGTGGCATCTCTACTTAATACCGTATTTTTAGATATGGAAAAACTCGTTAATCCTGTAGATCCTAATTCGAATAATCGAAAATATCAATTTACTGAGTAAATTCTTGTATTGTCATCGGTCCTGTACAAGTGCAAAGTTTTAATTCCATCGAACGTCTTATAGAGTGGGTGAAAATCACGTTTAAAGATTCCGTAAAGATAGTCACACGCCTTTTGGTTTACATGACCGGTTTGCCTGTACAGTTACAGGTTAACTGGAGCGTGTATGTTGCACAACTGTGCAGGTATGTCTTCTACTCAGCTCAAGCTTACTAGAAGGTTGACTGTGCAGCGAACCCTGTTAGGTACACCCTACCGTGTATGGTTAGCTTTACATACAATCCGTTACATTCAAATAGGCCGATTCGACCGGAATGATACCATGGCCTCCTTAGTTTAAAAAAACGATTTAATTAACACGCTTTTGATTTGAACTTCACCTATATCTTTGTTTGTTTTTTAATGAAATAGGGGTGTGGAGGAACGGGTGTGATGTCCCACCAAAACAAAGGGAGGAATCCCCCGACCAGACGAGGTGATCATGCCTGGCGGGCCACTGCCCAACGGTTGATGTTGGGATGTTGTATGTATGATAATATCGGCGCGAGAACTACTATTGCGCGATTCAGGATTGGTAGTTTGTTAGTTCGTAGTTCGACGTATCTTCGGTAGATGGCGCTGTAGTATGTTATGTTGTTGTTGCGCTGTATGTGGAGGTCGCCACAGGGCAAACCAGCAGACGTATCACCTACTGTAAGCGATTACCGCCGCCTATGGACACCCGCAATACCAGAGGTTTTAAACTATATTTATGCTTCGTCCATATCTTTCAATTTTTTCTTTGACTTTAAAACGCGTAAGTATGACTTGTGTTCGACCGTTTGTCAAAGACAGAATACTGTAGGTAATATTACCGTGTCAAGATGCAGGTGTAAGAGGGTCTGGTCTCCAGGAACTTCATTCATTAAGTAAAAAGCGAGTCACACATAATGTCACTCTGCAGCTCTGTTATGTTATCATTTGTGATATATACACAGGAAAGGTAGTAACAGAATTATGAACCTCTTATTTCCTCTTATTTATCCTTAATTATGAACTCGTTTCTGTAGGTCAATGCTTACTTGTTGGTGTAAGTTACAAAGGTGATTATTCTACAAGGTTTAATCACTTTTAGACAATATGAGCTATTTACTTTAATATTAACAGATCTTAGTTTATTTAATATTCTTGCTCCGTAGAAAATTATGTGTTTATAGATAATAATTACAAATTTTAACAAAAAAAAACCGACTTCAATCTGGACCAAATTTAAATGGGACCATTCGGGAAGCACCAGCTTTCAAATAAAAAAGAATCATCAAAATCGGTTCACCCAGTCGATCTGAGGTAACTAACATAAAAAAACAGTCGAATTGAGAACCTCCTTTTCTGAAGTCGGTTAAAAATGAAATAAAACATACTTTTTTTTTTATGGAATAGACCGGCAAACGAGCAGACGTATCGCCTGATGGTAAGCGATTACCGCCGCCCCTGGACACCCGCAACACCAGAGGCGTCACAAGTGCGTTACCGGCCTTTGGGGGATGGGGGGGGAGATAACTCAAACTCAAAAATATTTTATTCATATAGGCACTTATTTTACAGGCACTTATGAATAGTCAATATTTAATATTAAAAAATCGAATGATTCTAGTCGCCAGTTCCAAGTGCAGCCTACCCTTCATGGAGAAGAATCTGGCAAGAAACTCCATTGTTGCTCCTTTTAAAAAATAATAATACGGTTTACAATATTCTTGGTTTCTTTTTCACTAAGAGACTTGAATGAGAACGAAGTCGACCAAAGAAAACAAAATAAAAGGTTTGGAGTCATTGCTGCACAGCCATGAGCTAACCAATCATGCGCCGTTCTTACTGATAGCTGCAAGATTTTTACATTGTTATATTGTGACATTGTATTGTTATATTGTGAGGTCCACTTATGGAAAATAAATGGATAGGGGGAGGGGTTGGGCCTCCGGTATCCTCACTCACTCGGTGAAACACAGCGCAAGCACTATTTCACACCGGTTTTCTGTGAGGCCGTGGTATCACTCCGGTCGAGCCAGCCCATTCATGCCGAAGCATGGCTCTCCCACGGTAAACACTTCAGTGCCATCTAACGAAAACACAGAACTGGGTGAACCGATTTTGATCATTTTTTCTATTTGAAAGCTGGGTGCTTCCCGTGTGGTCATTTCAATTTGGTGGTTTTTGTTTTATTAAAATTTTTGATTATTTGTGTAAATTGACACACTTTATATATTTATTATCAACTAAACTCTTTTTTCTTCCTGAGAATGATGATCTTGGTTGACGATAACCACTTAAAAATCAGTCGTAACATTGACCCGAACTACCTATAATCCATTGCAAGTATTGCAACCAATTTGTTTAGATAACAAATATAAGGCACAAAGAACATCGAGATTTTATGCACCACACAAAGTGTTGTCCTATACGGGATTTGAACCCAGAACACTCAACGCTGTAACGGCAAAGTGACGCCATGACGGTTTGAAATACTACAGCATACGCACTGTTGCGCTGTTGGGTTGTCTATCTAGAATTCTAGATGGTCACCGGTGACCTACATGTACAGTAATAGAAGTCATACTTAAAAAGTAGGTACGTTATGAAGAAATAAATAATATATGATACTGATTAAGAACGTGTTTTGAACATAAATCTATACAAATAAATGAAATTTAAGTGTCTTTTAGTAGGTAATTCGAAATGAAAAGCTTTCTCTAAATGCAAATGAAAGTATAAAATACAAAAAAATATCAATTATTAACATTTTCGTCTGTCAAAGTTTTTTATTTCACGTATTGATATACTAGCTGACCCACGCAACCTCGTTTACGTCTCCTATTACCCATAGCGTAATAATTTTCCCCCGTTTTTGTAACATTCTTCATTGGTGTTCCGCTCCTATTGGTCTTAGCCTGATGAATATAGCCTATATCCTTCCTCGATAAATGGGCTATCTAACACTGAAAGAATTTTTCAAATCGGACCAGTACCTGAGATTAGCGCGTTCAAGCAAACAAACAAAATCTTCAGCTTTATAGTATAGAAATAGAAAATCTTCTGACGTGGGGATAAACCCAAGAATCAGATGATTTTTGTGTGTTTTGTTCTGAGATTGGGCATCACAGTCATTAAGGCAGACGTTTAAATAAGACAAAGAGCACTAAGGAAACAATTAAAAGCAATAACAATTGTCACTAAAAGTTACCGTCATATACCTACCTACATACTGATAAAGTCAAGTTTTCGCTGTAATTTTCATTTTATTACCGTTGATAATTTTTTACGTTTCTTTAGTGCGCTTTAGACTTTTTACAAATAAATTTAACTGTCTGTTTCTAATATCATAAATAGGATTTTTAGGAATATATATCCTGTGTCGCGGGGGACTTTACAAACATACATGAAACGGACACAAAGAACACCCAGACTCAGAACAACAATTTGTAGATCAGACAAAGTATTGTCCCATGTAGGATTTGAACCCACAACACTTTGCGCAGTAGAAAGCGGCGTGGCAACCGCTTAAACCACTAAGCCAATCGTGCAGTCAAAGCCAATAGAATTATTTGCTTACGTATGTATATATGTCTTTATCTCGAGAACGAGTAAACCGTTTCTCACAAAACTTTCACTGACTACGACATGACTCGAGCTACTTATATTTGCGAAAAATAATTAGGGTTCTGTAAAGGAAACCTAAATACTGCCTCGTTGGTCTCGCGGTTGGCGTGTGCGATTGGTGATCATGAGGTCTCGGGTTCGATTCCCGGGTCGGACCAAATGTTTGTATGATCTACAAATATTTGTTTCACAGTTTGGGTTTTCTATATATAATATGTATTTACAAAATATATATATATGATGTATATATGTATTTGTATCAGATGTCTAGTACCCATAACACAAGCTCTGCTTAGCTTGGGACTAGATGGCGTTGTGTGTTACATGTCCAAAAATATATTTAAAAGAAATACATATAAACGCAAGCGAAACCACGGTGGGCACATCTAGTTCACGTTAAAATAAAAATAGGGTTCGCTCGTAAAATATTTTACTCCCGTTATCAGAGCAGAGACAGGCCAGTAAAGTGATGAGCCATCAAGTTTCTGAGTGTAATGCGATAAGGTTCACAATTGCTTGAGTTTCGCTTCGGTTGAATTTTAAGGGTCTTTTGTGTTATTTTATTAGTATTTCCTTCTATTTTATTAGCTCCTTGGGGCCTAGGGCTTATGATCCTTGTCTAATGAATTGGTAGGCTTTTTTTGGTTTTTATTTTTTTAGATTTTTATAACAAAAAATAAGAAGCCGTAAGAAGATTAATAGATTATGGCCGCCATTTTAAACCGCGTTTATGGTCGTAGAATCGTACCGTGATAAATGCCTCCTTAATTAAATACTCCATAAAAATATAGAACATGATTAAATTATTAAACCGTACAGATAACAATTAAAAGGGATGAAGTATGATTATCTACTGAAAATACATGAAGACTCCACGGGAAAAACAATGAATGTCAAAAAATGAATAAATAATTACAGAAAAACCACTTTTTATAGTCTCAAAGTCTGTATTTCTTTCATTTTACATTCTTTTGTACAAATATTCAAACAAGTCATTATATAATATATTACTATTAGTAATTTTTGAAAAATTTCTGCAACTTGTGACTATACATTCCTAGTTTTTGAAGTACTCTAATCGTTTGCAAGAACAATCTTCGCCGGGTTCATGGCTTTGTATGCTGATATGTCATAGACTAAAATTTCAAAATGATTTTTTTTGGCTTTTGAGGCTTGTATGAAAAGCCCTAGTTGTATTTTTTTAGTTTTCTGAATTGAACTCTTCTACAGTTTTATTATATGTCATGTACATATGTATAGATTAGTATCCGGAATCTAAGACCGTATGCTGCGTATATTTGCAGAATTTGAAGCAAAATCAGTTTAATCATTCATCTTTAAAATATATACCTAACTAGCAAACCCGGCGAACTCCGTTTCGCCACCAGATGGCTTCGTTTTATGTAACACTTTCCCGCTTTTCTGTTGAAATTTTCCTGAATTTTCTTTGCTATAAACCTCACGGAGCCCGAGACCTTTCCGACGAATGCAAAATCGTGGAGATCGGTTCGTGCGTTCTGGAGTTATAGCGTCAGGAAGGAAAACCCGACTTATTTTTATATAGTAGATTATCAGTATTAAATCCGGAAATATTTATTCTAAGATAAATAAAAATAAAAAGATCTAGGTCATTGATATTTTTTAAACTAGCTTTCTATTTTGTAACCACCATTATGTAATCTTGACATTTCAACATTTTATTGCACTTTTTTGCTAATGAGACATTTATAAAACTTGTTTATTACGGTCAGGCCATCTAAAATATGTACTAAATCATATTTATGTCAGAAATATCTGTATTATAAGATATCAGCGCTGACCGTCCTTCATCCATGAGACACTTCATTAAAGTTCCATTATCGGTCGATGAGGGACTTAATAAGGCCCATCCACTCGATTAGAGTGCCACTTTCTTTCAGGGCTGAGTTCGACGCAGATGGAACTTGAAACTAAACGATCAACCCGACACGGCCGTCTGAGCCAAAACAACGCCGAGCCTACTACGGTGACTAGACTGCAGATAACAAACTTATATATTTCTAAATATATAGAAATTATAGATAGATTACATTTTGGTACACCGGTATGTTTTGAAAGCCATACTAATTTAAGGTAGACCTTTAAGACACAAGTATATTGGTCAAACAGCATTGGGTAAATTACTTCAGGTACTGATGTAGAGATTTAAAACATACTTTTCTCAAACATGCATGGAAATATTGTCATTATTTTCGAAAAAAGTTATAGACGTGATACTAGGGGGGGAGGAGTTTCTATTTTTGCCCTAAAAAGTCTGGACCATTATGAACTTGAAGAACATAGTTCAAATGGAAATCACTATGTCTGGATACACTCTAAAAGTTATTCCTTGGACATTGGCGCTGTATATAGGAAACCAGAGTCTACTAACATCAAAAATTTCCTTCAATGCTACAGTGAATATTTGCAAAGATCTAAGAGAGTAATAGTATTTGGGGATTTTAACCTGAATCTATTGAGTGCTGACCCTGTGGTTTCTGAATACCAAGACATTCTACATGAAAACGGTTGCAAGATTATGAACAAAATTGACACCGAATATTCCACCCGAGAAACTGTATCCTCAAAAACAATAAATGATCATGTGAGTTGTAGCCTAACAGAAAACAAATTTCATCTTGCTCTAGTAGATACACCTATGTCTGACCATAAGCAAATATATTTTGAAATAAGAAAACATAAATCTGAGCCTATTAAGAAAGCAAAGTATGAAGCGATCAACTATGAGAAACTTTACAATGTTGTAGGAGAAAATAAAAGTCGAAATGACAGCTGTTGTTATCATCTACTTGAACAAAAAATATTATCAGGCATTACCAAAAGCAAAATTACTAAATTTAAAACCCTAAATCCCCCTCGCCAAGATTGGATAAATAAAGAAATAATAGAAGAGATAAATAAAAGAAACATATTATGGAAACAATATAAAAGCAACCCCGATGACGAAGTCAAAAAGGAAAAATTTGTTGTAAAACGTAACGAAGTAACGTGCATGATACAAGGAAAGAAATCCCAATACTATCATAAGCAGTTTGCTGATTGCAAAAACAAGCCAAAAAAAATGTGGAGCCTCATAAATAATCTATCTCGCAATAAAATAAAAGAAAATACTGGGCCACGTAAACTTTTGACACCAGAAGGATATATTACCACCGAAAAAGATATCAGCAACTATTTTAACGAGTATTTTTCAAATATTGGTTCAATCCTAGCTAATAAGATTCCAAAACGATACCACAACCTTACAATTTACACCAATCCTTTGGGAGTAGTAGACAGTAAACACAGGATAACACAATTTGAACATACTAATCCAACTGAAGTTGCCAAGATAATACGGAATCTGGATAATAACACCAGCACAGGCCTGGATGGTATGAATGCCAAATCTCTCAAATGTGTGTCCCCTTTGGTACTTGAAGAACTTACGAACTGTATTAACACCTGTCTTGATCGGGGAAGAGTGCCAGAAAGCCTTAAAATTGCAAAGGTAACACCTATTCATAAATCTGGTAAGAAGAGTGATCCAAGTAACTATCGGCCGATATCGGTTCTTCCTGTTATGTCAAAGGTTTTTGAAAAGATTTTGCATAACCGCCTAGAAACTTACTTAAACCAACAAAATTTTCTATATACAAAGCAGTACGGATTTAGATCGAAATCTAATACGTTGTCGGCAACTATAGACCTTATAACAAAAATTAAAACTAATATCGACAACAAACAAATTGCTCTGGGTATTTTTATTGATTTGAAGAAGGCGTTTGACACAATTAGCCACGAAATCCTTCTGAAAAAGCTTAGTGACATCGGTATTGGCGGGGATGCATATAATATATTAAAATCATATCTATCCGATCGTCGACAGGTCGTTAAAGTCGGTCAGACTATGAGCGAACCAAAAAATATTACATACGGTATTCCGCAGGGGTCAGTTATAGGCCCCTTGTTATTTCTCATATATATTAATAATGTACACCAACTAGGATTAAAAGGGGACTTGAATTTATACGCGGATGACACTTCATTATTTTATTTTGGCCACCAGATAGACACTGTGATTGCAGATGCACAGAGTGATCTTGAACGTTTGAATGAGTGGTTTCTCAGTAATTTACTAACGATCAATACCTCCAAAACGAACTATATTATTTTCTCGGCTAAAAACAAAAAAATTACCAATTTTCCATTCTTAACTATAAATAATGTTAAGATCAATCAAGTAAATCAAGAAAAATACTTAGGTCTGATTTTGGATAACCATCTTACATGGAAACCGCACATACAAAAACTAAAAAATAAATTTATCTCATTGTCAGGAATGTTGAGTGGCTTCGTACGTTGCATACCACGTCAACTAAGACACACTATATATAATACGCTTATAAAACCGCATATAGACTACCTGATAGAGGTTTGGGGTACAGCTGCTAAAAGCAATTTAACAAAATTACAAACAGCACAAAATAAATTAATTAAAAAATTATTTCATTACGATTTTCTCACATCAACTCAAAAAATTTACAAGGAGACCAAAATCATGACTATTGTACAGACATACAAATATTATAATTGTTTACTTATAAGAAAAATACTAACTAATAATATACATACACAAATAAAACTAACTAAAAAAAAAGATGTGCATAGTATCGGTCTCAGAAGTAGGAATGACATATTTCTGTTAAAGTCACGAACGAATTATGGCAAGAGATGCATTATGTACGAAGGTTCTAAAATATATAATCAGCTGCCTAATCTGATAAAAGAAACAAAAAATATGCAAAATTTAAAAAAAATGTTAAAAAATCACATTATAAATAATACAAGCATAAATACACTTTTATAACAATCATTATCTCTTGCATAAATTTTAATATTATGTATTCATATATTGTTATACATAAATTAACCAATACTTACACTAAAACTTTTCAATTACCAGAATATGTGACAATGCTAAGTTGTTATTTTGTGCAAACCAATCTGTCGCTTCTAGGTTCACTAAATCTTTGTATTTACTGCTGGCACGGTTCTACAAATGTTTCGAAATGCATGTATGATTTTTAATGTACCCTCACTATGTTTTGAAATGGATTGTTGTGATTTTTATTTTGTATAAATAACGTGAGTTCTTCTTTTCTGTATCGCAGTAAGTTAAGTGATATATATTTTGTATTTTCTCATGTAAGTGAATTTGTATTTTTATTCTTTATGAGAAATAAATGATCTTAAACCTGAAAAAGAACACGCGAAGTACCTAATTTTACGGACAGCGAAAAATAAATCCATTGCAGGAGCTTTTTTTGAATTTGGAACATGCAGCTGCAATGTTGTATGAAACGGCTTGCTGGGGTTATTAAATACTCTTTGATTGGATCTCTTTTATCATTCTTGGTATACCAAAATCTCTTTGCTTAGTACAAATTGCGTTCACGTGGCTGTATGCGTAAATGCGTTTGCCTTTCGGCACAGATGATAAATAGAAAATCGGCGGCAAAGCTGAAAATTCGTCTTGATTTGTTATTTAAATATTTAATAATTAATATGAGTTCCATTTTTCCACATAAAAACAGTTCAGAGAGTGAAATAGAAATATATTGTACTCCACCTGATTTAAGATTTTCTTTTAGTAATTGCCCCAATATGAGTAATGTAACTTTTAATATTAATTAAATTAACTGGTCTCGTATTAGTGCAGTCGAGGTACTATTTAACCGTGGGAGAGCCACGCTTAGGCATGAATGGGCCGGCTCGACCGGAGTGATACCACGGCCTCACAGAAAACCGGTGTGAAATAGTGCTTGCGCTGTGTTTCACCGAGTGAGTGAGGATACCGGAGGCCCATACCCCAACCCCTCCCCCTATCCCCCCACCCCATCCCCCAAAGGCCGGTAACGCACTTGTGACGCCTCTGGTGTTGCGGGTGTCCATGGGCGGCGGTAATCGCTTACCATCAGGCGATACGTCTGCTCGTTTGCCGGTTTCCATAAAAAAAAAAAAAAAAAAAAAACTATTGTTTTCTACTTGATAACATTTTTTCTTACTAATTCCTCGACTTAAATACCAAGCTTTTGGATGACCATTTCAAAACAGGACGCAGATCTGGAAAAGTTACCCCAAGACCCTAGCTGGGGTCTATGAGAAGAACCACGGAAAGACCTAGCTTTTCCACCAAATCAACAAAAAATGAAAACGTGAAACTTGGACATGAATAGTAATATATGGTTTCACCAGTACATAGTAGAAACTGTTTTGGCACAGAAATATCATTGTCATCATTCAACAAGCTACGCTATAGTTACCATTTGAGATATTTTGTCGAGCAAATATTGAATATTCTGGACTGTTCAGCCAAAAAGCAGTTTTTGTCCCTGATTTAAAAAGGTGGTGCTTCAAGTGCGGGACACAGAGCACAACAGGCCGGCAGTCCGGATGGGAGTTGCCACAGCGTCTTTTCTCAATACACAATAGACGTTGGAAAAAGTTAACACACATCTTCTCGGGGTAACATAGGCTACATTATATTTTTCCGTAAAGAACCCGTGCGAAGACGGTTGCTAGTCTATACTAATATTATAAAGCTGAAGAGTTTGTTTGTTTGTTTGAATGTGCTAATCTCTGGAACCGCTGGTCCGATTTGAAAAATTCTTTCAGTGTTGGATAGTACATTTATGGAGGAAGGCTATAGGCTATATATCATCACGCTACGACCAATAGGAGCGGAGCACCAATGAAAAATGATTCAAAAACGGGGGAAAATTATCACGCTACGGGCAATAGGAGACGCAAATGAGGTTGCGTGGGTCGGCTAGTATGAAATAAAATGGTCTGTAAATTTATCTAGATTGTTTCACAGTCATAGTGATAAACTGTTTATAAAGAAGTTAATATAGTGGCCGACGTCTGGTTATAAATAGGTGACTGATTACAGAAAGTCAAGGTCTTTATTGTAATGGTATTAGGGTCAAACGAGTATACGAATCAATGGTAAATGATTACAGTAGCCTAAGAACAACTGCTATTAAAGAGTATTCCTTCCGTAACAACAGTGTAGAGGGGTATTGGAAAACCAATAATATCAGATAAATAGTCAAATAGTTTTTTAGATACGAGGAAAATTATAAATAAATATTTTCGGACATCTAACATACAAAGCCATCTAGTCCCAAGCTAAGCAGAGTACTAAACAGCTGATATAAATACATATAAACTTTTATAACCGACTTCAAAAAAAGGAGGAGGTTCTCAATTCAACTGTTTTTTTTGTTTGTTACCTCATAAGTTTTGACTGGGTGAACCGGTTTTAATAATTCTTTTTTTATTCGAAAGCTGGTGCTTCCCGAATGGTCCAATTTAAATTTGGTCCAGATTGAAGTCGGTTTTTTTTTGTTAAAATTTGTAGGTAATTATTTTTGTAAATACATACATATTATATATAGAAAACACCCAAACTCCGAAACAAATATTTGCAGATCATACAAACATTTGAACCGAGCGAGTGAATCGAACCCGAGACCTGAAGCACAGCAGTCGCATACGCTACCACTGCGCCACCGAGGCAGTCGAAAATTTGTTAATACAACTTCCAGGATTTAGCAAAACTTGTTTTAAGTGTTGTCTTCTTGAGTTAATGTACCGAAAACGATTATTTGATATAATTCAAAATCGACTGCACATTTGGCCTAGTGGTTTAACGGTCACCACGCCGTTTCCTACTTCGCCAAGTGTCGTGGGTTCAAATCCCACGTAGGACAACACTTTGTGTGATCCACAAATTGTTGTTCTGAGTCTGGATGTTCTTTGTGTCCGTTTCATGTATGTTTGTAAAGTCCCCCGCGACACAGGATTTATTCCTAGTGCGGGAGTTGTCTTTAAAAAAAAAAAAAAAATTTGAGAAACCATTATGTATTTGAATTGGTTTATTTACGGAATATTTATTAAAGTATAGCAGGTTGGGTATATAAACTCGTCTGGCCAGCGTGCTATACTTGTAGGCCAATGCCTCCTTTCTATGGAGAGGCCTGTGTCAGCAGTGGACTATTGTATAATGACAGCTTACTATTAAGTAAAGCGCCATGTATGTTTGGTACCACAATAATAATTAAAAGAAAAACTTACCTGATTTCCAAAGACGCCAATACTGCAAGCTACTGACACCTGGTCTTCTCCGAACCACACCGCCGCTAGTCTTGGGGGCACGTTCAACACAAAGACTTGTGATATAGCCACGACAGTTTGGCCTAAGAAGCCAAGCCAGAACATATCTGGCGGCACGGAGAATACTTTTAGCCATGCGCCCGCGCATGTTCCGAAGCAACCGATTATCGTAGTCACACGCAGATTCTGTAACAATAGAAATTTGTATTACAAACAGGCTGCTACAATAGGGAGTATGCATTTTTTTTCTTTAATTGATATTACTACTATTTTTAAAGTGAAATTTAAAACACTGACTAAAGAACTATTCAAACGCCGCCATTTCGCGCGTGCTTTTGATGACGTCATTGGTATTGTCTCGTGTTTGTATACAAATAAGAGTATCAGTTACTTTATACTTTTTAACAGTTTTAATTGTAATACAAATCATGGAAGAGGTTATAAACCTTCTTACAAGTATTGTATGGTACCGGAGTGCAAAAACAGTTAAGACTAATTTTCATGACAAATGGTTAGGTTATAGGTGATTTTTGTAAGTATGTATTGTTTAAACATGAATAAAAATCTATGAGACTAAAATATACCATGTAATATAATAATTTCATAAACTCCTCGTAAAATCGAGATTTGATGCAAAATCTGCTGACATCATAAATGCATGTATTTTCGATAGATTATTCGATTGTGCTTTTTATTTATTTATAATACAAAATTTTAACAAAAAAAAACCGACTTCAAGAACGACCAAATTGAATTGGTCCAAATGGGAAGCACCAGCTTTCAAATAAAAAAAGAATCATCAAAATCGGTTGGCGTGATAATGAGTTATTAGTCAATTTATCGCGCACATACTTCATGCAAATTGGAGACTTATACGGTTTTCTCATGGACGACGAGTCAGAACTGGACCAAATTTAAATGGGTCCACACGGGAAGCACCAGCTTTCAAAATAAAAATCATCAAAATCAGTTCACCCAGTCGAAAGTTATGAGGTAATAACAAACATAAAAAAAAAAAAAAAATACTGTCCAATTGAGAACCTCCTCCTTTTCTTTAAGTCGTTTAAAAACTAGTTTCTGTCATCGTCCTGGAACAAAAATTTCCGGATCGACCCCATAACACTCAGTGCAATAGGAAGCTACCTAAAAAATCATTACATAAGGTAGAAATAATGTCATCAGGTATAAATAAAAAGTTAAAATTAAGGGAGGGAAATTCAAACTTACAAAACGCGTCACTATTGACGAAAAATGTGTCGTTGATGGTCACACCATCGGATTTATCGCCGTTGAAATTCATACTGTGTTAGTGGTGTTTATAAGAAAAATTGTTTAAACAGAATTCATGTACACACATCAAAAGTGTCTAGGGATCAACATATGTGTCTACGGATCAACATATGTGTCTAGGGATCAACATATGTGTCTAGGGATCAACATATATTTTTGCAATAACTTTTCTCCTGATTGATATTAATTAAAATTTTCTTTAAGGATTCATCAAATAAAGTGTTTTCGTTTGTCACAGTAACGATAAACCAAGTCACCTTTGCATTAATAAGGAAATTTGCCATTTTCCTAATAAAAGGATTTTTGACATTTGAACCACTAACATTAAAGTTCGAAAAAAAGACTGAAATAACAGTTTTCTTAAAAAATTTATTAGGTAACTTAAACAATTAATAATCCGTGTTTCTACCGCTAACACTAACTCAAGAACATCGGTTTGGCATACTCAAAATGAGTTCATCCAAATCACGCTGTGGAATGGCCGCCCATGTTCGTTGCAACAACAAAAAAAAGGTCTTCTTGCTACTGGACACCCTCCATATTCGGCAGAGCTCTTCTCTGTAGCATATCCCATGCATGCTCAATCTGGTTCAAGTCTGGCGACTGAGCAGGCCAGGGCCAAAGCCACATCTCAATCTCAAGAAATCCGCATAAAAATGCTTGATCCCTAGACACTTTTGATGTGTGTACATGAATTCTGTTTAAACAATTTTACTTACAAACACCACTAACACAGTATGAATTTCAACGGCGATAAATCCGATGGTGTGACCATCAACGACACATTTTTCGTCAATAGTGACGCGTTTTGTAAGTTTGAATTTCCCTCCCTTAATTTTAACTTTTTATTTATACCTGATGACATTATTTCTACCTTATGTAATGATTTTTTAGGTAGCTTCCTATTGCACTGAGTGTTATGGGGTCGATCCGGAAATTTTTGTTCTGAGTCTAAATAAATATTCTTTGTGACCGTTTCACTCATGTATATAAACCCCCGTGAACTAGGATTTATTTCTACAGCGAGACTTATCGTTTTCACTAAAATCTTATTTCCTATATCCACCAACTAATGATACAAGTATGTATTGCATTACTAAATACGCTACTCGTAATTTTAAAAGGAAAATTTTGTTCTTCTATCAATATCTATATCTATCTACCAATGTATGTATGTCATTGTCACATACATTTGTAAACAACAAACATTATTAAATTATGAAAATAATTTGTTTACGTAAAAATGAATCTTCTTTAACATTGCCACGGCATTCGAGAACTATCTTTATATAGGTTTGATGTCCTTCAGTGCTTCAGAAATAAACAAATTACTGTAATTTATTCTACAATCGTAGCTTCTTGTATTTACTTTGTAGATTAGAATGTGGTTATTACTCGCACACATGTTATAAGCACGTCAACAAACAAATTATCCATTTATAATATCTATGTTGTCCATTTGTATCTTGGTGGCTTCCAGACACAAATAAAACACAGTAGTGGTCGCCCAGAGGTCGAAATTCAACCATTTCTTTTCAGCTTTTTGCAATCCTCCTCAATATAAACTTTAACGGTGCCAAATTTCTTACCAAGTTCGCATAATTTTTGTAAAAAGGGGTACAAATTATGTTACATGTGTTAATATATAGCTTCTTTGAGTGCAATCTAACAGAGACAACGTAAACTACGGAGTATCTGCTAATCCTTTATCGCGCAATGTAAGTTCTCCCGTCGTTTAGTGCTGGGACCTTTTTTTTGAGAAAATACAACATCAACCGTTAGACTATATCGCTCAATGTATGATCACCTCGCCTGGTCCGAGGATCCCCAACTTGTGTTGGAACAACAGAAACAATACCCCTGTAAGCGTTTCGTCAGAAATCTTAAAAGATGTTCGAACTGTTGCGTAAGATGATAAAAACGTACGAAGAATACAATCTTCTACCGGCATCGCTTCAGCAGTACCGACGGAGATCGACGATAGAGGCCCTACTGTTTTTGTTGGTTTAACCTTAACCTTAAAATGATATAATTGAAAAGTAAACTACACGTTTCAAACCACCTGGTGTGATGTTACAGATGATATCCTTATCAGTACGCTTAATTAGCACCTTCCGATATTAACTTTAGAAATTAGAACAAAATGTAAAAATCTATAAATGGATGATCCCCAATTGAATAAACTGTTTTATTAACAAGTTTACATAGTCACTCAATATTCTGCCATCGAGTGATTTCGTGATAAGGGACGAAAGTATGTTACTGGATGCCTGAAAAGCGCTCGCTATTTTATTTTGGTGTTTTCTTAAATCAATCGACGTTTGATTTCAGCTCCATGTCATTATAATATTGTATTGTCACGCTGTATACATATGCTTGCAAAATTTCAGCAAAATCGGTTGAAGATATCTGCTTCAAAATTGAGTTGCAAGATTCCACCCGAACATACAAGCATACATAGGTACATACATAGCAAGTTAATAAAAGCTTGTAACATATATATTTATATAATCTGAAACTCGGAAACGGCTCCTAAGATTTTCATGAAATTTGGTATGCAGGGGGTTTTGGGGACGATAAATCGATCTAGCTAGAATTCATTTTAAGAAAATTTACCAAAAAAAAAACACAGCAAAAAAAAAAAAAAAACATGACTTTTTCTTATACATCTTTAATACACAGACATCGATATCTTACAATTTTATTATATGTATAGATATATTACTATATACAACATACTCGGCTCCTTAGCGCGATGTTGTACTAAACCGTCCTCGATAAATGGGATTTCCAGTACTAATATTTTCAATGCGAAACAGTAGTTCCAGATATTAGCGCGTTTAACCAAACAAAAAGCACAGACAAAGTTAGCTTTTTTGGCTAATATTGCTGTTGGCGTTGATGACGCAAATCACCAAAAAACATTTTATAAACGGAAGAGATAGTTAGTAAAAAAGACAGTCCCACCTCCAATAGTCATTAGTAATTATAAAATGCTCTGCAATATTTATTCCTGTACATTAAAAACTTACTTCAACAAAACTAAATCAAAATTCTTTCAAAAGCGAAATCCACATGAATACATCAAAGTCCACATTTCGGCGCACATAACGAAGCGTCATGTTCAAAAAACAAATTTAATTAAAGCATTCAAGTTGTGACGGTAGCAGGGAGCACAAAAACACGAGATCTCATGAAACACGCGCTAACAACGCCAGATACGTTTTAATTAAACGACCAGGATTTCTGTAACCCGTTTATGGTTTTTTTTTTATTTGTCTAAAATCTTGTAAGGTCGGTATTTGGCAGGTTGCGATTCGATGTACGGTCAGCAATTCAAAGTTACTACTATTTAATTATCATAAAAGACAGTCATTTTCCTTACTTAACAACATGTATTTAATATATTGTTGCTTGAAAGAAAAATAAATAAATATTAAAAAGCAAGTGATATTTTTATTAATTTTCTACTTATTTAATAACTCTATGCATTAAAGTACAATGGCGAACTTAATGCACTGGGTCTACCGTGGGGTGGTGTGGAAATGAATGAAAATGTGCATTACACTTCAGTTAAAAATTTTAAGTAGACAAGAAATAATATAAATATATATATACAAATACATACAGGGTTACATAGATACTATACATACATGCTAACGTGCTAGTTAAGAATGGAGTATGAATAAATTTAGAGAGTAGAGAAAAATGAGTACCAGTCGTAAAAAAACTCCTTTTTAAAGAAAAGTGAATAAAGGTTTGGAGGGATTGCAAGTAATAAAGAAGATTATAAATCTGGGCTTTTCCTAATTACATAACGACCTCAAAATCTTACGTCAGGAGCTGTTAAAACCACAGTCGACGTCATTAATGTGCCGCAGTAAGCGACATCGCCCTTTAATTACAGACCTCCTTAGAAACACATGCTCAGACACATTAGGTGTTCACGGAATTAATTGTTACAATAGGAACGGCCTTAATTACTTTCTATTCTCTATTAAATGTGTATAATTTATCTCTTACGCACTTTCAATGTGTATAGAAGATAAATATACGTAGTAAATTGCGTTGTCATTGCTGACGCTACTAAAACTCGATAAAGGATATTTCTTTATTTCAAGGAAGTTTATTGAAATGTAGATAATTCAGACGGGTAGATTGCTGATAATGTCCAGATTTTATTGGTTAGTTTAATTAACTAAACTTACACCGTCCCTTTCTTTGACTGTTGGAGCTAATTTATGGCAGAAAAAACCTCACATTGTCTTTGCTTAAGGCACAAGTTGAGATTATATTAGATACACTAGCTTTCACATTTTTTTTATGATATAGGGGGCAAACGAGCAGACGTATCGCCAGATGGTAAGCGATTACCGCCGCCCAAGAACACCCGCAACACCAGAGGCATCACAAGTGCGCTGCCGGCCTTTTAAGAAGGAGTACGCTCTTTTCTTGAAGGTTTGAAGGTCGTATTGGTCCGGGAATACCGCAGGCGACAGTTCATTCCACAGTTTTGTTGTGCGAGACAGAAAGTTTCTGGAAAAGCGCACAGTCGTGGACTGCCAACCATCTAGATGATGGGGATGAAACTTCTGTCGCGTAGGACGATGGCGGAAAGAGGCGGCAGGAATCAGTCCGAACAATTCCTCGGAGCACTCCCCATCACATTCACATCACATCATAATATATGGTAAATAATCAAATTATATAACAACTAGCTGATGCCTGCGGCTCCGCCTGCGTTTATGTCGGTTATCGCTGCAAATAGTAGCCTATGTGTTATTCTAATGTATAAGCTATTTCACTGTAAAGTTTCATCCACATCCGTTCAGTAGTTTTTGCGTGGAAGAGTAACAAACATCCATACTTACAAACTTTCGCGTTTATAATATTAGTAGGATTATCCTACGCCATGTGTAGACAGGTAAATACAAATTATATGACATGTCATGTCTATTTACAAGGTACATATATACACAGGTATGCACGCATGCACGCATGCATGCATTCATGCCCGCACAAATAATCATTTAATCCATTGTAAAATTTGCACGAGATCATTGTTAACTTAATAATATAATTATGTATGTAATGTTTGCATGACATGTCATCAAACAGTAGGTCTTCAGATGAACAAGAAAAAGTTTTAAAACTACAACGTATTTTTTATAAAATTGATATGACCTATGTTACCCGCACTATTAGTACGAATCTATTGAGACTTCATTCATCGAAATCAGTAGTATATGGAAGATACAAATATAGATAAACTTCTAAAACCTTTGATATTAGTTCCGCCGTAGTCATCTAAAAACTAATAGGTATAGAGATTCTTCGCATTCATTCTTTCAGAAACACCATCAGGTTTTAAACATAAAATAAATTGCAAATCTCCCAAACTCACTACTGTTATAAGCCGTCCCTACATTATTAAAATACGAGTTCCGGCCCTCAACCCTTCGCATAATTTAATTTACATAGTACATTTCAGAAGGAGTGCTATTCGAGGATAAAGCGCTTATGTGATAGAAATTTATAACAGAATTACTAAATGAATACAGAGCTTAAGTTGTATTAAATATGTTTCTTCGTTCTGTAAATCATAACCGGTATAAATAGCCCGTTGCTATACACTGCTGGACATAGGTCATCTTCCAAGGCATACCACAGAGCCCGGTGTGCTACTTTTTAGGGTTCCGTGCCAAAGGCAAAAAACGGAACCCTTATAGATTCGTCATGTCTGTCTGTCCGTCCGTATTTCACAGCCACTTTTCTCCGGAACTATAAGGACTATAATGTTGAAACTTGGTAAGAAGATGTATTCTGTGAACCGCATTAAGATTTTCACACAAAAATAGAAAAAAAACAATAACTTTTGGGGGTCCCCATACTTGGAACTGAAACTAAAAAATTTTTTTTTCATCAAACCCTACCGTGTGGGGTATTTATGGATAGGTCTTTAAAAATGATATTGTAGTTTCTAATATCATTTTTTTCTTAACTGAATAGTTTGAGCGAGAGACACTTCCAAAGTGGTAAAATGTGTCCCCCCCCCTGTAACTTCTAAAATAAGAGAATGATAAAACTAAACAAAATATATGATGTACATTACCATGCAAACTTCCACCGAAAATTGGTTTGAACGAGATCTAGTGAGTAGTTTTTTTTTAATACGTCATAAATCGTAAACGGCTAAAAAATTACACTATTATTAAAATATCGATCAAAGTTACAACGAACTACAAGAACTTTTATATTATGTTACTTACTGCTTCGGAACCCTTCATGGGCGAGTCCGACTCGCACTTGGCCGCTTTTTGTATCAACTCGCTGTCGCCCCTGTACATTAATCGTCCCATCATATGGCGAGAGGGCGCCTCACACTACGCCTGACAACACATCACCACGCTACAGAATACGCTTACTCCAGCGGTTCTATGTATGAAAAAGATTTAGTTATATGCTTCATGAGGTACCCAGAGGTCTTTTACTTACCCGTTTCATGGTATCAATTTAGTTTCGCTTTATAGTGAGCGAGATTATAGCGGCTTTTCGAAACTGTTTTTGACTGTCTTGTTCATCTTGTGCTTAATAATTTTCACTGCGAAACTAGAGGTCGTGTATTTGATTATCACCCAAGTTAATTTATTGTGTGACAACTACAATCATCATCAGTCTATTGCAGTTCAGAGCTGGCTTCTCCTCGATCGTTTGTTCTCAGTTGTACTTTGAAATGTTTATTTATCAGCAGTGTGGTAACTGGTAACCATAGTAGTGTATTAGGCCAAGACCGTGGGAGAGCCATGCTTCGGCATGAATGGGCCGGCTCGACCGGAGTGATACCATGGCCTCACAGAAAACCGGTGTGAAATAGTGCTTGCGCTGTGTTTCACCGAGTGAGTCAGGATACTGAAGGCCCATAACCCAATCCCCCAACCCCTATCTCCCCCCCATCCCCAAAATGCCGGCAAGGCACTTGTGACGCTTCTGGTGTTGCAGGTGTCCATGGGCGGCGGTAATCGCTTCCCATCAGGCGATACGTCTGTTCGTTTGACCGCCTATTACATAAAAAAATAGACCTTTCTCAGGAGAAGGGGATGTCTAGCAGTGGACTTTTAAAAGCTTTTGGTGATGATGGTAACCAAAGTCCAGGCTCTGAGCTGCTTTGGGATGAAATTGCTATTAATAAGTGTTTTACCGCCATACTAAGAAAGAAATTCCCAGTTGCAAGAATCTGACATCGTCAATAAAACCCGTAGTTATTATTAATAATAGAATTCAATTTGAATCCGGTTCTTTTCAATTCTCAAATCTGCCACTTACATTTTATCCGGCAGACAGGAAATAATCCGGATACTCGCAGTCATAAGTCACGCTTGTGAAAGAATCATAATTGAATTGCATGGATATGTAGTACAACGGTAGAACACAGTAATTGGAAATGGAATCAAGACTGGTGAATTGAGGTATTATATACTCAGCATTTAATACATTGGGATGAGTATTAGGTAAAAGAAACAATTCTAATTATATCTATACTAGTATTATTCTTATTTGAGTTTGTTTGTCTGGTTGGATAAACGCCCTAATCGTTACTAATTCGAATCGAAAAAATATTTTACTGTCTGCTAGCTAGTCCATTCAAGAGCGATCGTGTATCTAAGTTGTGATGTCTTGTTATTTTTAGGTCAAGTTGTAAACGTAGATCTATACTTCTATACTAATATTATAAACGCGAAAGTTTGTAAGTATGGATGTATGGATGGATGTTTGTTACTCTTTTACGCAAAAACCACTGATCGGATTTGAATGAAACTTTACAGTAACATAGCTTATATATCAGAATAACACAAAGGCTACTATTTGCCGCGATAACCGACATACACGCGGGCGGAGCCGCGGGCCACAACTAGTATAAAATAAATTAAGGCCGAGATTTAAAATACCATTATTTTAAGGCCTAAGATTGAATATTTGGAAATCCAGAAAGAGTTAAAAGGTGTTCTAGAGAGTTTAATCAAAAATGATATTTTTCAGCTTCTAACACTCGTCAACATGACGCATAGTCATAGTCACCACCTCACTGAGGTAGTACTGGTCGCGTTTTTAACATGCAAAAATGTTTTTATATATATTATAGCCTAGGTATAAACAGGCAAGCACGTCACCTCTTAAAAGTAATTTTCCATGGACAACTTCAATTCAAAAGACAAAAGAGCGATATTGTACCTCTTTAGACTTCGGATAACTTCGCTTATTCGATGAAATGCACGAAAAGGTTCTAGCTTTCTTGCCTTTTACTTATTGACCGAACTACGCTGGTAGTCTTTCAGGCTACTGCGAGCCAGCCGGCCCCATATGAGCTGAACATGGTCCCATACGACGTAATGAAAGATTAATAATTATGATAAATGTAAAATACCACTCACACGTATTACAAATACTCTGTATTATTCTCTGAATATTAGCCATTCTTTATGGAAAAATATGACAATAACGATGTCCCCTACACACACATTATCTGAAAATGACAGGAAAAGTGATAAAAAATTAGATATGCCTACATTGCAAATTACACAAAATTCTTTTTTATTTTTTTGACAATTCCCGCATTAGGAATATACATCCTGTGTCACGGGGGACTTTACAGACATACATGACGGACACAACGAACATCCATCCATGGTAAATAAATAATATATAGATGCTTTGTAACAATGAGATGAATACATTGTTGTTAAGGACGAGGTGAAAACAGATAAAACGTGTTAAAAATACGGTAATATATTGTAAATAGTTTATTTACATTTAAGATGATGACGATGAAGATGTCTTTTATTGCTTGTGTTGCTAATTTTTTACTGATTACTAATACTAAATGCGGACACCGTCGTGTGACGAGCCTGATTAATTGTTCTCTTTAAGTGTATTTGTAACTATGTTTTTTTATGACCCTGCTAAAATGACTCTACTCTGCCTCATGGAAAGCATAAGCAGAATCCAAGTGTGGTGATCACTATACTCAGTGCGACTGCAGACAATGCAACAATGCAGCACGGGGGCCCACACTATGACGGCCTAGTGATGCTTCTGCATCATTGGGCCTCCGGTCTCGCACTCACCAACGAAACACGCCATCACGAACGCTGTTATTACGTTGATTTTCTGTGCCAGAGTAGTACCGCCCCGGTCGAGCCGGCCCGTTCGTGCTGAAATCAGCGAGGCTCTACTACCTGTATATTAATATAGCCTGTATATTATAGACCCGGCCCAGCTTCGCACAGAAGATTTCGAAATTCTTGGTTTTCCTCTACTATGATATGCATGTATAACACATATAAACATTCCTCTTAAATCGCTCTATTTATTGCTGAAAAGTATTTCAAGTTACTTTATTCATTCAGTTGCAGTTTAAAGTTTATACAATTTTTATGACTAAGTATGTGTAGAGAGAAAACACTCTCGCTCAATAATTTACACCCATCGAACTTTTGTTTGACAAATATGTACAAAGCTAATCATATTATATTCACACATTTCTAGATACAGGTAAAAGTTACACTTATCAAAAAAATGAGTGTGGGTAATAAATAAAAAAAGTTTGCAATTTCGAAATACACACAACTTTACAATTTTAGTAAAATATAGGTATAGATATTATATACTAACTTTCAAAATCTCAATAATTAAAATACCCTAAATAAATAACATATAACTACGTAATTAAGGGTAATGATGCAGAAGCATCACTTGCCCGCCATGGTGTGTGTCACCATGCTATATTTTCTGCATTCGCAGTATGGTGACCACCATTCTTGGATTCTGCTTATGCTTTCCATCAGGCAGAGAAGAGTCATTTTGGCAGGGCTAAACATTAAAAAAATACTGAAACATTAAAATGAGACAACATTGACAAGCTTATTATTAAGTGCCCAATAAACAATATATTAACTACAATAATGCCATGAGCTATAATTTGTTCAAAGAATATTCACGGTACTACAATCACGGTAATATTATCTAACTACAGTCATTATGTTGTCGGATTAAGAATGCTTATTGTCACCACCCACCTATTCATCCCTTGCGTGTGGTAAGAGCCGACTGGGTGTAAACTACTCATTACAACAGCTTATATATACCAACCTATGCCAACCCGTCTGGCCAGTGTGGCATAGTTGGCCAAAACCCCCTTTCTAAGTCCACTGCTGGGACTCTGTCCCAGCAGTGGACTTAAGGATGTTAAAGTGAAGTCTAATTTTAATGTTTAAAAATATGTTGTTGAACCTCACACTGACCGTTGAAACTGGAACATTTAAACCAACGGTTTAGCTATAATACATCAACGTTATATTTCCCGACATACATCAAACGCTACAAAACCGTACAGTATTCATTTGCTTGTGAATGAGAAACTTTTAGACTATTCAGAATTTACTACTGGGTTCAGTTGCACACGTCCATATAAACATTGCATAGCAATATTATGAAATAAGAACCTACTTTTTTAGGAGAGGCCAATGTCAGTGGGCGGAAGATGACCAGACTCTGACAAACATACTCATAAACCTCTAAATACATTTATATTAGGTAGAGACAACTGAGTACAAGCACAGTCACCGTACTCGTCACATAATTACTTGTCCTTTTTAGGAGAGACCTGTGTTTAGCAGTGGACGGAAGATAACCAGACGCCTAACAAACATACTCATAAACCTTTAAATACTTTGATATTAGGTATAGACAACTGAGTGAGAGCACAATCATCGTACTCGTCACATAATTACTTGTCCTTTTTAGGAGAGACCTGTGTTTAGCAGTGGACGGAAGATAACCAGACGCCTAACAAACATACTCATAAACCTTTAAATACTTTGATATTAGGTATAGACAACTGAGTGAGAGCACAATCATCGTACTCGTCACATAATTACTTGTCTTGAATGAGACTCGACATCTGGTTAAGCAGTTAGGATCATTCAACCTGAAATATATTTTGAAATAATTTTAATAAATATTTATATTTGCAAGGAGATAAAATCGACAAAGGAAGTGTAACTCGTTTAACGAACAGAAGGGGACCTCCAGACGAGGTCACTGATTGTTATAAATACTGTCGTTGTTCTTTAAAGGATGAACGGTTTTATTCACGTGTGACTGTGTATTGAAGGATGAAGGTCGCCACATCCCTTGAAAGAGAACCACCATCAAAACCAGTCGAGTAACTTTACAACACACGTATGTAAAACCGATGCGAACATTTGGCTAAATGTTAATTATTCAACCGTCCCAAAACTGCCGAATAGATCTGGCTGAAATTAAACAAAGAGTTAAATGATAGTCCAAAATAACACGAAGGAAAACTCGACTAACAAAATCATGCTACGGATAAAAGATGATTGTTAACGTTGCTAATTTAATTGTTGTTTAAAATCACCCGCTCAACTTAAAAGAATTTCAAAGAGCCATTGATACTTAGTACGTAGATTACTTTTGACACGAAATACAACGCGCTTCAAAACTCGTTTTTATTTGTATTATACAGTCAAAATGCGCCAGCCACAGCTAAGCGTGTTACTTCACAGATAGACTATATATAATTTAGAATAATTATTAATTTGCTTGGTTTATAACCGAGAAAATGAAGCATGCGACAAAGGATAGCAGGAACGGCATTAATTAAAATAATAATTTAAGTCATGCCACTCAGAAAGGAAAATAAAGGCCTCATAATGAAGCATTTTTCAAAGGCGGTGACAAATCTTTTCAAACAAATAATCCTGAGATTGATGTTTAAAGATAGTGGCCTTTAAAAGGCAGTGAATAAAAATAACCAACTTGTTTCTTTTGGTAGGAATATTCAAATTATAATACAATATTCAGAATTTAATCACGGAATCAGAATGAAGGTATTTTTTTATGTATGAGCCTGCCAAAATGACTCTAGTCTGCCTGATGGAAAGCATAAGCCGAATCCAAAGTGGTGGTCACCATACTCATTGCGAGTGCAGACAATGCAACAATGCAGCATGGTGACCCACACCATGACTGCCTAATGATGTTTCTGCATCATTGGGCCTTTACTGACGTTTAAGGTATTGTAACTTCTAATACTGTTAAGAATATCATAAGTGTATTGTTATTATTATGTGTTGTTTATGCATAAAAGAAGTAACGAATTATTTAAAAATAAAAACCTGACTGCGTCAATACCTGCCATCTTTATTAAATTCATTGAAGAACTGAAAATAGAAGATTTATTTTAATTTAGTTCTTTTTTAATTTTGATGTATCCAGTGTCACTCTCACGACTAAGTCGAATCTATTGACACCACTCACATAAAAATACGACAAGCCGTTTAGGCTCTAGGGCGTACATTTATACACTCGAAAAACATAATCCTCCTTCTTTCGCAGTCGCGTCATTATGTATGTGATCAAATTCATAAGTTTATCAGCAGCCTAGTTTTCACTATACATGATTTACATTGCCTGGGATAAGACCGTCGCATTTGATGCATAAAGCTTCATACATATACTTTCAAGTTTATCCCCAAAGGGTTACGTAATAGGAAACTCTAAGCTCTAAGATAGGTAAAATTACAGATCAATCGAATTAAAAAGCTATTCAAAATACTCTGGACATTTGTGAAGGACCCTGAGCGCTATTGAAGAGCAATATAAATGTTAATCCCAGTTCTTTAGCTCTAGGGAGGCAATTAGTCAAATTGAATGCCGTTCTTCACGTAGCGAGGACTTTGAAAGTTAGAGAATACGAAAATTTGACGAAATTAAACATTGTTAAAAGTAAATCATACTGACGACGGCTTGGACTAGAGTTTCTACAGACGAATTGGATAATTAAATGATGGGAAAAATTAAAAAAAACCCGGCAAAGTGCAAGTCGGACTCGCGCACGAAGGGTTCCATATAATGTAAAAACGGCAATAAACATGTCTATTGTATTTTTAAATATACATTTACATAAAAAATAAATTTATTTACAAAAAAATAAATGTATTTATATCAGTTGTTTAATACCCATATTACAAGCTATGCTTAATTTGGGACTAGATAGCCATGTCTGAAAAAAACTATAATTTGCTTACTAAGACTCACACCTTACACCATGAAGAATATTATGCCCACGAGAATTTCCTATGAATGTTAGAAATTAATCAACAAGTCACAAGATAAACATCATTCAAACCTAATAATGTTTGCTCAGATACAACCCTAATCAAACATCTCAAAATAACTAAGAGGCTTATTCCCAGCCAGCATTTTTGTATGATAATAAATACAGGATTTTTCCGCAGCCGAAAGCCCAATCGTGCATACTTGAGCCATAAATTTCACGTCCATCCATGTGGAAATGAGATACACAATTGCGTTTTTTTTTATTAAAACGTAACCGAATTAATAGCGTCTATTTTAAGGATTTGAATAGCTTGGTATTGGATAGTGCCGATTTATACATCTGTGGTTATTAGAATATTTTTCTATGCACTGACTGTTTGACCAGTCCGTGTGGTAAAAGATAAAGAATTCGTATTGTCACCACCCCTATTCATCTTGTGGGTGACGTAAGAGTCGAGTAAGGGAGAAAAACTACGCAGGAAAAAATCACTGCAAAGAGACCTGGTATAATCATTTGGACCAGGTAGATAAAAATCCCACCTCTTGAATCGTGATCATAATAATATTACAAATCGTCCGTGTGGTGACGCCTCTGGTGTTGCGGGTGTCCATGGGCGGCGGTAATCGCGTACCATCAGGCGATACGTCTGCTCGTTTGTCCCCTATTCAATAAAAAAAAACAGTTGTGTCGTAAAACTCGGAAGCGTAATTTATTTAGCGATTTGTTTTTTATGGTTATCTGGCCCGCTAGTTTGGTTTGCGATGGTTTGTTTGTTATGGTCTGATTAGTAGGGGGGCTGTGGCTTACAAAATATGGGCCGGCTTGATCGGAGTGTGCTGTGTGTAAGTGATAAGGTCTAAGGTCAATGCAACTTATGTCTCTTTAGCTCCCTGTCACTTACCACTTACAGGTATCCATTACCTATTTCATAAATAAAATAACGTTGCAGTTAATCTTCAATTAAAAGTTTTGATGAGTTATGGTGGTTATATTCATTGTTGATTTTATTAGCTATTATATCATTCGATTTACTGCATTCCGAAACATTGTTTTATCAATGACATTTCTTCGTAGGAATGTGTTAATTAATTAGGATATCTTTATGTTAATAAACCGTATTATTCGATAAAAATGCAAATTCCAATTTACTGAAGGCGACAGCGAACAACCTACTTAGGAAGTCTGCTGCTTCTCTTTTGCCTATCGGTCTAACACTACCTGTCGAGGCCCGTCGTTTTAGTGCGATCAGGCCTTTCAACAACAACATCTAATGTGACACCAGTGGTCCGAATCTCTGGTGGCCCGCGACGACTCTTTTATTTATGTACTAGCTGACCCACGCAACGTCGTTTACGTCTCCTATTGCCCGTAGCGTAATAATTTTCCCCCGTTTTTGTAACATTCTTCATTGATGCGCCGCTCCTATTGGTCTTAGCGTTATGATATATAGCCTATATAGCCTTCCTCGATAAATGGGCTATCTAACACTGAAATAATTTTTTAAATCGGACTAGTAGTTCTTGAGATTAGCGCGTTCAAACAAACAAACTCTTCAGCTTCATATATTACTAGCTTTTACACGCGGCTACGTTTACGCAGACTTTCTTCCCTTGATTTATCCCCTTAGGTGTGGAATTTCAAATATTCCTTTCATAGTGCTCACTTACCATATATAAAGAACCTACATGCAAAACTTCAGGATTCTAGCTTCAGCGGTTTGGGCTGTGCGTTGATCTCTGGGTATATCAGTCAGTCAGTCAGTCACCTTCCTCTTTTATATATATAGACCAGCTGAACCCCGCGGTGTTACCCGCGGTACAATAACAACCGCGGTTAACTTACGCCACGGGACAAAGTAAAAAAAAAACTATGTAAAAAGTATCTATACCTATACGGCTATACCGACATCAAAAAAAGCTATTAAATTGTACAGTCTAACATATAATATTTAAATTGATATTTGTTTAAGCTAAGGCCTTATGGGACTGGCATACCATAATAGAGTAAAAGGCCCTTAAAAAAATCCTATGTCCCTCTCCTGGTTCTAAGCTACCTCCCCACCAATTTTCAGTCATATCAGTTCAGCCGTTCTTGAGTTATAAATAGTGTAACTAACACGACTTTCTTTTATATATATAGATATACCACTTTGCCCACTACGTAAGTACCGTAAAAGGTGAACACAATACAGTACAAGTTTATTCATACAACTAAAACACTGATCCGATGCGACGTTAGCTGGAATACTGTACCCGATCTTTGTCTTCGGTGTCCCTTCCCACCGTGGGAAGTAAGGTACTCTAATAGTAATGGTATATTTCTTCAAATTTAAATGTAATCAAACGAAAATCATACTATCCCAAAAACACATAGATCGGTATATAAATGGCGGAGTTTTGAGATAACAAATAAAACAAAATCCTACATTTTTTTTTTGAAGCAGTTGAAGATACAGAAAATACACACTGTCTTATTGTTGCTTAGAACATATTCAAGTTAAACGACTATGCATGAGGAACACTTTGAAGAATCAGTACGACATTAGCTAGCATTTGTATGGACATGAATATAATTTTAACGATTTAGTGGTATTTTTTTAAAACTTTGTTAACAATCTGAATAATAATAAATAGAAATAGAATAGAAATAGAAATATTTCAGACATCTAACACACAACGCCATCTAGTCCCAAGCCAAGCAGAGCTTGTGTTATGGATACTAGACAACTGATACAAATACATATAATACTTTTTTTTTTGTAAATACATACATATTATACATAGAAAACAACCAAACTCCGAAACAAATATTTGTAGATTATACAAACACTTGGTCCGACCCGGGAATCGAACCCGAGACCTCATGATCAGCAGTCGCACACGCCAACCGCGAGACCAACGAGGCAGTCGCTACGAATAAGATGCCGCACGAAATTAAGAAGCCAAGATAATTATATCCAACGGGTTTTTAACGGACTTCAAAAAAGGGGGAGGTTCTCAATTCGACCGTATAATTGATTTATTTTTTATGTGTTTGCAGATATTTATGAACCGATTTTGATGATTCTTTTTAAGGGAAAGAAGATATCCCAACAGCGGTACCATGATAAGGACACTAAGGTCTGATGATGGCATACACATTTTAACAAAAACAAAAACCTTGAAGTCGGTTTTTGTTTTTGTTAAAATTGTTGAAGATATATCACCTTCATGGTCTTATGAATTACGAACATCTTTTCAGTTTGAATATATTTAAGAATATGTCACTTATATTCCTATGTCTGCTTGAAGTGTTTGTGTTTTTATAAAGGTATAATTTTATTAATATATTCTGTATTTCCAAGTTACCACTGTGTATAATTCTCTGTAATAATCCTCCCCAACAAGGGTTATGGCCCCAGAACCCAGGATGAATGGAAAACAGAAATAAAGTAAAATATTACGAAAATATAAAAACAACAAAATGTCGAACGTACGTGTGGAGCTACTAGTAGGCGACAACTACGATAGTGGGAAGATTCAAGTAGAGGCGTTGTTGATAAAAAACGACTACTGGGAATATGTGACCGGTGAGAAGCCAAAGCCAACGGATGAGGCCAGTGTGTTGATATGGGAGACTGCGGATAGAAAAGCCAAGCCTGAACTCGTACTGGCCATGGATTCGAGTGTGGTACGTCATGTTAGAAGGGTGACTACTGCAAGTGAGCTGTGGCGTAAGTTGGAAAGATTGTTCGCGTCAAGAGGTCCCGCGAAAAAGGCGACCTTGATGAAAAGGCTTATGTTAAAGAAGATGAGCGAAAATGAAAAAGTAAGCGAACATCTTGACTCATTTTTTGAGGCCGTCGATAAACTCGATGAAATGAATATCAAAATTCATGACGATTTATTAGCTATAATGCTATTATATAGTTTGCCAGCAAGTTACGAAAACTTCAGATGTGCAATCGAATCGAGGGACGAGCTTCCAACACCGGAACAGTTGAGAGTGAAAATCGTCGAAGAATAAATTTCGATTGGAAATAACTCAAAAGTCGAAAGTATGGAAGGTGCTATGTATGTAAACAAATACGTAGAACCCAAGAAGGGACAGAAGACTGGACAAAAGGACAAATTTAAGTTTAAATGCTTTATATGCCATAAATTTGGACATAAGGCTTCGGAATGCAAGAAGAAGGAGAGTACTTCCGAAACTAGATTAGTAGAGTCATGTGCTAGTGAAAAGTGTGTTGAAGCTTTAACCTCTGTTACAGTTTCAGATGAGTGCCGTGCTGTTGATATCAAACGCCGACACGAATGGCTGTTTGATAGCGGCTGCACTTCTCATATGTGCAATGACGGGACCAGGTTTGATGAGGTGCTGCCATCGAGTCAAGTATTAAAATTAGCCACTGAATCTTTGTCGTCCGTGCAAGGTAAAGGTACTGTTAAGATATTAGCATGTAACAATGATGGTACGCGTAAAATTGAATCCCAAGATACGTAATAGTCTCATTTCGATCGCCAAACTCACTGAACGAGGCTGCGAGGTTATCTTTAAGCGAAATAAAGCCTACGCTGTGAAAAATGGTGAGGTTAAGCTAACTGCTGATAGGCGAGGGGATTTATATTACTTGAGGGAGCTAGATGCCTCGGCATCGATAGTATCAGGGAATTATGTCGATTCGTATGAATGGCATGAGCGTATGGGACATTTAAATGCTAGAGATCTTATGAATGTACTGAAGAAATCTGGAATTAACCTATCCAAGGTTGATAGTAACTTGCAGGATTGTGACGTGTGCGCTAAGGGTAAGATGGTGTCGTTGCCTTTTGAGAAGTCCAGGGAGCCCTGTAGTGAGAAATTGGGGATCATCTATTCTGATGTGGTAGGCCCTATGAGAGTTCAATCGAACGGAGGTAATAAATACTTCGTAACTTTTATCGACGACCATACTCGTTGGTGTGAAGTATTTATGATTAAAAATAAAAATGACGTATTGTCAAAATTTAAATTTTTAAAATTTTTTAATGTTTAAAATTTAAAAATTTAAAAAAAAAATTAAATTCTAAAATGTTTAAATGTCAGGTTGAAAATCTGACGGGCAGAAAAATCAAAACATTTCAAAGTGACAATGGTACGGAATTTAAAAGTAAAGATTTTGATGAATTTTTACAACAAAATGGAATTAAGAGACGTTTTACTACACCCTACACGCCGCAGAGTAATGGAGTTGCAGAACGTAAAAACAGAACGCTCCTGGAAACGGCGCGTTGTATGTTGATATCTGTGGGACTGCCTTCGAGTTTTTGGGCAGAAGCAATTGCAACTGCATGTTACATTCGTAACAGATGTCCAACAAAAAGTCTGAAGGGGAAAACTCCGTATGAAAAATGGTTCAATAAGCCTGTGAACGTAAGTTACCTAAAAGCTTTTGGTACAAAAGTTCATGTCTTAGATAAGGAGCCAGGTAAAGATAAATTTGCGTTACGCTCTATTGTTGGCTATTTTGTAGGTTATCCAGAAGAAGCTGTTGGTTACAAGCTATGGATACCGGAGCGGAGAAAGTTCATCGTGTCCAGGGATGTAAGATTTCAGGAAGGAAAGTATTTTGAAACTAAAAGTGAAGTCTCGGATCAATCACTTCTTGATTCACAATGTGAGGAGAATGTTGTGAGGAAGAGTATCGAGGTCGAAATTCCATTGGAAAGTCCATCAAATGTACCGACTCGTCAGAGTGAAGGAAGTCAATCCATTGTGTCAGCAAGTCAAGTACCGAGTTCGTCGAGTACGCCTTGTACAATTAAGGAACCGTATACAATGAGAGATTTCAACGAAGTTCAGAACTTATCAGGACCATCGCATGAGGTACCAAGTACAGTAAGTACGAAAAGTGCTGAGAATGAGGAGAATGTAACTACTCTGAAGAGAGGGCCTGGTAGACCGAGAATTGAAAGAGGGTACATAGGTCGACCTCGTAAAATTTACAACATGCTCGAAGTTCAACAAAATAGAGAAAATGAATCATCCACGATGGACGAAGATGACTTCGTGGACGCTGATGTTTTTGCAGGAGCTATTGAAACTTCATTGAAGGATGCTTTGCCTAGTGACGAAAAGAGTCAATGGGAAGAAGCGATTTTATCAGAAATTCGGAGCCTAGTGAAAAACGACACATGGAAAATCGTAAGGAAACCAATTGATCGTAATGTCGTAGGATGTCGATATGTTTTAACGACGAAGCTTAATATCCACAAAACTGAGAAAAAGAAGGCGAGACTTGTCGCGAAGGGATATAGTCAACAGGCAGATCTTGATTATCGTCCTGTGATAATCAAGATCTGCCTGTTGACTATATCCCTACGCACCGGTTGCGAGGATTTCAACCGTACGTTTGTTGGTCGCATAAGCTGTCGAGATTAACATGGACATTGATCAAATAGATATAAATACGGCATATTTAAACGGAGATTTGAATGAAGATATTTATATGAAGATTCCAGAATTGCTGAAAGAAAGTTTGGAGAGACTTGTGAAATGTGGTGGTGTTACTAGCATCACAGGTAAGAGAGCAATGAAGATGCTTGAAGATATGAAGGATGGTGGAAATACATGTAAATTAAAGAATGCTTTGTATGGACTCAAGCAAGCCGGGCGTCAATGGAACATAAAACTTGACACGAAGTTAAGAGAAATGGGCTTAAAGCCGACTATAAATGAGCCATGCTTGTACCACAAGCGTAACAAAGATGGTTCAGATCTCTTCGTAGTAGTTTATGTTGATGATATACTTATATTGAGTCAGAAAAGGTCAGTTATTGATAGCTTCAAGCATGAATTAACCAAAAGGTTCGAACTGAAAGATTTTGGTCAAGCAAGTTTTTGTTTGGGGATAGATTTAAAGAAAAATGGGGACAAATACTATTTGTCACAAGAGAAATATATCAATGATATATTGAAGAAATTTAGGATGGAGAACTGCAATCCTGTGAAGACTCCTATGGAAATTGGGAAGCCAGTGTTGAGCACGAAGAAAAATGAGGACGGGAACTCATTTCCCTATAGAGAGCTGAGCGCTGTGGTATAGCCTACTATATTGCCTAGTTTACTCCCTTAGCTCTTACGACACCCATGGTATAAATAGGGTTCGTGACACTCTGTATACTTAATTTGATACCACACGTACAGAATAAGCACCGTCAGCCTGTGACCACGGCCAGTGTAACCTGGTCGAAACGTCAGGCAAATCAGAGGTATGTAATACCTTTAAATAAGTGATCGCGTTAATTCCCGTAAAAATAATAATTATTATATCATACGGACGGAATAAGCAAATAACCATACTAGATGTAGTCACAAATCGCAAGGTGATAAAGAATTTGCATTTCTTTTGAACTCATTGAAATGAACACCTTGACTGGTATTAGCATTACCAGCATCTAATTAGCAGTTATTGGAAAATGTATTCTGTGTAACTGTAATGCATGGAAATTACACGAAGAAACTAGAAAATAGGTAGCTTATCAAATATGATAAGTTTCATGTGGTTTAGAGTGAATTAATTAACAGTTCTTACTCTTTGGTTCACTCATTTAATATTATTTGAAGATCATCCATAATATGACATTTGTAATTATCATTATTTAATAAGTACATCATTATTATTCAAATTTAATTTTTAGATATTTTAATTTGAATACCACCTGGATGTACTGAATTTATTTTGTTGTATATTTTTTGTATATTTATGTATATTTTTTGCACCCACATTTAAACAAATCAATCATCTATTCATGGTATGAAATAAGCCTCAGTAACTATAATTATAATATAATAACTACTCATTATATTGTAAAAGTGAATATGTCTCTACAGTAAAATATGACGTCACAAGTCATAGGCATTCAATTTCATAGAACTGTTCTACTTAACGTATCATTTTGACATTTATTTAAAACGAATTGATTTGATTTGGTACTCAAATATTGCCAATTGTGTGATGTGGTAAAACATCTTAGTCTGCGTTTATCAAATATATTAATGTGTATATCATATCCCTGAAGGTCAGTGATGGATACTAGAAGTTCAGTTCACAACTTCATAAACTTTTATACCTTTGTCAACCCTCTTTAAGATTAAGGAGTGTATGCAAATTTTTTTTATAACATATTTGCTCGTAAAGGGTCTCTTATTTCACCAATTTCAATATCGTAATGTATCTCATTACGTACTTGTGCGTTATTGTAATGTAAAACACACGTTTTTTTTTAATATAGTAAATCTCACGGTTTATCAAGATGCTCGAACAATACTCTTTTAAATATTAGCAAAGAGTTTTTATGTCAGAAAAGTGGTCAACATTTTATGAGTGAAAGTAGGAGAAACGAGATCACAGAGTTCAGCAGTCGGCGGCAGCGGAACTCTGTGGTCTCGTTTCTCCTACTTTCACTCAAGAGAGTAAGAGAGAGACTGGTGAAATTTTAATTAATAATAATTACTTGACAAGTTTAAAAATGCCAACTGGCAACGTAATAATCAATTTTACAAATCGTTCAAATTTTTATAACTGCTTTAACAAGTAATTAAAGATATATCGATCAAGAAAGTCCGAGTTTTATTTATTTCCTCGCAAATATGTTATAAAACGTGGTATGACATACGTGCGCTTTGATAATTACAGCCTCAGCTTTCTTGTAGCACTCGCCTGCGGCTCGGGGTAGCAATATCGCCTGAATCGCCTCGGTTGTAATTTTCAACTTACCGCACTTATATCTTAATATACTATAAATACATTTGTTACTATTTAATAGTACCTATTTTATAGGCCTTGTTTATTATTTTAATAGTGCCTATGACAAGTAAACTGTAAAATAAACTATACCAATCAGTCTAGTGATGTAGTAGGGCAAAAGGTCCTTGAAGAGAGGCTGTTGATGTGTGTGATGTGATGATTAATAGTGCCTTCAATAAAATAAGACGTCAGTAGTAGGTATCTATTACTTCTTTTTTTTACATTGAAAACTTTTATAGCGGCGTTGTGCACTTTTTGGGACGGGTAAAAAATGTTAAACTCGTGTCAGGACACGTGATCTGATAGAATATTCGTAAGATGGAGGCGTGGCGTAGGAGATGAAGTAATATTCCCCTCTCTTTCTACGTCGCGGCGAAAATGTATGCCTGCTCCTGCTGTTTCGTTTAAGCGGCGTTTAAAAAAAAATGTGTTTAATAGATATAGGAAATTAAAAAAAAAAGGAAATTTAGTAAATCGCAAAAGCTCAACGTTAATGTTCAAGTTTTCACTTCTGCCGGCACTCCCGGAGTGCAACCTATTTTTTTAAGACGACTCTCGCCCTCATTAGGAATATACCCCTTGTGTCGCGGGAACTTTACAAACATACCTACATAAGGACACAAAGTACACCCAGACTCGGAACAACAATTTGTGGATCAAATGTTGTCGCATGTGTGTCCCATGCAAATTACTACCAAAAAAAAAACAATTTACTCAAGTTTATCTAACTGTAGTATTTAACTGAGAAACTAATTATGTTTGCATTCCATTTGTTCCTAATTGCCTAGTAACTGATAGCAAACAATACGAGTAATTCTTATTGGTTTCGATATGGCTAATGGACCATTAAATTCATTATTTCTAGACATTCGCTAGTATGTTGCAGTATATTAACAAGTGAAAGTAGAAAACTAGATTGAGCAAAAAATTTAGCTTCATTTAAAGTAGTTAATGTTATATACAGGGTGTCCCAGAAAGAATGGATAATCCTGTAGTGCTTAGTAGCACAGCTATCTGGTGTACAAAAAAAAATACAAAAAAAAATCCAATTGGTGCCCAAATTATGAAGTTTTTAAAAATATATATTGTATATACACACATCAAAAGTGTCTATGGATCAACATATGTGTCTAGGGATCAACATATCTTTTTGCAATAACTTTTCTCCTGATTGATATTAATTAAAATTTTCTTTAAGGATTCATCAAATAAAGTGTTTTCGTTTGTCACAGTAACGATAAACCAAGTCACCTTTGCATTAATAAAGAAATTTGCCATTTTCCTAATAAAAGGATTTTTGACATTTGAACCACTAACATTAAAGTTCGAAAAAAAGACTGAAATAACAGTTTTCTTTAAAATTTTATTAGGTAACTTAAACAATTAATAATCCGTGTTTCTACCGCGAACACTAACACAAGAACATCGGTTTGGCATACTCAAAATGAGTTCATCCAAATCACGCTGTGGAATGGCCGCCCATGTTCGTTGCAACAACAAAAAAAGGTCTTCTTGCGACTGGATACCCTCCATATTCGGCAGAGCTCTTCTCTGTAGCATATCCCATGCATGCTCAATCGGGTTCAAGTCTGGCGACTGAGCAGGCCAGGGCCAAAGCCACATCTCAATCTCAAGAAATCCGCATAAAAATGCTTGATCCCTAGACACTTTTGATGTGTGTACATAGCTATAAAACATATTATGAGAGTAACTGTTTTTAGACACCCGCGACTTAAAAAAAACGTTTGTTGTAAATCGAGATTAATTTGCAGTAAAATTATTTAAAAGGTTACGATATATTCTATATCCCGACTATTCCCGACGTTTCGAACGGGTTATACCGCTCGTGGTCGCGGGAAGTCTACCCGTATAGGTTAACCGTGAATAGAAGCGGTATAACAAAAGCTATGTGCAAAAGTCGTGAAAGTCTGATAACATTTTTCACTAAATGCATATGAAAGTATATACAGTACTTTTATCAAATGATATAAAAAGACAATTCACCACTAGGTATATATCTTGTGTCTAGGACTTTACAAACATACATGAACCGGACACAAAGAACACCCAGACTCAGAGCAATAATTTGTGGATCACACAAAGTGTTGTACCATGTGGGATTTTAAATTTGAACTAACAAGCGGCGTGGCGACCGTCAAAACCACCGGGCCTAACGTGCAGTAAATTATTAAATATTCATAATTAAAGTTACATAACATGATATACACATTTCTACTTTATATAGAGTTCAGATACCACGGCTCATGGGAGCCTAATCAAGTTACAAATACGCAACCTTGACCTTTCCGAGCTATTGTTCGCCGATTGTAATACAGATGGACATCCGACATTCGTATAAGCAGCATCATTTTCCTTATTTTTACACTACCTGACAACCAACTTCCTTTTTTATTGATGTTCGGTTACTATTGACGATAACGTGTTATTGTAGAACTTAAGACGTCCTCGATAAATGGGCTATTCGATACTATAAGAACTTTTTAGTTTGAAACATTAGTTCCTGAGATTATCGTGATAAACCAAACAAACTCTTCAGCTTTATATAAATACTATTGTAGCTAACCCGTGCCCACTTCGTTGAGCGGTAAACATTTTTTTCTCTGACTTTGCAAATCCGGCTACCACGAAAAAGTCTTTCCACTTTTCGGGTTATTATATATCCTATGCTACTCACAAATAACATAGCCTGTTGGTCAAATAATTTTCAAAATCGGTTTAGTAAATCCAGAGATTACCCCCTACAACGTCACAAACTCACAAACTTTACCTGTTTATATAATAGTGAAGAAGATAATAAAAGGAGAAGATAGTAGTACCTAGATGACCGAGCTTGGCTCGTTATTTTTTAACCGACTTCAAGAAAAGGAGGAGGTTCTCAATTCGACTGTTTTTTTTCTTACCTTATAACTTTCGACTGGGTAAACCGATTTTGATGATTCTTTTTTAGTTTAAAAGCTGGTGCTTCCCGTGTTGTCCCATTAAAATTTGGTCCAGATTGAAGTCGTTTTTTTGTTAAAATTTGTATATTATTTTTGGTAAAATTTCTAAAACTGAATCCTAGCTAGATCAATTTATTACCCCTTGCCTACTAAATTTCATGAAAATCGTTGGAGCCGTTTTCGAGATTCAGATTTTATATCTACAAGTAGGGCTCGTTTAATTAAAGGTATTAGATACCTTAAAGGGGTAAAGAGCGGAGGAATGACTTGATGGCAACTATCATTACATGGACAGATGCAAGAAAAATACCGAAGATACAGCGTTTTAGGCCTCCGGTAACGTTATTCATTCGGCTAAAAGCAACGAATGAATTTCAATGTATTGCTTACAGACTTGTAACATTGAAGTATACATTAAGTATTGTATTTAGTCTCTGCAAGTGACAGAGGCTTTAAAACTCTTTCAGTCAGGTCGTTCTTTATTCATTCCTTCTAGTCAATACATATTTTCAACTAAACTGTTTTCTTATCTCATCATTTATATTCAATGTTACATTACTTCGTAATGAGCACATTACTTTCGACACAAGCCAAAATGGCGACTGTTAAGATATGACTTTCAATTGCTAGTTTACTAAAGAGTTATTTATTTAAATGCAATAAAATGTATTTATTTACATGAGTACAGTACAAAGTTCTTAAGAAATATACATCAGGGACATAGAGCGATACGGTAAGAAGTACAATTTAAGCACAAATGGGCGTAGACTGTTATGACACAGAAGATATCTCCACCATAATTGTTTGCAATTTCAGTGTTTCCAACTGTAGGCATCTATTCAGAAAATCGCCAACTTTTGTTTCTGTTGTGTCTACACCGAGTCGCCAACAATTTGAAAAACATTCCAACCAAGCGTCTCCACAGAGCCAATAAATATTTGCAACAAGCGTATTCTTTTGATATTTACTGCCAAAAACAGAAACACGATTCCCAACATTTGTTAACATTTTTTGTTGCCAACACAAGGAAATTACAGAAACTTTTGTCACCAACACGTGTTGAAAACACGAAAGTTGCCAACTTTTGTTCGGTGGAGACTCGGCTTAAAATGTGTATGTGTCAAGATTTCCCACCGCAAAAAATTACAGACCGTTTTGTATAGGAAAAAAATGCTGTAGCTACTTTCCTCCGTTCGGTAGATAGTGATGTTCAATGATCAGGCATCACAGCATTTAGCATAGTTTTTTTACTTGAATTAAAATCTTTATAGCACCCACTTATTGGCCAGTATTATTCTCCCACAGCTTTTTATCTGCGTACTTAAGTGTAGGGCAACACCGTCTCGCATAAAAATTCGAGTGACAAAAAAAGCAATATCCCAACTCAATGGAATCTATTCTTGGTGCGTTTGAAGTTGATAATCGAATATTTGACGTTTTTACACAAACAATACCAAAACGTCACATTTATGTGAAAAAAGAATTATAGTTTACGATAATCGATAATTGATCGGATTAAGAATACGAAGCTTCACCATCCCTAATCTCAGGAACTACTGGTCCGATTTCAAAAATTAATATTATTAGTGTTAGATAGCCCATTTATCGAGGAAGCCTATAGGCTATATATCATCACGCTAAGACCAATAGGAGCGGCGCATCAATGAAGAATGTAACAAAAACGGGGGAAAATTATTACGCTACGGGCAATAGGAGACGTAAACGACGTTGCGTGGGTCAGCTAGTAATGTATAAACCAATTAAGTTTCACATCAGTAAAACTGTAAAACAGATATAGGTAGTAGAGCCACGCTGAATTCAGCATGAATGGGCCGGCTCGACCGGGGCGGTACTACCCTCGCACAGAAAATCAACGTAAAATGACAGCGTTCGTGCTGTCGTGTTTCGTTGGTGAGTGCGAAACCGGAGGCCCAAATAGTCTAGTCAACAAGTTCCATACTTGTTGACTAGACTAAAAGATGCAGCAGCATCACTAGGCCGCCATGGTGTGGGTCGCCATACTGCATTGTCTGCATTCGCAGTGAGTATGGTGACCGCCACTCTTGGATTCTGCTTATGCTTTCCATCAGGCAGAGTAGAGTCTATTGGACGGCCATACATAAAAAAAAAAAAAAACTGGTATTGAATTTTATAACAACGGAATCGCAGTCAAACAAACCACGATTATCTCGTTATCTGTCAAGAAATAATAAATTTACAAAAATGTTTATTAGCTTAAAACAATAAAAATGATATGCCTCCCCAATAAACGTAATCCGTGTCATTAACTGGATGTATGCTTCATTACCTGAGTTGTATTTGTATGAACTGCAAATATTGGTTTCGGAGTTTGGGTGTTTTCTATGTATAATATGTATGTATTTACAAAAAAAAGTATAATTGCAGTGTAATCGCCTTGAACTCTACACACAATTGACACAATGCAAATGCAAAGATCAATGATATTTTTAAATATCATTGGCAAAGATGCAAAATTCATTCACTAGTTTTTATTAACGATTGCATCTATCTTCACGAACGCTTTCAGGTCGATAACTGCACATACCGAGGTCTAGTACGACCTCTACACTCCCCGAAAGTTGGCTGGTATAGAATGCCCTGAGCATTAAATCCACCGATGTATACAAGTGCATAAAGTTGTAAAATAAATATGTATCTTTATATATATAAATCTTCTGTGCGTGTGTATGTGAGTAAACTCTTCCTAAACGGCTGATCCGATTTGAATGAATTTTTTGTGTCTATTCCTGAGGATTCAAGAATGGTTTAAATTCACAATTCTGTCGAAAACAAAACTATTTGTGTAGCAGACTGTAGCTAATTGATTCGACCTGCGCCGCGGCGTTACCTGCGGGTGAAGTTATACCGCGGGTAACACTGCGGGGCTCATCTAGTATAAATAAATATTGGTTTGAAATGCGTACGGTTACTGTTACATCATCAATGTTTTTATTGTTTACTAGCTTTTACACGCGGCTTCACTCACGCAGACTTTCATCCCCTGAGTTACCCCCTTAGGGTTGGAATTTCAAAAGTTCCTTTCTTAATGCTCACTTACGTTATATAAGGAACCTACATGCAAAATTTCAGGATTCTAGCTTCAGCGGTTTGGGCTGTGCGTTGATCTCTGGGTATGTCAGTCAGTCAGTCAGTCAGTCACCTTACTCTTTTATATATATATAGATTAATTACGATAGTAAATTACTATAAACATTTGCACTCATTTGCAGTTTCTGTTATCATTACTCTAGTGTCACCTTAAACCACAATGTTTGTTAATGTTTCTAATTAGGTCCTGTAGCTAAGTAGGTCTCTTAAGGCCCGTATTCACTTTGATTAGTAGTCCAGTCGGGATAGACATAAAACTAGCCTGAAATAGAAGAAATTCCAGGGAGCGATTTTTTTTTTAAACGTCGGGGGGGTGGTTCGAAGTATAAATCTAGATTTTCGAAGTAATCCCGGTAGAGGGTTCGCCGCCATTTTTTTTTTTTTTTTTTTTTTTTTTTTTATGTATGGCCCGCCAAAATGACTCTACTCTGCCTGATGGAAAGCATAAGCAGAATCCAAGAATATTGGTCGCCATACTCACTGCGAATGCAGACAATGCAGTATGGCGACCCACACCATGGCGGCCTAATGATGCTGCTGCATCTTTTAGTCTAGTCAACAAGTATGGAACTTGTTGACTAGACTATTTGGGCCTCCGGTCTCGCACTCACCAACGAAACACGACAGCACGAACGTGGTCATTTTACGTTGATTTTCTGTGCGAGGGTAGTACCGCCCCGGTCGAGCCGGCCCATTCGTGCTGAAATCAGCGTGGCTCTACTACCTCTAAAACTACTCTCTACTGCCATTTTGTTTTGAAGTGATTTTTTCTCGTTTTTCTGAAATAACTTTAATTTTCAACTTTAGAGCAAAAATGGCAATATCCAAAGTTGTTGGAAATTTAATTTCTCACAAGTTTGGTCATTATCATTTTTACGCTATGATCAATATTTGCAGAGTTATACTATCAACATAAAAACAACTTTTTTACAAATAAACTGGATAATAAACAAAATATATGAAAAATAAAAACAATTTCACCTCCAATTTGAGTATAAATCCGACAATATTGATAGTGGAGTAAAAAAAGGTGCGAGAACCAAAGTTGAAGAAAAGAAAATTCCACCCATTACGATTTTTTTTATAAACTTCATAGTTTATAACTCCGTAAATATTGATCCTAGCGTAAAAATGATAATGACCAAACTTGTGAGAAATAAAATTTCCAACAACTTTGGATACTGTCATTTTTGCTCTAAAGTTGAAAATTAACGAGCTGTATCAGAAAACGAAAAAAAAAACTTTAAACCAAGATGGCGGCGAACCCTCTACCGGGATTTATTCGAATATCGAGATTTATACTTCCAAACACTCCCCCTGACGTTTAAAAAAATAAAATCGCTCCCCGGTTTTTTTTCTATTTAAATGTCTATCTCGACTGGACTATAGTGCGAGTGCAGCATCGTAGTGCAGGCGATCAATGATTGGTAGAAAATACGTGTGGATCGCGAATTCGCTGTCTACGCGTATTTTCTACCAATCATTGATCACTTGCACTTCACACCTGCACTAATCAGTGTGTATACGGGCCTTTATAGACAATAATGTATAATGAACCGCCCAAGTGTGTTTCGGGTCGTACAGTATTCGGTTCCGTAGTATTTCACACGACTAAAGTAACTTATTTATGGACTAGCTGAGCTCCTCGGTATTACTCGCGTAACAATAACAACAGCAGCCTAAGTTACTCCTCATATCATCAGCTATCTGCCAGTGAAAGTTTCATGAAAATCGGTCCAACCGTTCTTGAGATTACCCGGAACAAACACAGACAGGCCAAAATTAATAAAAGAATGACTTTTTGATGTAAGTTCCGTATATAATTTCTTCTGCATTTAGTTAAAAATTGATAATTTGTAATTTCAAACAGACTTCATTTTTTTATTTATATAGATTTTGTAGGATATTTCCTGACTATTGCCGGCAATTAAGCTCTACACAGGCATATAGGTCATACAAACATTTGGTCTGACACGGAAATCGAACCCGAGACCTCAAGCACAGCAGTCGCTTACGTTACCACTTACACCACCGAGGTAGTTAATAAAACATATATCATAAATGTCATCTTATATTCCTAAACAGTAGTTCTGGAGAGTAGCAACAACCAAACATAAAAAAAAATCTACAACTTTATAATATTGGTATAGATAACAATAATTCATTACGTTTATGGAATCTTTTATCCTAATTTTTACAACACTGAATCAAAATTTCTTAGCACTCGTTTTAACCTTCAGTCTCGCTTTTCAAGAATGTTTTAACTAAGCATAAAATTTTGCGAATTTTTATGTACAAATATATTTTATTTAAACACATAATGTATAATATTTTTCATAACACCGATTTTAATAAATACTCCTTCTCAAAAGGCAAGCAACGCACTTGTGACGCCTCTGTTGTTGCGAGTGTCCATGGGCGGCGGTAATCGCTTACCATCAGGCGATACGTCTGCTCGTTTGCCCCATACACCATAAAAAATACAGGTTTATACTTTAATTGATTTAATTTCTGTACTATCTTTTGCCTGCGGTTCCGCCCGCGAAAATCGCGATGTCTGTTATCGCGGTGATTCTTCAAACCTATTAAACTTTTTTATTAATGAACTGATTAAAATGAAACACACATTTAAATGTTAAGTGGAGCAAACTGCAACGCATTAGTGAAACCCGCATTCAAAACTGTTAAGCCGTTTCTGAGAGCGTTTCGTCTCTTTTTAGCGTGCACGATAAAATTCATAAATCCTTTTTTTATATATTTATTTATGGAGCTTAGCCACAACTATGACGATGCCGCCGATCCATCATAGCCGCTTTACATTTTATATAAATCTTAAATATTCAGCATACAAATTATAAAAAGCCTTAGCTATATCTGTCAAAGGACTGGCCAGGACGCTGTAACATTAAAAATCATTGTTTCGGGTTCTATTTCGTTCATAAAGTCCCCTATAGGATACGATCCTACTATATTATAAACGCGAAAGTTCGTAAGATTGTAAGATTGTAAGAATGGATGGATGGATGGATGTATGGATGGATGGATGGATGGATGTTTGTAACTCTTTCACGCAAAAACTACTGAACGGATTTGGATGAAATTTTGCAGTAATATAGCTTATACATCAGAATAACACATGGGCTTCTAATTGCAGCGATAACCGACATACACGCGGGCGGAGCCGCGGGCAACAACTAGTTTCTATATATATCCTTCATGGACAGGCAGTGACCAGTTACGATTTTAATATATATCTATGCTTATATTATAAAGCTGAAGAGTTTGTTTGTTTGAATGCGCTAATCTCAGGAACCGCTGGTCCGATTTGAAAAATTCTTTCAGTGTTGGATAGTACATTTATCGAGGAAGACCAATAGGAGCAGAGCACCAATGAAGAATGTGTCAAAAACGGGGGAAAATTTTCACGCTACGGATACGCACGAAACGAAAGCCATGGGCTCAGGGTGGGGCAGCAGTCTAAAATAATATGTAACTAGCAATCTATACCCGCGGTCTTACCCCCATCGATTCGGACGCGGCCTATAGATTCATCGTGTTGCTGGACGAGGCGGGCAAATTGTTTGAAAGGGTACTGCCCGTGTCGTCCGGCATCTTTGCGAGATGGGGCTCGATTTGTCGGACGTTCTCGCATCACGAGAGAGGCGTCCGACGGTCGATGTCGTGTTGCACCTGAGGGCCGTGACCCAAGAGGCAGTGGGCTGTGGCAGCGTGCTGTTGACGATGTCGTTCGACATCGCCAACTTTGTCTTGTCACACTTTGTCGACCGAGGCAGCGTGTGCCTTGGATGGAACTCCCCTGTGGGATTTGGAGGCAGAAGTGCTCGCCGAAGTTTATCTGCTGATGGCTGATCTTCGGGCAGAGAGCGGATTTCGCCCTCCGCCCGAAGGTATGCGCGAGTGGCGAGAAGCCGCTCTTCGAGCCACCATGGCTCGCAGGTCTTCCCGACAGGAGACTCCAGCCGCTGAGTTTGTCGCTGTGGAGGCTCTCCAGCCGGTCATCCTCGAGTGGGTAGGGCGGCAGCTCGAGACCCTTTCTTTCCGACTGACGCAGGTTCTTTCCGGGCACGGTTGCTTCGGGAAGTACCTGCACTCGTTCGCTAGGAAGGAACTGAGACCCGCCAGTCACCACTGCGATTGCAGTGAGGACTCGGCCCAGCACACGCTAGTGGTTTGCACCGCCAAGGCGACGCAACTTTAGGCCCTTACTGCAGTCATCGTAGGAGGTCTCTCGCTACCGTCATACGCTCCATGGTCGGTCAGCGTTACTGCCGTCGCAACCTTCTGCGAGGACGTAATCTCGCAGAAGAAGGCGGCGGAGAGGGCTCGGGAGTTCGACCTCCACTCGGACCCAATTCGCCAGGGCAGCGGAGGCGCGCTTACCAGCGCCTCATTCCGCCCTGAGTGCGGCCGCCGATGGACGGGACGGGTTTCCCCCATCATACGCTTAAGTGGCCAACCGCGAGGCGGCGACGTACGCCTGTGCCGTATGTTACCTAATTAGATAGTCCATCAAGTTCAGTGCGGGCAGTCGCTGGGTGGGGTCCGGTCAGTCCGGATGTATTAATACTAGCAGTTCCCACATCCTCCCTTCTCAGGCGCAGAGTGGCACACCGTGTGGTAAGTACCGTACGTGTGGCAGGCCTGTAAGGTACCTTAAAAAAAGGTACCTTACAGGTCAGAGCCAGGGTAGAGCACGTGCCCCACCTTGCCCCACCGTGGCTACGCCCATGGCTACTAGTGTATTATACACAACCGTAACTTATTATATACCAAGGGAAGGATGGTTACCGAAGCCTCTAATGCTGGAGAGAAGGGGAGGGAAAGACTTAATTCTCGATTAGGGTGTAATCAGATGACTTCTTATCGCCCCTTTATACCTACCAGTGCGGGACCCTCATTGCGCGAGTCGGAATTACACTTGTCTATTTCTTTAATGTCTTTATCTATATAAGATAAGATTATACAATATTCAACTCATTCATAAATACATAAAGTAGTTGTTCATTCATTTGTGTACAACAATTGTAATTATCTTTTGTTAAAGTACTCATTGTTGCAATATTATCGCTCTGGAGCAGATCTAAGGACAAGTTACGAGTATAATGTATATTAAAAAATATTAAGACTGTCCTGTTTACTATTTGCGCTTTCCTAATGATAATGTTCATCGGCGATGCATTCCACAAACGTACAGATTTGAGCATAAAGGACTGGTCATAGAATTTTGTAGAATGCAGAGGCATCTCCAGTCTCAAATATTCAGATGACCTTAGATATTTTAGTTTAATATCTGTACCCTTCGGGAATAAATAAGTAAGTATACATAATGTCTAGCAGGGGACTATTAAAGGAGGTTGTCGTTGATCATGATGTTACATATCATATGCATGTACGAATATCTATTTTTTAATATATTTTTATGGAATAGGGCAAACGAGTAGACGTATCGCCTGATGATAAGCAATTACCGCCGCCCATGGACACCCGCCACACCAGAGGCGTCACAAGTGCGTTGCCGGTCTTTTGAGAAGGAGTATTTATTAAAATCGGTGGTATGAAACATATTATACATTATGTGTACTTATGAATTCGCATAATTTTATGCTTAATTAAAACATTCTTGAAAAGCGAGACTGAAGGTTAAAACGAGTGCTAACAAATTTTGATTCAGCGTTGTATATATTAGTTGTATCTATAATTCAAACATTTATGGGCGGTCAGTAAGGCAAAAGTTTCAGTGCGAACCATGTATTACTATACATGGTTCGCTTGCTTTCTCTTTTTCAAAAATGTAATAAATAATAGGTCTTTACCTATGAAATTGCCGTTTTGTATGCAATAAGTGAAAGTACTTATTTTTTCAAACTTTTTTATTTCTGTTATTCGAAGTAATCACCCATGCAATCGACGCATCTTTGCCAACGCATTGGCAGTTTATTGATGCCCTTCTTGAAAAAATCAGCTGGACGGGAGGCAACAAACTCTTCAAAGGCATTTTGTACTGCCTCTCGGGAATTGAATTTTGTACCCACTAAAAAGTTGTCTAAATTTTGGAAAAAGTAATAGTCGGTAGGTGCAAGGTCTGGTGAGTATGGCGGATGAGGGAGAGCTTCCAACCCCAGCTCTTGCAGCTTGGAGACTGTCTGTTGCGAACTGTACCAAATGATGTTGTCAGTCACGAATAACAGAAATAAAAAAGTTTGAAAAAATAAGTACTTTCACTTATTGCATACAAAACGGCAATTTCATAGGTAAAGACCTATTATAACTCTATACAAAAAAGCAAATATTTTCAGAACTTGGAGTACTCATTACAAATTTTAACAAAAAAAATACTGACTGTATATCAAGAACTGGACCAAACGGACCACACGGGAAGCAGCAGTTTTCAAATAAAAAAAGAATCATCAAAATCCGTTCACCCAGTCGAAAGCTATGAGGTAACAAAAATAATACAAAATTTTAACAAAAAAAACAACCGACTTCAAGAACGACCAAATGGAAATGGGCCCATACGTAAGTACATATTCTTATCTATAGGCCCATACGAGAATATTGAGTTATTCGTTAATTTGGCGCGCACATACTTAATGCAAATTGAAGACTTATATGGTTTTCTCATGGATGACATGTCAGAACTGGACCAAATTAAAATGGGACCACATGGGAAGCACCAGCTTTCAAATAAAAAAATAATCATCAAAATCGGTTCACCCAGTCGCAAGTTATGAGGTAACAAACATAAAAAAATACAATCGAATTGAGAACCGCCTCCTTTTTTTGAAGACGGTTAATAAAAAACAGACGACTTGATAACCTTCTCCTTTTTTGAAGTGGGTTATAAACATTAAAGATGGACGCGTTTTGACGTCTTATACTTTTTAAATTATATAATTAACTAGCTTTTGCACGCGGCTTCGCTCACGCAGACTTTAATCATCTGATTTACCCCCTTAGGGGTGGAATTTCCATAATTCCTTTCTTAGTGCTCACTTACGTTATATAAGGAACCTACATGCAAAATTTCAGGATTCTAGCTTCAGCGGTTTGGGCTGTGCGTTGATCTCTGGGTATGTCAGTGAGTCAGTCAGTCACCTTACTCTTTTATATATTTAGAAGATGACACTGCTGGTATTACATTTAAAAAAAGGTTTATTTATATACGTGTCGACGCTGTTGTTATTAATGCCTAACTTCGATCGATAACCTTCAAATTTTGAATTCTGAACCTTCATTCGTGCTTGTAACTTGGAATAATATAAGGAAGTCGGCGGTCACAGACTCTTTAAAACCAGTTTGAAACTATCTTTGTTTTGGAATTACCTCTTCGAAGATCATACAAGCATTTTTATGTATTAGTTTTGATCTACCTTCTTTGAAAAATATATGTGTGCGTATTGTGAATTGTCTATCAATGGAGAATTCCTTTAGTGAAAATTGAGTCAGTAGTATATGTTTCTGCTTAGTAAAATTCTGTTATCATGAATTAATTATCAATTATATACATGCCTTAGACGTAATACTTAATTGCTAACTGTAAAGTAAATGTCTCATATTAGTATTAGGATTTAAATAGAAAAATAAATAAATTAGTGAAGTGTATTGTACATTATTTTTAGGTGAGTATTGTTTATACCAAAGATTTTTTTTAATATATTTTTAAATACAGTAGTTTTACGATTCATACCTATACATTTTTATATTATATTTATTTATAGTTTTAGATAAAATAATGCTGTAAATACCTAAGTAATATTACACCGGTTGCGTCTTAAAACTTAATGTTTACTTTTTTTTATAGACAAACAAAATAGACTTACCGTCTTGTCAAGTAGAAAACTGGCAGGAAATATGAGCGGTATATACATAATCATGAATATCATCGATGTCCAATAAACCTTGCTGCTCGACACATCGTAGTATTTGACAACTGCGTCCTGAATAATAGTGTACTGCACCCATTGCATCGAGTTCGAAGCCGAGTAGAACACAAACACGAACAAAACCAGCCATCTAATGGGATATACGACATATTTTATGGGTTCTCCTTTCTTAGTAGGGGATTCCAATACCCCTCCTTTCTCAGCCACCCCGTCCATAACACTCCCACATACCTCCATATTTTTTAAATCCGTCATTTTAATACTATTCCTGTATATTTTATAATAAAATATATAATCTATATTATTATCTTATTATTGTCAAAGTTTGGCATCTAAATGGCACTAAGAATTTATTTAATCTAATACTATTTGGAAGTGATAGCAATTTTATTGTCAATATTCCCGCGCGCGCAATTTTGTTCTTAGGCGAGACACGGGCGTTCGATACGCGCGGCGGACAGCCGGTGACTGAATTCGTTTTCCATTTTCCTAGAGGTTGAATGAATGTTTCCTGTGCACCCTCCGTCCGGCGTGACGAGTACACTACGACGACACTTGTATAGTCAACAGACTGTATATTAAAAGAATCAAAGGTATAGTAATCGCACCGATTTAAAGCAAACGGATGCTGTAGATTAGTGTGGTTAATCTTATCTAATTTGAACATTATTTCATGTTCAATAAAGACGGAATTGTCTTAACATTAAACGTGCGAGGGAATTTGCTTGAAGTTCACATACCTAAGGTCGATAAGTATATTGTTTTGATGCGTAATCTTGTTAATGTTGTTTAATGGATGTAGTATTCTAATGACTTAGATAGCGTAGATGAACACAATATTAGATAGTTTTAAAACAACATTTGGCAGATTACAGATTATGGTCACTTAAGTGTTTTTCTTGTATATGTTTGTAACGGCCTTGGATTTTAGGTATGATTTATAAAATTATTATTATTTTACTTAAGCCTTATTTCTTTGTTTCGGATAGCTTATGTGACAGATAATTTGAGGTATCTTCCGTATAAACTGTGACAACCCATCTGTCAGATAAGCTATCCGGAACTTATCAGGTATATCGGTGAAACGGGGCTTAATACACACATCAAAAGTGTCTAGGGATCAAGCATTTTTATGCGGATTTCTTGAGATTGAGATGTGGCTTTGGCCCTGGCCTGCTCAGTCGCCAGACTTGAACCCGATTGAGCATGCATGGGATATGCTACAGAGAAGAGCTCTGCCGAATATGGAGGGTATCCAGTCGCAAGAAGACCTTTTTTTGTTGTTGCAACGAACATGGGCGGCCATTCCACAGCGTGATTTGGATGAACTCATTTTGAGTATGCCAAACCGATTCTTGTGTTGTTAGTGTTCGCGGTAGAAACACGGATTATTAATTGTTTAAGTTACCTAATAAAATTTTAAAGAAAACTGTTATTTCAGTCTTTTTTTCGAACTTTAATGTTAGTGGTTCAAATGTCAAAAATCCCTTTATTAGGAAAATGGCAAATTTCTTTATTAATGCAAAGGTGACTTGGTTTATCGTTACTGTGACAAACGAAAACACTTTATTTGATGAATCCTTAAAGAAAATTTTAATTAATATCAATCAGGAGAAAAGTTATTGCAAAAATATATGTTGATCCCTAGACACTTTTGATGTGTGTATATAGTACCTAACTAGCTGTATCCTCCACGCTGTCATTTGTCTTCGCAAAAAAAAAAACATTCCACGCTGTCATTTGTCTTTGCATAAAAATAAAATAAAAACCATCAGTCATTTCATTTCATACAAATAAATTTCATTTCATATCAAATTTCATTTAATTTCATTTGGAAGTGGATTATTGTTATTGTAGCCTTGGGAGGTCTGGAGGCCTATGTCTAGCAGTGACCATCTTTCGGCTGATGTGGTGATGATGATGAAGTCTGTCGTACATGGTTTCCAAACTTGAAGTCAATTGGTTCAGAACTTTTTGAGTTTTTGAAGCGTAGACAAACCGACTTTAAACATTTTTATACATGTACCTAGATTGTTTTTATTCCCGACTAGCTGACCACGCAACGTCGTTTGCGTCTCCTGTTATCTGTAGCGTGATAATTTTCCCCCGTTTTTGAAACATTCTTCATTGGTGCTCCGCTGCTATTAGTCTTAGCGTGATGATATATAGCCTATAGCCTTCCTCGATAAATGGGCTATCTAAAACTGAAAGATTTTTTCAAATCGGTCCAACGGTTCCTGAGATTAGCGCGTTCAAACAAACAAACTCTTCAGCTATTTAATATAAGTGTAGATTTGTTACTCGATACGAAAGAAAAATTAGAAAAGCTTTAAATAAATCCACTGGGTGTCTTAGATGATTTAACGTCTCATTATTAAATGCTCATTTCTAGCTTGATCAGCTGGTGGACTAAGAGGCTAGGCTCTCAGAGTCAGCAATGAACACCTCTAGTACCATGCAAGATTACGTCTTCACGGTTGACATTGAAATCTCTATTTGCACGTGGAACTAACAGAGCGTGCGAACTTGAATTGTGCGATACAAGATCGAATTGCAAAATAGTTCGTTTAAGTTCCGGTAGATAGCACTTATTATTGATCGAGGTTTATTGACTGACTTCAAAAAAAGGAGGAGGTTATCAATTCGACTGTATTTTTTATGTTTGTTACCTCATAACTGCCGACTGGGTGAACCGATTTCGATGATTCTTTTTTATTTGAAACCTTGTACTGCCCGTGTGATCCCATTTCAATTTGGTCTAGTTCATGAAGTGATTTTGTTTTTCTAATTTGATAGTGTATAGGTATTACATAATTACTTATCTATATATATAAAATAGTAAGCTGACTGACTGACTAATATACCCAGAGATCAACGCACAGCCCAAACCGCTGAAGCTAGAATCCTGAAATTTTGCATGTAGGTTCTTTATAAAACGTGAGCACTAAGAAAGGAATTTTTAAAATTCCACCCCTAAGGGGGTAAATCAGGGGATGAAAGTCTGCGTGAGCGAATCCGCGTGTAAAAGCTAATTACTAATAACAGGATAAGGAAATATTTCTAGCAGCCAAATAAATACACTATACTATTTCCATTTCTTTATTTTCTCGATGACAGTTCTAATTTGATAGTTGTAGTGTTGTGACCAAATAAGTAATGATATCGATCGCATATATTTATTATGTTTTGAACAAAGACAAATACAACAAAAACATTCAAATATATTTTTGCAAGCTGGGAACACTCAATGACCCACCACCATTTTGTGTTTGTTTTAATCTGTCACTCGCAACAAGACGGTCGTGCTTTAAAGTCACTACATTTCTGTTCACTGAGTTTTGTCACATTATCCATACATACGTTACGTTGTGTATTTTGTGTTCTTCCGTGTTGATTGCTGCTCAGCTGTCAAATGTCAAAATGCCTAAAGGATCTGTTCTGAAAAGGCAGGCGAGAGAACTGGTGATCAAGGTTCGTAATTACTTTGAAGCAGAGTATCAAAATAGTGTTGTTGACTGCCTCGTTGGTCTAGCGGTTGACGTGTGCGACTGCTGATCATGAGGTCTTGGGTTTGATTCCTGGGTCGGACCAAATGTTTGTATGATCTACAAATATTTGTTTCGGAGTTTGGGTGTTTTCTTTTTTTTTTTTTTTTTTTTTTTTAGGTATGGCCCGCCATAATGACTGCTCTGCCTGATGGAAAGCATAAGCAGAATCCAAGAGTGGTGGTCACCATACTCACTGCGAATGCAGACAATGCAGTATGGCTACCCACACCATGGCGGCCTAGTGATGCTGCTGCATCTTTTAGTCTAGTCAACAAGTATGGAACTTGTTGACTAGACTATTTGGGCCTCCGGTCTCGCACTCACCAACGAAACACGACAGCACGATCGCTGTCATTTTACGTTGATTTTCTGTGCGAGGGTAGTACCGCCCCGGTCGAGCCGGCCCATTCGTGCTGAAATCAGCGTGGCTCTACTACCTATAATATGTATAATATGTATGTATTTACAAAAAAAAAATGTATATATGTATTTGTATCAGTTGTCTAGTACCCATAACACAAGCTCTGCTTAGCATGGGACTAGATGGCGATGTGTGTTAGATGTCCGAAATATTTATTTATTTATTTATTTATAGTGGCCCGCTATTACCACTGTCGCAAGTGCGAGAGCGTGTTTAGGCCGCATTAGGAATTAGTGGACCTACAATTTCAAAAATTACTACCGGTACAGCGCACACAGGAAAATAATCGTACGCCGAAGAAAAAACGTCAACCACGTCGTGTGACATCGGTTGACAACTTCGACGCTGTCGCTATTCACCGTCATATATATGACTATTACTTGCGCAAAGAAATTCCAAACCTTAAAAAAATTGGTTGTTTCTTTACGTCAAAAATCGACATTTAGCTTGGTTTTTAAAGAAATTGGATTTTCTTATAAAAAAACGAACAAACGTAAAATATTGATGGAGCGTCACAACGTTGCTATGGCTCACTGCCAATTTTTGAGCGAAGCCAAAAAGATATCAGATTGGTCAAATATTATTTTCACTGACGAGAGTTGGTTAAGTGTAAACCACACAGTATCTAAGAACTGGACTGACGACACCGCCGCTTCCACTAGTTCAGTGCCAATGGGAAAAGGTGAACGCCTTATCATATGCCATGCAGAGTCTATGAAAGGATTCGTGTCAGATGCTTTACTGGCCTTTAAATCCAAGAAAACAGTGGACTAAAGAAAGAAAAGAAAAGGTTTAAAGAAATAATGCAATCTTAGAAATGGTGCAATCTCTGGAAGAACCGTCGATAATTATAATGGACAATGTTACATATCACTCCACACAAATTGATAAAATGCCGACGCAGGCCAATAAAAAACAATAGATAATTGACTGGCTCTAACGTCGTGGCGAAAATGTTGATAATACTTTATTAAAAGTACAATTAGTGAATATTTAAAAAAAGCCTCCTAAAAGATATATTACCGACGAAATAGCTGCCGAATGTGGTCATTGGGTTCTTCGACAGTCGACTTCCGCCGTATCATTGCCAGTACAATGCTATAGAACTAATATGGGCACAAATCAAAGGACACGCCGCTCGAAACAATACCCATCCCCCTTTTACGGCAAACAAGATGTTACATTTATTAAAAAATGCATGTGCGGAAGTAAAACATTATAGCGTCGGATTGGGAAATTCATGTGGAATTCGATAATATACAAGTACAGGAACTTATAATATAATATGTTAGGGAGAGATCTTTTAATATCATCATTATCATCTTTTAATGAAATGTAATATTAGTTAATTAATTTGTACAAAATTATCCGGCAATAGTTTAGTTTCTTACACTTTGTAAAAAATATCGGGTCTGTTATCGTATTACGTTTATCGATAGCTCCATCCCTATGAGTTTCCATCCATCTGGTATGACCTTGTACATGCGTAAGCGTCATATTTTTATTAAATAATGTATACATAATGTAAAAAAGACGCTCGTTCAAGTTTCCACAAAGAGCTGTCATCGAGAAAATAAAGAAATGGAAATAGTATAATTAGTCACATAATCGTTTCTTTAGCATACGTTGTCTAAGTTCATTGTCAGACATTTTTGAAAAGCACTCATGCATGTTACTAATAAAAATTATACGTATTTTAAGGATGTGGTAAAAATCTTATTTTACTAGTAAGTCATTAATGTTGTTAAAATAAATTGACGAGGTAGAGTCGAGGTACGACTGCTGTGCTTCGAGTTCGATGCCCGGGTCGGACCAAATATTTGTTTCGGAGTTTGGGTGTTTTCTATGTATAATATGTTTGTATTTACAAAAAAGTATAGGCATATGTATTGATATTAGTTGTCTAGTACCCATAAATACAAGCTCTGCTTAGCTTGGAACTAGATATCGTTGTTTTTTTTTTAATATTCAGGACAACAAAAAACTGCGCAATAATAACTTACAAAATATGCCTGATTTATTTCTAAAATGATCTCTTAAATTTTCTCGCAACCAGCACCGTTATCCACAGAATAATATTACGTAGTACATAGTGCTAACGTAGTTGTCGATTATAAAGAAAAATAAAACTATACATAGGCCGAGACTAGGTTACGTGTTGGTTGTTATAAAATACTTCTTTTAAATTTTGAGATCGACAAGTAAAATATATATAATAACTAGCTGACCCAAGCAACCTCGTTTGCGTCCAAACTATCATCCTCCGTTTTAACCCCAAAAGGGGATTGATTTCTAAACATACATTATTAGTACACCTCCACACCATCTATAGAGCATACATTTTAAATTTCAAGTCTCTTACTTCAAAAACATAGGACTTTCATACAAACGTCCAACCCCCGTTTTACCCCCTTAGGGTGTAAATGTTAGTTTCGTAAAATCCGTTCTTAGCGGATGTCTACACCCTATAAGGAACCTACCTGCTAAATTTCAAGTTTTTAGGTGTTATAGTTTCTGAGATTTCGTGATTAATAAGTGAGTGGTATTTCGCTTTTATCTATAGAAGATATGTCAGTGAATTTATCAATATGGGATTTCATAATTCTTCTTAAGGAAGCTTGATCTCCAGCATTAGTTCTACTGTGAAGTAGAACACAATAAACATCTGTTTGATCCTAATTATTTAGATTTTATTGTGTGTGTTTCATATTCTTAAAGAGCTACTTGGTACGCGAATGTAAATTTGGTTCATTAACTCATTACAGTCAAAATAATTGTAACAGATCCTATATAGAAATGTGGTAGATTTTCATTTATTAAATCACTAGTTGTTGCCCGCGGCTCCGCCCCCGTATATGTCGGTTATCGCGGCAAATAGTAGCCTATGTGTTATTCTGATGTATAAGCTATATTACTGTAAAGTTTCATCTAACTCCGTTCAGTAATTTTGCGTGAAAGAGTAACAACATCCATCCATCCATACTTACAAACTTTCGCGTATATAATATTAGTAGGATTTATTAAAATTTATTATTATCTTATCACCGAGCAAACGAGCAGACTAGCCATCAGATCACCTAGCAGTACTGCATTGTCTACGTTCGCAATGAGTATTGTGGCTCCCACTCTTGGATTCTACTCAATCTTTCCATCAGGCTGAGCAGAGCTACTTTGGCAGCCTGTAAAATAAAATATGTCAGATAACAGCAGGTTCCTTTCACCGCCTACAACATTATCACCGTCACTTCCTATATGTTATATTCAACCAAGGTGAGAATGTAGACATCCTTGACTAAATGCAGGTATTTTGCTTAAATACAGTACAACTGTTTGTAAATTCATCTCGACTCAAGATCGCGATCGACAAAACATTGTTTTGTTCGTCCTCGCATTTAAACAAGCATAGCTGATGCTGATGGGGCAATGCTTTTTCGTATTTGCAATACGTTCATTTTAAATACGACACAAAAATCAACACGTGTAATAATTAATCACTCACGTTGAACATCTTTTAGAACCTATAAGTTGCAAATCTATTGGAAAGTCTGGTGGAATGCTTTTTTTAATGGTTCAGTAGATGAACGAAGAAGGAAATAAGTTGGATAAGCATATGCAGGATCATTTTCTGGTTACGTGACCAGAAGCGTCAGTAACAACGTCAATGGCAAATTCAGAATGGAGTGACACAATGAACTGATAGTGATACTAGTTTCTTCTTGAAATTTCATTCTGTTCCAAACATTCGATACGTAGGCAAAAATGCATGAATCAGATTAAGGAAAAACAAATATAAAATGACTGCATAAAAGCAACATGATTTCATGTCCGCTATATACCTGAATGGAAAAGCAACTTAAGGAACTGAACGCAAACACTGTTTTGAGAACCGAGGAAAATACTCCATACCACAGATATTGATCAAGATAGATTGGTGATGAAAGTACTTTGCCATATAAATCCTGCGTGGCAACAAATCACAAAGCCGCGCCCCCTAAACGCACCCGATTGGACAATGCGCGAGCGTCGACTAGTGAAGTGTCACATTTTCATGTCTATTTATCGAAGAATGGAATCATTAGAAAACTGAAATGCAACATAATATTTGAGATAAAATTTGTCAATTAAGTATACAGGGTGGAAAAACACTGCTCCCGAATACTTGGCTATTACATTCAGACCATGATACCGAATAGGTTTAGCAAAAAAAAAACGCAAAAAATACGTTAAGTTATCGAAGTTCTTTTTTGTTTTTTTATGGTTACATAACATACATATAACATAATAGGATCCAAACTACCTAATTATCTCATTTAGAAAACCAAAATACAAATAAAATCAATAAAACAGCAATGTATTTTAAAATCACACAGCTGGCCGGGGGGTCATTGTACTGCGCGCCCGCGCGCGGTTCAATGACCGCGGCGGGGCGCGCCTGGCACGCGGGCGCCTCTTGCCCCGCCCGCTACAGTTGCGCTATGCCTACTGATAATACAAATAAGACTAATACTGCCTAGTTAATAATGCTGTCTAGGCACCAGGTAGTAACCGAGTACCTAGACAGCACAGCCTGCCTTAATTTTACAAACAGAACTTCTAAGAAACCTAAGTTCTAAACAAAATGCAAAATATTAAAGAAGGTACCTATTAAAAATGAATGAGAATGTAAGGCCCTAACTTCATGAAGCGTGCATCTGCGTAAACAATTGTCTATGTAGATAAATTTGTATTAGGTAGATACAAAACTATTTTGCCTACGTTATTAAATTCTTAGGCAATAAAGTAGGTAACTCACTTACTTGAAGACGCTGGAAAACTTTAAATGAAATCACTCACTAATCTGGCTTTCTGTGGGGTTATCGACCAACGCTAAATAATAATTAATAGGTAATCTGGGCACTTGTTATTTTTTTGCGTTCGTATAATGAAATCATTCAACATCATCATTATCAATGAAATTCAAGCGAGACATTTATCCTGCGCCGTGCATCTAGCCCTAGAACTTTGAAACTTCCTCATTTTATTAATTACCTAAAGTCAGAATTCGCGCGTTAGCGGCGCGTTTGATTTTAGCCGACAAAGGCGTACCGATGCCGATGTTGCATCGTAGGTATTTACCTAGTTCGGCGGTGTGTGTCAAAGAACTTTAATTTCTGTAATATTATAAATAGGGACACGGTATTGAATAGAAAGTATCGATAAATCGATACTACTCATGAGTAGTATCAAACTCCACAACACAAAAAGTACTTTTCTTACCGAGGCTTAATTGGTGACCTGTTTTTTTAGTTGGTTTGGAATTGCCGTAAGGTAGCAAGTTTTAAAGATTACTTAATCGATACGAAACCTGTTCAAAAGTACTCATTGAGTAAAAGTATCGAGTACTTTTCTTACCGAGCCCTAATGAAGACCTTTTTTTTACTTGTCGGGTTGTAATTGCCGTAAGGTCGCAAGTTTTAAAGATTACTTAATCGATACGATACCAGTTCAAAAGTACTCATTAAGTAAAACTATCGAATGCAAAGTACCGAGTACAAAAGTATTGGTATCGAAAGGTAAAGTACTCGATACCACAAAGTATCGATACTTTTTTCATATCTCTAATTATCTAATTATAAATTTATCGGTTACTGACTACTGACTATGGCTAGCCGGAGTCGGTCAGTCGGTCTTCTATGTCCATATTGGCTGGACACTAGCGTGGTGCATTATAATTTGCAATTCGTCTTTCGCGAAAGTAAATTTGTGTAGTAATTTTCCTTTTTTCTTTTTTTAGTAGGTATAGTAAGTTAATTAAGTACTTTTTTTCGTTTTTTATTCTCTTTTTACCTAATTTTAGTGTAAAGTTATTTTTAGAATAGGTACTTTTGTTATAAAAGTGATTATTTATAATGTTTAGTGCGAGGGAATATGGACAAATGATCATGTGCTATGGTGAAGCTCGTGGAAATGCATCACGGGCCTTGCGTATTTACCGTGATAGGTACCCGAACCGTCACCACCCGTCTGATGCTAGAGTCATCACGGCTGCCTACCAGAGAATTTTAAACAATGAGAGGATTACACCCCAAAGGCGTGGAGGAGGCATAGAAGTTGATCTTCGAGTGGAAGAACAGGTCTTGGCTCTTGTTGAGAGAAATCTTCGGGTTGGAACACGCACTGCGGCGAAGTTAATTAGAGGTCATGGAACCGCAATATCGCATAAAACGGTGCATAAGATTTTAAGAAAAAATAATAAAAAACCTTACAAAATTCACAAAGTCCAGGCACTACTTCCTGCAGACAAGGCTAGGCGACTTGACTATTGCAGATGGATACTGAGCAAAGCTAATCCTACCATGTTTGCCAAAAATGTTTTATGGATAGATGAATCAACCTTCACGCGAAATGGCATGTGGAACCGACGGAATTCTCACTATTGGTCGGAGACTAATCCTCATGCGTTTCAAGAGACAGGACATCAGGTACGGTGGTCTGTTAACGTTTGGGCAGGTATCATCAGATGACGATCGTAGGGCCCGTGTTCTTGCCCTCGAGGATGAACGGGATGGCATACCTCGACCTGATAAAAGGTCCAGTGACCTCATATCTGGACGACATTCCACTAGCCCAGCGAAGACACATGTGGTTCCAGCACGATGGTGCACCACCGCACATTATCCGGTCAGTGCGGGAACAGCTTGATCAAGAGTTCCCAAACCGGTGGATTGGACGATTCGGACCTCGTGCATGGCCTCCTGGGTCACCTGACTTGAATCCATTGGATTGTTTTTTATGGGGTCATGTCAAGGAACGCGTCTTCGATCGGGAGTGCGATACGGCTGAAGAAATGAGAAGCCGTATCATGTCAGTATTCTCAGACCTGAACGCAAGAAGTGCCGAGGACCCTACATTCCTGGATCGCGTTCATCGGTCTACATCCAGACGAGCTCAGCTGTGCTATGACCGAGAAGGAGCTCAGTTTGAGCCATTTCTGGTTCGACCGAGGCTACCGCAGAATTAGGTAAGTAGAGTACAAAGTCACTACCTATTTTCGTTAGTAGGCATTAGCAACTTTACCGACGCGTAGGTAGTTAAATTAAATAGTTATAAATAGGCATTCACGTAGCTACGCGGTGCGCGCAATACATTGCTGGCTTCTGAAATTAATAAAAATCTTGACACATTGTTTTTTCCGGCTACAATTTCTTTAAGGACAATTGTTTGTTTTTTTTAATAGGTTTTGGGGTGCTAAAGCTGCATCTCTCGTATTCGACAGTCGTTCGGTTACACCCTGTATAAAGTAAGTTCGAAAACTAAAAACCATCTACTTAAAAAGATTATTTATAAAAAAAAATAATAAACTTTTAGAACAGCATTTTTTCCAAATTCATAATATTTATCGGTTATAATAACTTACACGTAATTTTGGTAGCCATATAATGGATGTTTTTGAAATGTGATAATAAAACCTTTTTATTGATATTGATGATATATGATCCTGGTAACTACAAAAAGTATATATTTATAATGTAAATATTTTGACTAATATACCTACCAAACTTATTTTTATTTCAAATAGACAATAAGTTTCACATTCTCATTCACAGTTCGTAGTTGAACAATATAGAAATAACATTACCAGAATTAAATAGTCTCTTGCCTGCATAATAAAAATTTATCGATACATTCACCTACGTAGTGTATCAAGCTCTAGCGCAAGTCGCATCGGGCATCCGTACTTCGTGCAAACAGTTTATTTGAGCGTTCGGAACGATTGTTTATTTCGATATTCATTGCGCGGTTACTTCACGGGAATAAGTACGAGTATTGTGTATTGAACCTAATGGATCCAGTACCTTAATGAAAAAGTAAATAGATAATTGCTTCTAGTTGACAACATAATACTGGTTGAAAGAACAATTTGATTCTTATATAACTTTGTTTTTACTAAAACATAGTACTTACTGATGAAAGGAAATGCCTCCTTTCTTCAGACTAACTTCACTACTCTTATTTTAACAGTTAGTGATTGCACAATACGGCATCGTAATGAAGTTTTTGTTGTTTTGTTACGCTACGAACGCCGTTCCGTGAATCTCGCTGCGTAATGAGCGGGCGACATTTATACTATGCACTATAGTGCAAGCTTTCGGCACACGTGCCACGCCTCTTTCACCATTCTATCGTGTTCTATGCTCCATACTCTAGAACATCTAATACTGAACATGGGCGCAGTAAGACCTCTCGACCTTGTGACAGACTTTCATTTATACAACCTTTTCGAGAGCGTTGTCTTATTAAAGGCCCACGTGATGTATGAGATCCCACATTTGAGGAAGAGGTAATTTTAAAGAAAAAAGAGAAACGGTAGAAATCTCCACACGACTTACGTATTCTACGAGCATAGTTGTTCTATATTCTTACTTTAAACAAACCAATTCCCTGTGTCGTAGGGTCAAAACAAACATTCATAAAACGCACGCAAAGAACACCCACACTCAAAACAAGAATTTGTGGATCGCACATTTTTTTTTTTTTTTTTATTATAGTTAGGTGCCAAAATGACTCTGCCCTGCCTGATGGTAAGCATGAACAGAATCCAGGAGTGGCGGTCACCATCCTCATTGCGAATAAGGACAATGCAGCATGGTGACCGACACTATGGCGGCCTGGTGAGATGCTTTTTCACGCCCCGCTTAAAAGACCCGGGATTATAGTGAGAAGGAAACACGTATGCTGGTAGTGAGTTCCAGGTTTTCACCGCTTGGCACAGGAAGGAAGAACCGAAGCGATGAGTACGAGAACGTATGTCTACTACTCTGAAGCGGTGACTTCCAAGACGTGTTGTCCTGTAGAGGAAGGGAGAGGGAGGGATCAGTTGGAAGAGCTCTTCAGAACACTCTCCATGATAATAGCGATAGAGGACTGCCATGGAGGCGATATCTCTACGCAACTGCAGAGGCTCAAGGGACTCGGTGGCTTCGGGACTGTTGACAATGCGGATAGCTCGCCGCTGCAACCGGTCGAGAGCGTCAAACAGGTACTGTGCGGCACCATCGCAAAGATGAGAACAGTACTCCACGCACGAGCGAACCTGGGTCTTGTAAAGAAGACACAGGTGCCCGGGCGAGAAGAACCGTCTCACCTTGTTTAAAACACCTAGCTTACGCGAGGCCGCTTTAGTGACACTCTCAACGTATTCACGTGGGTTGAGATCTCGGCAGATATCCATGCCCAGGATATCGAGCCTACCTTGTAATGCCATTTGAGTGTTCTGAAAAGTGGGAAGGGGAAGGAATGGAGACTTTTTGGCAGAGAACGCGCACACCTGTGTTTTTTTGGCGTTGAACTCGACCAGATTCTCACAGCCCCATTGAGAAATGCGGCCCAGAACATGGTCGAGTTGAACGACAAGCTCGTGTCGTTTTTCCTCAATATCTGCTAGCTTGGCTGTAGTGTGTCCAAAATATCGCCCATGAACTGTGCTGTCGTCTGCATAGCAATGAATGTTGCCAAGGGCTAACATGTCATTGATATGCAGAAGAAACAGTGTGGGCGACAGGACGGAGCCCTGCGGCACTCCGGCGTTAATCGATTGAAAATCGGAGGCCGCACCGTCGCAAAGGACTCTGATGCGGCGCTGGTGCAGGAATGCGGCAACCCAGTTGCAGAGTTTGGGGGGCAAGCCGAAAGCCGGTAGCTTGGAGAGAAGCGAGCGGTGCCAAACCCTATCGAAGGCCTTGGACATGTCGAGGCTGATGGCCAAGGATTCCCCATGCCTGTCAATAGCCTCACCCCAAAGGTGAGTGACGTACGCTAGAAGATCACCCGTAGATCGGTTCGGTCTAAAACCATACTGACGATCATTTAGTAGGGAGTGATCTTCCAGGTAGTGGACCAGTTGTTTGTTTATTATCCGCCCAAACACTTTGCAGATAATGGAGGTGACGGCTATCGGACGGTAGTTGGCCGGGTCGGAGCGGTCGCCTTTTTTGGGGATCGGTTGAACATTTGCCTCTCTCCAAGCCTCCGGAACAGCTCCCGAGGAATATGACAGGCGATACAGGCGCGTCAATACCGGAGACAACTCTGGTGCACAGTTCTTGAGAACCACCGCTGGAATACCGTCGGGTCCACTGGCTTTCTGCACGTCGAGTGACCGAAGCTCCGCACGGACATAACTCAGCCGGATACGAATATCTCGCATTGTAGTGTCGCAGGTCGGAATGGTAGGCGGGTGCTTGCCGCGGTCATCGATTCGGGAGTTAGCCGCAAAAAGCATCATCAAGCAGTTTCGCTTTCTCCTGCGGCTGATGGGCCAGTGATCCATCTGGATATTTCAGCGGTGGTAGCGAGGACTGGCAGAAGTTGGACTGCACGGCTTTGGCCAATCGCCAGAACTTTCGGCTACCCGTAGGGTATGCGACGTGTTCTTGACCAAGCCGCGCGATGCGCTGGGCATCCGCTCTGATGTAAGCCTTCTTGCATTCCCTAGTGGCTTTGTTAAACGCTGCTTTTAGTCGATCAACGTCAGCGGAGCCCTGAGCGCGGGCCCTGATCCATGCGCGGTAGGCCGATTGGTTCTGTGAGACAGCATGGGCGCACTCGCGATTGAACCAGGGACGGGTCGTTGCGCTGGCGACCTCACTGTGGGGAATATAGTATTCCATTCCTACAGTGATCTCGCCAGCCACGGCAGCCGCCCTTTGCGACAGATCTTTATCTTTGAAGCAGCGTTGAGCCCACGGGATGGATGCAAAATAATCCCGCATTCCATCCCAGTCTGCCGACGAGTAGTGCCATAAACGTCTTTTTGCTGCCACTCGTCGTGGAGGGGCAGCAAGAGGCACCGCGGTGGACACCAGGCAGTGATCGGAGGATCCCAGGGGGGCGAGCACCGATACACTATACTGCACTGGGTTACGCGTCAGCAGTAGGTCCAGCAAGGAAGGCGCTTGACTAGGTATGTCTGGTATCCTGGTGGGCTGGAGTACCAGCTGGGTGAGGTCATGCGTGAGAGCGAATGCGTGGACAGTCCGACCTGCGTGGTCAGTTCTGGAAGATCCCAACCAGGACTCATGGTGGGCGTTAAAGTCTCCCAGAAACACCAGTTCGGCGGTCGGAAACTGCTCCTGCGCTTTGTCCGCTGCCTGGCTGAGATGTTCAAATAGTCGAGTTGTTTCAGAGTCTCCAGAGTGGGATCGGTATAGGCATACGTAGATACGGCTCATAGAGCCAATATCCACGTGGAGCCATAGGATGGAGAAGGATAGGTCCTCAAGGCAGCGTAATCGGCGACAACAAACATCCGCCCTGACGAAAAGACATACCCCAGCCTTCGCCAGGAAGCACTCCTCAAGCACATAGCCAGGGTAGTGAAGATATGTCATGTCGGCAGGGCGGCGTATTTGTGTCTCCGTTAGGAATAGCATGGCCGGCCTTGCCGTCTCAAAATGCTGGTGGACGGCGTTGAGGTTTGCATGGAGTCCACGGATGTTAGTGAACTCAAAAAGTGGGTTGGTGGGAGAATGAAGTGCCGCTGTAAAACGTTTTTGCTTTTTCCTTGCTGCCATGATAAAAAAGGGGGGGAGGGAAATGGGAGCGTAAAAGGCGTGACAGTCATCGTGGCAGTGTAATACTGAGACTTGGAATGCTGTGGCGTCATACAACGGTGAGGCATGACGGTGACCGAGCCGTCGGACGGAAGGGCCCCCGTACCCTCCCGGAAGTGGTCGCCTGGTCCCACCTTCCGGTCACCAATCGGCACGACGAGCCACTCCGTGGATTATGCGCGACCTGACGGGGCAGCCTCCCAGGGTGGTTAGCCGCGGTTGGGCCCCTCTCTATGCCGCGGGCGGCCAGCGGCACCACCGTTTCTACGGGTCTCCCTGGCCGACGGCTCGATCCACGCCACCCTCTACAAGACTCCACGAGCATTCCACTGCTCACACACTTACCCCGATAACTGTCAACCCTGCGTCACTGGGCCTCCGGTCTCGCACTCACCAACGAAATACGACAGCACCAAGACTGTCATTTTAGGTTGGTCTTCTGTACGAGGGTAGTACCTCCCCGGTCGAGCCGGCCCGTTCGTGCTGAAATCAGCGTGGCTCTACTACCTCAAATAACTGTTGCCCCATGTACGGATTGAACCCACAATGCTCAGCACAGTAGAAAGTGACCAGGTGACCGCTCAAAACTAAAACGTCTGTGCAGGCTATTGTGAAAGAACATACTGGAATTAGGTTCTCTTAGCTATTACAAGCTTTTATTTAACTTGCAATGTATGTATGTATGCTTGTATGTTCGGGTGGAATTTTGCAACACAATTTTGAAGCAGATATCTTCAACCGATTACAGCGTGACAATACAATATTATAATGACTTGGAGCAGATCTGATGCTGGTGCTGGAAGGTGGCCATAGGAACTCTGTAAAGAAACGTCGCAACATCATCGAGTTTAAACTCGTTTGATTCGTCTCGAGGCATTCCAGTAAAAGCTTGTTTTAAAAAGCTTTTTAATTTAATTTATTATATGTTAAGGTAGTAGAGCCACGCTACTTTCAGCACGAACGGGCCAGCTCGACAGGGCGGTACTATCCATTCTCAGAAGACCACCCTAACATACAACATTTGTGCTATCGTGTTTCGTTCGTGAGTCTGAGACGGGAGACGTAATGACGCAGTAGCATCTCAATAAGGCGCCATAGTGTGGGTCACCATGCTGCATTCTTGCATTGTCTGCATTTGCAATAAGTATGCTGGCCATCACTCTTCAGAGTGGAATCGCTTTGGCAGGCTTATACAAAAAAAAAGAAATTTTATCTAATATCCCGGCTACAAAACATACTCGCTTCAACGTGACTCATTTATTTAGTGTAGTTGGTATCACAGTCACGTCCACGTGTATAATAAACTATATGTTAGCTATTAATAAACTCATCATCATCATCATCATCATTTACTTGAGTTACGATCTTGTCGATGCAGCTTTATCCAGGTCTCCCTATCAAGAGCCGTTTCCTTGACCTCCTTATACGCAACCGCCACTTTTTCCTTAATCTGGTCTATATAACTAGTAAACTACTCAAATGTAATTGATAATAGCTGGTCATGACCTGCATTACACTGCAAATAAAGAGTACAGATTATCTTATTAATGCCGTCAGATACATTGTTTTGATAACGTTATTTTGACAAAAGAAGAAATGTTTTTGCTGGTAGACCGCGTAGTATTCGTGATATTAAGTTCACATTAAAATGAAGAGTTGCCGGAAAAGAAATGGGGCTGTAATGACCTTCAGAAGACACCAAAAATACCTAAAACTTAAATGTTCCAACAAATAAACATTCTCTAGGAAAACCCCAAAAGAAAATATACAAATAAGGAAATAATTTAAGACTATGCTTTATTGCGTGGATAAAGCCTTGATATATACTAAAAAAAAGCATGCTCCCATAATCTTTTTAAAATTATAAGAATATCTAAATATTTACTGAGATAATTTTGTATGTTTTATCACATTACACCAGATTACATTTAAATTAGACTAGGCTGTGGAATTAAATACATCAAAAAATTAAGTCGATCCATGGTTTTACAAAATCATAAAACTTTCCCACGTCAACATGAACCTTTAAAAGGCTAAATTTTAAAATGCCGTGCTTTAATGTTTTTCAAATGTTTTTTGTATCTTTAGAAATAAAATTCAGAAAACACGTTCAACTACGATAATTATTTACAATAACAACGTGTAATTTGTCAATGGAAAAAGCGAATTTTTTGATATTATCAGAAACAGTTGTCCAAGCATTCTGCAGGTGGACCGTTTACGCAACCGAATGAATGTGACTGGGATCTACCAGGTGACGGTACTATTAATATTTTGACGTAATATCTGATACCTGCGACTGATAAAATAGGTATAATATGTGTAGTTATAACGCTAGTCAAAGGAGACGCTACAGATGCAACAGCGGCGATGGAACTGTGTACTCCTAGCCGCTTTCGGCCCGGGCGGCCAGTCTCAACAGGCACCAACCAACTACGTAGGAGATATTATAGTGCACTGGTGTGTGCGCAAACTCAAGCGTACTGTCTGTTCTCTCACTCTCATAATCTGATGGGACGGTTAACCGACACGACCAGGGAGAGATCAGGCTCCGAAACAAGGGGTCCTACCATCCAAACTATTCGATATCAAATCATCAATTTGGTATATACTCTTAGTAAATTGGTATATGATCATAGTGAATATGATATTGTAATGGCAACACTGTTTCAACAGTAGGGTTGAAATATATGGCCGGGCCGAGTTTGATATTGTTTGTGTGTTTGAGATAGTTTGGAGCCTGAAAGGCCTCTCAACACGGTAACTAAGCTCCCGCGTGATATTGATTGTAAGGCCGCAAGGTTTGTGAGCTACCTGTTAAAACCAGATTGTGATATAGCTTCCGCTATCAGACAGCGTAGTATTGTTAAGCTGATTTGAATTGTATAAAGGACTACCTATTGTGCGATAGTGGATCAATCAGCAAAATCGACAAAGGAGCGACCTGTCTACAAATTCGGAGATATTATTTTAAAGTGTTTAATCGCCCTAAGTTGAAATCCTTTCACTAGGTGATCGGTCTTCGATTGTCTAGCTTACATCTGATGGGCCCGTATAGACTAGTAACAAGGGTTACTGACAGAAATACTGTGCAAAAACACAAGTGTACTCTTTGTTCTCTCATTCTCATTATCTGATGGGACGGTTAACCGACATGACCAGGGAGAGATCAGGCTCTGAAACAAGGGGTTAAAGTCCTACCATCCAAACCTTGGGATGTTATTAAACATTTTTATAATCAGAAAAACTCAATAACACTTTTTAGGCCAACCCAGAATTTGCACCTGAGAGCTCTTGATCAGCAATCGCATACGTTAACGCTAGACCAACGAGACAATTAAGGCGACGGAACTAGTTTGACAACAAAACATGCTCATTAAGCCTATAGTTACTAATAGATTTAGATTCAGGTTTATTGCCTTTTCTAATAATAACTGGCATCTTTGACAACTTTTATTATTGGGTTGTAATGAAATGTATGTGACTACAACGTATATGGCTTAAAATATTTCGAACACACTACCCTTTTCGATAAGGTATCTCATAAACTTATGTAAAAATTCAGAAGAGGCCATCTACAAACCGTATGTCGGCCAAGGTACGTCAGGGTTCCAGAGTTTTCCTTTCGAGGGTGTTCCCCGGCTCCTAGTATCCGACACGGCGCGGCGTACGGTTTTTAGTCGGTTCGAGTCCGGAATGGCCACCAGTCGGGAGTATCCGGGGGAATATCCACATAAAAAAGGTGATATTCTATTAACATATTGGAGTGCGCCAAACATAATATGAATAGAAAAAGATCACTCTGCATGTTCTGTCTAAACAAAAATTGCGCAAACATGTAGTACATACTGGAGATAGCAAGAATGTTTGAATTTTTTTATCTCGCATGAAGTGAGTCTCGTGTAGATTTGGTTACATGTTGGTTAGTAACATATTTGTTACGGTTTGTTGATTTCGTTGAAAAAAAAAACGAAGGCTATGTCTGCAATTACGGAGGCATTTGTTATGACTAACAAATTTTTGGGCGAGATTCCGCCAATGATGAGATTCCGCCCGCGTGTATGTCAGTTATCGTGACAAAAAAAGCCTGTGTCTTTCTCCAAGGCCCAGTCTATCAATATAACGAAATGCGTGCAATTAATTCAGCGATTTAGCCGCGAAAGAGTAACAGACAGACAGAGTTACTTTCGAATTTATAAGTGTATAGATTTAGTTGAAAATTAGTATGACCATAACTTCTTTTAACAAAGCAACCGAGATTATATATATCAAGCATTAGAAACTATCTTGTCAATTCAAATGTACCTTCGATCGATCTGTCATCATTGACAGAATTATAGTACCTACTGAGAGGTCTGATATAGTGTCGATAGACCGATACCGTCGTTTTGGATGACGAAAATCTAATGAAATTTTAACAAGTAACTAAATAATTGAATTTGTTGATAACAATCGAAGCCAAGGATCGAACCAAGTGACGTGCAACTGAAAAGGCATATTTCCAGCAAATGCTTTTTCACGCCCGACTTAAAGGACCCGAGATCATAGTAGGAGCGAAACACGTGCGCTGGTAGTGAGTTCCAGGTCTTAATTGGCACAGAAACGAAGTGCCAAATAATTTAGTACGCTTTACTACGCTCTCAAAGCGTATGAAATTCTGAGTCTTCTAGCCAAACGGTACCTCTTGTATGGTCCTGAGTTTTTTCTTTTCTATTAGTCTAACATGCATGTGTGCAAAACTAAATATTTTCCTTATGTTTTGACAGCTAAACTACTAGTCATACGATGTATTACATCATGAACGCTGATTAGATTTTAATCACCGCTATATAATACACCTTTAGCACACACACGAGTAGAGTACATGTATTCTAAAGAAAACAATTATTTATTGTACTAGATACAGCTTATTAAGATAACGGTTCCTTTTTTTACGAATCAGTCATTTACTTAATGCTGCTTAAGGTTTTAGTAATTTATCTTTTTAAGACGCTTCATCCATCTGCTGCCTGCCACTTTCTTTAAATAGTCGGTCCATCTATACATGCACTATGTTGCGGACTGCCTACGACCAGAATAGTTGGCGCTCCTTGGGAGAGACCTTCTTTCAGCAGTGGACTACGATAGGGTAGATTTGATTTCAAGGCGCTTAAAACGTTTTTATCATTATTATAATGTAAGAGATTAAATTTTGATTCGACTCCAACAATGAGGACGTTTTAGTTCATTCATTAAGAAGTTCAAAAACAAAATGACAGGCGATTCCGATGAGCACTAGTACCTGTCAGGCGAACAGAAAGCCACACATTTCTGCAATTACATCATCAATGTAAATAAATTTTATTCTGTAAAGTTGTAATCTATACTAATATTATAAAGCTGCAGAGTTTGTTTGTTTGAACGCGCTAATCTCAGGAACTACTGGTCCGATTTGAAAAATTCTTTCGGTGTTGGATAGTCCATTTATCAAGGAAGGCTATAGGCTATATTTTATTTTCAAAAATTAGGGATCCGTAAGAAAATTGCTATTTCGTAACCCAAGGTGTCAATTCGAAAACCTATTTTTGCGTGCGCTGCAATAACTATTGACAATAGAACAAAATAATGTATTACGGGTTTGTAGGTCTCATTAAGATCCACAAAAAAGTCCGCGAGAGCATATATCTAACTATCATGGTTTAGTTACAATAACCACTTATGTGTTCAAAAAAATTATTAAATCGTCTGAAGAAAGAAACTACGTTAAATGTGTATCGTAATATTAATCCTTATCCAAATTAAGCATTAAGTTATCAAGGGTATTTATGTAGAAGTAAAATACTTTTTGTTTCATCCCAGTCGGACATTTCGTTTAGAACTTATCACGAGTATAAGACGCTAAGAGTTGGTATCTAATAATGAGTTATTTGCCGGAGTTTTTATCAACATACCTAATATTGATCTTTATCCAAATAAATGTGTTCTTGATTATGAGTATTAGATCTAAGAAGAGTATATAAACACATCTATACTAATATATAAAGCTGAAGAGTTTGTTTGTTTGAACGCGCTAATCTCAGGAACTACTGGTCCAATTTGAAAAATTCTTTCAGTCTTAGATAACCCATTTATCGACGAAGGCTATTGGCTATATATCATCACGCTTAGACCAATAGGAGCGGAGCACAATGAAGAATGGGGGAAAATTATCACGCTACGGGCAATAGGAGACGCAAACAACGTTGCGTGGGTCAGCTAGTTTATATATATGTTTGTCTGAGCGATTTAAAGAAAGTAGGAACAATGACCGGCGGTGCTGGCTAGCATATTTCCTTGACAGATGAGGAGAAAGGTAGCACTGGAGTGCAAGTAAAAATGTGTCTGAGAACACTTGGTCGGCCCTAACACGACAAAATTCTCATTATTATTTTATTTATTTTATTTTTATTTTTGCTCAATAGGCATAGTTACGGACAACAGATCATGCCTCACACAATAATAAGTAACAACATACAATTTCTAATCTGAAGTCCAATTAAAACTATACACATCATTCCCAATTACAGTAATAAAGCTTCATCTAGGTGTTAACAAAAAGAAAAAAGAGAACAAAAATTTTAAAGGACAGTAAGTGGCTATTGTATCTACTGAGATACAGTAATTGGGAAATAATACAGTAATTAGTCATAAATAACATTTAGTCGTCGGAAGCATCAAATCAATGCAATATACATTTTAACTAATCGATATATACGATTTTTTAAGAACAAAAATAAAGCATTGCCCACACTATTGTGCGTATGACCCATATACACGACTAGTTTTTAATTACCAGAGAAAAAAAAATCTGGTATTCGGTATTCGATACTGAGCACATCCGTGTAATTAAAACAAAAAAAAAAACAATATGTTAATTTTATCCACAAAACCACCAAATATTTGTTCATAACGCATGATATAATTCAATATGGTCAATGTCCTTTACTGCGGGGCTGCGGGATGCAGGGGGTGTTAACACATGCCGTTGCCGAGTTTGCGATCGCGGCCGAGCGCAATTCAAAACACTGCCCGCGCGGGCGGGTGGGATCATATTATGACAACAATAAATCAAAATGCAGTTTCGATTTTAACGCCGTTAGGTACGTTTCTGTGATAACGACACTGTTTATTTACAAGGATGTCCTATCCGTCCAGCATCACAACGAACATTCTTGGACAATGAGGAATCCTAAAGCCCGGCAGCATTCATTCCAACACAGGTTTAGTGTAAACAGTCTCCCGATTAACTCCTGTCGACATTTATGTACTTGTGGAGTAGCGTTGCCAGACGTCCCGTATTTCCCGGGACGTCCCGTATTTTAGACATAGTTTAAAAAGTCCCGGCGGGACTGCCTTGGTCCCGTATTTTTGTCGTATCGCTAAAATCGGTCGACCTATGTTTGACATGTACTTACGCGCCTAAACGAAAAAAATCCTAATCTAAGTGAGAAAGATTTGTTGATCGATTAAATTTTTTCAATAATTTTTAAGAAGTTGCGGAACTTTTTAAGTTACAAGATTTTAAATATGGATTGCTTGTATGAAGAATTCCAAATAATTACAAATAAAAAACCGGCCAAATGTGAGTCGTACTCCCACAAGAAGGGTTCCGTACCATTATCTAACTTAACTAACAAAAACGAACAAAAAAAAAACATGTTTTTTGTATGGCAGACCCCCTTAAATATTTTATTTTAATTATTTAACAGGTAGTAGAGACACGCTGATTTCAGCACGATAGGGCCGGCTCGACCGGGGCGGTACTACCCTCGCACAGAAAATCGATGCGATGCAATAAAAGCGCTCGTGCTGTCATGTTTCGCTCGTGAGTGCGAGACCGGAGGCCCGCAGAAGCATCACTAGGCCGCCATAGTGTTGGTCACCATGCTGCATTGTCTTCACAAGCAATGAGGATGGTACCACCACTCTTGGATTCTGCTTATGCTTTCCATCAGGCAAAGTAGAGTAATTTTGGCCGGGCCTAACCTAAAGTGAATATACATCTAAACATTCTGTGATTATTTCAAGCGTCTACCTTGCCGTTATCAATATCGAGCAAAAACGATAAAAAAATCATGTTTGTTGTATGGGAGCCCCCTTAAATATTTGTTTTATTCTGTTTTTTAGTATTTATTGTTATAGCGACAACAGAAATCCATCATTTCTGAAAATTTCAACTGTCTTACTATCACGGTTCATGAGATACAGCCTGATGACAGACGGACAGCGAATACTTAGTAATAGGGTCCCATTTTACCCTTTGGATACGGAACCCTAAAAACGATAAGTCTTACTAAATAATTTTGTTTTTTAATTTGTCCCGGCTAAAAACCTGAAATCCCGTATTTTTTTGCCCATTTCAGCAGTTGTCCCTTATAGGCGAAAAAAAAATCTGGCAACCCTATTGTGGAGTGAAGTGAAAGTTTAAAAAGTTCTAAAGTGAATTTAATAGTGTGTTCGTGTTTGCAACAATTAAAGTATTTGTAGTCGTATGTATGAAATACTTAAGTTCTGTAGTAGCTGCCAGTTGATTACTTAAAATTAAAACTAACTAATAATAAAATAGGTATCGGATAAAACATTGGTAGGTATATCATTGCGATCAAACTAGTATAATGAGGGATTTTAACTATTTAACCATAAACCTGTTGTATTTGAACTCCCCGTAATAATAATATTTAATCAATCCTCGCCCGGGCCCGCTGTGTGACTGCGATGAGTGAGAAAGAATAATAAAAATATTCATTGATATGATATGTTAGGTACACTACGTGCGTAATTATTACATGGTGTCCAAAAATTATGGACGTAGTTTTTGATTTTAAAAACGTTAATAACTTTGTTGTTTTGTTTGTTTGGCATTTCTGTTATGGTCTTTTATGTAAGTACATACGTTCTGTATCTGCCCCTATTTTTTTTTACTAATTAATTAAAAACTAATGGTGTACCTATATACAAATGTACATATATATATAAATGTTTGAAATTCTAACTTAATTCTTTTGGATTTTTTTCCTTTGAATTTTATTAGGTTTCTTTTGTCAAGGCTTATACCTCTAAATCCAAGATTTCATCATGGCCACTTTTGACATTCAGTAGACAAATATTAATCATCTTTTCAAAATCGCTTTGACATACATACATTTACATATATGTACATTTGTATATATATGTCATACGCACAATAGTGTGGGCAATGCTTTATTTTTGTTCATAAAAAATCGTATATATCGATTAGTTGAGGATGTGCAAGATGAACCATGAAAGATGATGATGTGCAGGACTGAGGCCTGCCAGGCGATGGTTACGTACTTAGCACGTTATGACTCATCACTACAAGAGTTTCTAGCCTTACAGACACACCGTTGGTCGAAAGGTTCAGTAGCTCTTGGTCCATTCACGATGACCACGCAGTTCCGTACATACCACACAACGATTCCGATTTACAATTCAAACACGTGCTACTTGACAAAGTAGCCGTACGAGAGAGCCGACGTTAATTCCCGATCAACGCAACAAACGGCTAGAAACACCTCGATATTTCCAAATTCTATTACTTAGGCACCCGTCACACGCTGGCATTCAGCGGGGCCTACAATTGTTTTATTAGTTTCAACAAAAACGCGGTTTAACAAAATCCATTCTCACTTTTTTTTCTCTAAGTGACACAGTGACACTTGTCAGCTGCCAAAGCATTACGACAAAAACCTAGTGTTGCCATTATAAACTACTTATTACTATCGGTATCGAACAGAAAGTATGAGCAGAATCCATATATTGGTTACCATACTCGTTGCGAATTCAGACAATACAACAATGCAGCATGGTGAGCCACACTAAGGCGGCCTATTGAGATGCTTCTGCATTATTAGGCTTCCGATCTCGTATTCACTATCTATCAAAATACGACAGCACGAATGCTGTCATTTTAGATTGGCGTTCTCTCTTCTCATGTAATATTTTGCTATCAATAAAACTCTAATACGTTAGAAATTGTCTGTTAGATATTTATCTTTGTCACCTGGAAGAGATAAAATTTAGGAATAGGTAAGTCTAAATATTATCTGAACGGCAAATCTTCAATAGAAATAACAATCTACAAAAGTAGCATCACGCTGAAACCACGTGAATGAGTAAGACCATGTTCAGATGACGAACGCTCTACGCGCGTTTACAACTACATGTAATTTTGTTCCAGGTATACACATGCTAACGCGCGTTTTTACATGTAGTTGTTAACGCGCGTTAGCAAAACGCGCAATAAGCGCTCGTCATCTGAACATGGCCTAAGACTTCAGACAACATCCACGGTGCGTATGATACCGCATACACCATACGGTATGAAGTATGTAATCAGACAGTGATTAACAAGATCTTGAACCATTAGAGACAACAACGTAGGTACATTAATTTTCTTTTCTTCGTCATGTTTTAAAAAAAATATTTACAATTTGCACGAAGCGGATTCAATGCTACAGATATAAAAATATAAACATACAAATAAACATTTTTTTTAAGTTAACTCCCGCATTAGGAATATACATCTTTTGACGCGGGAGACTTTACAAACATGTATGAAACGGACACAAAGAACACCCAGAGTCAGAACATTAATTTGTGGATCACACAACACAACCGCCACTTTACACATGTATATGTAATATAATACTATTGGTGGGGAAAGTGTTTCAATAATTGATCAACAATAAAAAAAAACCGTGCCCTTTAAATTCCTTGGAAGAAAAATAGACTACAAAGGTCGTACTCCATCTATAAACGTAATAGTCGATGACTTCGTAAAAGACATTGACAAGGTAGACCAACAGCCAATTAGTAACGTAAAAAAAGCTTGGATTTACGACAACTACTTAACATCACGTCTCAACTGGCCGTTTCTAGTATATGACATAAACCAGAACCACATAAGAACACTGGATGCGAAAGTCACTAAGATATTGAAGTCGTGGCTCTGGCTAGCACCATCTGCAGACCCGTCAACGTTGTACAGGGGCTCGAAAAATTTTGGAATGAAATTAAAAAAACCTTCGGAACTCTACAAACACCTAAGAGTTACCAAAATGCATGTCTTGTCAAAATCCCAAGACGAAATGGTTAGATCCCTTCCAAAAGACAAAAATTCATCAGAGCTAAAGTCACGGCTCCAATTCCACAAAAAATTCATGGTGGGTACGCAGTCCAGTAGAGTTGGATTGGGAAATGCTAGAAGACAGACCGACAAAGAGATAACAAAATCTTTCATACAACAAGATGAAAACGAGACCTACAAGGTGCACGCAATAAACCTAGAAATGCAGAATGAATGGTTAACTCTAGGAGAATTTTGTATCCCACCAGCTTTGAAATGGCGCACACTTTTATATGATTGGTCACCCGCCCTGTTAAAATTCTACCTCAACGCCTTTCAATTAACTCTCCCCGATCAAAGCAACCTAGTAAGGTGGGGAAAAGCTACAGAAAAGGCTTGTACGATGTGCAATGCGGCAATAGGTAAAGCCAGGCACTTACTGACAGGTTGTAAGGCGCTATTAGACCGGGGTCATTATTCACGTCGCCATGATAGGGTATTACTCATCATACGCGAAGCTATGAGTTTATCACTGGCGAGAGCGAAAAAAGGAATAACAACAAACATAAAAACTAACATCGCGTTTGTAAAGGAAGGCTCAACAAAAAAGACTTCACTCACAAAAAAGCCGTACTCAATTATAAATACCGCCAGTGACTGGACATTATTAGTGGACACGTATGAAAATCACTACCGAATACCGGAGGATATCTGTGCCTCGGCGTCCAGACCGGACATATTTCTTTATGCAATGTCAATTAAGCGTGTAGTACTAGTAGAACTCACGGTGCCGTGGGAAACGAACATCCCTAAAGACCACGCTTTAAAAAGAAACAAGTACTTTGACTTAACCAACGAAATAACTAAAAATGGTTATGTCGTTGCGCTGTATGCCGTGGAAGTGGGTGCGAGGGGTATACCAGCTAAATCCCTCTATAACCTGCTTAAAGACCTTGGATTGCCAAGAGCTTCAGTAAGCTCTTTTCTTGAACGAATATCCAAAGCGGCATTGCTAGGCTCACTTCAAATATGGTTAGGTAGAGGGGGTAACACGGCGGACAGTGGAGGTGAGCGTTGACGCGTCGTAAGGAGTGCTCCTTAAACCTAAACCTGGGTCGCAATTCCCAGGCACTGTCGAAGTCACATGTGTTGCCCCCATCTATCACGCGATGGACCCGGCACCCGCACGGTGAATCCATGGAACGCTAAGAAATAGGTCTTTTCAAACTGGCTTATACCCGGCACTTCGCCAGCGTATATATTATTATGAGAATCAAATATTTTTGACTCAAGGGATTGAATTCGATAATAAAAAAAAAACTATCCTACATTCTTTCCAACAGCTACAGATAAACAGATAGACATACTTCCGCGTTTATAACATTAGTATGGAAATATTTAAAATCAAGTAAGTACAATAATACTGGTTTTAACGAGATTATAAGGATATTTCTAGCAGTATCTGTACTAATCCTCTATTACTTTAAAAATTGTCTCGCGGAATTAAAGCTAAATATATTTCATAGCATTTAATGTCATGGATTTCCGCAAAGTAACGCCTGATTCCATAACTTAATTTAAAAAAACGTTGTTTTTATTATAATATAGGGCATAAGAACAGACGGATAATGGCGCCCTTCGAGTGCCTTCAGGGTTGGTCTCCGATAACCATACTCGGTGAAAGGCATAAAAAAATAAGTTAATTCCGGTAGCCGTGATATCATTCCGGTTCTGGATGTCGTAATAACAGCAGCTCCCGGATCCCTCCTATCTCAGGCGCAACGTGGCACACCGTGTGGTTTTAGTCGGTCCGATTCCGACACACCATCCTGCCGCAAACCCCGGTGGGGTGACGACCCAAGGGGGTTTCCACACGTTAAAATAAATTAAATTAAAAAGATTTTTAAAAACAAGCTTTTACTGGAATGCCTCGAGACGAATCAAACACATCACAACCTTAAAACCTTAACACAATCTTAAAATTTAAGGTTGCTGAGAGTTTTATAACTCTCAACAACCTTAAATTTTAAGATTAATAATTACGACTAATATCACAAAAGAAAACTCCAACAAAAAAGATAGCGATTTGAACTAATTCAAGACAATGGAAAGTTAGACCAAAAACGCCTTTTCAGGCTCAGCGGCAACAAAAGATATTTTACAGATGTACCTACTCACAGTGAGAAAATTTAGATAAAGTTTCCAACCATTTACGAAGTACCTACAAAAAACATTCAAGCTGGTTTCCTTCTTACTTGGAGTCCAGTGTTCGGTCAACCAAGAACACGTTGCTATATCGCACCTTTAGAATTGAAGAGACTTAATTAAAAATTTTAGGAAAATAACTTTTATACGTCAAACGACATAAAAACATGTATTCTATCGGTTTATTAATAATAAACAGGCTCTTTTAGGCCAGAAAAGGAGAAACGTACTACTTTCGTCTCTTTTAAATGACACGCTTACCGCGCGTCCCTCAGTATTGAAGTGCCCCATTCATTATTGAATGGACAGTTCTAAACATTTTCCTTTAATTTAGAAACACATTAATACTTAAACTAGCGTAAAACAAAATTTGACACCAAACAAAAATGAAACGACAGAACTGAATCGCCTCTTTATTAAATAGTCACGTTTTTATTTTGCATTGTTAAGTAAAAAATAGACACAAAGTGAAATAAGTCAAATACAATAATGCATTGATAAGTAACAAATAGACACAAATTTAAGTAAGTCAATTATATATATTTGTTTTTTAGAAATTAAGCGACATGTTTTTTTTTATTATTAATTAACAAAAGATCTAATTAGTTATACTTACTGGCTTAGTATCCAATCATGAAAACAATTCCTACCCTACCATTGACAACGAAAAATATGACAATAAACGCTTAACCTAATGCATTATAATCGAAAATCATAAAAAGGGCCAATTCTTAAATCACATTTTTGGCGTTTATCTAAAAACAAGAATTTTGGATTAGGTCACTTCAATTCTAAAGGTGCGATATACGAAACTAAAACTAATTTAAACTAAATGAACAACTAAAAAAAATCATAACCCTCCTTCGGCTTTGCCGTAGTCGGGTAATAAGCGAGTTCCCTACGGACGTGAGCCGTCGTGATTTCCAAAACACGTAAGTGATTACAAGGCATAAATCATTGTCGTTCTCAGACGGTTTAACATTAAATGAAACTTATTAGATGAAATGGGTCATTTCGGGTTAAGCAGTACATAATTTAAGACAACCGGCGAGATACCTTGTTGAATTGTCTGCATTCGCAATAAGTATGGTGACCACTAAGTATTCCTAGATTCTACTTATGCTTTTCAAGTCAGAGTAGTCATTTTGGCAGGGCCATAAATAAATAAATAATAATACATATTATTGGAACACCAACTGCCTACTGTATCTATAATTAGAATTTGTTACAAATTGGTATTAGCAATTTTATTCGAAAAACCTGTCTATTTGACATATACATACATGTGTAACGTAGACAGAGAATAGAGGTATAGACAAGTCATTAACGTATACAGTGTGAAATAGCGATAGTTCAACTTATCTAGATCTATAGTTTTGAAATTGCCACACTTTAAATTTTACCCCGTTTTTGGGGTAAACTCTGCAGTTTACCTTGCGCTATTATCTGAGTTCTCGTTTCGACATAATCGGGAGGTAAGTTATATAAGTTTGACAGAAGAGTAGAAAATCAATAAAATATTGTTACAGATATAATAGGAGAAATAATAAAAGACAATGTAAGATTCTATAATAGTTATAATCAAATAAAAAAGTCGTGTGGTGTCGTGGGACACCAGATAGGAACGAAGTAACATATCATAAAACATATTTATTGCAAGTTCTATTCAAGGTATAAAGAAAATAATTATTCTGGTATACATATTTTATCATGATTTTTTTATCGATAAAATTAAAAAAGGAGGCGATTACCATGGCAGAGAATTGAAGTGAAAGATAAATAGAATACAATTTTATATTCATACAGGTCCTATATTTTTTCTGAAGAAAACAATTGGTTTCAAAATGTCTTGAACAAATTCTGGAGTGGCGACTTGGATGCCAGTCTATGCGGCCCGTAGATTTATTTAGTCCATTTATTTCTTAAATATGGTTCATTTGGAAAACTAAAAAAAAACAGGGTGTTAAAAACAGTGATTCTGGTATCCCCAATGGCGTATAATCCGATTATTCAGAGATGACACGATGTTATTATTGTATAGATTTGCTCACGTATCACACACTCACTTTGGTCGGTTAATACCGAAAAAGACTGGATTTTTATAACTTAATTTTAATTGTCCCGTGCATAAAAATAACATGAAATATACCTTAGCATAGCACACTTAATCGTTTTATTTAATTAATGTTTAATAGCTATTAAAAAAAACTAAATTCTACTTAACGATGAAAGGTTCCCTATGTTTGGTTCATTTTGTTCACTACGGCTTTTACAGCCAATTACACAGCAATTCACCATCACTGCACCCTAAATACAACTTTTTAAAATACCTTTTAGGTTACAAGTGACACTGAATAAGCGTTATTCAGTTTGATAAACAATTTTTCCTTGACACCATACACTTGTTTGCCATCAATGACAAAGGTGGCAAACAACAAAAACCCTGTACGCAAGCCGAGACAAAAAATTCATACTCCGTCTTGCTTCCTCTTACACATTTGTCGTTCAATCCTACTCACTCTAGTAATTATTATTAATTTAGTAGCTAGTCTATACCTCTATTCTCTGTCTACGATGTGTAACCTGTCTCATTAATCTATATAATAATACGGAAAGCAAAACCTTTGTACAACTTTTTACGAAAATTATGCGAACGAAGGAGTTTGAACTTTGGCGCAATTAAAGTTTATACGGGGGAGGACTGCACTGCAAGAAGAAAAAAAAAAGAAAATATGGTTGAATTTCGACCGCTGGGCGACTACTAATATAATTATTAAAATCTCCATTAATATAGAGGCCCTTTCGGCCTTTGGTGAAGGGACCACAAATCGATTTACCTAAATGTTTAATTAGAGAGGAATATAAATTTCGTTTATATATATCGTATATATATAAATTATAAAGTTCGATGTCGGTTACGCCATCTAGTTTAATGGTCATGAATTTATTAAATGGGTCTTGTAATAGTATCATCACCATCAGGCTAAGCTTCTTTCTCAGCACATCAGCTTAATGATGACTGCTGTCAATCTGTGGACTGTTAAAGATTGTTGTTGTTATCAAGCTATCACCGGTATCAGCCTTGGGAGTCCAAACAAAAGTATCGTTTGCATAAAAAGCTGTTTTGTTTTGGCCTTATAAATTAAAATTATGTGCATCTATAATGAACTGATTAGAAACACTGTATAATATATTTGCCATAATATTCTATAACAGACTTAAGAAGTAAACATGTAAAAAAAAGAGAGTGTACGAGCAAATGTACGGGACATTTCACTTGTTATAGTTTTACGCTGACATCGACGCGCAGCGAACCTCATTTACAATATAAAATTATTGAACAAGTAATAAAACAGTAGTTGTTGCAACATCACTCCAGGCGACCTATCGCACCATTCGCCGCGCATCGATAATTTTTATTTTATTTTATTTTTTATGCATTTTCATTGTAAATCTGTTAAGTTTCATGTTTCTATTAAACACAGTTATTTCTTCCTAGCACATTTATCTTTCATTTAGCATACCGTACAGAGAGGAATCTATCAATCGATGTCTTAAATTGCGTAGTAAAAACTGATTTCATTCTATAAATGAAAGACCAACACATGTTACTTATGACACCCATGGAGTTTCTTGCCGGTTTTTCTTTAGAATTGTTGCTCAGTCTGGGTGTTCTTTGTTCCGTTTAATGTATATGTTTGTGAAGTCCCCCGCGACACAGAATGTATATTCCTAACGCGGGAGTTGTCTTTTTACTTTTACTGTGTATATAATATAGCCTTAATAGTTTACTGCTGGTGATAAGCATCTCCTCAGAAAGAAAGTTTTTTGGCCTACCATTCAACACTAGCTGACCCACGTAACCTCGTCTCGTATTACTCGCAGCGTGATAATTTTCCCCCGTTTTTGAAACATTTTTCATTGGTGCTCCGTTCCTACTAGTCGTAGCGTGATGATATATAGCCTATAGCCTTCCTCGATAAATGTACTATTATCCAACCCTGAAAGAATTTTTCAAATCGGACCAGCGGTTCCTGAGATAAGCGCGTTCAAACAAACGAACAAACTCTTCAGCTTTATAATATTACTAGCTGACCCGGCGAACTTCGTACCGCGAAATTTACATATCTGTCTCAGCTTCCCACAGGCAGTGTACAGTCGCGGACAAAAAAAAGACTTTTCCCGTTATCTTTTATCTTTTTCTTTCGAGCAAAAAAGAATGAATAAAATCGGACTATGTTTTATCGAATTACAACTATGTTCATATTTTGACTTTCATCCCCTCCCCCCAGGAAACCTTGCTAAATATCGGGATAAAAAGTATCCTATGTCCTACCTCGTAGTATGAACTCAAATCATCCCATCTAGTCCCAAGCTAAGCAAAGCTTGTGTTATGGGTACAAGACAACCGATATAAATACATATATGCTTTTTTTGTTAAAACATACATATTATACATAGAAAACACCCAAACTTCGAAACAAATATTTACAGATCATACAAACATTTGGTCCGACCCCGGAATCGAACCCGAGACCTCAAGCACAGCAGTCGCTTACGCTACCACTGCGCCAACGAGGCAGTTTGCTCCATTAATTGCCTCTTACGATACTCATGATTTAAATAAGAGTAGTGACACTCTGTATTCATAATTCGGCACTGCGGTTAATATTCTCCAAAAAAAATTACTCATCATAGCAATATAAAAATATAAAAAGATTGCTGTAATATTTTTTCAAGGCGTCATAATAATTCAACATCGAATTTCAATTTAAATAAATCACTGAACGTTGCTCATCAACAATACACATTCGGGTTTTTATTTAAAGAAAAAGGTTTATTCAAAAATATAATAAGATTAAAAACTTTAGGAACCGCAAAAAAGTTTTAACCACGTATTTAAGTGTTGAACGTGACGGAATAACAGAGACGTGAAAAAACCATTAAATTTCTTATATTTCTCATTCGATTTGATTCTTAATGCCTACTTGGATTTTTATACAACTTAATTGTAGGTATCCATCCACGCTTCAAATTTTGGCAAACGATTGTCAGTTCTCTCAAACACAACATGGTCAATTTTATGAACTTTGAAGAATGATTCTCATCCATAAACGAGTGATGTAGGTAGGTACTGTACTGTTGTTTAAACACGGATAGAGACACACCAATTCAAACAGAATGCTACTGAACTATTACTGCGGTATATCGGGAAAGGGATACTCTTATCGTGAAATTGTTAACAAGAAAACGTTTGGAAAACTAATACCCGACTAGGTAAAAACTTTTGATAAAATTTATATAGGTAACCTATTTCACCCGGGGCATTAATACGAATCTATTGGCACCTCATTCATTAAAATCGTTTCAGTAGTTTAGGTACAATGGCCATGGGCCCATCCATGCCATCTAGTCCCAAGCTAAATATATTTTACATAGAAAACTAAAATAAAGAACAGAAAAGAAAGGCACATAGCAATTTATGAAGAGCTAGTTCATTTTACGATATTTAGTGTTTTTTGGCAGGGAGTTTTCGTTGGATGTTTTTTGGAAGTCGGTTTTTTTTACCCGACTGCGAAAGAAGGAAGGTTATGTTTTTCGAGTGTATGTATATTTCTTTGGCACGCCCTAGAGCCTAAACGGCTTGTCGTATTTTTATGTGAGTGGTGTCAATAGATTCGTCTTAGTCGTGAGAGTGACACTGGGTACATCAAAATTTTAAAAAAATAAAGATTTTTGGCGCCATAAGGTAATACTAAATAAAGAAACTGTATGTTTTCAAAATACATCGGGTGTGGTATCAGAGGTATGAAGATTTTTTTACGGTGATTACGAATAAATATAAAACTTATATATTTTGATTTTTAAATATTGACGCAATCGTTTTTTATTTTTAATAATTTTACTTGTTTATATACGTGTCGACGCTGTTGTTATTAATGCCTAAATTCGATTGATAACCTTCAAATTTTGAATTCTGAACCTTCATTCGTGCTTGTTACTTCGAATATAAGGAAGTCGGCGGTCACAGACTCTTTAAAACCAATTTTGAACAATCTACGTTTTGGAATTACCTCTTCGAAGATCATACAAGCACTTTTATGTATTAGTTTAGATCTACCTTCTTTGAAAAATATATGTATATATATGTATTGTGAATTGTCAATCAATGGAGAATTCCTTTAGTGGAAATTGAGTCATTAGTATATATGTTTATGCTATGTAAAATGCTGTTATCATGAAGTTAATTATCAATTACATACATGCCTTGGACGTAATACTTACTTAATTGCTGACTGTATAGTAAATGTCTCATATTAGTATTATGATTTAAATAGAAAAACATACATTCTTAAAGTGTAATATATATTATCATACATTATTTTTAGGTGAGTATTTTATTTATTTTTATAGATATGAATACAGTAGTTTCAGAATTACATACCTACACATTTTTATATTATATTATTTTCTAGTTTTATGAGAAAATATTGCTATAACATTAAACCGGCGTCTTATAACTTACTGTCTACTTTTTTATAGACAAACAAAATAGACTTACCGTCTTGTCAAGTAGAAAACTGGCAGGAAATATGAGCGGTATATACATAATCATGAATATCATCGATGACCAATAAACCTTGCTGCTCGACACATCATAGTACTTGACAACCGCGTCTTGAATTATAGTGTACTGCACCCATTGCATCGAGCTCGAAGCCGAGTGGAACACAAACACGAACAAAATCAGCCATCTAATGGGATACACGACATATTTTACTGGTTCTCCTTTCTTAGTAGGGTATCCCAATACCCCTCCTTTCTCAGCCACCCCGTCCATAACACTCCCACATACCTCCATGTTTTTCAAATTCGTCATTTTATACTATTCCTGTTTATATTATATTAAAATATATAATCTATATTATCTTCATATTGTCCAAGTTTGGCATCTAAATGGCACTAAGAATTTATTTAATCTAATTACATTTGGAAGTGATAACAATTTTATTGTAAAATTTCCCGAGCGCGCTATGGGCGTTCGATACGCGTGGCGGAAACCGGTGACTGAATTCATTTTTCATTTTCCTAGAGAGGCTGAATAAACGTATCCTGTGCACCCTCTGTCCAGCGTGACGAGTACATTACGACGACACTTGTATAGCCAACAGACTGTATATCAAAAGAATCAAAGGTATAATAATCGCACCGATTTGAAGCAAACGGATGCTGTAAATTAGTGTGGTTTATAGTTCGACCGCTCAGAGAATGCGTTTCTGACACCTGTCAATTCGTCATGACTAGTGATGTACAATAAATAACATTGATAATATTTAGTAACTGTTCAGTCCTCTCACCAATGGAGCGATCACTTTGTGATACTTGTAATACCTATAGGACCCATGAGTATAAGCATTAACTCGCTACTAGTCCAATGGCAAGAGAATTGAACGTTTACGGCGATCCACCGTGTTCTTAATCTAAACTAAAATCATCAAGCACTTACTGGAGTTGTGGGGCTTCTTTGTTCTCGGCGTTCCAAGAGATCTCTTGGGTAGTTTCTTCTCTGCGTCGTCACACAAACATGCTCCAAGTGCTGTATATCTTTCAAGGTATTCGAATTACAATAAACTCGTATCAACTATCACGGATATTCGAATTACAACTCACTCGCTTCAGCTATCGCGGAACGCGCCTACAAAACTCGCGAGTCCTAACCAGACCTAACAAAACGGTGACCGACGAAAACCGAGTCTTGGGAAATTAGCTTAATATCAATTAATTACGGTTCTCAAACAACAATCGTCGACCATTCACAACACGCGTCTTCTCAGTACTCTATCAACCTCAAAACGTCAAAACGTCAAACACGAAAAAAATGACAATCGAAAAATGTTGCCATTACAATGACGTTCGAAATCCAACAGTAACGTTATTTATTGCATTCATTATGCATATTTATTCAATTTAATTTATATGTTGTTATTTTTATAGGAATTATACACACATCAAAAGTGTCTAGGGATCAAGCATTTTTATGCGGATTTCTTGAGATTGAGATGTGGCTTTGTAATAAATTTATGATTTTATAAATTTATATGGATCCTTTTTGGTGCATTTCATAATTTGAATCAGGAACTGTCAATCAAATTCGAGTAAAAGATGAAAATCAGCTGTCAATATTTTCCCTATAAAAACATACAACGCATTGAAGACGTTATTAGTGCTACTGTTCCCCTACTACTGATTAAAACCAACGTTATTATGGAGCGGCGACGTCATTTAAGCAGGGAAGAAATGCTCAGAGCCGTGGGAATGATAGAAGCTGGTTCCCGGCAACGTACTGTGGCTTTAGCTCTGAATACAAGTCAGAGTGTTATCAATCGACTTTGGACACGTTACCGAAGCACTGGTACCGTGGCTGAGCGCCATGGAGGACGGTATCGCTGCACCACACGGAGACAAGACCGATACATTCAAATCTTAACTCGAAGAGCTCCAACAATAACCGCCATGATGTTAGCCGTGAGGCTTCATCACTCTTCAGGGAACTTAATTAGCGACCAAACAGTCAGAAACCGCTTGCATGAAGTGAACCTTCATTCCCGAAGACCGCTACGGGTACCACCTATAGCAATGCACAATCGTAGGATTCGATATCAATGGGCTCTTGAACACAGAAATTGGGCAGAAGAACAATGGCGTTTCGTGTGCTTTTCTGATGAGTCTCGTTGTGGTATGAGACCGGATACAAGACGTATACGACACTGGAGAACCCCTGGACGCCAACAGCGATTAAAATCCTGCCAGGAAGTCCATCCTTATAGTGGTGGAATCATCATGGTATGGGCGGGTATTTGGATCGGCGGAAGAACTGAGTTGATTTGGATCAGAGGCAACCTCAACGCTCAAATTTATGCTGAGACGATTGTATCAGACGTCATCGTTCCTCTACAAGTGCAAATCGGTCCCTTATTTCAGTTAATGCATGATAATTCACGACCGCACACCGCAAGAGTTGTAAGACAGACTCTCGCCGCAGCTAACATCAATGTCCTGCCCTGGCCTGCTCAGTCGCCAGACTTGAACCTGATTGAGCATGCATGAATATGGAGGGAGGATGCATTTCTGCCGAATATGGAGGGTATCCAGTCGCAAGAAGACCTTTTTTTGTTGTTGCAACGAACATGGGCGGCCATTCCACAGCGTGATTTGGATGAACTCATTTTGAGTATGCCAAACCGATGTTCTTGTGTTGTTAGTGTTCGCGGTAGAAACACGGATTATTAATTGTTTAAGTTACCTAATAAAATTTTAAAGAAAACTGTTATTTCAGTCTTTTTTTCGAACTTTAATGTTAGTGGTTCAAATGTCAAATATCCCTTTATTAGGAAAATGGCAAATTTCTTTACTAATGCAAAGGTGACTTGGTTTATCGTTACTGTGACAAACGAAAACACTTTATTTGATGAATCCTTAAAGAAAATTTTAATTAATATCAATCAGGAGAAAAGTTATTGCAAAAATATATGTTGATCCCTAGACACTTTTGATGTGTGTATTTCAATAGGTATATTCAATAAATATTCTCAATGTAAATATTTTTTTAATGAATCAATTGAATTGAATCGTAATTTCTAATTGTAACGAAAGGAAAAAAAATAAAAATGCTTTATTTATTGGAAAATGTATATTATGAAATACATAGTTTTAAGCCATAACGATTTTTGTCGCTTCTCTTTAAAAAGTAATTCTTTTTAAAATTATATCATTTCTTTCTAAAATAATTTTCCTTTTGTCCGTTTTTTTATATTGAAATCCAATATCTTTCAAAATTTTAGATAAAGCAGTTTTGCCTCCCCTAAATAAATCAGCTGCTTTCAAAGATGCTAGAAGCATCGACCTATTCATTTACTCATTTCTGGATAGATAAATTGAGATATCTTCCGTATAAACTGTGTCAACCCATCTGTCAGATAAGCTACCCGGAACTTATATGGTATAACGGTGAAACAGGGCATAATGTAGTAACTAGCTGTAGCCTCCACGCTACGCTATGGCATATTGTCTTTGCAAAAAAAAGATAAATGTAAAACCATCTTGGAAGTGTGTTGTTGTTATTTTAGCCTTGGGAGGCCATATGGCCATATGGGCAATGCCCAGCAGTGGATACATCTTTCAGCGATACATCCTCGACTAGCAACTCTCCTTTTTAAACGACTTCAAAAAAGGAGGTTATCAATTCGACTGTATTTTTTTATGTTTGTTACTGTAATATAATATGGAGCGATACACAAACCGTATGTGTCGCCAGTCCAACATTAAACGTTGTATAGGAAGCACGCTAGTTTCATTTATATCCCTAGCGGACATTACAGTGGCGACGAGGATTAAAATCTTGCGTTTCGTGTGCATTTAATAGTAACTAGTTAACATGCCGATCGGTAAAATTACAGAGTTCGACACCCATAAAGATGACTGGCGATTATATATCGAACGTTTAGAACAATATTTTTTAGTGAACGAAGTGAAAAGTGAACTGTATGTACCGACTTTAATTACACTTATGGGTGCGGAAAGTTATGAACTTTTGGTAAGTTTGTGTACGCCAGACAAACCAAGCTCTAAAACTTTTAAACAAATAGTGGATATTATGAGGAGACATTTACAACCTAAACCTAGCGAGCTCGCCGAGAGGTACAAGTTTAGAAAGAGGACTCAACAAAGTAGCGAATCGATTGCCGAGTACATGGCGGTTCTAAAAAGGATGTCGAAGACATGTGAATTCGGGGCGTGGCTCGAAGAAAGTCTACGAGATCAATTGGTGTGTGGAATCAGCTGTGACACGATTCGCCAGCGTTTATTTGCGGAACCCAAGCTTGAGTTTGCGAAAGCGTACAGTTTAGCGATTAGTTTGGAATCGGCGGAAAAAGATGCGGCGGCGGTAGTGCAAGGACAGGCGTCAAATGTTACAGCAACAGCTGACTGTCAAGTTATAGATGGCATAAGATGGCAGAGGAAGACCTCGACACGCGGTACTATGGAAAACCGAGGGCATGGAACAAACGAGAAAGCGAGTTCTACGAGGTATGCGAGGGGAACGGCGCGGGAGGCCGGCCTGCGGGGTGTACAGGTGCCCCACGGGACGCGGACCGTTTCAACACAAAAGGCTCAAATGACGGCGCCGGCGGCGCGTCAAAGTATATTGTGTCAGGTGTGCGGCGGCGGGTCACATGAAACCGACACTTGTCGATTCAAGCGATATGTATGCCGCGCGTGTAACAAGATCGGTCATTTGCGGCGCATGTGTCCGAATTTGTCGAACCAATACTACGCCGAGGCAAAATCAACCGTAGTGGATAATAGTAACAGTGACAGTGACAACAGCGAGGAGGTAATTGACATTAATTTAAACCAATTATCATTAAACCAGTGCAAACCATTCATGATTTGTTTACGCGTTCATAATAAAATATTAAATATGGAATGCGACACCGGTAGTGCGGTGTCATGCGTTAGTTATAAAATGTATCAGGAAATGTTTAAAGATCTGACCATAAAAAAATGTAACATTGTTTTAAGATATTATACAGGCGAATTAGTGTACCCTATTGGTGTGATAACGCCGGCAGTAGTATATAATCATAAAGTTAAAAACTTAGAGTTATATATAATTGATAAAGGGAAAACGGCTTTGCTCGGTAGACAATGGATGTTAGAATTACGTATTCAGTTACCGACTGTTAACTTAGCGTCAGTAAATAAATTATCAGACGAGGAATTTGATTTAGATCAATTCAGTTCCAGATATTATAACGTGTTTGCGGAGGGGCTAGGCGGCTTCACGGGCCCGCCGGTGAGCATCCACCTGCGGGAGGGAGCGCGGCCCGTGTTCATGCGCGCGCGCCCGCTGGCGTACGCGCTGCGCGAGCCGGTGGAGCGCGCGCTGCAGCAGCACGTGCGGGACGGCATCCTCACTCCTGTCGAGCGTTCCGACTGGGCGACGCCGATTGTACCCGTCGTCAAGAAGGACGGTAACATACGAATCTGTGCTGATTATAAATTGACTTTAAATAAAGTTTTAGAGATTGACCGTTATCCACTACCACGGGTAGAAGACTTACTGGTCCGCTTGCACGGGGGCAAAAGGTTTAGTAAAATTGATCTGTCACAGGCTTACTCCCAATTTTTTTTAGATGATTCTAAAAAGTATACGGTTATTAACACTCACAAGGGTCTGTTTAGATATAATCGCCTCGTTTATGGCCTGTCATCGAGTCCAGGGATTTTTCAGCGTCGTTTAGAAGAATTGTTCGCCGATTTACCCCGAGTGGGGGTGTTCTTAGATGACGTAATCATAACAGGGTTTTCGCACAGGGATCATTTAGAAAATTTACATAAGGTTTTTCAACGTTTGGAAAAGTCAGGTCTTAAAATTAAAAAAGATAAATGTCAGTTTTTTGCAAAGTCCATTACTTATCTAGGGTATGTAATAAGTGAAGAGGGTGTACATACTTGTCCCAATAAAGTGAAAGCTATAGTGAATACGCCCGCACCAGGAAATATAACGGAACTCCGATCGTTTATAGAAATGATTATGTACTATTCTAAGTTTATTAAAAATTTAAGTACGATGTTAGCTCCGTTATATGAATTGTTGAAACCCGGGTCAAAATATTTGTGGAGTGTTAAATGTAATAGGGCATTCGAAAAGGTTAAAACTACGTTAACGAGTAGTGAAGTTCTAATGCATTATTCGGCTGATTTACCTCTGATACTGACGACGGACGCCAGTAGTGTAGGGGTGGGGGTGGTATTATCTCAGCTAACTACAGCCGGCGAGCGTCCCGTAGCATATGCCTCGCGTTCTCTCACTCCCGCTGAACGCAACTACGCGCAGATTGATAGGGAGGCTTTAGCAATAGTGTATGGAATACGAAAATATCACCAATACTTGTATGGCAGAAAATTTGTCCTAAGAACAGATCATAAGCCCTTAACATACATATTCGGTGACAAGGTCGGTATACCTATTATGTCTGCATCCCGTTTGCAACGATGGGCCGTGCTTTTATCGGGGTATAATTATGATATTGAGTACGTAACATCGAAAAACAATTGTGCCGATGCTTTATCTCGATTGCCGTCTAAAGTTTCTAACAATAAACGAGCGACAGAGGTCACCTATGTTAATTTTATTGAAAAATTCTTACCAATAACAAATTCAGAGGTTAATAAAGCTACAATTAGGGATTTAATACTAAACAGAATTAAAGTTTATATCGAATCTGGTTGGCCAAATTTTTGTAACGAGGATTGTTTAAAACCTTTTTTTGATAGAAGAAGGGAATTATATATCGAAGGCGGCTGTATTATGTGGGGCTATCGAATGATTATACCGGAATCTTTGAGACAGACCGTTTTGAAACAATTACATTGTAGTCATATGGGTATTGTTAAAATGAAGAGTTTAGCTAGAAGTTACGTATGGTGGCCGCGAATTGACGACGATGTGGAGACGCTATGCCGCGGCTGCGAGACTTGCGCGTTGGAGGCGGATGCACCACCTCGTGCAACGCCTCAGCATTGGCCGTATGCCCTTCAACCGTGGACTCGGGTGCATATTGATTTTCTGGGGCCATTTAAAACTAAAATGTTCTTAATATTAGTAGATTCAACTTCTAAATGGATTGAGGTTTTTGAAATGAAACAAACGAACGCACCAGCTGTTATTAAAAATTTGCGAGCTACTTTTGCTAGATTCGGTCTCCCGGTAGAACTAGTGTCGGATCAGGGGCCACCATTCACGAGCAAAGAATTTAGTGACTTTTTGAGAAATAATGGTATTAAGCAGTCTTTTTCACCGGCATACCACCCCTCTTCAAATGGCGCTGCAGAAAACGCAGTAAAACTATGTAAGCGGGCCATTAAAAAGGCGTACAGAGATAATGTTGAAGTAGAGGTAGCTCTTCAAACTTTTTTATTGTTCTATAGAAATACTATACATAGTACTACCGGCGAGAGTCCCGCTATGTTACTACAAAAGCGTAAATTACGTTCACGTCTTGACTTATTGCGAAACGACCAAGTCTTGCTAGATAAAGTACGTTACGCACAAGATAATCAGGCACATTATGCCAGGGGTACTGACCGCGATTTTAGGCAAGGGGATGCAGTTTGGGTAAGGAACTATGGTCAGCAAAATAAGTGGGTTAAAGGACAGATAACTAATAAACAGGGTTCTCGTAGATATGTTGTGGAAAGTGATAACGGTCAATTTATAAAGCGCCACACAGATCAAATGCGGCACAGATCTCGCATTTCCGATGTCACCTGTCCTGAAGTTGAGCCGGGTGACTCTCCGACAAATGGGGGTGAAAATGTCGTTTCGCTTGGGGAGGAAGTGGTGAATGAGAGCAATAGTGCCTTAAATGAGCAACAGCCACATAGCAAAAGTAATATATCTAAAGAAAACCCGGTATCTGAAAGTGTAGTCGTACCGGTAGTACAAAGTAGAATGGCAGACAATGAACCCACTACCTCCAGTTCACCACTTACTGAAAGCCTGCAAACGCGTCCAAAGCGTAATCGAAAACCAGTTGTTAGATATGGATTTGAAAAGGATTAGGTTAAGTTAGAAATTAAGTGAAAATTGTTTATTATTTTAGTATTAATATAGCGTAAATTTAATGGTGGAGGTGTAATATAATATGGAGCGATACACAAACCGAATGTGTCGCCAGTCCAACATTAAACGTTGTATAGGAAGCACGCTAGTTTCATTTATATCCCTAGCGGACATTACAGTTACCTCATAACTTTCGAACTCGGGTTCGATTCCAAAAAAAGAAAGGAAAAACAAATTATAAATGACTACATTAAGACAACATGATTTCATGTCCGCCAGATACCGAAACGGCAAAGCAACATAAGTAACTGAAAGCAAACACTGTATTGAGAACCGAGGAAAATACTCCATACTCTAGTCTAAAACATCTAATACTGAACTTTTCAGGTGCAGCAAGACCTCTCGACCTTGTGAGGAACTTTCACTTATACAACCTTTTCGCTCGAGAGCGTTGTCCTATTAAAAGCCCATATGATGTATGAGATCCCAAATTCCCATTTGACGAAGAGGTAATTTTAAAGAAAAAAGAGAAACGGTAGAAATCTCCACACCATTTACATATTCTATGAGCATAGTTGTTCTATATTCTTACTTTCAAAAAACAATTCCCTCACTGTATCGTGGGGCCTAAACATACTTTTATAAAACGGACACAAAGAACCAACCTCAGAACAAGAATTTGTAGATCGCACAAAATGTTGTCCTATGTACGGATAGAACCCACAATATTCAGTACAGCAGAAAGCGACGAGGTGATCGCTTAAAACTTTTATCTACGCCCATGCTATAAATCCTCTATAAAAGTTTCAGAAACATTTAGGTTATTGCCAACATTAAAACATACTGTGTCAAAATAACCATAATATCATCCAAACGAGTGTTATAATGTTGTACTAAACTTCATATTGCAACTCATTTTTCAACAAGCTAAAATTCAAAATTTAAAAACCCCCTACTCAAGCACTTAATCGAGTAATGATACGCCAATGATATTTTTGCAGACATTCGGATATTCTTCCCTACTTTTACTCCTATAATTTTTAAACCACTCAACCGATTTTCATTAAACATGTCTAAGAACACTCGCACGTAACTCACCTTTCATACAAAAAAACCTAATTGAAATCGCTTCATCCGTTCGCGAGCTACGGTGCCACAGACAGACAAACAGACAGACACGTCAAACTTATAAAACCCCTCTTTTTGCGTCGGGGGTTAATAAAAGAACATTGTCAGGCACGAGCTTTTCTCTACCACAGCGCCGTATTTAAAAAGAACTGATTCGAATTCACGTCGTATCCTGCCATTTTTAACCGACTTCCAAAAGGAGGAGGTTCTCAATCTCAATCTCTCATCGGTTTTTTTTTTTTTTTTTTTTATTTATGTACATCGATTACTCCGTCAATTGTGGACCGATTTTGAAAATTCTTTTTGTATTCGAAAGGGTATGCTCCCCATGTGGTCCCATGGCCACCATATCAGGATCTGATGATGGGATCCTAAGGAAATCGAAGGAAACCCTCAAATTTACGTGAGCGCCTGCAATGAAGTTACGAACAATTGTCTGCATGCATTCATATTCTGTACACATCATTAAATTTTAAATGAAATGATGATGAGAGACTTGAGAAAGAAAAAAAGCGAAAAATAAAAAAAAAACTTCGTTTAAAAAAACCGACTTCAAAAACTAAAAAGTATAAAATAACTTAATTTGTATGTGCTACCTATTCATAGGTGTGAAGTCGGTGCCAAGCCAAAATGTAATAGTAGGTACCGCACTCGCCGCAGCGTGACCTGGAGCGGGATAGCTGCTCTTCGCGTTGAACAAAACAACCGAAGCGTCGTTGACGTTCGTCTCGAAATATAGCGAGTGTGGTACCTACTATTCCATTGGCTTGGCACTGACTTCACACCTATGAATAGGTAGCACATACAAATTAAGTTATTTTATACTTTTTAGTTTTTGAAGTCGGTTTTTTTAAACGAAGTTTTTTTTTTGTTCGCTATTTTAGCTAGCTGTTTCAAACCTTTTTTATAGAGGATTCATATCATGGGTGTAGATAAAGTCTTGTATGCAACTGTACTTAATTAGGTATTAAAACACTCATGTGATACTATTATCACCCACCTTCGTTTTTTAATACCCCTTAATATACAACAACTGCATAAATAACTAAAATCGTCTGTGCAGGCCATTGTGAAAGAACATAATGGAATTAGGTTCCCTTAGCTTTATGGAAAGGTAGTAGAGCCACGCTAATTTCAGCACGAACGGGCGGGCTCGACAGGGGCGGTACTAACCTTTCACAGAAAACCTACCTAAAATGACAGCATTTGTGCTGTCTTGTTTTGTTCGTGGGCATGAGACCGGAGGCTTAATGAAGCAGAAGCATCTCAATAAGGCACCATGCTGCATTCTTGCATTTGAAATGAGTATGATGGCCATCATTTTTGAATTCTACTGATGCAGAAAGCAGGCATTAGGCAGATTGGAATCACTTTGGCAGGCTCATGATAAAAAAATAAACTTTGTCTAATATCCTGGCTACAAAACATCCTCGCTTCAACGTGACTCATTTATGTAGTGTAGTTTGTATCACAGTCACGTCCACGTGTATAATAAACTATATGTTAGCTATTAATAAACTCATCATCATTTACCTACTTAAGAGCTACGATCTTGTCGATGCAGCTTTATCCAGGTCTCCCTATCAAGAGCCCTTGACCTCCTTATACGCCGCAACCGTCACTTTTTTAACTAGTAAACTAGGTACTCAAATATAATTGATAATAGCTGGTCATGACCTGCATTACATTGCAAATAAAGAGTATACAAATTATCTTATTAATGCCAGCAGAGGTGTATATTTACATTGTTTTGATAACGTTATTTTGACAGACAAGTACAAATTATTAAAAATAAAAAACCCGACTGCGACAATATTTAACAATAAAAACATATAAGTTTTATATATATTCGTAATCACCGTAGAAAAATCTTTATTACCCGACTGCGAAAGGAGGGTTATGTTTTTCGAGTGTATGTATGTATGTATATTTCTTTGGCCTACAGCCTAAACGGCTTGTCGTATTTTTATGTGAGTGGTGTCAATAGATTCGTCTTAGTCGTGAGAGTGAAAAAAATCAATCGTGATAAAAAAATGGATCTTTGGCGCCAAAAAGTAATATAAAAAAAGTTAATATTTTCAAAATACATCGAGTGTGGTATCAAAACAAATTATTAAAAATAAAAAACCTGATTGCGTCAATATTTAACAATAAAAACATATAAGTTTTATATATATTCGTAATCACCGTAAAAAAATCTTTATTTTGATATCGAAAAAAAATACAACAAGCCGTTTAGGCTCTAGGGCGTGCCAAAGAAATATACATACATACACTCGAAAAACATAACCCTCCTTTCGCAGTCAGGTAAAAAAGAAATGTTTTTTATTGGTAGACCGCGTAGTATTCGTGACATTAAGTTGACATTAAAATGAAGAGTTGCCGAAAAAGATATGGGACAAAAGCGGCCAAGTGCGAGTCGGACTCGCCCATGAAGGGTTCAGCGGCAGCAAGTAACATAATATAATTTTTATTTTATTTTTATATTTGTGTTGATTGAATGAAAGGTAAATTGCAGTTTACGGTTTATGACGTATTAAAAAAAAACTACTTACTACATTTCGTTCAAACCAATTTTCGTTGGAAGTTTACATGGTAATGTACATCATATATTTTTTTATATTTATCATTCTCTTATTTTAGAAGTTAATGGGGGGGACACACTCTTTTTATTGGTAATTGGACACGTATTGGTTTGATGAAAAAAAATTTTTTGAGTTTCAGTTCTTAGTATGGGGACCCGCAAAATTTATGTTTTTTTTTTTATTTTTGTGTAAAAATCTTAAAGCGGTTCACAGAATACATCTACTTACCAAGTTTCAACATTATAGGTCTAATAGTTTCGGAAAAAAGTGGCTGTGACATACGGACGGACAGACAGACGGACAGACAGACAGACGGACAGACGGACAGACAGACAGACAGACGCCAAGTTTCAACATTATAGGTCTAATAGTTTCGGAAATAAGTGGCTGTGACATACGGACGGACAGACAGAGGGACAGACAGACAGACAGACGGACAGACGGACAGACGGACAGACGGACAGACAGACAGACACAACATTTGTGCCCCTTCAAATGTTATGTTTTTTTTACCGTAATTTGTACGCGGTTTTACTAGATAAATATTATTGGCATTACGTAGGGGTCGTAAACCTTGTTCTATATTTGTTTTAAATTCGAGATGACTTTGAATTTTTTTATCTTTAATCTTTCTAATTAGGATACATGTATTATAGTAATATAGTTTTTTTAGGTTCATTAATTTGGTTTGTTACATAGCTTGTTTGTGAGATATTAATTGTACCATTCGTGTAACTTTTCCAGGTCATTTTGAGCTAATTTAATTATTTCATTAATGTTTAATCCATAATAAAATATACAGGTATCATCAGCGTACAGGCTGATTTCCCCATTTAATGATATTTGACTGATATCATTGACATATATTAGAAATAGCAACGGTCCAATTATAGAGCCTTGTGGTATTCCGCAGGTAATAGGCTGAGTGGTGCTTTTATGTTTCCCCATGTTTACTCTCTGCGATCTGTTTCTTAAATACGATTTGATAATTTTTAAGGCATTACCAATGATTCCAATATGTTTTAGTTTTTTTAGCAGGAGAGAATGACTTACGGTATCAAAAGCCTTTTTTAAATCTATAAATATTCCTAGACCTAGCTTTTTCTCATCGATTTGTGTCTTTAATTTGGAAATAAGATCAATTGTAGCAGACAGGGTGTTTGATTTTGGGCGAAATCCGTATTGGCGTTTGAAGAGATAATCTATTTCATTCAAGTAATTGTTCAGACGCTCATATATAGCACGCTCAAAGATCTTCGAAATTATTGGTAACATTGACACGGGCCTGTAGTTACTAGGATCTGTCTTTGCACCTGATTTATATATTGGTGTAACTTTCGCTATTTTGAGTTCATCTGGAAAGTGACCCTCGTTAAAGCAATGATTAATACAAGATGTAACAGTAGGAATTAGAAAATCTTTTATACATTTGATCGCTTTTGTATTTATCCCGTCTATACCTGAACTGCAATTTGCATCTAAGCTATTTATTATTTTACTGATTTCTAACTCAGTGCATGGTGTAAGGTTTATTAGTTTTAGGCAACCCTCGGACTGATCCGCGGCATTGTAAATATTATCTATATGATATTTTGCAGGAATTTGTGTCGCTAACTTGGAACCTATTGTGGAAAAAAATCGGTTAAACTCTTCGCATATTTCGTCACCATCCGCAATTAAACCTGAGTGTTGGATTTCGAACGTCATTGTACTGGCAACATTTTGATTGTCTCTGGTTCGTGTTTGACGTTTTGACGTTTGAGGTTAATGTAGAGAAAAAAGATTGTGATAGAACGCGTGTGTTGAAACCGGCCGACGTTTTATTTGTTATTGTGAAAATCAATTGATAGTAAGCTAATTGTATTGTCCATCGACCCGCGGTCTCTTTAGTGATAAACCGTATTGTGTTAGGTCGTGGATTTGCGAGTTTTGTAGGCGTGTTCCGCGTAAGCTGAAACGAGTGTATTGTAGCTCGAATACCATAGGAAGTTGTACAGCATTTTAGGAGCTGTATGGGTAAACGTACCAGGACAGACCAGGCGGTGGGGTACCCCATCAACGGCGCCGAAAACAGGACGCCACACAACTCCAGTAAGTATAGTTTAGATTAAGAACACGGTGACACTGCCGTGGTTCAGCCTTCTTGCCAGAGGGCATAGTTAAGTGATTGTAGACCTATCCATGGGCCCGTAGGTATTATAAACATCATCAAAAGGTGATCGCTGCCTTGGCAAGAGAACTGATCATTTTGGTAGCAAGAGCTTGGTTTACCTCCGGGCTGTGAGCACTGCGTAGTGCACTCAGAAGGTGAAACCTAGTTGTTAGGCAGGTAATTATACTGTTCCACTGTCCACATATCTTTGATTCCACTGATGTAGCTATTTAGAATAGTATTTGAAACAATTTATTAGCATAATGATTGAATGTAGGTAGTTCACACATTTAATTATAAAACTTATAAATAAATTGTAAAATTTGTGTTACTAGTTGATGTTTACTAGTTTGAACTTATAATTGTAAAACTAGTAAATTCTATACTTGATATTGATTGTGTGGTCCATTATATTAACCCAATAACACATTTGATTATTGGTAGAATTGTGAAACTTAATATTAAATATTAATCGTTGGGACAATAAAGTTGGTCCAATATATTAGTCTAATACAATTAGATTTGCTAGCCCAAAGACAATATTACTAGAATAATATTGTTATATCATTCTAATATTGTTTAGTGAAGCTTAAATTCAGTTATTTTTAATAAAATTAACTTATTGTTAGTGGGCATTGATAAAGTGAAACTTGTAGGTAGATATATATCTGAGATTAAGTTACTGCACAAGCACTTAATAGGGTTTTATATGAAGTTCCTAATAGTGTTTAAATAAATAGTTTTGTTACATACATAAAATATTGTAACTTGTAAGTATCGTTTTGCCGCTATGTCGTTCTCATTGTACCGGGCTAAGATTAGCACAGAATTGAGATGGTTTACATCGGTTCAAGGCCTCCTAGGCCGACCAGATAGGCAAGATGCACTGTTGGCTCGAGCTTTGGATGCACCGGCTAGGCTGGAGTTATTGATGGAAACGCTTACCAAGGTCGAGGCCCTTGAGGAGGAGAAGGTCAGCGATCAGATACGGTCCGCGATGCAGGCTGATGTTGACCAGTGCCTCTCAATTGCTGACGACATTCAGCAGCGAATAGCAGACATAAAGCGCCAGCGCAGAACTGGCTGTGATGAAGAAGCTGTGGAAGGCCCACACTCTCGCGGGGTTGTATCAAAGCTGCCTCAGATACAGCTACCCAGCTTTGATGGAGAGCTCGGTGAGTGGGTCAGCTTCATCAACTTATTTGACAGTCTGGTCCACTTAAGGGAGGATTTACCTAAAGCCTATAAGATGGCGCAAATGATGTCAGCCCTGAAGGGAGAGCCTAGGGAACTGGTAGCCCATTTGACGGTGACCGATGGCAATTATGAAATTGCCCGTCAAATGTTGGTAAGGCGCTACCAGAACAAAAGAAGGCTGGTTGATGCTCAGCTCAAGAGGCTGTTTAGCATCCCTTCAGTGACTCGGGTCTCTGCCATAGAGGCAGAAGTGTTGAACCCGTTGTTGAGTGTCACTCGGGCATTAGAAAATTTAGGCTTGCCGGTAGAACAATGGTCTTACGTGTTAGTGTACATAGTACTGTCCCGGCTGCCAGTGGATGTGCAGACAGATTTGAGCAGCATCATGGTCAGGGTGCAGACAACTTGCCCACCTCTTCTCAGCTCATAGAGTTTTTGGAGGAAGAGTGTCGGAGGGCAGAGAACATGAGTTCGTTCTCGAAGTCCGCTGCGGAACCACAGAAGGCTACTCGGAGCCCCGTGAGGAGGGGACTACCGCAGAGAGGACCAAGGCAGTTGTATGGGCACATGGGTGCCTCAACACCTGTACAGGATGCCTGCCTGTATTGTAAACAGGATAGCCATGGTGTGGCCACCTGTCCAAGATTTAGGGACCAGAGAGTCCAAGGGAGACGCCAGATCACCAAGCAACGTGGCTGGTGTTTTTTGTGTCTGGGTCCCCATTTAGCAAGGGATTGCGCTCGGTCCGCAATGTGCAAAATTTGTGGAGGCCGCCATCTTGAGTTGCTCTGCATGAATAGGCCCGGCCAACATAATGCAGATGGACAGGGCCGGACTCAGGGACGGATGGGGTCAAGTATACAGGGCCGGACTTGGAACCTGGGTCCACGGGACCAGGGCTCTCATAGGGAAGATGTTGGGGGCGATGTTCAGGCCAACATCGCGTGCGGTTCCCCGACCTATTGGCAGGCCAGGGGCTCAGTTGGAGCTGGCACGGGCGGGTGTGCGGATGCACCCTCGAGTATGGAGCGGTTCGTTAGAACGCCGCCTCGGGTGTCATCGCGCTCGCCGCCGACCACTAGAACGCCGCCTCGGGTGTCATCGTGCTCGCCGAAGATGACGACATTTCGTCGATTTTCGCCGCCCATCATGGAACGCCCTCGGTTGGATCACCGCACCCCCCCTATCCGTGGACGGCACCAGGTAGAGCGCCGCGACTGGAGGGGCACTTACGAGGGACAATGGGATCCCTATGGCACTGATATGCCCGGTTGTTCGGGCTATAATGCGTGGGGCCCCGGGGGCCCCCGCTAGGAAATCGCAGCCCAATCAAATTCTGGTCCCCCACCGGAGGCAATAGTCTTGCCCACTGCCTCCGTGTGTGTTTGGGGGTTGAATGGCAAGTCAACACACGTTCGCGCCCTGTTGGATTCCGGTGCCCAGGGCTGTATTATGTCGAACGAATTGGCGATTTGGTTGGGCTTGAAAATTACTAAGTATAATAGGACCATTCGAGGCGTGGGGAATGTCGCGGTAACGAACATCGTTGGGCAAACGACGATTACGTTCTCCTCACGTTTTGACGCGCTGCGTAGGACATCCGCCCCGGTTCTAGTGATGACTGATGTGATGGGACGACACCCTCAGGTGAGGTTGAATTCGGCTGTCCGACTCCTGACATCAGGTCTAAAACTGGCGGATCCCGATTTCGACACCCCAGGTACGGTTGACGTGCTACTGGGAGTAGACGTTCTGGGTAAGTTTTTGCTGTCGGATCGGCGAGTCTTGCAGCATGATCGACTCATGGCTGTGGAGACTAAGCTTGGGTATGCGATAATGGGACCGGTATTACCCATGGTTAGACCTATTGAGTCGGATGGTATACTCGTAGGTTCAGCATTATCCGAGACAATGCAAAGGTTTTGGGAAGTCGAGGAGCCCCCCACCGCGCGTCGAGTAGACCCAGACGAAGAAGAGTGCGAGTTGTTTTACCAGAATAATACTGGTCGCCTTCGTTCTGGTCGGTTTGTAACTCGGCTCCCCTTCAGGGCAAATAGACCACTGTTGGGTGAATCTCGGAAGACAGCCGAGACCCGATTGCTGTCGATGGAGCGTCGTATGGCTCGGGATGCTGTCTTTAAGACCAAATACGCGGACTTCATGAGGGAGTATGAATCTTTGAGACACATGTCTGTGTCGCGTGTGGATTGGAGATCCGAGGATCATTGTTTCCTTCCACATCATGCTGTCCTAAAGACCCCTACTGGAAAGATTAGAGTAGTGTTTGATGGGTCTGCTCCAACTTCGAACGGTATGTCCCTGAACCAATGTTTGTATTCGGGACCGAAGTTGAATCGGGACGTGTCGGATATCCTCACGAGCTTTCGGAAACACCAGGTGGTTTTTGTTGCTGACGGATGATGTTCAGACAAACGGTGATTCATCCGGAAGACAGGAGGTATCAGCTGATACTATGGCGTGAGTCGCCCCACGAACCAATAAAGGTTTTCGAGTTGAACACAAACACATACGGTTTGCGTTCTAGTCCCTTTCTCGCGATTCGTACACTGCGGGAGTTAGCGGTACGGGATCGCTTAAACTACCCTAGAGCTGCTGCTATCCTGGAGCAGGATCTTTATGTAGATGATGTCTGCTCAGGGGCAGCCAGTGTCGAGGAAGCGCTTGCTCGCCGGGACGAGCTCATCCAGCTCTTAAAGCGTGGAGGATATGAGTTGCGGAAATGGATGTCCAATTCTCCTGAGTTGGTGGAGGGGTTGCCGGATGAGTCCCAGCAGGATCCGCACGTCTTTGAAAATCCTGACAACCCTAATATGCTGTCAGTGCTTGGCATACAATATCGGCCCGTCCAGGATGTGTTCACCTATCAAGTAGCTTTGGACATCCCGAAGACCTGGACGAAGAGAACTGTGCTATCGACGATTGCGAGAACGTTCGACCCGAACGGTTGGATCGCTCCAGTCACATTTTTATTAAAATGTTTTATGCAGCGGTTATGGACGGCGCAGCTAGGCTGGGATACCCACCTCTCAGAGGAGTTGCTGAGGAATTGGACAAGGATATTCTCCTCGCTCACGGAGATTAATAACGTCTCACTGCCACGAAAATTGTTCCCCGCTGGTGATTTCAGGGCTACCCTTCATGGGTTTTGTGATGCCTCTGAACAAGGATACGCGGCAGCGGTTTACTTGCGAACGGTCACTCCCGCTGGGGATGTTGACGTTCGACTGGTTCTGGCTAAAAGTAAGGTGGCTCCCATACGGACAAGATTGACGATTCCGAAGCTGGAACTGTCCGGGGCAGCTCTTTTAACCAGACTCCTGAACCACGCGGTTTCGGAGTTCCGCGGGTCATTGGAGTTGGAGAACACGGTGTATGCATGGACTGACAGTCAGATAGTGTTGTGCTGGCTGAAGGCTTCAGTTCATAATCTGGAGATTTTTGTAGCAAACCGTGTCTCCCAAATACAGGCATCAGAAGTCTCGTTAACTTGGAGACATGTGCCAGGAGAGTTGAATCCGTCGGATTGTGCATCCAGGGGATGCCGGGCTTCTGAATTGGTTAACCATCAGTTATGGTGGGGCCCTCCTTGGCTGGCAAGGAAGGAATTGGATTGGCCCCTTAACAACGCGAAATTGCCTATGGACTGTGACATAATCGCAGCCGTGTATGTGACCCAGGAGGTCCAGGAGACTGACGCGAGTTTCCTGATTGAGCGGTATAGCTCCCTTGATAAATTGATCAATGTCAATTGTTGGATCAGAAGATTCGTTCGGAATTGTCGCACTCCGAACGAACAGCGAACGCTAAGCCCACTTCTGTCACCGGCAGAGCGAAATCAGTCGCTTCTGAATTTGATCCGGTTGGTACAGTCTTCGAACTTTGGAGCAGAATTGGCGAGTCTACGAACTGGGCGTTCCAAATTGAAGGGTGCTGTCGCGCGTCTCAACCCGTTTATAGATTCGGCCGGGTTGCTTCGGGTAGGAGGAAGTTGCGCAATGCGAATCTGCCGTATTCGGCTCGTCACCCCCTACTGCTCCCCAAGGGAGGGCAGTTGGTTGAGTTGTTGGTGACTGATCGGCATGTCAAAAACGCTCATGCAGGTTGTAACGCCTTGTTAGCTACACTCCAGAGGGAGTTTTGGATATTGTCTGGGCGTCGTACCATACGGAACATCGTGTTTCGGTGCATGCCTTGTTATAGGAGCAAGGCTGCCCCGATGCAGCCCCACATGGGGGATCTGCCCCCTGATCGGGTGAATGAGGCTAGGCCATGGGCGGGTGTTGGTAGAGACTTTGCGGGCCCATTCATGGTGAAAAGCTCACGGCTGCGGAACGCGAAACAGTACAAGGCGTACCTTTGTGTGTTCGTCTGTTTATCCACCAAGGCGGTGCATCTCGAGCTCGTTGCTGATCTCACGATGGAAGCTTTTATTGCGTGCTTGGACAGATTCGTTTCCCGAAGGGGACTGCCAACACTGATTCGTTCCGATAACGGAACCAACTTCGTAGGTGCAGAACGATACTTACGAGATGTAGTTAAGTTTTTAAATGAAAACAAAGTGGATATTGGAACAGCCCTCTCCCGTCGGGGTATACAATGGACCTTCAGTCCACCAGGTTGCCCCCACTGGAGCGGGATTTTTGAAGCCGTTGTTAAGTCAGCTAAGACGCATTTAGGGCGTATTGTAGGTCAGACCGCGCTGACATTTGAGGAACTCGCGACGTTGTTTTGTAAGATAGAAGCCGTTCTCAACTCGCGACCGTTGTGTCCGCTCAGCTCGGATCCAAATGACCTGGAGGCGTTGACTCCAAGCCATTTCTTAATTGGTCAGTCACTTAACGCGCTGCCCGAACACCCGTACGAAGGGGTGAAATTGTTTCGGTTGTCTCGGTATCAGATGTTGCAGCAGTTTTCCCAGAATTTTTGGAAACGATGGTCTCTAGAATATCTGCACATTCTGCAACAGCTAAGGCGCTGTTGCAGAATGTTAGTGGACTGACAAAACTAGTCCCCCTAATGTTGGTGACCTCGTGCTGGTTCTTGTTGGGGACTCAGTTATCAAACGAGCGGTAGCAACGTTATCTCGCCTGCCTGTAGATTAGGGAACAGGTACGTACCTGGTCGAGCGGGTGACTGTTGGATTTCGAACGTCATTGTACTGGCAACATTTTGATTGTCTCTGGTTCGGGTTTGACGTTTTGACGTTTGAGGAAAAATGGAAAAAAGATGGTGAGAGAACGCGCGTGTTGAAACCGGCCGACGTTTTATTTGTTATTGTGAAAATTAAATGAATTGTGATTAGACTCGCGAGAATTGTAATACGTGATAGGCGCGTCCCGCGAGAACTAAAACGAGTGTATTGTAATTCGAATATCTGTGAAAAGTTGATTATTGAGATTAATTCGGATACCTTGAGAAATAACCAGCACCTGGACGCAATGTTTGTGTGAAGACGAAGAGCAGTGAAGAAACTACCACACCAAGAGATCTCTTGGGGACGTCGAAAACAGGACGCCACACAACTCCAGTAAGTGTAGTTTAGATTAAGAACACGGTGACACTGCCGTGGTTCATTGCTCCTTCCAGGGGACATTGTTATAGCGATTGAATACCTTATTCTATGGGCCGTAAGATATCTCAAGTATCACAAAGTGATCGCTGCCCTGGCGAGAGAAATGAACAATAAACATCGTTCTAAAATAAGCATTATGCAGAGATTCATTGATTACTACTTTACTCACTTGATTAACGATCAGTGAATCTTGACTCAAGAGCCGTTCTATAATAAAATCTCGTTGTAAAAGTAGATTCACGACTGAGACGCCTTTTAAAATACGGGCCTTTGTAACCTTAAATTTCGAGATTAATGATTACGAATAATATCACAAAATAAAACTCCAACAAAAGAGATTGCGATTTGAACTAATTAAAGACAATGGAAAGTTAAACTAAAAACGTGTTTTCAGGCTCAGAGGCAACAAAAGATATGTACTCACAGTGAGAAAATCGAAGCTTTGGCTAAAGTTTCCAAATATTAACCATTTACGAAGTACCTTCATAAAACATTCAAACTGATTTCCTTCTTCGTTGAGTTTCAGTGTTCAGTCAACCAAGAACACGTTGCTATATACGAAACTAAAACTAATACAAACTAAATGAACAACTAAAATAAGCTAGTTCCCTGCGGACGTGATCCATCGTGATTTCCAAAACACGTAAGGGATTACAAGGCATAAATCATTGTCGCTCTCAGACAATTTAACATTTAATGAAACTTATTGGATGAAAGGGGTCATTTCGGGTTTAGCAGTGCATAATTTAAGACAACCGACTAAATACCTTATTGCATTGTCTACATTCGCAATGAGCATGTTGACCACAACTCCAGGATTCTGCTTATGCTTTCCATCAGGCAGAGTAAAGTCATTTTGGCAGGGCCATAATTAAAAAATAATAATACATATTTTTGGAACACCAACTGCCTTCTGTATCTATAATAAAATTAGAAGTTGTTACAAATTGGTATTAGCAATTTCATCCGAGAAACCTGTCCATTTGACATAATAATATGCATACATACATGTCTAGTGTTACCTGTCTCATTAATCTATCTATATTAATATGTGAAGCAATAACTTTGTACATCTTTTACGAAAATTATGCAAATGGAAGAGTTTGAACTTTGGCACGAAATGAAATGAAATCATTTATTCTGCAATTAGGTTACATGAACACTTTTGCAAGTTAAACTTTTTTTGAGCAGATGAGTTCGGCCTTTCCTAACTGGACTAGTCCTGAGAAGCAAGGACGAAACAAACAGCACAGTTAAAGTTTATACGGAGAAGTGCAAAAAGTAAAAAAAAAATGTAATATGATTGAACCGATGAATGACCGCTAGACGACCACTAATATATTAAAATCTCCATTAATATTGAGGCCCTTTCGGCCTTTGGTGAAGGGACCACAAATCGATTTACCTAAATGTTTAATTGGAGAGGACTGTTGAAGCATTTTTGATGACCATTGTTTTGGTTACCCTTTAAAGTAGTTGTCGTAACGCCATCTAGTTTAATGGCAATTAATTAATTAAATACGTCATGTAATGGTATCATCATCATCAGGCTAACCTGTGCGATCCACAAATTGTTGTTCTGAGTCTGGGTGTTCTTTGTGTCTGTTTCATGTATGTTTGTAAAGTCCCCCGCGACACAGGATGTATATTCCTAATGCGAGAGTTGTCTTTTCACTTTTACTGTGTGTTACATTCCCCTGATCAGTTATTCATAATCATCAACAGCCTAATAGTTCACGGCTTGTGATAAGCATTTCCTCAGAAAGAAAATTTTGATCTACACAATTTTGATACAACGCTGCAACGCTAGCCAGACATGTTGCTATAGGGTTTGTTTCAAGTGTTCCTTCTCTTTGCAGTGATGTTGTCCTGAATAGTATGCTCCCTTGGTCGACTCTTATGACACTCATGATTAAAATAAATTAAAATAAAAAACTTTTAAAAACAAGCTTTATTTGGAATGCCCTAAAAACAATAAATCGAGTCCTAACTCGATGATGTTGCGACGTTTCTTTACAGAGTTCCTATGGCCACCTTCCAGCTCCAGCATCAGATCAGCTCCATGTCATCATAATAATGTATTTTAACGCTGTATCATATTATACTTATATTTCAGCAAAATCGTTCTAAGATATCTGCTTCAAAATTGAGTTGCAACATTCCACCCGTAAGGCAAACATAATACATTGCAAGTTCCTCATACCTTGAGGAACCTACCTCATACCTCCTGAACCTTCGTTCATATATTTCAATCAAAGGGTGGCACTCTGTATTCTTAATTCGGCACTGCGGTTAATATTCTCAAAAAAAAGGTTATCATAGCAGATTGCTGTAATTTTTTTTCAAGGCGTCATAATAATTCCACATCGAATACCAATTTAAATAAATCACTGAACGTTACTCATCAACAATACACAGTTCACTAGTTAAAGCTTTTTCGATTCGGGTTTTTATTTAAAGAAAAAGGTTTATTCAAAAACATAATAAATAAGATAAAAAAACTTTGGGGACCGCAAAAAACTTTTAACTACCTACGTAATTTGAGTGTTGAACGTGACGGAATAACGACACGAATAAACCATTAAATTTCTTATATTTCTACTTCGATTTGATTCTTAATGCCTACTTTTTTATTATACAACAATTGTATCTACGCTTCATCTTTTGGCAAACGATTGTCAGTTCACTCAAACACAACATCATCAATTTTTTAACGGACTTCAAAAAAAGGGGGAGGTTCTCAATTCGACCGTATATATGTTTTTTTATGACCGAATGAACCGATTTTGATGATGATTTTTTTAATGGAAAGGAGATATCCTAACGGTGGTACCATGATAGGGAAACTAAGATCTGATGATGGCATCCAAGAGAAATCAAGTCGAACCTTGAAGTCGGATTTTGTTAAAATTTTGTATTATACGAACTTTGAAGAATGATTCTCGTCCATAAACGAGTGATGTATGTACTGTTGTTTATACACGGATAGAGACACACCAATTCAAACAGAATGCTACTGAACTATTACTGCGATGTGTCAGAAAAGGGATACTCTTATAGCGAAATTGTTAACAAGAAAACGTTTGAAAAACTAATACCCGCCTAAGTAAAAACTTTTGATAAAATTTATATAAGTATCCTATTTCACCAGGGGTATTAATACGAATCTATTGACAGACACCTCGTTTCAGTAGTTAAGGTGCCACGGTGGAGCCTACAAACAAGACTGCCAAAACGATTTCACTTCTGGCTTCGCTGTTGTCGGATAAAAACAGAGTTCATCGGCCGTCAACTTAACGGGTCTAACTATTTGATACTAGTTGTTGCCCGCGGCTCCGCGGTCTATGTCGGTTATGGCGGCAAATAGTAGCCTATGTGTTATTCTGATGTATAAGCTATATTACCCTAAAGTTTCATCCAAATCGGTTCAGTAGTTGTTGCGTGAAAGAGTAACAAACATCCATCCATCCATACTTACAAAATTTCGCATTTATAATATTATTAGTATCTCAGATTACTAAGAAAGCCAGATAGACCATAAAGAACACGACAATGAATCTACAAAGTAAATATGAATTAGAAAGCGAATACATTCTCGCGGCAGTGTTTGACAAACCGCCACACTGTAAGAGTAGTTCCCAAAAACAAAAAAAAGAAGATGGAATATCTTTTTACAGGTAAATACAGATTATTTAGTTGCTATAATTATTTATTAACTCGATAATTATATTGTTGTGTCGGAACACAAAACCTCAACCGTAGCTCGACTGTGATACCAGTTTTTATCAATTTTTTTCCCTTCAATTAGGGAGATTACGTGTTAGTCCATTCCATTCAGACATTAGTGAACCTCATTTCTATATTTAGGGACTTGGTTCCTAACCTCATCTGAAAGTATTCTTTGGTGATACATACAATTATTTCTAATAATTATTACATACAAACAATTTGTGGATGTTTCTACAAATTGCTGTTCTGTGTATAGATGTGTTTTATGTCTTTAACTTGTGCTTCACATCATAATTGAATTATTGAGAATAATCGATAGTACAAAACTTGATTTCCAGGTACTTACCGTTTATCCGCAGAATATTTTTGTTTATTAATCATACATTACAAGTACTTTTGGTAAAGTAATTGATTTTAGCTTTTTATAATTTTTTCACGAAATTTACACGCAAAACGACAATATTATAAAAATTTTGTGCAAAATAAAGGTTGCTGAGAGTTTGCATAGTATGTAACAGTAACTAAAATAAAAACCATAATATTTAAAGTTCTTTAATATTAGAGAAACCGGTATAAACGTCACGGAACAAGTTACACAAAACATTACTAGCATTTTTGAGGAAAGATTTTTGGTCTTCGAAGAAAAAATTGGAAAATTGAAAGAAAGAGTGGAAAATCAAGAAAAAAGAATTTATTATTTGGAAAAACAAGCAAGAATAAGAAATATAGTATTTTTTGGTATTGAAGAGAAAGAAACATAAAAATTTTGAAGAAAACATAATTAAATGGATTCAGCAATATGTCTCTATAAAACTGAGCTCCAACGACATCCAGGGGATACAAAGATTGGGAATGAAAGGAGAGAGATCACGTCCAACTGTAGTAACCTTCACTACACTGGGAATAAAAATTGAAATGTTTAAGCAAAAAGGAGTGCTGAAGGATACGCAATACTATATGAAAGAAGACTTCCCTAAATATGTGCTTGAAAAAAGGAAGGAGTTACAGGAGCAACTGAAATTAGAGAGGGAAAAGGGAAATAAAGCTATACTAAAATACGACAAACTGATAGTGTCTACGAATCAGATAAAATACGTCATACTAAAATAAGAAAAATAACCAAAGCAACAAACGCTTTAAGCTACGCAAAAAAATTGAAATGGAAGTGGGCAGGACATGTTGCCCGGCTAACTGATCATAGATGGACTAAAAAAGTAACTTTCTGGAAAGGCCCACTAGGCAAAAGAACAAAAGGTAGACCTATTACACGATGGGAAGACGACATTAAAGCGATAGCTGGTCAAAATTGGAGTAAAGTAGCTGAAGACAGAGACAAATGGGCGTCACTGGAGGAGGCCTACACCCAACTTGGGGTTCCAGTAGATTAAATAGGGAAAAAAGAAAAAAATAATTAAAAAAAAGTATATAGAAATTTAGGTACACATACAAATAAAGTAAAGGAAAGAGAAATTATACCAACATAGATTAAACTACATGAACTAACACTAAAATAAATTGTAAGAAATGTAAACTTTAAATACTGGAAATAAAAGGCTTTTTTATTTCTTATTTTATTTATTTTAATATTAAAATACCCCTTTTTCCATCTTAATATTTATCAAAAAAATCGGGAAATTTTTACTGCTTAAGGTATCATTACACACACAAAGATGTACGTGTTCCTACAGCATCGCACCGACTGTCACTCACACTAAAATAAATCAATCGGCGTCATGTTATTTGACAAGAAGGTTCCATCTGGCTTTCTTTTTAACCGACTTCCAAAAAGGAGGAGGTTCTATGTTCCACTGTATGTATTTTTTTTTATGTATGATCACCGATTAATCCGTCAGTTGTGGACCGATTTTGAATTTTTTTTTTGTATTCGAAAGGGTATGCTTCCGAGGTGGTCCCATTGCCAGCATATCAGGATCTGATGATGGGATCCTAGGAAAATCGAGGGTAACCCTCATTTTTTATAGGCACATACCATGTTTTTCGTATATTTTCTGAAGTAACACCGATATTTGCGTCTGGTAGTCATCATTTTATGATGATGAGCTGATGATGTAAGGTACAACTCCTTAACGGTTAGGAGTTGGAGGATAAATCTTTAAATATCATATGTACATATGTTACCTTTAGTCGTATTCTTTCAAGTTATTTAGGTGAGCTGATGATAGAAGGTTAAACTCTTCAACAGTTAGGGATTAGAGGATGATTTTAATATTACACGTACGTATAGACCTTAATTTGTATTCTTGATGATGAAATTTGATGAAATAGTTCAACTTACTACTTACCTACGATTGTTTGCACTAAAAACTGAAAAATTAAAACTTTTTATAAAAAAAAAACCGACTTCCAAAAAACATCCAACGAAACTCTCTGCCAAAAAAACACTTAAAAGCGTAAAATAAACTGGTTCTTCATAAATTGCCTATACCTAATTCTTTATTCATTTAAATAGTAGTATTATAATGTGTGCTTGGTACCTAAAATCTGTTTGAAGTCGGTGCTAAGCCAAAAAGAATACAAACGAACAATTACAAAAGTCTAAGCGATAGTCACTTGGCACCGGCTTCAAACGGATTTTAGGTACCTAGCACACATTATAATACTACTATTTAAATGAATAAAGAATTAGGTATAGGCAATTTATGAAGAACCAGTTTATTTTACGCTTTTAAGTGTTTTTTTGGCAGAGAGTTTTCGTTGGATGTTTTTTGGAAGTCGGTTTTTTTTTATAAAAAGTTTTTATGTAATCTGAGATTAGTATAGACTAGCTGACCCACGCAACGTCGTTTGCGTCTCCTATTGCCCTTGGCGTAAAAAAAAAACCCCCGTTTTTGTAACATTTTTCATTGGTGCTCCGCTCCTATTGGTCTTAACCTGATGATATATAGCCTTCTTCGATAAATGTACTATGCAACACTGAAAGAATTTTTCAAATCGGACCAGTAGTTCCTGAGATTAGCGCGTTCGCTTTATAATAATAGGTCTTTACCTATGAAATTGCCGTTTTGTATGCATTAAGTGAAAGTACTTATTTTTTCAAACTTTTTTATTTCTGTTATTCGAAGTAATCACCCATGCAATCGACGCATCTTTTGCCAACGCATTGGCAGTTTATAGATGCCTTCTTGTAAAAATCAGCTGGACGGGAGGCAACAAACTCTTCAAAGGCATTTTGTACTGCCTCTCGGGAATTGAATTTTTTATCCACTAAAAAGTTGTCTAAATTTTGGAAAAAGTAATAGTAGGTAGGTGCAAGGTCTGGTGAGTATGGCGGATGAGGGAGAGCTTCCAACCCCAGCTCTTGCGTTGGCGTGCAAAATTAAAAGTATATTTGTATTTATGTCAGGTACAGAGGACCTGACATAAATACAAATATACTTTTAATTTTTAAACACATATTTATTAAACGTAGAAACACCCGTTTAATAAATTACAATGCACCACCCGCAAACCCGGCATTTCATTTTTATAAATTTTGATTTTAATCATTGATATGGACTCTACTACAGGAATATCATAAACGACTTTTTACTAAATTATTATTTACTACATCTTTTATAGACATATAATAATTATAATCGAATGCTTTCATTTCATTTAATATCCCAAACCGGCAATCATAAAAAGACAAAAAGAAATAGAAAAAGAACAGTCAACTTGAATGTTGTCTAAAAGTTTCTGGTCCTTATCTAGCGTGTGACTATCTGTATAGCTGCATCTCGCTTGCGCATCATTACAGTGAACATAGCTGTGAAGGACCATCAAGTAACTATCTAGCTGTTTACTCCCGATTGAAAAACACAAAAAGTTTATTTGCTTGTTAAAGAGCTGGATACATTTATTCCCTTGTTAGTTATTTGACCGTTTAACTGCGGATTGAAAAACCGGCCCTAAGTGCTTGAGTAGGGAGTTTTTTAAATTTTGAATTTTAGCTTGTTGTAGTATGTGGTTGTTCTTGTACCTTTGCATCAACAACAACAATAGCTAGCACAAAATAATAACTAAGCTAAAACTATAAAGCTCGATACAAATATTTATTAAACTGAGCATTCAAATATCAGTCTGTACTTGCAAACGTAGCTACGGCCGGCGGCCATTTGTCTCTGGAGCTCGCTTTGACCTGGAATAAAATCTTATGCAGAGACGGGCAGTGAAAGCTATATCTGTGTTATAATACTAGATGTGGCAAGTTGCCTTGTCTGAAGTGCTAAAGTGATATGAAGTGTGTAAGTGATGTAATGCGTGCTTTGATGTCTCCGAAATAGGTTTATAATGATGTGGATTTGTTTTGGGTTTCTTTATCATATTATCATTTACATACTGTACCTGCTACGTGCAACAAAGGAGTTATCAGTGTGTGATAGGCACCCCCACTCCCTAAAAGTTTAGATGCGTCCTAGGGGAAGGCAGGAGAGTGTGAAATATAATTTGAATATAGGGTAAGTGTTTACCGGAATGCGTCCGCTACACATGACCCTTATGACTCCCATCATCTGCCTCTGCGCGGTGGTAGCGTATGCGACTGCCGTGCTTGAGGTCTCGGGTTCGATTCCCGGGTTGTTTTGATTGATTTGTTTCGGACTTTTTTTTTTTTTTTTTTTTATGTTTGGCCCGCCAAAATGACTCTACTCTGCCTGATGGAAAGCATAAGCAGAATCCAAGAGTGGTGGTCACCATACTCATTGCGAATGCAGACAATGCAGTATGGAGACCCACACTATGGCGGCCTAGTGATGCTGCTGCATCTTTAGTCTAGTCAACAAGTATGGTACTTGTTGACTAGACTAATTGGGCCTCCGGTCTCGCACTCACCAACGAAACACGACAGCACGAACGCTGTCATTTGACATTGATTTTCTGTGCGAGGGTAGTACCGCCCCGGTCGAGCCGGCCCGTTCGTGCTGAAATCAGCGTGGCTCTACTACCTTTCAAGGGTGGACTTTGGGTGTTTTCTATGTATAATACGTATTTATGTACAAAAAAGTATATATGTATTTATATCAGTTGTCTGGTACCCACAAGCTCTGCTTAGCTTGGGACTAGATGGCGTTGTGTGTAAGATGTCCGAATTATTTATTTATTTTTCTGCCATTGATTCAGCGAGAAATGTGCCACGCCCACTGCCATTAAGTTTACCAATTGTTCGAGGACCTGGTGAAGGTCGCGGAAAGCCGTTGGATGCGGGCAGCATAGGAACGATGGTTGTGGAGAAACTTAGGGTAGACCTATGTCCGGCACTGGACGTCTTTGAACTAAGAAGATGATATAACAGGTTAATTTATGACGGGAAGGAACTACGAACATGCGACCTTTTAATTTTTTTTAAGGAATGTGTTGTAGTAAAATCGAAATGTCACAAATAAAATACTGGACTCACTCCTCCTTGAAAGATTTCAGCGGCGAATTTAACCAAATTTTGCAACTTATAATTTTTAATCAACGTGATAATAGTCAGGCTAATTCAACACTAGACCAATCAAAAAACCAATATAAATATATCTGATGTATTTTCTGTACACTTAGGTGTATTTTCTGAACTTTGCACTTAAAATACTAGGATATTCCTGTAACATTCAAGTTTCCTAAGAAATTGTTTGAGCGTGAAGACCCTTTTCCACTTTTGCGTACACGTGTTACCTGCCATCATGTTATAAACCTTTGAGGATGCCATAAGGCAAAACCGGTCAGATGCAAATTTAATTAAAATTGTGGAATAAGTACAAGTGTGTTTCATTCTAGAATGTATTACAACAAATTCCATCAAGTGCCGACAATCGAGATAGGCTTCGATCAATTTGATCGAAGAGATTAGGTATAAATTACATGTTATAAAGATACTTGATTGATATTATATAGTCATTGGGTCTTTTTTTGGTAAATGTTCTAAAAATGATTCCTTTCTAGAATTTTCGTCCCCGAAATCCACTGCATAGGTACGAAACTTAATGAAAATCGTTGGTGCCGTTTTCGAAATTCAGATTATACCTATACATAATTATACAAGAATTGCTCGTTCAAAGGTATTAGATGGTTTTTTTTTATGGAACGGGGGGCTATCGAGCAGGCGTATCGCCCGATGGTAAGCGATTACGGCAATAGATCAAACCGTGCCGTTAATCGAGGATTTGATTATGGATTAAACTGTTAGAAATGTAGGCGGCTATGATTATACTAATGGATTGGGGTGGAGTGTAAATAGTTGCTTCAGTAGGTCAAGGTCTGATACCTGTAGCTGGTCATACGGAATATTGTGCCCCCTAACACAATGTATTCATACATAATACATGAATTATGAATGATAATATCTATCATTACGTGGATGAATTGTATGTAAAACAAAAAGCTACTGTTTTTTTGTGTCATTCCGTCCATTTCAATTTTATTATTGTAAACGAGCTCTGAACTATAAACTATGTACCTTCTTTTTTATTATGTTTATTTCTTATTTTAAGCGATTTGTAATCTTTGAGAAATAAATAATTCTAACCTTATTTGTAGGCATAGACAGCCGGAATATATTTGTTATTGATTTTGCATCAAAGAGTTATTCATTTTTATATCGTTATCGTGAGTTGTCCTTGGATAACAATGTCGATTTTGAACTTAAAAACAAGATGAAACCACAGGTATGCTGCAGATGATTGAAGAATCGGAAGGAATTGTAAAAAGCAGCACATTTTGTACAATCAAATGCGGAATTATTTAAATTTCAAGGAGATTAGACTAAAGTATTACCTTTTTTTAAGGTTTTTTTCTGCAACATTGGGCCTCCGCTACCGCACTCACAAATGAAACACCATAGCACATATGATTTTCGGTTGGTCTTCTGTGCGAGGGTAGTACCGCTCCGGTCGAGCCGGCCAACCGTGCTGAAACCAGCGAGGCTCTACTACCTTAAAAACATAGCATCACATTCACAAAAAGTATGTTCACGTGAATTAAGGATTTCCCTTTTGAAATCGGGTAAAAATGTGGATACACTTAGGCACTTCATTATAAAAAGATAAAACTTTAGCGGACTTTATTGTTTCCAATACAGCCAGACGACAGACAGGAGCAGTCAATCAATTTAAAATTTAACCCGGCATACAAAATAATCGCGCGATCACAATGAACCCGGCCAGTCTTATTAGCACTATCGATAACCGACTGACGTGGCTTTTAGAACATGATTATCTCTGCAGGGTTTACAAAAAAGTTCATTCTTGTAATGTAGGAAACTTCAGTGGATACCGTCACATGTCGTGTTTCGTGTTGCACCATAATTCAATTACTTTTTTATATGGTGTCTGAAAAATTTATTTTACATCTTGTCAGTCTTTTTTAACCGACTCCAAAAAAGGGGAGGAGGTTCTATATTCCACTGTATGTATTTTTTTTGTCTAATGATTGGAAGCACTACGATGAAGGTAATATCAACTGGCTTAAAAGTGGGTAAAATGAAAATCCAAAGGTCTTCACTTTTTATTTGGTTTGTGCAGAAAAGGCATTGTATTTAGGCGTACCTTTACCGTGGGAGAGCCACGCTTCGGAATGAATGGGCCGGCTCGACCGGAATGATACCACGGCCTCACAGAATACCGGTGTAAAATAGTGCTTGCGCTGTGTTTCACCGAGTGAGTAGGGATACCTGAGGCCCCTTCTCCTATCTCCCCCATCCCCCACCTCCATCCCCCCCCCCATCCCCCAAAGGCCGGCAACGCACTTGTGACGCCTCTGGTGTTGCAGGTGTCCATGGGCGGCGGTAATCGCTTACCATCAGGCGATACGTCTGCTCGTTTGCCCTCCTATTACATAAAAAAAAAGAAAATCTACACAGACAGAACCACAGAATAATACAGAACAAAGTAATTCTCTTTCCGGTGGTGGCGTACCTTACAATCTGCGGATTTAGCAGATGTTTAGCATTTTCCTGCCACGCAAGAAGTTCAAATATTATGAGTTACAGATGTGTATTTACAATACAAACGAGGGACATGAAGATATTGAGATTTCTAGGACTAAGCCATTTGAAGTGTCTAATTTAGGCCTGTGAGTAGTCTGATTTAAATTGTCACAAAAACAATGATTATATTTCGTTATTTCATTCGAAGATATACTTATAACTAGGTAGTACCTTTATCCTACAAGGCAGCTCGGACTATTTAAAAGACTATCAATTGACTTGTCAATGCTGTCATCGGCCCCACTCGGCCGACACCGGCACATTAACTCATTCTTTTCTCGTGCGAGGCAGCGTTCGCACACGCACCTGCTAGTTTAATTTCATCTACCTACATCTTACTAAATAATAAAATGCCGAAATGTTACGAAGAAAAATTAAAACGTTATAAACGCAAATTACAACGATTAGAGGAGAAACAAAATAAGAAACGTCGTCGAATGATAGAATCGTCAGATTCTGAAAACAATTCAGGTATGTAACAATGTTATTATAAAAGTGTTTTATAAGTGATTTATTCGCAAAAATACAGACTCCTTAGTGAGAAAATTTTAAGCAAAGCCTAGAGGATAACTGCGGGTTATCACGAAGGCATAAAACAACTAATTATAATATTAGTTGTTCAATTTTGCTTTAATGACTGGAGGTTGACTGCGGGTCAACACAAGGGTCAGATTATACCTAGAGGTTAACCGTGGGTTAACACGTGGTTTATACAGTCAGCGACAGAAGGCGCTGTTAACTTCATCCCAATTATTAAAACAAAGGGATAAAATTAAATTTAATTTAATATATATTGTCCGTATGGTGACGGATTAAGAATACACATGTCATCACCTCGTTTCCTCCCATGTGCTGTAGGAGCCAATTAAGGCATAATCTAAGAAGATAACATCTTCTAAGAAGCGGAATTATCGAAACTAAACCCTATACTAACATGCATGCGTGTTAGCGTGGTATAGTAGCCCAAATACCCTACCATTGTGTGGGGGCCCGTGCCAAATAGTTGGACGTTTATGGGTAAAAAAGGAATATATACATATATATATTTGCTGATTTCAGAACCAGAAGTAATGCCTATTGAATCGGACGTTCTCGAAGTAGAAATACTTCAGAATTCTGAAGGTACTGTATTGCCACTAAGCGACACTCGAGCTGCAGAACATGAGGAGTTAGATCCTGAGATTCTGCAGGCCCTAGGGGAAACCACGGAAGAGGCACCAAAATTCGGAGAAAAAATCTACGACAACCTGGCGCGCCTGTGGAGTCCGATACTACGGACAGGTCTTTCCAAGGAAAGTAAAGATACCCTTTTAAAGAAATATCTGATTCCCGAAAATTGTCCATTTTTTTTATTTTTTTTATTTTTATTTTTTTATGTTTGGCCCGCCAAAATGACTCTGCTCTGCCTGATGGAAAACATAAGCAGAATCCAAGAGTGGTGGTCACCATACTCACTGCGAATGCAGACAGTGCAGTATGGCGACCCACACTATGGCGGCCTAGTGATGCTACTGCATCTTTTAGTCCAGTCAACAAGTATGAAACTTGTTGACTAGACTAATTGGGCCCCCGGTCTCGCACTCACCAACGAAACACGACAGCACGAACGCTGTCATTTTACGTTGATTTTCTGTCGAGCCGGTCCGTTCGTGCTGAAATCAGCGTGGCTCTACTACCTCTAAATTTTACTTTTTTATTACTACCACCTACTCTCAATCCAGAGATCTCAGCTGCCATCTCAGAGCCATCTCGAGCTAGAGATAAGCGTATTGAATCAATCCAACAACTGTTAGGTTTTGGTGTCACAGCCGTTAACAGGGCCCTTGTCCTGCTGCTTGACGGCGATGACAATAAATTAGAGGCAATTAAAGTTCTTAGTGATAGTTGCCGCATCTTATGCGACCTTCATCACGTAGAGACTGCTGCTAGGAAAAAATTAATAACTACAGACCTTGATAAATCGTTTAAAACAATGGTACAAGAGGTAAACAGAGATGAAATGCTATTCGGTAGTAAGCTTTCAGAACAAATCTAAGCTTCCAAAGTCATAGAAAAGCAGAGCCTACAAATTAAATGGGCTGTCCCTACGCCAAAACCTCTTTTGTCGTTTGTACCCCAGCCATCTACGAGTCGCAATAGGCCCCAGGGAAACTGGTCGGGCCCTCCTCGCTATTCATCAAACAGGGGGGGGCGAGGGGGCCGAGGAAGCCCAACACTGCGGGAGACAGCTACCGCCGAGGTCCCCTGATGAACCAGTCGAAGTTAACGAAGCCAACCCGACGTGCAACTTAACAGCATTGCAGGTACATGCGGGTAGATTAAAATATTTCTACAATAATTGGCAAAATATTACCTCGAATCCATTAGTTCTTAAATGGATTCGCGAGGGGTACTCTATACAATTTAACAATGCTGTATACCAAGAGAAAATACCCCAAAATATATTAGGTACAAACCACAAAACTTGCATGTCCCTTGCAATCAAGAAACTATTAGACTTGGGAGCTATCTCGTTGTCTAAACACAACGACGATATTTTTATTTCTAGTTTTTTTTTCTAGCCCCGAAACCCAATGGCGATAAAAGATTTATTCTCAATTTAAAACCACTCAATAAATTTATTATTAAAAATCATTTTAAAATGGAAGACCATAGGTCAGTAACTAAACTTCTATCAGTTAACGCTTTTATGGCTACTATTGATCTTATGGAAGCATACTTTTTGGTTCCCATCACCAAAAGTTGTCACAAGTACTTAAGTTTTGCTTTTGATGGAACTATCTAAGATCACAAGATCAATTTATATTAGAAATATTCTCAAACGCGTCGAAGACGGGTTGGGGAGCTTTCTGTAATGGCAATCGAGTAAATGGAGCATGGAAAGACAGTGAACTTTCCTTACATATTAATTACCTGGAGCTATTAGCTGTATTCATGGGACTTAAGTGCTTTGCTAAGAATCTTTCAAACGGCTCCATTCTGTTACGCGTAGACAACACGACAGCAATATGCTATATCAATCGAATGGGTGGAATTCAATTCCCACACTTGAACGATCTAGCTAGGTCTATTTGGCAGTGGTGTGAGAGGCGCAATATCTGGTTATTTGCTTCATACATAAATTCTCTAGATAATATTGAAGCTGACCAAGAATGTAGAAAACTTAATATTGATATAGAGTGGGAACTTTCAACGTGTGCCTTTAATAACATAAAGAAAACGCTAGGCACACCAGATATTGACTTGTTTGCCTCACGCGTCAATGCCAAATGTCAACGGTATATTCGTGGAAAAAAGACCCTGATGCAGTAACTATAGACGCGTTTACAATTAACTGGTCTAAATATTTCTTCTACGCTTTCCCTCCGTTTGCTTTGGTCCTAAAGTGTATAAACAAAATAATCAATGATAAAGCTTCAGGCATACTAGTCTTCCCTCATTGGCCTGGACAGCCGTGGTTTCCACTACTTAAAACAATGATAACTTCAGAAATCATATTTTTGAGCCTAATCAACATCTTCTCAAATCAACTTTCAGATCTCTTCACCCGTTGCACCAGACCCTTACCCTGGCAGCCGTGAAGCTCTCCGGTACGCCTTTAAACACCGCAACGTTCCAAGCATAGCTCTCGATCTGATGATTTCTTCAATATCAGCAAACACTTTAAGACAATATAACGTTTCACTTAAACTTTGGTGGCAGTTCTGTCAGGAACAAAGTCTTAATGTTTTAGATACTTCAATAGAATCAATAATAACATTCCTTACGGGTCACTTTTATAGTGGCAGTTCATACGGCACTATCAATACCCATCGTTCGGCACTATCGTTATTCTTAGGTAACCATGTAGGCTCCGATGAGAGGATTAAAAGGCTGTTAAAAGGCATTTATAAGCAAAAGCCCTGTCGCCCTAAGTATACTACTACTTGGAATCCCCAAGTAATACTAGATTGCATTTCTCAGTGGGTTCCTAATAAAACCCTGAGTTTAGAAAGATTAACTAAAAAGGTGACTGTTCTTTGAGCATTATGCACTGCTCATAGGGTACAAACCTTGTCCCTGATAAAGATTGAAAATGTCATAAAATCTTCGGACGGGATTAAAATATTAATAACCGATCTGATAAAAACGTCTTCAGCTGGTAAAGAACAGCCCCATTTGTACTTACCCTTTTTTAAAGAAAACCCAAATATATGTCCCGCTATGGCTTTAGATGATTACATGTTTATTACGAAAGACTTAAGACCACCCAGCATAAAATCTCTTCTTATTACATATAAAAAACCTTATAGAAAAGCATCTTCTCAGACTATTAGCAGATGGATTAAGCAGACATTGGCAGAGAGCGGGATTGATGTTAGCGTATTTACCGCGCACAGCACCCGACACGCGTCCACGTCAGCGGCGGCCTCTGCTGGCGTCTGTATTGACGTAATAAGAAGAACTGCTGGATGGTCAGAATCTTCCCAAACCTTTGCAAAATTTTATAATCGCCCAATTTCAGATACTGTTTCTAGAACAGGCAGACTATTTGCTGAATCAGTGTGTCAAATAGTTAAAAATAATTAATATAATAAATGTAAAATAATCAATATATTTGTTAAATTAATTGATTATCTGATGAAACTAATTGTAGGTACTTATTTTGTTCATTTGTTTTGTCTAAAATTAAATAAACATTAATAAAAATGTTTGATGTTTTGTAATTTCAAACTAGCACACCTATCTCTAAACATCTACCTAGTTATAAGTATATCTTCGAATGAAAAAACGAAATATAATAGATGATCAACCGAACTTCGAGAAGCGAAGTTCGATCATTATTATATGAGTTATTTCATTCGAAGATATAAACACCCGGCCCACCCCCAGCCTATACATGAACAAGGTTTATTTAATTTTACACTCTCTGAAAAGAATGAGTTAATGTGCCGGTGTCGGCCGAGTGGGGCCGATGACAGCATTGACAAGTCAATTGATAGTCTTTTAAATAGTGCGAGCTGCCTTGTAGGATAAAGGTACTACCTAGTTATAAGTATATCTTCGAATGAAATAACTCATATAATAATGATCGAACTTCGCGTCTCGAAGTTCGGTTGATCATCTATACTACAGCCATCGTTAGCTTAACTAAAAATGAAATGAACTGATTTATTTTACACAAATAAATTAAATTAAAATGCTTTTTAAAAACAACCTTTTACTGGAATGCCTCGGGACGAAGCAAATGAGTCCAAACTCGATGATGTTGCGACGTTTCTTTACAGAGTTCCTATGGCCACCTTCCAGCTCCAGCATCAGATCAGCTCTATATCATTGTAATAGTGTATTGTCACGCTGTATACATATGCTTGCAAAATTTCAGCAAAATCGGTTGAAAATATCTGCTTCAAAATTGAGTTGCAAGATTCCACCCGAACATACAAGCATACATACATACATTGCAAGTTAATAAAAAGCTTGTAATAGAGTACATTTACAGATGTTTTTACAGTGTGAACATTAGAGACCGTCTATTTAGCCACTAGTGGCATGTGAAGAATACGCAAAATGAAACATATACTATCTAAATAATTTCAGATCTTAAGTTTTTATGAAGCATTGGAATCATTACAATGTTTCTCTAATTTAACTTGAACATTGCACCAGGACTTCAAAACTTTTTTATTTATGGGAAAACTTTAAGAAGCAACTCTGCCGGTCTTAGGCTAAAGATGGCTTTAATGGCTGTCAAAGATCTTTTTAACCGACTTCAAAAAAGGAGGAGGTTCTCAATTCGGCAGTATTTATATTTTTTTTGTATTTTTTTATATGTGTTCGCGGATAACTTCGTCGTTTATGAACTGATTTTCAAGATTCTTTTTTTAATGGAAAGGAGATATTCCAACGATGCTACTATAATAAGGACATTAAGATCTGATGATGGCATCCAAGAAAAATCGAGTCTAACCTTGAAGTCGTTTTTTTTTGTTTAAAATTTTACTTGCTAACCTAATGCAGACATTCCCGTATAGTTATACATACAATGTTACTGTTTTCTATTGGTTCAATGTTCAATGAAGCTTTAATATTATTAACTAGTAGTGCCCGCTAATTTGTACGCGTGAAAATTAGAGGTACTAACTGTAAATGTTCTAATATTTTTGCTAAATTTCACTTTTCTCCACAAATATATTTTTTTATGTATGGCCCGACAAAAACCTCTACTCTGCCTGATGGAAAGCATAAGCAGAATCCAACAGTGGTGGCCACCATACTCATTGCGAATGCAACAATTCAGCATGGCAACCCACACCATGGCGGCCTAGTGATGCTTCTGCATCATTTAGTCTAGTCAACAAGTATGGAACTTGTTGACTAGACTATTTGGGCCTCCGGTCTCGCACTCACCAACGAAACACGACAGCGTGAAGGCTGTCATTTCACGTTGATTTTCTGTGCGAGGGTAGTATCGGCCCGGTCGAACCAACCGTGCTAAAATCAGCGTGGCTCTACTACCTTTACTTTATTTAAAATTTCAAGATTAAATAGCCAAATCGGTTTAGTCATCCTCCAGTTTTAGCGAGATAAACGAACAGCTATTCATTTTTTGGATGATGGAAGATGCAAGGAATTTCTTAATTATAATACGTCACAAGCTATCTTTTCTCTCATAACGCCTCACACCTAAACGCACACAGGAAGTACATCATTTTGAGATACTTAATGGCCATATTTAAACTTGGCAGTTAACCGTAAAACGTTCTCAAGGTGAGTTCTTATAAAGAACAAGTAAACTAAAGTTAATTACATGACCCAAGATGACCAGTCAACAAGAGCCGTGCTGTGAACCAGTTCCCTTTATAAACGTTTTCTTTTGTGAACTTTATGGAGATAAATCAGAGATCATCCAAGACTGGGAGAGGAATATAAATAGAGGGATCAAGTCAACAAAGAGTTGGTAAGGAGCGACGTCCGTTAGGGATAGATAATTTTGCTTCGACTAAAAAAGGAGCGAAAGCGATTTACGTCTACGTATTCATTTAATATTTTTTTTTTGGTTTTAATTTCTTTATGCATATTTTCTATATGCTTTGTACATATTGTATATACAGCGTAAATCTTAGGAAGTATTGAATACATAAATAATAATGTACACGAAAATTGAAAATTAAATTGAAAATACTTTTTCTTAAAACTAAATTATGAAGTTTTTGACCGGTTCTTATTTCGTAACCGCGCAATTACAAAAATATACAGTACAGTACTTAGTGAAAAGTTTTGAAAGTGAACCGCTGAACTGATTCTCATGAATAAAATGAATGATATTTTTTTGGAGATAGGATCTTGGAGAAGGACATAGGTTATTTTTTGTCACGATAACAGACGCACACGGGATTCGCGAGGAAAAACTAGTATTACTCCATACTACATCTATTCTATTCCATGTACGCTTATTTTCAAAGTTAAGTTACTTGAAATTTATAAACAAACGCAATACATTTCGTTTTATGTGCATGCATTTTTTTAAAGTGGGACACAAATCATAAAACTGCATGCATAGCCGTTATATTTCAACGTTCGTGCACTATTTGGTTTTTGTAAAATAAACTCATGATTAATGGTTGAAAAACGGCGAAACTGTGAGTGGAACAGGTGTATGCAGTTTTCAGCGCGATTTTTTAAATTCTGCTTAACTGAATTCTTTCACAACAATCACAACATTAATTATTATATTTCGTACCTTTTTTGCAATTTCAATAATTGGTTGGGATATATTTTTGTAAAACATTACGAAACCCTTAATGATGGAACGCAAGACTTTGAATAAAATAAAAATATGAAAATATAACTTGGCGCTGAAAATCAGCCATTACTTAAAATTATGAAAATATAATAAACACGAATAAATAAATGAAAAAACCAAATTTTAATGAAGTAAAATTTTTCCACAGATTTATTAATTTGCTTATTGTAAAATTCTGTGTTGTGTCCTTCGATCAAGTTGTGTCAAAAAATATTAAATTCGCCATACGAGCAAATTAAATTATACTCGCTTTGCTACGAAAACAGACGCAGGCGTCAATTGTTGTTAATGTTGATCAAAGGAAAACGGAATATTCCGTTTCCGATATCTTTTTTTCAAAGTGTGGCAACCCTGTCAAAGCTAAGGGCTCCTACCCACCGTCTTGCCGGCGGGTTGCTTTGCCGCCGACCTACCGGGTTGCCTATTCATAACTGAAATGATGCTCTGCGGCCTATGCCGGCGATCTAACTATTCCGGAGGCATTCTCACATTTCTGACTCGACCTACGCGCCAGCATGCCAGCGGCATGGCGTGTGGCCTAAAAACAAAATCCGAATCGACAAATCAACAGTGTACAATCATACACAGGATACTCAAATATACCTTAACATCTTACATCCGTTTTAGAAAAAGGTAACACAAAAAGACTCACCGTTTTGTCCAGAATGTAGCTGCCAGGTAATATTAAAGGCACGTACGTGATCATATACACCATGGACGTCCATGACACAAGGGTACTAGGTACTTGATAATATTGCACTACAATGTTCGATATGATTGTGTATTCAACCCACTGCATTGAGTTCGTTGCTGATAATAATATAAACATGGTTAAAATCACCCATCTTCTTTTCTCCGGTTGGAACTGAGGTGAACCCTCAGGCGGTAGAAACCACATATTTTCAGCTACAGAAGGGGTTTTCTCTTCATTGTGTGGAAGTTTTTCAGCAGGTCCGTACTGAGTCATTGGTTTCGCTTTTATAAGTCCGTTTAAAAAACGATTGCTCGCTAAAGTCCGATAAAAAAATTTTACTTGTAAAAGTTCGTAAATTGCACTTTAAAAAGTTAATAGGTTATTTATAAAAGTTCGTGGTAAGACACTTTTTTTAAATTCACTAATTACACTTATAAGCACTTCTCACTCACTTGGGCCCAAGTTTGTTGCACAAAAGTTTTAATTGTGATACGAAACTAACTGTTTCTTTAGTCTTTTGCGGCGTAGCGTTCTCTGAAAAGAAAAATGAAGTGTATTAAACCCCAAATTTCTTTTTTTATTTATTACCTACTTACAATAAATATAAAAATAATACATTAAAAATAATTTGCTTTGAATTTATTATTTCTTTGCTGCAGACTCAGATCAAATAAAAAAAGGTAGATAACGCACTGCCTTGTTCTTGTTGAAGCAGAAAAAAGGGATATCGTCAGTACCGTATAAGTTACGAAAAGTAGCGTAGTTTATAGCATAGTAAGTGCGTAACGTGTGTGATTACTTGGAACTACGCGCCTTTTTTCTGCTTCAACAAGAACAAGGCGATGATGAGACCTTTTTTTATTTTGATCTGTGGCTGCAGATAATAAAAAATATTTTCTTAAAACACATCAATAAAAAAAAAAAAACTATTCACTGTCTATGACTAAAACAGCGTCGCTTCATACACAAAGCGACACACACACTGAACATATCAAGAAGCCAGCAGTGAAACAAGCAAATTAATTAGCCAGTGTACTGGAATGGTGACATTTTTAATCGACCGGGTTATACTTGAACTGATAAAGCTCGACCTGAAGACAGCCCGCCTTTATGATGTTCAACTCGGTATATTGATCTTTTAATGGATGGCGTGTTGGCAAAACGGCTATTGACGTCACATCACAAATGTCAAGTCTCCAGAGTGTCCGAAATGACAGATATAGGTTTTTAAAAAAGAATGTTAAATGTCAAACCTTATTTGTATACGATATTCTTTTTTATGGCCAGGTGAAATGAGTCACTTGACCGTAAAATACTGTCGCCAATGGACACCTCAAGAGACATTTGCGTTACCCCCATTTGAGTCCGCTCCCCTACAATTAAGGGAGGCGGGTTTAATAATCCTGCATGAGTAAGAAATGCAACGAAAGAATTTATAAACACCGGTTTTCTCTGAAGGAGGCTCTAGTATCGCTCCTGACGAGCTGGGCTAAATGTACAGACGCATGGCTCTCTCAGGGTTATAAATATAGGTAAATGGCACAAATACTTACCTAAATTTGCAAATTGCAACAATATCAGAATTTGTGTAATAAATAATGGTAATGAATTAATACGTGAGATTTCTATATTGGCAGTTTTTATAGAAACACGCACAGATGTTCCAATAAACAAGTTATTTTGTTAAATCATATCATATCAATAGGCAGTAGAGCTCCGCTGATTTCAGCACGAACGGGCCGGCTCGACCGGAACGGTACTACCACCATATTCGTGCTGTCGTGTTTCATTGGTAAGTTCAAAACCGGAGGCCTAATGATGCAGAAGCATATAAATAGGTCGCCACAGTGTAGGTCACCATGCTGCATTGTTGCATTGTCTGCATTCGCAGTGAGTATGGTGACCTTGAATTATGCTCATGCTTTCTATCAGGCAGAGTAGAGTCACTTTGGCAGGCCCATATGTAACAAAAATGTTCTGTGATAAAGCCACTGAAATACCTGTAGTCTAATGGGTAGTAAATTACTTTGGCTTGGAATTTACAATGGGTATTTTTAAATCCATAAACAAATGACTAATTGTGAAAAAGAATTCCATGTTTTTTTTTTCAAAATTAATAATTTGAAATTAGAATTATCAACCAAACAAAAAATATTATGATTCGATGTGGCCAGTGTTGTAGAACAACCTTTATTTAATACGGTAGTTTACACACTTAAAATAAACCTCCGATAAGCTTACTCTTATCATAATCTCTGTGTTCATTAATTTGGAGTTAAACACGCGGAAAGACCCATTCGAAGGTAAATGAAAACGAGATATGAAATTAATTGAATGGAAATATCGATCGGTTAGCATCGCTTCATTAGCTCCTTGAACATCGACTTATCTTGTCGAGAACACCTCTACCTTAATCCGATTGAATGGTTATCAAGAGGAAAGTTTCGCGTTGGTTGCCTTCTTAAGGATCAATTCTGGTGAAGTTCAATTCTACTTAATATTATTTTAATAATATGGACCAGGAATTGTAACGTATAGAGTTTTTTGTAGGACCATGATCTTTCTATACCGATCTGTCTAGCTAGCGTGGTATAGTGGAACAAAACCGCCTTTCCAAGGAAAGGCCTATGTCCAGCAGTGGACTGTAAAATGACGCTTTTTAACCGGCTTCAAAATAAGAGGTGGTTATCAATTCGACAGTTTTTTTTTTCTTTTTATGTTTGTTACCTCTTAACTTTTGACTGGGTGAACCGATTTTGATAATTCTTCTTTTATTTGAAAGCTGGTGCTTTTCGTGTGGTTCCATTTCAGTTTGGTCCAGATTGAAGTCGGTTTTGTTTTGTTAAAATTTGTGATTATTCTAATGTAGGTCTAAGTTTCTAAAATAGTATGATGGTATTGGTATATCGTAAAGAGCAGCCTATATCCTTCGTTAAGAATCAAGGTATCTCCAAGCCAAATTTTATTAAAATCGGTGTAGGAGTTTAGGCGTGAATTCGCAACTGACAGACACAGTCACTTTCAAATTTTATTGTTAGTATGGCGTTGTTATTACGTGACATCTTATTAATTACACGTTTTAACAAACGTATAAAGTTTGACGTCTGCGTATAACGCTGACTCAAACTGAAAAGAAATGCTGACACAACAAGCGTAAAGTCAGCATCTATGTGTCAATATATGTAAGTAAGTACTTAGACTTTTTTGCGAAGCCTCTCGAGTATTACAATAATTACTGCAAACGCACAGACAAACAAACAGATGAAGCTAATAAATAGAGTGTAAAAAAGGTTATTTCAAACATCAGGACTCTCGTAGAGCCTCCTTACACCACCGAAGTTGGTACCGCTCTTAGATTAAACCTATCTTTTCCCGGATGACAAAGTGGTTTCAGTGATACCCTCGTGATAACAGTGTAATTAATTTGTGTCCGTTATATGTATGCCTATTAGTCTCCCGCAATATAATTATAAGAATAACCTAGTGCGTTAGTAGTTTAAAAAAAAAACATTATTGTTGCGTGTGCCTGTAATGACGTAGGGAACGATGCCGAGACGTGTACACTGACTGTAGGGCTAGTCTATAAACTTAAAGCTGCTCAACGAGCTATGGAAAGAGCTTACGCTCTGAGTCTCTCTGAAGGACAAAATTTGGAGCGAAGTGATCCGTCAGAGATCCAAGGTAACCGACATAGCTCTGAAAGTTAGGTTGAAGTGACAATGGGCTGGTCATATGATGGGCTGACTGCACGGTTGGGCTAGTGGTTTAAGCGGTCGCCACGCCGGTTTCTACTGCGCCAAGTGTTGTGGATTCAAATCCCACATGAGACAACACTTTGTGTTTTCCACAAATTGTTGTTCTGAGTCTGGGTGTTCCTTGTGTTTGTTTTTTTTTCACTTAATTCAACTGTACTTTCACGTCGCGTGTAAAAAACGCACCTTGAAAATAACTTGGAATAGTTACGTACCAGTGTGAGTGCTGCAAAAAATTCACGAGCATTGACTCCTTACTGAATCATAGACAACCGCCGAGCCGGTCATTGACCTTGTGGTCTTAGAAATGCCGACACCAAGGCCATTGTTAAAGTTCTTGACCAATTGTATCATCTTCGACAACTAAGAGCTATTAGATAATATGAAAGCAAATAACGACCCTGTCTCGTAGACAAGTTTTTTTTTTTTTTTTTTTTTTTTTTTTTTTTTTTTTTATGTTTGGCCCGCCAAAATGACTCTGCTCTGCCTGATGGAAAACATAAGCAGAATCCAAGAGTGGTGGTCACCATACTCATTGCGAATGCAGACAGTGCAGTATGGCGACCCACACTATGGCGGCCTAGTGATGCTACTGCATCTTTTAGTCCAGTCAACAAGTATGAAACTTGTTGACTAGACTAATTGGGCCCCCGGTCTCGCACTCACTAACGAAACACGACAGCACGAACGCTGTCATTTTACGTTGATTTTCTGTGCGAGGGTAGTACCGCCCCGGTCGAGCCGGCCCGTTCGTGCTGAAATCAGCGTGGCTCTACTACCTCTGAAAACAACAAACAAAAGTTAACAAAATACAGACGGAAACCTTATTGGATAATTACCTACAAATTTTAACAAAAAAAAACCAACTTTAATCTGGACTAAATTTAAATGGGACCATTCGGGAAGCACCAGCTTTCAAATAAAAAAAGAATTATCAAAATCGGTTCAACCAGTAAACCTCCCACTATGATCCCGGGTATTCAGGTGGAGTGACGACTTGCGCAAGATGGCTGGCAGGAGCTATGCGAGACAACTCCTGCATATTATTATGTCCTGTGTCGCGTTGGACTTAGAAGAACAATTTATGGATGAGTTCGCAATGACAGGCGATTGTTTTTATATGTGTCTCAAATGTGTAAGAAATGTTTTAATTTTTTTGTTTGTCTGTCTGTTTGTTCCGGCTAGTCTCGATTTTAACGTTACTCGCGGTTATTGTTGTAACGCGGTTACATCGCGGGGCTCAGCCAGTTTTCGTAATAAAATCAGTTCAAAATTCAGTTCCGAACTAGTCTCTGTTCTTAAAAATATCGTAAAAGGAGTTTTTTTATGGGACAGGGGACAAACGAGCAGACGTATCGTCTGGTGGTAAGCGATTACCGCCGCCCATGGACACCCGCAGCACCAGAGGCGTTACAAGCGCGTTGCCGGCCTTTTAAGAATGAGTACGCTCTTTTCTTGTAAGTGGTATTGGTCCGGGAATACCGCAGGGAATACCAATATCGAATAACTGTATGTTAAGCGATTTTGTTTTACATGAATTAATCTTCTGATATAGCAAATAGCCTAAGTACTTTTCATCAAATAAAAATTTCATTAATAAAGTCTACAAAACACTATTGAAGCGGGTTAAGCTATTAGCTAGGTACCTAAATTAAATGTATCTGAGTCGGCGCCAAACACTAACTAGTGAATTCTGATGATTTGCTAACCGACTTCAAAAAGGAATGTTTCTAGTTTATTTATTTTTTGTGTGCACGTTACTAGACATCAATTATTTTATTTTGATGAGATCGTTTGTAGCCAAGGTAGTTTCGTTGCAATCTAAATATGAATAACACTCTGGAATCACTTTGGAACTTGGGGACACAGCTGGAGCTGGAGATACGGAACTATTTTTTTTAATATTTGGCCCTGCCAAAATGACTCTACTCTACCCGATGGAAAGCTTAAGCAGAATACAAGAGTGGTGGTCACCATACTCACTGCTCGTGCAGACAATGCAACAATGCAGCATGGTGACCCACACCATGGCAGCCTAGTGATGCTTCTACATCATTGGGCCTCCGGTCTCGCATTCACCAACAACAAACACGACAACACGAACGCTGTCATTATACGTTGATTTTCTGTGCGAGGGTAGTACCGCCCCGGTCGAGCCAGCCCGTTCGTGCTGAAATCAGCGTGACTCTACTACCTTGGATGGCGTGGCTCTATTTCCCATCCCATCAGCAAAGATTAGGTACGTTCGTGAATACTTTGTAATTGCCGTTTGAACAAACTTACTGTATTCAATAAAATAACTAACAGTTCGCATAAAAAAGCCATTAGCATTAACTGTACCGATAATACAGTACAGTACTCACTATAGTTCCATACGCGTCAAAACTTCGCTGAGTCGCTATTGCCGAGAAATTTCACTATGATGTTACCTATTAAAAACAATATGAATAATAACTTAAATAAATAATAATCACTGTAATAAATGTATATAATTTCTCTAAAACAGAAGATAGCTTTCTATTTAATAAACTATTATTATTTAAAATTTTAAATAAATCAAAAAAGTTTGCAATCAAGAACAAAAACATAACCTACAATTACCTTAATATTACGTGGTAACACTGTTCTTCTTTCAAATAAGCACACATATAACTTCTTAGTCACTTTTAACCGACTTCTTATTAGTTATTTTTATCAGTAAGCACTTTTAAACATCAAGCGCTTCTTCCGTCACTCGCGTTCATCATACACTCACTAATGTTCATTCTCTATTCCGACGGAATGGTGCGATGTCAACAACCAATAGCAACTGAGTGACACGCTGGGAAACTGTAGAGTGCGTATGTATTGAATTAAACTATTATAAATAACACATATTGTTCCGAATTATCCTTCATTCGTTTTTAGGTTATGTGTGCCGACCGGTGAGAATGACGGAACGAAATTTCGCGCATGCGTATTGCGTACTATTACTTATTCACCCGTGCATAATAAGAGATTGAAAGGTTTTCAGTGCGTACATTTTACCATATTTAGTTTTGTTAATTTATTTTATTGGGTAAATTATTTCTAGATTAATTTTTTACCCGACTACGGCAAAGCCAAAACAAAATCTTTTGTCCAGTTCTAATAAGTAGTTGAGGTGCTATGAGGGAACAGATGAACACACATACATACATAGCCTGTCGAAATCATAACCCTCCTTTGGCTTTGCCGTAGTCGGGTATAAACAGTTTAATAGGCACGAGAAGAAAATATTTTGGCTGCGAATTAATTTACACATATGGATACAGAAATCAAAAACAACATTTAACCTTCTAACCTTGTTATATCTTTGTAACTCAGTAAAAAAGCCAATATACTGCATTTCGCGGTACTCTATGGTCAAGCAAAGCTGAAGGACAATAACGCGAACCCTCTTCAAAAGAAACACGTTTCAAACAACATTCATCAACAGCTACAATAGGATATGTCACCTAATTTAGCTTCACCTTTCAATAATGTATCATAAAATCTAAGGCACAAAGTTTAAAGTCACACAACAGCAGGCCACACGATGGTTAAATGGTTTGCTACCAATAAATTCGTTGGTCTCACAGATAAAAATCAATCAATGAGTCTGCTATTGACTTTATTCGTTGCCATTTATAGATGTATGGTTTGCGCGTGATTTCCTATACGTTATGTAACGGGATTCTTGCTTTCGATTTTATTGTTCCAGTTTACAGCAATCTACTATAAGTTAGCGAAAAGTTGAGGAACAACAGATTATCTTAGTATAGACATGTGATGCGTAGAGATGAGTAAAATGTAGTTAAGAAAGCTTTAAGTATTGAGTCTCATCGTCGATCCCACAATGCCTAAAGGCGAAAGTCTTCAATGAGTGTGTCCTACCCGTAATGACACACGGAGCCGAAACGTGGATACTTACGGTTCGGCTAGTCCAAAAGTTCAAAGTCGCCCAACGCGCTATGGAAAGGGCTATGCTAGGCATTTCTCTAAGGGATCGTATCAGAAACGAGGTGATCCGGCAGAGAACCAGAGTCATCGACATAGCCCACAGGATTAGCAAGCTGAAGTGGCTGTGGCCTGGCCATATTTGCCGTAGATCCGAAAACCGTTGGGGTAAACGGGTTCTTGAGTGGAGACCGCGTCTCGGCAAACGTAGTGTAGGACGTCCACAGGCCAGGTGGAGTGATGATTTGCGCAAGACAGCTGGCAGGAGCTGGATGCGAGAAGCCGAGGATCGAACTAAGTGGCGTGCAATTGGAGAGGCCTAAGTCCAGCAGTGGACTGCGATAGGCTGATGATGATAATATAACAGTAGAGAACGACCAAGGTAAGTTTACCTTTCATAATAAATAAATAAATAAGGAAATATTCACAAATTTTATCAAAAAAAAAACTTCAAGAACTGGACTGAATTGAAATGGGACCCCACGGGAAGCACCAGCATTCAAATAAAAAAGAATCATCACAATCAGTTCACCCAGTCCACCACTACCCAGAAAGTTATGAGGTAACAAACATAAAAAAAGCGGACAAGTGCGAGTCGGACTCGCCCATGAAGGGTTCCGCAGCAGCAAGTAACATAATATAATTTTTATTTCATTTTTAGGGTTCTGTGCCAAAGGCAAAAAACGGAACCCTTATAGATTCGTCATGTCTGTCTGTCTGTCTGTATGTCTGTCTGTCCGTCTGTCTGTCCGTCCGTATGACACAGCCACTTTTTTCCGAAACTATAAGACCTATAATGTTGAAAGTTGGTGAATAGATGATGATTTTAATAATAGTGTATTTCTTTTGCAGTTTACCATTTATGACGTATTAAAAAAAAAAAACTTCTTAGATCTTCTTAGATCTCGTTCAAACAAATTTTCGGAGGAAGTTTGCATGGTAATGTACATCATATATTTATTTTAGATTTATCATGCTCTTATTTTAGAAGTTACAGGGGGGGGGGACACATTTTACCACTTTGGAAGTGTCTCTCGCGCAAACTATTCAGTTTAGAAAAAAAAATGGTATTAGAAACCTCAATGTTATTTTTGAAGACCTATCCATAGATCACACGTATGGGTTTGACGAAAAAATTTTTTTTGAGTTTCAGTTCCAAGTATGGGGACCCCCAAAATTTCTTGTTTTTTTTTTCTATTTTTGTGTAAAAATTTTAATACGGTTCACAGAATACATCTACTTACCAAGTTTCAACATTATAGGTCTTATAGTTTCGGAAAAAAGAGGCTGTGACATACGGACGGATAGACAGACGGACATACAGACAGACATGACGAATCTATAAGGGTTCCGTATTTTGCTTTTGGCATGGAACCCGAAAAAGGTCGAATTGATAACCACCTCCTTTTTTGAAGTCGGTTAAAAATGGATGGACTTCGTAAAAGAGGATATGGCCAGGGTGGGAGTAAGCAGTGAACTGACGAGTAATAGAGGAGAATGGAGGGAGAAAATTCATTGCACCAACCCCAAATAAAGTTGGGAAAAGGGTAGGGAGATGATGATGATAATAGCCCGCTGACTGGACATATTTTTAGTCTGAAACAGTGGTTAACTCTACTATATTGTTAGGCAGTGACGAATGAAGAATGAATGAATGCGTGTCTTTACGCCTATCGATCTCGGGGATATCGTAAGAGTCGATTGAGAGAGCAAACTATGCAAGACAAAGGCACGGCAAAGAGAAGGAAAACTCGAAACGAATGGTATATCTACTCGTCTGGAACAGTATATAGGCAAAAACATCTTTTGTAAGTAGAGGTCTTCGTCATAATGTGGACTATGAAAGCCTATAGATTCTACAACTACACAACTCTCTGAATGACATGTGTTGACCAGTGCAGTATCTAATACGGTGTTCATTTTTATAAGCTTCCCGAAAGCACGGACATAGATATACAAGTAGAGAATACATAATTCTCATTTAGAAATTATAGTCCGGGCAATAAAGACATTTGAAATAACAAAAATTCCCACAGAGCCAAATATTGGTGGAGAGCTCCCCAGCTCTCCACCATTATAAATAAAGTTTTAAAAATCCTCATCGATCCATCAAAATTTGAGGTTTTTTGGATTTTTTTCAAAACGGTAGTTTTATCAAATAAAAACTTTGACATAGTTGTAGATCTTAAAAGATTAGTAAGTAAATATAATAAGCATTTATGTTCTTAATCTACATATTCGATTAACCAAATTTACTACTCGGCAACATTACGCAAAACTTCTATAACGCAACCAGTAAATAGAGGGATTATAACAGGTTTTATTCAACATCAAAAGTGATATTTTAGGGGTCTAACCAGATTCCACTTTCATAATGCCTTTGTCCTTTCGATGCACACTGACCAGCAGTGATAGAACATAGACATAACATCAACAGCTTTTATTAGAATAAAAGCTGTTGATGTTACGTAATTACATTTTATTATTTCTGATCTTCTGTAGCTAGTTTATGTAGTTTATGATTTCGAGAAAGATCTAGATCTTATAAGCTAAACGGGCGTCTTTACCTATAGTGCAGGGCGTGCTGAGCACACGAGCGCAGCAGTGTTAGGGGCGCCGGCCGCGGCACTTGTCATGAATCTGCGCGCTAACTGGAGGTCGCGCTAGAGCAATTATTGCACACGGGCTAGAGACCGCTCTGCTTATAGGCAGTATTTGTCTAAGTTTCTTCCGTTTGCATGATGTAAAACGCTAGATACCGCATTACTGGACTACAAGAGAAAATGTATTGTATTCCTTCTGCCTCACGATTGAACCTGCGGAATAGAGAATTGAATCTGAAGTTTTTAGCCAACTACACCACGCTGACCTGACGGGCTGGATTTTTGTAGGACATGGTACGGATAGAGAGCGCGTGGAACTCTGTCCTCTCTTTCTGCGACCAAGTTATGCTCATTAACACAAGCGAATCGGGAGCAGGAGGTTGCTTATTGATATCCGTTCTTTGGCTTGAGACCGTGGTCCATTTTATTGACAATAGGAGAACACCGAGGTCCCCAAACACGAGAGGATTATCTAATAGCCCTAAGTATCCCAGGAAGGAATAGGAAACCAGGTATTTCCCTTCTGGAACAAAATAAATAGCAAATGATATGAGAAAATTACTTTTAATATTTTTTTGAAGTTTTCTTTTCTTCACAGTACTGTTGAATTGTTTCGTTTCCTCCCTTATTCGGCTCCTTATTCTAAATCCGTCACTGCACTACATTGATTTGTTTTTTTAGAGAACTCCCGCATTAGGAATATACATCCTGTGTCGCGGGGGACTTTCCAATTTTAATGAAACGGACACAAGGAACACCGAAACTCAGAACAATCTTTTGTAGATTACATAAACTGTTGTTCCATGTGGGATTTGAACCCACAACCCTTGGCACAGTAGAAAGTGGCGTGGCAACCGCTTAAGCCACTAGGCCACCTGGCTAACCGTGCAATCAACGTTACATATTGTCATGCCATTACATTGTTTTGCTAAATATTGCTAGTAACTTACACTAGGCGCTCACAACAAATATTCAGCGAACACCAAGTTAACCAATTATGTAAAAAAATTATTACTAGTTGAGCCACGCGGTTGTTGTTGTAAAGGTGTAACAGCAACTGCGGTTATCGCCTAAATTACTCCTTATCCTTATGTCATCCTGCCAGTGAAAGTCCCGTCAAAATCGGTCCAACCATTCCAAAGATTACTCGGAACAAATGGGCAAAATTTTCAATTAGCTTTTTAAACTCTTACAGATTTATTGCAGTTAAAAATAATATAATAATAATAATAAATATTTCGGACATCTCACACACAACGCCATTTAGTCCTAAGCTAAGCAGAGCTTATATTATGGCTACTAGACAACTGATTTAAATACATATTATATGCTTCTTTTTTTTTGTAAATACATACATATTATACATATAAAACACCCAAACTCCGAAACAAATATTTGCAGATCATACAAACATACAAAGACAGCAGTCGCATACGCTACCACTACGAGGCAGAATGGAAATAAAGGTCCGGTTTCAGGTAAAAAAAATATTGTTTCAAACAAAACCACGGGTAAAAGTTAGTGAAAGATTACAAGGAGACCTTATTTTTTTGAGTCGGTCTAACTTTTCGTTCACACCTAGGTATTTAAAGAATCAGATTACACGATAAAATACCATGATAAAGTCTGTGATTTATCATGATATTAGATTAACAAGGTATGCCATACGGTTTTGCTCGTGTTGCACTTAATTTAGTTTTTTCTACGTATAATATGTATGGAAAAAAGTATACACAGGTAAATGGGAGAGCCACGCTTCGGCATGAATGGACCGGCTCGACCGGAGTGATACCACGGCCTCACAGAAAACCGGTGTAAAATAGCGCTTGCGCTGTGTTTCACCGAGTGAATGAGGATACCGGAGACGCATAACCCATCCCCCTCCCCATCCCTCTCTCCATCCCCCTCCCCATCCCCCAAAGGTCGGCAACGCACTTGTTGACGCCTCTGGTGTTGCGGGTGTCTATGGGCGGCGGTAATCGCTTACCATCAGGCGATCCGTCTGCTCGTTTGCCCAGTATTCCATAAAAAAAAGTATTTATATTAGTTGTTAATTACTCAAAGTACAAGCTCTGCTTAGTTTTGTACTCGATGGTGATGTAAGTCAGATGTCCGAAATATTATTTGACTGCCTCGTTGGCGCAGTGGTAGCGTACGCAACTGCTGTGCATGAGGTCTCGGGTTCGATTCCCGAGTCGTACCAAATGTTTATATGATAGACAAATATTTGTTTCGGAGTTTGGGTGTTTTCTGTGTATAATATGTATGTATGTACAAAAGTATAGAAGTATTAATATCAGTTATCCCATAATACAAGCTCTGCTTAGCTTGGGACTAGCTGGCATTGTGTGTCAGATGTCCCAAAAAATATATAATATTACTATTTTAGATCATATTGATTCCTTATCGCCCTTTTTACACAGTCTAAGACACAGTTAAGAACACTACTAATTGACATTATGACTCTAATGATATTATTTTGAGAGAGTATATATATAAATGAGTACCTATAAATAGCCTAGATTTTAAATTTGTCTAATTTAATTTAATGTGTGTTATATATAATATGTAGGTAATTTTTTCCTGTTTTCACTCTTTTCTATGGGCTTTGCGCATGTTGTGTTTGCTTGAAAATGGCTGTAGGATAAATTCTATCAAATGTAATATCCTGGACGAAGTAACAATGTTTCAAATGAAAGCAAACCATAAACAATCAATTTTATTACTTTCAAATAATAAATGATTCACTTGACAAAAAAAACACTTATTAAAAAACAAACCAACACACAAACTGTTTAGTTTTATGATATATTCAGATCGTGTATTGCAAGGGGATTCCCCGATGTTGCTCGATGCTCATTGGTTCATTTAAAGAAACATTTAGCACAGGTAATTCTTATGATTCCTGACAGAAACTACAGACAAATTAATTATAATATAAACAATAACAATACTCCTAATAGGATGTAGTAAGCACATCTCATAAAAATTCAACCAATAAGAAGAAAACGCGATTTTACTTTTGAATCCTGAATCGCACAGTTGAAGTTTTCGTAGACAGTCAGTATATATATAAGTGCCGAGATTAGTATGTTGGTCTCCCCCTGAGTGTCTTCATTGACCGACCCGCAGATTGTAGCCAGTCCGTTGGATAGCGATCGTGATTGGCCTCGAACGTTGCAGTGTATCAAGACTTTACGAGACCTAAAGTCTGTGGCACACGAAACAGACTCCACAAATGGAAGTCACATTTCTGTGAGGGCCTAGTGGGGGGAGTTTACTTCACATCAACTCACTCTCGACGGCAAGCGCGTTTAGCGTAGTGATAGTCGAAAAGTTTAGTTCGGGCAATCACCACGCTAAACACGCTCGTCGTCGGGAGCGAGTTCATATGAAATAAACTCATACTAGGCCCTCTATAGTCTGTTTCTGAAACTATCACCTCCTCCTCTGGGTAAAGTATAGGCGTTTGGGGCGCTTTCATGTCACTCTTTCAAGAGAGGCCGGCTGTTAGCGATTTGTGGGGACTTAGACTAAGCCGCCGTGTCAGGTGATACGTGAGCCTCACCACGGGCGAGCGTGTTTCCAAGACCGGTATTTGGGAAGTGGAGTACTCGGGGGAGGGGCCCGCCAAACAATCATATATTAAAGGAATGTGTTTCCTTTCCTCGATTTCACTTCTGGGGGAGAAGTGAAATCGAGGAAAGAAAACTTGTGGCTGTAATATTTAATTGTTTTTGCCACTTCTATTTTTTGGCGCTATGATATTGTAGTATGGCGCAGTGGTTTAAACGGTAACCTTTCCGATTTCTACTGTGCTGAATGTTATGGGTATGTTTCTCACATTGGGCAACAGTTTGTGTGATCCAGAAAGCGTTTTCCCCGTGTGGCGACCGCTTAAACTATTAAGCCAAGTCATCCAGTTAGAGCCTTAAGAAGGCCTACAACAAAGTGGAAAACAATATTTACACTGTACATTAGTACAGAATTTCAGTTACCTACACTTAGTACCTACTTGGGTTGTGGAGATCTGATGATGTGATATAGCCGGAGCGACTGCCCGCTTCGGTTATAAAATCGAACTTCAGCCTCTAACTAACTTGGTTTTTGGTTAAATGTCGTTCATGATAAATTCAGCAGTATCCTGATTCTGGAGGAAAGGCATATATGTGATTCTTGAAGTTTTTAAATTATTGCTATTGTTGACAGTTTTTTTTAATTATTATCTTTACCGATTATTATAATTGTGACTTAAATTGTAATTATCGCTTTTTTTTATTGAAATAATGTCTTTTGCATTTGAGAATATTGTCTGGACTTTAAAAGAGACGGTTATCCCTGAGTTTGTTTCGTCCTTTCTTCTCAGGGCTAGTCCAGTTTGGAAAGGCCGAACTCATCTGCTCAAAAAAAGTTCAACTTGCAAAAGTGTTCATGTAACCTAATTATAGAATAAATTATTTCATTTCATTTCGTTTAAAAGCCATTTTGGTTCAATCCCCTATGATAACGATTGATGTTGATATTTTATTTTATTTTGTTCTACGTAGGATTACGACCAATACACTAATATTTTGTTCTACGTAGGATTACGACCAATACACTAATATTTTGTTCTACGTAGGATTACGACCAATACACTAGGAAGGTAAAGGTACGTACTTATGGGATCGCAAAACCATAAGATGGAAAATAAAGTTGTTTGTTGTAGTAAGATTTTATTAAACAAACAATAGCTATTTATATGTGGTGGCTAAGTATCTGAAATTTATTAGAGAGAAAATAAATCTCAGATACTTAACGAAATGTCTAATTGTTAAGCATTTTATTGCTTGTTTTTTCTATTTCTAATAGTGCATTATTTTCTTTATAACTAAACGCATACACATGGCATGATACAAATAAAAAAAACATTACAAATACAACAAGATTATTAATATCTTTGAATTTTACAGTAATACAGCTCATACATCAGAATAACACTTAGACATCTTTCGTTGCGGGTTCCAAGACAGTTTAGGTTTTCCTCGGACTGCCCGAGTGTCATAACTCGGTGTGTTCGTGGGTCATTGCTGTTGATCCTGGTGTACATGAGTTACGAGAACTTCTATATCGCGATACAAAGATAATACTTACTCTGTAGTGCGATGTTTGTTCGATTTTGCTGACGAATGTGGAAGTCGCCACAAAGGAACTGCTTAAGACATAAGATCGGTCTTCTGTGAGGTACCTTTCCAGTTCACCCGGTCCATTTGAGCCCAAGCATGGTTCTCCCATGATGTATTGGCAAAAACTTTACGTCAACTCCTTGCGTCTTTGAACCAAAGCTAAAATAAAAGCACTGTCACTCCTTCTGGAATATGATATGTGTGAGTATATTATTATGTACTAGTTGTTGCCCGCGTCTGCGCCCGCGTATATGTCGGTTATCGCGGCAAATAGTAGCCTATGTGTTATTCTGATATATAAGCTGTTTTACTGTAAAGTTTTATTCAAATCCGTTCGGTAGTTTTTGCGTGAAAGAGTAACAAACATCCATCCATCCATCCATCCCTCCATCCATACTTACAAACTTTCGCGTTTATAATATTAGTATAGATAGATATAGATTTTTGTATGTTAATGTAATTTAATAGATGGTTTTGTTACTTATATCTGTAACCATGGACTACAATGCAATCGAGTGTCATATGACCGTCATGCTTGTCACGTTTCTATTGCGCGTGCGCAGTTTTCACATGTTAGATTCTAGTGGTCGCCCAGTGGTCGAAATTTGACCCTAATTTATTTTTTTAGCTTTTTGCACTCTTTCTCCATAAACTTTAACTTTGCCAAATTTTATACTCCTGATCCCATATTAATAAATATAATGTGATACACGATGCAGAAAAGAGTTGGGGAGTCTCATTTAGAAAAAAATACCTTCAATTTTCAAGGAATAGCCAAAGTGGTTACTAGAATATAATTAGGTACATTGGCGAAAGAAAAGCCTCATAAAACTGTTCTGATCACCTTTTTTTTATGTATTGCCGGCCCAAGTGACTCTACTCTGCATGATGGAAAGCATAAGCAGAATCCAAGAGTGGTGGTCACCATACTCACTGCGAGTGCAGACAATGCAGCATGGCGACCCACACCATTGCGGCCTAGTGATGCTTCTGCATCTTTTAGTCTAGTCAACAAGTATTGAACTTGTTGACTAGACTATTTGGGCCTCCGGTCTCGCACTCACCAACGAAACACGACAGCACGAACGCTGTCATTTTACGTTGATTTTCTGTGCGAGGGTAGTACCGCCGCGGTCGAGCCGCCCCGTTCGTTAAACTTTATACAGGTTGTCACGCGGCACTCACATGCCCGCTTCCACACCCTCCAAGCCTCACCCCCGCGCGCCTGCGAAGACCAGTCCACTGCCGACAACAGCCCGCACCTCAAAGCCTCAAGGACTATAAAAGGACGCGCGCGGCCGCACACGTCCCTTTTCTCATCGCTGCAGATCAACAGCTAAGTGCTCCTTGTCTGGAGACATTGACTGGACGAATCTCTCAGAACCTACGCCCTGTCTGTATATCTATCTACTTGTATTGTGCTCATGACAAATAAATTGTAAAAAGTTAAACTTCTAAGAATAAATAGTATTCAAATCATTATTCTAAAGTGTCTAATTTCTCTGCATCTGAACCTCGTGGCTTCACCACCACCTTCAAGGCTCCTAAAGCCACTACGTGACAAGGTTTAAGTCTCCATTTTGTAGAGATCATATTTCTTTCGAGGTACAGAACGGGTATCTGGAGAACGCTCGGCTCTTCTCAAAGGAAGAAGGCAACGACGACAAAAACGCTGGCTCTGCTAATTTGTTATACAAGCTGAGATTTATATATTACTTAGGGTAGTATTCACGTTAACTAGCTTCCAAGAGCCAGGACCATGGCCACTGTAAAGAATCGTCACCGTCAACAGCCTTTGGCTGGACATGGGCATCTGAAAACTGTTATGATCGTAACAAAAAAGATTTATAACGTTGTTTATGCAGAAAGTTAAGGGCTGAGATACTGATCTATTAATACTCAGACGGTGCCCGTTTCAGAGTGGGCAGGCGCTGGGAGGGGTCCGGATGTGTTAACAATAGCGGTTCCCTCCCGTCTCAGGCGCACAGTAGAACACCGTGTGGTTTTAATCGGTTAAACCCCGGTGGGGGATACTTTGCTTCGTGGGGATACCACACGTAAAAAAAGTGATCTATTAATACTGATCTTATTTAGCGCAAAAGTGCATTTCATCGGCAAGCTGCTACATAGTTATCATCAACAACCTTTAATATTTCATTTCTGGTCATAAGGAGAGTTCCTTAACAAGGAGGTTTCAGCCTACTATAGTGGTATACTCACACCCACTTGCACATACACCCACACACACACAAAGAGAGGTTCACGTCACACTTTTAATTTTGTTATTTTTTGGTCAAATGATATACTATAGAATTATTGTAGGTACTTACTTTTATCCGTAAGCCGAAATACAGGTTTCTATCTAGTATGGCAACGGAGGCCATCTCATGTTCGATATGTAATTTAACCTACTTTTTAACCGACTTCAAGAAAGGAGGTTCTCAATTCAACGGTATTATTTTTATTTTTTTATGTTTGTTACCTCATAACTTTCCAATTCCGATTTTGATGATTCTTTTTTTATTTGAAAGCTGGTGCTTCCCATGTGGTCCCATTTCAATTTGGTCCTGTTCTGACATGTAATCGATAAAAAAACCATTTAAGTCTTCAATTGCATTAAGTATGTGCGCGACAAATTGACGAATAACTCAATATCACGTCAACTGATTTCGAAGATTCTTTTTTATTTGAAAGCTGGTGCTTCCCGAGTGGACCCATCTCAATTTGGTCCATCTTGAAGTCTGCTTTTTTTGTAAAAAAAAATTATAAGTTGAACGAATTGTATTTTTTATGTGCAAAAATGTCATTATTATACCACGATGATCAGATGGGTTAGCAATTGTTTCAAGTTTTACTTGTCTTAGCACTGATATTGTCCTGGTTCCTTTGCGATTGTTGTTGTCTGTTTAATAATATCTATATATCTATACTTATAATAAAAATGTAACAGGTCATATTCTGTACATTGAAGATATTTTGAAATTTTTTTTGGGGGGCACTCTGTTATCGATACTGATGCCAAAACTATTTTTTTTTTATTTTTGTCTGTCTGTCTGTCTGTATCTTGGCCGCGCATCACGCCGAAACTACTGAATGGATTCAAATGAAACTTGGCATGATTTGAGTTCATACTACGAGGTAGGACATAGGACACTTTTTATCCCAAAATTCCGTACGGTTTCTTTGTGAGCCCCCCTCACATGCATCCTCCTATGCATAGGAAAAAAAAAATTAAGAATTTATCATTACTGAATACAACACGTAGCGACATCTATTGAGTGCCATACGTAATAATACTAAGTACAAAACTATAACGATAATGGTCATTTGTTTTTTAAGATATTTATTATTAGCAAAGGGTGGTGGCGTCGCCATCATCCTGCAGAACGATACCGAATATATTGACAAAACTGATATCACTGATATGTCTATAGATTATGTTTTGGAACTGTGTGCAATAGAATAACCAGTAGAAAATATTTTACTAATTAATATGTATTGGAACAGAAGAGAGGAGGAAGCATTTTATTGTCAAATGAAAAATATACTGAGATACATAACTAATAAATATTTTAAACGTAATATTATCATCGGTGGTGATTTTAATATAAATGTATTAGAGTTAAACTTAAAAACGAACCAATTTTTAGATTTAATGTTAGAGCATAAATTTACGCAACATATAAAAAAACCAACTCGTATAACGTTGACTACATCCACATGTATAGATCTTATTTTTACAAACTTTATTAACAATACTTTTTACACGTCAGTCGAAGAATTTGGCTTTTCGGACCACAATAGTGCAATTATTCACATAAAAAAACCACCACAAATATCGCAATCGATTTGGTACATAAACAAACGGTTATTTAATAATTTGAATATGAACAATTCAAAAACGAGTTACAAAATAAACAATGGTCGAACATATTAACAATGGATTAAAATATAAATGAAAATTACAACGCTTTTAATAAGATTATAACAAATACACTTATTACATATATCCCAGTTAAAAAAAAGAAGATTACAGGCACTCGCAAAAAATACTGGCTAACCACAAGCATTAAAAAATCGTGCAAAAATAAAAGATTGTTAAAAATATTAACGTTAAAAATAAAAAGTCCTATTCTATTAGAATACTATAAGAAATATGAAAAAATATTAAAAAATGTAATAACTACATCTAAGAAGCTCCATTAAACAAGAAGAATGACCAAATCTAGTAATAAAGTAAGAACCATGTGGAGTATTATCAATGAGCGTACGAATAAGAAAGTCAGAAATGAAAAACATAACATTAAATTACAATACGAAAATTCTGTAATTTCTGAGCCAAAACAGGTTGCAAATATCTTTAATACATTCTTTGCGTCTGTCGGAACGGTAGGCTGCCAGGCGGGAAATAATACTCGTAATACACGAATCTCTAAACCTACCGAAAACACCATGTTCTTGCGACCGGTAGACCCATACGAAGCATACACAATTTTAGAAATCTTAAAAACAAACAAAGTAGTGGCATAGACGAACTTCCACCTTTCTTGATTAGACAATGTGCTAAAGAATTAACTTTGCCTTTCTATCTATTAATAAATCAGTCCTTCGAAGAAGGTATTTTTCCAAATGAACTAAAAAAAGCAATAATTAGACCTATCCATAAAAAACATTTAAAAACCGACCCCAGTAATTACCTACCCATAGCCTTACTACCAACGGCATCTAAAATATTTGAAAAAGCTATGTGTAATCGGGTTTACTCCTTTTGTGAAAAATACAACATCTTTAACGAGTCTCAAAATGGATTCCGAAAGAACCGCTCAACCATATTAGCTGTCTATAAATATATACAGGAAGCTTTAAATACTAATAATAATAAACAATATGCTGTAGGTTTACTATTGGACATGACTAAGGCGTATGACAGGGTCCAATATAATATCCTATTAAGCAAGCTTCACGATATTATTAGAGGAAAGGCACATGAATGGTTTAAATCATATGTGCTTAACAGAGAGCATCAAGTTGAGATTGAATATTATAATGGTAGCAGAAAGGAAATACAACATATGCGATCTGACAAACAAATTATTAATGGTTCGATCCCACAGGGTAGCGTCTTAGGATGCTTGTTGTTTCTGGACTACATTAACGATCTCCCAAATACCATAAAGGGACCCTGTGTATTGTTTGCTGACGACATCTCCCTGTTGATTGCAAGCCAAAACGCCGCTGACATAACCGACAAACTGACAACCATACTTAACACCACAGTAGACTGGATGACCCGACACAATTAAGAAATAAATTACTCAAAAACCAAAATCATTACATTTCATCCACCACAGAAACCACAGTTACAAATTGACTTTAAGTATCAAGACACTCAAATAGAAATGGTACATGAATTCAGCTTGCTGGGATTAAATATAGATACCAATATTAACTGGAAACCACACATACAAAAAGTTAAATCCAAATTATCAACTTTCTGCTACGCTCTTCGGGAAGTTAAAAAAACCACTGACATTAAAACCGCCCTAGCCACCTATTATGCCTATGCATCCTCGTGGCTGAACTACGGCATTATCCTGTGGGGTAATAGCACAGATGCGCCTTTACTATTATTAATGCAAAAAAGGTTAATAAGGATAATAATGAACATAGACGATACAGAAAGTTGCAAACCATATTTTCGAAAATTGTAATTTGTCAGGCAACACAAAAATTATTACACAACCAGGGAAGATATTAACACAAAATATACATTTCGACATAAAAATAGATTAAACTTACCAAGTTCTAAATTGAAAATGCATGCAACAAGCATATGTTATGTCCATTAAAATGTACAATAAATTACCGAATGACATTAAAAACGAAGAAAAGTTTTTTTCATTTAAAAAGAAATTAAAAGACCTCTTATTGCAGAAGTGCTACTATCATATTAACGAATATTTAAATGATGAAGTCCATTAATTCAAAATCTTTTTACTGTAAAAATGACATAATATAAAAATGACATACTACAAAATTGACATACTATAAAAACAACATACTATAAAATTGACATACTATAAATATGACATCCTGTAAAATTAGAACTCAATAATAATAATATTCATAATAATAATAACATGCTATATATATAAGAAATAAAAATAAATACAAACATTACTTACATTGTAAACGCGACCAACAAATAAACAATTGTGTAACGTATCTAGATAGACTAGTAAAACAATTATTTTATGTGCTTCTTTGAACGCCTTCGCCTTCTCTTCCAGACTTTGCCGTGCCCAACGGGGTCCATAATTGTTTCCTCTTAGAAGCTTGTTAATACCTTTATATACATTATGGAGTGCAATAAACGATTTGAATTTGAATTTAGCATAATTATAATACTTGGAAAAGACTTTATAAGTTTTAATATAAACATATTACATAATATTTACCTATAGGTAGGTTTATAGGTAAATATTTGTAGTGCAATATTCATCGATAATTTATTAGTTACTAATACAATCTACATCTACGTTATATTTATGTTTCCAAAACATTGAGAGTGTTATGGGACAGCAAACTGAGCCCATTTCTACCATTTTTAGAGTTTGTGTCAGTGTATCTGTTTGGTTGTGCTCGCAACCTCGAAAACGTTTCTGCAAAAATATTGTATGTAGTTTACTCTATACTTATTCAGTTCCAGAAAAAAAACATATCATTACAATGCTAACTGCATAGTAATCATATGTTTGTTACTTAAGACCAATAAATGTCGATACACTACGTTATTGGACCATAGGTAGTAGAGCCACGCTGATTTCAGCACGAACGGGCCGGCTCGACCGGGGCGGTACTACCCTCGCACAGGAAATCAACGTAAAATGACAGCGTTTGTGCTGTCGTGTTTCGTTGGTGAGTGCGAGACCGGAGGCCCAATTAGTCTAGTCAACAAGTTCCATACTTGTTGACTAGACTAAAAGATGCACAAGCATCACTAGGCTGCCATGGTGTGGGTCGCCATGCTGCATTGTTGTATCCGCAATGAGTATGGTGGCCACCACTCGTGGATTTTGCTTATGCTTTCCATCAAGCAGAGTAGAGTCATTTTGGCAGGCCAAACATAAAAAAAATAATATGTATATATATATTAACGTATACAATTGCTTTTAAATGTAATTTGTAAAAAAAACAACTCATAATAATAAATATATTATGTATATATATGTCGCCGCAACAACATCTGGAATATTATTATTATAAGCTTAATAATATCGATATAAATTATTTAAAAGTATTATTAACAGCTAACTGATTCAATAAGAAACAGTTATAATTTTTAACCGACTTCCAAAATGGAGGAGGTTCTATGTTCCACTGTATGTATTTTATTTTATTTTTATCTTTTTATGTACGTTCACCGATTACTCCGTCAATTGTGGACCGATTTTGAAAATTCTTTTTGTATTCGAAAGGGTATGCTCCCGAAGTGGTCCCATTGCCACCATATCAGGATCTGATGGTGGGATCCCAGGGAAATTGGGGAAAAACCTCTTTTTTTTAGGCACATACTATTACACATAGTATTTGCGTCTGGTAGTCATCATTTTATTTCGATGTAAGGTACAACTCCTTAACGGTTAGGCGTTGAAGGATAAATCTTTTAATATCATATGTATGTATGTTACCTTTAGTCGTATTCTTTCAAATTATTTAGGTAAGCTGATGATGGAAGGTGGAAGGTACAACTCGTCAACGGTTAGGAGTTGGAGGATAATTCTTTCAATTTCATACGTATCTAAAGACCTTCAGTCGTATACTTTCAAGTTATTTAGGTGAGCTGATGATAGAAGGTTAAACTCTTCAAGAGTTATGGATTAGAGGATGATTTTAATATTAAACGTACGTATAAGACCTTAATTTGTATTCTTGATGATGATGATGAAATTTGATGAAATAGTTCAACTTACTACTTACCTACGATTGTTTGCACTAAAACTGAAAAATAAAAACTTTTCTAAGCCAAAAGTCTAAGCGATAGTGGCTTGGCACCGACTTCAAACAGATTTTAGGTACCCAGCACACATTATAATACTAATATTTAAATGAACAAAAAAATAGGTATAGGCAATTTATGAAGAACCAGTTTATTTTAGGCTTTTTAGTGTTTTTTGGAAGAGAGATTTCGTTGCATGTTTTTTGGAAGTCGGTTTTTTTTTATAAAAAGTTTTGATTATTGTAATTACAGTATAACTATGACATTGCATAGAACTATGTAGGTATCCAATTACATGGGTATTTATTATAAAACCAGTTCCTAAAATTATCATCTCAATGTAAGAACACTATATCCACATCTGGTAGTTCTTAAATAGTTTCTAAAATATACTTTACAAAAGGTATGGTTACTTTTTTATCGTAATAAAAATCTAAAAGATCAACAATTGGTTTAAAATACTTTAAAGAGGAGTAATAATCCATACTTTACATTATAAATGCGAAAGTAACTCTGTCTGTCTGTCATGCTTTCACGGCCAAACCGCTGCACCGATTTCAATGAAATTTGGTAAGCAGATAGTATAGAGCCTGAGAAAGGACATAGGCTACTTTTTAATGCGAAAAAAGGGTTGTAAGGGGTTTAAAGGGGGATTACGGGTTGTATAGAAGTCGGGCGGTTCACTCGCCATACGCATGCGTGTTACTTGACAACAAATACGACAACAATTGACAACAATTGACAACGAATAAACAAAACTGTCACACTCATTAAAAATATTTTACTTTTTCATTGGAGACTTAAATATTATATATTCGTCAATCTGATTTGTGTGTTTATATATTAATAGAAATAAATAAGTCAAATTACAATCCAGTGTTTCTTAACTTCAAAATTATCTACAGACAGTATCGTCATTATAAGCTAGAAGCTTAGATAAAGGCTAGAAGAGGCTAGAAGCTTGAAATTTATTTTTTAAGCTGTTGATTAGATACAAATAAAAATGTCATTTAAAGTTAGCAATAGGTTAAGTTTTAGTTAAAATATCAATAGGGGATGACAGTTTGTATGGAAATATGCAAGGTTTGTAAGTTAGTTTGCGACAAGACACAAAATATGTATTACAGTTATTCTGATGTGACATTTACGGAATTATCACAATATGCCTAAGTGTGCTTACCCGAAGGGGCAGACGCGTGAGGACAGGTCTGAACCGCTTGCGGATATTGAACTTTGCCACTACAAGTTCGTTATTATTCACTGCAATTTGATTTGCTTACATGATTTTTTGTTTATTCATTTAATGTTATTCGTAAAAAAATCAAACAGAAAAGTATCCGGGGGATTTACAAAAAAATGAAAAGGGCTATGCCACCAGATGAAATAAATGCCAGTTTGAAACATCTGTATTGTACATGTAAAAAAGTTATGTCTTACTACAATTATGCGAGTACAACTACACAAAGATTTATGAGCAGTGTCAGTATGCAAATTATCTTCTAAAAATCGGAGAAGTTTGTTTGCCAACTGACAGTAACGACATGATTACACTGAGACCTGAGTTCTGGTATATGATAGCATAGATGATTTAAATACAATATCTATCCTGATCTGCCGACTAATGAGATGGTTATTAATTAAACGAACGGATCATGTCAGGCGTGGAGGGAGATGTTGTCGAATACTTCAACTTTTATAATTATCAGGAGTGCCTTCCCATAAGTTCAGGCTGAAAGTTAATATTCACGTCCTATAAATGATAAATCTTGAGCACCAAAGCTATATAATGGTACACGGCTATAAATTACACATCTGGGGTATAACATTGTAAAAGCTACAATCGTGACGAATGAAATGGCAAACGGAGATTTTTTTTTAATTCCCTGTATTCCAATAATTTCAAATTATTTGACATTTAAATTTAAAAGAATGCAGTTTCCACTGAAAACAGCATTTGCAATAACAATATTATCAAAGCCCAAGGATAGACGCTTAAAGTTGCAGTTCATTTTTTTCCCATGGGCAGCGTGTATTAAATCCGCTAAATCTCTATATTTTGGCTAAAGATGGCAAAACTAAAAACAAAAAACGCAGATAATAAAATTGTACGTTTTTTTAAATTAAGGCTGCCAAAGTGACTCTGGTTAGCCTGATGGAAAACTCAAGCCGAATCCAAAAGTGGGAGCAACCATACTCACTGCGAAAGCAGACAATTCAGTATTGCGTCCCACACTATGACGACTCAGTGAGATGCTTTTTCACGCCCCACTTTAGTTCACGCTCCAACTAAAGGACCTGGGATCATAGTGGGAGGGAAATACGTGCATTGCCTGGGCTGGTAGTGAGTTCCAGTTTTTAACTGCTCGGCACAGGAAGGAAGAACCAAACCGTTTGGTTCGAGAGCGTATTTCTAAAACTCTGAGGCGGTGATTTCCAAGGCCAGGACGTACTATTCTGCAGAGGAAGGGAGAAGGGGGCTCCAGTTGGAAGAGTTCTTCAGAATACTCCCCATTATACAAGCAGTAGAGGACTGCTATAGAGGCGATATCTCTACGCAGATGCAGAGGTTGAAATAACTCGGTGGCTTCGGGACTGTTGATAAAGCGGACTGCTCGCCGCTGCAACCGATCGAAAGCATCGAGCAAATACTGCGCGGATCCATCACAAAGATGAGAACAATATTCCACGCACGCCAGTACGCCAAGTTTCCGCGAGGCCGCCTTAGTGATGCACTAGATGTAATTCCGCGGTTTGAGGTCCCGGCAAATAGCCCTGCCCTGACACCTAGCTTATCCATAGTGGCAGTTGAGTGCTCTGAAAAGTGGGGAGAGAACGAAATGGAGACTTTTTGGTAGAGGACGCGCACACCTGTGTTTTCTTAGCGTTAAACTCGACCAGATTCTCATCACCCCATTTTAAAATTCGGTTCAAAACCCAGTCGAGCTCAGCGACAAGCTTCTGTCGATTTTCATCAACGTCCGCCAGCTTGGCTGCACGGTGTCCAAAGTATCGCCCATGAACTGTGCTATCGTCTGCATAGCAATATACGTTGCCAAGGGCTAACATGTCATTGATATGCAGAAGAATAGCGTGGGCGACAGGACTGAACCCTGAAGTACGCCAGCTTTTACTTAGAGAAAATCAGAGGCAGCGCCATCCCAAAGGCCCCTAATGCGGCCCTGATAAAGTAAAGCGTCAATGCAGTGGCAGAGTCTAGGAGGCAGACTGAATAGAAAACTTGGAGAGAAGCGAGCGGTGCCAGACCCGGTCGAAAGCCTTGGCCATATCGAATGTCGAAATAAGCTCATATAAATACTTTATATTTTATGTACTTATATAAATACTTAAATAAGTTTTTAATAGTGAAACGTGTGTGTCTTATTTGTAAAATAATATTAGCCTCAATAATTAAAAACGCTACACAAAGTCTGTGTTCCACGCGGACGAAGTCGCGGGCACAGCTAGTGTCTAAATATGTGTGTTATATGTCTAAGGTAATTAAAAAAAAGATTGTGACTATTTTACAATATCTATTAATATTTCTCACGCTAGTCAACTTTAATGAACAACTCGCGCAGATAAAGAAATATTTGCAAAATGTTTTCATAAGATGCCTGTTTAGAGAACGATTGCTAAAGGCTACAAGTACGTGCAGTAGACAGACTGAACTTGACATATCTTACTTCTTTTTTTTTTTTTTTTTTTTTTTATAGTTAGGTGCCAAAACTTCTGATCTAGACAGAGCCGTACCGTACTACAGCGTAAATAGACTGATGATAATCATACTTATACTTATAAGATATACTAGCTGACCCGGCAAACTTCGTACCGCCATATTTACATATCTGTCTCAGCTTCCCACAGGCAGTGTACAGTCGCGGACAAAAAAAAACAATTTTCCCGTTATCTTTTTTTTTTCTTTCTAGCTAAAAAATAATGAATGAAATCGGACTGTGTTATTGAATTACAAATAAGTACATATTTTGACTTTCATCCCCTCTCTCCAGGAAATCGTGATGAATTTCGGGACAAAAGTATCCTATGTCCTATCTCGTAGTATGAACTCAAATTATGCCAAGTTTCATTTGAACGTTCAGTAGTTTCGGCGTGATGCGCGGCCAAGGTACAGACAGACAGACAGACGGATAGACAGACAGACAGACAAAAAAGAAAAAAAATACAGTTTTGGCTTCAGTATCGATATCGATTATAGAGAGCCCTCCAAAAAAAATGTTCAAAATATCATTAATGTACCTACATAATTGGACCTGTTACATTTTTATTATAAGTATAGATAGATACTGGGGGCCCAATGATGCAAAAGCATCACTAGGCCGCCATAGTGTGGACCACCATGCTCATGCATTCGCAATGAGTATGGTGACCACCACTCTTGGATTCTGCTTATGCTTTCCATCAGGCAGAGTAGAGTCATTTTGCAGGACCAAACAAAAAAAAAAGATGATGCATCTCAATAGGAAGCCATAGCGAGGGTCACCATGCTACATTGTTGCATTGTCTGCATTCGCAATGAGTATGGTCCATCAGGCATATATATACAAATATACACACATCAAAAGTGTCTAGGGATCAACATATGTGTCTAGGGATCAACATATATTTTTGCAATAACTTTTCTCCTGATTGATATTAATTAAAATTTTCTTTAAGGATTCATCAAATAAAGTGTTTTCGTTTGTCACAGTAACGATAAACCAAGTCACCTTTGCAATAATAAAGAAATTTGCCATTTTCCTAATAAAGGGATTTTTGACATTTGAACCACTAACATTAAAGTTCGAAAAAAAGACTGAAATAACAGTTTTCTTTAAAATTTTATTAGGTAACTTAAACAATTAATAATCCGTGTTTCTACCGCGAACACTAACAACACAAGAATCGGTTTAGCATACTCAAAATGAGTTCATCCAAATCACGCTGTGGAATGGCCGCCCATGTTCGTTGCAACAACAAAAAAAGGTCTTCTTGCGACTGGATACCCTCCATATTCGGCAGAGCTCTTCTCTGTAGCTTCTCTGTAGCATATCCCATGCATGCTCAATCGGGTTCAAGTCTGGCGACTGAGCAGGCCAGGGCCAAAGCCACATCTCAATCTCAAGAAATCCGCATAAAAATGCTTGATCCCTAGACACTTTTGATGTGTGTATATATATTTATTTTTGACGTAGATTTTATGAAATTCTTAAATTTTACTTATGTTATTTTGGATTTGATTTAAATTAATTAATGTAAAATAATGATATTATTAGCATTTATTATTACGTAGGCGCATTAAAATGATACAAAAAGTAATTTAAAATGTGGCAGGAAAACCTTCAGTATAATGTACGACGCCTTATACTCATGCGGATTGCGAAAAAAACTGCATAATTACCAACATTCACGTGAATGTTAATTATTTTCTCTCTGAACCGCCAGATGGCGTATTAAACGTTGTTCACATATTAGAATGTACTTTCATTCATCTCTCTACTAGGGTGACCATTACTTTCTTGTGTTATGAGGACATTCTCTAACATTTAGATTAACAGTATCAAATATATCTATCGCCGCCCGTCTATTCTGCCCCCGTTGCTATGAATACAGTAAGTAAGTCATGTGGCCAAGTAACACAACTTACTGTATGTATGACAACAGGGGCAGCGCTGCTAAACAAAGAAAATGGCTGGCAGCGGATGGATGCGGACTGCCCCAGACCAGGGCGAGTTGGCCCGTTGGGGCAGATCTTCGTTCGTTTGAATAACAACATGCAAACACTAAATTATTATAAATTATGTGCATAAAACATAATACCCGATTTAATTGCTTTTTAACCGACTTCAAAAAAAGGAGGAGGTTTCTCAACTCGACCGTATATATATTTTTTATGTATGTTCGCGGATAACTTCATCGTTTATGAACCGATTTTGATGATTCTATTTTTAATGGAAAGGAGATAACCCAACGGTGGTACTGTGATAAGTACACTAAGATCTGATGATGGCATCCAAGAGAAATCGAGTCGAACCTTGAAGTCGGTTATTATTTTGTTAAAATTTTACAGGTACACAAAAATTCACCGTAATAGATAACACCTGACATTACAATGTTACGAGAAAGACAACACAAAAACTATATAAAACTTGTAACCACTCGTTTACAACCTTAACGATAACTTGTTTGCTAATTTCATTTACAGTCGCTGTAATATGTGTCGCTGAAACAATAATTTTAGTCTTAGCTGGCTTTCTGCTTGATACTATCCCTACTTAGAAATGTAAATGTTTTAAGACAGGTTGACCTGGAATGAGATTGCAACATTTAAAATAGTCTGGGACGTATACCCTTCCTATAATTTAGAGAAGCCACTGTATGAAGAGATAGTAGAAGTAGGTAGTAGACCCACGCTGAATTCAGCATGAATGGGCCGGCTCGACCGGGGCGGTACTACCCTCGCACAGAAAATCAACGTAAAATGACAGCGTTCGTGCTGTCGTGTTTCGTAGGTGAGTGCGAGACCGGAGGCCCAAATAGTCTAGACAACAAGTTCCATACTTGTTGACTAGACTAAAAGATGCAGCAGCATCACTAGGCCGCCATGGTGTGGGTCGCCATACTGCATTTTCTGCATTCGTAGTGAGTATGGTGACCACCACTCTTGGATTCTGCTTATCCTTTCCATCAGGCAGAGTAGAGTCATTTTGGCAGGCCATACATAAAAAAAAAAAAAAAAGATTTGATGTCTCTCATAAACAAGTCTATCAATATATTGTACTTACTCCTAGTATCTTATCAACGACTACAATTTCATTGAGCTAGATTGTGAGCTCATTCATTACCGTTATTTCGCCATCATGTCGTGTAGTTGTTTGATGAAGATGAATGTAGACCTATATCTGTAAATTACTATGTAGCTAATCAAATTTGAAATGCCAAGTGCTGGTACAACGTTTTTGTAAATTTTTTTATGCTGTCAAAGTGTCTCTACTCTGCCTGATGGAAAACATAAGCAGAATCCAACAGCGGTGGTCACCATACTTATTGCGAATGCAGGCAATGCAGCGTGGTGACCTACACCATGGCGGCCTAGTGGTGATTCTGGATCATTGGGCTTCCGGTCTCGCACTCACCAACGAAACACGATAGCACAAATACTGTCATTTTAGGTCGATCTTCTGCAAGAGGGTAGTACCGCCCCGGTCGAGCGGGCCCATTTGTGCTAAAATCAGCGTGGCTCTAATAACTTTATATTTCCACAAAATATACCATTTAAATGGCACTTGTTTTTTTCTTCTCCCGGCTTCGCATGGAAATCTTTGAAATTATTGATATTTCTCTATTATAACAGATATGTATTATACATATAAACCTTCCTCTTGATTCATTCTGTTTATTGCTAAAAATTGCATTAAAATCCATTGAGTAGTTTAAAATATTTAAGCTAATAGACAGCGGAAGCGACGTCATTTTATTGTATTTGATTTCTTTCAAAGGTTCAGGTAATATTACAAGGTTTTTCTCCATATCGTTTCCGGTAGCAACACTCGGGTTGCTTGTAGAATACATTTTTGTGTAAATAAGGGCTTCATGGACTAGTACTATATCTTTATGTTACCCCGAAATTCTCCATAAACAATTTTATATTGTCAATGGTTGATTTTAGGTCTGTGATTTGTCATATTGTTGTGTGCAATTGTGTTAAAAAACCAATAAGTATCATAAAACGCTGTATAAATTAATAATAAGAAAACTATTTCTATTCTTTTCTTAGCACAATTATTTAAATTAAGAAATTCTGCGTGAAGAGCATTGATGTCATAAATGATGGTCACACTACGCTTGTCAAAAGAATCGTTAGCCAAGCAAACAGGACATCTCAATATCATCTCAACATAACAAATAAACAAACACATCGGCCTGCGACACCTAATTGAACACGACTTAATCAAGTCATAAGGCTTGACGTACAACAAACAAAAGATCATACAAAACCTATTCAAAAAGTCAATTAACATAAAAAATAAAGTGTTCCTTACAAAATAATTTCCATTTAGCAACGTCACAAGGTAATTATTTGTTCAATAAAAAGTAATTTCCCATTGGCTCGTGGTCACATTCATGTAACATACTCCACTCGTGATAACAACGAGCGGTGACGAACTCATCTGCGCGAGCGCAGTGGCCTCGCGCACCCGCGTCTTGCTCCGACCGCGACTAAACCTCCCGCTATTTTAAATACAACCTTCGTGTTACGTGATAAATGTGAAATTGCTGTAACAATAAATGTGATAAGAAAAAATAATCATAAATAAAAGTGAGTGAACGAAGAAGTTTCGTTTCGTGAAATTTGTGTGTGAATGAATGTGCATGTTTAAAATAACGATTAAAGGTAAGATTTATTTCATCTGTGTTGTTAACTCGCCGTAGTCTTTTTAAATAAGCTAACATTACAATAATGTAGTGAAAATAAGAACTGAATTACTTACTGTGTTTTGTTACCGAAAATCAGTGTCTTCAAACGAATGTGAACGCGAGACTATGCTATTACGTAACCTGGAATTTTAATTCTAACTGTATTTACTTAACAAACAGTGCTATCTATAGTTTCTTTAGATAATCTTCTAAGTTTACTTATAAATTAGTCAGTGCAGGTACTCTGTATTTCAAACGAAGAGTTTTGATGCTTGAAATGATCTGTTACGCACTATTAAAGTCCTGTATTTGAATTAGGGATATAATTGAAAAAGACTTAAAACGGTCAATGCATTAGTCTGAAAGCTTAGGCATTAATATGTATCGTAATTTTATCTGTCTACCTTAAACCTATCGATTAGTATGGGACTAAAGGGACTAATTACGCCCACACCACTGTAACTACTGTACACCAGGATCAACAGCAGTGACCCACGAACACACCGAGTTATGACACTCGGGAAAACCCAGGAAAAATTAAACTGTCTTGGAACCCGCAACGCAATTAAGCAGAGGAAAAACTGGAGGAGTTGGAAGTATAATATGTCCACTCGATTAGTATATAGGTACTCGCTGACCCACGCAACCTCGTTTGCGTCTCCTATTGCCCGTAGCGTGATAATTTTCCCCCGTTTTTGGAACATTTTTCGTTAGTGCTCCACTCATATTGGTCATAGCGTGATGATATATAGCATTTCTCGATAAATGTACTATCCAACACTGGAATATTTTTTCAAATCGGACGAGCGGTTCCTGAGATTAGCGCGTTCAAACAAACAATCAAACAAACTCTTCAGCTTTATATGTATTAGTATAGATTATCTTATATATAAAATTCTCGTGTCACAATGTTAGTTACTATACTCCTCTGACACGGCTGGAAGGACTTTTCTGAAATTTGGTGTGCATATCTGGTAGATCTGAGAATCGACCAACATCTATTTTTCATACCCCATTTTTTTTAACGGCAATACAACGTTTGCCGGATCAGCTAGTGTATCTATAGTGTTTCAGTAATTATTTTGATACCAATTTTCCATTTCAACTTTAATGATGGTAGCAATTCCAATACCGGAAAAATACCTTAGGTCCTCAAAGGTAGGTAGGTTTTCGAGAACTTCACATGTTTGATACAGCCAAGTTCCTTACAAACCTTATTGATAAAAAGCTGTCTGGTTAGTTGGTAGTTTATCTAATTGACTCGTTTTGCGAATAACAGCTTTCTAATACACATAAGTACTTATAGTATGATTGATTATGCTGTATTCTCGTATAGCTTAAGTAAAGACCTTTACTACTGATAACAAGCCTTCTATGGATTTTACCCTAACCGTTTCGGCTACTCATTCAAGGCATTAATCGTATCATAATAAATTACTAGCAACTCGCACCGACTTTGCACGGGCTCTTTTCGGAAAACATAATATAGCCATGTTACCCCGAGAAGATGTGCTATTTAATTTTTTCCGACGTCTTCAACAAATATCAATATACACACATCAAAAGTGTCTAGGGATCAACATATGTGTCTAGGGATCAACATATATTTTTGCAATAACTTTTCTCCTGATTGATATTAATTAAAATTTTCTTTAAGGATTCATCAAATAAAGTGTTTTCGTTTGTCACAGTAACGATAAACCAAGTCACCTTTGCATTAATAAAGAAATTTGCCATTTTCCTAATAAAAGGATTTTTGACATTTGAACCACTAACATTAAAGTTCGAAAAAAAGACTGAAATAACAGTTTTCTTTAAAATTTTATTAGGTAACTTAAACAATTAATAATCCGTGTTTCTACCGCGAACACTAACAACACAAGAATCGGTTTAGCATACTCAAAATGAGTTCATCCAAATCACGCTGTGGAATGGCCGCCCATGTTCGTTGCAACAACAAAAAAAGGTCTTCTTGCGACTGGATACCCTCCATATTCGGCAGAGCTCTTCTCTGTAGCTTCTCTGTAGCATATCCCATGCATGCTCAATCGGGTTCAAGTCTGGCGACTGAGCAGGCCAGGGCCAAAGCCACATCTCAATCTCAAGAAATCCGCATAAAAATGCTTGATCCCTAGACACTTTTGATGTGTGTATATATATTTATTTTTGACGTAGATTTTATGAAATTCTTAAATTTTACTTATGTTATTTTGGATTTGATTTAAATTAATTAATGTAAAATAATGATATTATTAGCATTTATTATTACGTAGGCGCATTAAAATGATACAAAAAGTAATTTAAAATGTGGCAGGAAAACCTTCAGTATAATGTACGACGCCTTATACTCATGCGGATTGCGAAAAAAACTGCATAATTACCAACATTCACGTGAATGTTAATTATTTTCTCTCTGAACCGCCAGATGGCGTATTAAACGTTGTTCACATATTAGAATGTACTTTCATTCATCTCTCTACTAGGGTGACCATTACTTTCTTGTGTTATGAGGACATTCTCTAACATTTAGATTAACAGTATCAAATATATCTATCGCCGCCCGTCTATTCTGCCCCCGTTGCTATGAATACAGTAAGTAAGTCATGTGGCCAAGTAACACAACTTACTGTATGTATGACAACAGGGGCAGCGCTGCTAAACAAAGAAAATGGCTGGCAGCGGATGGATGCGGACTGCCCCAGACCAGGGCGAGTTGGCCCGTTGGGGCAGATCTTCGTTCGTTTGAATAACAACATGCAAACACTAAATTATTATAAATTATGTGCATAAAACATAATACCCGATTTAATTGCTTTTTAACCGACTTCAAAAAAAGGAGGAGGTTTCTCAACTCGACCGTATATATATTTTTTATGTATGTTCGCGGATAACTTCATCGTTTATGAACCGATTTTGATGATTCTATTTTTAATGGAAAGGAGATAACCCAACGGTGGTACTGTGATAAGTACACTAAGATCTGATGATGGCATCCAAGAGAAATCGAGTCGAACCTTGAAGTCGGTTATTATTTTGTTAAAATTTTACAGGTACACAAAAATTCACCGTAATAGATAACACCTGACATTACAATGTTACGAGAAAGACAACACAAAAACTATATAAAACTTGTAACCACTCGTTTACAACCTTAACGATAACTTGTTTGCTAATTTCATTTACAGTCGCTGTAATATGTGTCGCTGAAACAATAATTTTAGTCTTAGCTGGCTTTCTGCTTGATACTATCCCTACTTAGAAATGTAAATGTTTTAAGACAGGTTGACCTGGAATGAGATTGCAACATTTAAAATAGTCTGGGACGTATACCCTTCCTATAATTTAGAGAAGCCACTGTATGAAGAGATAGTAGAAGTAGGTAGTAGACCCACGCTGAATTCAGCATGAATGGGCCGGCTCGACCGGGGCGGTACTACCCTCGCACAGAAAATCAACGTAAAATGACAGCGTTCGTGCTGTCGTGTTTCGTAGGTGAGTGCGAGACCGGAGGCCCAAATAGTCTAGACAACAAGTTCCATACTTGTTGACTAGACTAAAAGATGCAGCAGCATCACTAGGCCGCCATGGTGTGGGTCGCCATACTGCATTTTCTGCATTCGTAGTGAGTATGGTGACCACCACTCTTGGATTCTGCTTATCCTTTCCATCAGGCAGAGTAGAGTCATTTTGGCAGGCCATACATAAAAAAAAAAAAAAAGATTTGATGTCTCTCATAAACAAGTCTATCAATATATTGTACTTACTCCTAGTATCTTATCAACGACTACAATTTCATTGAGCTAGATTGTGAGCTCATTCATTACCGTTATTTCGCCATCATGTCGTGTAGTTGTTTGATGAAGATGAATGTAGACCTATATCTGTAAATTACTATGTAGCTAATCAAATTTGAAATGCCAAGTGCTGGTACAACGTTTTTGTAAATTTTTTTATGCTGTCAAAGTGTCTCTACTCTGCCTGATGGAAAACATAAGCAGAATCCAACAGCGGTGGTCACCATACTTATTGCGAATGCAGGCAATGCAGCGTGGTGACCTACACCATGGCGGCCTAGTGGTGATTCTGGATCATTGGGCTTCCGGTCTCGAACTCACCAACGAAACACGATAGCACAAATACTGTCATTTTAGGTCGATCTTCTTCGAGAGGGTAGTACCGCCCCGGTCGAGCGAGCCCATTTGTGCTAAAATCAGAGTGGCTCTAATAACTTTATATTTCCAAATAATATATCATTTAAATGGCACGTGTTTTTTTCTTCTCCCGGCTTCGCATGGAAATCTTTGAAATTATTGATATTTCTCTATTATAACAGATATGTATTATACATATAAACCTTCCTCTTGATTCATTCTGTTTATTGCTAAAAATTGCATTAAAATCCATTGAGTAGTTTAAAATATTTAAGCTAATGGACAGCGGAAGCGACGTCATTTTATTGTATTTGATTTCTTTCAAAGGTTCAGGTAATATTACAAGGTTTTTCTCCATATCGTTTCCGGTAGCAACACTCGGGTTGCTTGTAGAATACATTTTTGTGTAAATAAGGGCTTCATGGACTAGTACTATATCTTTATGTTACCCCGAAATTCTCCATAAACAATTTTATATTGTCAATGGTTGATTTTAGGTCTGTGATTTGTCATATTGTTGTGTGCAATTGTGTTAAAAAACCAATAAGTATCATAAAACGCTGTATAAATTAATAATAAGAAAACTATTTCTATTCTTTTCTTAGCACAATTATTTAAATTTAGAAATTCTGCGTGAAGAGCATTGATGTCATAAATGATGGTCACACTACGCTTGTCAAAAGAATCGTTAGCCAAGCAAACAGGACATCTCAATATCATCTCAACATAACAAATAAACAAACACATCGGCCTGCGACACCTAATTGAACACGACTTAATCAAGTCATAAGGCTTGACGTACAACAAACAAAAGATCATACAAAACCTATTCAAAAAGTCAATTAACATAAAAAATAAAGTGTTCCTTACAAAATAATTTCCATTTAGCAACGTCACAAGGTAATTATTTGTTCAATAAAAAGTAATTTCCCATTGGCTCGTGGTCACATTCATGTAACATACTCCACTCGTGATAACAACGAGCGGTGACGAACTCATCTGCGCGAGCGCAGTGGCCTCGCGCACCCGCGTCTTGCTCCGACCGCGACTAAACCTCCCGCTATTTTAAATACAACCTTCGTGTTACGTGATAAATGTGAAATTGCTGTAACAATAAATGTGATAAGAAAAAATAATCATAAATAAAAGTGAGTGAACGAAGAAGTTTCGTTTCGTGAAATTTGTGTGTGAATGAATGTGCATGTTTAAAATAACGATTAAAGGTAAGATTTATTTCATCTGTGTTGTTAACTCGCCGTAGTCTTTTTAAATAAGCTAACATTACAATAATGTAGTGAAAATAAGAACTGAATTACTTACTGTGTTTTGTTACCGAAAATCAGTGTCTTCAAACGAATGTGAACGCGAGACTATGCTATTACGTAACCTGGAATTTTAATTCTAACTGTATTTACTTAACAAACAGTGCTATCTATAGTTTCTTGAGATAATCTTCTAAGTTTACTTATAAATTAGTCAGTGCAGGTACTCTGTATTTCAAACGAAGAGTTTTGATGCTTGAAATGATCTGTTACGCACTATTAAAGTCCTGTATTTGAATTAGGGATATAATTGAAAAAGACTTAAAACGGTCAATGCATTAGTCTGAAAGCTTAGGCATTAATATGTATCGTAATTTTATCTGTCTCCCTTAAACCTATCGATTAGTATGGGACTAAAGGGACTAATTACGCCCACACCACTGTAACTCCTGTACAACAGGATCAACAGCAGTGACCCACGAACACACCGAGTTATGACACTCGGGAAAACCCAGGAAAAATTAAACTGTCTTGGAACCCGCAACGCAATTAAGCAGAGGAAAAACTGGAGGAGTTGGAAGTATAATATGTCCACTCGATTAGTATATAGGTACTCGCTGACCCACGCAACCTCGTTTGCGTCTCCTATTGCCCGTAGCGTGATAATTTTCCCCCGTTTTTGGAACATTTTTCGTTAGTGCTCCACTCATATTGGTCATAGCGTGATGATATATAGCATTTCTCGATAAATGTACTATCCAACACTGGAATATTTTTTCAAATCGGACGAGCCGTTCCTGAGATTAGCGCGTTCAAACAAACAATCAAACAAACTCTTCAGCTTTATATATATTAGTATAGATTATCTTATATATAAAATTCTCGTGTCACAATGTTAGTTACCATACTCCTCTGACACGGCTGGAAGGATTTTTCTGAAATTTGGTGTGCATATCTGGTAGGTCTGAGAATCGACCAACATCTATTTTTCATACCCCATTTTTTTTAACGGCAATACAACGTTTGCCGGATCAGCTAGTGTATCTATAGTGTTTCAGTAATTATTTTGATACCAATTTTCCATTTCAACTTTAATGATGGTAGCAATTCCTATACCGGAAAAATACCTTAGGTCCTCAAAGGTAGGTAGGTTTTCGAGAACTTCACATGTTTGATACAGCCAAGTTCCTTACAAACCTTATTGATAAAAAGCTGTCTGGTTAGTTGGTAGTTTATCTAATTGACTCGTTTTGCGAATAACAGCTTTATAATACACATAAGTACTTATAGTATGACTAGCTGACCTGGCGAACTTCGTATCGCCATATTTATATATACAATAAATAGCAATAAATTAAAATTGCGACTATAATTTGAGATTTAAACTATCCTATCTCTCAATTTGGATCGAACTGCACATGGTGTGCAAATTTTATTATAATCGGTTAAGTGGTTTAGGAGTCCATTGAGGACAAACATTGTGACACGAGATTTATATATATTAAGATTGATTATGCTGTATTCTCGTATAGCTTAAGTAAAGACCTTTACTACTGATAACAAGCCTTCTATGGATTTTACCCTAACCGTTTCGGCTACTCATTCCAGGCATTAATCGTATCATAATAAATTACTAGCAACTCGCACCGACTTTGCACGGGCTCTTTTCGGAAAACATAATATAGCCATGTTACCCTGAGAAGATGTGCGATTTAATTTTTTCCGACGTCTTCAACAAATATCAATATACACACATCAAAAGTGTCTAGGGATCAACATATGTGTCTAGGGATCAACATATATTTTTGCAATAACTTTTCTCCTGATTGATATTAATTAAAATTTTCTTTAAGGATTCATCAAATAAAGTGTTTTCGTTTGTCACAGTAACGATAAACCAAGTCACCTTTGCATTAATAAAGAAATTTGCCATTTTCCTAATAAAAGGATTTTTGACATTTGAACCACTAACATTAAAGTTCGAAAAAAAGACTGAAATAACAGTTTTCTTTAAAATTTTATTAGGTAACTTAAACAATTAATAATCCGTGTTTCTACCGCGAACACTAACACAAGAACATCGGTTTGGCATACTCAAAATGAGTTCATCCAAATCACGCTGTGGAATGGCCGCCCATGTTCGTTGCAACAACAAAAAAAGGTCTTCTTGCGACTGGATACCCTCCATATTCGGCAGAGCTCTTCTCTGTAGCATATCCCATGCATGCTCAATCGGGTTCGAGTCTGGCGACTGAGCAGGCCAGGGCCAAAGCCACATCTCAATCTCAAGAAATCCGCATAAAAATGCTTGATCCCTAGACACTTTTGATGTGTGTATCTTAGCCATTATATAAAAAAATAACAAATTATATACGAGAACTTTTCTCAAGAATCACTCTATCTATTGGTAAAAACCGCATCAAAATCCGTGCCGTAGCTTTTGAGTTTATCACGGACAGACAGACAGACGTGACGGAGGACCTTGTTTTATAACAGGTAGTGATTGTTTATAATTGTTTTACTGATTTGTGAAGACTCAAAACTGAATAAAATACGTCCTTGTTCGCTGTAAAGAGTTTACGATGAAAGAACAATGTATCCCATTAAGAAATTCCGTCGTATATTAATTTAATGGTTAGTGTTATTGCATTGGTGACATATTTGACATTACAGACCGCAAGCCAGGTTTATTACACAATTGTTAAAAGCTGTTTATGCTGCGAGTATGTTTTGAGAACAGGTAATAATACTAACTATACCCATATCACATGCCACCGTCTGATCTCTTACTAGGCAGAGTCTAGCTTGTACTAGAGTGTTGATAAACTTTCCTATATTACAAAAACATACCCATCTTTACATATCACTACAAATAAAACAATCACTGTGCTACATATTATAAAACAAAGTTCTCCGCCGCGTCTGTCTGTTTGCGATAAACTCAAAGCTACTGCACGGATTTTGATACGGTTTTTACCCATAGAAGGAGTGATTTTTGAGGAAGATTTTTGTACATTTTTTATTATATTGGCTAAAAATAACGATATTTGTGTGTGGAAGACGTCGGAAAAATCACGCACATCTTCTCGGGATAACATAGGCTATATCATATTTGCCCTGAAGAGCCGGTACGAAGCTTGGGCAGGTTTCTAGTTATTTAATAAAGTCTCTTTGCAATGCTGTGGTCCTGCGAATTTTGCTCCCTTAGTCGTCTCATACCCACCGGATGAACAGGGGTGGAGACACTTCGTATTCTAAATTCGTCGAGACACGACGGACAGTAGTTGGCATGAATGGGACGGCTCGACCGGAGTGATACCACGGCCTCACAGTGTGAAATAGCGCTTTCCCATACCCCCACCACTCCCCCATCCCCATCACCCAAAGGCCGGCAACGCACTTGTGACGCCTCTGGTGTTGCGTGTGTCCATGGGCGGCGGTAATCGCTTACCATCAGGTGATAAGTCTGCTCGTTTGCCTCCATAAAAAAAATATTGTTCACGTGAAATGCAGGAACATTATCGTCATTTGAAATGACTTTGAAACAGTTTATGAATAAAAAGAGAAAATGTACGTAACGTAATAACATTTCTGTTTACGAGTGTTAACCTCCACAGTATGTGGGCAAGTTTGATCAAAGGTCTTTGGCGCCTTCAAACTTTTTTTTTAAATTAAGTATTATATATTTTTTATTTTTATTATTATAATGCAAAAGTGTAATAATACAGCCGTTAATGTAATTCAGTACAAAAAAATACATAAAATACTGTAAACTCAAATTGTGGTTGTATTAACTGCCTCGTTGGTCTCGCGGTTGGCGTGTGCGACTGTTGATCATGAGGTCTCGGATTCGATTCCCGGGTCGGATCAAATGTTTGTATGATCTACAAATATTTGTTTTGGAGTTTGGGTGTTGTTTATGTATAATCTAAATATATAAAAGTGAAATACCACTCACTTATTAATCACGAAATCTCAGAAACTATAATACCTACAGACTAGAAATTCAGGTAGGTAGGTTCCTTATAGATTGTTTATAGGGTGTAGACATCCACTAAGAACGGATTTTACGAAACTTCACCTCTAAGGGGGCAAAACGGGGGTTGGAAGTTTGTATGAAAGTCCTATGTTTTTGAAGTAAGAGACTTGAAATTTAAAATGTATGCTCTATAGATGGTGTGGAGGTGTACTAATAATGTATCTAGCTTTTCCGAATATAATTTAAAATTATTTGCAAATAACTAGCTCCACGCGTACAAAGTCGCAGGTGGCCGCTAGTATGTATATGTTTACAAAAAAAAGTATTATGTATTTGTATCAGTTATCTAGTACCCATAACACAAGCTCTGCTTAGCTTGGGACTAGATGGCGTTGTGTGTTAGATGTCCGAAATATTTATTTTATTTATTTATTTTTTGGCAAAAACCAATTTGTAGTAAGTATAAGTTTGCGACCCTAACTTGTCTGAAGCATTGCTAAGATACCCACATTAACATGTTCCAGAAAAACAAATTACCCGACTACGTATAAACTTGTGATAAAATTTATATAGGTAGCCTATGTCACCCGAGTCATTAATAATACTAATAAGCCTTTTTAATTTCAACAACCTTAAAAAAACATATTTTTTCTTATAGCTATATAAATACTAGTTATAATCTATAGCGGACCCACGCAACCTCGTTCGCGTCTCCTATTGCCCGTAGCGTGATAAATTTTCCCCCGTTTTTGAAATATTCTTCATTGGTGCTCCGCTCCTATTGGTCGTAGCGTGATGATATATAGCCTATAGCCTTCCTCGATAAATGTACTATCCAACACTGAACGAATTTTTCAAATGAGACCAGCAGTTCCTGAGATTAGCGCGTTCAAACAAACAAACTCTTCAGCTTTATCACACTTCACATCATCACATCACACTAATCACACTAATATATAAAGGCGAAAGTTTGTGTGTATGTTTGTTACTTCTTGGATATATTTGGATGAAACTTTACAGTAATATAGCTTATACATCAGAATAATACATAGGCTACTATTTGCAGCGATAACCGACATACACGCGGGCGGAGCCGCGGGCAACAGCTAGTTATCTTATATATAAAATTCTCGTGTCACAATGTTAGTTACCATACTCCACTGAAACGGCTGGACGGATTTTTATGAAATTTGGTGTGCATATCGGGTAGGTCTGAGAATCGACCAACTTTTTTTTATGGCAAAACAACGTGTGCCGTATATAGATTATTGGAACCCCACTCTGGGTACAGGCCTCTTCCAGCTTACTCCATGTTTTTCTTCTGTTTTTTTTGCTTTTGTTATTCCCTTCCCGCTATTGCCATAATTTCATCAATCCGTCTGATCGTTGGGTGACCTCTTTTTAACCGACTTCCAAAAAGGAGGAGGTTCTATGTTCCACTGTATGTATTTTTTTTTATTTTTTTTATGTATGTTACCCGATTACTCCGTCAGTTTTGGACCGATTTAAAAAATTTTTTTTGTATTCGAAAGGGTATGCTTCCGAGGTGGTCCTATTGCCAGCCTATCAGGATCTGATGATGGGATCCCAGGGAAATCGAGGGAAACCCTCATTTTTTATAGGCACATACTATGTTTTTCGTATATTTTCTAAAGTTACACCAGTATTTGCGTCTGGCAGTCATCATTTTATGATGATGAGCTGATGATGTAAGGTACAACTCCTTAACGGTTAGGAGTTGGAGGATAAATCTTTAAATACCATATGTATATATGTTACCTTTAGTCGTATTCTTTCAAATTATTTAGGTAAGCTGATGATGGAAGGTGGAAGGTACAACTCCTCAACGGTTAGGAGTTGGAGGATAATTCTTTCAATTTCATACGTATCTAAAGACCTTCAGTCGTATACTTTCAAGTTATTTAGGTGAACTGATGATAGAAGGTTAAACTCTTCAACAGTTAGGAATTATAAGATGATTTTAATATTACACGTTCGTATAGACCTTAATTTGTATTCTTGATGATGAAATTTGATGAAATAGTTCAACTTACTACTTACCTACGATTGTTTGCACTAAAAACTGAAAAATAAAAACTTTTTATAAAAAAAAAAACCGACTTCCAAAAAACATCCAACGAAAACTCTCTGCCAAAAAAACACTTAAAAGCGTAAAATAAACTGGTTCTTTATAAATTACCTATACCTAATTCTTTTTCATGTAAATAGTAGTATTATAATGTGTGCTAGGTACCTAAAATCTGTTTGAAGTCGGTGCTAAGCCAAAAAGAATACAAACGAACAATTACAAAAGTCTAAGCGATAGTCACTTGGCACCGACTTCAAACAGATTCTAGGTACCTAGCACTCATTATAATACTACTATTTAAATGAATAAAGAATTAGGTATAGGTAATTTATAAAGAACCAGTTTATTTTACGCTTTTAAGTGTTTTTTTGGCAGAGAGTTTTCGTTGGATGTTTTTTGGAAGTCGGTTTTTTTTTTATAAAAATTTTTCTTTTTCCGCGTGGCCCTTTCCATTGACAACCACATTCATCGGTTCATTAGTTACATTAGAACACACAAACATTCATAGACTGCTAAAACTATTAGGCTTCCTTTTGGCTTTGAAGTAGTCGGGTAAAAATATCTTTTTCTTAACCTTGTCTTTATTTCTTTTTAATTTTTTTCGACATAAAGGGTTCAAGGTGATATATGTATGTACCTATGTATGGATGTAAGCATGACAACAAACTTTTACTACCAAACAAATATGTGTCACGTTGGTGCTCACGATGAACTCCAAAACTATCTTATAGATTTTCATTCATTAACCGACTTCAAATAATTACAAGTCTTAACAAAAAAAAACCAACTTCAATCTGCACCAAATTTAAATGGGACCATTCGGGAAGCACCAGCTTTCAAATAAAAAAAGAATCATCAAAATCGGTTCATCTAGTCCAAAGTTATGAGGTAACAAACATAAAAAAAAATACAGTTGAATTGAGAACCTCCTCCCCCTTTTTAAGTCGGTTGAGTTTTGAGGTTGTTTGTTACCTCATAACTTTCGACTGGGTAAACCGATTTAAATGATTCTTTTTTATTTGAAAGCTGGTGCTTCCCATGTGTTCCCATTTCAATTTGGTCTAGTTCTGACATATCATCCATGAGAAAACCATATAAGTCTTCAATTTGCATTAAGTATGTGTGCGACAAATTGTCGAATAACTCAATATCACGCCAACCAACTTCGATGATTCTTTTTTTATTTGAAAGCTGGTGCTTCCCGTGTGGGCCCATTTCAATTTGGTCGTTCTTGAAGTCGGTTTTTTTTTGTTAAAATTTTGTATAATTTTTTTAAAATGTTGCTTTTCTGAAGTGACTAAGATAGTATAGCTAACACGACGTATATACTAATAGGAGCAAGATTGAAAAGAGGCGCACATGAAGTTGCGTAGGTCAGCTAGTTAGTAATATTATAATTGTGAAAGTTGATTCCAATGTATAGATGTTTGTTACTCTTTCATGCAAAAACTACTGCACTGATTCAGATGAAACTTGACAAAAATACATGCTATTATTTATCGCGATAACCAACTTATCAGATAACAGAAAAAAAACTAGCAAACTACATTTAAAACCTTCGAGATATCTCTTAGACTACTGCTGTCTGCCACCATCATTATCTATTCTTTTTCCGAAAAGCCACGGGAGAGCCACGCTTCGGCATGAATGGGCCGGCTCGACCGGAGTGATACCACGGCCTCACAGAAAACCGGTGTGAAATAGTGCTTGCGCTGTGTTTCACCGAGTGAGTGAGGATACCGGAGGCCCATACCCCAATCCCCTACCCCTTTCTCCCCCCCCCCATCCCCAAAAGGCCGGCAACGCACTTGTGACGCTTCTGGTGTTGCAGGTGTCCATGGGCGGCGGTAATCGCTTACCATACATACATAATCAACCAACCAAAGTTAAATAATTTTCACACGTTTTCTTAGTCTCTTTGATTACTTCCGGCACATAATAAACTTTAAACGGCGAGTAGACATATTATTTATACATTACGGCACTCAAATGCAACATCAGACACAAAACAACTTATTAACACTGCTGTTCATTAATGGTCTGATCGTTGTTACACTTGCTTTCATTCCTCAAACGACTTAGGACTAAACCACATGGATATTCTTATGAGAATTGATAATAGAAAAACTTTGGGTGAGGCATGGCTAGGCGCACGTGGACAAGCCTGACAGGAGTGATACTTGCCATACTTGGGACTCATTGTGGTATCCCATAATCCATATTATAAATTTGAAAGTAACCCTATCTGTCTATCAATCAATAACTATCATCAATCTTCAATTTTTTTTTAATGGGCCGACTCGACCGTAATGATACCACGCCCTCACAGAAAACCGGTGTGTAACAGCGCTTGCACTGTGTTTCACCGAGTGAGTAAGGATACCGGAGGCCTATACCCCAACCCCTCCCCCATCAAACTCCAAATCCCCCTCCCCACCCCCTCCCCATCCCCCACCCCATCCCCCTCCACATCCCCCTCTCCATCCCCCTTCCCACACTCCAAAGGCTGGCAAAGCACTTGTGTCGCCTCTGGTGTTGCGGGTGTCCATGGGCGGCGGTAATCGCTTACCATCAGGTGATACGTCTGCTCGTTTGCCCCATATTCCATAAAAAAAAAGTCTGTCTGACTGTTACGCTTTCGCAGCTAAACCGCTGCACCGATTTCAATAACATTTGCCATTGAGATACTTTGATTGTTGAGGAAGAAGATAGGCTACTGTTTATGGCGATAACCGGACACATATGGTGGTAAAAGCTAGTAATGTGTATAAATATTAACCAATAAAATTCCTAATGTAATTTTACGTGAAGTATAAAGCAGAAGTTATCTTACTGTGATAATCATTGACCAGTGGTTCTGTTAGTATGATGTCGATTGTGGCTTCTAATAATGGAGCGATGAGCGATGATCATTTATTTTTATCCTGTGTCTGATTTTAGTCCATTAAAAACGCGAAAGTTTGTTAGTATGGATGGATGGATGGATGTTTGTTACTTTTTCACCCAAAAACTACTGAACGGATTTGGATGAAACTTTACAGTAACATAGCTTATACGTCAGAATAACACATAGGCTACTATTGGCGTGATAACCGACATACACGCGGGCGGAGCCGCGAGCAAAAACTAGTTTGTCTATAATAATAATAATAATAATCTTTATTCATACAAAAGTTTGTTTACAAACTAATCTACATAATTTATCAGTAGGTAAATATAACTATTGAACCAAAGATATCTCTGGTCCCCACACTAGGATTCCCTGTGTCGTGGGGACCATAAATAAAGTCACAATATACATTTCGAAATGTAGAAGTCTGTGTATCATGTTATGTTTATGTCTGGTCTGAGATCAGTAGGCCATTCAGAAATAATTAAGTTAGGAGCCCCGCAGACTATAAACTTTTTAGTCGGCCGATAGTTTGATCGGGTTGACTTTTGGCTTATTTATCGGCCGATACCAAATCGATGTAGTGTGAATAGTGTGATATACTGATTAACAGCCCGATTAAACTATCGGCTGATTAAAAGTCTGCGGTTTGCGGGGGCTACAAGACACACAATACAAACATTACTAAAGAATTTAAAAACAAACCAAGTCATTAAAACAATAAAAAATGACTTCTAGAATTTTAATAAAATCACTTGTACTTATTCCACTATTTTATTTAAGTTAACACCTGACGGGTTTCGCCTTATGGCATCATTAAAGGACGAAATAATTAGAATGTATTACAACAAGTTCCATCAAGTGTCGACAATCGAGAGTATAAATTAAATAAAAAATGACATTTACTTTTTAAGTAAATCTATATACAAAATTACAAATTGAGTACGAAACCTCTGATTTCCGAAATAAAAATGTTATTGTTACAATGTTCAACGTTCAACAGGTAAAAATATTGCTTTTGCATATCAAAGACCTGCCTTCAAGCTGCTTACAAAATTATTGTTTGAGTCAAGTTCTTGAAACTATGTTCGCTTCGGTAATTAACCATATTGTGGTGGGGGTATCAGGGTGTTTGCGCTATTACGCTAGTGTTTCAATTTTCACGTCTTGGTTCGGTGATTTGGGCCGACCATAACATGTCGAGTTCAGTAAAACTTACTACAAGAGAGAAATTTTGCTCTAAACTATCGTGTTTTGTGCAGTAACGGTTCATACATAGACATTAGGGCCGCATGATACTACTTATTTAATTCAATTATAGTTATTATAAAGATCTATACGTAGATCATACTGTCGAGAGACTCCAGATCAGATTGAAAGATCCACAGTGCATATTTTCGTGTAATTTTAATATGAAAGACTTAGGGATTTTTCAATGCTGGCATTATTTTTCGAAGTCAATGAAAGAGGTTGAGAATTTTTAACGGTGTAGATGACAAACGGGTAGATGGAACATTTACAACTCAAGAGAACAAGAAAAAGTTTAAATACTGAAACTGGGCCACGTAAAAACTTTTGATTTTTTAATATTTATTATTTGATTATCATGTAGCCAATGTTACCCGATCCATTTTAAGAATCCATTGACACCTCATTCATTTTAATCGGTTCAGTAGTTTAGGCACTAAGGTGTAAAGGCGCGTCTCCACCGAAATTGTTGACAATTTCAGTGTTTCCAACTGTTGGCAACTCTTCATAAAATCGCAAACTTTTGTTTCCATTGTGTCTACACCGAGTCGCCAACAATTTGAAAAACATTCTAACTAAGCGTCTCCACAGAGTCAATAAATATCTGCAACAGGCGTATTCTTTTGATGTTTACCGCCAAAAACAGAAACACGGATCCCAACATTTGTTGACAATTTTTGTTGCAAACACTAGCAAATTACAACAACTTTTGTCACCAACATGTGTTGACAACACAAAAGTTGCCAACTTTTGTTCGGTGGAGACTCGGCTTAACATACCAAAGTACTTAAACAGCGAAAAGTATTTAATTATCCTTATATTTAGTTTCGCCGTAATCGGGTAAAAAAGTGTGTAACAGCTCTTTGTATGAGAAGAACTATTTTAAGACTCGGAACATTTCTCACTCGGTAAAATATAATCAAAGATCTAGACACGCGGTAGCGTGTCAAGCCAAGTTCAAGCAAAGGAACTGGCTAACCAGCGCCGAGTGTAATTACACGAACCACTTGGTGCCACTTTTGATCTCCTTTTTTACATTTATGTTTTTGGTGGGATTAGCTTAAACAGCGGCCTTCTGCCGGGCCTTAGTATCTATGCGGTCGAACTTACTCATATGTGCTGAATCATGGCTTTCAGACGGATAGTGGCAGTAATCTATCATCATCCGCCAAAGGCCGGTAACGCACTTGTGACGCCTCTGGTGTTGCGGGTGTCCATGGGCGGCGGTAATCGCTTGCCATCAGGCGATACGTCTGCTCGTTTGCCGGTCTATTCCATAAAAAAAAAAAAAATGACAACAAAACAGATAAATCTAAAAAAAAAGTAAGAAATTCCACAAAAATGCTTCCGACAGCTCCATCTATTTCTGGAGCATCATAGTTTTGATTTAAGGAAATGAGGAGTTACAGAGTACGAAAATATTGTTCTATTTCTTTTTTGTGCTTTATCATTTGAACATAAAACAACTCAGTTTCAAGAAGACGATTTCTAGATAATTAATTTAAAATTCATTGATTTCGTTGAACTGACTTGTTCATTTAAAATACTCATTTCGTTTTAAACACAACTTAATTAAACAATGGGAATCTAAAATTACTTGTAGTCAAGTCGTGTTTCGTTGTTTCAATCACTTCAAGGTGAAAATCTTAACACGAATCTTAACGACATCTTTTAATTAAGCGAAGATCAAGTAATAAACTGCAAAGATAAACGAAATCGTCTGAGAAAAAATCTGATGCTAATGACAAAACGACAATGTTTCAAACTTACAATATTATTACTGAATGCGCAACATTATTTTTTTAAAAGATTGACCTAAGATAAGTTGTAATAGATATTTCCTAGGAAACAAATTAAAAAAAACATTTATTGTCTATTTTAAAAAGAGGATAATAAAAAAATGGTGCAACCATGTCACCGCTTCTTGCCTCTATTGTCTATTAATTTGAGTTATGTTTAATTAAATTTTATGTGTCTTTGAATTTAAACATTGCTTAAAGAATAATGATGTATTTATATAAATGTTGTAATAATGTTGGTTACACTGAGAGGCGAAATTAGAGCATGTTGATTTAGCAATATTGTTTTTCCACATAGGTACTTACTTAATAATATATTGAAATGAATTTAAATTAGGTATACATACAAAAAATTCATAATTTACTTTTCACTTATACGAATAACTTCTTTTTAGGGTTCCGTAGCCAAATGGCAAAAAACGGAGCCCTTATGGATTCGTTATGTCTGTCCATCCGTATGTCACAGCCACTTTTTTCCGAAACTATAAGAACTATACTGTTGAAACTTGGTAAGTAGATGTATTTTGTGAACCGCATTAAGATTTTCACACAAAAATAGAAATAAACAATAAATTTTAGGGGGTTCCCATACTTAGAACTGAAACTCAATTTTCTTTTTCATCAAACCCATACATCTGGGGTACTACTATCTATGCATAGGTCTTCAAAAATGATATTGAGGTTTCTAATATCATTTTTTTGTAAACTGAATAGTTTGCGCGAGAGACACTTCCAAAGTGGTAAAATGTGTGTCCTCCCCTGTAACTTCTAAAGTAAGAGAATGATAAAATTAAAAAATATATATGACGTACATTACCATGCAAACTTCCACCGAAAATTCCGTCTATAGGTCTGTTTGTACATTAAACATATTGAATAAAAACTAATTTTAAACCGATTTGGATGCGGTTTTCTCTTATGTATTGTGGTAAACTTCACTTAACATTTAATGTTCGTTTTATTGCAATCAATAACTAATATCAGTGTAAGAATTATTGTATTTTTATTAGATTAATATTCATCAAAGCCTCTAGAATCCTCTAGAATCTAGACTTGAGCATCCACAGGATATACTATTAAATCCATCCCCATAAAGTAGACATACTAGAAGGCAGAAATCACCCACTAGTACTTATGGTGATAATTCCTTTGCCTTTGAGTAGTCGCGAAGGGTTTCAGAAGTATTTTAGACATCTTTATTTTTCTAGCCATAATTTTATAAAATTTGGCCAACCTTTAAAGGTTAAATTTAATAAATAAATGTAGGTTAAAAAACGAATTATTATAAAAACCCGACTGCTTAAAGGAAATGATCTGAAAGATAAAAACAAATATTATAATATTTATATAGTTAAAATTCGACTGACTAATGCTTTGTTCTGTAAGCTTCAATCCAATAATGAAATAGGTAATTACATAATTATGTATATCCAACTAACTAACTAACTAACTAATCAAACTAATAAATATTTATGGTGTCACATGCGGTGAGAAACGTAGTGTTGGAAGATTTTTCTTTGCCCATAGTTCACAAAGTATTGTTTACTTATTTGTTTACTAAATACTGCGAAAAGGTACAAACCAAATACATATATAGACTGATAAACACATCACCCTCCTTTGTGTTGCGCAGTCAGGTAAACGCACACTTATAAAAGTCGATTACAAACAAACATACAGATGTGAATAATGAAAGCTTTTTAAAAAATGGGAAAACTTATAGCACATAGGCAGTGGAGGGAATGCAATATTTCGAATAACCGGAAAGTCCGAGTACTCTAACATAGTGCATATATTACTATGGCACGAACTAAGGCTCTATTTCCGCATCATTGACTAAACTCTTTGGCCAGGAACTTCCTCTTAATTATGTCTAGGGACACATTAAATAAGCAGTAATTCTTTAATTAGGTAGTTTATTCAATTAACTGCAAACACGCTGTCAATTATATAATATATCATCAACTTTTATCAAATAGTGTTATATGTCAGATAATTATCTGAAACTTTATCGGAAACTAGTGAAACTTAAACCGCGTTTTTAGGGTTCCATATCGAAAGGGTAAAACGGGACCCTATTAATAAGACTTCGCTGTCCGTCTATACAGATAGTTAGACAGTTGAAATTTTCAGAGATGACGTATTTCTGTTGCCGCTATAACAACAAATGCTAAAAAATAGAATATAATTACAAATTTTAACAAAAAAAAACCGACTTCAATCTGGACCAAATTTAAATGGGACCATTCGGGAAGCACCAGCTTTCAAATAAAAAAAGAATCATCAAAATCGGTTCACCCAGTCCAAAGTTATGAGGTAACATACATAAAAAAAAAACTGTCGAATTGAGAACCTCCTCCTTTTTGAAGTCGGTTGAAAATTAATATTTAAGGGGCTTCAGTAAAACAAACGTGATTTTTTTGCTCGTTTTTGCTCGATTATGAACAGGTAGACGCAGAATGTTTAGATTGGTACGGAACTCTTCCTGCGCGAGTCCGACTCGAACTTGACCGATTTTTCTTCAAACATTAAAATTAAAAAATATGATTGAAAGAAATGGGCTTCAATCGCTTTTTACTTCCATTTACTTTGAAAAATGATAACCAAGATTAGGCAGATCATTGTAGCAATCACTCTCAGTAATCTAACAGTGAATATCGATAATAAACCGGAATGATTCGTATCTATGACGATGATTTGGCGTAACTCTAGTGTTTTATTACTTACTAAAGGCAATTACAGTTGAATGGAATTGAATGAATTGGAATAAATTTAGAAACTTGGAATCTAATAGGCTTAAATACTCTCATGGTTATATTTTCAAAGGGGTAAACAGGTGTGTATTAAATATTTATTAATGTCGTTACCCTGGCGTTGCAGGAATCAGATGATAAAATGGGAGTACCTAAAGTATGAAAGGAAAAATTAAAACTTATATGAAAACAAAAACGCAAAACATTCTACACACTACATCGCCGATAATGACTCAGAAATTTTATCTATAGAAAGTGAAGTTGTTGAGAAACATAAACGGCGCTTATGAAGCTAGGATTTATTGACGTTGGGTTGGAAAATTAACTTTTAAAACATTACTATTCTACAAAAAAAGAAAGAGAGCTTGAATATAATTAAATGCTGTTTTATTCTCCTCAACATAAGTTATATGCATCAAGATTTTATCTTATCACTAGCTGACCCACGCAACCTCGTTTACGTCTCATATTGCCCGTAGCGTAATAATTTTCCCCCGTTTTTGTAGCATCCGTCAGTGGTGCTCCGCTCTTATTGGTCTTAGCGTGATGATATATAGCCTATTGCCTTCCTCGATAAATAGGCTATCTAACACTACAACAATTTTTTTTAATTAGACCAGTAGTTCCTGAGATAAGCGCGTTTAAACAAATAAACAAACTCTTCAGCTTTATATATTAAAAAGTATAGATAGATACATTTATCACAGATATTATAAATTGGGAAGTAACTCTAGCTGTCTGTCTTTTACGCGTAAACCGATGCACCGATTCCAATGAAATTTGGTATGTATAATCTAAGCTGTACTCTACCACGCTTCGATATGACACATTATAATAGGTCTTTACCTATGAAATTGCCGTTTTGTATGCAATAAGTGAAAGTACTTATTTTTTCAAACTTTTTTATTTCTGTTATTCGAAGTAATCACCCATGCAATCGACGCATCTTTGCCAACGCATTGGCAGTTTATTGATGCCCTTCTTGTAAAAATCAGCTAGAGTTTGTTGCCTCCCGTCTAGCCTAGACGGGAGGCAACAAACTCTTCAAAGGCATTTTGAACTGCCTCTCGGGATTTGAAATTTTTACCCAATTTATTGCATACAAAACGGCAATTTCATAGGTAAAGACCTATTATTTATATCATGAGAAATGGCAGACAAAACTAGATAAAAACAATCTTTGAAGAATTTTATTTCATGTTACAATTCGAGCTCCATCCGTGTAGAAAAAAGTAGTAAGGCACTATTTTGGAAGTAAATCTTTATGGACATTTTATACATCAATTAGTTCTGGTAAAACTAGATGGTGCCGACATACCAATTAGACTAACCTTAAAAAGAAATATCGAAACAAAATCAATTTATTAGCCAAGTCATACTACATGAAAAACGTAAAATGATAGCGTTCGTGCTGTCGTGTTTCGTTGGTGAGTGCGAGACCGGAGGCCCAAATAGTCTAGTCAACAAGTTCCATACTTGTTGACTAGACTAAAAGATGCAGCAGCATCACTAGGCCGCCATGGTGTGGGTCGCCATACTGCATTGTCTGCATTCGCAGTGAGTATGGCGACCAATACTCTTGGATTCTGCTTATGCTTTCCATCAGGCAGAGTAGAGTCATTTTGGCGGGCCATACATAAAAAAAAAAAAAAAAAAAAAAAAAAAAAAAAAAAAAAAAAAAAACATGCGAAGAAAATACAATACATGTATACCTATTGTGTCTTTTTTATTCCACGGGTCACTTAATGGTAAAAGTTTAGCGTTACCATACGTTGACAGTACAAATCATCATCATGATGCCTTTGACAGTTCACTGCTGAACATAGACATCTCCTTAGAAAATAGATTTTGACCTTATCACGCTGACCTGACTGGTTTGGGTCAAGTTTTTCTTCTATTTATATTCTTTGCCCCTCTTACGATACCAATGGGATAAATAGGGATTATGACACTCCGTATTCGATGTCACAATCTTTATTCATCAAACTAGTTGACCTACGCAACGTCGTTTTTATTACAACGTATTAGAGTTAATCGGTTAATAAGGATCCGGCGTTCATCAACACGATAAAATTTCTTAAAATTGCAGTGATATTTGAACCTTGCCACTGATCATGTCAGTAGTTAAGAATCAAATGAAGATAATGTTTGTACAGTACAATCAAATTCGCGATTATCTCAAGATAAGGAAGATAAATACATAATAACTACTAAAGTACTTGAAAAATACTGTACATTTATATTGCCTGATAGTCAATTCTAAGAATGTAAATAAATTTATGCGTCGCTTAGGTATTTACTAGGCCAAGGGCTTGTACGGTGATAGTGCATGATTCTTATATAAAACTGTGGTAATCAGAGCTCAGCGGGTTTGAGTTTTATGTCTGAAATTTGTGAGAGAAACTAACTCACATGGGAATGTAGGCTGTAAAGAAATGACTACAAAGCAAAGTATCAAATACTTAACATGAGCGTGAATGTAGCTCAGGCAGCTAACGGCTCAAAAATCTCTTTCTTTTTGACTTATTTCCCTCTGTAGTTCAGCGTGGGAAACCCATGCTCAAATGGGCTTTTCCGAGAGTGACCTGAACATCACTGTAAACCAATTTATTCATTGCTTGCCGCCTAGAGTGAGGTTACTGGAATTCATACCTCCTCTCCCCCTGATTATGAGGTGAGAGAGGACTGTAAGTGCAGCACTTGTCACTTTTAATATCCAGACGTCCATGGGCAGAGGTAATCACCTTCCATCAGGTGATCTTACTGCTTATTTGCTTCCTGTACTGTTGAAAACACCAAGAATCCACTTAGTACTAAGTCAGTTGTCGTAGAACAACAGTTCTAGATGTAAATAAGAAAGAAAATTTGTTTAAACCCAGTAGAAACGCTCCCTTATTTATGGGGCAAACGACTGCTCGTTTTGGCATCTGACATCTGCATGTATTGCCTGATGGTAAGCGATTACCGCCGCCCATGGACACCCGCAACATCAGAGGCATCACAAGTACGTTGCCGGCCTTTGGGGATGGGGGAGGGGTTGAGGTATGGGCCTCCGGTATCCTCACTGACTCGGTGAAACACAGCACAAGCGCTGTTTCACACCGGTTTTCTGTGAGGCCGTGGTATCACTGCAATCGAGCCAGCCCATTGACCCACGGAGTGGGATAGCGGTTATAGTGAAATGTGGGGTTCACCTGAATTCCATAAAGAATTGATACCTGAAACTATACTACCTCTCTTTGCCGCAGTTTTTTTTTCCTTAAGCCTATGTATGCTAAAGGCTTTCATCGTTATTAAAATAACCTGGTATTAAACTTGACCTTCGTTAATTTGCACTTGTCTTTCCTCCACGTTTTCCTTTCACCTTATCTGCGTTTGTGTCATCTTGCTGCGGAACCTTGGAGCTATTTATCGCTATGCGTAAAGATGTTAAAACGATATTCTACTATAAATACTTCGTTTCTATCAATGACACAAATTTCGTCAGTGGTTTCTATAGATGACGTTTTAAACTATGTTAATGAATTATATGTTAATAATAACGGTTTCATCATCAGCATTTTCTTTCATTTTCTTGTTTTCGTTCGAAATCGGTGCATAATTAGTGTGTGTTATCTGCTAGTTGCCAACCCTCCATAGGAATTTAATAGTTTTAATACGAGACATATGAAGATAAATTGGAATATGAGTAATATTTAGGACGAGGGACGATGGTGTACTGAAACTGCAGTATCCCAAATTCCAAGTGACTGGCAAATCTACTTTAAGAAGAAGGCTATCCAGACTATAAAGGTTATTTGAAAAAAAAAATTGGAATCATATTTAACTTAGTACATAATTGGTACATATAAGTTAGTTCTAACACATAGTTATTTCATTCAAGAATTATATTTGTGTAGTAAAACTCTGTGCGTAGGTAAATTATAAAACAGACGCCATTTCACGGCCTGTCTATCACGGGCTATTCTTCTTCAGGCTTTTCATTTATCATGTCGTCATGTTGGTGGTAAACGGTAAAAAAAAATGTTCAGTTGTGCCGATAGGACGGACTTCAAATATGCTAAGTCTATGAGGTAGTCAATTAACTTTAATATCATGCTGCCCCATTTTTTCACGTTCAGTATAAAGTGGCGTTCGTACACAACCTGTTTGATCAATCTACAAACAAAAAAATACTGCAATGTGTACAAACCTTAACTCGTCGAAGTACATTCATCCGTTATCTCTTATCAGGAAGATATTTATTCGTGTACTACGGAGAATATGTACACAGTGACTTTGAGGCCTCTTCACCTAAATATGGCCGCAACTGTTCCGCACAATAATGGATGGAGAGTTACATAACTTAGAGGCGAAGCAGAATAAACCTGGCGACCCATCTTTAAGGTTAATTATTTAAGCTCAGTGAGATTGCTTGGTCCGTTGATGTGGAAATAACCTTGTTCCGCCAGCAAATGCAGTGAATAATTAGTGTGACAAACTGGTAAATGTTTTTTTCGAGTCTTTCTAGAGAATTCTATTGAATAAATAAAGTTGAAAATTCCCTCGAAATTCTTTTTAAATAAACCGAAGTGATTTAAAAGAATAAGAACTGATCGATTCTAACTAGCGAACAGACTGTTCTTGAGTTTTAGCTAGAATCCCTGTCGATGATGTCACTCTTCAAACAAGGGAAAACCTAAATCATTTTATTTCAAGTGTGGACAATATAACTATGTTAATGATAATACAAAGTGTTTTGAACAGTTTCTTCAAATGCCAAGACAAACCAAGGTATGATAATTTTCAAATAAAAGGGAGAAAGTAAATATTTCAGCACGCTGATTTCAGCTCGAACGGCTCAACGTAAAATGACAGCCTTCACGCTGTCGTGTTTCGTTGGTGAGTGCGAGACCGGAGGCCCAATGATGCAGAAGCATCACTAGCCCGCCATGGTGTGGGTCACCATGCTGCATTGTTGCATTGTCTGCATTGGCAGTGAGTATGGATTCTGCTTATGCTTTCCATCATGCAGAGTAGAGTCATTTTGGCAGGGTCAAACATAAAAAATAAATTGATTATGATACTTGTGTTAAGCAATTCAATAAAATAACACACTTTTTTTAAACGGGGCCACGACAACAACAAGAAGTTTAAAAATAAAACTTCGTTTAAAAAAACCGACTTCAAAAACTGAAAAGTATTAAATAACTTAATTTCAATTTCAAACCCATGAATAGGTAGCACATAAAAATTAAGTTATTTTATACTTTTCAATTTTTGAAGTCGGTTTTTTAAACGAAGTTTTTTTTTTATTTTTCGCTTTTTAGTCTTTCTCAAGTCTCTCATTATCATTTCATTTAAATTTAATGATGTCTACAGAATATGAATATGTCTGCAGACAATTGCTCGTAACTTCATTGCAGGCGCTCACGTAAATTTGAGGGTTTCCTTCGATTTCCTTAGGATCCCATCATCAGATCCTGATATGGTGGCCATGGGACCACATGGGGAGCATACCCTTTCGAATACAAAAATAATTTTCAAAATCGGTCCACAATTGACGGAGTAATCAATGTACATACATAAAAAAACCGACGAAATTGAGAACCTCCTCCTTTTGGAAGTCGGTTAAAAACTATTACCTGATTACGTACAAACTTTTCATAAAACTTATAAAGACATGTATTCGGTTCAGTAGTTTAGAGGCTACGGTAGAAACATACAAAAATAATATACAGTACATAGACTGCCAAAGATAATTATCCTTTCTTTTGGCTTCGCTTCGGGTAAAAGTTGTTACTTCAGTTATTATAACGTTTGTTCCTTTCGGTTTGGAATTTAAAAAAAAACTTGAAATTTGATAAAGTAAATTCAAATTCTCAAAGCAGACTCGGCAGAACTAAGAATAAGAAAGCAGGTAAACTGTAGGAACTTTGTGCCTACATTATTATTGCATAAACATTTATTATTGCTTTTACCTACATCTTTATTACGAAATAAGGTATGCTTGAGTTTATGGCGAGTGGAAATGACAGAATACCGGAAAACACATGTAATAAGTTTTAAATATCGATATCAAACGTAATGGTAATGCCGGATTGTTGTGAATAAAAACAAGGAATCATTCGGAACGAATTTACGATTACAAATATTATCCCAGTAAACTGCGTAACGTTTGTTTAAACATGTAACTATATACTTAAACAGACTTCAACTAATAAGTACTTTTACAAAACATGGTTTGAATAATATCACAAATTTTAACGAAAAAAACCGACTTTAAGAACTAGACTAAATTTAAATGGGAATACACGGGAAGCACCAGCTTTCAAATAAAAAGAGAATCATCAAAATCGGTTCACCCAGTCGAAAGTTATGAGGTAACAAACATAATTTAAAAAAAAACAGTCGAATTGATAACCGAGGCCGTTGTTTTTAACCGACTTCAAACAAGGAGGGCCTTTTTTGAAGTCGATTAAAAACAACGGCCTCGGTGGCGCAGTGGTAGTATGCGGCTTCTGTGCTTGAGGTCTCGGGTTCAAATTCTGGGTAGTGCCAAATGAATGTATTAATATGTTCTACAACTATTTGTTTCGGAGTTTGAGTGTTTTCTATATTTATTATGTATATTTTTACAAAAAACGTACCTTTACAAGAATTCTGTCAGTCAATCTAGCTTTTATAGTACAAGCTCTGCTAAGTTTGAAAACTATTTGGCGTTGTGTTTTCTTTTATGTATATGGTCCTTCCCTCAGATCATAAAAGAAAGCACCATAAACGACCATACAAAACAAACCTAAAACAAATATATTCTGCAACTCTACGCTTACTGTGTTCTGAGCATTGAAATGTAATACCGAGAACTACATCTAGTTCCACAATATAATAAGCACGGAATTGTAAACAAAATGTTTTTAACCTTATAACTTAGACTTTAAGTATCATTTTAGAATAAATAATTTTGTACTGATGACTTTTTATTTTCAAGCGACATTTTAAATTCATTCCATAATATCCTTTCTCTGACGACAGGTCCTAAATAAATATATTTTGCAATGGTAATTAAACTTTATGTTTAAACATTAAGGTTAATAATAAACTGAAGTCGTTAACATTATTAAACTTTTTTCTAAAAAATGAAGATGTTTTCTTTATTGCAAACTTGACCACTTGAGCGTCTTATTTTTGTTCCTGATCCTTAATCTAGTAATATTATTGATCGAAGAGAAAGCCAGATGGAAAGTTGTTGTCAAATAACATGACGCCGATGGATTTATTTGACAGTCGGTGCGACACTGTAGGAACAAGTACATCTTTGTGTGTGTAATGATACCATACGCAGTAAAAAAATCCCTATTTTTTTGATAAATATTAAGATTGAAAAAAGGGTATTTTAATATTAAAGAACTTTAAATATTATGGTTTTTATTTTGGTTACTGTTACATACTATGCAAACTCTCAGCAACCCTTATTTTGCACTAACTTTTTATAATATTGTCGTTTTGCGTGTAAATTTCGTGTCAAAATTATAAAAACCTAAAATCAATTACTTTACCAAAAATACTTGTAATGTATGATTAATTTAATTTTTTTTTTAAATATTCTGCGGATAAACGGTAAGTACCTGGGAATCAAGTTTTGTACTACCTTATTCTCACTCATTCAATTATGATGCAAAGCACAAGTTAAAGACATAAAACACATCTAGACATAGAACAGAAATTTGTAGAAACATCCACAAATTGTTTGTATGTAATAATTATTAGAAATAATTGTATGTATCACCAAAGAATACTTTCAGATGAGGTTAGGAACCAAGTTCCTAAATATAGAAATGAGGTTCACTAATGTCTGGACTAACAACTAATCTCCCTAATTGAAGGGGGAAAAAATAGACAAAAACTGGTATCACAGTCCAGCTACGGTTGAGGTTTTGTGTTCCAACACAAGAATATAATTATCGGGTAAATAAATAATTATAGCAACTAAATAATCTGTATTTACCTGTGAAAAGATATTCCATCTTCTTTTTTTTTGTTTTTGGGATCTACTCTTACAGTGTTTAATGAATTTAATGATGCAAGACGGCATTTTGAAAATAAAAATCACTCGTGACGTGTACACAATATGGCGGTTTGTTAAACACTGCCGCGAGAGTATTCGCGTTACAATTCATATTTACTTTATAGATTCATTGTCGTGTTCTTTACGGTCTATCTGGCTTTCTTTAGTAATCTGAGGTCCTTCCAAAGTGACTCTACTCTGCCTGATGGAAAGCGTAAGCAGAATCCAAGAATGGTGGTCACCATACTCGTTGCGAATGCAATGCAATAATGCAGCATGGTGAGCCACACCATGGCGGCCTAGTGATGCTTCTGCATCATTGGGCCTCCGGTCTCGCACTCACCAACTAAACACGACAGCACGAACGCTGTCATTTTACGTTGATGTTATGTGCGAGGGTAGTACCGCCCCGCGAGAGCTGTCCCATTCGTGCTGAAATCAGTGTGGCTCTATTACCTCGAACTGGAGTTCCTGGTTACTAAGCCAGAGGTAGATTCTATGCACACCCAGGATAAAAATTTGTGTGATGATCACTTTCATTTTTTCTGTGCCCGTTTCTACTTCCGTTACACGGTACCTAGTACTTCCTAGTCCTACTACGTACCGTGGGAGAGCCACCTTTCGGCATGCATGGACCGGCCCGACCGGAGTGATACCACGGCGTCATAGAAAACCGGTGTGAAACAGCGCTTGCGCTGTGTTTCACCGGGTGAGTAAAGGATACCGGAGGCCCATACCCCAACCCCTCCACCCATCCCCTTCCCCATTCCCCAAATGCCGGCAACGCACTTGTGACGGCTCTGTCCATGGGCGGCAGTAATCGCTTACCATCAGGTGACACGTCTGCTCGTTTGACCCCTATTACATTAAAAAAAAAACTTCGGTCGTCATTATGAATAGTAATGACAATTGATGATGATTAAATCTACTATTGCTAATATTATTGCTTGCTATATATTTCGTTACAGTGCGAAATACTGGTTTAAATTGACTGACCGTTTCGACCTGTGTAAGAAATGTAACAAATTCTAGATGCAATAATCCAATGGCTATAATGTTACCTTCGCAATTACACAGTTGCGGTTCGATAATTGCCATTGCAAATACTATTCGTGCCAAACAAATTAGAGTTACTAAGTATTTTCTGTTGTACATACATATGTACGTATGTTTATTTAGTGTGACATGTACAAAATTTAGGATTTTAGGATTTTTTTTTAATAAAAATACCGGGCAGAGCTTTTCGGGCAAATCCAGGTACTTGTTTATTATATAAGATTATTTTTCAATATACTCTGTAAAATTTTATATATATTAATTCGGCGGCGGGCCCTATCGTAATACCAGCGCTGCAGTCACTTTGGCTACAGCAATATGCTGCGATGGTCACCTTTTCTGGCATCGAACTGGGTAATATAATTGCTTGTGTTCCGTTACCTCACTCTGTATAAAACAAAATAAACAATTTCCTTCTTTCTTCTTTTCAATGTATTGTACTGTTACATGAATAACAATCCTTAATGGTCGCCGAGGTCGCTAGGTTGATCACTGATATCACTTCGATGTTTATCGCACTGTAGCTCAAACTGAACTGGCTCGAGTTCGTGTTAATATAGATTTTGACATTTTACTAAAGCTCTCGAGAAACGTCTCGAACAAATGAGGCCGTTCCCCGTACCAAGAACACGCCCGCCGCAAGTACTCGATGTAAACAATCGCGCAACAACCAATCGGTATTTGACGCTATGTCTATCGATATAAAGTTCGTTATTCCGTGCCTCAAAAATCAATCAATCGTTGTTCGCGAATAATCTAGAACATTCTCGATCGTTATTTGCTAATAATCTTTCTTCGTTACAGTACGTATTAAATTTAATTTTGTAACTAAATGCTGTTTTAATAGAAATTAAATTCATTGAATAACTTTTGTGGTTAACGGTTACGACGACTGCCAGATAAAAAAAAATTGGATCATAACAAAAGGAAGTGTAGTCAGAATATGTAACTACAATAAAAAGCAAAACTTCAATCAAAGTTTATTTATTTTCAAAATATTTAAAATAAATAACAAACGTAAGAGGATCATAAACTGAATAAAAGCCATTAGGTATAAAACATCCCCACTCTGTCATATTCATAGCTGACAACAATATACATATATTCAAATATTTGGCCATAAATATCAGAAAAGTAAATACTGCATTGTCTTTTATCCTAATTCCCTCGCCTTTTTCCTCTTTATACCCTCATTTACCTTCTTCCTTTGTCCCTACTAAAAATCATTACAATAAATGCTATGAAGATGTTGACTCGTCGAGCGTCATTCGAGCTCAAACGCTCGACGAGTCAACATCTCCTGAGGATGCCCCGTGGAGGGGCGAAACACGTGTCGAGTATAGGTTTGGTTGCATGGCATGCTAATTATTTCTCACTTGTTTTGTATGTGTACATATGCATGACGGTGGGATTTGTGCCCTGCTTTCAGACCTGGATATTTGTCTCGCGGAATTAAAGCTAAATATATTTCATAGCATTTAATTTCATGGATTTCCGCAAAGTAACGCCTGATTCCATAACTAATCATTACAATCCCAAGGAAGGAAAGCGTCAGGCAATCTAGAAACCATCCAAATCTTTTAACAGTGGGTCCACTCTGAATTAGAGCACCAGCAAACTGCAGACTTTTGATCGGCCGATAGTTTGGTTGGTTTCTTAATCAGTATGAGTATGTATGTATGAGAGAGAGTATGAGAGAGTATGGGAGTGCGTACATTATAACCAACCCAATCAAACTATCGGCCGATTAAAAAGTTTGTAGTCTGCGGGGGCTCTTAAATTGGGTGAAGAAGAGGAATAAAATTGTATAAGACCAAATGCCAGAGGGGCTCGTGGCTAAGTGATGGTTGAGTAGTTTAACATATTGCAAAGTTAAGCAATCCTGGTCAGGTTGGTCTTTGGATGGTTGACCATTCCGAGACCCCTCCGTTTCTCAGAGAGCACGTTAAGCCATCGGTACCATTCGAAAATCTGTGGTAATCGTTACGTATACAATTATAAAAATGTTTAACTAGTTTTGCCGATAGATTAGAAATTATTCAGTGTGGAAAATGTAGCTGGTGTGATAGTTGGGAGGCTCTGGATGCCATCCTTATTCACCAACTTTACTTGGAAGTTTGTTAGGTTAATAAATAGCCGCTCGTGTATCTGGTGTACACAGGCTTTTATTAAATCGTAGGCTTCCGTTTCTGTCAGCGCTGAAAGAGAAGACTAGACATTCAGATTAACCTATTACAAGATGATTATTGAAAGAAATAAAAACTATGTAAGATTATTTCATATTTCTAACTTAGACCCTAGAAGTTACGAACCTTATTTCACCCTTACCTTCTTAATGACGTTTAAATAATAATAAATATTTTGGACATCTAACACACAACACCATCTAGTCCCAAGTTAAGCAGAGCTTGTTTTTCGGGTACTAGACAACTGATATAAATACATATATGCATTTTTTGTAAATACATACATATTATATACATAGAAAACACCCATACTCCGGGACAAATATTTGTAGATCATAGAAACAATTGGTTCGACCCGGGATTCGAACCCGAGACCTCAAGCACAGCAGTCGCATAACGCTACCACAGCGCCATCGAGGCAGTCATTAAAGACTTCAGCTGCCAAAATTTTAAGTTTGTAGCCCAGCAGTTTAGGCTCTGCATTAATCAATCAGTCAGTCTGTCTAGGCCAATAATTTTATATAACTAGCTTTTGCCCGCGTGTATGTCAGAGTAGCCTATGTCCTTCCTCAAGAATCAAAGTATCTCCATGCCAAATTTCATAGAAATCGGTGCAGCGGTTTAGCTGTAAAAGCTTTAATGAACAGACAAAGTTACTATCGAACTTATAATTTTATTAGTACTCAGAAAGAAACACCTTACTAGGCTTATGATATCGGTCCATCAACCCCAAGCAGATGATGCCACCAAAGCCGTGTACTCCGTAGGGGACCCTCAAAGCCGAGGCTAGGAAGTCCAGCGTGTACAATTGACCACCTTCCAAGTCATCATAACCACCCACTAACATGTTCACGATACATGGAGTCTGAAAACAAAATCAAATATCGATATTTTTTCCAAGGTAGTAGAGTCACGCTGAGTTCAAGACTAACGGGCCGGCTCGACCGGGGCGGTACTACAATGATGCCGAAGCATCACTAGGCCGCCATAGCGTGGGTCACCATGCTGCATTGTTGCATTGTCTGTATCACAATGAGTATGGTGACCACCACTCTTGGATTCTGCTTATGCTTTCCATCAGGCAGAGTAGTCATTTTGGCAGGCCCAAAAAAAAAAGGTGGCCTTGTGGTTTAAGCAGTCACCCCGCCATATTCTACTACGCCAAGTGGGGGATAACATTTTGTGCGATCCATAAATTGTTCTTCTGATTCTGGGTGTTCTTTGCGTCCAACTCATGTATGTTTGTAAAGTCTCCCGCGATAAAGGAATAGATCTTAACGCGGGAGTTGTCTATAAAAGAAAAGACAAAGCAAACTGCTTTTTTAAGGTGAGGCCTATGTCCAGCACTGGATTGTTTGAGGCTGTTAATGACGATGATGAAAAACTAAAGAACATAACAATATTTGCATATAAATTGTACGTTTCTCAACAAAAACAAGGTTAATAAGTGAATAAAAGAAAAAAGTAAAGCAAAACGAATGCAATTGAAACGAAAAAACACACCTACAATAGTACAAACCATCATTGTGTGGTCAAATAACAAGTTTGTACGAAAAATATTGGATAAATAATTCATGAGGACTTACTATTTTAATTATATCTGTAACCAGTAGCACTAGGTATTATCATACGTAGGAAAGTGTTACAGAATGTAATGGTTTATAGTGAAAGAAAGTGCTTAGAGCGTTTTTTAGTAGTATTTTTTTAGCAGGGAGCATGCGCTGACAAACTTTCAGCTTTTATAAAATAACGAATGTCTGGGGTTCACGGGCTCTTGCTCCAGTATGTAATTTACACTCTCGATTGTCGATACTTGATGGAATTTGTTGTACTTAATACATTTTAGAATGAAACTCGCTTGTACTTATTCCACTATTTTAATTAAAGTTACACCAGATTAACCTTTGAGAATGCTATAAGGCGAAACCGGTCAGGCTTAACTTTAATTAAAATAGTGGAATAAGTACACGTGAGTTTCATTCTAAAATGTATTAAGTAACGTATTCCCTTTTGTGTAAAATTAGTTGAGCTGAGCAACTTTTAACATTTTTTAAAAGGAAAAAAAAAATCAGTTTCGACAAGAACGATGTTCTATTTCAAATTCAATAGTGGAATTTGAAATGCTACTATTTTAAGGCAGGCTCGTTTATTTGTGAAGTTCATTTTTAGGGTTCCGTGCCAAAGGCAAAAAACGGAACCCTTATAGATTCGTCATGTCTGTCTGTCTGTCTGTCCGTCTGTCTGTCTGTCCGTCCGTATGTTACAGCCACTTTTCTCCGGAACTATAAGGACTATAATGTTGAAACTTGGTAAGTAGATGTATTCTGTAAACCGCATTAAGATTTTCACACAAAAATAGGAAAAAAACAATAACTTTTGGGGGTCCCCATACTTGGAACTGAAACTCAAAAAATTTTTTTTCATTAAACCCAACCGTGTGGGGTAACTATGGATAGGTCCTTAAAACTGATAACCTTTTAAATATAAAAGGTTACGACACCTTCTCTTCCCGACGTTTCGAACGGGTTATATCGCTCGTGAAAGTCCCACTATACAACAAAAATTTGGCAGTCAATGCGGTCATATTTAGCCATTTAAAGTACTAGCTGACCCACGCAACCTCGTTTACGTCTCCTATTGCCCGTATCAAAATAATTTTTCCCCGTTTTTGTAATATTCTTCATTGGCGCTTCGCTCCTATTGGTCTTGGCATAATGATATATAGCCTATAGCCTTCTTCGATAAATGGGCTATCTAACCCTGAAAGAATTTTTGAAATCGGACCAGTAGTTCCTGCGGCGAACATAGACTTAAATTTTAGGTTTACACTTGTGTTGTTTTACTTACATTCCTTCTATTAAAGAGTTTTTTAAAATCTTATTTTTCTCTGCTTTACATATAAAAATTACTTTAAAATTTATTGTTACATAACAAACAGATGTTTTTTCTATTTCTTTCGTAAAGCATTCTAGACAATAGCGTCGTATATTTTTTACTCTTTTTATGTGACGTTAACATTGAAATACAGTTCTAAATAAATTTCTAGACAAAATAAAATGTGATACTTACTAAACATTTCTTAGCAACAGACAATACCTGTCAGGAAATGACTTATGTAAGCTTCATTAAATATTAAAAATATATATCGCATTGCATTGTTTATGGAAATGACAGCAATACAATATGAAGCGTAGTCTGTGTATACTTAAAGAATAAATAATTATTTATAGTCTTCAATAATAAATGAAATGGTTTCATTAATTAATTATTTAGTTTATGTTTTCCAATCCAAGTAAAACTTCCAAGGCTTTTTAGAGTTCCGTACCTCAAAAGAAAAAAACGGAACCCTTATAGGATCACTGTGTTGTCCGTCTGTCCGTCTGTCAAGACCCTTTTTCTCAGGAATGCGTAGAGTTCTCAACCTGCAATTCATATCAAATACTCAGGTCTACTGTTCCTTGGAGCTATGAAAAAATCAAACTATTAAGCCAACTCAATCAAAAGATACAGCTGTTTATGCTGCAAATTTACGATTCGCAAGGGTATCAAAACCTGGGTACGTCCCGTGAACTCAGAATCTTGAAATTTGGTACAAAGCAACGTCTTATAGCACAGATAAAGGAAAAATTGCGAAAAGCATATTTTTTAGTTATATCATAATTATAATATACCTACAGGTTTGTACGGAACCCTCGGTGAGCGAGTCCGACTCGCACTTGGCCGGTTTTTTACTATCCAGGTTGGATTACCATTTAAGGCAATTAAAATGTTAGTGCACGAGACTGTTCCGTAACTGGATGCAATTTAGATATATTTCATATGGTAATTAACTTTGAAAAGACTGCCTCGGTGGCGCAGTGGTAGCGTATGCGACTGCTGTTCTTCAGGTCTCGGGTTCGATTCCCAGGCCAAACCAAATATTTGTATGATCTGCAAATATTTGTTTCAGAGTTTGAGTGTTGCCTATGTATAACATGTGTATATTTACAAAAAAAAGTGTACTATCATGCACATTTGTATGGTTTTTTTAGACAAAGTATTTATTAAAGAATATAATGCTTTATTTCATAAGACAATAGAGCAATAACAATCCTTTAGATACACTTCTTGTGTCACGTTGTTGCTCACGAAAAACTCCAAAACTATCTAACCAATTTTTACGTTTATTTTTCAAACTAGCTGACCCGGCGAACTTCGTACCGCCATATTTACATATCTGTCTCAGCTTCCCACAGGCAGTGTACTGTAGCGGACAAAAAAAAACTTTTCCCGTTATTTTTATTTTTTTCTTTCTAGCAAAAAAGAATGAAAGAAATAGGACTATGTGTTATTGAATTACAACTAAGTATATATTTCGACTTTCATCCCCTCTCTCCAAGAAACCGTGCTGAATTTCGGGATAAAAGTATCCCATGTCCTACCTCGTAGTATGAACTCAAATCATGCCAAGTTTCGTTTGAATCCATTCAGTAGTTTCAGCGTGATGCGCGGCCAAGATACAAACAGACAGACAGACAGACAAAACTGAAAAAAATTACAGTTTTGGCTGCAGTATCGATTATAGAGAGCCCTCCAAAAATTTTTCATTTAACGTACAAAACTGGACCTGTTACATTTTTATTATAAGTATAGATGTGTGTTTTGCTGGCGTGCATAAGATGCCTAACATCACGCTTAGACCAATAGGAGCTGAACATGATTGAAAAGAGTGCGTGACTCAGCTAGTTTATTATATATATATTATTCATGAATCAATTTCTTAAACTTTTACTAACATTGTTATGTGTGTGCTTCTATTCATGTTGTGTAAAAGATGAGTGAATAATGAGTTTTTAATACGGCGCGTCCGGTTACTCTCATTGCCAAGGCCTCTTGAAAGTAAACGCGAAAGTTTATGGAGCTGGTTATGACACAGATCAGAGTGCATGACCATCAAGTGAAGATTACACACAAAATTTGATAATTTTAATGAAGTTGCCGGATCTGTTATTACTTTTAACATTTACAATTATAAACATATTTAAATGTATACCTGTTGTATTTATTTATATATTAATAAAAGGCATTCACGTTTTTTCCCCGTGCCAGTTTTTTTGTATAGAATAGTGGGCAAACGGGCAGACGTATCACCTGATGGTAAGCGATTACCGCCGCCCATGGACACTCGCAACACCAGTGGCGTCACAAGTGCGTTGCCAGCCTTTGGGGGATGGGGAGAGGGATGTGGGGAGGGGTTGGGGTATGGGCCTCCGGTATCCTCACTCACTCGGTGAAACACAGCGCAAGCGCTATTTCACACCGGTTTTCTGTGAGGCCGTGGTATCACTCCGGTCGAGCCGGCCATTCATGCCGAAGCGTGGCTCTCCCACGGTGAAGTCTTTGAAAATGCCAACGCCTTTTACTTGTAAAGTCCTTCTTCTAAAAATATCGATGAAGATTTTTTTTTTTTTTTTTATGTATGGCCCGCCATAATGACTCTACTCTGCCTGATGGAAAGCATAAGCAGAATCCAAGAGTGGTGATAACCATACTCACCGCGAATGCAGACAATGCAGTATGGCGACCCACACCATGGCGGCCTAGTGATGCTGCTGCATCTTTTAGTCTAGTCAACAAGTATGGAACTTGTTGACTAGACTATTTGGGCCTCCGGTCTCGCACTCACCAACGAAACACGACAGCACGATCGCTGTCATTTTACGTTGATTTTCTGTGCGAGGGTAGTACCGCCCTGGTCGAGCCGGCCCATTCGTGCTGAAATCAGCGTGGCTCTACTACTTACTTTACGTCTAAACAACTGAACCGATTTTAACAAATGAGGTGTCAATAGATTCGTAACAATAGCCCGAGTGACACAGGCTCTATAATTTCATAAAACAGTTTAACATAGAAGTTTTTTAAATCTTTTTGTTATATACTAAGCCAGTCTGTACTAACCCCAGACTTTAGACTTTCCATTACGTTTTTCCTGATGAAGTGCACGACAGGGCCGGTGCTCAGTTGGTATCCGTTCTTCATTTGGTACAGCTTTAGGTTCTTGCAGATGAACTGCGTCAACTGCATCGTGTCTCCTGAGTCACCGATGATACCCAACACTTGCTTACTTGTTAAATCATGGAGCTTGTTTACATCTGCAATGACATGTTTTTTATGCTTTTGCGCTTCTCTTCGCCAGCGTGTATCGGTTATCGCAATAAATACCAGTGTATATGTTATTCTGATGTATAAGCTATATTACTGTTAAGTTTTAACTAAAACTTCAAAAAGTATAAAGTAACCTAATTTATATGTGCTACCTATACATAGGTTTAAAGTCGATGCCAAGCCAAAATGTAATAGTAGGTACCGCACTCGCCCCACTGACCTTGAGCGGGATAGCTGCTCAGCTTCGCGTAGAACAAAACAACCGAAGCGTCGGTGACGTCGTTGACGTTCGTCTCGAAATATAGCGAGTGTGGTACCTACTATTACATTTGGCTTGGCACCGAATTCAAACCTATGAATAGGTAGCACAAACAGATTAAGTTATTTTATATTTTTTAGTTTTTGAAGTCGGTTTTTTTAAACGAAGTTTTTTTTATAATGTTAGTAGGATAGGGTGATTTTGGGGGCCAACGAGTTGAAGAGCCACCTTATTTTAATTTAGGACGCATTCAGTTAAAATAAGGTACGGCAGGTAGGTACTGTTATTTAGTCAGTTATTATTATTTATTTATAATTTTTGTGCCGTTTAAAGCAATATTATGGCACTAAAAATAATTCTTACTTTCGGACAAGATTCGTTTCATTAGTTAATGTATCATTTTAGTTATTTATCGCCTGTCATTAGTTAAGATGGTCTGCGGTGAGCCTGTACTTGATAGCACCCAGGAGTTAGAAGACGATTAAATTGACAAATTGTCTTCAACATTATCTTCGTCAATAACGGAGGTAGTGATTTATTAGGAGCATAATGGATTATCGTAAGATTTCAGGAGTACAATATGAATCTTGTCAAAACTTGAGCCTAATGGACTATCATAAGATTTCAGGAATATAATATGAATCTTGTCGAAACTACGTACTTAACAAGGAATATTTTATTTAGTAGACTAGTGGTTACTGCGGTCAGAATTCGATCATAATTCATTGTTTTTTCGAAGTGAAAACTTCTTTGGTCGCGTTGAGAACTTTTTGGTACCTGGGGAAAATTCTTATGGGTTCGCGTCACCGACATGCTAATGTTTGATCTTAATAATTTAAATTAACATTATGAAATTTCTAATTTTACACATTAATTTTACAAGTAACATTCTAAGTTATAAGTTTTTACTTGTATCGGCAGTTCTTATGACTGCCAACTTTTTTTTTTAATTTTTATCTTTTCAAACTCCTCCTCCATATAAACTTTAAGTGTGCCTAATTTTATACTGATCCGATAGCATGATTTTCGTTATAATAAATCACAAACTTTAACAAAAAAAAACCGACTTCCAGAACTGGACCAAATTGAAATGGGACCACACAGGAAGCACCAGCTTTCAAATAAAAAAAGAGATATCAAAATGGGTTCACCCAGTCGAAAGTTAGGTAACAAATAAAAAAAACAGTCGAATTGATGACCACCTCCTTTTTTGAAGTCGGTTAAGAAAGGAGGAGGTTTATAAATTCGACAGTTTTTTTTTTTATGTTTGTTACCTCAACTTTCGACTGGGTGAACCGATTTTGATATCTCTTTTTTTATTTGAAAGCTGGTGCTTCCTGTGTGGTCCCATTTCAATTTGGTCCAGTTCTGGAAGTCGGTTTTTTTTGTTAGTTTGTGATTTTTTTTAACATTTGTGATTATTGAAGTCGGTTGAAAAGTGGTACAAAGTTTTTTAAAACTTTACACTTTTGAGTCCCGGTTGTCCATGGCCGGTGGCAGTTATTTCCCGTCAGGTGGTCTGTATGGTCATTTTCTCCGTATACATTTGAAAAAGAGTTTAAAAACATACCATTGTTCATAACAATGATGCTCTGAGTACTGGTCTGGTCCGCAGCAAGCATGGTGAAGTCTTTGCACTGCATGCCGATGAGGCATTGGATGTGTAAAGATGATCCAGCCATTTTTTGACCTCACTAAAACTGTATTTTCTGAAGAGTTTGTTGTATTTTCCAGAAAATAAGGAGAGTTTAAAATATAAATTTATAAAATATGGCTTGATATTGATAGTTGACATCACATGACAGATGTTGCAATTCCAAATAATTCTTAAAATGTGTTCATAGAAAACCAAACAGGTTAACAGGGTGGTGTTTATGAATGTCAATAATATAAGATAACCAGCTGAGCTGACCCACGCAACTTTTGTGCATCTCTTTTGAATCATGCTCGGTTCTTATTGGTCTGAGCGTGATGTTAACTATCCTATCTAAGGTACGCATGCAATACACATATTTAAAAGAAAAACATGTAAATCGTTTATATAGTTTAGGAGTTCATCGTGACCAATAACGTGACCGAATTAGTTGGGTATAAACATTAACAAAAAAAAAAACTAAATAAATTTGCTCAATTTGTTTCTTGGTAACTAGCAACTTAGAAATAAACTAATATATAGGTACTACTCTGTCAAGAAAGTACCGGGAAAAGATCAATAATACACAAAATGCTTCTTCAGAAACGATACACTTACGCAAACGAATAATCCAATCATCAAAACATTTTTAAATGCTGTTTCCGGAATTAAGTTTAGTTCTCACTGCGAATTCTCCTTAAAGTCTTCTACCGATTGAAAACGGGTGCCACGAAATGGTAATTTGAGTTTAGGAAAAAGAAAAAAGTCGGCTGAAGCCATATCTGGTGAATAAGGTGGTTGCTCAATGGTATTAATTGAGTGTTTGATCAAAAATTCGTTCACAATGATGGCCTTGTGCGAAGGCGCATTATCGTGGTGCAAAATCCAAGAATTTTCTTTCCACAAATCTGGCCTTTTTCGTCGAATTTGCTCTCTTAAACGCCACATAACCTTAGCACATAATGCTCAAATAATATTCTTTATTTACCGTTTGAAAAAAAAGCGTCAAAGAAAACAGTCAACATGACTTTGACTTTTGATCGACTTTGGCGTGGTTTTTTCGGTTTCGATTCAGTTGGAAGAGGTTGGAAGGCGCCACTCCGAAGCTTGTTGACAGCATGGAATGAATAAGAGTGGTGATTTGGTTACATCCGTCATTAAAAGAAACATATTTCTAATTCTAGTTTATACATTTATAAACATTACTTTTTAGAATGTCTCATTTATTTTTTCTAAAAAAAATATCTTATAGTTTAAAGTATGTAATATGTATTTGACCTTGTTAGTAAACTCACGACAACCATACCAATACTAAAATATCCTTTCAACCTGAAGATTTTATGCAAATATATCGTGACAGATAATTTATCACATAATTTATTACATACATTTATTTAAATATGTTGCTCTTGATTTGAACTAGTTAAATTTTAAGGTAGGTATATGTCCAAATAGTATAAGGTTAGCTAATAGACGGTCATAACATTATGCAAGGATTAGAACTTAGGATTTTTTCACGATAGTTTCATTGCAGTGGAGGAAAGCCCAGAGAGGTTACAAGGAGTACTCCCTAATTCTACTCCTGGATCGTAAATCCCATTGACTACCCACAGGATGACGCAGTGGTTTAACGAATTACCTCGCCGTTTTCTACTGTGCTGAGTGTTACGGGTTCAAACGCCACGTCGGACAATACTGTGTAATCCACAAATTGGTGCATACACGACGAAGTTATCCACGAAAATACATTTAAAAAAATATACGGTCGAATTGAGAACCTCCTCCTTTTTTTTGAAGTCGGTTAAAATTAAAGAAAAGAAGTCACATAAGGTGCACTCATCTGACACGCGATGGACCGGTACCCGCTCATTGAAAAAATCGTTGCAAATTTCATTTCCGATCGTACTTTCATTCTCACAAATGTCCTAAAAAGGTATTCTCTTATAAACCATCTTTGAAAATCTTAAAGAAATCGTAATATTTTATTACCAAATTGTACTTATTTTAAAACTGAGAAATTATAGTCCATTTCACAAAGTACGTGCCTGTGGTGGGAGACGTTCGCACCTATTGCGTTGATCTCATAAGATGCTGTTAGTATTAGCACCGTCACATCTTATTAGCATACGTTTCGTAACACTAGGTACCTACTTTCTTAGTGGGTCATATTGTCGTGCAATTGTATGAGTCTTAACAATAATTACAATTACCTACCTTATTATATTTTTGTGTGACTTTTTGTTTCATATTCAAATTCAGTTTCGTGTTATATATCTATCTATTTATATATATATAAGAGGAAGGTGACTGACTGACTTACTGACTGACATACCCAGAGATCAACGCACAGTGCAAACCGCTGAAGCTAGAATCCTGAAATTTTGCATGTAGGTTCTTTATATAACGTAAGTGAGCACTAACAAAGGAATTTTTGAAATTCAAAGTAAATCAGGGGATGGAAGTCTGCGTGAGCGAAGCTGCGTGTAAAAGCTAGTACTCTTTAAGATATTTCGTTCCTTCCTTTTCGACATCCCAAACATGGTCATTTGATTCCAAAGTGATAAGCTATTTCTTCTTCGGACTTCCTCGGTCAGGCAATGCTGTTTCCGTTTCTTTTTTTTAGCGTTCCGTACCCAAAGGGTAAAACGGGACCCTGTTACTAAGACTCCGCTGTCCGCCCGTCTGTCACCAGGCTTTTTTTACAGATTATGCATTTCTGTTGCCGCTCTGTTAGAGCGGCAAGAGAAATGCATAATCCACTACTATACTAACAAACAGAATAAAATAAATATTAAAATGGGATGCCCGTACAACAAACGTGATATTTTTGCTCGATATTGATGGCAACAAGTAGACGCTTGAAATGTACAGATAATGGTACGGAAAATTTCAATATTATTCACAAAAAATGTATACTGCATTAGAAAATCATCCTCATGGCAATACTCCTAAAGCGCTGTACATCATAGATCTAATAAATCTTTTAGTGTCACGGACCTTCCAGATAGCATTCCCGCGGTACCACCTCTGTGAAACTCCCATGACTCTTGGCAGTAATTGTGCCATCCCGTTGCTGAGAAACTTATTGTTTCACTGCATCAGATAGTGTGTGAAGCTCGACAAAGGTTTATTGGGTGAAGTAACTGTGGTGATTGTTCAATTAGCGAGGACTGGGCTAACGAATTTATGCAGCCATTATAAATCTGAAGAAGTTTTTCGTTTGATTGTCTGTAAAAAACACCATCTCTTGCCCTTTTCCATGTGAAAATGAGACTGCAGGGTTGGCCACCACTATTTAACAGGTTACACCGCCGCGCCGCGCCGCTTTCTACTGCGCCAAGTATTGTGGGTTCAAATCCTACACGGAAGAATACTTTGAGAGATCCACAAATTGTTGTTCTGAGTCTGGGAGTTCTTTGTGTCCGTTTGTAAAGTACTCCGCGACACAGTTGTCTCTAAAAAATATATGCAGCGATTATAAATCTGAAAAGGTTTTTCGTTTGATTGTCTGAAAAAACTCCCTCTCTTGAGCTTTTCCGTATGAAAATCATACTTCTTTTACGCCCATAACTAAGAGATGTAATAATTGAGATTGTGAAGTTGTTGTAATCGTTATAAAAAAAAAAAACCGACTTCCAAAAAACATCCAACGAAAACTCTCTGCCAAAAAAACACTTAAAAGCGTAAAATAAACTGGTTCTTCATAAATTGCCTATACCTAATTCTTTATTCATTTAAATAGTAGTATTATAATGTGTGCTAGGTACCTAAAATCTGTTTGAAGTCGGTGCTAAGCCAAAAAGAATACAAACGAACAATTACAAAAGTCTAAGCGATAGTCACTTGGCACCGACTTCAAACAGATTCTAGGTACCTAGCACACATTATATATAATACTACTATTTAAATGAATAAAGAATTAGGTATAGGCAATTTATGAAGAACCAGTTTATTTTACGCTTTTAAGTGTTTTTTTGGCAGAGAGTTTTCGTACGATGTTTTTTGGAAGTCGGTTTTTTTTTTTATAAAAAGTTTTTATTTATGAACTCTACTCTGCCTGATGGAAAGCATGACCAGAATCCAAGAGTATTTGTTACCATACTAACGTAACAATGCAGCATGATGACCACACGGCCTATTAAGATGCTTCAGCATCATTAGGCCTCCGGTTTCACACTCACCAGCGAAACACGAAAGCACGAATGCTGTTACTTTAGGTTCGTCTTCTGTGAGAAGGTAGTATCGCCCCGGTCGAGCTGAAATGAGCATGGCTCTTGACCTTGATACTTAAATGTAACTCAACGGGTTTTGATGCAATTTTCAGCAATACATACACTATAGTGAATTAAGAGGTAGGTTTGTTTGTTTAAAACATGCATATTAAAGTAGAGGAAATCCGATTTCGAAGACTTCCGCGCGAAGCCGGACCGGGTCGCTAGACAAATATAAAATTTAACTGCTATAACTGATTTGCTAGTTATGTGCAATGGGAACAACTACATACTTTGGTACTTTCTACAATTCTAGGGCAGTGCGTAACAAAACTGTTGTGAAATCCAAGAATAGTATGAGCATTAATAAGTATAAATAAATAATTTTATTAACATTTAAGATGGTATAAACTGTGCCCTGGAAAAAGTAAATAAATACAACTGCCGTCTTGAATTAAAAAACTGCTAAGTGCGAGTCGGACTCGCGCACGAAGTGTTCCGTACTAAAAATAATGATACAGTCTGGTGACAGACGGACGACCAGCGGAGTCTTAGTAATAGGATCCCTAAGAAGTACAGCTAGTATCAGTCACGATGATCTAAGGATATAAACGATGATATACTTACAAATTTATTCAGGCATTCACTGAAACATATACCTGATCATCGTTTCCATCAACAGCCTTTAAAGTCCACTGCTGGACATAGGCCTCTCCTTAGCAATAACACCTCACTGGTCAGACAGGTTTGTTCCAAGATTTCCTTTCTCTTATCAGTGATATTGTCCTGCGACACCCATGGGATGAATAGGGATTTTTACATTCCGTATTTTTAACAGACAGATAACGAACAGAATACAACAAAATATATACCTAAACACATACGAAAACCCTAAAATAATACACTTCTGTGTTAAATGTAAAGTTCACTAGGTACTTAATTTATTTACCGAGCAAGTAAAACGTCAGAGATTTTTGTGGTGTAGGTGACAAACAAACAGTCACTTTACCTGATGATACGTGACTATTACTCTAGTTTCTCAGGTTCAGGTATGGTCAACTAACCTGAAGAGTCACAAGAGCTGTGACGCGCTTCGAGAGTAACTTTTCAGACTTCAGTAACTACATTCACTCGAGTATCGCTATACATTGTTTTTTGTATTGTAAAAGAATCTTAGTATTCTCGAAAACGTTTCTCTTCCTTCGTGCATAATTTTCCTCAGAGATTGCTAATTACTGACCATGTACCTACTCTAAATCAACGCTCTCTGTTTACCTTTTTTAGTAGAACAAATAATAACACATAAGGTCTACTTTACCTAGTTATATTAACATAAAGACTCTCCAAAGCAGAATAATACCGTTCACTACAATCATTGTTAGTTAAATACACCAGTAGCTGAATGACCGAGCTTTACACGGTATTTTTATTTAGTAAATTTTCTGAAAATGAATCCTAGCTATACTCTTTGCGCTGTAGCATGGTGCGTGGCATGGTTCAGTAACATTTCGTTTAACTCTTGAAAGTTGCCGCGGTTTACAAATTATGACTTAGTATTTCAGCTGTACCACATTCGCAATATATTAAATCACTATTGCCCGTAGCGTAAAAAAATTCCCCCGTTTTTGTAACATTCTTCATTGGTGCTCCGCTCCTATTGGTCTTAGCGTGATGATATATAGCCTATAGCCTTCTTCGATAAATGCACTATCCAACACTGAAAGAATTTTTCAAATCGGACCAGCGGTTCCTGAGATTAGCGCGTTCAAACAAACAAACTCTTCAGCTTTATAATATTACGAGTAGTATTATATTATATAGTAATTTTTAAGAGTTTAATAATATAGATAGATAGTAATGAAGACAAACAATACAGGACAATATGACTGCAAAGGGAAGGAAAACTAACAGCGTGGTATAGTTGGGCTTAAATCTTCTTGCTAAGGAGAGCAGTAGACTGTTTAGTTGATAATTGACTGAAAGGTTTTTTTTTTCCATAAAGACAACTCCCGCATTAGTATTTTTCATCCTGTGCGGCGAGGGACTTTACAAACATACATGAAACAGACACCAAGAACGCCCAGACTCAGAACAACAAATTTGTGGATCATAAAAAGTGTTGTCCGTTGTGAGATTTGAACCCACAACACTTGACGCAGTAGAGAGCGGCGTGGCGACCACTTCAATAACTAGGCCAACCGTGCAGTCTTACTGAGTACTGAGTACTGGAGAAGATCCCTTAAGCAACATTATTAGTCTTAGTTGGACGTCGCTAACATATTGAACCTGTAACTCATTCGAGTCTCATCAATTTTTTTACAAGATTACTAATGTTTATGTATAAATTCAGTTATATATTTTTTCAAGAATAAGTTAGAATAATTTACGTTGAAAAAATATTATGTTATTACAATTATTAGCTAATTTGAGATTCAGTCAACAATTAATATTATGTGTGCACAAATTAACCGTCGTTATAAGTATATACTATAATATGGTATTGTAATAAGTGTTATATATATATATTAAAATAAAATACATATTTTGTAATAGTTCCAAAATAAGAAAGCATATTGCGTAATAGTTTTTTTCAGCATAATTGTGATTATTTGACGACATTCCTTCACAGTGTAGAATGAATACTCTTTAAGTCGTTATATAAATTATTCTTCTTCAAAATTCCTTGCTTATTCTAAATATGTCCGTAACATCAGAGACCCTTGTCAGTAGTAAATTGTCGAATACATCTGCTAAGGGGAAATCGGTCTTTATTGTACCAGCGCACGTGTTTTACTTCTATTATGGTCCCGGGTCCTTAGACGTGAAAAAGCATCTTGTTACTAGGCCGCCATAGTGTGGATCAACCACTCTTGGATTCTGCTTATGCTTTCCATCAGGCAGAGTAGAGTCATTTTGGCAGTCTCAAATATAATTAAAAAAATCTACATTGTCCGCGTTCGCATTGAAATTGTTTACCACCACTCTTGGATTGCACTCCTGCTTTCCATCAGGCAGATTAGAGTTATTTTGGCAGCTAAACATTTAAAAAAATGATAAAAATCAGAATAACTAAATTGACCCGTGGGAGAACCATTCGATACCTACTACATATGAGAGGGGCCTCGACCAAAGTGATGCACGACGGGCTTAAGTAGACCATACTGGTCTCTATAACTCTACACCAATTCCTTATTTGGTTTTCAATGAGTGTATGAGGTTACCGGTGGCGGCCAATCCCTCTTCCATTATGGAGGAAGGAGGCACTTTAAAGGGCAACGCACACTTGTGTCCCTTGAGTTGTGTAAACGCACTTGTACCTATCCGTAGGCGGGGTTAGTCACTTTTTATATGCTGTGCTACAAAAAAAAAAGCCCAGAACTATGTCATATTGCCCAAGTAGCCTTATAAACATCTCGTCCTTTTGCCCTTGTCCGTGTAAAGGTGTCTTGATATTAGTTATAAAAATTATGTGTCTTGATTTTGGCTTCGACAAAAAAACTTTGCAATTTAGAGTTTGTTTCCTATTTATATTTTAGACTAGTTGTTGCCCATGGCTCCGCCCGCGTGTATGTCGGTTATCGCGGCAAATAGTAACCTATGTGTTATTTTTTTTTATAGAATAGGCTGGCAAAAGAGGCTGGCCTTTGGGGGATGCGGGGGAGGGGATGGGGTATGAACCTCCGGTATCCTCACTCACTCGGTGAAACACAGTGCGAGCACTATTTCACACCGGTTCCCACGGTATAATGTATAAGCTATATTACTGTAAAGTTTCATCCAAATCCGTTCAGTAGTTTTTGCGTGAAAGAGTAACAAACTTCCATCCATCCATCCATACTTACAAACTTTCGTGTTTATAATTATAGTAGGATAAACCCCTGACATCTTAATCGCCTTTCAGGGATGGGCGTTTTTTCATCACCCGACGACCTATTTAGCGCAGTGGTTTTGTAAATTAGTAATTAAGTACGCAGTATGTAAGTAGGGCATTTATTTATTTATTGGTAGTTCACAGTGTATTACTATACTTATCGAGTCATCCAATGAGCATGAGCACCCATGAGCTTCTAAAAGCAGGCGCCCCTGCTTCACACATTGCTAGTATTTCTCATTTTAATTTAAAAAAACTTGGGTAGCACAGGCCCAGTTGTTGTGAGGAACCTTGGAGGAGGCCTATTTCCAGCAGTGGACGACTTTTAGCTGAGATGATGTTGATGACAAATAAGACAACATACCATTTATCTTGTCTTCAGGTTTCGCTCAGAGGGCTCGAATCTTGCATCTGTAGATAATTGTATGCGACCCAGACTTGCTCGAGCCATTGCCTGCACTCCCGTATCCATTCAAATAAACAATATCTCTTACCTTACTTACTTACTAGCAGTTTACATAATAAGGGGACCATAAAATATTAGTTTTTGCTCGCGGCTCCGCCCGCGTGTATGTCGGTTATCGCGGCAAATAGTAGCCTATGTGGTATTCTGATGTATAAGCTTTATTACTGTAAAGTTTCATCCAAATCCGTTCAGTAGTTTTTGAGTGAAAGAGTAACAAACATCCATCCATCCATATTTACAAACTTTCGCGTTTATAATATTAGTAGGATTACTATGGTTCCTCAGTTCACAAGCATACTAAGTCAAATAACGTTTTCAGAAACCAACCTTGTTTTTTTAACGTAGAACCAATAAGACAAACTTCCATACAATCACTTACACATTAACACAGCCACTAAGGGAAGAAATCTGTTTGTCTTTAAAAAAAAAAAAAAAAGTCCATAAATTTTCTCAAATTTCAAGTTTGTAGCCCCCATTGTAGGCTTTGCGTTACACCGCACCGTAAACCTCTTAATGAATCAGTCAGAACAAGTAATCTTAGGTAAAGATTGTTCAAAAACCACATGAAGCAAGATCACTTCACCCACACTACATATTTTGTGTGACTTTCCTTGTTAAGAAATTATTTATATTTCCTTATGACCTAACTGCATTAGCAATACTCGTATGTCTAGAACAGCTCATAAAGTGCACAAGATGTGGTGCCAACGAACCGTAACACGATAATAAGTGTCTGATTGTATTCCTTTCTCTTTGGCAAATTTATATCAGAACCTATTGAATATATTATTGTTTTTATCAGACTATGGCGAAGGGTAGGTAATGTTTACATTTTCAATCATAGATATGGGTCTTCTTAAGTTTTTGTCGTCTCAAGCAATGGCCGATTTACCAATAGGCTGAGTAGGCTGCAGCCTAGGGTGGCAATTTTTTTTTTATGTATAATAATAATAATATGATAGAAATCCAGCACAGGAAAAACGAGAAATGCAATATCTATACATATATGTAATTAAAATGTAACAGGTACAATTCTGTACATTAAAGATATTTTTTTTTTTTTTTGGAGGGCACTCTATAATCGATACTGAAGCCAAAACTGTATTTTTTTTTTCATTTTTGTTCTGTCTGTCGGTCATGATTTGAGTTGATACTACGAGGTAGGACATAGGATACTTTTTATCCCGAAATTCAGCACGGTTTCCTGGCCATAGGAGATGAAAGTCAAAATATGTACTACTCGTAGTTGTAATTCAATAACACATAGTCCGATTTTATTCATTCTTTTTTAGCTGGAAAGGAAATACTTTAAATATTGTTCCGTGATCTATTTATTTGTTTATTATGCGACTTTAGTGTGTATTTATCGGTTAGTTCTATAAAATCCTAAAAGATGGCGGTTTGGCATTTAAGTTGCACAGATATCCGGTAGGTAGCGCCGTATTTCTATTTCTAGAATTTTCAGAAATGTAGCAAATTTAAATAAAAAAGTGGCGGTACGAAGTTCGCCGGGTCAACTAGTTTTTTTATAAAATTAGTAAATGCTTTGTTAAATAAATATATCACTGACGTAATTTTTTGTGAATATAAACTTTTAAAATATTCCTACAGCAGCGTTTCAACAATTTCAACTACTGCTCTGTTTTATAAAAAATCAATAAGCCCATGACGCGTTACCTATGCAAATAAACAACATTGAAGTGAAGTATCTGTTTGTAATTTCAAATGTACAGCTTTTTACTAAATGCATATGAAAGTAAAAACGATACTTACAGTAACTAGGTAGGTAAATTATTTAATGAGATTCCTTCATTAACTAAAATACGACCTTGCAAAGACAAAATCGCATCATTCTCCACCAGTCCATTCATTTAGGCGCCACGATACACGTGAAACTTGTAACACCCCTCTTTTTCGTCAGGAGGTTGAAAATTGCCATATATTTGTGTTTAATTTTTATTTTCTGTCTTTTCCAGACATAATGGAACTAACAAGTCAGTGCTGAGTGAAAGTGATAGAAGAAACAAAATAAATTAAGGTGATAGACAGAATGCCGGACACGCTCTCCTTGTCAGCGGGGGTGAGCCTTGGTCTTCTCGCTGGGATCGTATCAGGCGTTTGCTACTTAGTTGCCAATGGATATACGAAGCCGGCGTAAGTTTATTATAATTCTTATCAACTGGTACTTTTACGATTTGGCAACAAAACCACAGAAAAAATAACACTAGCGTCATCTATTCAAAGCTAGAATAACTAATGAAACAGTTTTAAAGGTTCACTAGTTAAACTTTTATCGCATAGATGGCGCTATAACAAAATTAACTAAAAATGTTCAATCGAAATAAAAAGGTTGAAATTTGTGAAGCAGTAATTACAACAGTTAATTACCTATTAGTAAATGTAATGATATACATTGCAAAATTTTTATTGCATTTTGTAAATGTTTGCGGTTTGTAATTACTGAGTATCAATTTGGATAATCGTATTCAGCGTTATTTTCGTCACATCCGCGGGCCGAGTGTACCCATGCGTTGATTCAACAAAAGCCCGATGTGCTCCGAGTCCAGCCGACCGTGACCGAATGACTAGACGAGGCTGTTTGGTTTTATACGTTTTTTCGTTTTCGAAATTAAAATGTCGCGGTGGTCACGTCCAGGACCGTTACTGTCACTAACAGGTTTGACAAATTCAGAACTGTTATTCAACTCCTGCGACTAGGTACTAACTATTGCAAAAGAGATCGTCTAGGAATGCGGCTAGGAATTCCTACACATCCGTTTATCTCTCATTTTAAATCTTAGTAGATAAATTACCAAAAAAAAACGTTCTTAGTGAGGGTAAGGCTAATAAGAACTATCAGTTGCGAAAATTCCAAGTTTGTAGCCCCAGCAAGCACGATAAACTCCCACACGTTACGATAAACTGTAGCGATTAGCGATAGGTAAATCTGTAATTGTATTTATAATCAGTCACGTTAATATTCTACTGTGACTCCGGGAAAAATGGGTATACTAAATGGTGATAGCGGCGCAAAATTAAGATCACATTTCGCAGTAGTGCGTAAGCATAGTAATAAAAGAATATACCAATTCAGTCAGTCAGCCTTCCAAATCTTTAATCAAAACAGAAATCCAAATCACATCTGGATCGGACGAAGTAGGGTCTGATGCTCAGTCGTCAGTCAGTCAATCAAGACGAGTTTTTAGAAAACCGTTGATAAGCAGTATTTCATTATGTAGTAAAAAAAAGGGCGTTTGCAATATTTCTGTTTTTCTGCTACATGCTACATAATCCCTAATTCGTGAAAGAACTAATAGTACTATTTCCCATTTGTATAGTAGTGGGGAAACTAGGTGTATCGTAGAGATGAAATCTCTGGAACCCCAACGTACCTCGGGCCATCTACGGCTTTTAGATAACCCTGTCCTATGTGGAAACCCCAATGTTCCCTTTGTGCCTCAAAACGCAACCCTGCCTGCTTATGCTATGGTGACAGACGGTCTCAAATGCCACCCCCAGGTTTTCGCTTATGGAGGACGGAGGTCCTCCCTCCTGATCCTTGGGAGAGAAACTCAAAGGGTAGCGAATCACTTGGGTTTGATTAGGTGGCAATTGTCACTTACCTTCAGTGAATCGTTTGCACCCTATACCATAAAAATAAAAAATATATTTTTTTTAATTTATTTGAATCCGCAATCAGTCATCTAGGACTATAATCGGATTTGTTATTAATAAAATATAGTTTTCCTCTTCAGTCTTGAGGTACTTTACTTAAGAAGTTCTGGAACAAGAGGGTTTGGGTGAACTGAGAGCCTTAACGCATATTTAGTTTTAACCGTTGCGATTTCTTCAAAGATTGTTGGCATTGAGAATATCTCGTGGATTGCCTCGTTTCTAGTAAATTACGGTGCATTGACCATGTCCCGAAAAATGCCGTTCTGGGCCCTTTGCATGCGCGTGATACTGCTTTTACTGGCTGTACTCCAAATTTGTAGCCCATAGGACCAGATTGGCTTCAAGATGCTGCAGTATATAAGAAGCTTGTTGTCAACTGAGAGGACGGAGTTTCTTCCCATCAGCCATGTTAACTTTCTATATTTCAGGTTGAGGGCATTTTTTTTGTTTAATGTGTTCACTCCAGGTAAGTCTTCTGTCAATATGGAATCCCAAGTATTTAACACATTCAGAATGGGGGAGAGAATAAAAATAAATATAAAACAGAAAAACAATCATCCACCCTCAAAAACTTTTGAGTGCTAAATCATTACTAGCTATCCCACTCGGCTTCATTCGCATTAATGTTGCGGAATAAATATCCCTTAAGGAATTCAAGAATATAATCTTTCTCAATGCCAAAATTTAATTCAGACCTGCCCCTCCAGCCAAGTTGCAAGCGTTCTTCTTTCTGTAATTGTTAACGCCTAAATTCTTCATTGGCTAATCTTAGACAAAGTATTAGCCAATGACACACGAGAACTTAGGCGTTAACGATTGCAGAAAGAAGAACGCTTGCAACTTGGCTAGGGTGGCTGTTCAGCTATTCTAACGTACGCAAACTCTTTATTTTAAATTTATTTTAGCAGTAAATATGATAGTAAATATGTCTAGTTCAGTTACAACTTACTACACCCTTCGTTAGTGGTATAATAACATGTTAATGTTTGTATACGAACTTAATAAATTAAGTTGATAGAGCACCTTTTGACCATATTGCATTTCACGGTACAATGGCCACCAGTGAAAATGGGGGGAGAAGCAATGGAAGTGAAAGGTTCCGTACTCATTTTAAATACTATTTAAATAGGACTTTATTTGCCTTTTGTTATAGTGGTTAGTGACCCTAAGGGGCTATGTCCACGAACGAGAAAATCGCGATGGGATCGTGGTTCTATCGTCGGGTAATCTCCACAAAAGAGCGATTATTCCTTCATCGAATTGTCACAACTCACAGCGAAATCACCGAGTGTGTAGAAATACATGACACGACGATCATATAGCCGCAATTCTTTCTCCTAACCTCCACCTTGCATAAATACAAAAAGATAACTAGCCTATTGACTTAGGAGCTTCAATGGCACAGAAGTAGACTAGTCTGCACCACCCTAAGGTTGACTGGAACAGAATGCCTTGGGCATTAAATCCGCCAATGTACAAAGGTGTATAACGTTTTAAATAAATAATACAGGTACACTTAAGAAACTCTATTATAATGTGTTACAAAGTAAATAAGTCCAATAAGTAGTTTGGCGGGTCTGAGACAGAGAATACAGAAATTTCAGTTACAATTAACATAATATTACTGAGTAAACGAGTTTCGAATATTAATTTGACAAAAATCACTTCGTAACAGGTTGTAGGCGTGTTTTAATTAGAGAAATCCTTTCACTTACTTGCATCTATTACAATCTGTTATTATCATAACTGCCTACTTACCAGCTCTTTATGTTTATTACCTTATTTTTACTCAGGGTTTACTCAGGGAATGCTTTTCCCAGGGGTGGCATAGGGCATGTGTGGGACTCCCGGTGAACCGGTCTATCTACTAAACTCTACGGCGACCTACCTCGGCAGTCGGGAAGAGCTCCAGGAACGCATCGGCGACTTCTTGACTTCTTCCTGCCTCACCTCATAACTGACCAACGTCACTTCATCTGTATCTTTCAATGCTCTGCTCTACCATAGCCTATATATAGCCTTCTTTTATAAATGGACTATCTAATACAAAAAGAGTTTTTCAATTTGAAACAGCTGAGATAAGCTTATTCTTTACTCATTTATTTAAAAAGAAAACTCCCCCAATAGGAATATTCCTGCGTCGTGGAGTACTTTACAAATATACTTGAAAAGGACTTAAAGAACACCCAGACTCAGAACAACAATTTGTGTTCTGAGTATCATGAGGGGTTTGATTGAACCCACAGCATTCGCGCAGTAGAGAGTGGTGAGGTGACGGCTTAAACCACTACGCCATCCGTGCAGGCAGTTCAACCAAGCAAATGAACTCTTTAAAGATTTCAAATATTATTATGGGTTCTAATGGTCTATAGAAAAAGCGACTTTATAGTCACATAAGGTGTGTAACATATAACGGATAATTCTAGTGCCGACGCGTCGGGACGCACTCATGGGTCAAATCAGATAACGCGCCCTTTCCAGGCTTGCTGCTAGGCATTTCCGTCCCTTGTCAAGAAGTCTCACCTACAGATGGAGAGAAAGCGAGAGGAAAATGTTACACATTAAAAGATATTTATAAGATTCTATAATTTTATAATTTACCACACCGTAATTACGGTGGTGACACGTTTTGTACTAACTGTCTTACCTTTAGCACAAAATTAATTGTATTCCAACAATTATTTGTGTGCAATTTTAGGACACTTGTACCTCTGGAGTAGCTAATTTAGGCGGCTGTAATCACTTACCATCAAGTCGAGCCGTCTTTTTAACCGACTTCAAAAAACGGAGGAGGTTCTCAATTCGTCTGTATTTTCTTTTTTTGTGTTTGTTACCTGACGTCGACTGTGTCGACTGAGTGAACCGATTTTGATGATTCTTTTTTTATTTGAAAGCTAATTTAAATTTGGTACAGATTGAAGTCGGTTTTTTTTTTGTTAAAATTTGTATATTATTTTTATTTATCTAATACATAACAAGATAGCTAAGAAACGCTAAACATTTCGTGACAAAAGTTCTGTAACGAGATTTACAACACTTTTTCTTCTACTGAAGAACGGTACTTCGAAGTTTTCCTCATCACTAGTCGAAGAACAAAGAATAAAACAGAGAAAAAAATTAAAACTAAACACATTTTTGTCACATTCCTATAAAATATTATGCAAATCATCATGAGCAAGTTGAGCCGCAAAAATGTATTATTTATTCGCGCTGTAAAATTTAGAAAATATTGATATGTTGTTTCGCATTTGCTCTTAACCTTTGCAATTTTTTCGGAGATGCAGATCATCAGCGGTGGTCTATTAAAAGTTATTTATAAAGGAGGGGTCCATTATCTTAAAAAAAAAACACTGTTGCTACTCGTATAATAAGGAACCCTAAAACCTCAATTAGGGGAGGTTTTCGCGCCAAGTGAGCGTTATCGCATCGTGTCTATGGTCGCATCTCTCATTCAGTTAGTCGTCAGCCCGCGTTGCGCACCAGCCGGATATTCGGAAGCGATCGGCTATTTTCGTATGACATTCGAATTTCAAATTGTTTTTTAGTGTTGTGCATTGTGAGTTGAGTGAAGTGTGTGTTTCGGTGAAAAATTGAAATATTTTTACTGTGGTATAAGAACGTTATTCTGGATTTGTAAGTTCTGGATTGATTTGAGGTGGGATTTGTTTGGAATTTATTCTAGTTTTTAATTGTTGTTATGTGAAGGCATGGTTGTTTGGTGTTGACAGTTGGCGCGGAAGTAGCAGGAACGTTGTTAAGTCATGTCTAATTGATATAGTACTTAATAAAATGGAAGGGTTGTCAAATGATACTCCTCTAAAGTACATGCTACGCGGATGTCCACCTGACGGCCTGGTAGGGGACAAATTGACTCAGTATTTTTGCTCGATTTTAATTATGTTCTAGTAGTTTGCGCACCGTTGAGCTTGAAATACGAAGCTAAATAACTAATACAGACACTACAGTACATATATATTTAAATTTATTAATTGTAACTTTTTGAATCGCTACATCACAGAAACTTTGATTCGTTACAAAATGTGTTTGAAAACAAATTTATTTAACAGATAACAATATCTGCCACTGTCATATCTAAAAACTGTCTGTGGTTTCACGCCAAAGAGAGGTAAACGAGGGAAACTCCCTCCTTACTCTTAATTATGTGGGAAGCTATAACACACATGTGGTGGCAAAGCACTTCTTTCTTTTGAATTGTAGATGTCCATGGGCAACGGTCGCCACTTATCATCAGGTGGCCTATCAGCTCATTTCCACCAACATCATATACATACAGTAACAACAAAGTTCAGGAAATAAAGAAACATATGTGGTACAAAGACATTCAATGCCATTAGGTCGGAAAATCTGTTCTTTATGATTAGTTATATACTAGCTTTTCCCCATGGACCGGAGCACACGTGTATGTCGGTTATCGCGGTAAAGAGTAGTCTATAGATGTCCTTCATGCCAAATTTTATTGAAATCGGTTAAACCGTGAAAACGTAACAGACGACAGAGTTAGTTTCGAATTTGTAATATTAGTATGGATACGCTGGATGCACTTAGAAGAGCATTGTTCCAGATTAGTCAAATACCTCAGAAATTTACTTGACTGCTTGCCTCACTAGCACACTAAAGCCTTATTTCCCATCACTAATCATCTGCCTTTCTAGTTACTACTCCTCTGCTAATCAACATAGCGTGATATTTAATAACCCAGAACATTCCCGAGAACTTAAACTACTTACCTATCAAATATAAAAAAAACTTATACCAAGTCATAAAGTCACTACCAAAAACAATTTCATTTATTTTGTAACCGACTTCCAAAAGGAGGAGGTTCTCAATTTCATCGGTATTTTTTTTTTTTTATTTTTTATGTGTGTACATTGATTACTCCGTCAATTGTGGACCGATTTTGAAAATTATTTTTGTATTCGAAAGGGTATGCTCCCCATGTGGTCCCATGGCCACCATATATGGGTCTGATGATGGGATCCCAAGGAAATTGAAGGAAACCCTCAAATTTACGTGAGCGCCTGCAATAAAGTTAAGGCAATTGTCTGCATGCTTTCATATTCTGTAAACATCATGTCCGAAATATTTATTTATTATTCTATACAGTATGTTGTATGTTACCTTTAGTCGTATTCTTTCAAGTTATTTAGGTGAAATGATGATGAGAGACTTGAGAAAGACTAAAAAGCGAAAAAAAAAAAAAAAAACTTCGTTTAAAAAAACCGACTTCAAAAACTGAAAAGTATAAAATAACTTAATTTGTATGTGCTACCTATTCATAGGTTTGAAGTCGGTGCCGAGCCAAAATGTAATAGTAGGACTCGCCGCGCGTGACCTTGAGCGGGATAGCTGCTCTTCGCGTAGGACAAAACAACCGAAGCGTCGGTGACGTCGTTGACGTTCGTCTCGAAATATAGCGAGTGTAGTACCTACTATTACAATTGGCTTGGCGCCGAATTCAAACCTATGAATAGGTAGCACATACAAATTAAGTTATTTTATACTTTTCAGTTTTTGAAGTCGGTTTTTTTGAACGAAGTTTTTTTTTATTTATATTTTAAACATATCGCAACTTAGTGCCAGCTATTATTATGAAAGACAAAACATTCTTTTTTTTTTAAAGTGTAAACGCGGACACGGATAAGTAGACGAATTTTGTAATTCGTTTTACGGACAATTAATTTTTATGATTTAACATAATAATATCACACATTTATATCAAATTAAATAGTGCCTAGATAAAAAAGGTTTCCTTTTGGCTCTTAACCTTGGGTGCAATGCCACAAAGTGTTCAAACAATGATTTAAATTTACATAATTTTATCAAATAAAAAATATTTTTCAAACTGCACTGTTTACTCGATTGTGTATTTTTTTATTTATTTAATTCGCACATTTATGCATCGGCAAAATTTATATCTGATCCTAAGGGATTCTGTATCAGTCAAAAAAGTTATTGCGCGATGCAGAAAAATTATGAAGAAACAGCTTATGTTACTTTTATATAAATACAGACCTATCCACTTTTATACCAAGTACTTGGATGACCGATTTTTGCTCGATATTTTTCATTTGGTAAATTTTCTAAAAATGAATCCTAGCTAGATCGATTCACGCCTCCCCTACATGCTACAGGGGAATGGCAACAAATTGAGACAAACAAATATTTGCAGATCATACAAACATTTGGTCCGGCCTGGGAATTGAACCCGAGACCTCAAAGCACAGCAGTCGCATATACTCTACTGCGCCACCTAGGCACTCAGGCATATTATTATTACTTGAACCAATATAAATGATGATGCAACTCCTCTACCCCGTGTTGGCGTCTGCCGATCACAGTGGGGTCACCACGGTGCACGGCATTTCGTGCCTGACGTGGTGCCTTTCTTCAAGTGAAAGGTTTAGGTACCGATAGAGCACGTTCTCCATGAAAATCTATTTTCATGGCTTGAATGTACGGAAGATAAAGATACGTGTTTTTTTTAAGATAGAAAGAAAGAAAATAGACAAGAAAGAAAGGAAAAAGCAGACTTCGTGAAATTGTAGGTATGATGATTATGTTCTCGCTGATTTTGGCCACGGCGCTAGTCTCAACGGTGATCAGTCAACTACGCAGGCAGGACATATAATAGTGCACAAGTGTGTGCGTAAACAGGTGTACTCTCTGTTCCCTCACTCTCATAATCCGATGGGACGGTTATCCGACACGACCGGGGTATTGTGGGTATACTAGGTGGGAAGCGATATATGTGAAATGTACAAATCGGTGATTTTTATAATTTTCATATTACTTATACCCAGTGTAACTTTATCATTTGACACTTCAAACCCAAAATCCATCAAGAACTTCAGGCTACCGAGCGTGGCAAAGAAATATACACCAATATCATAAAGCTGAAGAGTTGGTATGTTTGATTGAAGGCACCAATCTCAAGAACTATTGGTCTGATTTGAAAATTTCACTGTTAGATAGCCTAGTTATCGATGAAAGCTTCATATCATCACGTTACGACCCAAAGGGACAGAAATTCAAACAAAAATGGGGTAAAATTATTCCTTTTGAGAGCTGCCATTGTTGCTAAACAAATAGAGTTACGCAAAAATTATGTATCAGTGACAACCCCTTTGAAAATTCTCCTGATAGCATATCTATCTTTTAAGATTGGGTTACTGTAACCTGATTTACGGTAAACAAGTTCGTTTACGCTACGAGCAATATGACAGGCAGACGATGTTGTGCGTGTCAACTAGTATCGTCCTTGTGTCGTTATCCTCAATCCTGAGGGTAGTGGTCTATTTGGTGCCATTCTGCGAGTGATAGTACGCCACCTGTTTCCATCTTGAGCAGTGTGTAGGGCAGTATGGATCGTAGTGTCGACAGTAGAGCAGATTTGGCCCAGTACAACTGGCTACGGCCTCTGGGTCTTTTCCCCTCTATCTTACCCATCACCATCAATCTAACTTTTAAACTTTCGCGTTCCATGATATAATTATTATTATTTTTACGGGAATTAACGCGATCACTTATTTAAAGGTATTACATACCTCTGATTTGCCTGACGTTTCGACCAGGTTGCACTGGCCGTCGTCACAGGCTGACTGGCTCAGCGGCGCACGCCCTCCGTCGTCGAATCCGTGAAGTAGAAGGTTCTTCATCCACCCGCACATTTTCGATATTGTTGATAAAATTGTTTCGCTATGTACCGTCCGTCACATACCACACTAACAGTATCCCTATTCTGTAAGCAAATCGATGTGTTCCTATTCTGGTGTTTATCCGACTGCGCAGAAAAGCGAGCTGGTATGTTTTTTACCCGACTGCGACAGGAGGGTTATGTTTTTCGAGTGTATGTGTGTATGTATGTATATTTCTTTGGCACGCCCTAGAGCCTAAACGGCTTGTCGTATTTTTATGTGAGTGGTGTCAATAGATTCGTCTTAGTCGTTAGAGTGACACTGGGTACATCAAATTAAAAAAAATTGGCGCCAAAAAGTAGTTTTTTTTTATGTTTTCAAAATACATCGAGTGTGGTATAAAGATTTTTTTACGGTGATTACGAATATATATAAAACTTATATGTTTTTATTGTTAAATATTGACGCAGTCGGGTTTTTTATTTTTAATAATTTAAATGCTATTTAACACTAGACTCCACGCTCTAGATAATTCAAAGCCATCTTCCCGATTAAAACTTTTATGTTTTTTAATCTCAATCGAATCGAATCAGAGTAATACCTTTAAATAAATGATCGCGTTAATTCCCGTAAAAATAATTATTATTACACCATCAGTCTTCCGAGGTTATCGCCTTCTGCAGAGGCATAGGGCTGATCCTATCTCAGCTAGTACCTATACAATATACATTATACGTACAAACAAACACTTCAGGCATTAGTTTCTGAAATAGCAATTCTAAAATAGCTCAAATTAGGTGAATTTAATTTATTATTTTGAATCTACATTAAATTTTTGTAAAATATTTATAAAATTATTTGAAACTGTCTCCGTATAATGCTATTTGCATTTAATTAAACTCAATTCGCTTTTGCTTAAAATAGTGAAATATACCTACATAAAATATACATAAATAGGCATTATAACTGTGCATAAAGTTATAAATAATCTTTTTCCCAAATGGTGGTGAGATCAGCCCCTTCATGTAGGTACTTTGACTTGTTCCCTTACGTCTGTCCACGTGTCTTATATATTCTTGATATATTTGTAGATATATTTATAATATTTTAGTCCACCTTAAAACTCTTTCTTAAGGCTCAGATAATCTGAGCCAATTTCCATCCACACTATCGATAAAACTGCACAAACGAACTGCACAGTTAAATCGCTACGATAAATCGTTGTAGTGTGTACCGCCTATACATATGCCTATATATGCTACACACCGATGTGTAGTGCATCTTTTCATTAATTTTCACATTACCCTACGGCAATGCCCTACGGTGACTGGTAGAGAATGCCTTAATCATTTTGTCCGCCATTGCACATTTTGTGCATAAAGTTATTTAATAAATAAATATGTAACACGTATAACACTCAGAATAATATACACACATCAAAAGTGTCTAGGGATCAAGCATTTTTATGCGGATTTCTTGAGATTGAGATGTGGCTTTGGCCCTGGCCTGCTCAGTCGCCAGACTTGAACCCGATTGAGCATGCATGGGATATGCTACAGAGAAGAGCTCTGCCGAATATGGAGGGTATCCAGTCGCAAGAAGACCTTTTTTTGTTGTTGCAACGAACATGGGCGGCCATTCCACAGCGTGATTTGGATGAACTCATTTTGAGTATGCCAAACCGATGTTCTTGTGTTAGTGTTCGCGGTAGAAACACGGATTATTAATTGTTTAAGTTACCTAATAAAATTTTAAAGAAAACTGTTATTTCAGTCTTTTTTTCAGTCTTTTTTTCGAACTTTAATGTTAGTGGTTCAAATGTCAAAAATCCTTTTATTAGGAAAATGGCAAATTTCTTTATTAATGCAAAGGTGACTTGGTTTATCGTTACTGTGACAAACGAAAACACTTTATTTGATGAATCCTTAAAGAAAATTTTAATTAATATCAATCAGGAGAAAAGTTATTGCAAAAATATATGTTGATCCCTAGACACATATGTTGATCCCTAGACACTTTTGATGTGTGTATTTGTAGATCACACAAAATGTGGTCATTTTTTTTTATCGTGTTGAAATCCCCTCGTACCGTCATCCTGCCGGGGCTTGCGGCGGGGCGGTGTGTCGGACTCGAACCGACTAAAACCACACGGTGTGCCACTCTGAAGGGAGGAATCCGGGAACTGCTGATATTAACACATCCGGACCCCTCCCAGCGCTTGCCCGCACAGAAGCGGGCACCCTCTACCATAAACCTCTCCTTTTAGGCGACGTACGGCACACGCGTAACGTCGCGGCGTCGCCTCCTCGCGGGCGGCCACTAGAGCGGATGGAAGGGAAAGCCCGTCCCGACCATCCACGGCCACACTCAGGACGGCATGAGGCGCAGGTGAGCGCGTCTCCGCTGCCCGGTTCGCCGGCGGCGGATTGGGTCCGAGTGGAGGTCGTCCTCCCGGGCCTTCTCCGCCGCCTCCTTCTGCGAGATGACTTCTTCGCAGAAGGTTGCGACCGCGGTAAAACTGCTGTCGCTACCGGCCATGGAGCGAATGACGGCCGGTAGCGAGAGATCTCCTCCGATGACTGCAGTGAGGGCCCGACGCTGCGACGCCCAAGCGGGGCAAATCGCGCGCCTCAGCGTGTGCTGAGCTGAGTCCTCACTGCAGTCGCAGTGGTAGCAGGCGGGACTCAGTTCCCTCCTAGCGACCGAGTGCAGGTACTTCCCAAGCAACCGTGCAGCACGTGGAGTCTCCAGCCGGAACGACCATCTAGCCATTGTGGCTCGACGGGCGAATGCCACTCTCCGTCCGGAATTCAGCCACCCGTCGATAAACTTCGGTGAGCACTTCCGCATCCAAATCCCACGCCGCCTCGGTCGACACCGTGCGATAACCACGTATCGCTCTGCCCGTCAGTACCCTCTGAGGCCGCCAGAGGCGCGCCTTGTTCTGGGCGGACAGAGCCGTTACCCACACCGGTGCGCCGTACAGCGCCATCGACCGGACCACCCCCGTGTAGAGGTGTCGCGTTGCGACGCTGGCTCCACCCAGATTGGGCAAAAGTCGCCCATAGGCAGAGGCAGCGTCGACCAGCTTCGGACCAAGCTGTCGGAAGTGCTCGTCGAAGAGCCACCTACCTTCGAGGATCAGACCCAGATACTTCATCTGGGCCCGAACCGGTACGAGGACCGAGTTGACCTCTATGGAGGCGCCGGGAGGCGGACCACGACGGGGCCCATGAAACAACAGGGACTCCGTCTTGTCCAGGGCCACCCGTAAGCCCAGCGCCTTGATGCGCCCGACCACCAGAGAAACACCCCTGGTGGCCAGGCGCGCCGCCTCTTCGGAAGTTCGCCCCCCGGGCCGTGACCTATATGTCATCGGCGTAACAAATTACGCCCAGCCCGGGGGGAGACGACCTCGTAGGACTCAGTCGTATCCCACGTTCCACAGGAGTGGTCCAAGGACAGACCCCTGCGGTACGCCGCACGACATGGGTCGCCGTCTCAAGACGCCCTCTCGGTCCTCGTACACGACGGTACGCTCCTCCAAATAGTCTGCCACTAGCCGCCTCAGGTACTCTGGCACCCCGTGATACTGGAGTGCTTCCCTGACGCAGCTGAATGGCAGACTATTGAATGCGTTGGCGATGTCTAAGGACACCGCCAACAGCACGCCGCCACAGCTCACTGCCTCTTCGGTCACGGCCCTAAAGCGCATCACGGCATCGACCGTCGAACGCCCCTCTCGGAATCCGAACTGGGCGTCCGACAGGTCGGGCCCCACCTCGCAGAGGTGCCGGACGATGCGGGCAGCGAGGATCCTCTCAACCAACTTGCCCGCCTCGTCCAGCACCACGATGGGCCTATAGGCCGCGACCGAATCGGCAGGCCGTCCCGGCTTCTTCAACAGGACCAGCTTCCCGCTTTTCCAGCACTCAGGGAAGTGTCCGGACGCCATGCTAGCGTCCAACACTCCCCTGAGGCGGTCTGACATATGGTCGAGGGCTCGGGCCATCACTCGACCTGGTACCCCGTCCGGCCCGGACACAAAATGTGGTCCTAAACTAACCTCACTCAACGTACCTGGCAGGAAGCTTCGAGGTGGCCGCTCAAATACTTTCATGAAGATTCTTAGTTATATTATTTTAATCAAATCTACAATTAATGAATTTCGCTAAATTTATTAGACTTTCAGTCATTAGGAAGGATAAACAATCACCTTTGCAACCTTCTATGCAAAATCCACTCACTTGATCGGCTCTTTCAGTTTTATTTTGGAACTAGTGGTTGCCCGCGGCTCCGCCCGCGTATATGTCAGTTATCGCGGCAAATAGCCTATGTATTATTTTGATGTATAAGCTATATTACTGTAAAGTTTCATCCAAATCCGTTCAGTAGTTTTTGCGTAAAAGAGTAACAAACATCCATACTTACTAACTTTTGCGTTTATAATATTAGTATCAGATGTTTCTACCTCTACACATAATTATCTATCAAATTATAACCGACTTTTTAGCTCAGCACGTGTGTATGTCGATCAGTGCGATAAATAGTTGCCTGTGTTATTCAATTGTGTAAGTCATATAACTGTAAAGTTTCATATAAATTGAAAAGAGACGCAAACGAAGTGGGTCTGCTATAGTTATAGGAGCCATATTGGTTTCGACGACTATTGTGGATTACACAAAGTTTTGTCCCTTGTGGGTTTGAAAGCGCAGTAGAAAGCGGCAAGCAGACCATTTAAACCACTACGCCATCTTTGCCGTAGTTTAAGTATATCGAAGTGAGGTTACTGCAGACTAAAATCCATCTTCTCGTTGATTTTTAGAGAATCAAAAACGCGGAAACGCACCGACGTCTATTGCACAGAAATGATAAATAATTCATATTGTGTACTAGCTTTTGCTTGCGACTCCGCCCGCTTCTGAGATTAGCATGCACAAACACACAGAGAAACCCACAAAATTCTGAAAATTGTTGTTTTGAATTCTCGTTCCTTAATACAGACCCACTTCATTAGTTTTTGTTCAATAGCTTTAATATGTCCTTCTCCAAGGTCCAATCTATCTCTATGCCGAAATTCATCGAAATTGGTTCAGCGGTTTGGCTTGAAAGCGTAACAGAGAGAGTTACTTTCGGTTATTTTTAATTTGAAAGTGGCACTACATAACCTGATGGAAAGCTTAAGTAGGATTCTAAAGTATTGCCATCATGCTCACTGAGAATGCAACCAAGCAATATGGCGACCCACACTATAGTGGCCCAGTGAGCTGAGTGAGTGAGAAAAAAATGTGGCTGATAGTGAGTTCCAGTTTTTAACTGCTGTTCGAGAGTGTATTTCTACGACTCTGAGGTGGTGAATTCCAAGGCCAGCACGTGTTGAACAGAGAAGGTGTGACCAGTTGAAAGAACTCTTCACAACACTCTCCATGGTAAAGACGATAGAGGGCTACTGCGGATTGCTCGCCGCTGTAACCGCTCGAGAGCGTCAAACAGATATCTTAGGGCTCCATCACAAGGATGAGAACAATATTCCACGAACGAGTTAATCATGGGTCTTATAAAGAAGACACAGATGCTCGGGCGAGAAGAACCGTCTCACCTTGTTCACTACACAAAGTTACTGCGCGGCTGCCTGACGCTATTAATATACTCCCGCTAGTTGAGGTCCCGGCAAATAACCGTACCATACATCTAATATTAGCTTCGAGTTCTATGGTCTTTTGAATTGCAGAAGTCAGTGATGAGTCACTATACCATAAATAGAATTAATAAAATCATTGCATACGAAAATCCGAATGTAGAATATAGATTCATCAAAAAGTCGGCGTCCTCACACGTGAAGGTCGCACCCAAAATTTGTTTACTGATTAGAGCACTCGTGATAAGATAATTCTCATATTGAAAATGAAATTTCAATGCCTCGGGAACATACTGTGATACAAACAACCAATTATATTGGATGGCCTTTAATTCCCAACAAAGAATAAGACCCAACTTGGGTTCTAATCGTCCACAAGGATGGAACAAATTAACGAATCTAATTTGAGGTAATTACATGACTGACCAAAGAACTGTTATGTTTTCAGGGTTCATGTTTTAACTCATGCTAACATTATAAATTCGAAAGAAATTCTGTCTGTCCGTCTGTTCACGGCTAAACAACTGCAACGATTACAATGAAATTTGGCATCGCAATACTTTGATTCTTAAGAACATAGGTTGCTCTATTAACGCAATACCGATACGAAACTCCAAATTCTTCTAAAACATCATACTGCTGTCGTTTTAAGACTAACTCAAAACGCCAGAATGGTGCCACTTTTATAAAATATCCCAAAATTTGGCTTCCTTCCTCGGTTTTAATCCTAATCTTGGCAAGGCACTCGTAAATATTGTCTGTTGAAGCAAAATGACAAGTTTCTGTATTTTCTTAATAATAATCTTATTCACCGTCAGTCGTACATTTATGTTTTTAAAAATCCAACTCAGTTCCATCTAACCAAGCCATTTAAACATACTATATTATGTAAATTTCCAAAATATATCTATTGTGATGTAGCTATATTAGCATTGTTCTCGTTACGACACACCCAAATATCGCTGCAGATCTCTATATAATTGTGGTTTAGCATTACAAGGAGAGACACCGTTCTATATTGCAACTAACAATGGCCATACACAAAATACCATGTAATTAATACGTAATCGATGTCAAGCGAACATTTCGCAAGTTTTTGTTAAACAATTTAACGAATCAAGACTGTTTATTTAGTAAAACAGTTAAATACTTAGTCTAACTGTTATAAGTGTTGTTGGTGCGCTAAGCTGATAAATTAAGAGATATAGGCGAGTGAATTTAAGCTAAAATTGCAATAAGTTTGAGAATTAATCAAACTTTATGTAGTTTTTTTATCGTGACACTAAAACGGTTGGTGTTCCAAATGCAAATCAATTTAAACCATAAAATAAACCTAAGTCCGTTAGAAATTAAAACAAATCTAAGCTTCTTCTTCTGCCTAGCCTTTTAATTCCCAAGATTAATTGGGGTCGGCTACTAGTTCAACCGGTTTTACCTGAATATCAGTTTTTCCACGGAGCGACTGGCATTGCTACTGCTGACGGCTGAGGGTGAACTGAATTCGAAGGTTGAACTAGTTGTCAGTATATTTGAGAGCACTGACTTCCCAATAACGATAATAAAAAAATCTAATATTCTTCTTAAATTAAGGTTGTTATAAACGGCTGCCATCCATTTCGGAAAACATACATGGCATGCATCTCCTCAAAAGACCAATTGCACATATCTTTTCACTATAATTAGTAATTATAGTAATTATTAATTACTAAATTACTTTCGAAAAATGCCAAATCTACTTTTTTTTTTTAATAGGCGGGCAAACGAGCAGACGTATCACCTGATGGTAAGCGATTACCGCCGCCCATGGACACCTGTAACACTGTGTGTGACGGGGGGGGGGGGAAGGAGGTGGGGATGGGGGAGATAGAGGAAGGGGTTGGGGTATGGGCCTCCGGTATCCTCACTCACTTGGTGAAACACAGCGCAAGCACTACTTCACACCGGTTTTCTGTGAGGCCGTGGTATCACTCCGAGCCGGCCCATTCATGCCGAAGCGTGGCTCTCCCACGGCAGTTCCCACTATGTTGAGACGGTCCTACTAACCTAATCAAGCTTATTTATTGTGTTGCACATATTGTAAGTGAATTTTTCCAAAATTGTTTATCAAAGTTAGTGTCAAAAGTATGTAGACGTGTAGCAAGAGCTGTAAGTACCTAACCTACAAAACTTGACAACACCAATGCTGTAATTTGTTGCTGTATGTTGAGAACCGTATTTCATCCTTTCCGATAGGCCTGTTGACCTATAAATATTTACTGATCATGACTTCTAAGCTAGAGGACGCAGGTTTGGTCTACCCGGATAAAATAATTGGATAATGCGCTCATCTTGGACTGTGTCTAGGTAAGTGTAATACCAACAAATAACATTGCGAAAATAGTTAGCAAATAAATCTAACGGTAATCATTTACTAACATCTTCTTGTTCGGAATTTCGATGCTCCATCGACACATAACTCCTTATTCAATTGGTTGCGTTTTTGCTATCAGTATGAATTACGGTGATTTGCGTAGAGCGTCATTTAATTCAGTTTCTATTACGAACGTGTTCCAACGCGCGGATAAAACCGCATCGACATGGTTCGTTGGATATTCAGCTGTGTTTTTTGGCTAGTTTTATGGCTTGCTGTACGTCAGAGCTGTGCTTTTTTTTAAAACAAAGTGTCTCCTTTCTCCGCCGTGATCTTTGAGGTTAGGAGGAAAGACTAAAGAAATTCGCGATGCTATAACAGTTTTAATAAATTCTCTGACACTCAGATTTCCTCTCATATGTAAGTACACATATAAACCTTCCTCTTGAATCACTCTATCTATTGCTGTAAACTGCGTTAAAATCCGTTGAGCAGTTTAAAAGATCTAAGTGGACAGACAGCGGATGCGTCCTCCTTTTATTCTATTTTTTTTTACTTTTAACACAACGCTATCTAGTCCCAAGCTAAGCAGAGCTTGTGTTATGGGTGCTAGAAAACTGATATAAATACATATATACTTTGTTGTTTGTAAATACATACATGTTATACATAGAAAACACCCAAACTCCGGAACAATTATTTGTAGGTTATACAAACATTTGATCCGACCCGGGAATCGAACCCGAGAGCTCAAGCACAGCAGTCGCATACGCTACCACTGCGCCACCGAGGCAGTCAAACTACTATGTAAAGATTATAAGAATATCACCTGATCTCTTTGGGAGATTTTTAAGTCTATCTGTTCTAAAAGTTAGTTAATGTATTATGTTTGCCACTGTCGCTTTTCTTTTTCGCAAGTAGCTCATGTTTGGACTTGCTCTGTTTCTCTGCGGCTTCCTCCAATGAGTAGACTGTAAAGTAGAATAATAGTTTCGCTTTTTCGGCTTCTTTTAGAATAGTGCATATGTCAAGTCTAGAGAGTTTAATCTAGCAACAAAAAATTACGGTGCGTATTTGGGACTCCCAAAGAAGAATGTATAGAACCAACCGTGGGAGAGCCACGCTTCGGCATGAATGGGCCGGCTCGACCGGAGTGATACCACGGCCTCGCAGAAAACCGGTGTGAAATAGTGCTTGCGCTGTGTTTCACCGACTGAGTGAGGATACCGGAGGCCCATACCCCAATTCCCTATCCCTACCCCCGCCCCCCCATCCCGAAAAAGGATGGCAACGCCCTTGTGACGCTTCTGGTGTTGCAGGTGTCCATGGGGGGCGGTAATCGCTTACCATTAGGCGATACATCTGCTCGTTTGCCCGCATATTCCATAAAAATAAAACAGCGTTGTACTAAATCATTAGCTACGGTGATGCAGAATCATCTCAATAGGCTACCATGGTGTGGGTCAGCACGCTGCATTGTTTCATTGTCTGCATTCGCAGTATGGTGACCACCACTCTTGAATTCTGCTCATGCTTTCCATCAGGCAGAGTAAACTTACTTTGGCGGACTTATATATGTAAAAATTAACTCCCATATCTGCTACAGTAAAGGCCTGAAGTTAATAAGCACTGAGCGAGTAGAACAGGCGAAAGGAATAATTTAATATTAAATGCCTTGTAATATTACTTAGATTTTTTTCTAAGTATTTTATCGCGTCCTAGTTATCGTTATTAGAACGAAAAGTAATGTGTCTTGGGTGGTGTTAGATACCGTTAAACTTATTTCTAGTTTCAAACTTCAAATTAGTTAAGTTTCACCCACTATTACTAATATGTATCTTCTTACGGTAATTTACTTTTTATAGTCACCAATACAAAAGAATAAGTTGAATTAAAATAACTTATATCTATTTACCTACCTATAGCTTTCCTAATTAACTGTTAACTTTATTTTTCTGGAAACAAGGTCTTTAATAATTTAAAGACCTTGTTTCCAGAAAAATGAAGTTAACAACCATGCCCTCTTCTTGATGTCTGAATATACTGATTGATGTCTTTGTTTGCGAAAGTGTCTGGGCTTGCTATTCAAAAGCAGCCTAAAACCATACCTACAAGTTATTATGAAGATCGGTAGACACTTTAATGAACCATAAACATACATTTAATAGAAGTAGGAACGTACTGCTAGTGAAAATAAGCCGAACTAATTCATAATTGATGCTTTTGGATCGTGAAACGAAAGTTGTAATGAGAGACATAATTCTTTCTTTTTCAGTAACTTATCCATGCTTGTTTTTTTGCTTAGAAAATAACAATAGCACATATTACGTAAGGCAATGCAATTTGATATTCATACTGACACATGATGGCGGCGTTTCCTGTGCACGTTCTCCGTCACTTCCGGATATGAGCACGAGCAGGGTTAATAATAAGTTATGGTTTAAAAAAAAAATTAACGTCTATGAATGACTCAGACTTGTTGTTTTTAAAATGTAATAGAAATCGCTTGATTGTCCACTTTAGACCAGGTTTCATAAGGTTCCTACGTTTTCGTTTTTTGTCCAGTATAACTTGACCCATACTTGACTGACTGGTTTTGATGGATTGACTTCCGAATCATGACATGTCGATATGTCGCTACATTGAGGCTATTTTAGCTTCATGTAATTTTTAATTAGCAATATATTGCTTGAATAAGTTTTACTTTCTGCAATTATTCTGTAAAATAAACAAGGAAAGAAATGAAATCCTTTATTTTGCAATTATGTTACAGAAACACTTTTGCAAGTTAAACTTTTTCTGATCAGATGAGTTCGGCCTTTCCTAACTGGACTAGCCTTCAGAAGAAAGAATGAAACAGGGATCATCGTCTATTTTAAAGTCGAGACTATATTTTTTATGAGGTACCAAATGATTTATTTCTCCATAGGAGAGTCATACTTAGGTATAAAAAGGGCGGTCGGCCGGCTCATACTAAAGCCTCACAAAAGGTGTTAAGAAAAACCTTCGTTGTTTTAAACTGAGTGAGTTTAACAGAGGCTGAAAGTCTGCTCGTTTGCCCTTCTGATATATTTAAAAACAACAAAAAGTTAAAAAGAACTAAAACCTGACTACGAAAATTTATTTAGACTATATCACCCAAGTCATTATTACGAATCTATTGACACTTCATTCATTAAAATCGGTTCAGTAGTTTAAGCGTTACGGATAAACATAAACTGTAGTCAGGTAAAAAAATAAATCAGTATTGTCAAAACATTTTTTGGAATATACTTATTTGTTACTTGATTGATTAATTTACGAACCGTAATATTGTGTTATTGGCAAGGATAACAATAACGTATATTCAGTACCTACAACTGAAATGTACCTAAATTTAACACATTAAATTTCGCTTGTGAACAATTACCTGAAATAAGTCATTGAACTAGATCTAATTAACTGCTATAGCGCGTAGCGCACAATCAGTATCATATTTAGCCGAGCCTCACCGGAAGGTTGACAAACTGTAATTGATGCGCGTGCGCAGGATTTGTAACAATTTTATCATGCTTACTCGTGTGTAGTACAAAATATTTTAATTGTTATTACCTTTTGGCGTAGCTTCACTCGCTTTTATGTCCCTAAACATACATAGTTGTTTTCAACCTATGTCATTTATAACCGACTTCAAAAAAAGGAGGAGGTTTCTCACACATAATAATACTACTATTTAAATGAATAAAGAATTAGGTATAGACAAGAATTGGCACATAGCAATTTATAAAGAGCCAGTTTATTTTACGCTTTTTAGTGTTGTTTGGCAGGGAGTTTCGTTGGATGGTTTTTGGAAGTCGGTTTTTTTTTTATAAAAAAATTTATGTAAGTAGCCTATTCAGAACTGAAATAGTTAAATGTAAAAAATTATTGAAACTCAGGTTAATGTTTGGTCGAATCACAAACTTTTTATGAATCGAAGATTTATCGAACTGTTAGAAAGAGTAGGTATAAATGAATGGAATAGTAATTACACGTTAATTTTTATGGATAAATCAAGAAAAAATATATCAACAATCATATTAAAAGTGTTAAATGAAAATTAATATTACTTTTAGCCTACCAGCCTCTAAAATTAATTTAGTGGAAACTATAAAGCGCCTGTACTAAAGTAATAGCAATAAAATCGAGTTCATTATGAAGATATCTTTTTATATATAGGCGTTTCTATTTAAATTGATACTGTACTAAAACTAATATTTAAAAGTCATTCAGGTATTAGAATGCAGTTTCAATCTACATAAAATTACTGAGTGTATTAAAACCATACTCTTATATATAAATACGCATCCCCTTTTTAAAAAGAATTATTCAGAAGTATTCTATCAGCCAATCTTACTTTAAAAATAATTATTCAAAGCTCTGGTCAGTTTGAAGCTAAATGGTATTGTGTCAAATGGTAACATCAATTTGTGTTGTCCAGAAATTAAGTATTTTAATATTACATTTAGATGACAATTAATATGAATAATATCACAGGAAGAACCCCGACGAAATATTTCTTAATGTCTGGACTCCAGAAGAGATTAAAGCAAATCCTGGTTAATAGAACCAAACCTATTCATATTTAGTCAAAATACAATATATAGGCCATGATTACGTATTACAATATAATTTGCCATAACAACGAGTAGTTTCTTAAGCTTTTTCCATTCTTTGACGTTTCTCTTCATACAATCTGTAGTCAACAGCACTTTGCTTACATTTTTGATCACTTTTTCTTTGCACCAGTACTCTTCGGTGGCGTAACCTTTCCTGGTGGGGTCGACTTAACTGGTGGAGTGTTAGTTGGGCTCACAGTGCCAGTCAAGATGTAGTTATTCACGCGACTCTTCAGGGTTTGGTAGAAGGAGTTGTCTTGGCTCAATTGTGGGATCACTGACAGGCGTTTTTCGGCTTCCTGTAGAGATATCGATTATTTTGTTTATTTTAGGCGATATCCATGTTGTGAAGGATTAAGGATACGGAGTGATATCACCCCTATCCATGCCGTGGGTATTTTTTATGGTGTAGGGACAAACGAGCAAACGTATAGTCTGATGTTATGCCATTACCGCCGCCCATAGATACCCAGAGGCGTCACAAGTATGTTGCCAGACATTTAAGAAAGAGTACGCTCTTTTCTTGAAGGTTTGAAGGTCGTAAGAGGCGACTAAGGCAGCAAACTGCTACGAACAGCACTGCAAAGAGAAGGAAAACTTGAAACAAAATTTATACCAACTTGTCTTGCCTGCCTGGTGTAGTATACTAAAACCTTCTTTCCGAAGAGATGCCGATGATTGATGATTCTTGATGATGATGAGGTGATAAACTCTGAAGTAAACTAATGTCTATACCACCGCAAGGTTTACCCCATTGTCAGAGGTAGCTACGGGTCAGAGTGTACTTTGAACTCGACTGCCTCTGTGGCGCAGTGGTAGCGTATGCAACTGCTGTGCATACGGTCGGGTCGGACCAAATGTTTGTATGATCTGCAAATATTTGTTTCGGAGTTTGGATGTTTTCTATGTATAATGTATGTATGTATTTACAAAAAAAGTATATATGTATTTATATCAGTTGTCAAGGACCCATAACATAAGCTCTGCTTAGTTTAGGACTAGATGGCGTTGTGTGTAAGATGTCCGAAATATGTATTTATTTATTTAACTGATTGTTACTGATAATAAACATAATTATACTAAAAACATACATAAATACGTGTTATAGATGTATATCTACATACTACATTTGTATAAATGTACGTGCACATCATAATATTATTTTTGTCCTGGGTGTCAACTCTGGCTTAGCAGTCGAGTTCTCCAACCACTAGACCTACAGGATCAAAAGGAGTCTGTTAATAATTGTTTGTTAGTTTTACTGGGCTATTTCCGCACTTAGCCTCTTGATAAGGCCGTTGTACGTGGGTTTGTCATCTTACTCCAATCATCCCAGATCATCCCAGAAGCTCAGCAGCCTTTCCAGGTCACTACATGTTTTCGCGAGTGACGTGGATTGGAGGATGTCCGCCCGTTGATCTGCCACACTTCTACATTATGTGAGAACGTGCTGCGGCGTCGCACAGAGGGCTATCTGGTGCGCCTATAGTGAATAGGTGCTTGTTTAGGGGTCAACGCCTGTCAGGATACCTGTGACCTTCCTGAGTTCGTCGGTTAATAATAAGGGCATAAGAATTTAAACTTACCGGTTTAAGGACGACTAAATAATACGTCTTCTTGTGCTCAAATAGATTGGTCGCGTACGTGAAGGTCGCCAATTTGAAGAGCCCCTTTAGTAGACCATTTGCTTCAGCCAAATCAAACTGGGTGAAAGTACCTAACTTACATTTCTTTCTAAAATCAAATAAAGTCAGTATTTATTTATACCAAATTGGACAGTGCATATTTGAGTAGAAATCTGCCGTGCTTTGCCTGCTTTACAGAACTTAAAATATTGAAGTGAGAACTTCTTTAGCCGCGTTGAGGACTTTTTGGTAGGGAAAAATCTTATGAGTACGCGTCACCGACATGCTGACGTCGCAAAACTTATTTGACCCCGTTGAGATTTTTTTGGTAGGGGAAAATGTTATGAGTTCGCGTCACCGCGTCTCCGAAATGATGATTTCATTTAAAGATTATAAAATTTATAATTTCACACATTAATTTCACAAATAAAATTGTAAGTTATAAGTTTTCACTTCTATCGGCATTCCTTAAGGCGTGTCTCCTGCTCCCAAAAATAACAAAACAATCTAAAGAAATGTTTTTGCAAACCATGTTAGCAGACCATTGCCGTCTCCTGCGACTTTAAACAAACGTCACACACGAACATCAAACATAGGGATACGGTGTCGATTAGAAAGTATCGATACTGTTCTCATGAGTAGCATCGAATAAAAAGTATCGAAACGGAAGTATCGATACTTCAAAGTAATGAGTACTTTTCTTACTGAAGCAAATGGCGACCTTTTTAGAGTTCCGTAGCCAAATGGCAAAAAACGGAACCCTTATGGATTCGTCATGTCTGTCTGTCTGTCCGTATGGCACAGCCACATTTTTTCGAAACTATACGAACTATAATCTTGAAACTTGGTAAGTAAATGTATTCTGTGAACCGCATTAAAATTTTCACACCTATATAGAAAAAAAACAATACATTTTTGGGGGTTCCCCATACTTAGAACTGAAACTCAAAATTTTTTTTTTCATCAAACACATGCGTGTCTATGGATAGGTCTTCAAAAATGATATTGAGGTTTCTAATACCATTTTTTTCTAAACTGAATAGTTTGCGCGAGACACACTTCCAAAGTGGTAAAATGAATCCCCTGTAACTTCTAAAATAAGATAATGATAAAACTAAAAAAAAAACATGATGTAAATTGCCATGAAAACTTCCACCGAAAATTGGTTTGAACGAGATCTAGTCCCCCCTCCTTGCAGGCGAACACGGGGATGTTTTCCGCCCGCTTTGGATAGCGCGTTTGCTTGTTAAAAATAACAAAACAGTTAGGCCACGCCCATATTTTGATAAATATGTGATGTTTGGTGTTTAAAAACATAAAACAGTGTCCCAGGAGACCCGGCTTTATGGCTGCCAATATTTTTTTAACGAGCTTTTGCTTACGGCTTCGTCTGGGTGTATGTCGCTATTGCGGCAGAAGTTGACTGTGTCTATCCGCAAGATATTTTTTATTTATGAAATAGGCGTGGCAAATGAGCAGACGTATCGCCTGATGGTAAGCGATTATCGCTGCCCATGGACACCCCCAACACCAGAGACGTCACAAGTGCGTTGCCGGTCTTTGAGGGATGGGGGAGGGGGGAGATAGGGGGAGGGGTTGTGGTATGGGCCTCCGTTATCCTCACTCACTCGGTGAAACACAGCGCAAGCTCTATTTCACACTGGTTTGCTGTGAAGCTGTGGTATCACTGCGGTCGGGCCGGCCCATTCATGCCGAAGCATGGCTCTCGCACGGCAGTAGGCGAGATTGAAATTGTCTGAATACTAAATTTCATTAATCTCTGTCCAGCGGTTTAGTCATGAAAGCATAGTAGACAGACACAGTGACTTTTGAAAAATTACGCATCTATTTTTAATGGACGCAAAATACGAAATAAATGTTTTCTATTCAGCACTATTCTAAACACAATCTTCAGGCAAGTTCTCACTCTCAAGACTCTCTGATTAGAACAGTGATTAACTGTACTCTGTTTGTTTTGATCAATTAAAACAATAAACACGCTAACATATTACCCCGTGGCCTTTTTGATCTTATTACATAGTAAATAGGGCATTCATTGGACAATTAATGTCATCATTACAATATAACGATACTAGTGTACATAATTTAACAAATGAAAATAATGTGGGCAAACAAGCAGACGTATCACTTTGGCAGGCTCATAGAAAAAAGGGGGTTTTTATTCACCGTATATATTCGAGCATAACCCTCACTTGACAGTTAGGGTTCACCAGCAAAGTCTTCTCCGCTGATGGATCCAGGTCCGAAGAGGAGCGTCGCAAGTAATGCGATAATTCCGGAGCATCTTTGTACATTACAAATATAAACATTTTGACAGTGACAGCTTGTAGTTATTTTTATTGACGGTGTTGCTATTATGCAAGGCGGCTATGTAGGTTGTTTTAAAACAGTTTTCTCTAATTTAAAAAATAATAATTTGTGATTTAAGGATCGTTCAAACCTAAGCGACCAAAGCGACTGCGACGCGGGAGCGTCCGCCGCGCGGCGGACGCTGCCCATGCTTTCTTATGGCGCCGTGCACACCTACGCGACCACAAAGCGGGATTGCAGCGTCCGCAAAGCGGGACGCAGTCGGACGCACGCGTCTAGTGGTCAGACGTGTATACGTGCAGCCTGCAGGAAAGTTACCTTCCATATTACGAGTATTATTTCGTTTTCGTTCCACGATGACTACAACAGATGATAATATTATAGACATGTTCATTGAAAAAGTGAGAGGATATCCCATCATATATAATTTGAAGAATAAAGATTAAATTATAAGAATTTACGCAAAAAAGACAAAATATGGGATTCGATCGGTCCAGAATTTTCCGGTCCGGAGTTATTTAAATGACTGTTGCATAATGAGAGGCAATTAAAACATGAGTGTGTATATACACGATACATATACCAAGACTAGCTGAGTTCCGCAGTGTTACCCGCTGTTATTGTCGTACCGCGGGTGATGCCGCAGGGCGAAGCTAAAAAAGTGCCCAAGTTACTCCTTACATCATAAGCTACTTATCAGTGAAAGTCCCGTCAAAATCGGTCTAGCCGTTCCAGAGTTTAGTCGGAACAAACAGACAGTAAAAAAATAGGTATATGTACCGTGTATACATATGCATTTAGTAAAAAGCGGTTATTTTTATATTACAAACAGACACTCCAATTTCATTTATTGGTATGGTTATGTACCGTGTATACATACATATGCATTTATTTGTATGGATAATATTTTTACAATTTTAGTCTGTCTATCCGTTTGTTCCGGCTGGACCAATTTTAACGGGACTTTCACTGATAGGTAGCTGATGATATAAGAAGTAACTTAGGCTACTTTTTAAAAACTAGCTTTGCCCCGCGGCGTTACCCGCGGTACGACAACAACCGCGGGACCCAGCTAGTACCAGATAAAGACGCGCAGCTTTAGTGACTGTTCACTAGCAAATGAAGTTACTAACTTCGACGCGACGACGACGCGACGCGACGCGAACCGCTAACTTCAAGTTAGCGGTTCGCGTCGCAGTCGCGCAGGTGTGCACGATAAGTTTCGCGTCTTGGACGCTCCCGCTTCGCGTCCCGCGTCCCGCGTCACTGACGCTTAGGTTTGAACGGGCCGTTACTCAAAAACAATCAAAAATTGAGTCTACTACGATACTTACTTAAATATGGACCTCCACGACACAAGTAGGTACTAGGCGATACTGAAGTTCTGTAGAAATACTTTTGTCGGACCTTTCAGAGAGTGGGACCCATTCTCTGAAAGACTCTAGTGGCAAATTGATTGTTGCGGTAGGGATTTCATAGCGGCCGGCTGCCACTATATCAAATTCAAATTCATTTATTCAATTAAGACACTAAGTGGCATTTATGAGCGTTGAATTGAAGCTACAGTTTAAAATCATAGATCGACACAAACAGACGCCATAGCATGTGCTGTATTTTTTTTTCTTTTAAAAAGACAACTCACGCATTGGGAATAAACATCCTGTGTCGCGGGGGACTTTACAGACATACATGAAACGGACACAATTAACAGCCAAACTCAGAACAACCATTTGTGGATCACACAAAGTGTTGTCCCGTGTAGGATTTGAACCCACAACACTTGGCGAATTGGCAAGCGGCGTGGCGACCGACTAAACCACTAGGCCAACCGTGCAGTGTATTATCAAAGTAAATTAGATGAAAACACTAAAATCTACTGCCTGCCTGTGTCGATCCATAACTTCCGGTTTCCAAAATGCGTAGAGCCTTATGAGAAGCATACTGGCAAAGAAACTCATGGCCACTCTTTTTCAAAGTCAGATATTCAGGTAGTGTTAGTATTACATGAAAGGTAAACTGTATGCAAGCTGTTCCCACTTGTTACCGGTAGCAGGCGGTTGCCACGCCAGGATTGAGTGGGGTAATATTCTCCGGGACAGCGCCTAATTCGACATGGCGTCGATTCGGTGAGGACCTGAAATCACATGGCCCGGGTCTTCCCAGAGCAGGGCGCTAGAGGTATTGAGGTCTTTAGTAGAAACACCACATACACACAACATACATTGACAGGGATTTTCCACCGTCAACAAAAAAAATATAGAAAAGTAAATGGTTAACAACTGCCTGTGACAAAGTCTATTGGTAGGCGTATTATTAGAGTGCAAATCCAGCTATTTTGGAAAAAGGTTTTCTTTAAGTACATGAGAATATTGTTTTGCAAGACAAAAGCAATTTTATTTATACTACACCTGATCGGAACAGTAGTCAATATTCCCTGAAAATGAAAAGAGAACGTTAGTCTTTTCCTTGACCTGAATAAGTGGGAGGAAAAAATTTATGAAAATCCATTTATAACGTGTTTTAGCGGGAGAGAAAGTTGTATGAATTTTCATTTCTTATGTGTTATCTATGGCGCGCGCCTGCCCAAGGAGTTTTCATATAATTTAAATATGGAATCTCCGTGCCACTGACATCCTTTTGTGAAGAATAAATTGAAAACAAAAGAAGCGCGAAATATCGGTCAAATTCTAAGCTAAATTGTGTCTTACATGCTTAGCTTACATGGTGTCTTACGTTTTGATTTTATATTAAAAATAAAGTAAAATGTCGACTTCTATCAGTGAAAACATAACTTTTAATTAGGTTAGTCATGTTCTTTGTAATAAATTTTTATTTCATATTTGTTCAATCCTCTCGCCAATGCAGCGTTCACCGTGTGAAACTTGCAATGTCTTAGGGCCCATGAAATAAGGCATTAAATCGCTAACTATGTCACTGGCAAGAGAATTCAACCTTCACGGCGTTTCACCGTGTTCTTATTCTAAGCTAATGTAATCTCAAGCACTTACTGGAGATGTGTAGATTCCTTGATAGCGGCGTCCAAGAGGCCTCTTGGTAGTTTCCTCTCTGCGTCGTTACACATACATACTCCTAAATGGCTTACGGGCTCCCGAAGTCTCGTAATTACAAGACACCCGATTTAACTATCGCGGATCGCGCCTAATTGACGTGACTACTAAAACTCGTGAGTCCAAACCAGACCAATCATACCGGTAACCAACGAAACACCGAAATTGGATGAACAATTAGCTAAATTTCAATTAACACCCGGCACTCCTTTACGAAACCTTGCTCGACCGGTCAAAGCGTCCATTAGTACTACTTGTCACTTCAAAACGTCAAACAAGAAAAATGACAATCAAAAATGTTGCCATTATAATAACGTTCGAAATCTAACAATATTATTAAATACTTTCTACAATACAAGTCTTTAAATGTTCCTCACAGGTGTAGTATAAAGCACTGTGTAGCACTCGGGTGAAAGTCCCATTCCTACCTCGCGAGTATTGTGGCCCAGGCTGCGCCTTCGGGCCACAAACTGCTCCCTCGCTAGTAATCGGTCCCTTTCCTCCCTCGGTGAACAATGTACTATTCTTTTAAAATGAAATGTTTACGAGAGAAATTTGTTGTTCAGATATCAATTTCAATCTTAACGCACTTCAAATTTTTATACTTTATACCTCAGATTACTAAAGAAATCCAGATGGAACATTCTTGTCAAATAACATGACGCCGATTGATTATTTTAGTGTGCGTGCAGCCGGCGTCGACACTGTAGGAACACGTACATCTGTGTGCGTATAATGATACCATAAACAGTAAAAAAGTCCCTATTTTTTTAAAAATATGAAGATTGAAAAAAGGGTATTTTAATATTAAAAAACTTTAAATGTTATGGTTTTTAATTCAGTTATTTGTACATACTATGTAAACTCTCAGCAACCTTTACTTTGCACTAACTTTTTGTATATATATATGTATATTGTCGTTTTGCGTTTAAATTTCGAGAATTCGTTTCCAATTTCGCTATGTAGTGTAATCGTAGTGTAATCACCAAAGAATACTTTCAGATGAGGTTTGGAACCAAGTCCCTAAATATAGAAATGAGGTTCACTTATGTCTGGACTAATAAGTAATTTTCCTAATTGAAGGGAAAAAAATAGACAAAAACTGGTATCACAGTCGAACTACGGGTGAGGTTTTGTGTTCCGACGCAACAATATAATTATCGGGTAAATAAATAATTATAGCAACTAAATAATCTGTATTTACATGTGAAAAGATATTCCATCTTCTTTTTTTTTGTTTTTGGGAATTACTCTTACAGTGTTTAATGACGCAAGACGGCATTTTGAAAATAAAAAAAAAAATCACTCGTGACGTGTACACAATATGGCGGTTTGTCAAACACTGCCGCGAGAATGTATTCGCTTTCTAATTTATATTTACTTTGTAGATTCATTGTCATGTTCTTTACGGTCTATCTGGCTTTCTTTAGTAATCTGAGCTTTATACTAAGTCACAATCACAAACTAGGTGTAAAGAAAATTATGGACCCTGTCTACCGCACTAAATCCAAAAAATCAAAAAAAGTAAACGTATTTACTTATTTACTTTATAAACAGTTATTTCCTAGTAGTTTATTATTTAGATTTTATCAATTAAATAGTCAATTATATGTAGCAACATATTTTGTAATTTAATTTTGTTTTATTTAATTTACAATTATATACTTTTCCTTAACTTTTATGTCCGCAATTCATTGTAGAATGTAATAAACATAACTTACAAACATCCTGAATACATTTTTATAATAAGCATTTAATACATTTTTATATTTTAATGTTAAATGCAGGTATTTTTCAAATTAAAAAAGCTTGTATTTCAAGGAGGCCTTTTGAGGCACTTTGGAAACATTATTACATTATAACTCTAGTTGTTCGGTTCCAAAATGTCATTCTTATTGAGAAGAATATACGTTCAGGTAGTAGAGCCACGCTGATTTCAGCACGGTTGGGCTGTCTCGACCGGGGCGGTACTGCCCTCGCACAGAAGATGAACCTAAAAAGACAATAGCAGTGCTGGCGTGTTTTGTTGGTGAGTGCGAGACGAGAGGCCCAATGGTGCAGAAACATCACTAGGCCGCCATTACTCTGCTGAACATAAGTCTCATCTTAACATTAAAAAGCTTTTGGTGATTTTAAACCTGCAAGATAGTTGAGTACCTGTGGTAATAGTTCATTATGGTAGAAGTGTGTAACGTTGGTGATTACAGCTGAGGCGCCATTTAGACCCGAGCCATTAGGTGAGGGTCTTATGATAGCCGAGGACGGTAATCATCAATACACGTGTATCATACGACGTTTTTCAACACACTTGTTAAGAATATAATACTAAAAAATAATTTTCCTATTTTTGTGTTACCTATGTAATTTATCTGGTGTACAATAAAGTGATTTATTATTATTATTTCCTTGGAGTTTTCAGGTAGTAAACTTTCCATAACATTAAGGGCTTCACATCTTATATCGGGCGATATACAACACAAAAATCATTTTCTTCATAATTAATACTTGTAGATATTTTAATTAATAATAAGTAATTCCAACGAAACGAGTTGTGAATTTTTTTTCGCAATGGCGGGAAGAATGAATTAGTTTTCCTATGCACGCGCATCTTACAATGGCGATCGGCCATAGATTAAAAGAATGAGGTTTCTTTTTTGGCTTTTCGCAGATAGCGTTTTAGCCACGTTTAAATTGGGGAATTTCAAGTTTTCTTTATTACAGAAAAAAATAAAGTTATATTTGAGTAATTTTTTTATTTATTAAGCACGTACAAGTTGAAATTATCTATTTAAATACGAATTTGCATTAAATGAGCAGATTAATTTATTTGTACTATTGAACACGATCTTTTTGTATCGAAACTTTTTTAAGAACAAAGCAACTCAACCAATAAAATAAAAAATCTCTTTAACTCACTTGTGAATAATAGCAATGAAAAAGTCACAGTTTGATTATAGGTGTCATTATGTACCTAATTGCGGTGAAATTAGAGCCACTTTATGAGCAAGTGTGTTGAATAAATAGTTTTCATCCCACCAGCTCGTAAAAAAAAAAGAGTATTTTTGTCCTTCGATATCTGAGTGCAAAAGCCGTTTTTATCCGCTAGAGGATAAAGTAAAATTGAATTTAGAACATCGTGTGCACTAAGCTTGTGAAGTCAAAACATCAATAAACCTATTTACTCCACCTACATGGTGACGAATTTATCATACAATTTTTTTTAATTTGTTAAAAACTCAGACTCTGAACCTTCTTGGTGTACTTATTTTTCGATTTACTTTTCCAGCGCCATTTTCTTTTCACGTCATTTAGTCATTTCTTCACTGAGGTGGGATAAAAAGTTACGTGTTACACTCGAGTGCAATTTTTTTTACATCGTGCTCTTTTGATTCCCTCGCTAACGCTCAGGATTCTAATTTTTTTATAATTTTAGAATACTTCGCTTGCCCGTTTATCAAAATTGTGCATGCGGTTAAAAAACAACTTTGCACTCTTGTATAACAAATAACTATTGTTTTTATCTCTCTAACCCAATGATATTGTAGGTAGTAGAGCCACGCTGATTTCAGCACGTATGGGCCGGCTCGACCGGGGCGGTACTACCCTCGCACAGAAGATCAACGTAAAATGACAGCGATCGTGCTGTCGTGTTTCGTTGGTGAGTGCGAGACCGGAGGCCCAAATAGTCTAGTCAACAAGTTCCATACTTGTTGACTAGACTAAAAGATGCAGAAGCATCGCCATGGTGTGGGTCGCCATGCTGCATTGTCTGCATTCGCAGTGAGTATGGTGACCACCACTCTTGGATTCTGCTTATGCTTTCCATCAGGCAGAGTAGAGTCATTATGGCGGGCCATACATAAAAAAAAAAATATATATATAGAAAAAAGGAACCTAATAACCTAATAAGGAATTTAATACAGTACTTGTAGATAAGTCTTGACATGTCATATCGCCAGACTTCAAAATATTGGCAGCTCTCGACCTAAATAGATAGCCCCTATTTACATAATGATAAGGTACAGGTTCAGACATTTCTTTTCACTTCCTGATGACACTAAATTAAGTAACCAATGACAAATTATAAGTCGCTAAGCGTGCTAAATCGCTAAGTCGCTGAGCGTGTGACGCTAGGTTATTCTCTAGTCGATAAAATTCGTAACAAGAAGATTCGACAGAGAACTGGAGTAACCGATATCGCACGGAGAACCAGCACGCAGAAGTGGAAGTGGGCCGGTCATGTCTCCGGGTGGACTGATGGGATCCCTGCTTTATATGCCTCTTGTGATACCCATGAGATGAATATGAGTGATTCCAGGGATTTCCTTTCGAGGGTGCACCTGGTTCCCCGGCTGATACCCGAGACAACAACCAGCCGGTGCTATCTGAGAAAAAAATGGGTGGTGACACTCTACAATCCATCAAAGAAAGAAAAATATTTATTCTGACATACACAGGACAGTACATGGTTTTATACAAGCGTAAGATAAGAGAACACAAGCAATTGCTCTGTGCAATGCCAGAAAAGGCGCCTATCTCAGCATACTGCTGAAGCCAGAGTGAGTGACTACAGTGCTGGTATTACGATAGGGCCCGCGCCCGGTGTCGTGTAAGTCGCTATCCTTTACTCTGTGTGACATTCTGTAATCGGAACGGAATGGACGGATTACAGAATGTCACACTTTAATCATCTTCTTACGCTTTTCTCCAATTTTTTGGAGTAAAAACTTCTTTAGCCGCGTCGTTGGTTGGTTGGTCGTTTTTGGTAGGAGAAAATCTTAAGAGTTCGCGTCACCGACATGCTGACGTCACAAAACTTCTTAGGCCGCGTTTAGCACTTTTTGTTTGGGGAAAAATCTTATGGGTTCGCGTCACCGACATGCTAATGTTTGATTTTTATAATTTTAATTAAAACATTATGAAATTACCTATTTTACACATTAATTTTACAAATAACATTTTTCACTTTTTTTTTATTGCTTCTTCTTTCATTCTCTTCTTTTACTCGTCACCTCTCTCCTTCTCCTCCATCTTCTTTTTAACCGACTTCCAACTTTTTTTGTTTGTGCTAAGCCAAAAAGAATACAAACGAACAATTACAAAAGTCTAAGCGATAGCCACTTGGCACCGACTTCAAACAGATTCTAGGTACCTAGCACACATTATAATACTACTATTTAAATGAATAAAGAATTAGGTATAGGCAATTTATGAAGAACCAGTTTATTTTACGCTTTTAAGTGTTTTTTTGGCAGAGAGTTTTCGTTGGATGTTTTTTGGAAGTCGGTTTTTTAGACAGTCTATTCTTCGTTTTTTATCGTCCTCTACGCTTATATCCGTCTACTTCCATACTTAAAATTTTGGTTATGCATTTGATTATCTCTACGCATTACATGTCCATACCAGGATAACCTCTTGCTCCTCAATCATTCATCTACTGGTGCTACTTTCAGGCTTCCTGTAATGTAGGTGGTCATTCCTCATTCTAGTCACATCACAAATCCATCTTAACATTCGCGTTTCAGCTACATGCAAGTGTCTCTTACCTGTTTTCTTTATTGGCTAATACTCCGATCCATGCAGGACGGCAGGACTGATCATCATTTTGTATAATATTTGTCCCTTTAACGTAATAGATAACTAGGGATCGCAAATAGTTCATGTTACCTGTTGGATTTCGAACGTCATTGTACTGGCAACATTTTGATTGTCGCTGGTTCGTGTTGACGTTTTGACGTTTGAGGTTAATGTTTGAAGGAATCGGAATGAAGTCGTGTTAAAAATGGCCGGGGCCGTAATGGAATTTGATTGTTAATGTTGTGTATTTAGCCTCCGCGTGATAGTGATGACACTTTGGGTTTGTTAGGCTAAGATACTTATAATAGTTGAGAACGGTTTGATCGGCCAGGTTTGTGAGAATTATAAGTTTGTGATAAAACGGAGCGTGTGTTGAAACGGGCCGACGTTTTATGTGTTATTGTGAAAATCAATTGATAGTAAGCTAATTGTATTGTCCATCGACCCGCGGTCTCTTCAGAGATAAACCGTGTTGTGTTGGGTCGTGGATTCGCGAGTTTTTGTGGGCTGTTCCGCGTAAGCCGAAACGAGAGTATTGTAGCTCGAATACCATAGGAAGTTGTACAGCATTTTAGGAGCTGTATGTGTAAACGTACCAGGACAGACCAGGCGGTGGGGTACCCCATCAACGGCGCCGAAAACAGGACGACACACAACTCCTGTAAGTACTTAATTATTTTAGATTGTGATAGAACACGGTGACACTGCCGTGGTTCATTGCTCCTTCCAGGGGACATTGTTATAGCGATTGAATACCTTATTCTATGGGCCGTAAGATATCTCAAGTATCACAAAGTGATCGCTGCCCCTTAAGGGAGAAATTAACATTACCTATCGCCACTTAACCCATCCTATATTGACTCGATGGCCATCAAACTGTAATGATCTACATAAAGCTATAAATTTCTTACTCGGTAGCCCCTGATCTGTAGTGTGTGTGGTTTTCCCAATATGGCTGATATGTGTCACCGTTTTGCAAGTACTCCAGTCCAAATTTCCGACTCTCATTGAAATGACGGTTTCCTAAAAAAAATGTATTGGGGTTATATATGATTTATGTACGATTAGAATGTCCATTAAATAAGCTATCCGATGATGTATTATTGATTATTATTCAAAATAGATTTACATTAGTAAATCGAAGGGGAATTACAGGACGGATACGGGTTCCACACAGACGAGAGGCAGTGTGCAGTGTTTCTGACACTAGATAGGCTAGCTAGGCGTCTACTCGGCCGTGTCTCAATAGCCCACTTATGGAAATAGAACCCTATTCCGTTACCATTAAAACGACAAAGCAACAAAACTAGACTTATCAAGTTACTTTGTAAATCTGGTTTATGACCAAACCAATTCTTACCTACACAGTCGACAAACTTATTGAATATTTTTAAAAACGTGACCTGCCATTAATTATATAAATAACATTGACATATTTACACATATTAAGATCTAAGATCAGAATCAATGACACCTCAGATTATTCCATTAAATTAAAGGAACCCGCCATTTCTTAATGTTCGACCCGCGTTTTACGCACGCTGCCGAATGAAACATTACAATATGTACGTCACGTTGGTAAAGGTCATCGTACACAGAGTCAGCCTTGACCGCAAAAGCGTTGCGCTCACTCGCATTCGTTTCTCAACTCAAAGAATCTAACTAAAACGATTCATATTTCTTAAGACAGTTGCAACAGCGGTCGAGCCGCGCCGATGCATTCGCAGAGCCGCGCTCGCGTAAACCGACGCCCGCGTCCGATAACGTGCCCCACACTCATTCCGGCACGCTCGACATTTGCACGCATTGTAAACAAACAACGTAATCGGTTCGCGAATCGAAAACAAAATTCGAATCGAATGAACCGTAACATTTGAATGGAATTCCAAAAAATGCGGAAATGAACTGTCAAAATTTTAAAAATAAAAATGGCAATAAACAAAAACTAACTTTTTAAATAGTGATGTGAAAATATAAGTATGAGTACATCTAGTGTTTCGAATTTGGTGACTTTTGGAGTAGCTGCCTTTCCTCCTCCTGGACCTCTCCCCGTCCCCTTTCAGTTTCATCATCAAGGATCAAATTTTGCAGTGTTTTTGATTTTATTCGCATTATGTATGATGGAGGTGGTGGTCTTGAGGATTATCACTGAGGAACAGGCAAGGGAACAAGGTTCAAGAAGTGTAACATCGATGTGGTTCGAATTAGACGATGAGTGACTTAAGTGAAGTGTTTAGGAATAAGTTTTAGAATCCTTAGACCGACTGATTTCAATTTTAAAGATTGATGATTTAAATATTTAAATTGATAAGAAATGTTTGTCTATGAAATAATTCGAAATAAGAGATTCTAAATTTGTTTTACTACGGGTTATTGTTAATTTTAATAGAATGATATAGTTAGTTATTTGTTTATAGACTGAATACCTTTTTTTTATCATTTTTTGGAAATCCATATAACATTTTTTGTACATTTACTTGCCTTTATTTTTAAATAGAAGCTTTTAAACCAGTAAAATATATTTGAATGCCATCAGAATTGTTTTGTAATGCATAAATAAATGTTAAAATAAAATATTATTGTGTTTATGTTATTTTACAAATAGGTAAAATGAAGTTACATTAGTTTGAAGGTTATTGGCTGTTTCATCAAACCTTTTCTTCCTGTTCATTGTTAACACACAACAATAAATAATAAATATATTCGGACATCTAACACACAACGCCATCTAGTCCCAAACTAAGCAGTGCTTGTATTATGGGTAGATACTAGACAACTGATATAAATACTTGTACTGTGATATAATACTTTATTTGTAGATACATACATATTATACATAGAAAACACCCAAACCCTGAAACAAATATTTGGAGATTATACAAACATTTGGTCCAACCCGGGAAACGAACCCGAGACCTCAGGCACAGCAGTCGCAGACGCCTCCACTACGCCATAGAATCTACAGACTCTACAACAATGGACCCAATCTTTTAATTTAAACTGGAAATATTAAAATCCTTGTCATCATATTAAGTGCTTGATTTAAATGTTATAGTATTTTAGGAAAATTACCATGAATGAGTTACATTAATTAAAATAAAAACTGTGCCAGCTTCGGTGGCGCAATTGTAGCGTATGCGACTGCTGAACTTAAGGTTCCGGGTTAGATTTCTGGGTCGGACCAAATGTTTTTATGATCTGCAAACATTTGTTTCGGAGTTTGGGTGTTTTCTATGAATAAATATGTATCTATTTAAAAATAACCCTCCTTTGGCTTTGCCGTAGTCGGGTAGAAAACTATAATGTATTTATCAGTTGTCTAGTAGCCATAACAAAAGCTCTGCTTAGTTTGAGACTAGATGACGTTGTGTGTTGAATGTTCGGAAATATTTAAATTTACAGGTAATTTGAATTAAACAGGTTAACTAATTGCACAAGAATTAAAAGGAATGAATAATGCACCCAGTCATTATACTTTCCAGGTGAAGGTTCAAGCTTTATTCACACATAAATCAGAATTATCACCAATTTAATACTTTTTGTATTACCAAAGAAATATATTTTCCTCGTTTTCGCATTGGACATAGCATGAAGTTAAATAGCGTATATCCTTCCTTGCTAGGATATAAGCCTATCTAACATGAAAAAAAAATTTCAATTCGAACTAGAGCTTCTGTGATAACCCCAAACTCCCAAAACTACTCATTTCTGCACCACCCTAAGGTAGTGGTAGAGAAAAGTCGGCCGTTGGTGCTAAAATTTTGTTATTGCGTCATTAGATTAAAATTTCTCTTCAAATGATCTTCTATTTTCTTGTTTTTTAACCGACTTCAAAAAAGGAGGAGGTTCTCAATTCGACCGTATATTTTTTTATTTATGTTCGCGGATAACTTCGTCGTTTATGAACCGATTTTGATGATTCTATTTTTAATGGAATAGAAAAATCCCAACGGTGGTACCATGATAAGGACACTAAGATCTGATGATGGCATCCAAGAGAAATCGAGTCGAACCTTGAAGTCGGTTGTTTTTTTTTGTTAAAATTTTACTTATACGTGTATGTATTAGGATAGGGTCAGTTTTTAATGTGAAATTTCTAATTTGACTCAGTAATGTCAGTAAGCGATTTCAATTTAGTTTTTTTTTGTATGAAAGGTGAGTTGTTCGTGCGAGTGTTTCATGAAACATGTTTCATGAAAATCGGTTGAGTCGTTTAATTAAAAATTATTTACTTTTTAAAGGGAACTCAGGTAATTATGTAGGGGGTTTTTTATCCTTAGATTATTGTGCATAAAGTTTAAATAAATAATCTAGCTATATGTTATTACTCAATAGCTAAGTCAGTTGGCATTTCTGTCGTATATTGGTAAATATTATGTATTGACGTAAATACTACGCAAATTCTTAGCATAAATGTGTCATTGCTTAGTAGCAATTAAAATATTGCACCGAGACATGCGCCAACTATAAATTTTTTACTTTCACATATAAAAAGAGTTATTACACTTGGTTTTACACTACACATATTTATAAAATACTTTCCCGTTACAAATATTTTTCGTAATACTTGTCGCAGTTACTTTAAGATAAGATTTCTAACAGATAATAAGATCTTAAAGTTCTTATTGATTACGATATATCCTACAGCGACTAACTGAAATGATAAACAGTCAAGAACAGAGAAAAATTAACTTTATTGCACCCATAAACATCTAGAATTGATTATATATACCTGTTGGACTAGTAGTAGAGTTTGGCAAGTCATGACAATGTCAAAGTCCCGAGACACGAGACAGCCTACGATTGAAGTCCCGGGACATTAACTTCGTTTATGACTTCGTAGAACTGAGTTGATTTATACACAGCAATTTTCAGTGAAAATCAACTTTTTTGGGTGGAATGAGCATGGGGTCTTCTCTAGTTGGTTTACAAACTATTTATCAGGCTCGTAATGTACTGTTAACAAGTACTAGCAGCACCAAATAGGTCACCACACTCACCACATATATGACCTATGAGCAAGTGTCAAACGCCATTTATGCTGAAGGAATAAGAAGATGATATTATATCGCACATTGACGATCTACATATAAGGCCATGTTCAGGTGATGAGCGCTCAACGCGCGTTTTGCTAACTGCGTTTACAACTACATGTAATTTCATTCTAGAAGTACACATGCTAACGCGCGTTTCTGGAATGAAATTACATGTAGTTGTAAACGCGCGTTAGCAAACGCGCGTTGAGCGCTCATCATCTGAACATGGCCTTATTCTTGTGGGATAGGTACTGAGCTTCGGACGTTGCTCTGCCCAAATATAGACTCAGTAAAACTAATTGTTTCGTTGTTGAAACCCATCTCGAGCTTCACAGTACTGAAAAGTACTAGGTCGTCCATTATATCCATATCTGAATGGTAATTCAGATAAAACGGATATTTACAAAAAGCTTGCAGTACAGTCCTTTGTCATTCACGTTTTACGAAATATTTGTTGAAAATTATTACAAAAATATTCTCGTCTCGAGTCTCGACACGAAAGTCTCAGGAGGCGAGACAGCGAGATCTACAAAACGTCCTGGGACTTTGAGATACTCAAAGGGGGGACTCAAACCTAGTAGTGACTATGACTACTAAACCAGAGTTCGATTCCGATTAGACAAATAATTCTGTAATAAACATTAGGTATTATTTGTTCGCCACTATCATTTATCTATGATAATATGTACTGTTACCATTGGTGTCGTTACCTAGTAAAAATAATATTAATACATTATTATTTGTTACATTTATCACAACACCAACTAGCTTCAAACTAAGCAGAGCTTATACTAGGAATTGAATTCATTTTTTTTTTCTAATTATGTACATATTATACATAGAAAACGCCCAAAACTCCGAAACAAATATTTGTGTACAACCATTTGGTGCGACCCAGGATTTGAACCCGATACCTCAAAGCACAGCATTCGCATACACTACCACTGCGCCACCGAGGCTGTCCTAACTACAGACTCTGCCTGCTTAGTTTGGGATGTTGTGCATGGAGACATCTTAAGTTAATATAAACTACTAGCTGTGCCCGCTACTTCGTACACGTGACATTTGGATTTTCAAGTTATTTTTAATTTTTCACCGTTTAAACCTTCCCTGGACTACGACAAACATTTCAGAACCAAAATCAGCTAAATCGGAACAGCCTTTCTCGAGTTTTAGCGAGACAAACGAACAGCAATTGATTTTTGTATTTAAGATTTGATACTGGTTATCACTTTTTTACAGGAATACGTTAAATGTTAAAATTCGCTAAAAAGCTATTTCTCACAATAAACTTTTGAATGGATAAATCTTCACTTAATAAAGGAATTAATGTGCAGTTTTAATCTGAAAAGGTGTTAAAGAATCATAACTTTTGTATACTGCATTACAGTACATATTTTGTTATCTTTGTAAAGTAAATAAAAGTACCTTAAAGTATAGGTATAACTTTTATGTAGGTACTTTTTTATTACAGTCAACACAATATGTCACGCTAACATAAAAGTATATATGTATATATTTTTATAGTCTGTGTAAAAAAGCATATATTTACACATTGATTAGGTATATTAATAAAAAAATATATAAAATACTAGTTGTTGCCCGCGGCTCCGCCCGCGTATATGTCGGTTATCGCGGCAAATAGTAGCCTATGTGTTATTAAATAATAATAAATAATAATAAATATTTTGGACATCTAACACACAAGCCATCTAGTCCCAAGCTAAGCAGAGCTTGTGTTATGGGCACTAGACAACTGATACGAATACATATATACTTTTTTTTGGTAAATACATACGTATTATATATAGAAAACACCCATTTATTGATGTATAAGCTATATTACTGTAAAGTTTCATCCAAATCCGTTCCGTAGTTATTGCGTGAAAGAGTAACAAACGAACATCCATCCATCCATCCATACTTTCGCGTTTATTCTATTAGTAGGATAATACATATCAGTACACATTATACAGTAGGTACACTAAAAATCGCAATCGCAACACATCGAAAATATTCATGAAACGGACACAAAGAACACCCAGACTCAGAACAACAATTTGTGGATCACACAAATTGTTGTCCCATGTGGGGATTGAACCCATAAGAAAGGCCACCGAAACTCATGAAATTTAGTATGCATAGTTTAGTAGGCATAGTTAGTTTAGTAGGCATACTAAATTTCATGAAAATCGTTGAAGCCGTTTCCGAGATTCTGATTAGGTATATATATACAAGACAAGAATTACTCGTCTAAAGGCATTCGACCTAAAATACAATACATATCAATAACAGAGGTGTACAATTTTCTATTATTTTTTCCGTAACAAATAAATTTTAACAAAATAAAGACCGACTTTAAGGTTCGACTTGATTTGTCTTAGATGCCATCATCAGATCTTAGTGTCCTTATCATGGTACCACCGTTGGGTATATCCTTTCCCTTTCCATTAAGGCGTATAGTAGCCTCAATGACCTTGAGCGTCTGGGCGGAGCTAAACGCATAGTATCATATCTGCACCGCACACATTCATATCTCCGTACCTTACGCGTTACTTCAAAACGATGATCAAAGACTAGGGAGCGAGACAGACATGCGCGCTTGTCTGACGTTTTTGCCTTAACTTCAAAACATAATTATAAATGGTTAAAATGTTAACATAAGAAAGGGGTATTTCTAAAAGTTTAGTAAGATTTAAAATTAACACATTTTATCATAGGTAGGTACTAAATACGAAAAAGTATGTTAAATTAGGTAAGAAATCTGATAAAATAAATTAATTCATTTTACCCTTTGTAGAAAAAAGTAAAAATTATCATATTTCTGAAAACTTCTAGCATGTTTAAATAAATTAACAAGTAAAATTTTAACAAAATAAAACCGACGTCAAGGTTCAACTCGATTTATCTTGGATGCCATAATCAGATCTTAGTGTCCTTATCATGGTACCACCGTTGGGATATCTCCTTTCCATTAAAAAAGGAATCATCAAAATCGTAATTATCCCCGAACACACATAAAAAAAAATATATATACGGTCGAATTGAGAAACCTCCTTTTTTTAAGTCGGTTAAAAACAGGTAAATGCGTTACGTGTCAGGTCACCCATAGAATAAGGTTCCGAAGTCACCTGCAATGTCTACAAATTGAAATAAAATCGTGTCGAACAGATAATTATCATGAATTTATTTTTAACTAGCTGAACCCCGCGGTGTTACCCGCGGCTATCGTGTTGCCGCGGGTAACGACCTATCACTGAAAGTCCCGTCAAAATCGGTCCAGCCGTTGCAGAGATTACCCGTAACAAACAGTCAGACAAAAATTGTAAAAAAAAAAATGGTACATGTATCGTGTATACATACATATGCTTTTACTAAAAGCGGTTTTTTAATATTACAAACAGACACTCCATTTTTTTTATTTGTAGAGATTTTACATGTACGTTGGTGCAGTGATAGCTTACGCGACTATTGTCCATGAGGTCTCAGGTTCGTTTGGGTGTTCTCTATGTATGATATATTTGTATTTACAAATAAAAGCATATAATTGTTCTATCAGTCAATCTAGCTTTCATAGTACAAGCTCCACTTAGTTTGAAACTAATAGACGTTGTGTGTCAGATGTCCGAAATATATATTGATTATTATTTTCAAAGCTTTGAATGTGAGTGTGTGTATTTTACAAGTTAGACCTCTATACTCTTGTACCATCTTTAATATTATATCGCGGGTGGGTTGGCTAAAAATCCCTGTCTGAACTATTATAATATGTTTATATATCAAATATTTATATAATTATCATGTTTAAATATTAATATGTATATCCGTGTATGCATTATATATAGCACTAGCGACCCGCCCCGGCTTCGCTCGGGTGGATTTCAGATGCCCCCGCCGACGACACGATTCGTGCATTTTAAATCTGTAATATCTTCGAATATATTCATTTAAATTAGATACTGTAAAGGGCTATTTTGATCTATATTAAATGCACAATGTATTTAATTTACTTAATTGTATAAGGATTCATTCTGTATTGCTTAAAATCGCTTCGTAAATAAGCCATTATTTCTCGTAAAAAGAAAGGAATAAAAAATGGTTGTTGTGGATTATCCCTAAGAGATAGACATATACCGTCGCGGACTTTTTTGTAGATCTTTTTAAGGTGTATAATACTGTAGTACATTATTTTGATCTATCTCGTAGGGTGCAACCAGCGTTTGCAATGTAAGCGCAAAAAAATGTGTTTATTTGCTACATCACATTAGAAACCTCGAAAATTAACAGCGTTTCCACACTATATTATGCATTTATTATACATAAAAACCTTCCTCTTGAATTATTCTATCTATCAAAGAAATCCGCATCAAAATCCGTTGCGTAGTTTTAAAGATTTAAGCAAACAAAGGTATATAGGGACAGAGAAAGCGACTCTGTTTTATACTATGTAGTGATTAATATTATTATTGTTACTTATAAACCGATAAGTCCGCCTTTATAAGACTTATAGACTTTATGCCACATGGTATTATCTCTCAGTCAACCTTGAGTTGGTTCAGTAAGGGACAAGGCAGGTGCCTATCCTATCATACAATTGTAATAAGAAAAAGAGATAAGGGAAGAAAAACTTTAATTTATCGGTTTATAAGTAACAATAATAATATTAATGCTATGTAAAATGCATACACGGATACACGTATTAATATTTAAATATGATAATAAATAAATGATAATTATATAAATATTAGATATATAAACATATTATAATAGTTCAGACAGGGATTTTTAGCCAACCCACCCGCGATATAATATTAAATATGATATATTAAAATACTTTTCATCTAATAAACAGATGGGTGAAGGGCGTTCCTAATCGTATTCTCTACTAATATATTACTTTTTTGTAAATATGTAAGTAGATACATATTATGCATAGAAAACAGTCAAATACCGAAATAAATATTTTCAAATCATACAAATATTTAATCCGACCCGGGAATCGAACCCGAGACCTCAAGCATAGCCTGCAGTCGCATACGCTACCACTGCGCCATCGAGGCAGTCAAAACACCAAAAATCATCCAAGCGCACGATCACTTTGAGTCCTTTGCAGCGAGTTAGTCTCTAATGCACACTAACTCAGAAAGTACCTAAATACTTACACAAACACAAACGTCTAAGCATAGTTAGTCGTAAGCGTGAGCAGAGCAGCGAGCGACACAGCCTTCCCGTCTGAATGCCAACGCACGACTGCCGCCTGCGCCCGCACAGAGACCCGCTGTACTTTTAATTTTGGGAATCGCAATATTGATCATTTTCTTTACAAAATATTGATTGATTTAAATATGAGTATGCCTAGTTTATAGCTAATTCAACCACCAATATTTCTGTGTAAAAATATTTTTTTGCTTCAAAGCCGTTTAAAAGCTTTAGGCAAAAAAGCGAACAAAATAGAGTGTTGTTAAATTTTTTTTTATGGCAATACTATTTATCGTATGTAAAAAATTAAATCTACATATTCTTGCACATGAATCTGCAGTAAACATATATTTTTTTCGAATCTTTTGATGCAGCTGTTAAGGAGGAGTAGTCTTTAGAATGCAACCATTTTTACGCATCTGAAGGGAGGTAGGCCCTTAAAAAAAGAATCATTAAAACCGGGTAATAAACAACTTAGTTATCCGCGAACACACAGTCATTTTTTTTTTAAATACGGTCGTATTGAAAACCTCCTCATTTTTTGAAGTCGGTTAAAAATAAATTTTGCTAGGCTTTTGTTTAGTATTTTTTTTAAATCTATCGTATGTAGATCGATTTTTCACTCCCGAAACTCCCTGCCTATTAAATTTAACGAAAATTGTACATTTTGAAAATTTCTGTTCAACAAGAATTGCTGGTTAAAAGGTACGAGTATTAGATTATACCTACTTATTTTGTCTTAAGTAAATGAATATACACGGAAAGTATTCAGTACAGAGGAAGCAACCTGGGCTATTCATTTTAAATTGTAAATGGTAAAGTCATTGTACATTGTTTTATCCAAATATTAATTAATGGAAATCAAGTGATTTATTTTTAAGGGCATTAACCTAATTCTATTCATACATCATCAAGTTTTTAACAGTCCATTGCTGGATATAGACTTTTTTTATGGAATAGGGTGGCAAACGGAATAGGGTGGCAGGTGTATCGCCTGATGGTAAGCGATTACCGCCGACCATGGACACCCGCTACACCAGAGGCGTCACAAGTGCGTTGCCGGCCTTTGGAGGATGGGGAAGGGGATGTCGGAGGGGTAGGGGTATGGGCCTCCGGTATCCTCACTCACTCGGTGAAACACAGCGCAAGCGCTATTTCACTCCGGTTTTCTGTGAGGCCGTGGTATCACTCCGGTCGAGCTGGCCCATTCATGAGAGACCACTATCATAAACTCAATCAAAAACCCTCCACTGCTGGACGTACATATAAGAGATCATGTTTCGACAGAAAATGGGCCGGCTCTACCGGACTGATACTTTTCTGTTGCGTTCCTTATGATCATGTGGGTAGGACTCAAAGGCTGTAACATAATGGTAACTGTTGAATTACATGTGTCTGTTGCCATCGGTAACCATTTACTGTAGGTGACATGTTAACTAGTTTGCGGGTGGCAAAAATAACTTAAAAATTCTGGAATGACGAAATCATTTCCTAATTTTACGCTAATGGTATTTTTCTTTGAAACCACGACGTCGGAGTTCTGAAGTAATAAATAAAAAAAAACTGAATAGAGACGCCATCCAATTTGAAGAAGTCGGTTACAAACGAGACCAAAACCTTGAAAATAAATTTAAACTATCTGGAAACGGTTGAATGCGGACAGCGCAGGATCTGTTGTTGTAGATAGCCTTGGGGGAAGCTGTGAAGCTATATACAGCTGTGGTCATCTTTCTATGAGTTGAGTTGAGTTGAATTCTTATCTATGAGACTATTCTATTAAAGTGAAATAAGTTGCTTATTTAGATAAGTTAACAATAAGTAACACTCCTGCGGACACTTATAGGTACACGAACTAATTTCGTTACCAGACTCTGGAGAAATAAAAGTCTATGACCTATCCCTATAACTGTATATACACCTGACGTCTAGTTTGTCCCTGATGCCATAAAAATACTAAAAAAAATGAAAATTCATCGTCCTTGAGGTGTTATGTTGGGCTTCAGCTGAAAATCAGCGCTGTTTCACTGTTTTCTTAATGTTTGTTATGTATTATCTTTGTTTGTCGTTTAGTCGTAGTTCAATGTCTTATTTATTACTAGCTTTTACACGCAGCTTCGCTCACGCAAACTTTCATCCCCTGATTTACCCCCTTAGGGGTGGAATTTCGAAAATTCCTTTCTTAGTGCTCACTTACGTTATAAAAAGAACCTACATGCAAAATTTCAGGATTCTAGCTTCAGCGGTTTGGGCTGTGCGTTGATCTCTGGGTATGTCAGTCAGTCAGTCAGTCACCTAACTCTTTTATATATATAGATTTTGTGTAATTGTGACCACTAAATATATTTCTTTCTTACTTTCATCATTTTTTCGATCCAATCCAGTTCGTAAGTTCCCGCTAATACTTTTCCCTTGATCGAATAGAATTCAGTCTGTCAGTGGACTGGTTAGAGGCTCTGTAACATTATTATTAATTTAAATGTAATGTGTTAGTTAATATCATATTAACATATTAAGTTCAATGCTATGTATTTCCATCGAAAAATTGATTATAATATAAGTAATGTGTTTAAAAAGAACCTCTGAGGTTTTATAGCGTGGCCTTCATGACCGACCTGTCTGCCAGTATAGCCAGAGGTTTATAATAATAATATAGTATTATTTGGTCGTGGTTGGGTTTTTTATTTATTTGTAGGTACTTCCTGTATTGCAATTGCACGAGGCGGATTTAATGCTACTTGGCATTATCTACCTGTTACCCTTGAGTTGGTTCAGTAAGGGACAAGGCAGGTTCATATGTGCGATAGGGAAAAAAACTTAAATTTATCGGTTAATAAGTAACAATGATACACAGATTATAATAATGTTTAAATATGATAATAAATAAATAATAATTGACTACCTACCGAGTACCGACTATAATAAGATTAATAAGTGACTATCTCGTTGGTCTAGTGGTTAGCGTAAGCGACTGCAGATCAAGAGGTCTCGGGTTCGATGCCCGGGTCGGACTGCTGTTATATATTAATCCGAAAAATGATATACTCGCGGGCGGAGCCCCGGGTAAATGCTAATAAAGGATATACACAAAAGTATACTATAAGGCAATATTTTAATACACCTCTGACTATCCTATCAAGAACAAAATACTTGTCTACCTATATGTTTTTTGTGTTTTTAAAAACTATTTTAGTAAATAAATTATATTAAAAAGCTTTTTAAAAACAAGCTTTTACTGGAATGCCTCGAGGCGAATCAAAAGAGTCCTAACTCGATGATGTTGCGACTTTTCATTATAGAGTTCCTATGGCCATCTTCCAGCTCCAGCATCAGATCAGCTCCATGACATTATAATATTGTATTGTCACGCTGTATACATATGCTTGCAAAATTACAGCAAAATCGGTTGAATATAACTGCTTCAAAATTGAATTGCAAGATTCCACACAAGCATACATACATACATTGCAAGTTAATAAAAAGCTTGTAAAAAATCCAACTGTTCCCCCTTTCTCACTTCCATTAAAGGTCAACTTGTGCGGTCAAAACCTGGAACTCACATCCAGCACATGTGTTTCCCTCTCACTATAATAAGGGCCCGGGGTACCTTTAAGCGGGGCGTGAAAAAGCACATCACTAGGTCGCCATAGTGCGGGTCACCATACTGCATTGTCCATGTTCGCATTGAGGATTCTGCTCATGCTTTCCATCAGGTAAAGTAGAATCATTTTGGCAGCTAAAACATGACAAACAAAAACTCGTCCTCGCGGTATCGCGGTATTATCAGAGTTTTGTACAACATTTTCTCTTTCTATGTTCCTATCTATTTAATGATTTAGATAATTTAATATTATATGATGAATGAGTTAGATGATGCTTAACGTTTCTCAGTAGACTTAACTAATCAAGATAAATATCGCTATTTACACATAAATCTATAATACTTTTGGGTACGTTTCAAAACCTCAATAAGTTCCGCACCGATTGGGATCTAATAATCCGCTTCAAAGATGGTTTCTTGATTTCTTCGTATTAGTTTTGTGCTCATTTCTCATCAATGCAACCACAAGGTTAAGGGGGGAGAGAAAAGTGAGTTCCAGGTTTTAACCGCTCGGCACAGGAAGGATGCATCGAAGCGATGAGTTCGAGAGTGTATGTCTATCACTCTGAATGGTGACTTCTAAGACCGCCACTTGTTGTCGTGTAGAGGAAGGGTGAAGAGGGTGTTCTGAAGCTCTTCAGAACACTCTCCTATTTAGGGGATTGTAGTGAAATATCAAGTGTTTTTCGGTGACGAAATAGGTGATTCTAGTAGAACATGTACGGAAAATGGGGAAAATCAATACACATTTTATAGATAATTTTTAAAAATTTTAATCGCTATATCTTACTTGCTAATCCGCGTAACTTCGTCTGCGCGTCTCGAAAGGATTCTCAGGAATGTGCTTCACTCTTTTAAAATGTACCTATTGGTATCTTAATGAATGTAGAAATGAAAAAAAAAGTAAAAACTAAAACCCAACTACGACAAAGCTGTAGTCACGCGTTGTTAAAGTGCTATGGTGAGTTTCTATATCACGTGTGACTACGGCTTTTTAAACTTGTTTTATACTTTTTCAGCGTCGTTTTTTGTCGAAGTTGGGTTTTAGTTTTAACTTTTTTTATTTAAAATGTTTTAGTGCCGTTATTAATATATAATATATATGTTACCGGAAATGTTTGAAATCAAGGAATTGTATACAAATCCTAGGAAATGTGTACAATTCCGATACTATTTAGGAAATGTATAAAATATTGTTGGAAAAACTATTTAATACATAGATATCCTAGGAAAAGTATAAATTTCCTCGGAATTGTATATAATTCCAATATCGTATTAGGAAATGTATAAAGTAAATGCTTTCTGTAATAAAACACGTTGTTAATACTATTTTTTTATTATAGCACTTATTGAGACAATCGGGTAACAGTCATACCGTAAAATAATAATAATATGTTCATATGTTCTAACCTAACCTAAAAATAATTACCCACCAATATCTTAAATGTTTTACATTTCTGATTGCTATTTAGGAAATGTATAGATTTCCTAGGAAATAATTTATTTCACACATTTCCGTGCGATTTTAGGAATTACATACATTTCCTAGGAATTGTATACAATGACGGATTATATAAATTTCCGTTAACATATATATATATATTTGAAATGTACAAGTAACGCCCTTTCCAATGATACCAAACACGGCATGTTTATCTCAAATTGTAAATCTCGAATTGTTTACAATGACGGATTATATAAATTTCCGTTAACATATATATATATATTTGAAATGTACAAGTAACGCCCTTTCCAATGATACCAAACACGGCATATTTATCTCAAATTTATTTTTTAATACAGTACTTTATGTCGGCTAGAGGGCGCCACATTAGATTCAGTGACACGTCATATAGCCTATAACCAGCGGACGACCAAGACGCTTCTAACGATACTTCATTTGTCCAGTTCAAATAAGTAGTTATGGAGCTATGAGGGAACAAATGAACATACATACATAGCCTGTCAAAATCATAACCCTCCTTTGGCTTTGCCGTAGTCGGGTAAAAAAAATATTTTTTATTATTTATATAATAATAACCTACCTTTTATTTATATAATATAACCTACCTATATACATATATAAGTTAACTAAAATAAATTAATTAAATGTAATTTAAAAAAAAACGGAAGTTGCATCCAGGCAGCATAGGACCAGTTCTTGTGAAGAGCCTTGGAGGAGGCCTATGTAAGGTACTAAAGGTCTTACGCCTACGGTGATGATAATGATGATGGTGATAACAATAAAACTATAATTATGGATAGTTTCAATCAATTATCACTTTATCTATCTCATTACTTGAATTCGCAATTTAAATTATATCTACCAAATATATATCTATACTAATATTATAAACGCGAAAGTTTGTAAGTATGGATGGATGGATGTTTGTTACTCTTTTACGCAAAAACTACTTAGCTTAGCTTATACATCAGAATAACACATAGTGCTTGATCACGTGCAGGCGCGGTCACGAAATATCAAACATATGACAAGACATCCAAGTGTTCACGTCAGTTTCAGTATATAACAATGTACTCTGTGGTTCACGTACGAAACGCACGTGCGGTCGAAGTAGCGACCAAAGTAGAGATTGGCGCGCGCGGCGCTCTCGCGGCAATATCAAACGCGAGAGACGCTTGGGTGTGTTCACGTCGAACTAGCGGCGGAGCGCGCGATTTATTCGCGACGTCTGGTAAGTTCAACCAGTTTGAACTTATCGCTCGCGCAAACGCCTGGCGGTCAATGTGAACACGAGCACGCGACGTATACCGCGCCCGCAACCGCCGCCGCGCCCGCGCTTTTCCTACGTGAACAAGCACATATACGCGGGCGGAGCCGCGTGCAACCACTAGTGTCCAATAATATACGAAGATGACAGACAAATAATATAAATGTAGAAAAACCAAACAAACAAAAACACAAAATTGTTTGAATACTTAATACCAGTAGTAACACTTTTATGATTGATGTTTTTATGCGCATTTATGTAATTGTAATGTTACTAAATGTAGGTAATAGATTGTTTTGTAACAAAGGTTGTTCAAGGCAGTAGAGCCACGCTGATTTCAGCACGACCGGGCCGACTCGACCGACGCGGTACCACCCTCTCACAAAAAACCAACCTAAAAATAAAAGTGCCTAGAGTCCCTCCGCACGGAAGAAGTGAAACTTCGTAATGTGGAAATGAAAACAGGAAGGGTTAAAAATTACATACCTCCCCCATGGTAGCGTTAAAAGTTTAACGCCACTGTTAAACGTTTAACTCAACCTTGTTGGAAGTCGCATAAGAAGTTTCACTTCAAAAAAAGTAATACATACAGTGGAACGTAGAATCTCCTCCTTTTTTGAAGTCGGTTAAGGACAGCATTCGTGCTGTCGTGTTTCGTTTGTGAGTGACCGGAGGCTGAATGATGCAGAAGCATCTCAATAGGCCGGCGCCATAGTGTGGGTCATCATGTTGCATTGTGTGCATTCGCAATGAGTATGGTGACGACCATTCTTAGATTCTGCTCATGCTTTCTATCAGGCCGAAGAGTCTTTTGGCAGATAGATATTTACAAAAAAATATAAAGAGGCAAAATCTTAGAGTTGGTTTGTTTAGACTTTCACCGTTAGAAAGATATAATATTATCCCTGAATGCTAGAGTCTACTTTTCTCAATAAATAAATAAATAATAATAATAAATATTTCGAACATCTAACACACGACATCCAGTCCCAAGCTGAGCAGAGCTTATATTATAGATACTAGACAACTGGTATAAATACATAAATACGTTTTTTTAATACATACATATATTATATTATACACTAGTGGTTGCCCGCGGCAAATAGTAGCCTATGTGTTATTCTGATGTATAAGCTATATTACTGTAAAGTTTCATCCAAATCCGTTCAGTAGGTTTTGCGTGAAAGAGTAACAAACATTCATATATCCATTCATCCATACTTACAAACTTTCGCGTTTATAATATTAGTATATAACGGTGGTAAACACCCAAACTCCGAAACAAATATTTGCAGATCACACAAACAACATCAAGCATAGCAGCTGCATATGCTACCACTGCGCCACCGAGGCTGTTAAATGCAACTGAAAGTGGTTGAAATTTTATAATATGCCGTGCTCTGAACGGTTTTAAATAAAGGGATAAAGCCGGGACGGGTGACTAGTATAAGCATATTAATGATAGTTGAAAAGATAACACCATACTTTTTCCTCTAATTCCTTACGAAACTCTCATTTTTAAACTCACATTTTATAAGTTATGGAATCAGACGTTACTTTGCGGAAATCCATGACATTAAATGCTATGAAATATATTTAGCTTCAATTCCGCGAGACAAATATCCAGGTCTGAAAGCAGGGCACAAATCCCACCGTCATGCATATGTACACATACAAAACAAGTGAGAAATAATTAGCATGCCATGCAACCAAACCTATACTCGACACGTGTTTCGCCCACGGGGGTGAATGTCCCTTATAAGCCGTTTTTACGAATAAGGTCCTGCTCTCTATGGTTCTTGTTCCTTAACTATTACCTCTACAATCTTTTTATGATCACACATAATTCTTAAAGTTATAGATAGATGGCGTTAATTCATTTTTTAACTCACACTTTTTTTTTAAATACATCTCAGTGTTGCAACTCAATAGTCTACAACCATTTCAGTAATTTAATTGACAAATAAAATTTAGGGTTACATCAAAATATAATTTCAATCCTCAAGTACAAAACTTATTTACAAACCAAGAACTTATTTATAGAATATGTAATGTCTCAACCTTGCATAAAAGTACGCCTATCTTACTTTAAGGTGAGAACATGCTAATTAAACCCAACGCCTTGTGGGGTTTCGACACCAGATGCCAATCGTGCATTTAATGGGAAAGACTATATTATTTACTATAAGAAGACGAGGTGAAATAAACATCTGACATTTTAAAGAAATTATATTATATAAGCAAGAAGCTAATAATGATGAATTGAATAATTCTGACGAATAATTTCATTAATATAGGTTTCAAGGAAGCGTTTTAGAAATCAAAGTCATGCAAAGTGACTTTGGATTTTTAGATTTTGTTTTTAAATAATTTTTTAGAGTTATTTTATGTTATTTTTTTTCCTCCAAAATTTATAACTAGGTATGCTTTTATTTCCATTCCATGGCAACATTTTATTTTTAAAAATTTGACTGTTTTTGTTGGTTTCAAATCGGTATACAAAACTTTTTAATGTTTTCTTTTGGTATTATTAGTGAATTTCCTTGCGTTGAGTATTTTTTCTCCGCAACTATATTAGACTTGAGTTAGCTCCACGTGTTAGTGTTTAATTCCACCAGTTATTTGCGATATTTGGAACGCTTGTTCCAGTTACTTGCGATGGTTTGGACGCTTTACTTTTAAAAAATTCTCTAATTGCGATAGTTTGAATGCTTTATTATTTAAATTTCTAGTTACGTCCTTGTGAAGAATTTTACTGTGTGTGTCTCGCAATTTTACGATATTTTGGAGGTTATAGTTATTTTTATAAGTTTCTTATTGCCAACTACAAGACGTTGTGTTTTTGGATGTAAAACGACAGGTAAGGATGAAATTTCATTAATATGATAATATCAATAACCTCTACTAAGTAATAATGGCAAATATTATGTTTGTTAAACGTATTACCAGAGTAAATTTATTGGAGCAAACAATTGAATGTCAGTTAACGAAAAAGTCATATTTTTATATAAATAAGTTATTTATTTAGTCTCTTTTATACCCGATATTATCATACCACGAAAGGGATACATGTTAATAAACTAATCATAATTTACAATGGAATCATTGTGGGATACCACACCATATTTTATTTTAAAGTAAATGCTTGTAGGAAATATAGAATATCAAACAATTAATTAAATTCCTACACTAAAAGAATCACCATAATCAACAGCCTTTAGTAGCCTACTAGTGGATATAGAGCACTCTGTAGAGAAGGCTTTGGCCTACTATAGCATGTTGGCCAGAGTTTTGTTCTAAGTTTTCCTTCTGTTTGCCATGCTGTTCTCTTGCATAGTTTACTACTTAGTTGGCTCTTACAATACCAAATACAAAATTGTTATGAAAAATAATAATACAAATAAAAATAAAGGAGACATAGACAAAACATTGCCGGACCTATAAAACAATGAAGTATTTTTAAATTTAGACAGCCTGTGATCACAGCCAGTGTAATTTGGTTGAAATGTCAGGAAATTCAATGGATTGTATCTGTTTAGTGATCACATGAATTCCCATATAGATACATAATTATTATAACAGACTGCAAAAAATTTAAATCAAAAATCTCAATAGCTACTCTTGAGTGGATTGAATTCCTTTTCCATAAAGAATGAAAAGGACGTCCTAAATAACTGCACAAGTTGATTATAGTACTGACTCTATAATGAATAGTTTTTGTTTAACAGTGGGACTTATTCGCAATTTAATTATTTAAAAGGTATGATCCCTTCTAAGCCCTCTGTATAACAAACTATGTGTAAAATGCATTAAAAGCTAAAAACAGTTATGAAATGTATAATAAGGACCAGTTTCACCACAAAGTATTAAAAACCCTTATGGACTAATTTAAACATATTTTCCAAATAACTATGGATTTAGGTTTCATATAGAGACATAAGTATTAGGAATACATTTAAATATCACCAGCAATGACAAATTATACATAACTATTTAAAACTTTATCAGATACATGGGAATTGGCCCTAATTTGTGTGTATTTATTTAAAATAAAATCATTTTTTTAAGGTGTCACTATCTCTATCACCCAACCTACGAAAATCCACAGCGATTTAAGACCTGAGGGAATTTGGCCCGAACATTGTTAAGTGGTTTAACTGATGATGAAATTTATCTCAGAAGGAAAGTGTGTGATAAACATTTTAGACCACAAGACAGAAACAGGAACAATCATTTGAAAGCTCTTGCTGTTCCTTCACTACTACAACCAGGTATGTATCATTCTTGTTGCAAGTAATTATTTTAATTGATAAATTGTTCCATTAATCTAAAAAGGTTTATTTGTTTTTACCCAACTGGGTCAGAAATAGGACGGCATCATAAAGTATTTAGTAAGCTTACAAAACAATGTCAGTTAGTCAATCGAATTATATAAATAGATGTTGTGATATTTGTTTTTTGCCTATTCAGTTCATTACTTATAAGCAACGGGGTTTTATTTGTGTTGTAACGATAATCTTATTTACATCAAAGTTTTATATGTAGTGTAAATCTATCATTTAAAGAACCCGAAGGGCTAGAAATATACATTTTGTTCGTGAATTTTTTGACAAAAGCCAATTCCATTTTATAATGTTTCACAAACTTAAGTGTATAAAATAATTAAAAAGGTCTTATATGTAATTTATACAAATAAATAAAATCGGAGTGTCTGTTTGTAATCTATCTTCTATATATATAGTAAAGTAAGGCGACTGACTGACTGACTGACAGACCCACAGATTAACGCACAGCCCAAACCGCTGAAGCTAGAATCCTGAAATTTTGCATATAGGTTCTTTATATAACCTAAGTGAGCACTAAGAAAGGAATTTTTGAAATTCCACCCCTAAGGGTAAAATCAGGGGATGAAAGTCTGCGTGAGCGAAGCCGCGTGTAAAAGCTAGTATTAAAATAACCGCTTTTACTAAATGGATATGTATGTATACATGATACATACACCAAAATATTTTTAAAATTTTTGTCTGTCTGTCTGTTTTGTCTGTCTGGTTGTACCGATTTTGACGGAACTTTCACTGATAGATAGCTGATGATATAAGAAGTAATTTAGGCTACTTTTTAGGGTTCCGTGCCAAAGGCAAAAAATGGAATCCTTATAGATTCCTCATGTCTGTCTGTCTGTCTGTCTGTCTGTCTGTCCGTCCGTCCGTCTGTCTGTCTGTCTGTCTGTCCGTCCGTCTGTCTGTCTGTCCGTCCGTCCGTATGTCACAGCCACTTTTTTCCGAAACTATAAGAACTATAATGTTGAAACTTGGTAAGTAGATGTATTCTGTGAACCGCATTAAGATTTTCACACATAAATAGAAAAAAAACAATAAATTTTGGGAGTCCCCATACATAGAACTGAAACTCAATTTTTTTTTTCATGAAACCTATACGGGGTATCTATGGATAGGTCTTCCAAAATGATATTGAGGTTTCTAAAATTTTTTTTTTCTAAACTGAATAGTTTGCGCAAGAGACACTTCCAAAGTGGTAAAATGTGTCCCCCCCCTCTTGTAACTTCTAAAATAGGAGAATGATAAAACTAAAAAAATAATATATGATGTACATTACCATGTAAACTTCCACCGAAATTTGGTATTATAAAATAAAAATTATATTATGTTACTTGCTGCTGTGGAACCCTCCATGGGCGAGTCCGACTCGCACTTGGCCGCTTTTTTTTAGACTGGCTTCGCCCCACGGCGTCACATACGGTATGATAATAACCGCGGGTAACATCGCGGTTATTTGCTATTTTTTATCAAGCTCCGACACGACACTTCGTGTTAGGTATGAGTTTTACGAGTGAATCAATATGTCTATGTGTGTATATCTCTCTGTGGGTTCTTGTGGCATCATAGCTCCTAAACGGATGATTTCGATTATTTATTTTGCCAAAAAGAGACTTGGCCGAGTTTTCTAAGCTTGGAAAGTTTGCTAAGAGCGTGTTATAATTAATAATATTTTTTAAATTTATTTATCTTCATTGTATACACAAAGTTAAATAGTACAACAAAATCAGTTACAAAGTATGTATATCAATTGGCAGTCTTATCGCTCACGGCCACGGTATTTAAATTTTTGGTTAAATACCTATGTTTATCGCGTGAAGCCGGGATCGGCTGCTAGTATTATATAATTATATTTACAACTAGCTGAGTCCCGCGGTGTCACCCGCGGTTTTTGCCGTACCGCGGGTAACGTCGCGGGGCGAAGCTAGTCTAAAAAAACTAGCCTGTTACTCCTTATATCATCAGCTACATATCAGTGAAAGTCCTGTCAAAATCGGTCCAGCCGTTCCAGAGATTACCCGGAACAAACAGACAGGCCGACAGACAGACAAAAATTGTAAAAAATACATTTTTGGTATATATATGCCGTGTATAGTGTATTTTTTTATATTTGAGTTGACTGAATGAAAGGTAAATTGCGGTTTACTATTTATGACGTATTAAAAAAAAATACTGACTAGATCTCGTTCAAACTAATTTTCAGTGGAAGTTTGCATTGTAATGTACATCATATATTTATTTTAGTTTTATCATTCTCTTATTTCGAAGTTATAGGGGGGGGGGGGGCATTTTGCCACTTTGGAAGTGTCTCTCGCGCAAACTATTCATTTTAGAAAAAAATTAGAATAAAATCCTCAATATCATTTTTGAAGACCTATCCTTAGAGATACCCCAAGATATACACCCCACATGTATGGGTTTGATGAAAAAGAAAATTGAGTTTCAGTTCTAAGTATGGGAACCCCCAAAATGTATTGTTTTTTTTTTAATATTTCTGTGTGAAAATCTTAATGCGTTTCACAGAATACATCTACTTACCAATTTTCAACAGTATAGTTCTTATAGTTTGGGAAAAAAAATGGCTGTGACATACGGACGGACAGACAGACATGACAAATCTCTAAGGGTTCCGTTTTTTGCCATTTGGCTACAGAATCCTTAAAAGTAGCCTAAGTTACTCCTTGTATCATCATTAGCGAGAATCCCGTCAAAATCGGTCCAGCCGTTCCAGTAATTAGCCAGAACAAACAGACGGACAAAAATTAAAAAAAATGTTGTTTTGGTATATGTACCATGTATACCTACATACATATGCATTTTCTAAAAAGCAGTTGTTTTAATATTACAAACAGACACTCCAATTTTATTTATTTGTATACTCGTAGATGACTAGTTGAGCCCCGCGGTGTTATCTGTGGTACAACGACAACCGCAGGTAATGCCGCGGGGCAAAGCTAGTCTTAGCCTAAATCACTCCGTCTATCATCAGCTATTTGCCAGTGAAATTCCCGTCAAAATCGGTCCAGCCGTTCCAGAGATTAGCCGAAACAAACAGACAGACAAGAATTGTAAAAAAAAATTACATGGTACATATACCAAAACAACATTTTTACTAAAAAATGTTGTTTTGGTATATGTACCATGTATACCTTACATACTATGCATTTAGTAAAAAGCGGTTGTTTTAATATTACAAACAGACACTCCAATTTTATTTATTTGTATAGATAACTAGCTAAGCCCCGCGGTGTTACCCGCGGTACAACAACAACCGCGGGTAACGCCACGGGGCAAAGCTAGTCTTAAAAAGTAGCCTAAATTACTCCTTTTATCACAGCTATCTGCCAGTGAAAGTCCCGTCAAAATCGGTCCAGGTATTCCAGAGATTAGCCGGAACAAACAGACAAACAAGATTTGTAAAAAATGTTGTTTTGGTATATGTACCATGTATACCTTACATACATAATTATGCATTTAGTAAAAAGCGGTTGTTTTAATATTACAAACAGACACTCCAATTTTATTTATTTGTATAGATGACTAGCTAAGCCCCGCGGTGTTACCCGCGGTACAACAACAACCGCGGGTAACGCCACGGGACAAAGCTAGTCTTAAAAAGTAGCCTAAATTACTCCTTTTATCACCAGCTATCTGCCAGTGAAGTCCTGTCAAAATCGGTCCAGCTATTCCAGAGATTAGCCGGAACAAACAGACAGACAAAAATTGAAAAAATAATGTTATTTTGGTCTATGTATCGTGTACACATAAGTGTACAATATGCATTAAGTAAAAGCGGTATTTTTAACCGACTTCAAAAAAGGAGGAGGTTCTCAATTCGGCCGTATATATGTTTTTTTATGTGTGTTCACGGATAACTTCGTCGTTTATGAAGCGATTTTATTTTCTTTTTTTAATGAAAAGGATATGTCCCAACGGTGGTACCATGATAAGGTCATTAAGATCTGATGATTTTTGTTATAATTTTACTTGTAATATTACAAACAGACACTCCCAGTTTTATTTATTTTTAATCGACTTCTAAAAAGGAGGAGGTTCTCGATTCGACCGTATAAACATATATTTTTATGTGTGTTCGCGGATAACATCGTCGTTTATGAACAGATTTTGATGATTAGACAATACTAAAGTGTTGCATTTAGCATTAAGAAAATTAAAGATATTTTGATTTCATTTTCAGAAACACAACCTGAACGCACACGCTGGCGGCCTACTACATTTGTCACTAAGACTACGCATTCAAGGTATGCAAGCCATTTGGAAAATGTTGTGCAAAAAAACATGGTTTTGATACAATGTTGTGCAGAAATTTCAATCAGGACCATAAACTTGAGTCATCAATTTAGAATCTGCTAATATTGTTTTAAATTATTAATTATTATTGTGTATGAAGGGAATGACAATGTGAAAAATGCCTCAAGAATATTTTAATAAACACAAACATATTAAAACAAAGAAATAAAATAATTCGTTTTATTTACCACTTTCCTTTCTTGTAATCTACACTACTTCTCAAAAACGCAGCTTTTGTTATCTAATAATAGTATTTTTTTTTAATTCACGCAAATAAATTATTACAAACAAAAACTGTGTTTTTAAGAATTAGGTAGTGTAGACATACGTAAACCAATTTTATTAAACGTTGTAGCACACAAAGATTAGATTACGTATGTGTGAGTAAAACATGTAATGTAGTTTACGGGTCAAGATTAATAGATGGCGCCAAACATCGGGGACAATTGACAGCGCCAAGATGACTCTCTATCTATAATATATACATTGTACTCTGTGGTTTCGCCCCTCCACGGGGCATCCTCAGGAGATGTTGACTCGTCGAGCGTTTGAGCTCGAATGCGCGCTAGCGAACCGCTGTCGGCCCTTTATATACCGTTTCGATGACGCTATAATCACGATCGATACAATGTCACAACGACATCTGTGCCGAACTACCCGCAATCATACTTAGAAGTGGTGATGGAATTAAGTTTGTTTGGTCATTCAACAGTGTATATGCATTATTATTGTTATATTTTGATATTTCTAACTGTTCCAACACACTCATCCGGAAACCCTTATCGCAAACATGCAGAATGTTATAGGTATTGTTGCCGCTCAAGGAGTGGCCGGTGTCGATTAAATGTTTTGCGAAATGTGATTTATCTGGATGGCCATTCCTGTGAGCGGCAACATGTTCCCTGTACCTAATTTCGAAACTACGGCCTGTCTGACCCACATAGACCCCGGTGCAATCATTGCATACTAATTTGTAAACTCCGGATTTTTTTGAATTCTCTAATTTATCTTTACCGTTACATAGTTTACGCAAGTTATGATCCGATCGAAAAGCTACGTAAACATTGTGTTTTCTTAGAATATTCGCGATTCTATCTGAAATTGGGCCTATGTAAGTGAGACTCCCGACATTCTTGTTAATTCTTTCGGGGGTACATGCATAAAGTGCTGAGCGAGCCCGGTCATTCTGCTTTTTCTTAATTATATTATCAATAACTTGTTTGGTGTAACCGTTTGAAGTCGCGATTTGATACAATATTTTGAGTTCTTTTGCGTAATTATCCGTGGACAGTGGGAGTGACATTAAACGGTGGACATAGCTGCGGAAGGCTGCTAGTTTATGCTGTAGTGGGTGACAGGATGAAGCGGGAATCGTTGTGTCAGTGTGTGTGGGCTTTCGATAAATTTGGAAATCGAGTTTGTTATTGACTCTTGTGATTGTTAGATCCAAAAAATTAAGGGACTGATTTGATTCTAATTCTAATTTGAATTTAATTTTGGGGTGGTGAGTGTTGAGCCTATTGCCAAAAAGAGGGTCTAGCAATGGGATCACCTTTAAGTCCATTAATGGCGGAAATATTTATGGACTACTTCGAATGTAAATATGTGGTGGGCGAGCCCAACATTCTGTTTTATTATAGATATGTGGATGACGTAATTATCTGTTGGACAGGTACTAATCGTCAATTGGATATTTTCGTAAATAGGCTCAACACTCACCACCCCAAAATTAAATTCAAATTAGAATTAGAATCAAATCAGTCCCTTAATTTTTTGGATCTAACAATCACAAGAGTCAATAACAAACTCGATTTCCAAATTTATCGAAAGCCCACACACACTGACACAACGATTCCCGCTTCATCCTGTCACCCACTACAGCATAAACTAGCAGCCTTCCGCAGCTATGTCCACCGTTTAATGTCACTCCCACTGTCCACGGATAATTACGCAAAAGAACTCAAAATATTGTATCAAATCGCGACTTCAAACGGTTACACCAAACAAGTTATTGATAATATAATTAAGAAAAAGCAGAATGACCGGGCTCGCTCAGCACTTTATGCATGTACCCCCGAAAGAATTAACAAGAATGTCGGGAGTCTCACTTACATAGGCCCAATTTCAGATAGAATCGCGAATATTCTAAGAAAACACAATGTTTACGTAGCTTTTCGATCGGATCATAACTTGCGTAAACTATGTAACGGTAAAGATAAATTAGAGAATTCAAAAAAATCCGGAGTTTACAAATTAGTATGCAATGATTGCACCGGGGTCTATGTGGGTCAGACAGGCCGTAGTTTCGAAATTAGGTACAGGGAACATGTTGCCGCTCACAGGAATGGCCATCCAGATAAATCACATTTCGCAAAACATTTAATCGACACCGGCCACTCCTTGAGCGGCAACAATACCTATAACATTCTGCATGTTTGCGATAAGGGTTTCCGGATGAGTGTGTTGGAACAGTTAGAAATATCAAAATATAACAATAATAATGCATATACACTGTTGAATGACCAAACAAACTTAATTCCATCACCACTTCTAAGTATGATTGCGGGTAGTTCGGCACAGATGTCGTTGTGACATTGTATCGATCGTGATTATAGCGTCATCGAAACGGTATATAAAGGGCCGACAGCGGTGCGCTAGCGCGCATTCGAGCTCAAACTCTCGACGAGTCAACATCTCCTGAGGATGCCCCGTGGAGGGGCGAAACACGTGTCGAGTATAGGTTTGGTTGCATGGCATGCTAATTATTTCTCACTTGTTTTGTATGTGTACATATGCATGACGGTGGGATTTGTGCCCTGCTTTCAGACCTGGATATTTGTCTCGCGGAATTAAAGCTAAATATATTTCATAGCATTTAATTTACTCACATTTTACTTTCACAAAAACCAGTATTCCCATGACCCTTGCCATAGTTTAAAATGAAACCGGTGTACATGCACTTTAAACGTATGAAATGATCTAGTACGTGGTTTGAGTTCGATTCCCACATGTGGTAACACTTTATGATCCGCAATTTGAAGTTTAAGTTTTGAGTCTGGACGTTCTTTGTGTCCGTTCTTTTAAATAACGCGAGTGAAGCGCGGGCAATATCTAGTTTGTGATAAAAATAAACTATATGAGGTACATTGGAACATTAAGCAAAGGGTGATTAGCCAAGCGTTGTAACTCGTATGTCAAAACGAGTTAAGACATTGAGCAAGCAGTGTGTACCAACGGTTGCATTTGCCGTATAGCCCATATTACTTGCAGCTCTTGTGAAAATTTGTTTACACAGATGTGAAAGGTTACATTAATTGCGTATATTTCGTTGTTCTTTTATTGTCCCTACAAGTGAAAGGGCTATACACAGAACAGAATTAATATTTATTTCTTCTATGTGGTGCCATAGTGATGGCAGTGATTGCATAGATGGCATAGATTCTATTGCAATATTTCCTGCGAACTGCCCCGGTATCTACGATCTATACTAATATCATAAAACTGAAGAGTTGAAGTTTGTTTGGTGGAACGCGGTCATCTCAGGAACTACGGGTCCAATTTGAAAAAATATTTTACTGTAAGATAGCCCAGTTATCAAGGCTATATAAAAAAGGAGCGAAGAATAAACAAAAAAAAAGTTGCAAAAACGCAGGAATATTATTATTTTTTAGAGCTCCCCTGCGTTTGCATGCTGCATTATCGGTTAAAATTTCACAAAAACAGTGTATAAAAGAATTGTTCTCCTTCAAAAATTAAAAAAAAAGTCGGTGACTTATGCCTATCTTTGAAAGGTGGCTTAGAAAAACCTTTTTTATGTTTAACCTCAGTTCGAATAAAAAGTATGGTACAAGTTCCCATATAAGAGATATATGTACTGACGAAAAATAGCGTAGTTTCTTAGCATGTTTGTGCGTTAACGCGTGTGTTTACTTGGAAGTAGCTGAGTTATTTTTGATTCAACAACAACAAAGCCGTGCGTTATCTAACTTTTTTTAACTGTGGTTAACATATTTCTTCACGCTGTAACATCACCCAATAGGAGACCCAGACGACGTTGCGTGAGTCAGTCAGCTATGCATACACTAGCTACCGATATACGATCCTTGATCGTCATACAACTATTTGTCCTGGGTTGGGATCAAACCCATGATCTTAGCTTAGCAGTTAAAGTCACTAACCATTGAACCGCTATGCCAGTCTTTCAATATAACTACAAAATAATTCAGAAGCCGGCTATTGCCGCAATCAGCCGACCATCTCTCGGAGGTTGCCACATCTTGAGATCGAAACGGGTTGGATATTGCTAGAGGCGACGATGTGAATGCAATATCACCTATATTTGGCACTTCGACCTAACTTAACAGACGTTAATGTCGTAATTTATACATTTTCGATGATTCAGGGAAGGTTTTAATAGTTTTTAGATTTATAATATATATCTAAAACATATAGATAAATCTGAAACTTTACAATCCGTCAATTTTCACGCAGACTTCACACGGTGGATAATTCAGTGAATTGACCACCGTTCCAATCTATCAAATTGACTATCAAAATGTCAATAATTAATGTAGTAATGTAAAAAAAACTGATTTCCAAAAAATATTCATAAAAATGCAAAAGAGAAAAAAATTGCAAAAAATATTTAAAAACCGACTTTAAAATAAGGCCAAGTGCTACTCCAACTCGCGCACCGAGGGTTACGTACAAACCTGTTGGTATATTATATAATGTAACAAATTTATGATTATCGCAATTTTTCCTTTATCTGTGCTATATAAGACTATAATAAGTACGTACCAAATTTCAAGATTCTGAACGGGAAGTACGCTGCAGGTTTTGATTCCCTTGCGAGGTTCGGAAATTTGCAACATAAACCGCTGTATCTTTTGATTGGATTGAAGTTTAATTATTTCACAGCTTCAAGGGACAGAAGACCTAAGTATTTGATATGAACTTCAGCTAACTAACTAACTATTTTGCTAACTTCATTACTCGTTCACGCGTTCGTAAATTATCAAAAAATCGAAATTAAAAAACTGACGTAGGTGACGGTACATGTAAAAGAAATATCTATCAAATCTAGGTACCTATATGGTCTATCTATATAATCTGAAGTCGGCCATTCAATAGTACCTAGCTAGACAATAGATATGAAACTGCTACTATAGTTAGTTATGTAATATTAGCTATTACTTACAGGTTCTTTCTAGTTAAGTATTTATATCAAACTGGCTTTTATTTCATCTAGACTTTCATCCCCTGATTTACTCCCTTAGGGGTGAAATTTCCAAAATTCCTTTCTTAGTGCTCACTTACGTTATAAAAAGAACCTACATGCAAAATTTCAGGATTCTAGCTTCAGCGGTTTGGGCTGTGCGTTGTGCGTCTATGTCAGTCACCCTCCTATTTTTTTTTTATGCATGGCCCGCCAAAATGACTCTACTCTGCCTGATGGAAAACATAAGCAGAATCCAAGAGTGGCGGTAACCGTACTCACTGCGAATGCAGACAATGCAGCATGGCGACCCACACCATGGCGGCATAGTAATGCTGCTGCATCTTTTAGTCTAGTCAACAAGTATGGAACAGACATAGACTAGTTGTTGCCCGCGGCTCCTCCCGCGTATATGTTGGTTATCGGCGCAAATAGTAGCCTATGTGTTATTCTGATGTATAAGCTATATTACTGTAAAGTTTCATCCAAATCCGTTCAGTAGTTTTTGCGTGAAAGAGTAACAAACATACATCCATCCATCCATCCACCCATCCATCTATCCATCCATACTTACAAACTTTCGCGTTTATAATATTAGTATATATAGATTAGCTGTGCCCGCTACTTCCTACACGTGACATTTGGATTTTCAAGTTATTTTGAATTTTTCACCGTTTTAATCTTCCATGGACTGCGACAAACATTTCAAAACCAAATTCAGACAAACGAAGAGCAATTGATTTTTATATACTCGTTGAAGATTAGCGATTGCGTTAATCTTCATTCATCATCATATTCATTGAAATATCAGAAGTCACAGGCCACCTGGTCTTTTGCCTACCTTGAATTATGAAGAATTGAACCTACAATGTCCGTCTTAGTATTCAAGATCGCAAACAACTACACAAACAGGTCAATTACTCCAAAAAAGTTTACAAAACCTTGTAAAAAGTTTTTACTGTATCCGTTATCTGAATGTTGGTAGCACCGTTTTAATGTAGGCTTTCTTTCGGTTTCCAGTACTGAGGAGAGGACCAGGAGATGTATACCATCATCACGAGACGAAGGCATCTGTCGTAGGTGCGGCGGTGACCACCGAGGGGGTCCCGTACCTTGCATTTGTTATACGGAAAGGTAAGTTCACTATATTTCTAACCCCCAATGCGAAAACGACATGGTGCCATAAGTTTGAAGTGTTTGTTGGATCTGTCTGTGACATCGTAGTCGGAATATTCAGTTTAATTGTTCAGTCGTTTATAAGGTATGGGAAGTAGAGTAAAAAAAAATGTCATAAATATCCTCGTGTGGGATATCAAATGACAATGTGTATTAATCCAGGTCCAGTTATTTTAAAAATATGGACCTTAAAAGTTCAAGACCAGTGAACTTATGCAAATAGACCCGAATGAGGTCATGAAGTAAAACGACAAAACCATAGACAAATTATTCTTGAAAAAGGGTTGAGGTTGTCTAGGCTAGAATATAAAAAAGTAGGAAAAAGAAGGAGAAAGGGAGATATAGCTTACATAAAGGGCAGGCCAAAATCTCCTTTCTAAGGAGAGGCCTATGCCCAGCAGTGGACTGTTAGTCTGTTGATGATGACATAAAGGGTTCAGATATTACGATATCGAGATCGAATAACAAGTTTTGCGACCTTGACCTCCTCAACCTATCGTTTCCTAATCCATTAGTATAAGCAATACCTGCGGTTAACTTTCTACTTTAAGTACCTGTCTTTTTATCATACATCTTATTTTCAACTGACTTCAAAAAAGGAGAAGGTTCTCAGTTCGACTGTATTTTTTTTATGTTTGTCATCTCAGAACTTTCGACTGCGTCAACCGATTTTGATGATTCTTTTTTTTTATTTGAAAGTTGGTGCTTCCCGTGTGGACCAGTTTTTGAAGTCGGTTTTTCTTTGTTATTTTTTTTAATTATCTTATCTAATTTCTATTGAAACCATTTTTGGAATTAGATTAAATTGACGCTTCGTAAGTTGGACAAATGATAGCCTCTCGACTGTGTCAAAATTGATTTACAAATAGTACCTAGTTCACAAAATCCGTTCGTGGATACAGACATGTATTTTTTTAAAGATAACTTCCGCATTAGGAATATATCCAGTGTCGCGGGGACTTTACCAACATACATGAAAGGGACAAAGAACACTCAGACTCAGAACATCAATTCGAGGATCACACAAAGCGTGGGTTTGAAACCTTAAACTTGGTGCAGTAGAAAGTGGCGAGGCGTCCGTTAAAACCACTAAGTCAACCGTGCAATATGTATCCGTATATAAAAAAATGAGGCGCTCATACCCCAGTTGCACTCGGTGATTAGAAACAATCGCCGAGGGTAAGCAACGCCGGCGCGGTCAGTACCTAGATGGGTGACCGCTGGTGGCACAATACCATGAGCGTCTCCGTGATTCGGAGGTCACTTTAAGCAGTCGGTCTCGGTTGTTATCGTAGTAGAGGATAACAGTCGTAAAGCTTAATTGGAGGCTTTAGGGCGGCTTAAAAAACATCCAACGGCAAGATTTAGCCACAACGTTGTCTTGCCAGTCCCCAACCCGCACTTGGCCAGCGTGGGGACTTATGGCCTTAACGCTCTCCTGAGAGGAGACCCGAGCCCAGCAGTGAGACATTATGGGTTGTTGATGATAAAAAAATAATATAGTAATGTGTATGTTTCAGGCCGGTGAAATTCGAGTCTGGAGCGTCGGTTCTGCGTCAAGTGCAGCGCGCACTCAGAGTGATGCCGTGGAGTATAGCTACGGATAAATTGGAGCAGATAGGTCTGTATATCGCCCTTTTGAAACTTCGAAATATAAATATTCTATTATCCGTTTAGTCACCAATTAAGAATACTAAAGTGTCATTTGAATTCGTCAAATCCATTTGGGTTTTAAAGGTCTGATTTCAGATAATTTTTGTGTTAGTCCTTGACGTGACGGATGGTGTTCGTCCAATCCTTGTGGTGAGGATGTTTAAGAATACAGAGTGTAGTGTAGTAAGAGTCGATTAAGGGAGCAAACGATGTAGCATTATATCATTGCAAAGAGATGGAAAAATGTAAACAAACCCTATACCAAACCTTGTGGCCGGCGCGGCGGCGTAGTATAATAGACGTGGCCCAAAACCTCTAAGTATATACTTTGCCAAAGTCCAGTAGTGGATTGTTTATGCTGATAAGACATTTGGGAAGCACTGTCTTCTTCTAAGACATCTTCTTCCACAAGATACACGTCTGTCTTCTAAACACATTCACTACAAGATACAATTTAATAGTAACTTAGCAATTGAGTCTGCACGTTTATAATGTCACTCTACAGCATATTGCTATGAGTATTTAAGTAGGCGTTATACTTTTCAGAGGAAGAAGGCGACGATGGCTACGATAATCCGGGTCCTAGTGACCCTACCCGGGGAGAGCTGATCAAGATCAGGGAGTTCCTGGAGACAATATCAGCGAAACTGGCCGGCGGACCGTTAGAAGGAACTAAAGTCTCACCGCTTTACGATCATCCCGCATGTGAGTGTTTACTTACTTTTCTAGTAGATGGCGTTAGTTGTTAAATTTTATTAGTTCTTGTAATCACTACAAGATGGCGTTACTTAATTGATTTTAAATTGTTTATTCTATGTAGGCATGTGTTGTTGTTTTTATTGAATGATAAGGTTAATAAATTCTATTCACAAAAATAGAATTTATTGTATTACACTAAATTATGGTTAGCTTTAAATCAAATGTTTTCCAGTTATAAAATTCGTTACAGACTTAAAATCAACGTCAACGTCATCGTCAACATGTTTTATGTGTCCTATCAAAATTACACAGTATTTGAACTTTATTAACGAAACATATTACATTTATCAAGAATAATTTTAGAAAAAAAGATCTTCAGTGGCAATTAGTTTAGCATGTTGCTTTGAATTTTTTAATATTTCATTATTTAAATTCTTTCGTTTAGTTAATATCTGTTTAACGGGTAAACAAATACTACTATTTGAATAGGTACTCTTACCTGAGAAAGTCTGAGTTCAGAATAAAATAAATATAACAATACCTACTTGGTTTCTGAATTTGCGTAGATTTTCACATGTTCGAGCGATACCACGCCGGACTTCGCAACGCGTTGACATCGCTTGCTATCGCGCTTCGAGACGCGCTCACACGTAAGATAGAAAAGATTAGCATGCTCTGTGACAATAACCAATCTTTTTAAACGTTTTCTTTTCTATCGTTCTATTTTCAAAATGCTTGCAGGTTGCATGTAGGTACATACTTTTTGAAATTGAAGTTTAAATGTGGAGTTTTATGCTAAAAAAGTAATTTATATTTTTATAGTCTTTGGGTGGAATTTGTAAGTGATGGTTAAAAGCACTGGGTTGCTTTTTTGGTTGAGTTTTTCGTTTGCTTCAAGTTTTTTATTTTTATTTTTTGCCCTGTTTTTTTATTGTTTTGTTGCACGAATTGTTTTTCCTTCAAAGCACGTTTTTTGAACTTAACCTTTGTAGCTGAATGGTGTTACAGACAGGTTTTTTTTAATTTAAGAAGCATTATTAAAGATGATTAATAGTCGAAACAGTTTGAAAGGAAATAAAATAAATAAGTTTTTGCGAAAATATCCGAAGTGGGCGTTAATAGTTGCAACACAGTTTTCACTACCGCAGCTATTAGGTACTATACTATTGTATTTGTATCTTATAATTTTATTCGATAAAAAAAATCTATACTAATATTATAAACATGAAAGTTTGTAAGTATGGATGGATGGATGGATGGATTTTTGTTACTCTTTCACGCAAAAAGTACTGAACGGATTTGGATGAAACTTTACAGTAATATAGCTTACAAATCAGAATAACACATAGGATACTATTTGCCGCGATAACCGACATATACGCGCCGGAGCCGCGGACAACAACTACAAAAAGAAAACAATTAGAAAAGGTTGGCTTCAAGCAGGCCTTAAGAAAGTAACAAAATCAGCTAAAATACTCTGCAATGTTAAAATTTACGCCGATTCTAAAGATCATGATGATTGAAACATCAAATACTGCTGGTTAATCTTTGATGATCGCTGTATATATTTAATTACACTTAAAACCAATTGAGCAATCATTTCGAATATTAACTTCTGACCATAAACAACTTTTTTTTAAAGTCATTCACCTTAGGTATACTTTTTTTTAAAATTGACGATTTATAATGATGTATGGTTAGCAACTAACGCCTGTTAATCTATAAACATTTCAATCGAGTATGAGGAGCGATTGCTAAATTAGTAGCATCAAACTTATCAGACAGATGTGTTCCTGGGGAGTTTTTCCACCTCTTTTTCTTCCCAGCTAAAACGCTAGGAAGTGATGACAGGACTGCGGACTGGTTTCGGTAACAATAACGTTCAAGAAGTACTCACATTCAGGCTAATTTGATTATTGACTTGTGAGGTTGATTTTCAGTCATAGGACAGACATTTATATCTACTCTCCGAATTACTACAATCTTGTTCTCCATGACCTTTCTTACAGCATCTCTAACTTTTTTTTTAAGGAATAGGCGGGCAAACAAGCTGACGTATCGCCTGATGGAAAGCGATTATCGCCGCCCATGGACACCTGTGAGGTTGATATTTAGTCATAGGACAGACATTTATATCTACTCTCCGAATTAATACAATCTTGTTCTCCATGACCTTTCTTACAGCATCTCTGACTTTTTTTATTTTTATGGAATAGGCGGGCAAACAAGCAGATATATCGGCTGATGGTAAGCGATTACCGCCGCCCATGGACACCTGCAACACCAGAAGCGTCACAAGTGCGTTGCCGGCCTTTTGGGGATGGGAGTGGGGGAGGTAGGGGTAGGGGGATTGGGGTATGTGCTTCTTGTATCCTCACTTACTCACTTGGCACCTAAAATTGTCAACAAATTTTGACAACAGTGTTTCTGCTTTTGGCGGTAAACATCAAAAGAATACGCTTTTTGAAAATATTTATTGACTCTGTGGAGACGCTTAGTTGGAACGTTTTCAAATTGTTGGCGACTCGGTGTAAACACAACGGAAACAAAGATTTTCTGAAGAGTTGCAAACAGTTGGAAACACTGAAATTGCCAACAATTTTTGTGGAGACGCGCCTTTAGTCACCTCTTATGGCACCATGGGATCAATGGAGATGGTGACACTCCTAATTGTTAATCCGTCAGTATACCATAGATAGGAAAAGCCACGCTTCGGCATGAATGGGCCGACTCGACCGGAGTGATACCACGGCCTCACAGAAAACCGGTGTGAAGAAGTGCTTGCGCTGTGTTTCACCGAGTGAATGAGGATACTGGAGGCCCATACCCTAATCCCTCCCTCTATCTCTCCCAAAGGCCGGCACCGCACTTGTGACGCCTCTGGTGTTGCAGGTGTCCATGGGCGGTGGTAATCACTTACCATCTTACGTCTGCTCGTTTGCCCGTCTATTCCTACTTTTACTTACTACTACTACATACTGTTACTAGAAATTATGTAGATCTATTTTACGAAGAAATAATATCGATTGTACAGGAAAGTAGGTATATTAAATTTGCTGGCCTTACATCTATAGTTTTTACTTAATGAATAGACTTAGACAAAATGGTTTTTCCAATGTCGTAAGCTATTGAACATCATTAAGTTAGAAGTTTTTGCCGACTCAACTTTGAACTGTGTTTTTTTAATGTAAAAAGAACGTATTAGTCTGCATTGACGAACATAAAATTGATTCTATATAACGTAAATTCATAAAAATGATTCTATATAACGTTTTATTTATTCATCAGTTTACACTAGTTATACCAGATGTTAGGTTAAGTACGAAAAATTAAAACCCTAAACTCCTTGCTGGATTTTAGAAATGCCTTATATATATACCTATCGTTAATATCGAAATTCTGCATCACTTTCAACAATTATTATATTCTAAATATCGCTGTATTACAAATATCTGCAATATTTATTGATTAGTTTCATGGTGACACAATCATGTGTGCGTTTCACAGGGTAGCGTTCTGTCCCCTTTAATTTTAAGAATTTGTAAAGGCCATCCTTCTAAGCTGATGAAGATAAAATATTGTTATAGACTAGCTGACGCTCGTAACTTCGTCTGCATCTCTCCAAAGAACTTTTTTCCACATTTTTCCTATTTTACGATAAACGAGCTAGCCAAGTTTTCATTACTTTCAGAGAAACGTTTACAATAATTATTGAAGAAGCACCCTTTGGGGGAAGTCCTCGTCCAGCAATAGACGGCAATAGGCTGAAAAAGAAATGAGGCATTAGCATGAGTTTTGCACCGGAGCAGGCACTTGGATTAGCAGCAAATCTCTCTAAGAAATAGATATCTGTAGTTGGACGTCCACCAATCTAACGAACATTGTACGTAGAAGCTGTTGACCTGTCAGCTCTGGACTCATAGTATTTGACTTTTAACTACTCCAACTGCCCAAGCAATAGTCATCGAACTCGCCCCACCGTCCCATTTTACATGTCACTAGCCAAGAATTGTAATTGCTAATAGCTGAAGTGAAGCAGCATAGTAATGTTCACAAATCAGGTGATTTGCATTACAGATGTATTAATTCAGTTGCCGGATTACGGCTCATGTTTGATAGATACATATCGGAGTAATGATTGCAAACGTGAATTGGGTTAATTGACTGAATTGGTTATTTAAATTTGAGTTCTTTTTTCGTACATTTGTCAATTTTCTAAATTCTCTGGTGAGGTTCAGTATTGTGCATATAGCAATCACATCAAACATTAACAGACTACAATAGTCCAGAACTGGTCGTAGGCCTCTTCTTAGAGATGAGGTTGGCCTACTATCCGACCCTGGCTAGATGGGTTGATAAACAGATGAGTTTGCGTCAAGTATTCCATCTCTTGTTGTATGCTGCTCTGCTGTTATCCTGCCTTGTTTGCTAAGTAGGGCTCATACGACACCCACTGGATGAATAAGGGTGATGACACTCTTTATTCTCAATCCATCACCACACAGGTACCCAGGTATAACAAAAATTCATGTTTTTTTTTTTTTTATGGAACAGCCGGGCAAACGAGCAGACGTATCGCCTGATGGTAAGCATTTACCGCCGCCCATGGACACCTGCAACACCAGAATCGTCACAAGTGCGTTGCCGGTCTTTTGGGGTTGGGGGGGGGAGGTAGGGAGAGGGGATTGGGGTATGGGCCTCCGGTATCCTCACTCACTCGGTGAAACACAGCGCAAGCACTATTTCACACCGGTTTTCTGTGAAACCGTGGTATCAATCCGGTCGAGCCGGCCCATTCATGCCGAAGTGTGACTCTCCCACGGTAAAATCATAACGACTAACAATTTTATCAAGGCGTTTAAGGTTCGGTCTTGACTTGACTTGACCATACGTTACGAACTGCTTATGACCAGTAATTGAGAGAACGCCTACACTTACTTGTGATTTTCATTTCTTGATCCAAATCTAGTGGCTCAATAAAACTAAATAAAATATAGCATCTGCAAAGTGCCTGCTATATGCTGACGACCTAAAACTGATCATGCAAATACGCACCAACGATGACTGTGAACTGCTACAGAAAGATATTAGCATGATTCAGCAGTGGAGTGTTAGAAACAGACTGCTTTTCAACACCAATAAGTGCTACATAATGACCTACTCTAGGAAGTCACGACCTATCCTTCATAACTACACCTTAGCTGACCAATCAATTACTCGAGTGAGCAACATTAAGGATTTGGGGGTGACTTTTGACCAACGTTTGACATTTGGTGATCATGTTTCTTCTCTGGCGCAGGAATCGTTCAGACGTTTAGGATTTGTTCTGCGTAACACCCAGGACTTTGAGAATTCATCAGTTATTGGGCTCTTGTACATCTCGCTGGTGAGAAGCAAATTAGAGGCGAATGCTTGCGTCTGGAACCCCCATACGGCGAACCAAACTCTGATGCTTGAAAAAGTGCAAAAGACCTTCCTCAGATACCTCTTTAAAAGGTCTTATTATTACTACCCCTATATGTACCCAACCAATTATTTATTAGGGGTTTTAGGATTTAACTCTTTGGAGGTTAGAAGAGGTCTTCATCAGCTTTTAATATTTTGTAAAACCCTGCGTGGGGGAATTGACTGTCCTGAACTCCACAATGCATTCTGTAAGCTATATGTGCCTCTCAATTACTATGCACATCGTCAAAGCCGTCGACGCAAATTGTTTGCGCAATTGGTATGTCACACAGTCGCTAGAGCAGAGTCTCCTGTGTGTCGTACCCTCGAAGCGCTCAATACCCTCCTCATCAACAACCCGGAGTGCGATTTGTTTGTGGATGGATGGAGTGACATTGTGAGAATTTGTTTGGTGTTTTGTGAGATGAGGTACGCGAGGAAGTCCACAGTGCCATATTAATTTTGTTTTATTTTGTGTCAATTTTATTATTATTTTTCTTTTAATTTTATGTTATTGAATTTTATTTAAATTTTTATGTTTTTGAACTTTATTTAAATTTTTATGTTATTGAATTTTATTTTAATCTTTAACTTATTGAATTTTATTTTGATTTTTATGTTATTGAATTTTATTTTATGTTATTGTTTTGTAATATCAATTGTTTTAATGTTAATTAATGTAATTGGTTTAAACCGTTTTAATTAACTATAAAATAAATAAATAAATAAATAAATAAAATAGCAAAAATCAGAATATAATTCTAATAAATTATTACCAACAATAACAGTTCTAGAGTAACTAAAATTTTTAACTGCATTTTTTATTGATGTTTTTAGCTATGTATTGTTGAATAAATATAATATGCTATTAAAAACTGATACCGTGAAAAGAATAAAGATATCTAATGCTCTTTAGTGAAAGTATCTTTTCAATCAACAAAGTACAGTAGACAATCCCAGTTACGTCAGATTTACGTTGATTATTTCTCGTCTTTTACTTAATCAAATATTTATGACTTAAATGTAGGCATGTATACGTGCATTGAATAGTGATGTCATAATGACATCTGGCATTATATGGCTATTATTCTGTAGCATTATTGGCTAATACACTTTGTTTTGACCTCGTGATTAAGCGTTGAGATGACGTCTTTCCCACATATTTAATAGTTTTGCTTAAAACGTTTACGTTTTAAGAATGTCATAATATGATTATGATATAAGAACAGTTTATAAAGAATCTGATTAAGTAACACCTCTTTATTTCAATATTGGTGGCACGATATCTCTTTCTATCGACTCAATAGTAGTAGAGCCACGCTGATTTCAGCATGAATGGGCCGGCTCGACCGGGGCGGTACTACCCTCGCACAGAAAATCAACGTAAAATGACAACGTTCGTGCTGTCGTGTTTCGTTGGTGAGTGCGAGACCGGAGGCCCAATTGGTCTGGTCAACAAGTTCCATACTTGTTGACTAGACTAAAAGATGCAGCAGCATCACTAGGCCGCCATGGTGCGGGTCGCCATGCTGCATTGTCTGTATTCGCAGTGAGTATGGTTACCGCCACTCTTGGATTCTGCTTATGCTTTCCATCAGGCGGAGTAGAGTCATTTTGGCGGACCATACATAAAAAAAAAAAAAAAAAAAAAAAAACGATACGATGAACATCTCCGTGATTCGGAGGTCACGTTAAGCAGCCGGTCCCGGTTGTTTTCATAGGATAACAGTCGTGAAGCTAACTGGAGGTTTTTGGGCGGCTTTAAAACATCCAACGGCAAGATTAGGTACATAGCCACAACGTTGTCTTGCTCGTCCCCAACCTGGACTCGGCCAGCGTGGGGACGTATGGCTTTAACCTTCTCCTAGGAGGAGACCCGAGCCCAGCAGTGGGACATTATGGGTTGTTGATGATTTCAACATTTTTCATTGATGCTCCGTTCGTTTTGGTCCTACAGTATAGTTATCATAAACCTAAATAGAAATGTTTTTTTTGGAGGGCTCTCTATAATCGATACTGAAGCCAAAACAATTTTTTTTATTTTTGTCTGTCTGTCCGTCTGTCTGTCTGTCTGTCTGTCTGTCTGTCTGTCTGTATCTTGGCCGCGCATCACGCCGAAACTACTGAATGGATTCAAATGAAACTTGGCATGATTTGAGTTCATACTACGAGGTAGGACATAGGATACTTTTTATCCCGATAGTCAGCATGGTTTCCTGGGGAGAGGGGATGAAAGTCAAAATATGTACTTACTTGTAATTCAATAACACATGGTCCGATTTCATTCATTCTTTTTTTGCTAGAAATAAAAAAATAAAAGATAACGGGAAAAGTCTTTTTTTTTTGTCCGCGACTGTACACTGCCTGTGGGAAGCTGAGACAGATATGTAAATATGGCGGTACGAAGTTCGCCGGGTCAGCTAGTAATAAATAAACAGGATAAACGACACGGGTAAACAGTAAACTGGTGGACTTATTAGCCAAGAGCTGTTCCAAGCTACATTAAATGGAAAAAAATAAGGAAGCCCCTTCGATAACGATACGTTATTAGATGTTAATAATAATTAAATAATAATTAATTCATACTTGGCCCAGTTAAACGAACAATCGAATGTTGCGTGTTTCATCAAATGCGTTTACGCAGTATTTGCGTTAAATTTCACTATTTTATAATTATTACAAAAAACATGCACTTTGTAATCATTTTTAATCGACTTCCAACAAAGGTGGATCTTAGTTAGAATTATTTTAATTATGAACTCCGTTTATGAACTCTTCTGTGGGACAATGATTCCTAACTACGCAGAGCCGGTACAATGGTATGGTAACCTTTAATCTGACTGCTTGCCTATTTAGAAATGCATGCCTAATTAGGTACGTACCTACACTCATTTCATTTCATTAACAACCCATGTCCCACTGCTGGGCTCGGGTCTCCTCTCAGGTGAGGGTTAAGGCCATACGTCCCCACGCTGGCCAAGTGCGGGTTGGGGACTGGCAAGACAACGTTGTGGCTACGTAAATCTTGCCGTTGAATGTTTTTAAACCGCCCAAAGGCCTCCAACTAAGCTTCACGACTGTTATCCTACGATAACAACCGGGACCGACTACTTAACGTGACCTCCGAATCACGGAGAGACGCTCATGGTATAGTGCCACTAGCGGTCACCCATCCAGGTACTGACCGAGCCGTCGTTACTTACCCTCGGTGATTGTTTCTAATCACCGAGTGCAACTGGGCTATGAGCACCTCTCATCACACATATCACATAATATTTGTCCTGGGTGCGATAAGAACTCACAACCCCCAGTTTAGCAGCCAGAGTCGTTAACCACTAGACCATCAGACCGGCAATTCGTTGTATCCATAACATGTATATATTATATACTAGCTGACCCACGCAACCTCGTTTGCGTCTCCTATTGCCCGTAGCGTGATAATTTTCCCCCGTTTTTGAAACTTTCTTCATTGGTGCTCCGCTCCGATTGGTCTTAGCGTGATGATATATAGCCTATACCCTTCCTACATAAATGGGCTATCTAACACTAAAATAATTTTTCAAATTGGACTAGTTGTTCCTGAGATTAGCGCGTTCAAACAAATAAAAAAACTCTACAGCTTTATATAATTAGTATAGATGTATTTATTATACTCTTCTAAGATCTAATACTCATAATCAACAACACATTTATTTGGATAAAGTTTAATTTTAGGTATTATGTTGATAAAAACTCTTTGGCAAATAACTCATTAATAGGTACCAACTCTTAGCGTCTTATACTCGTGATAACTTCTAAACGAAATGTCCGATTGGGATGAATCAAAAAGTATTTTACTTCTACATAAATACCCTTGATAACATAATGCTTTATTTGGATAAGGATTAATTTTACGATACACATTTAACGTAGTTTCTTTCTTCAGACGATTTAATAAAAAAAATTAACACAAAAGCGGTTATTGTGACTAAACCGTGATAGTTAGATATATGCTCTCGCGGAGTTTTTTGTAGATCTCAATGGGACCTACAAACCCGTCATACATTATTTTGTTCTATTGTCAATAATATTTGCAGCGCACGCAAAAATAGGTTTTCGATTTCACACCTTGGGTTACAAAATAGCAATTTTCTTCCTTAGCCTTCCTCGATAAATGGAATCTCCAACACTGAAAGAATTTTTCAAATCGGACCAGTAGTTCCGGAGATTAGCGCGTTCAAACAAACAAACTCTGCAGCTTTATAATATTAGTATAGATAAGTATAGATATGGGCCTGCCAAAGTGACTCAACTCTGCCTGATGGAAAACATGAATAGAATCCAAGAGTGGTGATCACCATACTCATTGCGAATACAGTCAATGCAACAATGCAGCATGGTGACCCACACTATGGCGGCCTAGTGAGATACTTCTGAACCACTGAAACAACGAAACACGACAGCACAAATGCTGTCATTTCAAGTTCAAGTCAATTCAAATCAGCGACTTTACTACCTGATATATATTGGTTATACACTTTTCTAATTCTTCTCAGTAACATCTATATGTATATCTATCTATATATATATAAAAGAGGAAGGTGACTGACTGACTGACATACCCAGAGATCAACGCACAGCCCAAACCGCTGAAGCTAGAATCCTGACATAGACGGACCGTGGGATCGCGAAATTAAAAACAAAAAAGAGTGGGCGGTCGGTGTACTTATTGTTGCCAGGCACTGCATGGTCTGCATGCTGTATGCATGTGGGAGGCTTTTCTATAGGGATTTACACTATGCATGTAGACACTACATAGCGTACTGAAACATTTTTATTTTTTTATTTTGCGATGTAGGAAAATAAATGTAGGTTCTTTATACTATAACGTAAGTGAGCTAGGAAAGGATTTTTTGAAATTCCACTCCTAAGGGGGTAAATCAGGGGATGAACGTCTGCGTGAGCGAAGCTGTGTGCAAAAGCTAGTAGTAAAATAAACTTGATAAACTAAGAAATGAACCCACAGGTCAAGCCCTGCATATCTGATGGAGAAGGCGTCGCGAGCGCAGTCCTAGCTTTTATTAGTTTATTTTGTACATTTTAATACGAGGTGGTTAGAAAACCAGCCGAACCTGACCTTTGACTTCACTTACTGAACTTGGATGAACTTCATTATATTTTGTAGCTTATCGTAAGCTGTTGTGAAGGTCTACATGGTAGTCTGTCATTTAGGTAAAGAGTGTGTTCGTGCGGTTGAAGGCGTCAATATCTGAAGGTAACGACTCGATTTAAAAATTATATTAGAGTTGGATAAACCATTTATCGAAGACTTATCGAAGATAACTTTAAAACTTATATAACTCTTTCTCTTGACCCTACAGGAATATACGAAACGTAACTCTCTCTCTCTTTCTATCTTCACTAACTTATTAATATCTCCCTCCTGTGTAAAGATTTACTTTAAAAAAACGTAAAAAGCACCTAAATATAAATATATATTAAATGTGCTTCTAACAAAATTGCTTGGCTATTGAAATACACCGCAGTGTCGTACCCATCGTTATATACAAGAATAAAACAGTTTATGCTGTCAAAGATACACTACGGGCCATAAAAGTTGCAACTTGGATTATGGCTATTTAATATTAATGAAACTACGGAGAGTAGTTTTACTCTTGTAGTACAAAGTACTAAAGTTATAATGTTTAAAAATGTTACTTCTTTATAATACTATATAATCTAGGAGTTATTGCAAATATATGGTCATAGAAATATTTGTTGATCAATAAAAGTTAATACCTACGCCGTATCGAAACATTTTTTTTAATAATAAATATATTTATTTAAATACTTGACTATTCTCATCTAAGCATCCTCAAAAATATGATATAATTCAGTCTTTGAAAAGTTACGACATACCTACATTCAAGCACATAACAGGATGTTAAAATATAATGTAAGTGTATCGAATACAGAACCACATTTTTTTAACTTTAATAACCTGGCTGTTGATAATGACGATGATAATATGTTTGAATATTGTATCTATAGTATTTATTAAAAAATAGTAACTCCATAAGTAGTTACCTGTATTTTTCTATCACGTTTTCTTTTAGTAAAACTTTCTGATGTCAACAAAGGCCAAAGGGTCTACTTTCGTTTTATGTTTGCCAACAATCATCCGATAATGCACTTGTACGAACTTTCTACCACTAATGCCTGTATAAGTACTTAAGGGAAAACTTGTCATCGATGCCAAAGCACAACGAACGTGCGCACTCATGTAAATTACACCTATTTTAAATAATTACGTATGTTTTCACAACCCTGTTCATCTAAATTTTATTCTTTACGTGTTTCTTTCATGATATTTAGTTTTACACTTCATTTGTGACCGAACTAGGACGAAAGTGTGTGCCGGAAATTTATTTGCTCCATGAACTGTTCGGAACAACAAATGGGGGTTAGATGTCATATGTCATTGTTTTCTTTCACTATTTTTTTTTCAGATCTGTAAAAAATTTAAAAACGTTCCCCGTAAACCATGATGTTTCACATATCGCTTTGTACGTTCAAAAATTTTTATCAGTGTTTAAATTAAAACAAGTTGTGATACAATTTTTGTCCCCAAGTGTACAACATCGGTCATAAACCGGGGTACGAATCCCGACACCGAGCTAGCCTTTACGGTTTAATATTCAAGCTTTTTATTGCGTCCACCCGACCGTGGGACCGCGAAATTAAAAACAAAAAAGAGTGGGCGGTCGGTGTACTTATTGTTGCCAGGCACTGCATGGTCTGCATGCTGTATGCATGTGGGAGGCTTTTCTATAGGGAGTGACACTATGCCTGTAGTCACTACATAGCGTACTGAAACATTTTTTTTTCTTATTTTGCTATGTTCTATTATTAATAGATGTAAGACGTCATTCATTTACTGTGATCAGGGATTTTCAATAACCTTTTTTTTACGCGGGGAATACTTTTCGCACCATGGGGGGAACACGAAGGGCGTGTGTCTGGAAAACCGGTCTACCCACTAAACCCTGCGGCGGCATACCTCGGAGGTCGGGAGGAGCTGGTATCCTCACGTCTGAGGTACATCCCGGGGTAACCAGAGTCATCTCTAGTTAAAACTGAAGTCTTTATTTATAAATGTGATTAATTCAAATCTTTCGTTGATATTTAGGATCTATTTTTGGCAATTTTTACAAGCTTTTTATTAACTTGCAATGTATGTATGCTTGTATGTTCGGGTGGAATCTTGCAACTCCTGCTCCTGAATGAAGCAGATATCTTCAACCGATTTTTAGATATTTTGTAAGCATATTATACAGCGTGACAATACAATATAATAATGACATGGAGCTGATCTGATGCTGGAGCTGGAAGGTGGCCAGGAACTCTGTAAAGAAACGTCGCAACATCATCGAGTTTGGACTCGTTTGATTCGTCTCGAGGCATTACAGTAAAAGCTTGTTTTTAAAAAGCTAATTAGTTTATTAGTTGTAGAGTCCCTTACCGGTAGGTAAGGGACTCTACAACTAATAGACTAGAAACAGGTATGTTTCTAGTAAATCTCTGCGTAGTTAAGTTCGATTTTGGAAAATGCAGCCTCGACCGGAGCCCAAACTCTTGCCCTGTTTCTAAAGGAGGAGATTTGAACTTTTAATGTGCAAGTTCTATGAGCGTCGGTAGGCACTTAACAGAAGGTGACTCATATCCTTTAAATATTATAAATTAATAAATACTTCGGATATCTAACACACAACGCCATCTAGTCCAATGTTAAGCAATGTTATGTGTACTAGACAACTGATATAAATACATATTTTTTTTTGTAAATACATATACATTATACATAGAAAATACCCAAACTCCGAAACAAATATTTGCAGATCATACAAATATTTGGTCCGACTCGGGAATCGAACCCGAGACCTCAAGCACAGCAGTCGCATAAGCTACCACTGCTGTGCAACCGAGGCAGTCATTTAAAAAACATCAACTCCCCTAAATCTTTTATTGATCTTCATATATTATAATCAGGAAATTCCTAGAATGAATAGCTTAAGCGAGTAGCAGGAACCAAATACAAAAGATTATCAAGCATGCGGATAATTCGCGATGTCAATGAAAATACAAGCCATTCCAATATAAGCTGTCTACTTTCACGAGTCAATTAGAAGTTGCCAATAATAATGGGAATAGACACACAATGTGCCACGTGAGATCAGATTTCTTTTTACCCAACTACGGCAAAGCCAAAGGAGGGCTATGATTTTGACAGGCTATGTATGTATGTTCATCTGTTCCCTCATAGCTCCTCAACTACTTATTAGAACTAGACAAATAAGGTATCATTAGAACTAATTAGAAGCGTCTTGATCGTCCGCCGTACATCATAAAGTACTGTGTTATAAAATATGCCGTGTTTGGTATCATTAGAAAGGGCGTTACTTGTACATTTAAAAAATATATATATTATTAGCATTCGCTCGTGACTTTGTCCGTATTTATTCGATAATTTGTGATATTATAACGGCACTAAAACATTTTAAATAATATATCGACTAGATGTCTTATACGATGCGGTATACCTAAGTTTAACTATATTTTACTATTCGACATAGCTATAATAGTCCTTAATATATTAACTGTTTGCAGCAAGTTACATCTTTTTTAAACTTATAATACAAAACCACGGATGCGGAACGGTTAAGGTGTTGGACACGTGATTAAGGTATTGCGGCTTCGACACCTGGTATGTATAATATCGAAGTATATCTGATACCCATTGAACTGAAAAATACTGCATTATGTTAAAACCTCAACACGTACAAGACATCTAAAAAGAAAAGTTCTTATTTGTTTTGTATCATTTTTAACCCCCGACGCAAAAAGAGGGGTGTTATAAGTTTGACGTGTCTGTCTGTCTGTCTGTGGCACCGTAGCTCGCGAACGGATGAAGCGATTTCAATTTAGTTTTTTTTGTATGAAAGGTGAGTTACTTGCGAGTGTTCTTAGACATGTTTCATGGTTGAGTCGTTTAAAAGTTATGGGGGTGAAAGTGGGGAAGAATAACCGAATGTCTACAAAACGTGCTAGTATAATCGTTAAATGACAGTTATGTAATTGATAACTTCGACCTGATGCTGCATAGGGGGTTTTTTAAATTTTAATTTATAGTTATATTTATTCATGTGGGGTATTATATTTTATTAGGGTTTATTTAAATATGCAAAACAAGACAAAATCCTTCGAGTGGAAAATTTAGCAATGAAATGACTGTACGGATAGCATATTAGATTAAGTCATTGCAACGTTCCAATAATACGTCATTTCAACGTTAAGTCACGTGGTCAATAATATAAGAGCTACGTTAATGATTGTAATAACTACAAATTCTCTAAATTAAAAAAAAACCCGACATAATAACCTGAGTTCCATTTAAAAAGTAAATAAACACGTTATGCGCTTTCATTTGAGACCCCACTCGATGATATTTTTGCAGACATTCGGTTATTCTTCCCACTTTTACCCCCATAACTTTTAAACGACTCAACCGATTTTCATGAAACATGTCTACAGAACACTCGCACGTAACTCACCTTTCATACAAAAAAACTAAATTGAAATCGATTCATCCGTTCGCGAGCTACGGTGCCACAGACAGACACGTCAAACTTATAACACCCCTCTTTTTGCGTCGGGGGTTAAAAAGAGATTCGACGCGAAACACTTGCATCTTGGCTAAGGATTTGAATGAATGTAGAAGGAGAAATCCTCTACCGAAAATTTATGAATAAATTACTTAACATGGTCAAATTTCATTTTCTTCGGCCCACTTGCAATTTAACAGCAAACTTATGCGGCACATACTGGTAATTATAATTTCGTTCTAATATAATTATAACACATGAGGCTGTGTTGTACTCTATCTTATCTTAGAATTAGAAAATTATACGATATGGTGTGGCCATGAAATACGCGTTTTAAATTTTGAGAAAATAAACAACGTAGAGCGGATCTGCCCCCCTAGCCAAGTTGCAAGCGTTCTTCTTTCTGCAATCGTTAACGCATAAATTCTCTTGTGTCATTGGCTATAGCCAAGTTGCAAGCGTTCTTCTTTCTGCAATCGTTAACTCATAAATTCTCGTGTGTCTTAGCTATGCTAGCTAATCTTAGCCATAGACACGAGAATTTATGCGTAAACGATTGCAGAAAGAAGAACGCTTGCAACTTGGCTAGGGGGGCTGATTTCATTCATGATCGCGATTTTTCGGCGAAGCACAAAGAAGGGTTTTGGCAAATTATGTATGTTTTTTGTTCCACCGTGGCGTCACTAAAGTACTAAAGTGATTTAAGGTAATGAGGTGTCAATAGGTTCGTAATAATGGTCCGGGTAACACTGGTTATATAAATTTTATGAAAAAAAAACTCGCGCTCTACAGTGAAAAGTAATGACTGCAAAAACGAATTATTATTATTTAGTAAATGTTATAACTTGTTAAATTGTTGAAAAATAATATTGATGATTATTGTAAAAATTCATAACGCTCGTTTCAAAGCTCTAAAACACTAGTAAGTGAGACTAAATATCGAAAACGTAAACAACTGGACTGCGACGATGTTAATCAAGCTTTATGTATAAAATATAATTTACGTTCTAAGAAATAAGATTTTAATCTAAAATTTTAACAAAAAAAAACTACTTCAAGAACTGGACCAAATTGGAACCAAATTTTAACGGAAAGCACCAGCTTTCAGATAAAAAAAGAATCATCAAAATCGGTTCACCCAGTCGGAAGTTCTGAGGTAACAAACATAACAAAATACAGTCGAATTGAGAACCTCCTCTTTTTTGAAGTCGGTTAAAACAGAAGCTATAGGTAAAATAAGAGTTTAAATATGTTTTTTAAATATTTTTTGACATCTAACACACAACGCCATCTAGTCCCGAGCTAAGCAGAGCTTGTATTATGGGTACTAGACAACTGATATAAATACATATATACTTTTTTTTGTAAATACATACATATTATACATAGAAAACACCCAAACTCCGAAACAAATATTTGGTGATCACACATTTGGCGATCACACAAATATTTGGTCCGACCCAGGATTTGAACCCGAGACCTCAAGAACAGCAGTTGCATTCACTACCACTGTGCCACCGAGGCAGTCTAGTTAAAAAGCTTATGGCGATAAGTGGGTCACTTAAGAATGGTTGGATAGAATCAGTGAGGCTATATATCACGCTAAGAGCAATAGAAGCGGAGCACCAATGAAGAATGTTACAAAACGGGGGAATTTTTATACTCTACGGGCAATAGGAGCCGTAAACGACGTTGCGTGGGTCAGCCAGATTAATTATATAGAGTACTAGTTTTTGATCCTAAGCTACTCTGCCCGCGTGTATGTCGGTTATCGCGGCAAATAGTAGCCTATGTGTTATTTTTTTTTTTTTTTTTTTTTTAATGTTTTGTCCGACAAAATGACTCTACTCTGCCTGATGGAAAGCATAAGCAGAATCCACGAGTGGTGGCCACCATACTCATTGCGAATACAACAATGCAGCATGGCGACCCACACTATAGCGGCCTAGTGATGCTTGTGCATCTTTTAGTCTAGTCAACAAGTATGGAACTTGTTGACTAGACTAATTGTTATTCCGATATATAAGCTATATTACTGTAAAGTTTCATTCAAATCCGTTCAGTAGTTTTTGCGTGAAAGAGTAACAAACGTCCATCCATCCATCCATACTTACAAACTTTAGAGTTTATAATATTAGTATAGAAGTATAGATAAGATATTTATTTGCTTTCACTGATGACTATTGATGACCGAGATTTAGATAGAGATAGCGAGATATTTATTTATCCTTTGCGAATAGTACATAAGTCTACATGAAATATCTATCTTTTTACTAGACGAGGTGAAAAATTAACGATAGATTTTTGGGTTTTTCTACCGGTTGACAAGATATTTAGACTTAGTTTGGGACACAGTATCATTAACTAAAGCGCAATAGATACATTTACTTGTATCTAATTTTAAGACAACCTGTAACAATAAAACGTTGCTAAATAAAGATTAGTATTATTATTTAGAATTTATTGTCAATATCACGATTCATTTTTTTATTCTTTCTTACGGAGATTTTTAGAAAAACCAAACATTTCTGTTAACATTTTGATAATATTTATTACATATCAACACAACTTCAGTTTTGTAACCGTTCTCCTTTATAAAATAAAACTAAATTTATCTCTATTAATTGATCAATTCAATTTGAAAGTGCTGAAATAAAAGTTTGTTTGGTGACACAAAACTTTTATATACAAGTTGTTCCATATAACTTTAAAAAATAAATTATATGACCTCACGTGTCCGCAACACGCTGTATATGTATTCAAAAAGTAGGTAAGGGTGTTACCGTTCATTACTCAATGTTACGAGTTTTGCGGACACCGTCACCTGTTCTGCGATGAATTGGTAACGCGAGCCACTAGAGTGTGTAATATTTCGCGATTGGCAGCTACTCACACCGTTCTGTAATTTCGTACCAGTAACATAAGACTGATATGTGAGAAGACTAATCACTTTAATGTAGTATATTGTGAGACGTTAAACCTGAAACGTCGAGTTAAATCTGATTTTGCCAGTAATTATGGTAATACAGTGGTACAATCTCTCCACATAAGCTGTTTAGTTTCCCAAAGAATAAAACAATTCTGATTATAATGCTCTATCTATGAAATCAAAAATATGTACTGAAGATTGTGTTATGAAAACAAAACAGTTTTCTTTTCGGTCAAGTTAACAATGACAAGTAAAATTTTAACAAAAACCGACTTCAAGGTTCGACTCGATTTCTCTTGGATGCTATCATCAGATCTTAGTGTCCTTATCATGGTACCATCGTTGGGATATCTCCTTTCCAGTAAAAAAAGAATCATCAATATCGGTTCATAAACGACGAAGTTATCGGCGAACACACATAAAAAAAAAACATACATATACGGTCAAATTGAGAAAGCTCCTCCTTTTTTTGGAGTCGGTTAAAAATTTTGGCAAAAATTCGAAGAATTACCTCTGCGAAGTGCACATTTTTTCTCCTCATCGGAAAACTTATATCAAAAATTTTCATAAAATAAAAACCGACTTCAAGGTTCGACTCGATTTCTCTTGGATTCCATCATCAGATCTTAGTGTCTTAATCATGGTACCACCGTTGGTATATCTCCTTTACATTAAAAAAAGAATCATCAAAATCGGTTTATAAACGACGAAGTTATCCGCGAACACACATAAAAAAAAACATATATACGGTCGAATTGAGAAACCACTTCCTTTTTTTGAAGTCGGTTAAAAACAGTACTATTATTTAAAAATTAAAATCATGTGAGTACGTTGCTACGGTGTGGCATAGTGCCACTGACACCAGTTATAAGCACGACAGTTTAAAGGCGGGCCAATATATTTAGGCGATGATTATGCAACACTCGTAATGTATCGACTACAACTCGATATTAACATAACAAATTATTTACTTTCTAGATATCATCACTCGATTATAGTGATAGAATGTTATTTGCTTCGGTAAGGTGTAAATCAACGATCAACATGTAATATTTAATAATTGTTTTGGTTAAGATTAAGTCTGTCTGCGACTGCGCTCACTTAAAACATTAGCGTATGCTTTTTAGGGTTGTCAGGTTTTTTTTTTTTTTAATATTTTTATGACTTTACACATAGATTTTGTTGTATTTGTGACATATCTGCAACATAATTACAAATTTTAACAAAAAAAAACCGACTTCAATCTGGATCAATGGGACCATTCGGGAATCACCAGATTTCAAATAAAAAAAGAATCATCAAAATCGGTTCACCCATTCGAAAGTTATGAGGTAACAAATATTAAAAAAAAACAGTCGAATTGAGAACCTCCTCCTTTTTTTGAAGTCGGTTAAAAAGGTTACGACACTTTCTATTTCTCTTCGGTTTTTTTAAACGAAGTTTTTCTTTTCTTAATTTTTCGGCTTTCTGTACTCCTCCTCCATATAAACTTTAACTGTGCCAAATTTCATACTCCACCGTTCTTATATTTTTTTGTAAAAAGGGGAACAAATTTTTTGCTTCTCATATTAATACCTATAAAGTTTCAACAAAAGTTTCATTTTTATACAGAATGATACATAATAATTATTATTTTTACGGGAATGTATGTAATACCTTGAAATAAGTGATCGCGCTTAGAATTCTAAGTGATCGCGTTAATTCCCGTAAAAATAATAATTATTATATCGCGAACGCGAAAGTTTAAAAGTTAGTAGAATGATACATATCTGTATTTTTTATTTATTTATTTTACAAGATAGACCATATATTAGGCTCATGCGAATATTACATAAAAGATTTCTCGCGTTAGATGTTAAAATTACATTTAATGAAGTGAAATATTGAAAAATATTAATTAATTTTACATAACTCACAATAACTGAATTATCTAAGTCGTTTATGTTAGTAAAAATAATGAGTATATTTTTATAAATAAATCTTAAAGAAAGCTTCTTGTAGTTTATCTATTTAAATAAAGATCTTCTGTAGAAAGTATAAATTTATTAGTTGAACAAACTTATTAATTGAAACTTGACCGTCTGAAAATTTATACCTAAAATATACAAACCGGCGACAATTTTTATAATTTTCATTTTATCATCATCGCATATCGCAGTCCACTGCTGGACATAGGCATCTTCAATTGCCAATTGCCCGCCACTCGGTTTGACCTTCGGCATCCAGACCCTGCCAGCCGTCGTATTTTTGTATACCCTACCCTATAAAAATACACACACTTGTATACCCTCGCACAGAAAATCAACGTAAAATGACAGCGTTCGTGCTGTCGTGTTTCGTTGTTGAGTGCGAGACCGGAGGCCCAATGATACAGAAGCATCACTAGGCCGCCATGGTGTGGGTCACCATGCTGACCACTGAGTATGGTGACCACCACTCTTGGATTCTGCTTATACTTTCCATCAGGCAGAGAAGTCATTTTGGCAGGGTCAAACATAAAAAAAAATTCAACTGACATAATTAATTAAAGACATTTTATTTAATGTAACGGTGGATTAGCACCCAGTAGAACATTCGGGATATGAATGCGTGAAATTACTCGAACGAAGGTATTTTTATAGTATTTGACAGGCTTGACCCAATTCAATACTAAATTCACATATTTAGTAGATAATATCAAATATTGTTTACCATAAATATTGTAATGATTATTAGCATACAATTATTATTTGGTAATACAGGATTGTGTCACATTAAAGATTTGATATGAAATATAAGTCGCGCCGGAAGCTGACAAGCGGAAGGCGCCAAGATATTAATATGAATCAACTATTTACTTGTTTATAAAATCACCAATTGAATTATAAGTTTATATTATATTTTATTGTATGCCTAGGCTACTATTTGCAGCGATAACCGATATACACGCGGGCGGAGCACCTAGCGAACAGCTAGGAGTTCATATATGTATAATAATTGACATCTCATCATCACAACCGTCTTCTGACTGACGGTCAGAATTTTCTATAGGTAAATAAAATTGTAACTTGGCTAAAACCTATATAGTAATATCATTGAAATCATTCACTATATGCGGCTTCACACAGGTACATAAAGGTCATTTACGCGCCCTTTAAGTTTTTTAAACTGTATGTTTATTTTTGTGTTGAAATCTTTTTATCATTTAGGTCACACAATTATTTGTTATTGACCTTAATCTTACATTATAGTATTTAATAGATATATAATAGTTACGTAAATAACGTACATTGATACAAATAAATAAAATCGAAGTGTCTGTTTGTAATTTCATTACAATTTTTGTCTGTCTGTGTGTCGGCCTTTTTGTTCCGGCAAATCTCTGGAACAGATGGTTCGTAATTGATGGGAATTTTACTAGCAGATAGCTGATGTAATAAGGAGTAACTTAGGTAGTAGGTATAGGTAGCTATAGGTAGTTTTTTTAGACTAGCTTTGCCCCGCGGTGCTACCTGCGGTTGTAAAGGTACAACAATCACGGCGGGTTACACCGCGGTATTCAACTAGTATGAATACATACGGCACTTATACATATAAAAAAAAACTTTTTTTTTGTTTGTTTGTTCGGGCTAATCTCTGAAACAGCTGGTCCGAATTTGATGTAAATGTCCCTGGCAGATAGCTGATGATATAAGGAGTAACTTAGGTTACTTTTTTAGACTAGCTGTCCCTTACAGCTTTACCCAGCGGTTGTTGTTGCAAAGCTACAACAATAACCGCGGGTAACACCGCGGGGCTCAGCTAGTCATTTATAGAAACTTCCATTTATAGTGTCGCTAGGAATATGTCCGCAGTTTCGCGGCAATTTGTGTTGGCCGTGACCTCCTGGGCGCAAAGTCTGAGATAAGATTCATCTGTGTTTACACGTGAGGTTCATACTTGTTAGAAAATCATTATATAACGTGACAAGCAAATATTCTAGCTATTTAAGTATCTTTTTCATTCAGAGGAGCTTGCGTAATCAGAAGATCAAATGTTATTATAAAAGTTTGGTCACAAAAGTTTTGATTAACTGTCAATCTCACAACTATCATACATAAAAGTTAGCAGAGCCAAGCTGATTTCAGCACGAACGGACCGGTTCGACCAGGACGGTACCAGCGTTGCCAGAATTTTGAAACTTTTTCATGAAAAAAGCGGGATTCTTTCGCCGACAGCAGGACAAAGCAAGAAAACGTATATATACGATACATGAGTAAGAGTGACCAAAAAAAGGTCATTCGCAATATTTTTGTTTTTCTGCTACATCATCCCTAATTCGTGAAAAAACTAAAATGCCATTTCCTATTTGCTAACTTCGCTTTGGGTGTCCAGCCAGTTATCCCCAAAAAGCGGGACAAGATCTGTCCCGCGCGGGACATTACAATTTTGATTAAAAAAGCGGGACGTCCCGCGAAAATCAGGACGTCTAGCAACGCTGGACGGTAGTACCTTCTCACAGAAGACCAACCTAAAATGACAGCATTCGTGCTGACGTGTTTGGTTGGTGAGTGCGAGACAATAGGCCGCCATAGTGTAAGTTACCATGCTGCATTGTTACATTGTCTGCATTCGCAGTGAATATGGTGACCGACTCTTGGATTCACCATAGACAGAGTGCCTCTGCTGGCATTAAAAAAAAATATTATTTCCACCATGCATCAAAATTTGAAACCGTTGACTGTAATGTCAGCAATTTGATTGTATAGTATTAGCTTTTGCTTCTAAAATAGTTTAATTACAATATCTAGAGATGATCGCGATCGGAACTGAATTTTGACCTACCTTCAATTAGAACTAGCTACGCCTCACGGTGTTACCCGTGTCAGTTAATGTACCTTTAAAACAACTAGTCTAAAATCAAAGTAACTTAAGTTACTATCGGCGATTGAAAGTTGCGTCAAAATAAAAAAAAAAAGATATATGTCATGAACCTGTATAGGCTGTATATACTTTCATTTGCATTAAAACTAGTAAAAGCTGTTAATTTAAAATTGAAAACAGACACTTGAATTTTATTCATTTTTTATAGGTAGATTAGATTTCTGATTTAGGACCTAACATGATTTACAGGCAATATTGATTTATGTAATCAATTGTTACCTTGAACACAATAGGTAAGGTATCAACTATACTTTTTCCTCGACATTGGAAAGCGAATGTTATTTTTACGATCACACTCGATTATAAAATCGATAAGAACCACGTGCATCGGCGTCTGGAACAAATCGATTCATCATTGTATTCGGACCACGTTTGATCTCCAAACAATCCTTAATATTACGCAAACTGGTGCTTTTATATTTATTTCTAGTAGAAATTGTCGGTACTTACATTTCTCCGTAACTTTGCGTAACTCGTTTACAAAACACACGAATTTTAATAGGATTTGTTACGGCAATTTGGACTATTTCGATCAATAATAGTGAATGCTTACAGGTTATGTAAATCTAACTTAAACAACTCGCGAGTCGAATAACAATAGCGTGTGTTTTTAAAACAAATGATTTTTCAACCTTTTAAGGCAGTATTTTTACTTCAAACTTGAATGGAGCCAAACGGAAAATGTACCTAGGCCTAGGCGTTTAAAAAAAACAAATACTTAGGTTCATAAACGACAGAGTTATGAGGTAACAAATATAAAAATGAAATCGAATTAAGAACCTCTTTTTTTCTTATTATAAAGAAATTTACTCTATGGTTCCTTTGTTTACTGGTGTAATGTGTGTGACTTATTTTTAAACCAAAATGAGATTAATTATAAATCATAATTATAAGTAACAACTGAACTTCAGAATCGATTTAAGAATTTATTTGACACTTGACATAACCAGTATGTATATTTCATCAATCATCCCAGTTTTAATTACACCATCGTCCCCGGAAATTTTTATTTTCATTCTCTGCCCATCCGATTTTGAGGAATTATCACAATATATACAGGGTATGTTCTGGCATGCATGTGTTAGTACCTAGTTTTAATCATACAGCTGATAAACAAACTTATTATTACTAAAAACATACTGACACTTTTTATGTAACATTTAGACACAAAAGAAATGACCTCTGGTCTCCTGTCATCTCACATACTCAAGGAAAAATAGTTTTTTTAAAGTTGTGAAGCTGTTGTCAGTGTTGCCAGATGGGGCTATTAAGCGCCTCCCTTGCCGAGCGGCTATAATATTTTATGCGGTGACTACACGTAGCCGATAGGGCTATCTTTTTTTTCAGAAACATTTAAATATAAAACAAACATTTTTATGCAGAAAAAAGAACTTTTACAGCAACAATCAGTTTATGTGTATATTAAGCATGAAAGGTACACAATTATAAGTCAAATCTTGAGTACTAGTGACGTCACTAGTTGGGGGTTATCTCGGGGCTACGCGCGTGCTCCGGCAAGGATATTTGAGAAAAAAATATTCTGGTAACACGGGCTGTTGTACAACTCACTTCTTGATAAAGACTCTCCAAAGTTCCCCGTGTCCGAACAAGGCCCTGCAGCCCCTAAATATACATTGTTTATTGTATCTTCTAATAAAATGTCAAAGGCAAAACGATTTTAACCATAGAGAAGTAAATTATTTTAAAAGTACAGTTAGACATTTAAATTCTTTTGTTATCGAGCGCATCAAATACTGAGTGATTTGGCGGTACTACCATGATGCGCTGTAACAGAAATTCTATTACCATATTATACCAATTAAGGCGTATCTAAAAGATATATAGCTATATACTTTAATTATTATGTTACGTAAAAATTGCATTTTTGCTAAGTTGGTGTTATAAGTAAAATATGCCTATTAATGCTACGCCGCAGGCCTTTTGATCGAAGTAACAGAAGAAGAAAATTAGCATTGCCTGAAACTATCATTGCAAAAGGATTGTTAAAATCGAGACGAAAACAACGAAAAATCAGCATTTTTAATTCATGCATTTATATTTCTATAGGTAGCGACAATATAAATATGTACAGTCACCCCCAAAAAGAAGTATACTTAAACAAAGTTTCTTTGCATTAATGTTTGTTTAATTCACTATGTCAAAATATTCTAATTAATTATAGTGACTGTGTTTGGTCACTATAATAAATTAGAATATTTGGCAGTATTACTGTAACTTATTTCAAGTACACATTGCGTTCTTATAAACGCGTGTGTTTCATAACTTTGTAGGCAGCTATTAATCTAAATAAAATACCTAGCTAAAACTTTCTAAAAGTAAGTAAAAATATACCTATTTTAAACATATTATATCATCGTTCATTAATCAACACGCAATGTGTACTTGAAATAAGTTACAGTAATACTGCCAAATATTCTAATTAATTATAGTGACTGTGTTTGGTTACTATAATAAATTAGAATATTTGGCAGTATTACTGTAACTTATTTCAAGTACACATTGCGTTCTTATAAACGCGTGTGTTTCATAACTTTGTAGGCAGCTCTTAATCTAAATAAAATACCTAGCTAAAACTTTCTAAAAGTAAGTAAAAATATACCTATTTTAAACATATTATACCTATCATCGTTCATTAATCAACACAACCTTTAAAAGTCCACTGGACTTAGTCAGGCACTGAGACTGTTAAAGTTATATTGTGGCGGCTTCCACATACAAAAAAGGACACAACATACTAATCCTGTATCGCGATATAGAAATCCTCAATACAATATGCTAACATCGTTGGGCCACTTGACATCGAGGTGGACTGCGCCTAAGCTGCTATCTCTGTCGCTGGTCCCTCAAAACTGGACCTCCTCTGGGTCTCATCTGGCTCGAGCTGGCCGAGCCAATCCCCCTCTGCACACACAGAATAATCAACTTTCTCAATGGCCTCGGTACGGACAACACTGCTAGGGGACAAATACCCCCTGCGGAACGAGATGCGAAGGACTTACAGCAAACTTTAGGCCGTGGCCTACCAGGCATAGTTACCTCGCCTGTCGGAGGATATCCACTTTGTGTAGGAGGGACATGACACCCATTCCTACACAATACTGTATTAATATATATCATATTGTAAAATAAAAAGTGTTACTACGTGAATGGCCATTCACTTTATCGCTCAAATGAAAATATTTACAAATAAACAATACAAGTGTAAACTTGTTGAATAAATATTCCACATACCGCCACTGTAAGAACATATTTTGTGTTTTGCACTTTAAAAAAATATAGTAAATACCTACATTCATCCTTGCTCAGCTTCGATTTGGGGACTTAAAATCACAAGGTCCGGATCTTCCTAAGGTCTGTTATCTGCATTACTAGAGTCAGTAATGTAATGTAGTAGAGCCACGCTGATCTCAGCACGAATGGGCCGGCTCGACCGGGGCGGTACTACCCTCGCACAGAAGATCAACGTAAAATGACAGCGTTCGTGCGTTCGTTGGTGAGTGCGAGATCGGAGGCCCAATGATGCAGACGCATCACTAAACCGCCAAGGTGTGGGTCACCATGCTGTATGTATGCATACCCAATGAGTATGGTGACCACCACTCTTGGATTCTGCTTATGCTTTCCATTAGGCAGAGTAGAGTCATTTTAGCAGGGCCACACATAGGTCATAAAATCTCCTACTTTGATTTCTCTAAAAACTTTAAGTTGAATATAGTATTTTTTTGTAAATACGCGTTTTACTTCCTTTTCATTTCAAATAGGTTTTTTATATGATTTACTTTCGATGTCCAGTGACTGAATAAAAATACGGAGTGTGACCACTTCTATTTATCCCATGGGTGTCGTAAACATAGAGCTATTATACATAGAGCGGGGCAGACAAATGGGCTGCCTGTAAGCGGAAACGTCCACCGGTTAGAAAGCTAGAGAAGATCACGGTACCCCATCTGTTTTTCGCTACTGACGCATGCGCAGTAAAGGACTAATAATGGTAATCCAAACACAACAATTAACCGTCGAATCGTTCTGCTATGCTGCTTTTCCGCGCTAACTGCGAATGCGCGAGTAGAGAGAGACAGATTGGTACCGCGATCGTCTCTCTTTTCTAACCGATTGACGGCTGGAGGCCTGGCTCCCCTGCTATATGGTCGTAAAAGGCGACTGAGGGACCAAACCACTCAGGACATCATCACTGCAAAGACAAGGAAAAGTTGAAACAAACCCTATACCAACCCGTCTGGCCAGCGTCGTATAGTAGACCAAACCATCCATTCTATGGAGCGGCCTATGTCGTGCAGTGGACTTTTAAACTCTTGATGATGATAATATTTTCAATGGAGAGCCATTTTTCCTCGTAAAGAGACCTCGGGCTCGTAGAAAACCAGTTTTTAGCAATAATTTTGTTGCTTAACATCAAGTGAGTAAGGTTACAGGAGCTCATACCGTTTCTCTATCTGATAAGTTAGAGAGGACTTAGCGAGCTAACGACGAGTCACATAATTATGACTCTTGTGTCCGTGAGGTGGGGGAGTAAGAACACGTGGGTAAAGCCGTAAAAGACGACTATAATCACAAATTTTAACAAAAAAAAAAACGACTTCAATCTGGACCAAATTAAAATGGAACCACGCGGGAAGCACTAGCTTTCAAATAAAAAAGAATCATCAAAATCGGTTCACGCAGTCGAAACTTATGAGATAACAAACATAAATAAAAATACAGTCAAATTGATAACCACCTCCTTTTTTGAAGTCGGTTAAAAAGAGAAATCTACGCAGAACAAGGAAAATTTGAAACAAATCCTACACAAACCCGTTTGACCCGTGTTATTGAAATTTATAGAAATAGAGATAACTCAATTATTATCGAGAATGTCAGTAACACAATTTCACAAAATTTGTCACAAAATTTTCTTATTAGCAGGGTAGAATGGGTTAAACTTAGTTATTAAAATATCATAACTCAAATACAGAATTTCAAAATTCAACACTAATAACAATGAGTTGAACACCGCTAACTGCTGCATAATGTATAATTAACGTCAAATTGTGACAAGACCACTCAAAGCGTTCCATATTGATTACTGTTTTACGCAGTTAATGTCTATTGATAGAGATTGACGTCAAACCTGTAGAGATATATAAATATTAGCCCGCGCTTTCCTTTATCCCGCGCTTTCCTATGACAAAAAAGCTCCCTATTTCTGTGTTCTAATAAGGAGGTCTGAAATGACACATAGGCTAGGGCTACTAATTTTTAACCGACTTCAAAAAAGGAGGAGGTTCTCAATTCGACTATTTTTTTATGTTTGTTATATTATATCTTTCTACTAGGTTAACCGATTTTGATGATTCTTTTTTTATTTGAAAGCTGGTGCTTCCCGTGTAGTCCCATTTCAATTAGGTCCAGTTCTTGAAGTCGGTATTTTTTTGTTAAAATTTTTAGAATACATTATTGACATAAGCGACAATAAAGCAAGTGATGCTTTATCTACTAAAATATACAAATGACCGGGTCCTGTAATAATAATAAATTAATTAATAACACGTGCCAGCCTCAGAAGTCACCGCCTCCGAATGGAAGACATACGCTCTCGCACTCATCGATTCGGTTCTTCCTTCCTGTGCCGAGCGGTTATAACCTGGAACTCACTTCCAGCGCACATGTTTCCGTCCCACTATGATCCCGGGTCCTATAGGCGGGGCGTGAAAAAGCATCTCACTAGGCCGCTATAGTGCTGGTCACCATGCTGCACTGTCCTTGTTCGCATTGAGGATGGTGACCACCACTCTTGGATTCTGCTTGTACTTTCCATCAGGCGGGGCAGAGTCATTTTGACAACTCAAATATAAAAAAAAAACAATCTCACACATTGCAGTCTGACAGTCTGATTCTAAATGAGGCAGCACCTGTACGCACTTATCTGAAAACATCATAGGTAATAACTACAGACAAATTACATTCACTAAAAACTATACGAACTGGTCAGTAAAAAATAATGAATTAATAGATTGTTTTTTTTATATCTGCACAACGATAATAAAAATAAATTATCACCAGACGGAACATTACTGAAAGTATTACTTAGTTGTACGTCCACGTCGGCAGTTCGGGGTTTGATTTCCGTTTAGAGCAATAATAATAATATTTATTCCCATAAAATATTTTTTTTACAAATGATAATGAGCTCCCTGATCTCTTAGCTAGGTTCAATGACCTGTGTTACATCGAACACAGGTCATTTCACATGTAACACAGGTCTGTTTAACTATAAATATAATAATCTGTTATTAAATGGTAAGACACATTTATTTCTAGGTGTTCCAGGGATTTCCTTCAGAGGGTGCACCTGGTTCCCCGGCTTCTAGTACCCGAGACGGTGTGTGGTTTTTAGTCGGTTCGAGTCACCGACATAACCACCAGTGGTGGAATCCGAGGGGATTTTAGCACAATAAAAAATTAAAGTTGTTTTCAGCTCTGAAGTTATTTAGAAAAACAAGTTCAGAGATTTTATACATATCTCTAAACACAAATCCTAAGAATATACAGCAACTCTATTCAATTAAACGCAAATTCAATTAAACCCAAAAGCAAACGCATAACTAATAGCGTTCCCAGTAGTATGCACTTTGGGAAAAGAGTCGGCAACACGGGCGCGGACATTGTTAATCTCTTTGCTGATTGTTTCTCTTCAGTTTACAGCCCCGGCATATCGGGTGGTTATTTCCCAGACTTTCAACCGTCCAACTTTTCGATTACAAACTTAGATATAGATAAGCAAGACTTATTAAGTAAGCTGCGACAAGTTGATGTATCGAAGGGTGGTGGTTATGACGGCATACCCCCAATTTTCATCCGTATGTGTGCGAGTGCCTTGGTGATTCCGGTACATATAATTTTTAATAAATCATTGCAGGAGGGCACGTTCCCAGAGCTATGGAAAATATCAAAGGTTACGCCGATATACAAGTCAGGAGATAGAGGTGATGTTTCGAATTACCGTCCTATCTGCGTTCTTAATTGTTTTGCAAAAATTTTTGAAGGCTACGTTTATAAGCATATGTATAATCACCTCAAACATATGCTGAGTCCCAAACAGCATGGGTTTGTTACAGGTAGATCTACCACCTCCAATCTTCTCTATTATACCAACTATATCTGTGAATCCTTTAACGGTAGGGAGCAGGTCGACTCTATATATACTGATTTTTCTAAAGCTTTTGATCGCGTTAATCATTCGGTTCTGCTTCTGAAGGTTCACAACATGGGGATTCATGGTAATTTGTACAGATGGCTCTCTTCTTACTTGCTTAATCGCTCGCAGTTGGTCACCCTCAGCGGATATAACTCTGTACCATATTTAACAACATCAGGGGTGCCCCAGGGCTCTACTTTGGGACCGCTTCTGTTTCTATTATTTGTTAACGATTTGCTTGATAGGATTCAAAGTGAATGCTTAGCCTATGCTGATGATATAAAGATATTTAAACGAATTTCCACACATATTGACTGTGAACTCCTCCAGGCAGACATTGATACCATCGTAAACTGGTGTGCCAGAAATCTTATGAAATTAAATATAAAAAAGTGTCAAGTAATGACTTTCACCAAAAAGAAAAATATTATAAAGTATAACTATCATATCGATGACACCAATATAGACAGAATTACGGAAGTGCGGGACCTAGGAGTTATATTTGATTGCATGTTAAACTTTAGATCGCACTACAACTACATATGCAACAAAGCTAACCGCATGCTCTCATTTATACTTCGCACCGCACGACCATTTAAAAATACAAGATCTATTGTAATCTTATACTACTCTCTCGTAAGAAGTATTCTGGAATATGGTTCACCCGTATGGTCTCCAATTTATAATATACATATAGACCGGATAGAGGCGGTGCAGAGGAGATTCGTGAGAGCTCTCTGCTCAAGATGTGGGCTAAGACGCAAAATACCGGAGTATGTTGACCGATTACAAAAATTTTCTTTAAGGTCTTTGGAAAATAGAAGATGGATGGGCGACTTGTGCATCTTACACAAAATTGTACATTGTACAATCGACAGTAATCTCATAGAAAATATTGAAATTAAAATACCAACGCGATCTGTACGTATACCACAATTGTTTAGTGTTCCTCCCTGCAATAATAATGTCTCACACAATAACCCACTAAACAGAATGTGCAGGAACTATAATATCGTGTGCTCACATTTAGACGTCTTTCACGAAGGCCTCAATGCCTTCAAGTGTTCTCTCCTTCGTTGCAGCGGACCTTAATTTTAATACACAGCTCAGTTTTCTTTATATATTTAGTTTGTAACTGTGTATCTAATTATAGATTTGTTTTTTGTTGGTTTTTCTTATAATTTTCTTATAATTTTTCTTATAATTTGTTAGCCTTATGCTAAAACGAAGCACTTTCTACTGTTTAAGCTGTGTACAGTTGTAACTGGATGGCAGGTTTACTGTGTTTGTTAAGACTGTGTTTTGTATTTTTTAAGTCTGTTATCTGTATCTGTACCTATTAAATAAAATAAAAAAAATAAAACTAAAAAAGTATTATATTCATTTATATTTTTTTATATCGGTTGTAGATTTTTATATGTGACAGCAGAAATTACCTACCCTATATTTTATAACTTAACGATAATCCAATTACAAAACAAAACAAAAAGGTTGGAATCTAAAATATTTATTTCGTTACCTAAATAGTAGGTAGGTAGGTACATCTCAAGTTATGAAAATTTATAAAAAGTAACTTTGTACGTAACATGTAACCCTATTCCAATTTCGTTGGTAATGAAGCGTATAATCTAATAATTGTCAATGTTACATGGAGGGAAGCCAAAATACGTATAATTGGCGTGATTACGTTACTCATTATAAGTTTGAGTGTTAAAATCTTTAGTTTATGGTAGTGGTGTCACCACGCCGTTTTCTTTAGTTAGCGCGCACGCATTTAGTTAGACGTGTTTGCACACGACGCTCGCACCGTTCGCGCGCTCCGAATATTTCGCGACGCCGCGAAATCCGTTTTCCGAACGTCGAACACAAAATTTTCACCCGCCTTTTTTTTCAAAATAATTAAAAAGTTTAACTGTCAAAATTTTACCACCAATTCAGTGCTAGTGCTGTGCTGTTGATGTGTATCATGTGTATTTATTAGTCGGCTGGTATGAGTTTGCGTATTTGAACAGGTGATATTATAATAATAATAATGTATTTCAATTTGTTTTTGTAGTCATTATGAATCATAGATAGATTTATCGTTGCTGGAATAAAGTTTAAATATCTCGCTATTACTGTAGATATTTAGAAACAAATATTCAAGTAGATATAATAAGTAGAAAGATGACATAAATTGATTTAGGTAAATAAGTGTCTTAGTAGGTAATTAATTATTTTACACTGTGATGCTTTTAGATTAGTACACGTAATATCTATGATATTTATTTACGAAATGACCGAAATAATAATGTTCTCAAAATAATGGCGGTTACTGCAATCGCTAATGTAGTGTTTTGACATCGTTTATCGTAACTTTTTATCATTACTTAGTTAAATTAAACAATATTATCTTGTCAGTTACCTACCGAGGAGATTCGAATGGATATTAACCACATAGTCACATTATTAATATGTATAGTGAAATATTATAATAGATATAATATTGTGATGAACATGTGACCTTTTGGTTTTCATCTTTTGAGTGCTTTTCGAGTTTTAGAGGTCACTTTGCGGTGTTAATAAAGGAATATATTTTTAAAACTTTACACATAGGTACTCCAAAATTAAAGCCCATCATAGAAGGATTTGATGAGCTTTATTTTATTAGCTTAGGGAGTACTTGAACTTGAACTCGCGGGCTGTGTTTCCGCAACTCGACAACTTTGTCGCGCCTATTTTGCGTAGTGAATCGGCATTAAATATGCCAACCCAGTTCCTCCAGGATAGGCTTCCTTTGTGTTGCCGACGACTTCTTGAAGTGACCTCGGCGATCCGAGCTTAGGATGTAAAAAACAATAAAAAATAAATAGATAGATGATATTTAATAAAAAAAAATGTCATTGATTTTATAAGGACGATCACAGGATATATATCACAAATATACCACAAGGATACCATTTTACAATGGTTTCCTTCTAGTTAAAAATACTGTTGAATCTAGTGAAACAACGACATCGACAACATAGACCGTTTGCCCTACTTTGGCCAAGGCCTCGTCCAAATCCTTCCATTTTCATCTTTTAAGCGCTGTCCTAGTCCATGCTTTTCCGGTTGTTGCTCTTATTTCGTCTTGCCGTCTTCGGTACTGTCTTCATGATGCTTTTACTCTGAATAAAGGCTTATTTTTATAAGCCTTTATTTTACCACTTTACCATTTCCACTACCATTCTACCACTAGGATGCCACACAGATACAGTACTCTCTTGTTAGTCACCGTTGTTTAATAACTCTTGCATACATTTAAATAAATCTGCAAGAATAATTCGAGAAAAATTAAATAATTTTTCATCACTTACTGGAACTAACAAAAGACTTATCAATCACCGTGAAGTATGTAAAAAATCGATTTTAATCACAATTAAGTCAACAATACAATAAATTTCCATTGCTACTATTATTATATTATGTCTTTAGAAACAGATCTTCATTTTTGACTTCTGTTTTTTTTAAACTAAAGTAAGCGTAACAACTGAACAAAACATTAATAATTCATCGCAATCATCTACAACAATACATATACAGTTCATCGTGAAATTCCACAGATATTTATCACTTATCAAAATTAACTTATTATATTTCCAACTCCTCCAGTTTTCTTCTGACTAATTTTTCGTTAAGGGTTCCAAGACAGTTTAATTTTTCCTTGGACTTCCCGAGTGTCATAACTCGGCCTATTCGTGGGTCATTGCTTATGATCCTAGTGTACAGAAGTTACAGTTGCGTGTGGGCGGGATTAGTCCCAATAAAAATGACTAGATAGACAACTCATGTGGTGATACCACAGCCAAACAGAAAACAGGTGTTAAACAATTCTTTTGTTGCTTTTCACCGAGTGAGTAAAGTTACTAGAGCTCAAAAATTTATCCCAAATGTCAGCTTACTATATGTAAGCATACACATATTCTCCTTGACATATTCTACATTTCCATAAATGTATATAGTTTGTAATGTTATGTGTAAAATGAAATACCAGAGAACTTATAAAGGTTAAACCACTCCATTTTTCTTCAACACACATGAGTACTTATACATGTACATAATGACGGAAATAAAAACGTCATGAACGGTAAATAGCTTAGATTTACATAAGATACCATATCATCTAGGTTTAATAGAGATAGGTTTGTATTGTTTTAAGTTGGTATGGCGACGCTGAAGTGCCAATATTTCCTATTAAGATTTTTTTTTCGGGTTTTGAATGTAAAAGAAGAGAATTCATTCAGAGCGTAACTTCAAATATAACAATCACAATACACAAAGTCAACAGAATTTAATAATACACTGTTGGACATATTATAATACTCCTTACAAAGAAGATACCTTATACCGTGGGAGAGCAACGCTTCGGCATGAATAGGCCGGCTCGATCGGAGTGATACCACGGCCTCACAGAAAACCGGTGTGAAATAGTGCTTGCCCTGTGTTGTTTCACCGAGTAAGTGAGGATACCGGAGGCCCATACCCCAATCCACCTACCTCTACCTCCCCCCATCCCAAAAGGCCGGCAACGCACTTGTGACGCTTCTGGTGTTGCAGGTGTCCATGGGCGATGATAATCGCTTACCATCTCGATATACGACCATCTTGACGATAAGTCTGCTCGTTTGCCCGCCTATTCCATAAAAAAAAAGATTCTGGCCTGCTGTAGTAGGCACGCTGGCTGGACGGTTTAGGGTATAGGGTTTGTTTCGAGCTTCCCTTCTCTTTGCATTTATGTTGTCCTGTAGTTTGTTCCCTTAGTCGACTCTTACGGCACCCTCAGAAGTAACAAGGGTATATACACTCCGTATTCTTAATCACCACCACACGGATATAATGTCGGTTATCGCGGTAATAGTAGCCTATGTGTTATTCTGATGTAGAAGCTATATTACTGTAAAGTTCATCCAAATCCGTTCAGTAGTTTTTGCGTGAAAGAGTTACAATCCATCCATACTTACAAACGTTCGCGTTTATAATCTTAATATATATATTTCTTGTGTGCGTGTGTATGTGACTGAACTCCTCCTAAACGACTGGACCAATTTTGATGAATTTTTTTGTGTGTGTTCAAGGGGATCTGGGAATGGTTTAGATTCACAAAAACGACTGGACCGATTTTGATGAAATTTTTTGTGTGTGTTCAAGGGGATCTGGGAATGGTTTAGATTCACAAAAACGTAAACGATGTTACGTGGGTCATAAATATGGCGGTACGAAGTTCGCCGGATCAGCTAGTATTAATATAGATTAACGCTAAACTAAGTACAAACTTTTTGCTGCAATATGTTGAGTTTTGATGGGATTGACACAAAGTATTGTCCCATGTAGAGATGGAATCAACAACATTCAGCGCAATATGGACCGGTGAGATGAAAGCCACTAAACCATCTGTAATTCTTCTTCTTCAACCGTAAAAGTCTTTTATTTACTAACCGTACAACTGTTTATGACAGCCTGATATTTTTTTGTTATTCTATGTACTGGATATTGCCAGATCATCGCCATGTAATGATATGAAACATTTATATAATTAAAATTTGTTATGTGAAATATTAAACTAAAGAATGTTTTTTAACTTATCTATTAGTAGTAAATAAATTATGTGAAAGGAAAACAATCACATGCCTCAGAACTAAAGTTATATGAAACTCGGTTTAAGTAAATGAATAAGTTCTAACTGAATTAACAATAATAGTTACCTAACTTGAAACAAACCATCTCAAAAAAAAATACGCAACAAGATATCTATGACATTGTAATTTATCTATTTCGATACTTAGTATTGCATATTAGATAACAGAAATACTAGATATTTGCCGAGTAATACATATTCAATCACTGACAATATTGGCATGCTCTGATTGACATCGATTATGAAGAAAAGGTGCTATTAAGTATTCATTACCACTAGAGAGGTCGGTAAGCGTGCGTGATGTAATGTGTACATAATAATGTGAGCTCATTAAGCCAACCGCCCGTCCCGCTAAACGTCTAAGATTTAAAACTGACCGTGAAATAAACATATTATAATTTTGGATTCTGACATTATTTGTGTGATGCATTATTATTTACTTTTGAAAAAGTGAGCACAAAAATATGAGATTACTGACCCCTTGATATATGATGCCAAGCTTATTTTCAAACCTGCATAATGTGAGATCAATGTGTCAAATAATATACATTATGATGGCAACTTTAAAAAAATATATACATAAATCAGAAACTGATTTGTCTCTTGTAAAGAAATCGTATTGAAATATGGTGTTTCGTCTTTTTTAAACTGTCAAATAAACTTCGATGATTAAAAGTAGGTAATTAAACAATTATGTTGTCTTATTACGAAGTATGCATACCGATGTTACGTAATACTAGGTATGATTATATTACCCATATTAGGCACGTTTACGACTTCATTTTGTGGGTCACTCGAGTAACAGATACTCGAGAGGTACAAATGATGCCACGCTAAGATTGATTGAATATCTCAACAACTGCCTAGGGCCTTAATGCCTACACCAGTTTGCGCGGGAGAACCATGTTTCGGCATTAATTTGTCGGCTCGATCTGGTTATAACAAGGCCATATAGAAAACAGGTATTAAGCTTTGCACTGAGGGACTGAGGTTCAGGATACGATGCTTCCACCTGCCTTGGTTGCTTCGGTTTCTACTTAGGTATCTTCTGAAAATCGCTCTAAAATAATAACATTTCTAAGCAGAAATGTTATTATTTTATATAAGCATATACGTATTTGTATATCTAATTTTGAAATTAATTTTAATAATAATTATCGCTTTATTGTACACCACATTAATTACAAGGTAGGAGATACAAGTGGCGGCTTTATAACCAGAAGACAACCATGGCCATATTTACACAGCTATATGTATATAGTACGCTTGATTATAACTAATACTAAACTCCAAAAACATTGCTAATAATAAAGAACTCTCCTACCGTGATATATCATTTAAAATAAATAGGTACCTACATCACATAAAATACTTTAAACCAAGTATTCAAGTACCTACCTAGTATCATCATAACCATAATACACGTCGATTACAGAAAACGATGTTGATTGGTTCCATCGTGAAGACATTGCAAAGTCATGTAGTATAAGAGTCTCATTAAAGTGTATATCATTACATTAACTATCTTACAGGTACCTACATAAAACTTGAACGACAAAATAACAACTAAAACACAGCCATGATTTTTTTTCATTAAATACTTTGATATTAACTTTTCTCATGAGAGCATGAAAATAGCTGTGACCTAGTAACTAATATAGAGTAGTAAGAAGTACTATACTAACTAGGACAGTCTATGAGTGAATTGTGGAGGAACGGGTGTCATTACCCTCCAACACAAAGGGAGGATCCTACGACCATCAGAGGAGATCATACCTGTTGGGCCGCGGCCCTTCATTTGATATTGGGAAGTTGTATATGTGCTAATTGGCGCGAGAACTTTTATTAGTAGATACTCTATAGTTCGGTGTATCTTCGATAGATGGCGCTATAGTAAGTTTCTGTTGCGCTATATGTGGAAGTCGCCACAGACAGGGCAAATATTCTTAACACGTTGAGACCCTATTGCGCCTCGGAGAGCACGTTAATCCGTCGTCAGTCCTTTTTACCGTCTGTGGCAAACGTTATGCCGGTGCCTCACATTATATTGGCTACAAGTTATAGTCTTGGATCCAATACACCAAAGTGTAGATCGGACTTAGACTGATATTGTTCGTCCAATCATCTATACCAAATTTATACCCAATGTGAGGCGCCGGCATTACAGATAGCAAGAATCCTAAGAAGTACTAAGAACTTCAATATTGCCTAGAGGGAGGGAGGAGGTCTGATGGCAGGCGCTCCGCGTTACTTCATCCACGTGTGGCCTTATTTTCATCTTCCTAGCCTTTGTTATTCCCAAGATAAACTTAAAACCGACGGCCGATAGGACGAAGATAATATATGAGCTGCCTGGTAACCTGATAGTCAGCGGCTACCGTCGCTTATAAGCACTTAAAGCTAAGGTCATAAGTGCTTTACCGCCATTTGAGCCTCCACTCTCTGGCCTTTTAATTATTTTATATTATACATCACATTTTAGGTTTTTTTTTGTGTTAGCACTAAACTATTATTGTTGTGTTTCAAATTATCGTCCTAACAAAACATGTCATTAAAATGTGATTAACCAAATCTGTTGACGGTCTCTTAAACAGATACGGAAAATTAAATAAACGTTGAAGTTATTATTGTCATTATTTAATTGGTCTTTGTTTAGTAGGTAATAGACTAAAGAGCACTGCAAAACTTTTTTTTAAGTATTAAGTTTTTTTGTTACACACTTTTTTAAATTTATCAATGGCAATAGCAGAACAGGAGAGGGTTAAACTCAAATTACATAATAATCTTTTGCCAAATCAAACGTCTCTCATCACTACTGTAGCGTTTATACATTATATCAATGCGAATAAATAACATGCAAAACTAGAAATCCTTAAATATCTACAGCTAATATAATAACATACATTTATTATCCAAAATGTTATAATAATGAATTAATAATATAATAATATCCTAAAACTATTCTAAAAAAATCCAATCCAACTTTTAGTTTCAAAGATTAATGTAAAGATCAATCATTCAGCTCATAGATTGATATGACCTGCCAATTCTTAGATAAAACAAACCAAAAAAGTTTTCGCTCATGGTATAGCCTGTTCATTTTCATACTGTCATTTTGATCGTATACAATCAAGCCGCCTGCGCCGTCTGCCCACTAATAAGTATAATTTTTTTAAACTTACTTGTGGGAGTGCGCCGCACGCAACACCTTTGATTCGTGTCGGCGGTCAAAAGAATTTGACAATGAAGCGCACGTGCCAGGGCGGCACGATCAAAATGACACTATGAAAATGAACAGGCTATATCTTATTTAAAGCACAAATGGTCAGAGACACAGTGTATTACAATTTATTTAGCCTTGAAACATCTAATAATCCTTTCGTTACAAGAAAAAAACCCTACAGCGAAAAATAGTAATACCATAGTTCAATATTAATATTTGTTGATTCTGGATTCCTTTGTCTCGAAATTTAGTTTAACAAACTTATACGTAGAGTAATAATTTTATAATGGGTAGGCATTGAAGTTCGTGGCCTAAACATAAGCTTGCCACAAAAAAAGTATTTAATACTGACACAAGAAAAAAAATACCAGTTGGAAAATAATACAAAATTTTAACAAAAAAACAACCGACTTCAAGAACGACCAAATTGAAATGGGCCCATACGAGAATATTGAGTTATTCGTTAATTTGTCGCGCACATACTTAATGCAAATTGAAGACTTATATGGTTTTCTCATGGATGACATGTCAGAACTGGACCAAATTAAAATGGGACCACATGGGAAGCACCAGCTTTCAAATAAAAAAAGAATCATCAAAATCGGTTCACCCAGTCGAAAGTTATGAGGTAACAAACATTAAAAAAAACAGTCGAATTGAGAACTTCCCCTTTTTTTTGAAGTCGGTTAAAAATGAGATTTTTCATTAGTTAGTATCGGACTGTCTCAAACGGAAAATTTGAAAGAATGCTATTTTTTTCAAACCAAGCGACGGTTTCTCGTACCGCTGCGCAAGAGCACTTTCCTTCAAACTATTCACTTGTCCGCGTAAATAGTAATAAATCTGAAAGTCTAACTGTTACGCCTTTATAACTTTAACAACTTGGAAATAATAAATTGTTGTTTCACTAGCGATCAATTACTAAAGATTTATTGTCTTTCATAATTCACAAATCAAGTTCAATGTTTTTTTTTATGACCAAGCTACCAAAATGACTCTACTCTGCCTGATGGAAAGCATAAGTAGAATCGAAAAGTGGTGGTCACTATCCTCAAGACAGAGCAGCATAGTGACCCACACTATGGCGGCCTAGTGAGATGCTTTTTTAAATATTATTAGATATCACTAGTAGAATAATATTTGGTAACCCACACTAAACATAAATAAAGCTTGATTTTTAAGAGACGCCCAACTTTTATTCTTAGAAAAGTTATCGATTGTTAGCACAGGTAGCAAAGATAAAATGTGTCGACTTGACGGTTCTTAGAAATTTAATACTAATGTATTTTTTCATTAAATCTTAAGAAAATTATTAATATTATCCAAAAACGAATTTGTCCTATAAAATGTATGGTAAATGGTGATCAAAGGAGTCCTCTACTTCCAATGTGTAATACATGAAATTTTGTTGATGGAAAATTTATAAAAACAAAAGAAAATTAAAGTATCCTTGAACAATATATATTTGTATGAGACCTTTAATGTTGCCACCAGATATAAATATACGCCGATATTTAATTAGCTTGTTTACCAACGTATTTCCATAAAAACTAAGTAACACAGTATATGTCTTACAATGTGCATTGTTTTTATGTTACCCTTTATTGTTTTAACTTAACAAAAAAATACATAATTTTTCCATTCTGCTTTATTTTTGTTGGATAAAAATCTGTGGCGGATTACACTCCACACGCTTGCGCGGTACCTACGCTGGGCGCCTGGAGTTATATGTACATTATTATATTAGTAAAAATAAATACCCGTTACCCGCAGTACGACAATAACCGCGAGTAACACCGCGGGGTTCAGCTAGTCTTTTATATATAAGAGTAATGTGACTGACTGACTGACATACCCAGAGATCAACGCACAGCCCAAACCGCTGAAGCTAGAAGCCTGAAATTTTGCATGTAGGTTCTTTATATAACGTAAGTGAGCTAAGAAAGGATTTTTTGAAATTCCACCCCTAAGGGGGTAAATCAGGGGATGAAAGACTGCGTGAGCGAAGCCGCGTGTAAAAGCTAGTTGTACCGTGTAATTAATAAAAACTAACACAAGGGCGCAAACGAGCAGACGGATGACTTGATGGTAAGTAACCATCGGCGCAAGTGGACACATGCAATTCAAGAATTACAATCACTAACTTTTAAGGAGACATAGGTAATTTGAGAATCTTATGAGAGGGGTTTTGGGTTCCGATAACTTCATTCATGCTGTATAAAGCTATGTAAATAATAGCTGAATACCGGTGGGTATTCTGTGAAAGCGTTTTATTACACCGATCGAATATCGGCATATTTCTGGTGAAGCCATAGCTCTCTATACAGAGTGAAATTGGCTTACTCCACTTAGAAATCCACATGACAATCACAACTCAATAACCTACCGCCTTTCAAATTAACTTTAATTGTTATCTGAAGTGCATTTTCATAATTGACCTACAAAAGTAATGTATTATTATACAATCAATTAAATCTTCTGTAATAACATCGATGTAACTGTTACGCGTTTGTGTTTTAAGATGTGGGAATGCAAAATGCGTGCCCATAAGTTTTGCACGCAATGATTTGCACGCGATGCTTTATGCAAATGAGTCGGTGCTTCGTTTGTGCTAGGTGAAGGTTATAGCTCACTGAACTTCTGTCGTTTATCACAAGTACCTAATAAATAAACGGTGCTTTCGTCTAACTGAAGTTGGAAGTCTAAGTGAAGTCAACTGAAGTCGGATTTGTCAGCGAAATCTGAGTTACAGGTACGCGGTCTCTGACACTTTTTTTTAAACTTCAAACTTTATTTATTGAGAATATGGGTAATCGGTGACATTGTTGTTACATTATGAGTCTAGAAGGCCATATTCTGCTTTTCAGTATGCAATAGGTACCACCCTGATCTTGAATTAATCCTTAGTTCATGCTTATATGTAATATTCCTTTTCTACCATTGCCACCCAAGGAAAGGTAGATAGGAATATCTACCTTGACTTTTTGATACACATACAAGTTTAATCTCAAGTAAAGGACGCATGATTTACAATGCATCTTTATTTACGTGTTTTGACAGTACTCAGTGATTCTTTCATCTAATACTATTAAATTTATTTCCCACCAAAAAAATATATTTCCGTACTGTTAGAATTTTTCTGTCGCAATGTCCTCCTACTACGCTTGTATTCGGAGAAAAAATGACAAACTATTAGATACTTCCTAATTTATGCAATAATATAATGATGTAATATTATCATAATCATAAACATACATATTTGTCCAGGTTTGTGAGTCACGACCCAGAAAAAACAACATACAATTAGTACTTAAATTTATAAGTGTTTTAAAGTTTCCTTACTTTTTTATTATTGACATTAAACTAAGAACAAAACTGCAAGCTGGTTGCTTAAATACAAAAACTGTAATCTTTATTTTAATTATATGAATAATTATATAAGTAGGTATACTTAAGTCATTATATCTTGAAGTTATGGACTGCACCTTGTTTATACAGTGTGTAATCAGTATTAAAGGTTTACTGCTTAATACACAAACCTTATACAAACCACCAGTGTGATTTAACTGGCTAAAACCTTATAAATCACACTAATATTATAAATGGGGAAAGTTTGTGAGTGTTTATGTTTGTTACTTCTTCACGCGCAAACTTCTGAATGGATTTGGATGAAACTTTACAGTAATATAGCTACTATTTGTCGCGATAAACGACATAAACGCGGGCGGAGTCGCGGGCAACAGCTAGTAAATAAATAAACACGTAAGACATTTGATGCAAAACGCCATCTAGCCTTAAACTAAGCGGAGCTTGTACTATGAAAGATAGATTGACTAATAGAATACTTTTGTACTTTATAGAAAACAACCAAACTACGAATCAAATATTTGCAAAATTATACAAACATTTTTTCCGACCCGAGAATCGAACCCACCTCAAGCACAGCAGTCGCATACGCTACCACTACGCCACCGAGGCAGTTCTCATTTCTATGAAGAGATATATGTACAAAAGTGACCATAATTTTACTGTAAGTAGAAATAGCTAACTAGCGTTATGATTCACAAAATGCCGTGAACCATTAAATTTATAATGTATTCTGTTCTGTATCTCCATTTGGAGCAATATACTTTTAAACTGATATTATCAAGACTCCGAAACACTCTTGAACACAAGAAAATCGCGAATGTTGAATGAGAGTTTTAAAAAGTTAGTGCAGGAGATAGATTTCTTTCTTTGTTTACGTATTAAATACTTTTTGTAGCTGAAGAACCTACTGGAGATATTTTTTTTGTTTTTTCGAAAGACGGTTCCCATGAAATGGATATTCACATCCACATTTTTTATATTTTTATCATTAATTTCATCACGACGAAGACTTTAGAATTGAATACTTTAAATACCTGACATTGGCTAAAATAGCTGATCCGGCTGGTTACCATCTTATCAAAAAAACAAAACCTACTGAAACTATCAAAGATAGATCTGTTGTTGTCTATGATTCGATTTAATCAATAACGTAAGATTTTCAAAACCGTTAGATTGTAATCTGTCTTGCGATATTGCAAACTATCGATAGATTGTCAACTGCTTACGCGCGTCAAATTGTCATTGATCGGTTTTAGAGTAGGCCGTTCAATAACCATAGAGTTCGGTTAGGTTAGGTTAGAACTTCTATAATTAATCCCAAAATAATTTTACTGTCACAACAATTTTAGATAACTAATTCTAAAGCCGTGAGGTATTTTCAACATGAAATCAATTAAAAATCTCAAAATACTTTACATTCAGCAACAAAGACGAATTAACAAACAAATATGGCGACGCGGGACATTTGCTGACGTTGCTGGGACGTTGGTCTAGCGGTTAGCGTAAGCGACTGCTGATCAAGAGGATTCGGGTTCGATTCCCGGCTCGGACTGCTGTTGGGTTTTTCTTACAAGAAATTCTTAATAGCAGCCCGGAGTATGGAAGATGGCGGTGTTTCCCGCCCGTGCATCGGAGAGCACGTTAAGCCGTCGGTCCCGGTTGTCATGAACATCTATGGCATTCGTTATTGGGAAGTCAGCGCCCTCATATATACTGATAGTTCAATCTTCGGATTCAGTTCACCCTCAGGGTTGCGGAGGTTCGATGCCAGTCGATCTGTGTAAAAACTGATATTCAGGTAAAACCGGTTGAACTAGTAGCCGACCCCAAATATTGGGCATAATAAAGGCTAGGAAGATGAAGATGATGTCTGCTGATATGATTGTCAAAGCAGTAACAAAATTTGGCACATCCTATATTCCGTTCGTTTCAGACCGGTTTTCGTACGTTTCAAGTTGAAGTTAATTACTTAATAAGTATGGTACATCTGTCTTGTTTGCTCACATGTATATTTCTCTTAATTTTGTTACGAGATCTGATTCTGAATATAAAGTGTTTGATTAAGCTATCGTCATAGGAAATGATGTCAGAAATGCTTAATAACGTTTTTATAATTTTTAAACTTCAAGAACAGAATATATAATATTACTTCCTTTAGTAAGAAGACATTGAAATTTGTCAACATCGAGGTTACGGGTGTGATCGGAAGCGAACGATAGTTCTGTTCTCTTCTCTTCTGCGGCTCTGTACTTGCTTCTGGCTTGCTACTTTGGTACTAGATGGGATAGAAGGGATTGTGGGCAGATGTTGAAAATATTATTATTTAAACTTCGTTGTCTCTATTTAAATATGCCAACCTAAATTTCCTATAATGTGATTCCTAATGTTAGGGCTCCCACACATAACTGCGAATTCGCAACGCATCGCAAATATCTGCTAGCTCGCACGAATACACTGGAAGAACTTTACGCCGCATCGCATCACAGTTATGTGTGTGAGCCCTTAATCGGGTACCGGAGCTTATAAATGTATTTTATGATTTCTTTTACAGTTTCTGTAAATATTTTCTCCAATTGTAATTCTTTAATTGGTTTCTCGTATTCGCCCATTTCTTTAACGCTTAATCTTTTGCCTATGGTTTCAATAATTGTCTTTGAGCTTTGTTATTGTTGTATGTTGTTGACTAACGTCTATAAAAAAGTTTAACAAAACATAAATAATATAGTTATATTACAAGTACAACGCATCATAATATTAATTTAAACGTCAGAATGATTGTTATGCAATCAATTGTTTCAATGCATAAATTAAAAAAATGTAAGTAATGACTTATTTTTTGCGATTTCACCTCTACATAACAACATGACATTAGAATAAAAATAATCATTCTAACAAAAAAAAAAAAAACAATTGACGTTATGAGTACTAGTAAAAAATGTTACATCACATTCATACTCTTTTTCATACTTGGAGAATCATCATTGTGATAATTGTTACCAATGCAATACAGGTAGTAGAGCCACGCTGATTTCAGCACGGTTGGGCCGGCTCGACCGGGGCGGTACTACCCTCGCACAGAAAATCAACGTAAAATGACAGCGTTCGTGCTGTGTGTTACGTTGGTGAGTGCGAGACCGGAGGCCCAAATAGTCTAGTCAACGAGTTCCATACTTGTTGACTAGACTAAAAGATGCAAAAGCATCACTAGGCCGCCATGATGTGGGTCGCCATGCTGCATTGTCTGCATTCGCAGTGAGTATGGTGACCACCACTTTTGGATTCTGCTTATGCTTTCCATCAGGCAGAGTAGAGTCATTTTGGCGCGCCATACATAAAAATGCTTTTTTAACCGACTTCAAAAAAGGAGATGGTTATCAATTCGACTGTATTTTTTTATGTTTGTTACCTCGTAACTTCCGACTGGGTGAACCGATTTTGATGATTCTTTTTTATTTGAAACCTGGTGCTTCCCGTGTGGTCCCATTTCAATTTGGTCCAGTTCTTGAAGTCGTTTTTTTTTGTTAAAATTTTGTAATATTAAACAGTCCCGTCCACAACTATTTACAATTTAAAAAGCAATCTCTAAAATAAAGCTTAATCTCTGTAACAGATAGCCACGAAACAAAGTAACTTTGAACAAGCGATTTTATTTTGTTTCACATATATTATTATTATTTACGTGCCAGTTTTATCACATATGAAGTGTGAAACATTATTATACATATAAAAATTCACACATAAAATGTACCTCGTAAGTTTTAAAATTACACTAGTGACAGCTGTTATAGAGATCAAGCTATTATCAACTATAAATGAGGTGATAGGAGGCTCAACTAAACCCCCATCACTACCAAATTGCGGGGTTGGACACACAAACGTTGGTAAAGTCACTTTTTTATCTCTTGATTCACAGGTGTTCTTGTGAACAGTAGTCACTTACAATCAAGTGCCACGTTTACTTGTTTGCCCCGTATACCACGAAAAAAAGGTTAAACGAATAAGCAATGGACGCACAGAAAGTTATACACACATATATTTATAAGACAGCTTTTAATAAATTTTAGGAATTCAGTTCCAGTGATTGCAAAAGCAGAAGTTGGAACGAGATCAAGAAAAAATAGATCCGATTGCGAAATTCAATCTTACGTGAATTGACTGTCTTTCGAAATGCTTTACACTATACTCTTTGCGCTGTAGCATGGTGCGACGATTCTGGTTGGTTTAATTTAATTTACTACAGTTAATAATAATATAGTATATTTCGAATGTGGTACAGATGAAATACTAAGTCATAATTTGTAAATCGCGGCAACTTTCGAAATGTTACCGAAACTGTCACACGCACCATGCTACAGCGCAAAGAGTATAATAATATTTAAGAATAAAATATATATTCATTTTCCATCGTTTTTATAAAATAAATATTATTCAAGGGTATAGTTTGTTCCATTAGTCGGCTCTCACGATACCGTTGGGATGAGTAGGGTCACACTCCCGATTACTCATCCGTTACCACACAGATAAATTATTGTAAGGGGCTTTTACTATCATAGAGTTATTATAGATAGAGCAGGGGAGCCAGGCCTCCAGTCGTCCCTCGGTTAGAAAGAGAGAGACGATCGCGGTACCTATCTGTCTCTCTCTACGCGCGCATGCGTAGTTAGTTGATGTTAAGCCGGGTCTCCACCGAACAAATGTTGTCAATTTTTGTGTGTCAACACGTGTTGGTGACAAAAGTTTCTGTAATTTAAGGAAATTTGTTGACAATTTTTGTTGTCAACAAATTTCCTTAAATTACAGAAACTTTGACAAAAAATTGTCAACAAATGTTGAGAACAGTGTTTCCGGTTTTGGCGGTAAATGTCAAAAGAATACGCTTGTTGCAAATATTTATTGACTCTATGGTGACGCTTAGTTCGAATGTTTTTCAAATTGTATGCGACTCGGTGTAGACACAATGGACACAAAAGTTGGCGATTTTTTGAAGTGTTGCAAACATTTGGAAACACTGAAATTGCCAACAATTTTGGTGGAGACGTGCTTTTATAAATATTATTTTTACGGGAAGTAACGCGATCACTTATTTACACACATATTACATATATGTTGATGTTGATGAGTGAATGGAATGATGACATGGGTTTGTTTATTTTGTCTCTGCTTTTTAGACATTAGTAACAAAGAAGTCTTTGTTCAAAAATACTACCAACCGGGTATAAAATAATCCGGCCAAAACTTTTCTCTAGGGTCCAACGTAGTGCCGACCTTGAATAAATTCAGGAAGGGAGCAGGAAAGTTATAATGAAAATATCCAATTTGCATTCCAAATAGACCTGCTCCCTTAGCCAAGATGCAAGTGTTTCGCGTCGAATCTCTTAATACAATCGCTAACGCCTTCATTCTCTTGTATTATTGGCTAATATTTTGTAAGGACCTTGTGTCTAAGCGTTGAGATGACGTCATTCTTTATATTTTCTTTTACGTCTGTAGAATGTCGAGTTGGGTCAGGGAGGTAGATTTTAAAACCTTTAATAATCTTTATTCATAAAAAAGTTTGTTTTCAAAATGATCAACATAATTTATCAGTAGGTAAATATAACTATTGAACCAAAAATATCTTAGGTCCCCCACACTAGGATTCCCTGTGTCGTGGGGTAAACCTGTAGACATAGGTCTTTTTAGTATCCACAGAACTCTATAAAATTCTTCCGGTTACCCGACATCAGTAAATCATCACCACTCGAATATTTCTTACATAATGCAAATAAAGATATACCGTCATATACCTACAATAAATAAGATGAAAATGAACGCATTCAAATTTACATTTTTTAATTGAAATTGAATTTTTTGAGATTCAATTTTGTGTTGACACAATTGTGTGTCTTTATTGTTTATTTATGTAAAACTAGCGACCCGGCCCGGCTTCGCACGGAAATGAAATTCTCGGATTTCCTCTAGGTACTATAATATGCATGTATTACACAACTAAACCTTGCTCTTGAATCACTCTATCATTGTTGAAAACTGCATTAAAATTCTTTGAGTAGTTTAAAAGATCTAAGCGAACTGAAAGCGGAAGTGATTTCATTTTATACTATGTAAATATAAATATACTCAAAATGTAAATAATTCTAAATTCAGTAGGAAATATGTATAGTCCGACACCCTCACCCCGGTTTTTAAATTCTCTTTTTTTATTATTTACAGAGAACTGGCAACTTAGCCATAGATTAATAGTATTATTTTTGAAATGGTATGTAATACCTTTAAATGTGATCGCGTTAATTCCGGTAAAAATTATTATATCATAGCATTTCTTTTTCACTAACGTGAAAAACAAGTTCTCATAATGCAACTGCTTTTTGGTTTGTTGAAAAGCAACACAATAAAATAATTTTCATTTACTTTGTGATGCAAACATTTGCAGCGTTACTTTTGTGTTTATATAATAGATTTGTTTCTGGAAGGTTTTTCTTCATTCTCGCATAGTATATTTGCAATTCTAAATTGAATTATTTTCTGAATATGTTCTTGAGAATAATGATTAGAATGAAACGTCGAAAGCCTGTGTAATGTTTTTAATGTCAAAGTGACACAAGTCAAGAATTTAATGTCATTGTGACATTTCATCTGTGTTAAACATAGAAAAGAGTTCATTGATATCTAAATATATTTAAATATCATTATTATTAATTAATTCGTCTACAGCAACTTTAATATTATAAATAAATGCATCATCTTACAAATATTAACATACTTGTATTAAATTAATAAGAGAATGCATTCATTTTTATGTATAGGTATATGTATTTATTTAGTAGCAAATCCACTTACTCAATTTGCTATTCTACTGCAACCGAATGCAAATGTTAGAATACAGTTAATATAAAATAATATATAGTAAAAAGAGATAAAATGCAGATGAATTATAATATTGTTTAATTAATATGAGTTAGTTGGTTAGAGGTTATTGTAGATAAGTCAAAGATTTGTTATACAACCTTCTAAGTCTGAAAAATCGTATTTATTTTACGAAAGGGGGATACGAATGAAAGATATTAGCATTTTCATTCTTGATACTCATTAAAAATAATCAATAAAATTGTTTATTAGATTTTTGAATAATTTAATCTTTGATGTATGAAAATTAGTAGGTACAGCTATTTTTAAAATTACATGACTACCCACGGACCACAGAAGAGTCGTAGACCTCACGTCAGAAGTAGGGGTTTTTTAAAATCTTTATTTATGGAGCTCAGCCACACTTATGACTATGTCGCTAATAGAACCAGGGTTGCCTTAGTTATAGATAATTTACAAAAATAGCCTAAATGGTCCTTTTAGAAAAACGAGTTTATGTAATATCACAGAGTGTAACAAAGTTTGTAATCGTGCGTTCTCGTGTGTTTGTCAAACATTTAGTTAAGTTTGCGTTGTTACGAAACCAGCGTAGAAAAGGTAACTAGTCTAGGTATTATCTCTTCGGCAAACACATTTTTCTCGGTAACTGTTACAAATACTTTTTATCCCCACATCTCGGAAAGAGTATTTTTGCCCTTCGATATCTGAGTGCAAAAGCCGTTTTTATCCGCTAGAGAATAAAGTAAATCTTTACACTCTTGTATAACAATAAACTATTATTTGACAATAAATCTAAAAACGGAATCAATAAAAAGCTCTGAAGCCTCTGATTATATTTGAACGTTTTGGCACTACCATTGACTATCAGAAGTAATTTTTCTTTTGTTTTACACGCGCTCTATGGCTTGATATTTTTTTTTTTAAATATTCCGGGTAGTGATTGGTTAAGAATACTGAGTGGCACCGTATCTATTCATCTCGCATGTTTGTTGAGAGCGGACTAAGAGAGAAACCAAGTAGGAAAACATCACTGCGAATAAAAAAACTTTGAAACAAACCCTATGCCAATACGCCAGTTAGATCAAAACTTCGATTCTGAGGAGATGTCTATTTGCGGCAGTGCAGTATGAAAGGCTGCTTTTAAAGCCATTGGTGACAAAGCCAACGGAAGTAACTGTTTGGTAAATATAAAAATATGTAACACTCGTGTGACGGGTGTCACGTCACGTAATGCCTACATATGACTACTATAAGCGATGAAACTATAATTTATATTAAGAATATTCATAACTTTCAAATCGAATTAAAAAAAAAATTTGCTAATGAAAACATTATGGAGTAAGATAAGAACGAAAAGAATATAGAAAAAAGTTATATTATAAATTCGTGTTATAATAGTTCATAAGGATATATGTATATAAAATACTGTAGTTTAGAGGTTTGTAACAGGCATTTTGCATTTGTTCAAGCATTTACGTAGTTTTAGAACAAGAAGTAAACTCTAAAACAAAACTTTATTGTTGTTTTTTTACAAAGTACATTTAAAAGACAATTTACAAATGTATATGGAATTTAAATCGAATTTATTAAAAAAATCAAACAAAAACAGTTTAAATTACTTACTACTACTATTACGTATGACCATTATATTTATATACAATTGAATGAACTACAAAACTTTATAGCATCCGCCTTTTATAGCATAGCTTTCTATACATTACGGCCTCAAATACTGCAATGTTTGGGAAAGCGCAATCTTTTCGCTTCTAATTGTCGACTGGAGTTCCCACGTTCGTGCCATATAATATCTAGGTTCGCCAGGTGTTTTCTAAGTTTCTATGCATATATTGTATTATTTCAGAACTGGTTTTCTCTGTTTTGTTTACTCTCGTAACGCGATTATGTCATTATGATCGCATAATGATCTTTGGTTAACAGCACTTCATTTGTAATATATATATTTGGGTAATTTTCCATTAGATTGCAGTTGCAGTTATATTTTCCATTACGTGAGTGTTACTAAATTGACTTTTTAAAAATGATCATAACTTTCATTCCTGCATAGTAAGAAATTGTAAAAAACTGTTAGGTATCTCAATTTTTTAATTCCCACCATAGGGCTGGAATAAGAAAAAAATGTATTTTACATTACATACATACTTACTTAAAATTTATAAGAGTACTTACTTGAATATTAACACTGTAAAAATAAAATAAAAATATAATTTGCCAAACGGTTTCGCAGAATTCAATGTTTAAAAAAAACTACAGCTAATTGGAACCCTCCACTTTTCTTGAAATTGTTCTTGAAATGAATCGGCTAATAGTTACTCTACAGTTACAACACTCCATTTAATGTAAACACAGTTATTTTATACTAGCTGTTGCCCGCGGCTCCACCCGCGTGTATGTCGGTTATCGCTGCAAATAGTAGCTTATGTGTTATTCTGATGTATAAGCTATATTACTGTAAAGTTTTATCCAAATCCGTTCAGTAGTTTTTGCGTGACAAAGTAACAAACATCCATCCATCCATACTAACAAACTTTCGCGTTATTAATATAGGTAGGATTTTTATCGATATAAAATCATAATACAAAATGTTTTGGTACCTGAATAGTTTTATTTTCTTTACCTCGCATAGAACTTTTATATATTTTTATAAATCAGTTTAAATAAAATAAAGGATTCCATAACTTAAAATAAAGGGGTTAAGACAATATTGTGAAAACTAAAAATTTAGTATAGCGCCATCTGTAATGATTTATTTATTTCGTGAACGAAAAATTTAGTATAGCACCATCTGTATTTTTGATATGGAACTCATTCCTACCTGATGTCCCACGACACCACCCGATTTTTTTTACAAATAATACACACACGTTTTACTATTAAAAACTTATTTAAGTATTTATATATGTACATAAAATATAAAGTGTTTATATGAGCTTATTTCGATATTTGACATGGCCAAGGCCTTCGACCGGGTCTGGCACCGCTCGCTTCTCTCCAAGCTCTCGGCGTTCGGTCCGCCTCCTAGACTCTGTTACTGGATTGACGCTTTTCTTCATCAGCGCCCCATTATGGGCCTTTGCGACGGCACGGCCTCTGATGGTTTGGATGTAAACGCTGGCGTACCTCAGGGTTCAGTCCTGTCGCCCACACAATTTCTTCTGCATATCAATGACATGTTAGCTCTTGGCAACATACATTGCTATGCAGACGATAGCACAGTTCATGGGCGATATTTTTGACACCGTTTAGCCAAGCTGGCAGACGTTGAGGAAAATCGACAGAAGCTTGTCGCTGAGCTCGACCGGGTTTTGAACCGCATTTTACAATGGGGTTATAAGAATCTGGTCGAGTTCAACGCTACGAAAACACAGTTGTGCGCGTTCTCTACCAAAAAGTCTCCATTTCTTTCCCTCCACACTTTGAGAGCACTCAACTGCCACTACGGGGTAAGCTCGGTGTCCTGGGCATGGATATTTGCCGGGACCTCGAGTACTGTTCTCATCTTTGTGATCGATCCGCGCAGTATTTGCTTGATGCTTTCGATCGGTTGCAGTGGCGAACAGTCCGCTTTACCAACAGTCCCGAAGCCACCGAGTTCCTTGAACCTCTGAAGCTGCGTAGAGATATCGCCTCTATAGCAGTCCACTACCATCTGTATCATTGGAAGTATTCTGAGGAGCTCTTCCAACTGGTCCCCCTTCTCCCTTCCTCTGCAGAATGACATGTTCACTCTCGAACCAAACGGTTTGGTTCATCCTTCCTGTGCCGAGCAGCTAAAAACTGGAACTCACTACCAGCGCACGTGTTTCTCTCCCACTATGATCCCGGGGCCTTTAAGTGGGGCGTGAAAAAGCATCTCACTAAGCCGTCATAGTGTGGGACGCAATACTGCATTGTCTGCTTTCCAGTGAGTATGGTTGCCCCCACTGTTGGATTCTGCTTGAGTTTTCCATCAGGCTGACCATAGTCACTTTGGCAGCTTAAAATAAAAAAAGTACAATTTTAATAACTACGTTTCTTCTTTTGCCATATTTTGCCAAAATATGAAGATTTTGTGGATTTGATATACGTGAGTATGCTGCCCATGAGAAAAAAAAATACTGTATCTGCCTGTCCTTGGGTTTTGATAATATTGTTATTGGAAATGCTGTTTTCAGCGGAAACTGCATTCTTTTAAATTAAAATGTCAAATAAGTTGGAATTATTGGAATACGGGGAATTAAAACATTATCTTCTTTTGCCATTCCATGCGTCATGATTGTAGCTTTTACAATGTTGTACCCCAGTTGTGTAATATTTAGCCATGTACTATTACATTGCTTTGGCGCTCAAGATACCTCATTTAATAGTACTGGAACATTAACTTGCAGCCTCAACTTATGGGTAGGCACTCCTGATATTTCTAAAGACTTTAAGTATTCGACAACATCTCCCTCCACGCTTGACATGATCCGTTCGTTTAATTGATAACTATCTCATTAGTCAGCTGATCAGGATCGATATTATTTACATTTTTATTCATATCTAACCAACAGCTAGCTTATAATGACGATACTTCTGTAGAGAATTTTGAAGTTAAGAAACGCTGTTAATTAATTATATTGATTTGGCTTATTTATTTCTAATAATATAATGAACATACAAATCAGATTGACGAATATATACTTAATATCTTAATATTTAATTTTTATAAATATAATATCATTGTTATCATTGTTAAGTCTTCATTGAAAAAGTGAAATATTTTTTACGATTGTGAGTTGTGACAGCCTTGTTTATTGGTTGTCAAGACGCCCGACGTAGGTAACGCGCAGGCGTGTGGCGAGTGAACTCCCAGAACAACCTTTCATCCCCCTTTTAAACCCCTTACAACCCCTTTTTCGCATTAAGAAGTAGCATATGTCCTTTCTCAGGCTCTAGACTATCTGTGTACCAAATTTCATTCAAATCGGTGCAGCGGTTTGGCCGTGAAAGCAAGACAGACAGACAGAGTTACTTTCGCATTTATAATAATCAAATTTTTCAAATTGGACCAGTAGTTCCTGAGATTAGCGCGTTCAAACAAACAAACAAAACTCTTCAGCTTTATATATTAGTATAGCCAATGACACAATATTTCGTCAGTGGTATAGCTGACCCACGCAACGTCGTTTGCGTCTCCTATAGCCCGTAGCGTGATAATTTTCCCCCGTTTTTGAAACATTCTTCATTGGTGCTCCGCTCCTATTGGTCTTAGCGCGATGATATATAACCTAGCCTTCCTCGATAAATGGGCTATCTAACACTAAAAGAATTTTTCAAATTGGACCAGTAGTTCCTGAGATTAGCGCGATTAGCTGACCCACGCAACGTCGTTTGCGTCTCCTATTGCCCGTAGCGTAATAATTTCCCCCCGTTTCTGAAACATTCTTCATTGGTACTCCGCTCCTATTGGTCATAGCGTGATGAAATGTATATATAGATATCATCACGCCTATAGCCTTCCTCGATAAACGGGCTGTCTAACACTGAAAGAACTTTTTCAAATTGGACCAGTAGTTCCTGAGATTAGCGCGTTCAAACAAACAAAAACTCTTCAGCTTTATATATTAGTATAGATGTATTTATTATACTCTTCTAAGATCTAATACTCATAATCAACAACACATTTATTTGGATAAAGACTAATATTAGGTATTATGTTGATAAAAACTCTTTGACAAATAACTCAATAATAGGTACCAACTCTTAGCGTCTTATACTCGAGATAACTTCTAAACGAAATGTCCGAATGGGGTGAAACAAAAAGTATTTTACTTCTACATAAATACCCTTGATAACATAATGCTTTATTTGGATAAGGATTAATATTACGATACACATTTAACGTAGTTTCTTTCTTCAGACGATTTAATAATTTTTTTGAGCACAAAAGCGGTTATTGTGACTAAACCATGATAGTTAGATATATGCTCTTGCGGACTTTTTTGTAGATCTTAATGGGACCTACAAACCCGTAATACATAATTTTGTTCTATTGTCAATACTTTTTGCAGCGCACGCAAAAATAGGTTTTCGAGTTCACACCTTGGGTTACAAAATAGCAATTTTCTTACGGATCTCAATTTTTTTTGAAAATAAAATATAGCCTATAGCCTTCCTCGATAAATGGACTATCCAACACTGAAAGAATTTTTCAAATCGGACCAGTAGATCCTGAGATTAGCGCGTTCAAACAAACAAACAAACAAACAAACTCTGCAGCTTTATAATATTAGTATAGATTCGTAAATAGTATTACAACAATTCTCCAAAATGGTGTTACAATGAAACAGAAAACGCGGGAGACCTTGATTAAAACTATACTGACCAAACTGAATATGTGACCACCCACAGACTAATATTGCAATGTGTCAATTTTAACCACACTTTCAAATATAGAATCGCAAATTCGATTAAAAAACGCGTAATCATTGTGGTCTGAAGGGTCTGTCATTGTTTTTTATTCAAAGAATGGCGCGAAAACTTATAATAGACTCATTGAATGAATATTTCGTCTTATAAATGTGATCATCCAACCGATCCGTGATCGTTGTTGATCTTTAATTATGGATCAAGAACTTGTTTACCCACCCATATATACAAACTAATACGAACTTTGGACACAATTAACCTAATAATGTGATATGGATGTTTCTTTTTTTGTAATTAAACAACTCGTAAATGTGTAATTATTAATTAATGTTGTTTAAGTTTTTATTTCAACTCTGCAAAACTTTTTTGTTTGCTTTTGTAAATTACTTTTTTTATTTATATTCTAAATATAAAATTTTAACAAAAACAAAAACCGACTTCAATGTTCGACTCGATTGCTCTTGGATGCCATCATCAGATCTTAATGTCCTTATCATGGTACCACCGTTGAGACATCTCCTTTCCATTAAAAAAAGAATCATCAAAATCGGTTCATAAACGACGAAGTTATCCACGAACACACATAAAAAAAAACATATACGGTCGAATTGAGAAACCTCCTCCTTTTTTTGAAGTCGGTTAAAAAAGATTAATACTGTGCATTTCGGAAAAAAAATCAGTTTTTATGTCTTAAAGTTAATTAATGTCGATTTTCCGCAGTAAAAAAATATATTTTTTCTTAAAAATAAGATGCAAACCATACATTTTAAATGGATATTCTAAAGTGGAAAATATGATTGAAAACCACAGTTGGTGTTTGTAAGATGATTGCGTGATATTCAAAAGTGTTTGATAATAAGTATTAGAAACATAAATATCTTTACTTTTTTTTCTTTTTTTATGTATGGCCCGCCAAAATGACTCTACTCTGCCTGATGGAAAGCATAAGCAGAATCCAAGAGCGGCGGTCACCATACTCACTGCATGCCACTGAATGCAGACAATGCAGTATGGCAATCCACACCATGGCGGCCTAGTGATGCTGCTGCATCTTTTAGTCTAGTCAACAAGTGGAACTTGTCGACTAGACTATTTGGGCCTCCGGTCTCGCACTCCGACGAAACACGACAGCATGAACGCTGTCATTTTACGTTGATTTTCTGTGCGAGGGTAGTACCGCCCCGGTCGAGCCGGCCCATTCATGCTGAAATTTTCTTCATATCACCCTTTCTTTTCAACATACTCCCAATTTTCCCATTTCGTCCCCAAAGTACTCGGTTGACGATAATAGTCTAGTCCCCTTTTACGTGTTTGGGACTAAAATACAGTCGGCAAATTGTGAGCTCCCAATTCGCTTCTGCCTCAATCTGTATCAAATATTTTTTTCTCTTTTCATGCTAGTAATTAAGTGTGTTTCAATTAATTACAAACTGTCTTATTGGAATGTATAAATTTATTCAGAGTGTTTTTAATTGTCTAAATACACGCTACAATCTGATAATTATGTTAAAAAAGGTGTTTTAAGTGTGTGTAAGATTCATTTCAGCAATAATGATTTTCGTAGTAATACTGGTTACTACGGAAATTTGTAATTGACTAATTGTTTTCCCTGTTTTAACGACCTCTCTAATTAATTACTTGAAGGGACTTACGTTTATGGGACTTAGATTACCTTGAGTGACTGTACTTAGACTAGGTGTCAGACTAACGGTCCACTACAGTTTGAGTCCCAGTTTACATAACTCATAACTGTGTAAAAAACGTGGACATTTAGAGGTATAAATACACTCAGCCTTGTTCCTTCGAAGGTATATACAGGAGTGTATCTAAGTATTTCTATAAAATATTAAGAATACAAAATTTTAAGATGTGAAATGTATTAAATAAAGATGTATAATGATAATATAATTTTATTTATTTAGTAAACTATTAACTTATTTATCTTATCAAGGAAACACGAGAGTTTTAATTACAATAGTACTTAACCAACTATGCTGAGTAGCGCGTCTTTTTATTTTATTATCTAACAATATTACGTCACACGGCGATGCCTGCATTCGTTGTGTAAATTATTTTTATAATTTAATACCAAGTCAAGGTTGAAATGTTACTTCTATAACAGTTTCAATAAGTGTAATTTGGCCGTAATTCATTATTTCATCATGAGTAAAGAGAAATTTCTAGCAAATTGCATATTAGGCAGACATTTAATATGTAATGTCATAATTCTTTTATTTATTAAAAAAAATAGTTAGTTTTTTAATCCTACCTCATATTTTATAAGCACAGACTTCCCAGCTAAACAGGTTTGCGACCATGACCTGCTCAAGTTGTTTTTACACTACCCAAATCATAAGTATAAGCAAAGCAATACAAGGAGCATTTGTCGATTGCATTCCCTTCACATCTATCAACCGTGGGAGAGCCACGCTTAGGCATGAATGGGCCGGCTCGACCGGAGTGATACCACGGCCTCACAGAAAACCGGTGTGAAATAGTGCTTGCGCTGTGTTTCACCGAGTGAGTGAGGATACCGGAGGCCCATACCCCAACCCCTCCCCCTATCCCCCCACCCCATCCCCCAAAGGCCGGTAACGCACTTGTGACGCCTCTGGTGTTGCGGGTGTCCATGGGCGGCGGTAATCGCTTACCATCAGGCGATACGTCTGCTCGTTTGCCGGTCTATTCCATAAAAAAAAAAAAAAAAAAAAAAAATCTACCTTTCCCTTTCATATTTAAATATTTTCGCCTTTCCGTTTTAAATATTTAATGCACAAAATGACAATATGTTTGCGTATTATTACGCTCATTTATCATCAAGAACCTTTAACTTTTCACTACTGGACATTGATTTACGCTCAGATCTGAGAAATTACGTGAGTGGGACTAAAATATGGGTTGCCAAATTTGGGTGTTTAATTGGACTATTTCTGGACATAATTATTTGAATTTAGCCAGCTAAATTTCAATACCTACTTCTGCAATAAGTTGGTGGTCATAATGCGTGCGATGATTTTTCTATGAGCCATAGCTTCCCTGTAGCTCACTACATACTATTATACACACATCAAAAGTGTCTAGGGATCAACATATGTGTCTAGGGATCAACATATATTTTTGCAATAACTTTTCTCCTGATTGATATTAATTAAAATTTTCTTTAAGGATTCATCAAATAAAGTGTTTTCGTTTGTCACAGTAACGATAAACCAAGTCACCTTTGCATTAATAAAGAAATTTGCCATTTTCCTAATAAAAGGATTTTTGACATTTGAACCACTAACATTAAAGTTCGAAAAAAAGACTGAAATAACAGTTTTCTTTAAAATTTTATTAGGTAATAAACAATTAATAATCCGTGTTTCTACCGCGAACACTAACACAAGAACATCGGTTTGGCATACTCAAAATGAGTTCATCCAAATCACGCTGTGGAATGGCCGCCCATGTTCGTTGCAACAACAAAAAAAGGTCTTCTTGCGACTGGATACCCTCCATATTCGGCAGAGCTCTTCTCTGTAGCATATCCCATGCATGCTCAAGACTTTCCCACGACCGAATGCGAATTGAATAGACCTGATTAAACTGTTATTTCCACTGCCCAATCCATTCTTATAAGTAACTAGTTGTTGCCCGCGGCTCCGCCCGCGTGTATATCGTTTATCGCGGCAAATAGTAGCTTTTGCGTGAAAGAGTACCAAACATCCATCACTTCATACATACTTACAAACTTTCGCGTTTATAATATTAGTAGCATTTCCTATTGACTCTATTCTGCCTGACGGATAGCACGAACAGAACCCAAGACTGGTAGTCACCATATTCATTACGAATGCAGACGATGCAACAATGCAGCATGGTGACCCACGCCATGGCAGTCTGAGATGCTTCTGCAGCATTACAGCATTATTATACTCTCAATTTTCCCTTTTCATTTCTAAAGTGCACGGTGGCAATAGGTTGAACAGAATTACATAGGTGGGCCTAAAATGAGGCGGCAAATGCCGGCGTAAGTCAATGCAGGTGTGGTTCACATGCTATGTAAATAGGTTATGACTTAATTACTCAATCTAACAACTTTTACGGGCACAATTACATTGTTAATACACATTTATATGTTAAGAAAGATCAAATGATAATTTGAGATCATAATTAAAATTTACTAGTGGTCGCCCAATGAACGAATTGGTTGACCATAAAGCTTTGTTTTTTTTTGTACCTCTCTGCACTCCTTCTCCATATTATAAATAATCACTGTGCCAAATTTCACACTCCTCCATTCACATAATTTTTAAGACTTATGTTGTAAAGTTAATATTTAATTATTTAATAACTTTCGCTTTCAGAAATTGCACTTAATATTGGGTTAAATAATGAATTCACTTAATATTACATTACCACTTCATCGCTTACAAAATACTGCTAAATATAACTCAATGTAAGTAAACCGAGTCGTAACGCAAGGGATTGCTTTTACATTTCAAAATAAATGAACACTTCATTATTTTATATAACACAGGTCAAAGGTAAATAGAGAAATTATTGCTCATCATATAATGGTGTAATGTGATGGTCAATCCATCTAAATAAAAAATGTGATGGTGTAATGAGAGCCTTGAAATAATCAGACAGCTAGTTGTTTTTAGTCACGTTGCTATAATGATATACTTGGTAGCTAGGTAGGTAATCATTCGTTGGGAAAATTGGGGGTTTGTGTGTTAAGAAATAAAATACTTTAGCGTAGGAAAATCTGAACATTGTTATCTACAAGTATTATTAAAGTCCGGTTTCAAGGTTTTTATAATGAACTAACTGTGCCCGCAACTTCGTACACGTGTCATTTGTATTTTCTAGTTATTTTTAACTTTTCACTGTTTAAACCTTCCCTAGACTACGACAAACATTACAAAACCAAAATCAGCTATAACGGCCCAGTTTTCGAGTTTTAGCGAGACAAACTAACAGCAATTGATTCTTATTTATAAGAAGATAATTTATAATAATAAACATTACAACCTACATAACGATTTTCTTCGATTTCGTGGAGACCGTTACCAACAGTTTATTGTCCAACCAAGACACAATGGAACCCTTTTTCAAGATTTTCCCAAACTGAATGAGAATTAATGATTCTTTTAATCTATTCATTAATACGTAAAGCAGCAACTATGTACCCTTTTTAGGCAAATTATGCAAGCGGACAAGTATGAAACTAGGCACAGTTAAAGTATTTATGGAAAAAATTGAAGACTATTTTTTTATAAAAGATTAAATTCGAAAATACAAATTAAAAACTAAAACATAACGAGATCACCATTGACCCTGCAATAAAATGTAACTTCAGTCACTTTCTAAAAACAAGAAAAACTGTTACCAGACTCCGTAAAATTTCTATTAATGGAACATTGATATGATTATTCATAATCGGTTCAGTAGTTTAGACGCATGACCCACAGACATACATATATTATATAGACTGCTAAAACTATTATCCTTCTGTAATCGTACCACGTACGTAAATGTAGTATATGCATATTATATACATTGTCGGCTCTAAGACGCAAGTGGCCGCTCACCTCTGTCGCTCACAGTTGACTGAACTGAATCACGACCGCACGAGCACTAGAGATGACATAATGCTTCCTTCTCATTCATTCACAGATAGTACAATGAGTGAGTGAATGAATGAATGCGTTACTAGTGAAGTGACTGAGAATGGACACATACACTACACCTTCCTTTTGCCTTCCCTTCCCCGCAGTCGGGTAAAAGCATTAAAACAACAAGGAATTCGCAATATCTTCCTTTTCCTAAAGTCGGATTAAAAAAGGAATGAATCTCGCAATTTCCCCACATGTCTAAGGTAACATTACAACACCGTAATTAGAACAGTACAAGCAGTCCCATTCAAACCTAATTGTGTTTATCTATGCTTGCGCGACGCAATGTTGATAATTTGATCCATTACCGTATTACTTACATACTCTTTAGTAGGTTACGCTTTTGGGTCACAAATGGTTACGAAATAGGAAAACTGGAGTTACTTGAGATTCGATGGTAGAGGTGTTTTGGTTCCTAATTTAAAAGTTATAATAAAGGCAAGACTAATCCATGTGGTGAAAGGTTAATATACGGAATGTCGCCACCCCATCATCATGAACACGTTTTAATAGTCCACTTCTAGACACAGGGCTCTCATTAGAAATAAAGTTTTGTCCTATTTATAATACACTAGCTGACCCAAGCAACCTCGTTTGCGTCCAAACTACCATCCCCCGTTTTAACCCCAAAAGGGGATTGATTTCTAAAGATACATTATTAGTACACCTCCACACCGTCTGTAGAGTATAAATTTTAAATTTCAAGTCTCTTACTTCAAAAACATAGGACTTTCCAAACCCCCGTCCAACCCCCGTTTTACCCCCTTAAGGATGGAGTTTCGTAAAATCCGTTCTTAGCGGATGTCTACACCCTATGAGGAACCTACCTGCTAAATATCAAGTTTGTAGGTGTTATAGTTTCTGAGTGATTAATAAGTGAGTGGTATTTCGCTTTTATATATATAGATTAGCCAGACCAGTTGGATTAATAAATATTCAAAGAAACGTTAGTCGAAGAAGGGTTTAGCGATAAAAGGTTGTTTCGCAATAAATTCCATTCATTCCTTCAGTCGACCTACCAGTACTTACTCCGAATATCAACCTAAAATGACAGCATTCGTGCTGTCGTGTTTCGTTGGTGAGTGCGAGACCAATAAATATCTCGGACAGTAAGAAAATCTAGATTAACTTAGTTAGCTGTAAATTAAAATGTGTTAGAATTAGAATAGCAAATAAGGATCTATAAATATAAATAAAGGCTGTACTATACTTATTACCCCCTGTAAGAAAAACAAGAAAAATAAATAAAGAGTAAAGATTAGGGAATCAGGAATCCCACCTGAAGTGAGAAAGGAATTGTAATAATAGAAATAAAAGAATAGTAATAGGCTCCAAACCAATATTGGAGGTGCAGCAACACCCTGCGATGGCGGGTGCCTGTGAAAAAAAAAAAAAAATATCTCGGACATCTAACATACATCGCCATCTAGTCCCAAGCTAAGCAGAGCTTGTGTTATGGGTAGTAGACAACTGATATAAACTACCACTCGCATACACAACCACTGCGCCACAGAGGCAGTCGATGCAGTAGCATCACTAGGCCGCCATTTTGTGGTCACCATGCTGCATTGTTGCATTGTCTGCATTCGCAATGAGTATGGTGACCGCCACTCTTGGATTCATCAGGCAAAGTAGAGTCACTTTGAAAAAAAAAACAGTAATCGAATACATGTGTTGGTATAGGATTGTGTTAAGTTTTCCGCCTCCCTGCAGTAACGAGATGAATGGGGGATGTGACGCTCCGTATTCTTAATACATCACCATGCGAAGATATATACTAAGTTCGAAACTCCTTTATGTAGCAATACTCACACTCAACCATCTAGTGTGTCGTAAGCGTTAGTCATATGAATGTTTGTTATGAAAATAACAATGCAAGTAAAATATGTGCATATTCTACACGTAGATATGGTTCTACGTCACACTTAGGTATATACACGTAATACGTACCCAGTTATGGTTGCAAACGATGCATAAGTTGGTCTAGCGGTTGACTTATGCGACTGCCGATCAAGAGGTTCGAATCCCGGGTCGGGCCAAAAGTGTTATTGAGTTTTTCTCATTATTTAAATATTTAATAACAGCTCGGAGTTTAGAAGTTGGGGTCTGAACCCCTGTGCCTCGGAGAGCACGTAAAGCTTTCGGCCCTGCACCTGATCTCTCCCTGATCGTGTTGGTTAACCGTCTCATTGGATTATGAGAGAGAGGGAACAGAGAGTGCACCTGTGTTTGCGCACACACTTGTGCACTATAATATGTTCTGCGTAGTTGGCTGGTCTCCGTTGAGACTGACCGCCGTGCCGTAATCGGTTAGGAGAACATCATCATTTAATAAATAGACAAATATCTACAAAATAAATGAAAATTGAAGTGTCTTTTTGAAATTTCAAACTAACAGCTTAACAGCTTTTCACTAAATGCACATAAAAGTATTGAGAAGCATGCAAATGAGGGATACTACGGCCGCACAGGAAACAGTGTTGATTATTTTTTTGTTTCTTTAATTCTGGAATTTCTGGCTGAACACTAAAAGACCAGCAAAGTACCTATTTGACTTGAGTCTCTGACGATGGTTACTTATCAGTTGCCATCAAGATATTCGTATGCTTTAATGTATTCCTTATGCATCGTATTAGTCGATTTTAGTACCGTTTTAGTGTTTTCAATAAAAGATATGATCATAATTTTGTGTTCAACAAGTAACAATGCTTATCTAGATTACCAGTGCTACCAGTGAGACTTGATATGGTCAGTTAGAAATAATTCTCCAACCATTGAATACGGGGGTGAGATATGTACTACCGTGTTTAGTTTTTCTTTTGTTTAAGATTTTTTCTTTGATTATCTTGATGAACAAACTTAAATATATACCCAAAGAAGATTGCATTAAGTTGGTACCGATGAAATTGAGAACCTCCTCGTTTTGGAAGTCGGTTAATAAGAAACACACTAGAAAATCATATTTTAAAATAATTAGGTTTTTGGTACTTTTCAATAATCTCATAACCCTACTATTGAACTCTGCTGCAACTCAAGCCGACTTTTGAGACCTCCTTACCCCCTCCCCCTTCGACTTCAAAAACAGGTATTGTTAAAGTCAACACCAAAACGATATTAAACCCCAGTCTTTCCTAGCTCAGAAAGCTAAAGCTAGCTATACACGGTCATAGAACTCATAATAAACAAACCATAACCTGTTCATATTGATGAGCCATAAAAGCTTTATAAACAGTTATGGCTAGAAAGTGAAAAGGGTCAGTACGGTCCAGGGCTTTACTTTGAGGAAATACTTTTCCTCTTAACTATATTGATGATCGCTACTGCCTGGTTGTAAATGGTTCAAGATATAAGTGAAAGCGAATTATATACACTGGTTGATAAAACACTAATTTTGTTTAAAAGAAAGTTAACACTATAGGTTTTTAGAACTTACTTATTTATTTATTCACCTATATTAAAATGTAAGCAATATTGATAGCTTTTATAACAAACATATCATTTAGTTTTTCCCTATAAACATTTTTACAAGAATTTCCTATAAAATAAATTTATAAGTTACATAAAATAAAATAATTACATTATGTCCTTCTTAGTCCTTAGATTGTGCAGTTACCTATATTTATTTACAGTCCTATTTAATTTTTCGTATTATAATGTTATGTAATTAATAATAAATTATATGTAACATGTAATACATGTAACATACATTACATGTAATAAATTATAATTTAATTTAAATGGCCAACTAGCTACGTATACGTTTCTTACTGACCATTGATAATTTTAAAATTCTAATATTTTTTTTCCATAGCGTTTACCGGAAACTGAACAGACGGGGAAAATGAACAGACGGTTCATTTTCCCCCTTTATCATAAAAACAACAACAACATGTATACTGTTGTCAATATAAGTTTATTTAATTAAATTAATCAATCTGTAACAAGGTTACAAGCAATATCCGGTCTACAGATTATTGCGTGGGCTATCTAATCACGGCATGTATCAATAGATTAAACATTAGTCATCTGTGTAATTAGTGCAATTTATGTACATACATGCACTCTCTTCTAAATCTCCAAAGGTATATAAGGAAGTATATTACTAACTAGCTGAACCTCGCGGTGTAACCCGCAGTTATTGTCGTGCCGCAGGTAACGTCGCGGTGCGAAACCAGTCTAAAAAAGTAGCCTAAGTTACTCCTTATATCATTAGCTACCTATCAGTGAAAGTCCCGTCAAAATCAGTCCAGCTGTTGCAGATATTAGCCGGAACAAACAGACAGACCGACAGACAGATAAAAATTGTAAAAAATGTAATTTTGCTAAATGTACTGTGTATACATATATATGCATGTAGTAAAAAAAGGTTATTTTAATATTACAAACAGAAACTCCAATTTTATTTATTTGTATAGGTATGAATCTTAACCGGGCAACTTATGGATTAGATGGAAAAAGTAAGAGTACTTATATTGGAAGAAAAAGTACATTCTAGAATGAAACTGACTTGTACTCATTCCTCTGTTTAATCTACTTAAATCCTGACCGATTTTGCCATATGGCATTAGTAACCTTTAGTAACCTTTGATATTATGACCTTTGATATGCCGAATAGGGCGAAAACGGATAAAAATTTATTGAAATTTAGGATAGTGGAATGAGTACAAGTGAGTTTAATTCTAGAATGTATCTGAACAAGTTTCACCAAGCGCCGACAATCGAGAGTATACATTATATGAAAGGAAAGGTAAATTAGATTAGATGGGAAAACAATGGCAGGTACAGGAAATTGCTTTTAAGAACGGATTCGCCAGTGCAAGCAAAAGTTCGTATATTTAAATTTAGCTGACACACATCAAAAAATCTAACTGTACGTAAACATAAAGTAAGCTCATTTAAACTAATTATAATATCTTTCACAGTATTAACATTGGAATTTATTATTACGTCATTAAATAAATGTATTTCATATGCTAATTAATCGCTGTAAGCTTGTGACTTAACCGTGCCTTACACCAGCTAGTACTCCTATACAAAGGTATGAGGTTCAGATGAAAGTGGTCGAACAACATCGGAAGAGGAACCGATAAACATGTACCGTATGTGACGTAGGTATGCAGTGACGTGCTTCCGCATGCCGTAGTGACGTAATGATGGGTTTAGAAACATCGCGGGTTAGAGTTCAACTTGTCTATGATATAAATTAAACATACTATTAAACCTATTGTCTTGTTATTACTTAAAACATCTAAAAGGGAAGCTTTTTAGGATGTCAAACCTTCGTGCGTACTCCTTCTTAAAAAGCCGGTAACGCGCTTGTGACGCCTCCGGTGTTGTACATGGGCGGCGATAATCGCTCGTTTGGCCTAAATTTTTTTTTGAGCCTATTGTGTCCCACTGGTAGGCAAAGGCCTCCCCCGCAACAAACCACTTCCCTCTATCCAAGGCCAGTTCCGGCCAGTCTCTGTGATAGACGTCAAGATCGTCGCGCCATCTTCTACGGGGTCTACCTCGCCACAATAACCAAAAAAAAAAATTCGTAGCTAAAATGGCCAAAACGGTACCCTTAGGTATAGTTTCGACATATCAGTCCGTCCATCTATCCACACAATATATCACGAATATTAGTGCTAAAATAAAATAAATAAGAAAGCCCTTTATCTCTTGCCATTTTTAGGGTTCCGTGCCAAGCAAAAAACGGAACCCTTATAGATTCGTCATGTCTGTCTGTCTGTCTGTCCGTCCGTATGTCACAGCCACTTTATTCCGAAACTATAAGACCTTTAATGTTGAAACTTGGTAGGTAGATGTATTCTGTGAACCGCATTAAGATTTTCACACAAAAATAGAAAAAAAAAAACAATTAATTTTGGGGGTCCCCATACTTAGAACTGAAACTAAAAAAAAATTTTTTCATCCAACCCATACGTGTCTATAGATAGGTCTTCAAAAATAATATTGAGGTTTCTAACATTATTTTTTTCTAAACTGAATATTTTGAGCGAGAGACACTTCCAAAGTGATAAAATGTGTGTCCCCCCCCCCCCTCTAACTTCTAAAATAACAGAATGATAAATCTAAAAAAAAAATATATGACGTACATTACCATGCAAACTTCCAACGAAAATTGGTTTGAACGAAATCTAGTAAGTAGTTTTTTTTTAATACGTCATAAATCGTGAACTGCAATTTACCTTTCATTCAATCAACACAAATGTAAAAATATAAAATAAAAATTATATTATGTTACTTGCTGCTGCGGAACCCTTCATGGGCGATTCCGACTCGCACTTGGCCGCTTTTTACAATTTAACTTAGTTCTATTTAGTTAATTTAATAATTATATTCCTATTCTACTATACTGTTGATATTTAAAAATGATTTAAAAAAAAAAAACAAGTTTCTATTTCTATTTAGTATCTATCTAATTTCTGTTCTGCAAGAACCCCTGATTGGGTAAAGGCTTCCTCCAAAAATGCAAATTTTTCCCGGTCTTGTGCGGTTTGGCTCCAGCTTAGGCCGACAATTTTAATAATCTCGTCTTCCCATCGTGTCAGTGGTCTTCCTCTGTATCGTTTTCTTTGCGGCACTCTCCCTCCACGATTTTGTTTTTGCTGTCCACCTCCAACAATAAATTAGTGCTAAAAACCTGCAACTTCTCATGTACATACATACTAATCACGCCAACAAAGTGGTATAAGTAATATCATTCAATAAAATATATACTGTCTAGCGCTTTAGGAATATGTCCATTTCTTTCTATTCAGTGTTTTCCTAACAATTTAATATTTAAAGAAAACTAGCGACCCGGCCCAGTTTCCCACTAAAGTTAATGAAATTCTCTCTTTCCCCTACAATAATATAATAAATATTTCGGACATCTAACACACAACGCCATCTAGTTCCAAACTAAGCAGAGCTTGTGTTATGAGTACTAGACAACTGATATAAATACAATATACATTTGTAAATGCATACATATTATACATAGAAAACACCCAAACTCCGAAACAAATGCTTGCAGGTCATACAAACATTTGGTCCGACCCGGAAATCAAACCCGAGACCTACACAGCACAGCAGTCGCATACGCTACCACTACGCTACAGAGGCCGTCAATGTCTATTTCTTCTATCTAGTGTTTTTCTAAAAATGTAAAACATAATTACCTATATATAGAAAACTAGTGACCCGGCCCGGTTTCCCACTAAAGTCTTTGAAATTCTCTCATTCCCCTACATTAATATGCATGTATTACACATATAAACCTTCCTCTTGAAACACTCTACGCATTGGCTGTAAATTGCATTAAAATCTGTTAAGTACTTTAAGTAAGATCTAAGCGAACAGACAGTGCAAGCGAATTCATTTCAAACTATGTATAGACGATGCAGGCACTCAACGCAATGATTTCTTAAAATCAATTTAACCAAGGCCTCAACATACAATGTCACCTTATCAATACCAAAAGTAGAATAACTGCGGCCCCTAAAAAGTAGGAAATCATCACGACTACCACCATAGAATAAAAATGAATGAATTGAACAAATGTCCTAAATACCAAAGGCGATTTATAATAAAATCAATACTAAAGTCCTATTTTAGAAGGTTTACCACAGGTAAATACGTGATGTAGTTACAACCGAAATGTTTACCGTTGTAGACATTGTTCTGTTTGCGGTTAAGTGTTATTTGTTTTAAATTAGATGCATAAATATATGTATACATAAATATACTCGCTAAAAAGATAGGCAGAAACGTATTTACATATTTTAACAGCAAAAATAAGTGGGCAATAAAGGATTTGGGTCCTGGTAATATCTAGTTTTCTACGAGCTCTCCCACGTCATAACGATGCCGGCTTAAAGATATGCCTGAATTCCTTCTAAAAACTATGACTTCAGTTTCTATTTGCAAATCACTCATAGTGTATACAAACCTTGATTGTTATCTTGTACAGTTTCAGTCATGTACACGACTTACATATAGAATCCAACCTGTACAAGTTTCGTTATCAGTGTTCTATTGCTTCAGCGGCGACCTTCGCGCAATGCCGTAGATAAAATATCCATAAATAACTTCAGGGTTGTCACACAACTAATAGCGAATAGCTTAAGGATTTTGCAGTCCTTTAAAATGTAATATTATTTTAAAATTATTTCATTGTCTTTACTTCACCAATTTTATTTCTACTCAAGAAAAAAAAAATTGGTTCGCATCATTTCTTCTATGTCTTGTCTATAATGTTGTATGTACGTATTGTTTTCAAAATATATAAGTATGTTTATCAGTAATTTGGTCATCATTTTGAAAATCGCCTGGCAAAAAGTTACACATGGGCAAAATTTCAACATTATGTGCATAAAGTCAAGGCTGTACATTTTTTTTTGCAATATTAATTTTAAAAAAGTAGATAATACATTAAGAAAATTATTTAATTCAATGTTAAAATGAAATCGGCAAAATCGGCCCCTAAAAATATAACATTTTGATGTGTGTGTGATATGAATTTGATGTATTTGATTTAAATTTACACATACATACCTACACTTTACAAATTTATTTAGCTGTCCACATTTGGCTGAATATAGATTTAGTCTCGCTTTCATAATAAGGGCCAAATTAATGGTTTGGCCCTTATTATGGAAGCCGAAAACTGGACACTTTAGGATGGATAAGGAATAGATGGATGGATGGATTATCAGATGGATAGTACTAGTGGTCGCCCAGTGGCCGAAATTTACCCATATTTTTGTTAGCTTTCTGCACTCTTTCCTATAAATTTTAACTGTGTCAAATTTCATACTCCTTACATAATTTTCGACGCTTAAAGAAAGGATTTGTAACTAATAAGTAGTTAAGGAGCTATGAGGGAACAAATGAACATACATACATAGCCTGTCAAAATCATAACCCTATGTTGGCTTTGCTATAGTCGGGTAAAAATGGAAGACAAATGACTAGAAAGCTATATCTTTACATTTACGCTGTATGTTCACTTAGATATTTTAAACTACTCATTGGATTTCAATACTGTATTAAGCAATAAATAGAGTGATTCAAGAGGGAATGTGGTTTTATTTATGTAAAAATTAAATCCTAAAATATACGATAGCTATCGATATTTTAGGTTTAAATCATTCTGTTAAATATCATTTACCTCATTGGACATGTATTGTAGGACGTGGTTAACATGCGAATTGCAACACAAGGCTGCCGATAATCCTACTGTGAATTTGAATTAACTGATTAAAACTAGTACTGTAGTTTTTGGTTAAAAAAAATTACACGTCTTTTCTATGGTAACCAGGTCTCTGATAAATTGTTGATTGATGCTCACTAGGCCGCCATAATGAGGCACATCATGCTGCATAGTCCACATTCGCAATGAGGATGGTGACGGACTCATGGTTTCCATCAGGCAGAGTAGTCATTTTGGCTGTATTTATATATTTATTTATACAGGTACATATTTATATATTATATAAATATGTATAAATAAATATATATTATAGAAAATATACACACAAATCTATACTAATATTATGAACGCGAAAGTTTGTAAGTATGGATGGATGGATGGGTGGATGGATGTTTGTTACTCTTTCACGCAATAACTACTGTATGGATTTGGATGAAACTTTACAATAATATAGCTTATACATCAGAATAACACATAGGCTACTTTTTGCCGCGATAACCGACATACACGCGGGCGGAGCCGCAGGCAACAACTATACTATTTCCATTTCTTTATTTTCTCGATGACAGTTCTAATTTGATAATTGTAGTGTTGTGACCAAATAAGTAACGATATCGATCGCATATATTTATTATGTTTTGAACAAAGACAAATACAACAAAAACATTCAAATAATAGGTCTTTACCTATGAAATTGCCGTTTTGTATGCAATAAGTGAAAGTACTTATTTTTTCAAACTTTTTTATTTCTGTTATTCGAAGTAATCACCCATGCAATCGACGCATCTTTGCCAACGCATTGGCAGTTTATTGATGCCCTTCTTGTAAAAATCAGCTGGACGGGAGGCAACAAACTCTTCAAAGGATTTTTGTACTGCCTGTCGGGAATTGAATTTTTTACCCACTAAAAAGTTGTCTAAATTTTGGAAAAAGTAATAGTCGGTAGGTGCAAGGTCTGGTGAGTATGGCGGATGAGGGAGAGCTTCCAACCCCAGCTCTTGCAGCTTGGAGACTGTCTGTTGCGCAGTATGGGGTCGCGCGTTGTCGTGAAGCAGCTGCAAGAGCTGGGGTTGGAAGCGCTCCCTCATCCGCCATACTCACCATACCTTGCACCTACCGACTATTACTATTTCCAAAATTTAGACAACTTTTTAGTGGGTAAAAAACACGCCGCTCGAAACAATACCCATTCCCCTTTTACGGCAAACAAGATGTTAGATTTATTAAAAAATGAATGTGCGGAAGTAAAAAAACATAGCGTCGGATTGGGAAATTCATGTGGCATTCGATAATATAGAAGTACAGGAACTTATAATATATGTTAGGGAGAGCTCATCGAGTGACAGTGACGATTCATCAGATTTTGATTAAAATAAATAAATAAAGAATCAACATAATATAATTACATCTTGTAATGAAATGTAATATTAGTTAATAAATTTGTACAAAATTATCCGGCAATAGTTTAGTTTCTTGCACTTTGCAAAAAAATATCGGGTCTGTTATCGTATTACGTTTATCGATAGCTCCATCCCTATGAGTTTCCATCCATCTGCTATAACCTTGTACGTGCGTAAACGTCATATTTTGATTAAATAATGTATACATAGTGTAAAAAAGACGCTCGTTCAAGTTTCCACAAAGAGCTGTCATCGAGAAAATAAAGAAATGGAAATAGTATAGTACAGAATAAAATTAACATGCTCATTGTAGTAAAAATATTCCATAATAGGACGGGTATTAAACCCCGACATTTAAAAGCTTCTACAGGTTCATTCCCATTGGCCGTCAGAGATTTCACAACCACTGAAAAGTCAACTGTTAGATATAATTAATGTTCATTTTCTAAATACCTGAAAATCAATAGATGCTGAAATCCTATGAATGAAAAACTGAGTTTATCGAACAATAGATCTTGCTTCAGAACGGATGAATTAAGTAAATAAAAAACCGTTGAATTTCCGAGGAATTGATTTTATATATATATAAATATATATATATACTTTTTTCTCCCGAGTGATAAGACCAATAAATTGACACCCGTTGCATTTAAATAAATTTAAAAAATTAAAACCAAAATGGCGTCCGTACGTACTGTTGAAGGCTTTGCGTAATCAACTTTTAATTTTTCTCGATTGTTTTGATTGAACAATCACATTGCTTACGAGCCAATTATTTAAATATCAAGGCTGCTTAATGCAGTAAGTATACTTATGTTAACAATAAAATAAATTTTAATTTACAAGGTTAAACATTTTGTCCTCTGATCCAAAAAGTTTTTAGCATACATAAGAACCTGTAACCTGTTACGACGAAAAGCAGCAAAGTATAGTCGACTTAGTTTTATACCAACATAATAATCACAAATTTTAACAAAAAAAACCGACTTCAATCTGGACCAAATTTAAATGGGACCACACGGGAAGCACCAGCTTTCAAATAAAAAAAGAATCATCGAAACCGGTTAGCGTTATATTGAGTTATTCGTCAATTTGTCGCGCACATACTTAATGCAAATTGAAGACTTATATGGTTTTCTCATGGATGACATGTCAGAACTGGACCAAATTATAATGGGACCACATGGAAAGCACCAGCTTTCAAATAAAAAAAGAATCAGCAAAATCAGTTCACCCAGTCGAAAGTTATGAGGTAACAAACATAAAAAAAAATAAAAAATATATACAGTCGAATTGAGAACCTCCTCCTTTTTTTGAAGTCGGTTAAAGAAGGTTGTAATGAAAGATTAAGAATACAAACTGCTACCGACGCTCGTCATCATAGAGCTATTATAGATAGAGCGGGGAAGACATACGGCTGCCTGTAAGCGAAAACGTCCAACGGTTAAAAAGAGAAAAAAGATCGCGGTACCCCATCTGTCTTTTTCTACTGACGCATGCGCAGTAAAGAACTAATAATGGTAATCTAATCACAACAATTAACCGTCGAATCGTTCTGCTATGCTGCTTTTCCGCGCTAACTGCGCATGTGCGAGAAGAGAGAGACAGATAGGTACCGCGATCGTCTCTCTCTTTCTAACCGAGGGACGACTGGAGACCTGGCTCCCCGGCTCTGTCTATAATAACTCTATGCTCGTCATCCCATAGGTGTCGTAAGAGCCGAACAAGGGAGCAAACTATTCAGGACAACAGCATTACAAAGAGAAGGGAAACTTTAAACAAACTCTATACCATGGTATAAAAATACAGGTATGGCATTTCGAGATACATAAAGGGCTAAATGACGTCATCATCACTATCGCTGGTTCAGTGTTACCAGTAGTGTGAAATAATAACTCCCCAACCACCATTATTCCCTTTGTGAATTCGATAGAACAATAAAGTTTTACGTTATCATATATTTAAATTCAAATATTTTGTTTGATTATGTACACAAAACAACAATTTAAATGCATTTTACATTTTTTAAATAGAATGGTGACTGAAAATGTTTCCATCATTTCATGTTATGTTGCTATAAAGTGGTAAGTGGATAGTGACGTCACCCTGGATAGCTTTCGGAATGTCATACCTGTATTGTTATACCATGCTCTATAGTAACTTGTCTGGCCATCGTGGTATGTTAGGACAAAAGTGACAAAACCTCCTTTTTAAGTAGAGCCATATGTCCATTGTCGAGCATTGGACTATTAAATATAATGGAGAGGAAAAAGGGAAAAGTTTCGCAATTAGCTTGTATCTTTTTTATGTTACCTCAATAATCCGCCATTTTGTCATATATTGCTGTAATGTAATACTGCCTGTACTTATCGCGATATAACGTTATTAATGTTGCTAGCTCAAACAGCTTTTTATCTGAGGATTGTACACCTAAATAATACCTACTATCTGCTTAATAATACAACTTGACATTCACGGGCTGTTATCACTACATAATTAACTTTCAAAAAGGGTGATCGACTTCAACGCGTGAAGGAAATTATAGTTACTGCATTCTACATGCGCTGAAGTGGAAGTAGGCCGTCATGTCTCCAGACGAACGATGTTCGCTGGAGCCGAAATGTGAGTGAAGACCGAAATAAGGCAAATGTAGTGTAGGGCGCCTGCGCACGATAGACCGACGATTTGGAGAAGGTGGGAGGGGACTGCCTAAAGCCGAGTCTCCACCGAACAAAAGTTGGCAACTTTTGTGTTGACAACACGTGTTGGTGATAAAAGTTTCTGTAATTTCCTTGTGTTGGCAACAAAATTGTCCACAAATGTTGGGAACCGTGTTTCTGTTTTTGGCGGTAAACATCAAATGAATACGCTTGTTGCAGATTTTATTGGCTCTGTGGAGACGCTTAGTTGGAATGTTTTTCAAACTGTTGGCGATTCGGTGTAGACACAATGGAAAAAAAAATACCTTTTTTTAAGAGTTGTACTCAGTTGGAAACACTGAAATTGTCAACAATTTCGATGGAGACGCGCCTTAAAACCGGGATGGTAGGTGCTCCTTTGGGTAGACCATCTTTGTTAATTCTACATTCCATCCTTTAGGGGTGGTATTTTTTCATCAGATTTAAATAGAACGAAATGGGTAGCATTTAACCAAACGATACTTTGAGACGAAATCTGTGGTTAAAGAACTGCGATGGAAAAGAGTATCTTCTCCTTTAATTCAAGTAGGTTATATGCAGTAGATACATGTGTGCATGACCAACGCCATCAGGACTCAGGTAATATTACAAATCAAGAAGAAGTGCGTTGCCATACTTCCAACTGAACCCAGAATTATGAAGTGGAGGGGTTTTTTGAGTTAAACTTATGGTAATCTCATTCACTTGGTGTCACGGTCTTACTCTTGGAGATACCACTAGGACAACTCGCCAAATTGATATAAGTTAAAAAAGGCTTCAATTACTATTATGTTTTTTATTCTACGTAAACTCATACCAAACGACTTACCTATACAAAAATATCTCATAGAATAAGCAGATATAAAAATTTAAAAACTAGTGATGTTCCCAAATCAGTGATTGAATATTGGATTTAATTAGTGATGCACCAATAATGTGGGAATATCTCGCAGTCCTGCTCATCGGGTTTTGGCTCGGTGTTGCTATCTTCTTATATGTTTCTTGCTACTGGTTGGAGGAGATCTTAGGTAAGTTTATTTTATAGCTACACATATATGTATTTATAAGTTAACTCGCGACTCGGGCCAGCTTCACGTGGAAGTCTTTGAAATTTTCAGATTTTCTCTACAATAATAAGCATGTATTACACATATAAACTTTCCTCTTGAATCACTCTATCTATTGCTAAAAATTGTATTAAAATCCGTTGCGTAGTTCAAAAGATCTTAGCGAAAAAACAGCGGAAGCGACTTCATTTTATACTATGTGAGGAAAAATGTTCAAATACAACAACTTTGCCTAAAAAAAGTAAAAACTAAAACCCAACTACGACACAAAAACGGCGCTGAGTACGGCTTCTGAAACTTGTTTCATACTTTTTCAGCGTCGTTTTTTGTCGTCGAGGGTTATTGTTTTTCCTTTTTTTTATTTTATTTTAACATGTTTTGGTGCCTCTATAATATTAATTTCTTTGCAAAGTATATTTTAAATATCACAATTATCGAATAAATACGGACAAAGTCACGAGAAAATGCTAATAATATTTATATTTTGGAAATACAAGTAACGCCCTTTCCAATGATACCAAACATATTTGTCTCAAATTTATTTTTTAATACAGTACTTTATGTCGGCTAGAGGGCGCCAAATTAGATTCAGTGACACGTCATATAGCCTATAACAAGCGAATGATCAAGACGGTTCTAACGATCCTCATTTGTCCAGTTCTAAGAAGTAGTTAAGAACAGATGAATATACATACATACATAGCCTGTCAAAATCATAACCCTCCTTTGGCTTTGCCGTAGTCGGGTAAAAAGGTAAAATGTTTTGATGTAATAATACTGAAGAAATTCTGGTTCAACCCCCAAATTAGTTTTCCCTTAGGGTTGCGGAGGCTCAATGCCAGTGGCTCGGTTGAGAAACTGATAATCTAGCCTAAGTCACTCGATTAAAGGTGTTAAATATCATTTAAATACTTGCAATAATGCCCTCATATATACTGAATTCAAATTCAGTTCACCTTCAGGGTTGCGGAGGTCCGATGCCAGTCGCTCCGTGGAAAAACTGATTTTCAGGTAAAACCGGTTGAACTAGTAGCCGACCCCAAATAATCTTGGGAATAATAAAGGCTAGGATGATGATGAAGTATCATCTGACTGCCTCGTTTGTCTCGCGGTTGGCGTGTGCGACTGCTGATCATGAGGTCTCGGGTTCTATTCCCGGGTCGGACCAAATGTTTGTATGATCTACAAATATTTGTTTCGGAGTTTGTTTTCTATGTATAATATGTAGATATGAATTTACAAAAAAAAAGTATATATATGTATTTGTATCAGTTGTCTAGTACCCATAACACAAGCTCTACTTAGCTTGGGACTAGATGGCGTTGTGTGTTAGATGTCCGAAATATTTATTATTATTATTATTTAAAATTTACAGTAAAATTTATGCACAATGTCTATTATCTGTAAATTCAAATGTAATGTACCCTGAGAGAATCACAAAAAGTATAAGGAAAACTACCTATATTTGTTCTACCGAAACATGAATGACGCACTTTGGTTTTTTCCTCGGTTCGAAGTACAGATAAAAACCTCGATCATTTATATAGATAGCTATATGTATGTATAGACACGTTCCCCATATATAACCCCCTTTAGTGATCAACAGAATGAATAAACAAGAAAAAGCTCAAAACTACGTAAAAGCTTATTAATTGTATTCAAAAATATATAGATAATTGAAACGGTGGAACAAATATACACAGATTGCCAAAACTATGACCCTTCCTTTTTAACCGACTTCCAAAAAGGAGGAGGTTCTATGTTCCACTGTATGTAATTTTTTTTTAGTTTTTTTTTATGTATGTTCACCGATTACTCCGTCAATTGTGGACCGATTCATTGCCACCATATCAGGATCTGATGATGGGATCCTAGGGAAATCGAGAGAAACCCTAAATTTTTATAGGCACATCTGTGTTTGCTAGTTTTCGTATATTTTCTGAAGTTACACCGGTATTTGCGGTTCTTCATAAATTGCCTATACCTAATTCTTTATTCATTTAAATAGTAGTATTACAATGTGTGCTATGTACCTAGAATCTGTTTGAAGTCGGTGCCAATTACAAAAGTCTAAGCGATAGTCGCTTAGACTTTTTAGATGAAGGAAGAACCAGTTTATTTTACGCTTTCAAGTGTTTTTTTGGCAGAGAGTTTCCGTTGGATGTTTTTTGGAAGTCGTTTTTTTTTTATAAAAAGTTTTAGCTTCACCTAAGTCGGGTAAAAAGAACCTGCATGGTAAGCGTAATTGTTTAAGCGGTCACCATGGTCACCTTGGCGCTTTCCATTGAATTGAGTATTATAGGTTCAATTCAAACATAGGACAACACATTGTGTGATCCACAATAATGTTCTGAGTATGCTCTTTGCACGTTTGAATGCGAGAGTTGACATTATGAAGAAAACGAAAAAAAAACTTATTTTGTTTTAAGATAATATCTATATGATATATAGTTATAGAATAAGATGTATCTTAAAACAAAATAAGCTTCCATAACGATTATCAAGATTATCAATTTCTTAACCTGTTCCCTAATTTATTTAGGGTCACCACACTGACCCACCAAACTTCTGAAAACAACAATGCCTACCTATTACGAATACCTGCATCGACATTATTAAATACTCGATAGATATTAATCCTCGAACCTTTGGTGACCTCAAAATCCTCCAATAAGTACTTAAATGTATTTCTTACATATATGTACATATACACATATGTACATATGTACGTGTGTATGTAAATAAGCACGTTTTCTCAGACCTTGAGGGCAGCAGGTTTTGTGCAATCAACATTTACCTCAACTACTGAATGGTGAAACTTATGTTTTTGTGACATTTGTTATTATTAAATAGTTAATATTCAAACTGGTTAAAGTTTTGAAAGGGTATAAAAAATCGATAAAAGAATGTTAAAAAGGGTTTACAAAGCGAACCGAACTAAATGGATCATTTCAGACTATCTTCACCCAGCCAAGTAGGCTTGAACTTGTCAAAACAATTACGATTCAAAATTAATTAACTAAATTATTATTTTCTGTTTTTTTTTATATTGATATTGAAGATTCTGTTATTATTCCAATACTCATATCCCGGGCATCATCAGGTCGGTACCAAATTATAATTATAGTACTGCCAATGGAAATGTCAAAATGCTAAATTATAGAACTGTCATCTAATTTATTAAGTAGTATAGATATGTATTTTTAATAGACTCTATCGACTACAGACCGTTCACCATAAGATGTCCCCTGCCTTCGGGATTGGTAGCATTGCCAACGGTGCTGCCAACAATATATGTACCTTTTACCCCCCCATTATCTTGTATGTAATTTAAAATTATTGTTTTGGCTTATGTTGCTCTAATAAAGTTATACTATATTTAGTTATACTATATAACTATTTTAGTTTTTTAACCGAGTTCAAAAAAGGAGGAAGTTCTCAATATGACTGTTTTTTTTTGTTTGTTATCTCATAACTTTTGACTGGGTGCACCGATTTTGACGATTCTTTTTTTAATTGAAAGCTGGTGCTTTCCGTGTGGTCCCATTTCAATTTGGTCCAGATTAAAGTGGTTTTTTTTGTTAAAACTTGTGATTATCTTCAATATCTTCAAAGTACAGATATCGACCTGGTATATTTTTATTATATGACTAACTAATATACAGCTAGCTAAAAGTCTATTAAGGTTGTAAATGATGACACAATTTAAATTTTATATTATTTAATGATTTCATTTTTCCTGACAGTAAGTATGGTCGAAAGGAACGATTCCAGACATATCACTGTCACTTGCATATACGTCGTCATCTGACGTATCCGAATCTGTGCTGCTGTCATCTCCTAATTCAATTATGAGTTTATCCGTAATATTATCCATGCAGCCATCACGTTCATAAAATTTGTCTTCTAAATGTTTTACGTGTTCACACTGTTTTTGCCAATCCTGAGGAGTTATCGATGAAAAAGCTTCTTCAGTTAACTTCACGATATTACCAGTTTCTTGGCCGACATTATTGCTAGCTACTCGTCTCTTTAACAGACTCCACATAAACTCAATTGCATTTAAGTCACAGTGATAGGGGGGCAACCTAACCGCTTTATGGCCATGGCTTATCAATAATTGGTCAGCCTCATAAATCGGCGCTTCTTTGTGTTCTTTTATAATTTGATAAAGCTCTGCTTTCAACATTGTTGGTAAATAAGACAATCCCTTATTTGTAATCCATTCTTGCATTTGGAGTTTTGAGGAACTCATAGTAGGTGCTTTATTCACTTGTACTGTATGATAGGGAGCGTTATCCATGACGACTAATGAGTTCGGAAGCAAATTGGGTATAAGTTTCTCTGAAAGCCATTTCATAAAATTTGTTCTATTCATATCGTCATGGTAGTCCCCTGATTTACTCTGTGATTTAAAAATCAATTGAGCATTAGAAATGAACCCCATTTCTCCACCTGCATTAACAATAATCCATCGCGTTCCAGCAGAATCACTTGTTAGTACTCCGTCCTCGTCACCTTTTTGCCAACATTTTTTCACTGCATATGATGCGTGAATGTATGTTTCATCTAAGAAAACTATTGGCCGACCTTCTACACGATTTTGTCTCATAGTATTGATATACTTGCGTCTCCATGCAACTATGTCGTGTCTTTCCATTAAAATTTTCCGCTTCGAACCACACTTTTTGTACTGAAATCCGATTCCTTTTAAAATTTTCCACAAAGTCGTTCGACCTCCACCAAAGTTTATATCATTCTTTAATTCTATAAGTAATTTATTCAAGGTAGGAACAACTTTTCTGACAGTATACATTTCATGGATTTTATTTCTTATTGCGCATAAATCGAAATCATCAAGATCCACTGTTTTACGTTTTTGACGATGTTTTCCAGGAGACTTGAGTTTTTGAGACGTAGAGGCAGCAACTTCACCTTCTTTAGATATTCTACTCACGGTTTTCTCCGACATGCCTGAAATAGACACATAAAATTTGTATCCTTTCATAAAATTAAATATTTTTATAAACACAAGTAATGACAATATTATCGAAATAAATTAAATTCACTGAGATATGTACTTTTTTATTTTAATCCTTTGTGCCACTTAATTTTTATTACCCATACTAAAGACATTGTGTCTGAAGCTGGTATCCCTATTTTACTAACCTGTCATGGCGGCGACTCGTGCTCGCACTTGATTGAGTCGAATTAATGGGGCTTGGTTTGCCTTTTCTCTCTCACAAAAGGCACGCACCTTCAACACAATCTCTCTTGCACTGCTTTTAAATGGCTTTGGCATGATATATTTCAAGGATATAAATATTAGCACAAAAACAGACAACAACAACAACATCTGACAACAACTGATTGACAAGAATGACAAGTAACAGTGCCAACATCACGGCAGGGGACACCTTACGGTGAACGGTCTGTACTAGGGATGTGCGATATTTATCGATATCGTTGAAATATCGATATTAATCTCCGAAATATCGATATTTAAATATCGATAATTGTAACTTTGAAATATCGCTATATCGATATTTTTAACATGATATCGGGTCATTCTCGAAATATCGAAACTTCCATCTCTGTTCTCTTGTTTATGTAAAAAAAATTGTTTATATTCATTCTTAGACATCGATATAGTTTTTTACGAGCAAACTCAGCAGAGTAGCATTCCTATTTTATCTTCTCATTAAATGAAATGCAAATAAAGTCAGTCAATTCTCACTCATTCATTTATTACAAGTCAGTTTGTACTTAGTCAGCTCAGTTCTAATAAACATCGTGTTATTTGAAAAGAATTTAAGTGCAATATTTTCGAGTGGTATAATATCACATCACATCACACTAAGATATAAAGGCGAAAGTTCGTGTGTATGTTTGTTACTTATTCACGCAAAAACTACTGGATGGTTTGGATGAAACTTTACAGTAATATAGCTTATACGTCAGAATAACACATAGGCTACTATTTGCCGCCTAGCCGACATATACGCGGGCGAGGCCGCGGTCAACCACTAGTATAGTATAGTAGTATAGTATAAGTTTGAGATGAATTTTCGAACGCAACCACGAAAACGTAAGTATTGATGTGCAACTTACTGTACCCACTATTCAAAACAACAAAAATTATTGATCAGAAGATTGATCGCTTTAAATTGAATGTAACACAACTTGCGTTTTCAATTCGTATTTTTTAATAAATTGTGATAAAAAATGTGATGTCCATTATTTCTCACAATATTTTTTGCACATAACATACATTGACCATGGTTTTCAATCGATATTTTAAAATATCGATATTTTGTGCCCGATAATATCGAACTATCGATATCTAGCTATCGATATCAATATCGATTTCAATATCGATATTTTACTAATATCGCTCATCCCTAGTCTGTACTCGACTGCCTCTGTGGCGCAGTGGGAGCGTATGCGACTGCTGTGCTTGAGGTCTTGGGTTCCAAATATATGTATGATCTGCAAATATTTGTTTCGGAGTTTGGGTGTTTTCTATGTATAATATGTATATATTTACAAAAAAAAGAAGTATATATGTATTTTTATCAGTTGTCTAGTACCCATACCACAAGCTCTGCTTAGCTTGGGACTGGCGTTGTGTGTTAAAAAAATGTCCGAAAAATTGTCCCTTGTAAGTAGTAATAATTTGGTATAAAATATGAGCAAATAGTAATGTTACGATTATGTTTTTCGAGTATGTTAATTTAATATTTCTTTGGCATACTCTTAGTCTAAATTTTGACCTTTGGGTTTGGGAGGGTTTGATGGATTTTGACTTTGAGCTTTGTCTTAATTGTAAAATAATTGGTAATGTACCTAAATTTTTAAATTAAAATCGTCCATTTGCAACTTTATTTTTTAAAATGACAACCGACATTGTTTCTTTTATAAAAACTAATGTGTTTTACTAGCTTAGTAAACGAATTTTCTAGAAGTTAATTTTAATTTGCTTCTAGTTTAGAGTGAATATTTACTTTAGATTGCATTATTATAATTAGGGTTCCGTGCCAAAGGCAAACAACGGAACCCTTATAGATTCGTCATGTCTGTCTGTCTGTCTGTCTGTCCGTCCGTATGTCACAGCCACTTTTTTCCGAGACTATAAGACCTATAATGTTGAAACTTGGTAAGTAGATGTATTCTGTGAACCGCATTAAGATTTTCACACAAAAAAAAAAACAATAAATTTTGGGGGTCCCCATACTTGGAACTGAAACTCAAAATTTTTTTTTTCATCAAACCCGTACGTGTAGGATCGTAGGATCTATGGATAGGTCTTCGAAAATGATATTAAGGTTTCTTATATCATTTTTTTCTAAACTGAATAGTTTGCGCGAGAGACACTTCCAAAGTTGTAAAATGTGTCCCCCGTCCCCCCTCCGTAACTTCTAAAATAATAGCATGATAAATCTAAAAAAAATATATGTTGTACATTACCATGCAAATTTCCACCGAAAATTGGTTTGAACAAAATCTAGTAAGTAGTTTTTTTTAATACGTCATAAATCGTAAACTGCAATTTACCTTTCATTCAAGAAACACAAATTAAAAAAAAAAAAGTTACTTGCTGCTGCGGAACCCTTCATGGGCGAGTCCGACTCGCACTTGGCCGCTTTTTTTTTATAGAGGAGCCGATATGATGTTCAGATGGATAGTAGAACTCAGTGCAATCATATCATGAGTCAACTAAACGTCAGTTCAACGACATTTGACATTTTGTCTGATAGCGCAAATTACTGTTATTTCTTTACCCTCAGTAACCATATCTTAGATGTATCTTCAACTGTTTTTTTTTAAGTTTTACTTTCGGTTTCTTGTTTATAATGGTTAACTAGTGGTGAATTTATTGAATACTAACTGACCCGGCGAACTTCGTACCGCCATATTTACATATCTGTCTCAGCTTCCCACAGGCAGTGCACAGTCACAGACAACAAAAAAAGACTTTTCCCGTTATATTTTTTTTTCTTTCTAGCAAAAAAAGAATGAATGAAATCGGACTATGTGTTATTGAATTACAACTAAGTACATATTTTGACTTTCATCCCCCCTCTCCAGGAACCCGTGCTGAATTTCGGGATATAAAGTATCCTATGTCCTACCTCGTAGTACGAACTCAAATCATGCCAAGTTTCATTTGAATCCATTCAGTAGTTTCGGCGTGATGCGCGGCCAAGATACAGACAGACAGACAGACAGACAGACGGATAGACAGATAGACAGACAGACAAAAATGAAAAAAAATACAGTTTTGGCTTCAGTATCGATAATAGAGAGCCCTCCAAGAATTTTTTTTCATATATCTTTAATGTACAGAATTGGACCTGTTACATTTTTAGTATAAGTATAATAAATTATTCTTAAAAGAATGAGAGAAGAAAGACCACCACGCGGTAAAGCGAGTGAAGTAACCACAGTACATACTTCTTCTCCTGAAACTGCTTCGGTAGCGCAGTGGTAGCGTATGCGACTGCTGTGCTTGAGGTCTCGGGTTGTATTCCCGGGTCGGACCAAATGTTTGTATTATCTGCAAATATTTGCTTCGGAGTTTGGGTATTTCTATGTTTAATATGTATGTATTTACAAAAAAAAGTATAAATGTATTTGTATCAGTTGTCTAGTACCCATAACAAAAGCTCTGCTTAGCTTGGGACTAGATGGCGTTGTGTGTTAGATGTCCGCAATATTTATTTATTCTCGATACTTATGTCTCTTGACCTGATTGACTTCTTTGCTCCCCTGCACCCCACAACAAGGAAAGTTTAAAAACGACGACTACTCGACTACGTATAACTTTTGATAACATTTATATAGCCGATGCCATCTGGGTCATTATTACGAATCTATTGACACTTCACACACACACACATACAAACATACATAGAATGTCAAATATTACTTACCATTATTTTTTGGTTTTCCTTTAAAATATGTTATAGCATAACAAAGAAACTCATCTTTTAAGTTATGGATATTTATAGTTAATTTCCTAATGTATACCCAATTAACCAAACCGGTAGTGATGTTTCGTATTTTGTTTACAGAATCACCATTTTGTTATTAATTTATGAATTAGCCCACACAGGAAGTTTTAATTAGAAGAATTTATTATTAATAATACCAATTAAAAATTAATATACTGATCTTGTTCACTACCTACTCTTATAAATGATCCAATAAGTTGTAGTCGACCTTAAAGGATAACCAGATGCTAAAAGACATTGATTTATAAATTTACTCGTTTAAAAAAAGTAAACTTCAATAAAGTAACTTGGTTGAAGCAAGAAATAAAAACAAAAACCCGACTGCTTTAAAGTAATGAACTGAAAAGGGAAAAATAAGTATCACAATCTTAATATATATATTTCTTGTGTGCGTGTGTATGTGACTAAACTCCTCCTAAACGACTGGACCAATTTTGATGAAATTTTTTGTGTGTGTTCAAGGGGATCTGGGAATGGTTTAGATTCACAAAAACGACTGGACCGATTTTGATGAAATTTTTTGTGTGTGTTCAAGGGGATCTGGGAATGGTTTAGATTCACAAAAACGTAAACGATGTTACGTGGGTCATAAATATGGCGGTACGAAGTTCGCCGGATCAGCTAGTATCTATGTAAAATTTGACTGACTAAAATGCATTGTTTTGTAAGCTTACTTAATACTTAATGGTAAATACGCTCGAAAACATTACTCTCCTTCTGACACAGTCGGGTAAAAACTGTTGATATTTTAGACTGACCTGTTGGTCCAGAGTGGTAAGCAGGGTTCATATGATTTAAATCAGTGATTTAAATCGTGATTTTAATCAAACGATTTTTTATAAAAATCAATGATTTAAATCATTAAATTTTTACTGCAACCAAATCGGCCAAAAATTACCCCCGACATAGACTACGGCGCGCACACGTGCACAATGCCGTGCGAGCGAGCGATTACCGACCAGTTCCGGGATTCCAAATACTATGCAGGACATGTTCTAAAAGTTAACAAATATTTCAGAAATCATTTCGCGCATGCTCTTCAAATTCAATGCAAAGCCACAAGTACCCTATTTCAGATAGTGTACTCATCTGGAAAGAATTAGAATATATATGTACTTTTTACTTTCCTTCTTATTTTTTCAACACTAGGGTAAGGAGGGGGAATGGCGTTCACTTAAGGAAAACATGGTGTATTTTATAAATTCTTTATTATAAATCAAAATAAAGAAAACTAACAAAGTCTTGAATTATCGAGGAATCAACAATTTAAGAACAAAAACATATATCTTTAACCTACTAGTAATAAAAAAACATAATAAAAAAAACATGTTTGAGCGACATTGCCCCTGACTTTGGGTAATGCCGCTCAGGGTACGGGGTAATGACGCTCAAACATGTTTTTTTGGAATATAATAAGTAAGATATATTTTAATTAAAGCAATATTAAGAAGATCTATCATATTCAATAAAAGTTAAGTCTAGAATCACAAATAAGCATTAATTATCCCCGTTTGTTCGTAACATTAAACTTTTTCAATTTAACAGTTATAGTTAATTCTTCGAAGTTAAATCAACTTAAATTTTTATAATATAACATAAAATTAGCATTATTATTAGAGGTAAGACAAATAAGAAAAAGTGATTATTATCTTTGGTGGCATAAATCACAGATGTATCCATTTGCCGAATCCCACCCTGAACATGTATAGAATAAGCCCACAGTCCGCAGATGGTGCAGCGATACCACAACTCTTTTTTTTTTATTGTTCGCATGTAATTAATACACTTGTTATAATTTTCACCATCCACATTCATTTCGTTATCACTATCGTCATCGCAAAGATCCTCTTCATCTTCACTCTCTGAAGAACTTTCTTGTGAAAAAACTATCTTGTAAGATTTATGTTTCACATGTTTGTTCTTCTTTTCTTTGGCAACTTTATTTAATCTTGATTTTTTACCTTTTCCAGCCTTATTGAGTTCCGCTACTTTTTCTTTTCTTTATCCTCTAAAATAGTTTTCATAGGAGTCACAGTTAATACAGTAGAATGCTGTTTTTCTTTGACCTGGTTTAGAAGATTATGCTATAGTTGGTGTCGTTGCTATAGCAGCAAAAAACCCAGAAACTTAACTTGTTCAGCAATTTCTGTTTCTTGCTGTTGGGAGAAAACAGGCTTGTGATCTAGCCTTGGCTTGCTGAAGTTTTCATTTTTAGTCGATCTCTCAAAGAAGTAAATGGTATGTTATATTGTCTTGCGACTTTTCTTTTAGACAACCTCCTTCAATCGCAGTTTTAGCAAATTGAAGGTTTTGTTCGGTCCAGGCCGCTTTAGCGGTGATTCTTTTACGATTTCTTGGCATATCTACAACAATAAAAAAAATAAGTCACTAAGGGGGTAATGGCGCTCAGATGAGCGTTATAACCCCAAAAGATCGTTTTGAAATTACTTTGAAATTTAAAGAAAATCATACACGCTTGTTGAAAAATTATTGCATTCTTATAAAATATAATAGTTTTACTGCCAGAAAAGTAAAATAAATAATTAAATAAGCATGAAGTTTTGGACTTACCGACAAAAACACGTAACCAAAAATTAGATAAGCGCGGCCGCAAACAAAGAAACGTCCTCCACGGTCACATGACGCGAGCTCTCTGTTCGTTTGCATCGCTGCCTGTTAGTCGCCCCCTCCTCCCGTGCTTCCCGCGACGTGGCGTGTTGCTACCTACCGTTATAACAGACTTACAGAGGTGAGCGCTATTACCCAGTGAGCGCTATTCCCCCTGCCTACCCTACTGTTTTTTTCATTGTTGATTTTAGTAGAGCTTGTTAAATTACCTTTTAATTGATTTATTAATTCAATTTAAAAAAACGTTATTGTCATTTAATAAATAACTGAACATTAAAGTAATAAAAAGACAAGAAAATAAAAAAACACGATTTAAATGATGTGTTAATATAATTATGTAAATTAATCCGATTTTTATGATTTTTATCAACCCTGGTGGTAAGTGATCCTGACTAGTACCAGGGTTCGATTCCCATGGAGAACAAATACTTGTATGACGAGTGCGATCATTTGTTTTGTGTCTGGGTGTAGTTTATCTAATATACGTATCTATTTAGATATATATATTATATTATTATATTTATATATATTTTATTTATTTATTTATATATTATTATATATATTTATTATTATATTATACATATATAAGTATAAAATAATAGTAAATATTTCAGACATCGAAGACATATTTTCAGACATATTTTTGGAAGTCCAGGGTAACCTGGACTTCCAAAAATATTTCAAGACCAAAATTAGATAATTAATAAAGCCAAGTTATGGTAAGACTAACGAACAACATTTAATTTTCACATATATTACTTATTTATGTTGATCTAACGATTAGCGTCGCATACGCTAGTTGCCGAACAAGTGGACTCGGGTTTGATTTTCAGGACGGGCCAAAAAAGTATTTTATGGGATCTTTATCCTCGTGACTCGGAGAGCACGTAGAGCCGTCGGTCTTGCACTTGATCTGTCCCCGGTCATGTCGATAGCCATACCATCGGATCGTGAGAGCTTTGCACTATAGTATCTCCTGTGTTCCTGTGTAGTTGGCCGGTCTCTTCACCGAAATCTTGAGGCTGAAATCGTCTAGGTATACATGTATTTTTTAACCGACTTCCAAAAAGGAGGAGGTCCTATATTCCACCCTGCGCCCTGTGTATGTTTTTTTTTTTTTTTTTTTATGTATGTTACCCCGATTACTCCGTCAGTTGTGGACCGATTTTGAATTTTTTTTTGTATTCGAAAGGGTATGCTTCCGAGGTGGTCCCATTGCCAGCATATCAGGATCTGATGATGGGATCCCAGGGAAATCGAGGGTAACCCTCATTTTTTATAGGCACATACTATGTTTTTCGTATATTTTTTTAAGGTACACCGGTATTTGCGTCTGGTAGTCATCATTTTATGATAATGAACTGATGATGTAAGATACAACTCCTTAACGGTTAGGAGTTGGAGGATAAATCTTTAAATATCATACGTATATATGTTACCTTTAGTCGTATTCTTTCAAATTATTTAGGTAAGCTGATGATGGAAGATGGAAGGTACAACTCCTCAACGGTTAGGAGTTGGAGGATAATTCTTTCAATTTCATACGTATCTAAAGACCTTCAGTCGTATACTTTCAAGTTATTTAGGTGAGCTGATGATAGAAGGTTAAACTCTTCAACAGTTAGGGATTAGAGGATGATTTTAATATTACACGTACGTATAGACCTTAATTTGTACTCTTGATGATGAAATTTCATGAAATAGTTCAACTTACTACTGACCTACGATTGCTTGCACTAAAAATTGAAAAATAAAAACTTTTTATAAAAAAAAACCGACTTCCAAAAAAACATCCAACGAAAACTCTCTGCCAAAAAAACACTTAAAAGCGTAAAATAAACTGGTTCTTCATAAATTGCGTATACCTAATTCTTTATTCATTTAAATAGTAGTATTATAATGTGTGCTAGGTACCTAAAATCTGTTTGAAGTCGGTTTCGGGTTACGCTTTTAAGTGTTTTTTTGGCAGAGAGTTTTCGTTGGATGTTTTTTTGGAAGTCGGTTTTTTTTTTTTTAAGTGTATTTTTTTTATAGTATAGTGGGGCAAAAGACGAATCTCTTGATGTTAACCGATTACCGCCGCCCATGCCGAAGCTTGGCTCTCCCATTTTTATCAATTGTATTATCATAGTACACACTCTCCCTCATTTCAGAACACACTCTTGTGTAAGATTATGTAAAGTGATTATTTTAAATTCTTCGTACTTTATTTAATAAAAGACTTTTACTTGTATGTATATAAATGTTGTAAAACTCGATGTTATTCATATATATTTTTTTACTTTATATGGAGTGACAGTTTCAAGGATAAAAGTGATATAATGTCAAAACCATAAACCAAAACATATACAAATACATAAACACATGAAAGCACATACATAAAAAACTGTGAAATAGCCACATTATTTTAATACTTTGATTCAATATTTTGAGACAAAAGGTTGCTGTTAACGAGGTGAACTACTTCAAGCTATACACCAGTTTATTTTTAATCCGTAAATAGCTTTACAGTAAGATGATGACATTTAAGCATCGAGATCACCTGCCTTCATGATATATTGTACACTAGCTTTTGCACGCGGCTTTGCTAACGCAGACTTTCATCCCCTGGTTTATCCCCTTAGGGGTAGAATTTCAAAAAATCCTTTCTTACTGCTTACTTACGTTATATAAAGAACTTACATGCAAATTTTCAGGATTCTAGCTTCAGCGGTTGGGGCTGTGCGTTTATCTCTGGGTATGTCAGTCAGTCACCTTCCTCTTTTATGAACATAGATATATACTAGCTTTTACACGCGGCTTCGCTTACGCAGACTTTCATCCCCTGATTTACCCCCTTAGGGGAGGAATTTCAAAAATTCCTTTCCTAGTGCTCACTTACGTTATATAAAGAACCTACATGCAAAATTTCAGGATTCTAGCTTCAGCGGTTTGGGCTGTGCGTTGATCTCTGGGTATGTCAGTCAGTCACCTCACTCTTTTATTCAACACATAATTTAGGTCAATTTGCAATTGGCAAAGTTAATATAAAAAGTGGCAAGGTTATATTTTGTAAGAGAGAAGTCTAACTAACCATTAAGGGATCAAGGAGTATAATTATACCACTAACAGGAGCCTTCAACACATCAATCGCCTATCGCCGTCTACTGCTGAACAAAGGGCTCTCTCAAGGAGTACCAACTATCCAGGATTTCGGCAGTTCGCATTCATACGCTGCCAGCCACTTCAAATCGTCGCTACACTTGACTATGCCGCAGGGCGCCCCTAATCATTGAGATTATTGCTTTGACTACTTCTTGACAAACACTTTAGTGTTTGTTTCTAAAGTTTCATAGCACATATTTCTAACATTCTGTAAGTAAGTAAATTGATGTTATTACGTTATTTTAGAAGAGATTTTTCACTATGTATATTGACAACTAGCTGCGCCTCGCAGTGTTTATTACATTACATTTTTTGGGATAAAAAGTAACCTATGATAATCCAGGGTATGCTGACACCCTCCACATCAAATTTTAAAAAAAATTGGCACGTTCAATAGATACATTAGCAAAAACCAGAATTTGAACAAAGAGTACTTAATATTTATGAGTACTTAATATTCCCATTATTATAATATTTCTCACGTGGACCTAAAAAGAAAAAACAGGTCAATGAACTCAAACGGCTGACCTAGGAGTTATTATTTGGCGATGGGTGACTGAACAAGATATATGTCTCTACATGACATCAATAATGATAGTCCAATGCTTATGTAGGCCTCACGTTGGAACAAACACTATACCGTGCTAACCAGATGGGTTGGTATAATGTTTGTGGGAAGTTTTCTCTTCTCTTTGCAGTGCTGTTGTCCTGCGTAGATCGCTACCTTGGGCGCTGCGCACACGTGTTGCCCGTTGCTACTACTGGCCACTGGTAACCGTAGTTGCTGTGTCCGGTGGCAGCAACCGTAAACAGTCACCGGTTGCTACTACTGGCCACAATTCGTCTCTTGTTTTCCGTCAGTCTCACGATGTTGTAAGGAAATTTGTTAATGTTGCTTGGTCTTCAACAAGTTTCCAGTTACCGACATCGAACACATTAAGTGGAAGCAACTAGACACAAAAAATGTTTACGTATGCGCAGCGAGTGGATGATTTCATACTGGTTCTATAGAAGTCAAATATTCATCGGTGGCTTGTATCCGTCACAAGACACAAAAGTGTCCACGTTTGCGATCTCCCTTAGTTGACTTTTCGGATAAACAGTGGTGGTGACATTTCGTGGTCTTAATCCATCTCCATAAGGATAATATCTTATTTTATTTTCTTCTACGATGCGAGAAACCTTTATTATTGTTTTTGTATAAAGCTTATTTTCTACTCTGGTAACATAATAATGTGACAATAAAAAAGTGGTTGTTAATTTTTGAAGTGAAAACTTCTTTAACCGCGTTGAGAATTTTTTGGTAGGAGAAAATCTTATGAGTTCGCGTCACCGACATGCTAATGTTTGATGTTGATAATTTTAATTCAAACATTATGTAACTCTTTCGGCTGGCGTCTACCACGCCCGGCAGCTGCGCCGCCTCTAAGGGTCCGGCCTCTAAAGCCGAGCCCAGCACTGCTTCTCTTCTCTGCCTGGTTAGACCACCAGGCAGAGAAGAGAAGCAGTGCTTCCAGCCCTGGCCTGGGTGCTTTCACCGGTGCCAGCCTGCTTTTCCGTCCGCCGCTGCTGTGAAGTTAAGTACCCCATGCTATCATGGAGGTACCTACGCTGATCGAACCTCTCAGGATCCTCACCCTGACTACTATCTGTGTCTCGCTTTGAATTACATTCAATTTTACAATTAACATTCTAAGTTCTGCCGATGGAAGTGAAAACAACTTGAGTTTTCACTTTTATCGGTAGTCCTTATGACTGCCAATTTTTACTTTGTCTTTCAAGCAACAACAAGTTCGAAACAATCCCCTTAGCTAAAATGCAAGTGTCTCGTGCTGACTCTCTTTTTACATTCGCTAACGGTTCTATTATCTTGTACTATTGGCTAATATTTTGTTTTCACTACATGGATTACCGTTGAGAGATGTAATTTCCACACATTTGTTAGTTTTATACTAACGTTAACGTTTGTAGAATGCCCACTTAACTGAGGGAGCTACTATCGCAACCACATGTTCACCTTACTTCATTGGTATGAACAATATTCCTGTTTTGTTTCATTTTGCCGCACTTAATTGTAAGACAAAATAACTATGAATAATTTTAGTCTGGTTTCATATATAAAATACCAATTTAAGGAAAAAAAGTACGTACCTAGTAGTAGCAATTAATTACTATTGGCAATGGTATTTATCCTAATTTAAATTTATAAGACATAGACTGGAACTGAGAATTAAAGAAACAATTCTTTCTTGTTCCTCCATAAAAATAAATTAATTTCGGACCCAATCTTACAACGATATCTTTTATCGAACGAAAAATGGGTAGCTCTGGAATTTCGTTCTGTTTAAGGTAGAGAATTCTTATACAACAAATGAACGTTTGTATCATACAATGTTTTAACCGACACATAGTACGCAGGCACTAATAAGTAGCAACACATCAGGCGGCCAGAGGTGAGCCCCCGTCCTCGACATGAACATAAAAATTTCAGACAATAGCTTTAATGATAAAATTATATAATATACCTACGTACAAGGGTCTTTACTAGAAGATAAATGCACACATAATGATTTACTGCATTTAATTGTTGTTTACGCGGCAACAAAGTTAATATTACAACAAGTAAATTATAGGTACCTACTTTGATTTAGAAAATGTAAAACAGACTTTTTAACAGGGAATAAAAGGAGTTCCAATCTACTTGACAGCTTTTTCATCGCTCCATCGTTAATCTTTTGGCCAAATTCTAGTTTATGTTCGATTATTAAAATCTTACGAAAATCTTCAGAATTTTTGTGACATAGGGTCAAATAAGCACAAAGATTATCTGATACATAGACACCTGGCAGTGATGATCTTTGCCGTCCTTTTTACCAAGAATTAGAGGAAGTTTTATCTCTTGTAACCTTTTGCATTCGATAAAAATCAAATAAATAATATACAAATTTTCTGATTCGAAAAAAACCGACTTCAATCTGGACCAAATTTAAATGGGACCACACGGGAAGCACCAGCTTTCAAATAAAAAAGAATCATCAATATCGGTTCACCCAGTCGAAAGTTATGAGGTAACAAACATAAAAAATTACAGTCGAATTGAGAACCTCCTCCTTTTTTTTGAAGTCGGCTAAAAATAGCCTAGAACCTGTTTCCTGTACGACCGTAATAAAACTACGATCGAGCCAGCCATACATATACATACTTATATCCGCAACATCTCCCAACGCACATTGAGAGTTGTGACACTAGAACGTTTTCACAAACATATACTTAACACCTCATATTTGTCTCTTAAACACATACACTTTGTGTTTACGAACAAAACTAACATTTTCATGGCATATGTTTGTATTGTGACGTAACTGTCACTTGCGAACACCACACATATTGCACTTATAGATACAACTTCATTGATAAATAGGACTTTGAACCTTATTGTCAGGTAGCTAAAGTGTTAAATATAAAATTAGTGTTTGATTTATCATAGAGTTGGTGGTACGTAGATACCATATACTGGGCGGAAACTTTTAAATTAATTTATAAAAAGAATCTAAAAAACATCCATTTATAAAAATTTATAAAACGCAAAAAAGAAGTTCCGATTTGCGTTTATTACGCTCCAAAGCGAAATTTAAAGCAATCTCATTTCTTTTTTAAACTAATATAATTAATTAAATATACAACTACATATTGTAAATCATATAAAATAAGCTACCGAACCCCTATCCAACTTAATTTAAATCATTTAATTTTCCAAATCAGTGCAAACACGCGGGACTGATAACACAAATTTCTTCACAAAGAAAAATCGTAGGTTGTCCAAGTATACCATCATTATTTAAGGAGTAAATAATAATTTTCTCAGTAATAATGAAATATTCATGAATACATTAACATTAAAACTATTGATAATATTGACCAAAGTGTGACTAAACGCCACTTTAAAGATTACATCAATTTTAGTTATATTTATAGTGTTGGTTGAAGTATATGAGAAATACATAAAAAAACATGTATTGATATAAGCTTTTAAACTTGTCTTTGTGTCGCGGGAATTTTACAAACATCAATGATTTTCGACTGGTGGTTTAAGCGGTCGCCTTGCCGCTTTCTACTGCGCCAAGTGTTGTGGGTACAAATCTCACATGGGACAACACTTTGTGTGATCCACATATTGTTGTTCTGAGGCTGGGTGTTCTTTGTGTGTGTTTCATGTATGTTTGTAAAGTCACACGTCACAGGATGTAGATTCTTAATGCGAGAGTTGTCTTTTTAAAAATAAATAAATAAAACAAAGAACACTTACACAGACTTATAACAACAATTTTGTCTATTACACAACATGTCCTATGCAGGAATCGAACTCTAAACACCCAGTGCAGAAGAAAGCCTTGATGTGACCGCTTAACTTAAGCAGTCGTTATAAGGACCGTAATTCTTACGTAACGTTCACCTAGTATATTACCGGTTGTATTATTTTGACCTGTCGTGCCAAACAATAAGATTTCAAAGTATACGGTAAATAAAAACAAAACATGCAAAAAGTTCGAAATTCGAATGATAATTAAATGTCTAAAATATCCGACAACTCATTATAAAAAGCTTCCATAAGATTCTTAGCTCAACTATTTCATACATATCATAGGATTTGTTCTTTATAGCCTATGAAAAGTTAAGTTCTCAAAGATTACGCCACAATGCTTATAAAAACACGCTAATTTATAATGATTAACAACAAGTTCGGATTTTGAACATCGCGTTAATTATCATAGTAATATTATCTTCACAATATTTGGTTTCGAGTTCCGTATTAATTGCATTTTTTGGTCCGAAGGTAGCCGAGTTATTTTATAATATGTTTGTTTGTTTTATCGAGCTTATGTCAGGATGTCCGTGCGGTTACTGATTAAGTATACGAAGTGTCACCAACCCTATTCATCCCCTGGGAATGATGTCCCCAGGACAACATCACTGCATAAAGAAGGGAAACTTGAAACGAACCCAATAACAACCCCAGCGTGGTATACAGCCGGTCTCTTCTAGCTGTAAAGTCCAACGTGTAAAAATATCTGAAAATATTTATTTACAAATAAATAAAAAATAGTAGAGCAAAACCTCCTTTCTAAAGAGAGGCGTATGTTCAGCAGTGTACTGTTAAAAGCTGTTGATGAATCTCAGGAACTATTTATTGGTTCGTCTTGAGAATTCTCTGTTCAGCTATATGTTTTTTATTATTTGTTATCTTAGAAAGAATGGCCATGAGTTTCTTTGCCAGTATTATTCTCATAAGTCACTAAGCATTTTGGAAACTGTAAGTTCTGTTATGGATCGACACAGGCAGGCAGGTGAGATTTAGATAGATTAGATTTTGGTGTTTTCACCTAATTTACTTTGACAATACAGCACATGCTGTGGCGTCTGTTTGTGTCGATCTATGATTTATAACTGTACCTTCAATTGAACGTTCATAAATGTCACTTAGTGTCTTATTTGAATAAATGATTTTGAATTTGAACTTCCGTTTTGAGGTAACAAAGAGAATAAAAAATCATTTTCGCACTGTACTTGAGTTGTGGAGATGTTATGGCAGCCGTTCTACATGAAAAAAATAACAAAATTTAATCATGCCGTAGTAGACGATGTTTTTTTTTTCCACTTTTGAAATTTATGGTTTGCAGAACTCAGCTTTAATGTCATGATGTAAACGCATTGATCCCATTTATACTTATTTAAGCCAATTATTATAAATTCATGTACCTATATTTTACACGGCAACACCACTTTATTTTTTATAACAAAAATGGTTCTTATCATACAAATAATTAATATGCAGATTAAAATATCGTATCGTTTAGTCGTGATGAACAAATCGTGAGACAATCATCAAGGAGGTTATATTAATTTAATGAGACGTAATAATAATATACATTTAATAGCTAAGAATTAAAACACAAGAGGTAACCTTACCAATTACCATTAAGTATTTATAAAATGTCAATAAGGTGTAGTGTACTTGGTCCGTGAGTAATGACCTAATATATACATGAAGGTTCCATACCTGGCATATATGACACGCAGAGACTATAGAGGAGACTATAGCTTCTCGGTGAAAAGGCGGGAAAAGTATATTAAGACGCGTGCGTGTGTGTGGGTGAGCCAGGGTGAAAGGATTAAATAAATAAATCACAACGAGTACATTATAAGGTTTAAAAGGACCTACATTTACTCTCCTCCATATAAACTGTAACTGTGCCAAACGTACTAGATAGATAACACTGAGTTCTTTTGAGAATTTGAGAAGTGAAAATAACACTTCCCAAATGCTACAATTAAAAATGATATGTATGGGCCTGCCAAAATGACTCTACTCTGCCTGATGGAAAGCATGAGCAGAATCCAAGAGTAGTGGTCACCATACTCATTGCAGACAATGCAACAATGCAGCATGGTGACCAACACTATGGCGGCCTAGTGATGCTTCTGCATCATTGGGCCTCCGGTCTCGCACTCACCAACGAAACACGACAGCACGAATGCTGTCATTTTACGTTGATCTTCTGTGCGAGGGTAGTACTTCCCCGGTCGAGCCGGCCCGTTCGTGCTGAAATCAACGTGGCTCCACTACCTTGGTTTGCTGTTATTAAACTCCCATTTTATTTACAAAACTCGAAAGTACACGTATAACGGTATACTCTCGACTTTCCGACTAAATCCTGAAGTGTCGGTTGACGTCAATGGACTAGTCCCCTATGACGTAACTGGTACTAAAGTAATCACAAAGTGCTAGCTATTTGGATGTTGGTTTTGTATGACTAAACACAAAACTAATTTCGTCTTTTATTTGTCACCAGATCTTCCATCTCCCCGAAATGCGTCGCCATCGACCGCTCCAAGCGGCGGTGCCAGTGGCGCTCACGTCCAACTCAAGCGTCTCGTGGCCAGGGTCGTCGAAGAAGCTTCTTCGCTGCCAGCCCTGGCGCGGTACGCTGCAGAACCTCACACCCCCTCGCTAGAGTCTTCCACGTATGAAGATTTGTTAGCGACGGCTATATTGAATAAGGTGAGTTCTTTTCTAAGATACATGATATGAAAATGCACTCCGAGCATTTTTCCAATCTAGGTTGGGGCACGTGTGGTAACGAATTAAGTAAAGGGAGTGTCACCACCTCAATTCATCCCGTGGGTGTCGTAAGACCCAACAAGGTAGCAAACTACGTACAATACAATAGCTCTGTACAGAGAAGGAAAACTTAAAATAAACCTACTTACTACCAACCCGTCTGGCCAGCGTGGTAATACAGGCCAAAACTGTCAATATTTGTGACTTTTTGAAAAAAAAATTGATAAAAGAAATTAGTATAACGTGTTTAAAAAATAAACAGATCAAACAAGACTGCAATAGTCGGTCAGACATTAGAACAAGTACAATAACAGAAATGTCCTATTTTTGCACTAAGATAAGCTCGTATTTGCTGATAACATACTTGATTTATAATTTATTTCATTTGTTCTGATCTTTAGGTATACTCGTATTTAATACACTGTTGGTGAAATAGTTAGTGATATTGACTGCTAAGCAAGAGGACGTGGGGTCGATTCCTAGCCACAGCAAACAATTTTGTTATAAGCAGGGTTATTTGCCATGTCATTTTAGAAATTTAAATAAGTATGTTTATGAAAGGTCTGGTTACAATATAGTGCATTTTCTTAGTTTGTGCAAGATCGGGCGACTGTGTGTTTTAAACTGTTAAAATTTATGTCTGTGTGTGTCCATGCGTGCGTGCGTGAGTTCGTGGTGCGTACAACCATCCACTCCGCTTTAATTCACTTTGCATGGCCAAACTAATGCATATATGTCTTCAGGGTTCAGACTACGTAGATTCCAATATTGTACATGTTAAGTTCCCACAAATTCAATTGCAGAGGTTGTTAGGTACACATATATCTGCACTTACGTTCTGAAGAATCCTTACGAATGCTTCGTCAGTTGCAACAATCGCTCTAATTTAGGGTTGCCTCACTTCTTTCAGGGCGGCATAAAAAATAAATAAATTATATTTATAATTATATATTTAATAAATAAAAAATAAATTAGGTGACCTAGGGTAAGAGATACCGCGAGTTTCGATTTGGAAAAGGACTAAATACATTTAGACTCTAGAAGAGACTGGATTGTCTTATTTTCCCTATGATTGCGTTGGAGCTATTTCTCAATTTGTACACTAGGGTTTTACAGAGATCATAAAAACTGTGAACCCATGAAAGTCAATTGTTATGCCTTTCTGTACCTATCATCCGACTTACCATTTCAATACTAACCTCTGTAAGTAGATAACTAAAAGTATCAAAATCACTCGCTCCGCCTAATCGGTTCATATCGATGCGCTTTGAACGCTTTATTTGAACCAGATATTTTTCTGCATGTATTTCACAATACACTTTAAAAATAATTATTCTTGCTTAAAATTCAAGTAGCTATTTGGACATATTTAATAAAAAGATTACACAATTCCTATTTTTATTTACGGGGTCAACATCAGAGAAACCACCGCAGATAATACAAAACGAACGGAGAAATACAACAAGGATCCTGTCATGTAATTCAATCGATCATATACGAGTATAAACTACTTGGCGATAGCTTATCTGAGATACTGTATGATACAGACCTCATATCTCCGACTAGTACGATTCCAAGATAGTCCACTATACATAATCAATGCGATATAGTCAAAAGAAATGGTAAGTCATAAATATAATGAGATTAATGACTTATTTATCGATGTACATACATTTGTCACTAATCACCAGGACGTGATGAATGTCCGAATTGACATTTTCAAATTGAATTTAGTTTAAAGAAATGTATGTGCTTATTGGTGTGTGTTTTGTTGTATTTCTATATGTCGTTGCCGCTATTGGATTGGTGAGTGCCATAAGTCAGTGGTTTGTACATATTTAGTGATGTGTATTCAGTGGTTTTGTATTTTCATTTAGTGATTATTTGTGTATTTTTGTGGCAAAAAACATATGGAAAGTGTTAGCAGATTAATGTTAGGAAAGAGATGGAAAACATGATACAACTCCTATGTCAACCTGTCTAGCCCGTATGGTATTGCAGGCCAAAATATCCTTTCTCAGTAGATGCCATGTGTAGCAGTGGACTATTAAAGCTATTAATGACGATGAAAAATGTCAGTAGCTAGCTATTGAAGTGGAGTAGACGTGTATATCTAGTAATAATTTTTTTTGTAATTGAATGGTTTGTACACGTTTTTGGGAAATTAATTCAATGATTTGCAATTTTATTGAGTGCTCAAGCGTGTTTTTTTCGGGAAAGAAGGAGTAGAAAGTTATTTGCTTTAAACATATAGAGTGGTCTTAACTATCTAGTGATTTTATTTGTCATAAATGATCCATTTGGATTTGTTTCGTTTTATGAATGAGTGATTTGCACACCTTTTTGAAGAGTTATTCAGTGATTTGCAGTTTTTATCTCGTGCTCAATTTTGTATTGCAAATAAAGATATGAACGTTTGCTTCATAAATAATACCTTTAAGTTATGCTAATTAGTGATGGAGTGATTTTCTCATTTTTAGCAAGTGGTTTGAAATTTTTGTTGAATAAACTATGAAATGTAAGAAAGCTGTACGGATCAATTGGGAACACCGAAATTGAGAAAGAGATGATATGATTGTTTGGGGTTGTTGAAAGAATTGACCAAATGACTAAAGCCTTTGTGAATGCAGGTCGATATATATATACATTATACATCTAACCTTTTTATTCCCAAGGTTCTTTGGAATCGGCTATACGGGGCGACACTGACCAGACAGGCAGTATACTGAAAAAGGGCCTCATATAAAGCACCATGGCTGAAAGCCATGATATATGTGGAAGAGGCTTGAGATGTATGTCAGGTTTGAAAGGAATGAAGTTCGATATTATCTGGCTATTCTGCAAGGGCATGAGGTATGACTGTACCATTGCACTGCTTCATGAATCCAGCTTATGAATGTAGAATCTGTATGTGAATTTAAAGTGATGTAAACTAATTTATACTAATAACCTTTCACGATAAACAATAGCTATTACAATAGGTACACGTGTTCAAGTACATGCCATAAACTTCTTTACTATTTTTACCCGATTGCACCACAAGTAGGGTTGTTTTTCGAGGGTTTAAAATTGTATATATCTTTGGCATGCTCTGTAGTCTAAACGGCTTCATGTATTTTCGCTTGCGTGTTGTTGTTAGATTCGTCTTATTAGGGTAGATGACACCTTAGTCAAATTAGTTACTTTTTATCATCGGTCAAAACGATAACATTGTATGATAAATTTAACTTGTGACGTCACTGTTTAGACTACTCAATTGAGCAATATATTTCAATGTTTATTTGATTAAAATTTGTAATAAAAAGCTGTAATAGTTATATTTTCCGCGATGTTTTGTAGTATTATTTTTAACCCCCGACCAAAAAGAGGGGTGTTATAAGTTTCACGTGTCTGTCTGTCTGTGGCACCGTAGCTCCCGAACGGATGAAGCGATTTCAATTTAGTTTTTTTTGTATGAAAGGTGAGTTACGTGCGAGTGTTCTTAGACATGTTTTATGAGAATCGGTTGAGCCGTTTAAAAGTTATGGAGGTGAAAGTGGGGAAGAGTAACCGAATGTCTGCAAAAATATCATCGAGTGGGGTGTCAAATGAAAGTGCATAACGTGTTTTTTACTTTTTAAAGGGAACTCAGGTTATTATATCGGGGTTTTTTTTTAATTTTGAGAATTTATAGTTATTAATGACGAAGACATCGGTATTTATTTACGATACCGGGTACCGGGCTCGCTGGCTAGACGAGTTAGTTTAGGTTTAGATACAAGATTTCCTTCTCCTTGCAGTTATATCGTCCTGCGCGGTTTGTTCCCTAAGTTGCCCTACGGTACCTTAGGGGTAAAAAGGGATGGTAATATTCCGTATTCTTAATCGATTACACACGGAGAGTAATCTATATATATAAAAAATGAACCGCCGAAATGTATGTGCGCGCATAACTTCCGATCGGCTGCACCAAATTAAATAGTTCTTTTTTTATGTATTCGTTATTATTAAGACAAGGTTTGTGTACAAGAAAAATTAAAAGATAACGGGAATAGTCTTTTTTGTCCGCGACTGTACCCTGCTTGTGGGAAGCTGAGATATATATATAAATATGGTGGTACGAAGTTCGCCGGGTCAGCTAGTACCTACATTATATTTTTCAATACAATAATGATAATATTTTTATTTGTTAGTAAAGATAACTGATGACAACCCTAAGCTCTTACTGTTCGTCTGACCCGTATTTCTCCCGTCAGTTCTCAACCGCGCTCGTGTGAACGACAACTTATCAATAAAATATCTCCATTAAAACACGTAAAAGAATTGAAATAGTGTTCAAATTCCCGTGGCAAGACATGTATAATTTCTTCAGTACAATTGTGAGCTACTTTCCCGAAGAAAACTACGAGGTTTGATGGTTTTTCATTCGGTTGGTTTTGATCAATGTATTTAGCTGCCGATGTTCCACTAACTCGGTTGCGCGTGAAAGATGATGTTAATCTTTCATAATATTTATTGCGTCCATTTGCTACATTTGTTTTAACGTTGAAATGCTGTTTATTGATGAACATTGTACTTACCGTTAATATGTAGTTACAACTTTAATTGTAATTCTTTCTAATCAATTTTAGTAATAAATAAATCCTAGCTAGATAGCTAGACTTGCGTTGTTATTGTTTTCAGTTCTCTTACACAACGTATCAATTGATATTTCATTTTTCTGAATACTGTACGTCATACAGCTCTTCCAACTGGTCCCCCCTTCCCCCTTCCTCTACAGGACAACACGTGCCGGCCTTGGAAGTCACCGCTTCAGAGTGGCAGACATACGATCTCGTATTCATCGCTTCGGTTCCTCTTTGCTGTGCCGAGCGGTAGAAACCTGGAACTCACTTCCAGCGCACGTGTTTCCCTCCCACTATGATCCCGGGTCCTTTAAGCGGGGCGTAAAAAAGCATCTCACTAGGCGGCCACAGTGTGGGTCACCATGCTGCAATGTCCTTATTCGCATTGAGGATGGTGATCACCACTCTTGGAATCTGCTCATGCTTTCCATCAAGCAGAGCAGTCATTTTGGCGCAGCTAAAATAAAAATTAATATTATATTCATGTATGATGTCCAGTATTCAGATAAAGTAATTGTCTTTTAAAAGTTTATTACGCTTCCATGGCTAAACCGATTTGGATGAATGTCAGTCATTGTCGGTGTAGATATAGATTGAACTTTGGAGAAGGACATAGGCTACTTTTTGTCATGATAACGCTTTATAAATATAGAAATATTGAAAGGAAACTGTAGATTTATAAACATACTAGTTGTTGCCCGCGGCTTCGCCCGCGTATATGTCGGTTACCGCGTCAAAAAGTAGCCTCCGTGTTATTCTGATGTTTATGCTATATTAGGGTCGCCGCACACGGGCCACCGGCCACAGCCACAAAACGCCGCCACCGGCATATTTTCTATTTTCATTTTAGATTTCATTTAGAAAATTACTTTCATATATTCTATGTGTCGACCAACGGCCACAAGTGGCGGCCACAAATGGCCCGTGTGCGGCGACACTTACTCTAAAGTTTCATCCAAATCCGTTCTGTAGTTTTTGCGTGAAAGAGTAACAAACATCCATCCATCCATACTTACAAACTATCGCGTTTATAATATTAGTATAGATATTTAGATAGTAACAACCAAAGTAAATTGATTAAAAAGAAAGGATTAAGGATTTGACCATAAAGGATTTTGAGCGTTCTCATATCTCATTAACTGATCGACGTTATCTCAATGTTATGTTAATCATCAATGTTAATATAATCACAGAATGCATATATGTAAATATCTTTACACATAGGTAAATAAAAATTTAAGTGTCTGTAATTTCAAATTAACAGCCGTTCACTAAATGCTTATGAGATGAAATACGGTACTTATATATAAAACTAGCTGACCCGACGAACTTAGTACCGCCATATTTTTATTTTAAAAAAAACCGTTAATCTTTGATTTTCTTCTATGCAAACCTTGTCCTAATAATAACGAACTTAAATAAAATTGCATTATCCAATTTGGTGTAGGCAATCGGAAGTTATGCGCGTACATACATTTCGTGGATTAATTTTGATATATACGAGTATAGATAATACATATTCAAAAAATTGTCTGTATGTCTGTTTGTTCCGGCTAATCTCTGGGGCGGCTGGACTGATTTTAACGGGACTCTCACTGGCATGTTAGCTGATGTTATAAGGAGTAACTTGAGTTTGAAAAAAAAACATGAAATAGTGAACAATATTCAAAAGCAACAAAAACTGCGGGTAATATCGTGGGGCACAGCTAGTCTATATTAATATTATAATAAGGTATAATTTGTTTGTATGTAGTTAGGGGGTAATCTTTGAACCCACTAAACCGATTATGAAAATTCTTTCACTAATATTTAGTCGTATTATCTCTGAGTGCAAAGTGAGTGCAGTGAATACAAATTATATAGGTACATATCGGCCATATTAGCGAGTGATAAGTAACTGCGGCTAGAAACGGAACTTCGGCCCAACCGGAGTGATATCACAGCCACGTAGTTTATTGGTTTTACCCGAGTAACTAAAGTAACCAGAGCTCAAACCATAATCTCTCCAATTCTGGCGGGAATGTCTCAAAGGACGGCATCGCACTTGACTCTTGACTGTTTTCCAAGGGCGGTATTGATCACTTACCATCAGTGAGCCGTCTGCTCGTTAGCCAGAGCAGGGCTTCCCACGATAAAAAGCGTATTTTCAGGTTTTAAAACACACACTTTCATCCCGATAAAATGAGAGGTCCTTTCTTTAGTGCCATATAGCGTCTTCTGTAGTAAAGTCAATTTCTAAATGTGTATTGTACATTTTCAGGTGATCGAGCGCTACCAGAACGAGAATGGTTCTGGGGGGCGCAGCAGTGGCATTCACTCGGCTAGCGCGAGCCCTACACCTTCAGAACGGTCTACGCCCAGGTCGCTCCACACTAGACATAATAGGGATATCACTCCACCAGTAAGTATCTTTTATGTATATATGTCTGTCTATTGTAAGTATGTTTTATTACAAGTCAGTGATCTTGCAATTCACAGCTAGTGTGACCACAATTTTGCCAATGTCATGTTTTTGAAGGTCGAAATTAAATTGTTATTATTCATAATTACTTAGCTGTAAATACCCTGACAGGCTTTTCTGTGACGCATAGTATATATATAATGAAAATCAGGCATGTTGAATGTCGAGTTAAAATCAATCGGTGCATACCTTTTAAGTTTTTTAAACGCACACAAATCAACTTGGCTTTCACATACATTACCTATAGTTAATTAAGTCCGTGGGAGAGCCACGCTTCGGCATGAATGGGCCGGCTCGACCGGAGTGATACCACGGCCTCACAGAAAACCAGTGTGAAATAGTCCCCCAAATCCCCCCCTATCTCCCCCCCCCCCATCCCCCAAAGGCCGGTAACGCACTTGTGACGCCACTGGTGTTGCGAAATTAAGCTTTGAAAAAATGAGAGATATTTTTTTTCATTTGCTACTGAATAAAACAAAAATGGTCTAAAAATCGGAGACAACTAAAAAAACCTAAAAATAAGTCGACAATAAAGAAATAATACATACTTGTAAATTGTCTATTCTATAGGTAGTCATATTCAAATAGTAGGTAGGGTAAAAGAGGGTAATGGGGGTCACTTAAGCGAGAACTCAAATAAAATTTCAATTATAAACAAACTATATATTGCAACCACTTTTAAACATTATTTACTTAATTAAGTATTATTAGAAATAATTTTCAGACACTTTGGAAATCCACTTTGGATATTATAAAAGTTTGAAAAAAAAAACAGATTTGACTCCCATTACACCGACATGGGGGCAATCGGAGTCAAACAAAATCTAGCAGATATCGCAGACATAACCTTCAGCTAAGTCCCACTCAGTGCATTCCGCGTAAGCCCATAGCTCACATGAGGTGCATCTGAACCACATCTCATTATTTCTTCCAAAATCGTTGGACACTAGGCATCTTTTCAAGCATCTTCTGCGTCGTCATCTTCATCGTCCTGGCATAAGTCGTCAGTGCCAACATCTGATACAGAAGTTTCGTTACTTTACTGCAGTACCTGGCGCTTTGCCTTTTCTGGACCCTTCTTCTGTATTGACTTTATTCCCTGACCTTTACCTTTCCATCTCTTTACTTTTTCTTTACCTCCTGTGTTCTTCATTTTCTATCAGGTTTTCTTTAATTGCGTTGCCGTTAAAATTGTAGCGTGTTGCTTCGTTCGGCCCTTTCTTGTATTTATAATAGGTGTTTCCTCTGGCAAATTAGCACTAATTTGACTTGACTGATACAATATCTGGTTCAGAATTAAGTGGGCCTACTTATTTAGACATCCTAAGAACCGGTCAAGCTTTTTAGCTTTTTCCAGGCTATCAGAAGACCAGGAAGCCTTTTCTAAGAAGCCTAACTTGTAATTTCGGCATCTAGAAAGAAATAAAAATGACGTAATTCAAAATGCACCATTGCAGGTAATGGGAGTCACCTGACTCTCATTTCCCACAATTACACTAATGAGAAAAATAATAAAATAAAATAAATCTTTAAAACACTGACGAAATCTGAACTACACCTCACAATTTTGAACGTCTAAGTAAGACCGTGTAAAAGTCTTATTCTTATACTACAAGATATTCGACACTTACCTTCTAATTTGTATTGACGTAAAATTAGAACAGCGGAGCACAAAAACATAACACCAGCGTATCTCGATGGTGCGCGTGCCGACTGGCGCGACCCGTTCTGGGCGGCACTGGAGGGCCAGAGCGGAGGTAGGGACGCTGATTAAGCGTCGCTCGCAAGTACTGTTTCCTGGATCTGAGGGTGACTCCAATTACCCACTGACTCCCATTACCCTACTCTCCCCTACTATTATGGATTTATAATTGGTGGGAAATATGCCAAAACCTTTTTCGATTTTTAAAACAGGCCGCATAATACCTATATTACTTGTAGAGTTCTTGTTGTGTGTAATCAATTACAATCAGTTAACTGTAATCTATGAGGATGTATCTATAGGATCTGATTACAACGTGCAAACGCATAAAACAGGCATTGATAATTTAATTAAAAGAAATGTCGCCGTGCGTCACTTATTAAACAGTTACCAGCCAAAAAGTAGTACCTACTTATTTTTTACTTTAAAACAATATTTTTTCTAGCTTCATGAAGTAGACGATGTGTCTGATTGGGAAGAGGGGGAGGCGACGGACGAAGCCCTAGAAGTGCCACGGAGGGTGCCATTCCCAGAGTTTGGAGGGGACATCGTGCACAACCTAGGTACAACTACAAGATGTAAATATTAAATAACTTTTATCAAAACTGTCGTTAAAGCATTGGTCATCGTAGTCTAACGAACATAAGCTATTCTTACATCGTAATCAACTGATAGAAATGTGGACAATGCTAATAACTTCTTTCTAGATAGCGTTATCAGCTTACACAGTATAACGCAAAAATTAATTTATGCGAACGCACATAGTTACAATCTTTTTTCCGTCATTTCAGATAATGAGGATAGGGAGTTCGACGAAGTATCCGGGAGCGATCTGCAGGCAGTAGACGGCACTTGGGAAGAAAACTGGCTGTTCCAGAAGAAGAAAATCAAAACTATGCAATCTGTGCCAGTACCCATGTTAGTGCCAAACTCTAACACTGAGTACAGAGCCCTGATCGGTGACAGAGACGCCGACGATACAACAGACCTTTCGGATAACGCAAGTGACTCCGAAGACCACAGTTTAGAATACATAAGTGACGTAAAGAAAGTTCTAGAATCCAAACATGTGATAGGGGGAAAACCTAAAGTCGAGGATTTGGACTTCGAACCAGACAGCCTCACTATCGTTGATGAAATTGACGACTTTGACAAACTTGTCACTAAAGTTGAAGACGATAAAACTGTGGACGCGATTATTAACGAAATTAACGATAATAACGTCACAATTGTTGAAACTGTCAATGTCAAAACTGCGGACCAAGTCGATGGCGGCAAGCTGGTTCTCGGTATTGACAGTGGGCCTGTACCTAAAGCAGAATTCGTTATGAAAGAGGAAATACACAGAACCCTATTTAATGGGAGTTCAGATAAAATAACAGAAAATGCTCATGTAAGAACTAATGGAGAACTACATAATGGCATGCATAGTTTGCATGTAGGAGACAGTTTAACGAGCAACAAGGGTAAGCATTTTCATATTGAACATTCAGTTGATAAAATTTATGAGAACATTACTAATAAAGTAATAAAAATTACATAGTCTTAAAAAATTACACGTTTTACCGATAGTTTCGCCTTCGTGTGTTTGCCATAATTTTTTAATCAATATGTTATTAATTTTCAGTACAATAGGGACTATGCATAAAATTTTTATTTCTCTCAAATATTTTTTTAGATTCTTTATTGTTTTTACAATATACTTAAAAGGTAATTTATTTATTCAGTGATTACTGAAACTCAGAAAATATTAAATAAAAAGTGAAAATTAAGGGAGAAAAATTCAAACTTACAAAACACGTCACTATTGGTCGAAACAAAATGTGACGTCGATGGTCACTGGTCACTTCGTCGAAATTATCGGCGTCGAAATTCATACTGTGTTAGTGGTGTTTGTGAGAAAAATTAAGTTCTTCCATGATTTTTATAGCAATTAAAACTGTAAATAAGTATAATAACTGAAACACTGAACAGTAAACAAACACGAAATGACAATGACGTCATTGGGTTCATTGGTCAATTTAGTCAGTGTTTTCAATTTCACTTTGATAATTAGTTTGACTATTTTCAAGCCTATTTATATATTTTTTTCTGTGTTTTAGGAGACCTAATTGATCAGATTAAGAAATAAAAAAAACATGCATATTCCCTATTGCTTTGGTTTTTTCTACTACTTATTTCTATCAACACCTTAGATATTTATTATCTACACTAGGTAAATTTTCAGTTATCATACCTACTATATCGATTTATATCTATACTAATATTATAGTGAGGTTGTAGGGGGTAACCTCTGGATCTACTGAACCAATTTTGTTTTTTTTTACTAATAGAAAGCCACATTATTTGTGACTACAGATTAACCCGAAAAATGATTACCGCGATATCCGACATATACGCGGGTGGATCCGCGGGCGAAAGCTAGTCGAAAATATCGATTAATCGTGAACTGAAATAGTAACATTTGCTTATTTGCCCACAAAATAAAAGACTCAGAGATATCATTGTACAATGAAAACAACTGACAGAGAGAGATTAGTTGTGGGAATACCAAGATTTAAAGAAATGAAATATTTTCCAGATTCAATAACCACTCAACACGAGCGCGAAGGCGAATACGAGGAGACAGTGACCATACCAGTACAGAGGTATGCAGATAGCCTGCGCAGAAAACACTTCGACGACGGACCACAAGTGTAAGTAACTATTAAGGTCTCACATCAACTATTGAACAATGAAAATTGACTTGCTGTTTGTTGACCGCGTTCTGTGTTTAGGTGTAATTTATCGGTGAAAATAAATAAAATTTAAATCTCCGTTGGTAATTTCAAATTAACAGCTTTTCACTAAATACATATGAAAGTATATAGGTACTTACATCTAAAAATTTATTGTTTTAAAAAATTGTGTTACCAGCAGTTGCGGTACAATGACGACCGCGGTTAACACCGCGCGGCTCAGCTGGTCTATTAAATATGTTAACAGCAGTATCAGTCAGTTATGTGTGAGATATCCTCATCGGTACATCTTCGCCTCCGCCGACTATTTCGGTCTTGGGCAGCCCGCTTCTTCTTCATCTATATATTTATTAACTGAAATATTGTATTTCAGGGTCCCGACTCGAGATACTGATCATGAAGACGACTTGATACCAGGTAAGAAGCAGATTTAATCTCTATCCTTCTTATTCAATAGACTCTTTCTATTTCTTGCTGTTCTTGTCTTAATTTTTTTGTATTATTGTCTTCATTAACATTCCGATCTATATTTTTAGGTTCAATCGCATATAGAGAACGCCAGAAATGGTTAAACTACGTAGAAATGCCAAACAATCCGTATTCACCAGAAGCTATTCAGAAGAGACTTTCGGCAAAAAGTACCGCGTCACTTTTCGACATGTTCACTAAAAAGGAAACAGAAGATGACAAAATGGAATTACCTGACGACAATAGCGACGGGAGAGAATCAAACGAACCAGTCCAAGATGTAAATCATAACAAAATGAATTCGGCCTTCAGTAACGATAGTATAAATGAAATTGGCAGAACTCCTTCAAGTCCGTCACCTAGATTACTTAAAGACATCGTGGCAGATGAAATACCGCAATATAAACGGTAAGCAAATGTTGTTAATTACTTCTTCAATGGTAGAGGGGACAAATGAGGTGACGGGTTACTTGATGGTAAGTGATCATCGCCAGCAATAATAGACACTTGTAGATCAATAGTTCAAATGTTGTTATAACTATAAAAACGATCAAAGAATTGTGGATGTTCAAACTCTTTTGATTCTTTTCTTATCGTTAAAACAACTTTTGAACTGCTCCACTGAAAAGTAGTATATTTGTAGATTCGACATTATTAGTAGAGACCATCGAAATGTGCTTGTGGTTTGAGTGCCCCTGCTAGACTTAGGGTTTCTCATTCAAGGACACAAGAGCCAATGACCTCAATCGACGATTTAGTCTCTGTAAGATTTATAGAACTTGATAGATAGAACTTAATAAGATATTAATTTTACAATTACAGATACGGGCGAGATTATTACATAAGAGAGGCAAAGTCATCGAGCGGCGGACGCAAAAAAACAAGTGTGAGCGAGTGTAGCTCAATATCGTCGATGAACAAGTCGACCAGTTTAGACAATTTCGATACAGAGTTCACGTCGCCTGTAAGTGCCTGCAGCTCGTTAAGCGACCTCGAAGCGTCCGCCCTTCATCAGAACATCGTCCGCGCCGTACTCAGCCCCAGAAATGCCAGCCCCAACTTCGCTATAAACCCCATATTTGAGAACCCCGATAGACAATTCGATAACGCTGACGAAAATCATGCGACAGACGCTAGCGTCGGTCGAAACACCAACGTAAGACAACAATATAGAACTGTGTGCAATGGAGGTGACGGTTTTGTGGAAAACGAGGATATAGTTAGACTTAAAATACCTGAAATACCCGAGATTACTGAAGATCTATTCGAGACGTACACGACTGTTAGGAGAAGCAACACCATGCGTAGCGAGGACCTGTGTGTCCGTGCTAAGCGCCGCCCACAACTCAATTTTACGTTCGGGGGCAGTCTCAGGTTAAGCAAAGGCTTTCGTACCGATATATGGTGAAAGAACACCCCTCCTAGTTCCAATATTCTCTAATAACCACCTCCGTTCTGAATGGCACTCCTACTGACATACGATCAATTCTCAACAAAGAATCTCTTACTGTGTACGATACATACATAGCGCCAAATCGAATCTGTTAGGCTACAATAGTTAGGTTTCTCTCACATCACGGACCGATCACAATATATGGTGAAAGGAATTCTTTATCATCACTTTACGAACATCTAAAATATCTTCGTTTGACACACAGTATTGCCTTGTGTGTAAAGTTGGCATGTTATTATTTGTTGGATATGAAGAGCTGACTAACAGCACTGAGCACTATTAATACAAAATTATTATCTTTAGTACTGCACTCATAGATTTGTGTTCTTCTTATTAAAATTTTCAGTACTACCGTAATCCTCAAAGATGTTAGTGGTGAGTGTTGTAAGATTTTGGCAAACGAAATTTTGACTAACCTGCATTCGAACGCTTGCGACTAAACTATATCTCTCTAATACTACACTAATATTCTCCTTTGCAACATTATTATATTAATATACATAACTATACATATTCATTTCATTTTCATATTTATTTTTAGGGTTATCGATAATTTTTCTATTTCTTATTTTTATATGTGATGCACGTTTTATGCGCTTTCAAGGGCACGAAAACTTTAGTATAAATACGAACTCGTCTCTAACAATATAATCTTACTAATACCTAAAACACCTTAAGTAGCAACTATTAGAACACACTACTTGTAAACCACCTGAAATGGAATATCTAGATCTGAATTACTCCATATTGCAAACCTATTAATTGCACACAATTTGTCATAGCATTATCAACGTTTTCAGGGATTACTTGTAAAACAGTTCAACATGATAGCGACGAACCAACACTACACAACATTTGCCGGCAAAGAGGACATGACATCACTAACAACTACTGTTAACAATAAGGAAGACATAATGATTGAATATGAAGATGCTAGCGAACCGACTCTGTTTGCCGCCACACCTATCTATGTAGATGACGATACTGATAGAAAATTTGAAGAAATCTTAGAAACAGCATACCAAACACTTCCCACACTACCACCTCCACCCATACAAGCTGTTAATGACGATAAAATAGAAGAACCTTTAAAATCACCCATCAGTATAGACAATTCTTACATAAGCACTAGTAGTATGGAAGACTCTATCAAAATATACAACGTTCAAACAGGAGAGATTATTAAATGTAAACCTGAAGATAGCGTATCAGTGAGATACGAAACTGACACAAACGACAATATTGACATTGTCGATAAGAACATCTCGGAGGAAGATAGTGCTAGTGGTTGCGATGATGTACGCGAACAAACTGTGATAGAGGATACAGACGAAAGTAAATTGTCACCTGAATCTGTTGACGTTCTACAGAATTTACCAAAAGTGAAAGAACTGGCTAAAATATTCGTCAGTATGGAAAATTTAGAAGAACCAGTCAAGGTAGGTCTAGTTTTTCAATTTTTTTTCATGAATAGCTTATGTGATATTTGGACGTGTTAACAAATATTAGTCACTTGTGATGAATTTATTTATCTAATCACCAGGTGACTCAGTAAATGACATTATGTAATTATTCATTATTTTTAAGCCTTAGTCCATACCACACCCAGTATTTCGAATTTTCTATACTAGATAGCCAAAGTAAGATTATTATTTTTTCCTCAATAGATTTTAGTCCCTTTTAATTTCTAGATTCAAAATAATCATTAATTTTAAAATTGAATTCAGAATTTATCCATCCATACTGATATTATAAATTCCAAAATAACTCTGTCTGCCTATTACGCTTTTGCAGCTCAACCGCTGCACCGATTTCAATTAAAGGCATATAAATACTTTGAATCTAGCGGAAAAGAATAGGCTACTCTTTACCGTGATAACAGATATACACGATAAGACGCGGGCAAAAACTAGTAGGTTAATAAAAGTCAGAAGACGAGTAAAACTAACTGCCACAAAATATTTCAGGCACCACAATCGTATCTCAGAAGGCGGAGAAGTAAGGATAACGTCCTTACAGACACCACCTTAAAACCCGAGAAGCAAAAACAGATGTACATGCACAGCCTCACAGCAAGAAGTATCTCCAAAGAATTCAGAGAAGAACTCAAACTCTCCATGTCGACTCCTCTCACCGTTCCAGGAGGCTCTAAAGAAATTCCCGAAGGCACTGAAGAGGTGACTAAAGAATCCATTACACCAGGCAGTCCTCTACCAGAACCGGGCACAATTAAAACTAAACTAGCATTCTTTGAAAGTCTCAAATCAAAATTTAGTCATAAATGATTGGTGAATTAAATGTGATGCCATAACATTATTTAGAAATTAGTGAACATATGATTTGTAGGACAAATTACAGTTTGAATCTGAAAAAGTGCAAAATGTTGATTTTAACTTTTTTTTATAAAGAGCTTGTTTCACCAGCTCGCTAGAAGGTAAATGTCGTGCTGTCTTTTTCTAATAAATTATAAATGAAAAAGACAGAACACCGCTAAGGCAAGATTAAGCTGCAGCAGTGAAACATGCTCTGAGTTTTGTCGTATTTGCTTTCCTCTCACGTCGCTAGCTTCGTACACAGAATTCGTTTCAATGGTAGGTATCAATTGAAAGATGATTAATAGCATGATTTTCTGTACATTGCGTAGAGTTTATAGCAGTAGTGAGACTACGACTTGTTTGTGTCATACTAAACAAGTAATGTAGTTGATACTGATTTGGGCAGGTCATTCCCTCTAGTTTATAATGTAGTATAATAACGGTCACATAACTTAAATGGTAGGTTACGGTGTAAATTTTAAGTGCCATTTTGTAATCATTATTTTCATTTATTTAAGTGATTAGTTGACGTTGTTTTTGCTAAGAAATGTATGTCTGTTTTAGCCACTTTAGTGCTTTATCATATATATTTGATCTAGAAATATCATCTCTGTCTTAACGATCTTATTTTCTAATTAAGACGTGAAATATGTAAATATGTGTAGGAGAGACTAACTTATACATTATACAAGACGGAGATACATAGATCAAGATTTTTTTATCTTCCATATTCATTTGCGTAAAAGTAATTTTTGCGGGTAAAATCATGTGCTTTGCTGAAAGTGTAGGTATATTTAATTTGATAATGACCCCATGAACTGTATATGAATATAAAGTTGAGGAAAAATTTAATAACTATCGGTAAAGAGTTTTAGGATATTTAGTATACATGTTTGTGATTATAATCAAATGAATCCAATTTCTATATTTATATAGATTTCCTAGCATACATTCCGCACACTAAACTCTCTAAAACTCTCTCACAAAAAGAAACTTGTTTTTAGCTAAAACTCTCTCACAAAAAGAAACTTGTTTTTAGCCGACTCCAAAAATAGGAGAACGTTTTTAAAAGCCGCTTTTTTGTTGCTTATATTTTCAGAATTCCAGTATATATGAATTTGGAAAATTCTTTTTTTTTATTTGAATGGGTATACTTCCCCTTTGGTTCCATATAAGGGCATAAATTAAGGAAAAAGTATACAATTTTTTCCGATTTATGCGTATAAAAGTCGGTTAAAAAGTGGTACAGAGTACCTACATTTCTTTGCGAAAACATTTCTTCATCTTGAGCTAATGCCAAAGTTGTAAATACATACTATAAATGGCTAGTATATAGTGGTTGTGTCTATGTATAGTATAAAATAAGTTGTGCAATAAATTATTTACATAACTACGGAACCAGAGTCGCATTGTGATATACTATGTGGAACATACAAATTGTGAACAATATTATAATAACAGATGTTAAGATAAGGGTGGTATTGAATTAAACCTGTACATGAGTATCACATATTGTTTTTCTTTTATATATTTACGTCTGTAGCTTTAAAAGGGTCGGCAGGAGATCAAGTAAGTACCCGCATTTTGCTAAATATAATTTTATTGTACTAAATACTAGAATCAAACTCACTTTTACATATCTTTACACCTGACCGATTTCGCCTTATGGCATTCTCAAAGGTTTTTTGTGAATGCCATAAGGCGAAACCGGTCAGGTGTAAAGATAATTAAAATAGTGGAAATAGTACAAGTGAGGTTAGATTCTAGAATGTATTGCAACATGTTCCATCAAGTGCCGAAAATCATTTAAAAAAAAGTAATAATTTTATGGTCTAAGAAAACAAGTTATCGCCTTTCGAGAGTGGCTCGATGTGACGTCACTATCCAGTTACCACTTTATAGCAACATAACACGAAATGAACCAACCACACTTAGATTATTAATATGTCAATCTAAGCAACCACAATATTATATAATATCATTGACCAACCACAACCAGCGATAGTGATGATGACGTCATCTCGATCTCTCTGTCTCGTCATTGTATCTCGCAATGCCATACCTGGCGTACTTTATTGTTGTACCAAGGTGGAAAGCATGAGCAGAATTTAGTAGTAGTGATCACCATACTCACTGTGAATGCAGACAATGCAGCATGGTGACCCACTCTATGGCGGCCTATAGAGATTAGCCTGCATTATTGTGCCCTCGATCTCGCACTCACCAACGAAACACGACAGCACGAATGCTGTCAGTTTAGGTTGATCTTCTGTAAGAGGGTAGGCCCTGAGCGAGCCGACCCAACCGTGCTGTAATAAGTGTGATTCTACTTACACCTTGAATTCGATGGATAGGGTAATTAGGATGAAATTAAACGGCAAAGGGATTTTTGATTATAATTTTATCCTGCAAATTATATAGAACAAGTTCAACAAACTAATAAAAAATATTATTTATATTCGAGCACCAAATACATATATTCATATTACTTAGATATAATGATCTTTTTATAAATATTATGTATAATATAAGTATTCTATATAAATGTAGGTCTAGTAGTGGTTAGTGAGTTTGACTGCCATCTTTGTGTCAATAGGGTAGTTGACATGACACCTTAGTCAACTTTTTATCATCTGTCAAAACGATAACTTTATATGAAAAAATACTAAGGGATGTGTAAGGGAGCCAGCCACCATCTCTCGCCCCGGGCCAACCTCACCTGCACGCGGTAATAATAATAATAAATCTCTTTATTGTACCAGATTAGTTACAAGGATAACTTAAACAGGAAAAGTTAAACTAGGGAAGTACAATTGGCGGCCTTTTCGCCCGGAGGCAATCTCTTACACGCAACCGAGTACACGCGATACATCCTGCTGGATGACGAACGAGGATCTGGCGACCAACCGATGGCGGTATAGCTATTCGAACAGACTGAGCTAAGCACAACAGGCCTGTGACGGGCAGCAGCGTCACGATTTATAGGCAAAAACGTTTAATGCCGAAGCTTCAAAAGTGGATGGCTTAGCAGTGATATGTCTGAGGCGAGACGTCGAACTTCAACCCATCAGTGACCTTCTTCTGCCCGACGTATACGAACATTTAACTTCAAAGCCTCTCGGGACTACCGGTGCGACAAGCGCCGCTCTGCGATCACCAACCCGTCTATCCAGCGAAGTGATTTATAGGCAAAAACCTTCAAAGCCGAAGCATCAAAAGTGGATGGCTTAGCAGTGATTTTTCTGTTAGAGATCAGATGCAGTTTGTTCCATCTGCCGCGGAGAACTTCATCACTTCTCCGAGGTAAAACCTTCAATGCTGAAGCATCAAAAGTGGATGGCTTAGCAGTGATTTGTCTGAGGCGAGACGTCGAACTTCAGTCCATCAGTGAACTTCCTCTGCCCAAGATATACGAACATTTAACTCCAAAGCCGCTCGGGACTACCAGGGTGATAAGCGCCGCTCTGCGATCACCAACCCGTCTATCCAGCGAAGTGATTGTTAGGCAAAAACCTTCAAAGCCGAAGCATCAAAAGTGGATGGCTTAGCAGTGATTTTTCTGTTAGAGATCAGATGCAGTTTGTTCCATCTGCCGCGGAGAACTTCATCACTTCTCCGAGGTAAAACCTTCAATGCTGAAGTATCAAAAGTGGATGGCTTAGCAGTGATTTGTCTGAGGCGAGACGTCGAACTTCAGTCCATCAGTGAACTTCCTCTGCCCAAGATATACGAAAATTTAACTCCAAAGCCGCTCGGGACTACCGGTGTGATAAGCGCCGCTCTGCGATCACCAACCCGTCTATCCAGCGAAGTGATTTATAGGCAAAAACCTTCAAAGCCGAAGCATCAAAAGTGGATGGCTTAGCAGTAATTTTTCTGTTAGAGATCAGATGCAGTTTGTTCCATCTGCCGCGGAGAACTTCATAACTGCTCCGAGGTAAAACCTTCAATGCTGAAGCATCAAAAGTGGATGGCTTAGCAGTGATTTGTCTGAGGCGAGACGTCGAACTTCAGTCCATCAGTGAACTTCCTCTGCCCAAGATATACGAACATTTAACTCCAAAGCCGCTCGGGACTACCGGTGTGATAAGCGCCGCTCTGCGATCACCAACCCGTCTATCCAGCGAAGTGATTTATAGGCAAAAACCTTCAAAGCCGAAGCATCAAAAGTGGATGGCTTAGCAGTGATTTTTCTGTTAGAGATCAGATGCAGTTTGTTCCATCTGCCGCGGAGAACTTCATCACTGCTCCGAGGTAAAACCTTCAATGCTGAAGCATCAAAAGTGGATGGCTTAGCAGTGATTTGTCTGAGGCGAGACGTCGAACTTCAGTCCATCAGTGAACTTCCTCTGCCCAAGATATACGAACATTTAACTCCAAAGCCGCTCGGGACTACCGGTGTGATAAGCGCCGCTCTGCGATCACCAACCCGTCTATCCAGCGAAGTGATTTATAGGCAAAAACCTTTAAAGCCGAAGCATCAAAAGTGGATGGCTTAGAAGTGATTTTTCTGTTAGAGATCAGATGCAGTTTGTTCCATCTGCCGCGGAGAACTTCATCACTTCTCCGAGGTAAAACCTTCAATGCTGAAGCATCAAAAGTGGATGGCTTAGCAGTGATTTGTCTGAGGCGAGACGTCGAACTTCAGTCCATCAGTGAACTTCCTCTGCCCAAGATATACGAACATTTAACTCCAAAGCCGCTCGGGACTACCGGTGTGATAAGCGCCGCTCTGCGATCACCAACCCGTCTATCCAGCGAAGTGATTTATAGGCAAAAACCTTCAAAGCCGAAGCATCAAAAGTGGATGGCTTAGCAGTGATTTTTCTGTTAGAGATCAGATGCAGTTTGTTCCATCTGCCGCGGAGAACTTCATCACTGCTCCGAGGTAAAACCTTCAATGCTGAAGCATCAAAAGTGGATGGCTTAGCAGTGATTTGTCTGAGGCGAGACGTCGAACTTCAGTCCATCAGTGAACTTCCTCTGCCCAAGATATACGAACATTTAACTCCAAAGCCGCTCGGGACTACCGGTGTGATAAGCGCCGCTCTGCGATCACCAACCCGTCTATCCAGCGAAGTGATTTATAGGCAAAAACCTTCAAAGCCGAAGCATCAAAAGTGGATGGCTTAGCAGTGATTTTTCTGTTAGAGATCAGATGCAGTTTGTTCCATCTGCCGCGGAGAACTTCATCACTGCTCCGAGGTAAAACCTTCAATGCTGAAGCATCAAAAGTGGATGGCTTAGCAGTGATTTGTCTGAGGCGAGACGTCGAACTTCAGTCCATCAGTGAACTTCCTCTGCCCAAGATATACGAACATTTAACTCCAAAGCCGCTCGGGACTACCGGTGTGATAAGCGCCGCTCTGCGATCACCAACCCGTCTATCCAGCGAAGTGATTTATAGGAAAAAACCTTCAAAGCCGAAGCATCAAAAGTGGATGGCTTAGCAGTGATTTTTCTGTTAGAGATCAGATGCAGTTTGTTCCATCTGCCGCGGAGAACTTCATCACTGCTCCGAGGTAAAACCTTCAATGCTGAAGCATCAAAAGTGGATGGCTTAGCAGTGATTTGTCTGAGGCGAGACGTCGCACTTCAGTCCATCAGTGAACTTCCTCTGCCCAAGATATACGAACATTTAACTCCAAAGCCGCTCGGGACTACCGGTGTGATAAGCGCCGCTCTGCGATCACCAACCCGTCTATCCAGCGAAGTGATTTATAGGCAAAAACCTTCAAAGCCGAAGCATCAAAAGTGGATGGCTTAGAAGTGATTTTTCTGTTAGAGATCAGATGCAGTTTGTTCTATCTGCCGCGGAGAACTTCATCACTTCTCCGAGGTAAAACCTTCAATGCTGAAGCATCAAAAGTGGATGGCTTAGCAGTGATTTGTCTGAGGCGAGACGTCGAACTTCAGTCCATCAGTGAACTTCCTCTGCCCAAGATATACGAACATTTAACTCCAAAGCCGCTCGGGACTACAGGTGTGATAAGCGCCGCTCTGCGATCACCAACCCGTCTATCCAGCGAAGTGATTTATAGGAAAAAACCTTCAAAGCCGAAGCATCAAAAGTGGATGGCTTAGCAGTGATTTTTCTGTTAGAGATCAGATGCAGTTTGTTCCATCTGCCGCGGAGAACTTCATCACTGCTCCGAGGTAAAACCTTCAATGCTGAAGCATCAAAAGTGGATGGCTTAGCAGTGATTTGTCTGAGGCGAGACGTCGAACTTCAGTCCATCAGTGAACTTCCTCTGCCCAAGATATACGAACATTTAACTCCAAAGCCGCTTGGGACTACCTGGGTGATAAGCGCCGCTCTGCGATCACCAACCCATCTATCCAGCGAATTGATTTATAGGCAAAAACCTTCAAAGCCGAAGCATCAAAAGTGGATGGCTTAGCAGTGATTTTTCTGTTAGAGATCAGATGCAGTTTGTTCCATCTGCCGCGGAGAACTTCATCACTTCTCCGAGGTAAAACCTTCAATGCTGAAGCATCAAAAATGGATGGCTTAGCAGTGATTTTTCTGAGGCGAGACGTCGAACTTCAGTCCATCAGTGAACTTCCTCTGCCCAAGATATACGAAAATTTAACTCCAAAGCCGCTCGGGACTACCGGTGTGATAAGCGCCGCTCTGCGATCACCAACCCGTCTATCCAGCGAAGTGATTTATAGGCAAAAACCTTCAAAGCCGAAGCATCAAAAGTGGATGGCTTAGCAGTGATTTTTCTGTTAGAGATCAGATGCAGTTTGTTCCATCTGCCGCGGAGAACTTCATCACTGCTCCGAGGTAAAACCTTCAATGCTGAAGCATCAAAAGTGGATGGCTTAGCAGTGATTTGTCTGAGGCGAGACGTCGAACTTCAGTCCATCAGTGAACTTCCTCTGCCCAAGATATACGAACATTTAACTCCAAAGCCGCTCGGGACTACCGGTTTGATAAGCGCCGCTCTGCGATCACCAACCCGTCTATCCAGCGAAGTGATTTATAGGCAAAAACCTTCAAAGCCGAAGCATCAAAAGTGGATGGCTTAGCAGTGATTTTTCTGTTAGAGATCAGATGCAGTTTGTTCCATCTGCCGCGGAGAACTTCATCACTTCTCCGAGGTAAAACCTTCAATGCTGAAGCATCAAAAGTGGATGGCTTAGCAGTGATTTGTCTGAGGCGAGACGTCGAATTTCAGTCCATCAGTGAACTGCCTCTGCCCAAGATATACGAACATTTAACTCCAAAGCCGCTCGGGACTACCGGTGTGATAAGCGCCGCTCTGCGATCACCAACCCGTCTATCCAGCGAAGTGATTTATAGGCAAAAACCTTCAAAGCCGAAGCATCAAAAGTGGATGGCTTAGCAGTGATTTTTCTGTTAGAGATCAGATGCAGTTTGTTCCATCTGCCGCGGAGAACTTCATCACTTCTCCGAGGTAAAACCTTCAATGCTGAAGCATCAAAAGTGGATGGCTTAGCAGTGATTTGTCTGAGGCGAGACGTGTCGAACTTCAGTCCATCAGTGAACTTCCTCTGCCCAAGATATACGAAAATTTAACTCCAAAGCCGCTCGGGACTACCGGTGTGATAAGCGCCGCTCTGCGATCACCAACCCGTCTATCCAGCGAAGTGATTTATAGGCAAAAACCTTCAAAGCCGAAGCATCAAAAATGGATGGCTTAGCAGTGATTTTTCTGTTAGAGATCAGATGCAGTTTGTTCCATCTGCCGCGGAGAACTTCATCACTGCTCCGAGGTAAAACCTTCAATGCTGAAGCATCAAAAGTGGATGGCTTAGCAGTGATTTGTCTGAGGCGAGACGTCGAACTTCAGTCCATCAGTGAACTTCCTCTGCCCAAGATATACGAACATTTAACTCCAAAGCCGCTCGGGACTACCAGGGTGATAAGCGCCGCTCTGCGATCACCAACCCGTCTATCCAGCGAAGTGATTTATAGGCAAAAACCTTCAAAGCCGAAGCATCAAAAGTGGGTGGCTTAGCAGTGATTTTTCTGTTAGAGATCAGATGCAGTTTGTTCCATCTGCCGCGGAGAACTTCATCACTTCTCCGAGGTAAAACCTTCAATGCTGAAGCATCAAAAGTGGATGGCTTAGCAGTGATTTGTCTGAGGCGAGACGTCGAACTTCAGTCCATCAGTGAACTTCCTCTGCCCAAGATATACGAACATTTAACTCCAAAGCCGCTCGGGACTACCGGTGTGATAAGCGCCGCTCTGCGATCACCAACCCGTCTATCCAGCGAAGTGATTTATAGGCAAAAACCTTCAAAGCCGCAGCATCAAAAGTGGATGGCTTAGCAGTGATTTTTCTGTTAGAGATCAGATGCAGTTTGTTCCATCTGCCGCGGAGAACTTCATCACTGCTCCGAGGTAAAACCTTCAATGCTGAAGCATCAAAAGTGGATGGCTTAGCAGTGATTTGTCTGAGGCGAGACGTCGAATTTCAGTCCATCAGCGAACTGCCTCTGCCCAAGATATACGAACATTTAACTCCAAAGCCGCTCGGGACTACCGGTGTGATAAGCGCCGCTCTGCGATCACCAACCCGTCTATCCAGCGAAGTGATTTATAGGAAAAAACCTTCAAAGCCGAAGCATCAAAAGTGGATGGCTTAGCAGTGATTTTTCTGTTAGAGATCAGATGCAGTTTGTTCCATCTGCCGCGGAGAACTTCATCACTGCTCCGAGGTAAAACCTTCAATGCTGAAGCATCAAAAGTGGATGGCTTAGCAGTGATTTGTCTGAGGCGAGACGTCGAACTTCAGTCCATCAGTGAACTTCCTCTGCCCAAGATATACGAACATTTAACTCCAAAGCCGCTCGGGACTACCAGGGTGATAAGCGCCGCTCTGCGATCACCAACCCGTCTATCCAGCGAAGTGATTTATAGGCAAAAACCTTCAAAGCCGAAGCATCAAAAGTGGATGGCTTAGCAGTGATTTTTCTGTTAGAGATCAGATGCAGTTTGTTCCATCTGCCGCGGAGAACTTCATCACTTCTCCGAGGTAAAACCTTCAATGCTGAAGCATCAAAAGTGGATGGCTTAGCAGTGATTTGTCTGAGGCGAGACGTGTCGAACTTCAGTCCATCAGTGAACTTCCTCTGCCCAAGATATACGAAAATTTAACTCCAAAGCCGCTCGGGACTACCGGTGTGATAAGCGCCGCTCTGCGATCACCAACCCGTCTATCCAGCGAAGTGATTTATAGGCAAAAACCTTCAAAGCCGAAGCATCAAAAATGGATGGCTTAGCAGTGATTTTTCTGTTAGAGATCAGATGCAGTTTGTTCCATCTGCCGCGGAGAACTTCATCACTGCTCCGAGGTAAAACCTTCAATGCTGAAGCATCAAAAGTGGATGGCTTAGCAGTGATTTGTCTGAGGCGAGACGTCGAATTTCAGTCCATCAGCGAACTGCCTCTGCCCAAGATATACGAACATTTAACTCCAAAGCCGCTCGGGACTACCGGTGTGATAAGCGCCGCTCTGCGATCACCAACCCGTCTATCCAGCGAAGTGATTTATAGGAAAAAACCTTCAAAGCCGAAGCATCAAAAGTGGATGGCTTAGCAGTGATTTTTCTGTTAGAGATCAGATGCAGTTTGTTCCATCTGCCGCGGAGAACTTCATCACTGCTCCGAGGTAAAACCTTCAATGCTGAAGCATCAAAAGTGGATGGCTTAGCAGTGATTTGTCTGAGGCGAGACGTCGAACTTCAGTCCATCAGTGAACTTCCTCTGCCCAAGATATACGAACATTTAACTCCAAAGCCGCTCGGGACTACCAGGGTGATAAGCGCCGCTCTGCGATCACCAACCCGTCTATCCAGCGAAGTGATTTATAGGCAAAAACCTTCAAAGCCGAAGCATCAAAAGTGGATGGCTTAGCAGTGATTTTTCTGTTAGAGATCAGATGCAGTTTGTTCCATCTGCCGCGGAGAACTTCATCACTTCTCCGAGGTAAAACCTTCAATGCTGAAGCATCAAAAGTGGATGGCTTAGCAGTGATTTGTCTGAGGCGAGACGTGTCGAACTTCAGTCCATCAGTGAACTTCCTCTGCCCAAGATATACGAACATTTAACTCCAAAGCCGCTCGGGACTACCAGGGTGATAAGCGCCGCTCTGCGATCACCAACCCGTCTATCCAGCGAAGTGATTTATAGGCAAAAACCTTCAAAGCCGAAGCATCAAAAGTGGATGGCTTAGCAGTGATTTTTCTGTTAGAGATCAGATGCAGTTTGTTCCATCTGCCGCGGAGAACTTCATCACTGCTCCGAGGTAAAACCTTCAATGCTGAAGCATCAAAAGTGGATGGCTTAGCAGTGATTTGTCTGAGGCGAGACGTCGAACTTCAGTCCATCAGTGAACTTCCTCTGCCCAAGATATACGAACATTTAACTCCAAAGCCGCTCGGGACTACCGGTGTGATAAGCGCCGCTCTGCGATCACCAACCCGTCTATCCAGCGAAGTGATTTATAGGAAAAAACCTTCAAAGCCGAAGCATCAAAAGTGGATGGCTTAGCAGTGATTTTTCTGTTAGAGATCAGATGCAGTTTGTTCCATCTGCCGCGGAGAACTTCATCACTTCTCCGAGGTAAAACCTTCAATGCTGAAGCATCAAAAGTGGATGGCTTAGCAGTGATTTGTCTGAGGCGAGACGTCGAATTTCAGTCCATCAGTGAACTGCCTCTGCCCAAGATATACGAACATTTAACTCCAAAGCCGCTCGGGACTACCGGTGTGATAAGCGCCGCTCTGCGATCACCAACCCGTCTATCCAGCGAAGTGATTTATAGGCAAAAACCTTCAAAGCCGAAGCATCAAAAGTGGATGGCTTAGCAGTGATTTTTCTGTTAGAGATCAGATGCAGTTTGTTCCATCTGCCGCGGAGAACTTCATCACTTCTCCGAGGTAAAACCTTCAATGCTGAAGCATCAAAAGTGGATGGCTTAGCAGTGATTTGTCTGAGGCGAGACGTGTCGAACTTCAGTCCATCAGTGAACTTCCTCTGCCCAAGATATACGAAAATTTAACTCCAAAGCCGCTCGGGACTACCGGTGTGATAAGCGCCGCTCTGCGATCACCAACCCGTCTATCCAGCGAAGTGATTTATAGGCAAAAACCTTCAAAGCCGAAGCATCAAAAATGGATGGCTTAGCAGTGATTTTTCTGTTAGAGATCAGATGCAGTTTGTTCCATCTGCCGCGGAGAACTTCATCACTGCTCCGAGGTAAAACCTTCAATGCTGAAGCATCAAAAGTGGATGGCTTAGCAGTGATTTGTCTGAGGCGAGACGTCGAACTTCAGTCCATCAGTGAACTTCCTCTGCCCAAGATATACGAACATTTAACTCCAAAGCCGCTCGGGACTACCAGGGTGATAAGCGCCGCTCTGCGATCACCAACCCGTCTATCCAGCGAAGTGATTTATAGGCAAAAACCTTCAAAGCCGAAGCATCAAAAGTGGATGGCTTAGCAGTGATTTTTCTGTTAGAGATCAGATGCAGTTTGTTCCATCTGCCGCGGAGAACTTCATCACTGCTCCGAGGTAAAACCTTCAATGCTGAAGCATCAAAAGTGGATGGCTTAGCAGTGATTTGTCTGAGGCGAGACGTCGAACTTCAGTCCATCAGTGAACTTCCTCTGCCCAAGATATACGAACATTTAACTCCAAAGCCGCTCGGGACTACCGCTGTGATAAGCGCCGCTCTGCGATCACCAACCCGTCTATCCAGCGAAGTGATTTATAGGAAAAAACCTTCAAAGCCGAAGCATCAAAAGTGGATGGCTTAGCAGTGATTTTTCTGTTAGAGATCAGATGCAGTTTGTTCCATCTGCCGCGGAGAACTTCATCACTGCTCCGAGGTAAAACCTTCAATGCTGAAGCATCAAAAGTGGATGGCTTAGCAGTGATTTGTCTGAGGCGAGACGTCGAACTTCAGTCCATCAGTGAACTTCCTCTGCCCAAGATATACGAACATTTAACTCCAAAGCCGCTCGGGACTACCAGGGTGATAAGCGCCGCTCTGCGATCACCAACCCGTCTATCCAGCGAAGTGATTTATAGGCAAAAACCTTCAAAGCCGAAGCATCAAAAGTGGATGGCTTAGCAGTGATTTTTCTGTTAGAGATCAGATGCAGTTTGTTCCATCTGCCGCGGAGAACTTCATCACTTCTCCGAGGTAAAACCTTCAATGCTGAAGCATCAAAAGTGGATGGCTTAGCAGTGATTTGTCTGAGGCGAGACGTCGAACTTCAGTCCATCAGTGAACTTCCTCTGCCCAAGATATACGAACATTTAACTCCAAAGCCGCTCGGGACTACCGGTGTGATAAGCGCCGCTCTGCGATCACCAACCCGTCTATCCAGCGAAGTGATTTATAGGAAAAAACCTTCAAAGCCGAAGCATCAAAAGTGGATGGCTTAGCAGTGATTTTTCTGTTAGAGATCAGATGCAGTTTGTTCCATCTGCCGCGGAGAACTTCATCACTTCTCCGAGGTAAAACCTTCAATGCTGAAGCATCAAAAGTGGATGGCTTAGCAGTGATTTGTCTGAGGCGAGACGTCGAACTTCAGTCCATCAGTGAACTTCCTCTGCCCAAGATATACGAACATTTAACTCTAAAGCCGCTCGGGACTACCGGTGTGATAAGCGCCGCTCTGCGATCACCAACCCGTCTATCCAGCGAAGTGATTTATAGGCAAAAACCTTCAAAGCCGAAGCATCAAAAGTGGATGGCTTAGCAGTGATTTTTCTGTTAGAGATCAAATGCAGTTTGTTCCATCTGCCGCGGAGAACTTCATCACTGCTCCGAGGTCTAGAAGCGCTATGTCCGCAGTGAAGAGTACTTCACAAAGATTATAATTATCAACAATAAAAAGTTCAACATGGTCGACTTCAACAGGAAGATGGTGCCGCGTTTGTTTGCTGGAAGGTGAATTCATAGAGTGCGATTTACCTGATGACCAAAAAATTATATATATTGTTTTCACTTGAAAGCCGTACTATACCCTTTAACGTAAGACCTGACAAAGTTTCTGGAGCAGCTGCGTCAATCGTGAGGCAGTGTATAGCTTTGTGCCCAACTAGAAGAGGTCTACGGTCAACAGGGTTTCAACGACGTACACAATACTATGGAAGATTCAGACGGTGCCTGCATTCCTGAGAGGCATCCGTCAGCTACGGCAATGAGGTCAGAAGACAGCTTGAGGATAATCGGTGACCACAAGTAGCAATGTTTTTTTGTTTTCACATATAATTATATAATTTATAAACTTAAAAAAATTTCGTCGACTTCTCAGCAGTAATCTTTACCTGTCCTTACAGTATCATATAAAAATACTGTTATTTCTTCCCCGCGTTCCAGGGCTCCTTTAGGAAAATCTTTTGACAAGGCTTCTCATCAAGCCCTTATCTCTGAGCATCCGTCGTCACTTCCTAACGGTTATCTTCTTCAACATTCTCAAACACACTCTTCTCCTCCCCAACATGAAGGTCTATTAGAAATTTTACTAACAATAATTGTCAATTTAATATCAAACAAAAAATGCACTTTACCGCCTAGAAACGCAATTAAATCATCTCCCTTTCTTCTAATTATGGCAGTAGTTCTTCAATGGACTGCGAAGAGACTTCGTCATAAGAAACATGAGCTTCTCAACTCAATAAGTTCTTTTGTTCCATCAGTTATCGCAATTTCGGAGATGATGGGTGACTAATGCTTATCACTCATCTTGGGGCTCTAACCATGATGATGATTTGATACTAATTTGTGACGTCACTGTTTTAGACTACTCAATTGAGCAATATATTTCAAAATTTATTTGATTAAAATATGTAATAGAAATAAAGAGCTGTAATAATTATAATTTCCGAGATTTTGTAATGTACGTTTTAATGAAGAAGACATAGGTATTTATTTACGATAGTCATCTACCCTATTCACAAAGACAAATAATTGTGATGAGCATATTTTTTCTGTATCTAGATATTCTAGATGCAATCATTCTATAATTTGTGCATATTTATATTTTCAAATGTTTGCTGTTCAACATACTTATATAGATATATTAGTATGTTTATTCCTACAGGCAATTCGTTGAAAACTTAATAATAAATACCCAAAGTCTTATGAAATGGGATGCTCTTCATTTTATCGGCATATTTCCGTCTATAGCACCACAAATAGTAGTCAATCAAACTGGAGTTGGGCACCTCCACGTTTTGACCTTGGATTTTCTCTTCTATTCTCTTCTTGAGGAGTTCAATAGCGTGGATGGAGCAGCCGCGGATTTCGACTTCCTCTTCGGATCCACTTGGTAGAAGAACATCTGAAATTAACGAGCCATTGATAAGCTTTTGTAATAGTTTTGCTTTTTATGAATTTTATTAAGCTACAATAATCTTTTTTTTTAAATACCCTTCAATACAATGAAAAGTTTTTTTTTATTTGGGAATATGCACCGGTATAGTCCATTCGCATAGATAAGGTCATCTTGATCGCGCCGCCGTCAGGGCCCGCCTGCGGCGTACACTCACAAGCAAGTATGATTTGTCAGTTTACGCCGTTGTATGAATTAAAATATTCATATTTCACAACAATAACCACAATTACATGCGGGTGCACCGAAACTATCTCAAAGAATGGACTATATAAGTTGGTACCTTTGTTTATATTTTTTGCAAGTAATAAAATAAGAAATATACTTTGGAGTTCACATTTTTTTTTTGATAAAAATGTCTGAATTTTTTGTTCCACATAATGAATATCTCATTTCAGATTTTTATTTAATTATATAATTGTCAAGTGAACATTAAAACTGCATGATATATTCATTGCCTTATTTTATTCTTTGATAACTTACCATTCTTTAATTTTTCCATTAATTCATCACTGTAAGTCAACACACCGAAGTAAGCTAAAACTTGCGGTATTCTGTAGTCAGCAAACATAGTCATCTTGTCTATGTCTGTGAATTCCCCTAAACCACTGCCACCAAATAAGTTCCACAGATCTGCCACCAATATCTGTGCTCTTTTGTACAAGGCTACCTGTAAGATATATATCATGTAAAATTAGGTATGTATATATGTCACCGTAAGATTGTAAAAACCGTTAGGTTATAATCTACTTAGCGAGATTGTAAACTATGAATAAATTGTCAACTGTGATATACTGCTTACACGCGTGAAATTGTCAACTGTCCCTGATTGGTCGGTTTTACAGAAGGCCGTTCAATGGCCATAAAGTTCGGTTAGGTTAGAACTTCTTTGATTAATTGCAAATTAATTTTACTGTCACAACATAGCTGTGAGGTATTTTCAACATGAAATCAATTTACAATCACAAAAATACTTTACATTCGGCAACAAAGACGAATTAACAAACACATATTGCGGTGCGGGACATATGCTGTTCAACCAATCAGCGCGCGACTTGCTATTCGTCGATATCATTTCACAATCTTTCGACTGTTTGCAATCTCGCGAGATATATTACAATCTAACGGTTTTGACAATCTGACGGTAACATAATATATCCTCACAGAATTACTTTTCTCTCTACAAAAGAGTTCCATACAGAAACACGGGAAGGAGTCTGTCATTTTTTGCGGAAGGAAATCTTCACACATATACATTTTAGACTCACATACAGAAACAATCGCCTGTCACTAATGAGCCGGCTCGACCGGAGTTATGCCACGGCCTCACAGAAAACCGGTGTGAAACAGCGCTTGCGTGTATTCACCGAGTGAGTGAGAATACCGCAGGCCCATATCTCAACCACGCCCATCATCCCCCAAAGACCTGCAACACATTTGACGCACACGTCAACTCGTCACGTCACAACGTGACGCCTTTGGTATTGCGGGTGTCCATGGGCGGCGGTAATCGCTTACTATCAGGCGATACGTCTGCTCGTTTGCCCCTATTCCATAAAAAGAAGCAATTTGAGTATACTTTTTAACCGACTTCAATAATAATACAAAATTTTAACAAAAAAAAATCGACTTCAAGAACGACCGAATTGAATTATTCATCAATTTGTCGCGCACATACATAATGCAAATTGAAGATTTATATGATTTTCTCATGGATGACATGTCAGAACTGGACCAAAATGGGACCACTCCTACTTTTTTTAACCGACTTCAAAAAAAGGAGGAGGTTCTCAATTCGACTGTATTTTTTTTTTATGTTTGTTACCTCAAAACTTTCGACTGGGTGAACCGATTTTGATGATTCTTTTTTTATTTGAAAGCTGGTGCTTCCCGAAGGGTACCATTTTAATTTGGTCCAGATTGAAGTCGTTTTTTTTTTTAAATTTGTAATTATTTCATTGTTTAGTATTCTTTAAGACTGCCTAGGTGGCGCAGTGGTAGCGTAGGCGACTGCTGTGCTTGAGGTCTCGGGTTCGATTCCCGGGTCGGACCAAATGTTTGTATGATCTGCAAATATTTGTTTCGGAGTCCAGACTCCCAAAATACCCAAGTATTTTCTATGTATAATATGTATGTATTTACAAAAAAAATGTATTGATTTCAGTTGTCTAGTACCCATAACACAAGCTCTGTTTAGCTTGGGACTAGATAGCGTTGTTGTGTGTTAGATGTCTGAAATATGAAATACAAAACAGATTATGAAGAATTTTACTTTCATTCTGCTATACCTATTACTTAATACGGAAATCTTGGGATTACGTGTTTACCAGCATACAAAGATGCTATTAGCTTGAAAGTGCAACAGTAAAACATATTTGCACAATATCTCTAACATACATAATTAAGATTACTATTTACCTTCTGTCCATTAAAAGTTGCTACATCACGGAAACATGGGAAATCGGTCACAATAATATCAAGGAGTTTCGCTGCAGACTTATTCGCTTTTTTCAAACAGTTTACAAATGTTCCGTTGTATTTACTAAGTAGTGTTGCCCCCACTTCATGTAGGATAGACAACCTTTCTTCAAATAATGGTATTTGTACTTCATTGTCACCTCTCATTATTGATTGCAACTGTTCTCTGGTGATCTTGGAGTAGTATTCTGGATTTGTAATGTCTATACCTTCCTGTAATCACACTTAATATGTAAAGGCGAAAGTTTGTGAGTGTGTATGTTTGTTACTTCTTCATGCAAAAACTACTGAACAGATTTGGATGAAACTTTACAGTAATATAGCTTATACATCAGAATAACACATAGGCTACTATTTGCCGCGATAACCGAAGTACACGCAGGCGGAGCCGCGGGCAACAACTAGGAAACATACCTATCAACTGCCTCGGTGGCGTAGTGCTAGCGTATACGACTGCTGCTGATTCCCGAGTGGAACCAAAAAGAGGGTGCTACCTCGTTTGCGTCCAAACTACCATACCCCGTTCTAACCCCAAAAGGGGGTTGATTTCTAAAGATACATTATTAGTACACCTCCACACCATCTATAGAGCATATATTTTAAATTTCAAGTCTCTTACTTTAAAAACATAGGACTTACATACAAAACAAAACCACCGTTTTACCCCCTTAGGAGTGGAGTTTCGTAAAATCCGTTCTTAGCGGATGTCTACTAAGGAACCTACCTGCTAAATTTCAAGTTTGTAGGTGTTATAGTTTCTGAGATTTCGTGATTAATAAGTGAGTGGTATTATTTCGCTTTTATATATATAGATATGGTTTTAGAAGGATGTAGGTCATCGGGAAGCACTAGTACATACCCACATAAGCATGTCTTACACCTTCACCAACTCCGTCTAAAAAAATATATAATAATCTGATACAAGGCGTAATCACAATCAGTTAGGACTTGCAAACAAATTAACACTATGTTCGAAAATAAATAATACTGTTATAAGCACATGATCACAGTATACACGCATATAGTGATAAAATACTACTCAACAAACAATATGGTAGGTAGCAAACAATAGATTCAAACAAATAATATATATATTCAAACAATTATAAATAAATAATAATAAATATTTCGGACATCTAACACACAACGCCATCTAGTTCCAAACTAAGCAGAGCTTGTATTATGGGTACGAGACAACTGTGATACAAATACATATATACTTTTTTTTTTGTAAATACATACATATTATACATAGAAAACACCCAAACTCCGAAACAAATATTTGTAGATCATACAAACATTTGGTCCGACCCGGGAATCCAACCCGAGACCTTATGATCAGCAGTCACACACTCCAACCGCGAGACCAACGAGGCAGTCAATAATAGTGTATGATGTAGGTAGAAATACGCAACCGTGAAGCTCCAAACAAACTATCGGACGCGGCTGACGGACGCGGCTTACAGCCGCGGCTGATAATGTGCACAGTCTCTTCGGACGTTGCTTTCGGACGTTTTCAGTGTTGCCACTTTAGTGACAGAGATATTCTAAAAAAAAACACTGAAAAATTAGTTTAAGGTTTTAACCCTAAATATACTCGAAAAAAACAAGTTGTTGTAAGGTTCTTATATTTATACATATTTGAAAATATTTAAATTATCAAGATACATCTACATCCACAAAGATAATCGATCAAGATGAAGAAAAAATACCAGCAGAAGTATTTCAAGTTGATTTTAAAAACATAATACCGTGCGCATTAATGATACTAGTTAACAATAAACCAGAAAGTAAAGCGAAAAGTCATTAAAAAGTAATCTTTTCATTTGCGTAAGTTTACAAAAGTAACCTTCTGCCAACACTGACCAGCGCTCCAGATTCCTTTCGGACGCAAGTCTCGGACGTAACCTTTGACTGACCTTGAGCCTTCGGACGTCCGAAAGGAATCTGGAGCGCTGGAGTGTTGCCAGAAGGTTACTTTTTTTAATGACTTTTCGCTTTACTTTCTGGTTTATTGTTATCTAGTATCATTAATGCGCACGGTATTATGTTTTTAAAATCAACTTGAAATACTTCTGCTGGTATTTTTTCTTAATCTTGATCGATTATCTTTGTGAATGTAGATGTATCTTGATAAATAAAATATTTTCAAATATGTATAAACATAGGAACCTTACAACAACTTGTTTTTTTCGAGTATATTTAGGGTTAAAACCTTAAACTAATTTTTCAGTGATTTTTTTTAGAATATCTCTGTCACTAAAGTGGCAACACTGAAAACGTCCGAAAGCAACGTCCGAAGAGACTGTGCACATTATCAGCCGCGGCTGTAAGCCGCGTCCGTCAGCCGCGTCCGATAATTTGTTTGGAGCTTTACCAGGGCCGAACGAACTGTACTGAACTGAACGACACGAACTGTTTAAATTTTTTCTTATTAATATTAAAACTTTGTCATATAATTTCGTTTGGCAGTTTGTTGAACATTTGTGCCCCTTCAAATGTTATGTTTTTTTTTACCGTAATTTGTACGCGGTTTTACTAGGTAAATATTATTGGCATTACATAGGGGCCGTAAACCTTCTTCCACGTTTGTTTTAAATTCAAGATGATTTTTTTATCGTTAATCTTTCTAATTAGGATACATGTAGGTATTATAGTTATATAGATTTTTTAGGTTTATTAATTTGGTTTCCGAGTAAATTTTGTTTGTAGGTGTAAAAAAGTCGTAATGAAATAAAAATTTCACTAGTTTATTTTGTACAGTTTGTACGCTGTCGAAAGTACATTTAGCAGCCCTTCCCTAAATGTCTATAAGGTAATTTATATGCGGTTTGACGAGGGAATAATAGTACATTGGTCACCGAGGGAGGAAAGGGACCGATTACTAGCGAGGGAGCAGTTTGTGGCCCGAAGGCGCAGCCGAGGTAGGAATGGGACTTTCACCCGAGTGCTACACAGTGCTTTATAATACAGTACTACAGTAACACAGTATTTTAATACACCTGTGAGGAACATTTAAAGACTTGTATTGTAGAAAGTATTTAAATCAAAACGTAAGACACCATGTAAGACACAATTTAGCTTAGAATTTGACCGATATTTCGCGCTTCTTTTGTTTTTTTTTCTTCACAAAAGGATGTCAGTGGCACGGAGATTCCATATTTAAATTATATGAAAACTCCTTGGGCAGGCGCGCGCCATAGATAAGTTAACACATGAGAAATGAAAATTCATACAACTTTCTCTACCGCTTATTCAGGTCAAGGAAAAGACAAACGTTCTCTTTTCATTTTCAGGGAATAATGACTACTGTTCCGATCAGGTGTAGTATAATAGATATTTTTTCGAACCTCTCGCGGCAGATATCGCACGACGCCGTATGCGTATGCCCACAGAGTGACGACAACGTAGTTCTTATATTGTTTATATTAGTATGCGATTTCCATGTTCAGCCACTGTCTAATATTAGTCCCTGATACTTCGACAGATTCTTTCAGTTGAATGTTATTAATGTATACATTCTAGAATCAAACTCATTTGTACTTGTTCCACTATTTTAATTAAGTTTACACCTGACTGGTTTCGCCTTATGGCATCCTCAAAGGTTAATGGTTTTTCTATTATACTTTACATCTAAACCTAACAACTGTGGGTACATAAAAATAATAGTGAATTAGTGTAAAGCCGGGTCTCCACCGAAGATAAGTCGGCAATTTTTGTGTTGTCAACACGTGTTGGTGACAAAAGTTTCTGTAAAACCGAGTCTCCACTGAACAAAAATTGTAAATTTTTGTGTTGTCAACCTTTTTTTGTGTTCCCATTTTTAGGTGGAGACGCGCCGTAAGGAATTCTCCCGGAAAATAGGGAGATTGTATTTTGTATCTACCACTGCTATTTGTTAAAATGGAAACTTACAAAATTATATAAAGTTAAAGTTAGATGATATGAAATAACAAAATTCCAATTGTACCATATTATTTTAATATTTAAAATCGATAAATCGTTAACTAAACTCAATTAGAAATAAAATTATTATACTATGTCCTTTTTATATTTAACTAGCTTTTACACACGGCTTCGCTCACGCAGACTTTTATCCCCTAATTTACCCCCTTAGGGGTGGAATTTCAGAAATTCCTTTCTTAGTGCTCACTTACGTTATATAAAGAACCTACATGCAAAATTTCAGGATTCTAGCTTCAGCGGTTTGGCCTGTGCGTTGATCTCCGGGTATGTCAGTCAGTCAGTCAGTCACCTTACTCTTTTATATATATAGATAGATAGATGTCCAAATTTGTGTCATACTGTATGTCTATTAAATTGCATTATACATTTCGGCAATTCATTTCTATGTATATAAATTTATGTACGCGCATAACTTCTGATCGGCTGCACCAAATTAAATAAATCTTTTTTTTATGTGTTCATTATTATTAGGACAAGGTTTGTGTACAAGAAAAAATCAAAGATAATAGGAAAAGTCATTTTTATTTCCGTGACTGTACACTGCCTGTAGGAAGCTGAGACAGATTTTAAATTTGGCGGTACGAAGTTCGCCGGGTCAGCTAGTTTATATATATATAGATTAGGTCGTCTCCATTCAAGACTTCCATGACCCCATCAGAGTTTTTTTTCAGCACAGGACGATTTGATGTGGAATACCTTGAAGGAGTACTATGTGCGGAGAAGGAGGCTAGCAGTGAGCATCTTTTTGCTGAGATGATTATAATGACCATTAAATAAACTTTATTGTGAAATCATAGAAATATTGAATTCAGGAAATCTATCTTTAGAAGTATATATTTAGGAATATGTATCTTCTGTACTAATATTATAAATGCGAAAGTTTGTAGGTATGGATGGATGGATGTTTGTTACTCTTCCATGCAAAAACTACTGAACGGATTTGGATGAAACTTTACAGTAATATAGCATATCCTCATCAACAGTCAGGTCATCATGGTACAGGCTCTGCCTTTGGAATCAGACGTGTGAAGTTGTTATTACCATTTAAAGCAATAGAAATAATGGCATTTTAATACCAGATACCAATTTTTTAACCATGATAACAAGATCATTTACTTAAGCCATGGTGGTCTAGTCACAGTGGTAACAAACCAACAAATATAACATTTCATTTAAATAAATATAGAGATTTACCTTCATAGCCCTAGCAAGAGCAGCTTCCAATGCATAATATCCAGTTTGTCCATCAACAGTCCACTTTTGGGCATTGGTGAAAGACCAAAAGCAGAAATTCAGTGCATCAGCCACAAACACCCAGTCTGCAGCCCTTTCATGGTCCTTCAGTACCTGCATGATATTCACACCAGTATCTGGGACCTCTAACTTGTTCTTAATTGATAACATCATCTGTAAATGTTTAATAATGTATTATGTAGTTAACTTTAGATAGAACTAAAATTATACTAAAGTAGGTAGTGTAAAAAAAGGGAGGTAAGTTTTAAATTATTTTTTATTGATAATTGGAACTGTTTTTACAGTATTGATTTTCAAACAACTAAACAAGTCATGCCAAAGACAATTAAGTATGTCTTTTTAGAGCAATAGAGTGGCAGTGTCTGATATCTTTATTACTCACCTCTTCACAAAGTTTATCAAGCCCTGTTTCATGAATTTTAACATATTTTGCATTTTTTGCAATGAATTCACCGGATTGCGCCGGTAGCAAAACTTCTAAAGCCATGGTTTTGCAGTAGTTTATAAATGTAAATTAAACGTTTTTTTCGGTGTTATGACTGTTATGTACAGAAATTCGAACTACAAAAACCTATGTAGTTTGATATCTAAAGTTTTAAACAGCTAAGCTAACTAGTGCTGACGCTTTATCAGTTGCTTGCTTGAAACGAAAAAAAAAAATGTCTTATCAGCCAATCAAAACAAATATTTATGTTGTCCTCGTGTCTGTTCAATTTCATTCATTCGTTAATTAACAAAAATAGAAGTGATTCTTGAATTTGCCGAGCTAAGTTCTAAAGTGCTTAATTTACAAATGACAAGTAATCTCGTAGTTTATATTATTAATAGATAGATGTTACGCCCATATAAATTTAATTAAAACATGAAAAAACTATTTTTAAAAACAATGTTTAATTTTGATGGTTAAATATTTCTGAATGCAGGTTTTAGTAACCGTAACGTTTTGTTTTACGCATACTTATCTGAATTGCAACATGTTATTTTTTTTGAAACACGAAAAATAAAAGTAAGAAGGTGGGCATTTAAAACTAGATTTTTAATTATATTTTTAGCTTATTTAGTGTCATCTTTTAGATAGATTTAAACAGCTTTTGTAAGATTACCGAAATGGTTTCTTACAGTAGCGTGGAAAGAAGTGCTATTTTATAACCTAAAAAGAAACCCAGATTGTTGTCGTAAACGAAAATTATTGAATAAATTAAAATATTTAACTTATTTCACGTTTAAATTTTATAAGCAAACATGCCTCTCGAAGTCCAAGGCAAGTTTGTATCTCAAAAAATAAATAAAGTCCGGTGGATACCAGAAGAATACGTGGAAACAAAATGTTTTTTTACCGGTAGTTGGGATGATGATATCAATGCAATCAAAGTTTGGACTCTCGACAACCCTGATGAAGATGATGAAGTTGATTATCCACACGAGCTCTCCTCATATCCCGTAGAAGGCGATGTCACACAAATAAAGTTTACCAATAAGAATAAAATAGCAGTTTCCTTGTCCAATGGGGACGTTAAAGTGCTAGAAGTTAGTGTTTATGATAAGAAATCGCCACTAAAGGAGTTATTTCACTTTAAACAATTGCACAGCTATGGGTAAGCAATCTTCCAGTAACTTATTTTTATGCTAAGAAACTTGATATGATAAAAGAAAACTGAAATAATAATAGGTCTAGCAATAAGTCCTATCAATTAAGGGGTCAAGTTAATTAGAATTTTAACTGCTTGATTTAAATAAATTTTATATGTGGATACATAATGAGCGCAGTATAGAAAATAATTTTGAACCAAAAATATTCTAATATCAGAAGAAATTCACTGTACATTAAAAGTACAAAACTTGCTTCAATAGTTAGTAATTATTTTTATAAAATTTTGAGTAACTTTTGAGTCCTCACTATACTCAATGAAATATGTTTTTTAAATCTTTTATAGGGAAGAAAAATGTTCATGCACCTCATTAGATACACTGGATGGGGATATTGCCACAATAGGGGAGGACGGAAATGTGAACATCTTGAGCGGACGGAGGGGAGAGATCACCCGCACTATAAAGGAAGCTGACAGCTGCTCTTTACACTCTGTATGCTTTATTAAGCATAATGAGGTGAGTTTTGAAAACTATATAATGGTAGAATTTGAGATAATTACCCAACTGCGAAAGAAGGAGGGTTATGTTTTTCGAGTGTATGTATGTATAATAATAATAAAATATAAATATTTCAAACATCTAACCCACAACACCATCTAGTCCCAAGCTAAGCAGAGCTTGTGATATGGGTACTAGACAACTGATACACATAAATACTTTTTTTTCTTGTAAATACATACATATATAGAGACCAACGAGGCGGTCAAAATCGATTCCTCCAAATGATTGCCAAAAGACAACGTAATATCACAGCGTTGCTACTTGTGCAAAGGCTCCAGGAGGACCACCAGCTGCCGGTAAGCGACCTAACCGTGCGAAGGAGGTTGCATGAAGTCAACCTTCATGCTCTAAGACCGCTACGTGCTCCAGCTCTGCGACGTGGCAATCGCGGTCGACGGCTTTCGTGGGCTCGGGAGTATTTGTCTTGGAGTGATCAACAATGGTCATCGGTGCTGTTCACTGATGAGTACCGGTTTGGATTTCATCCGGATTCAAGAAGAACTTGTGTTTGGAGAACTCCAGGCAGAGTTAGCCGTCTGCGGCACCCTCATCAGGTCCACTCTTACCGAGGCGGGACAATCATGGTGTGGGCAGGAATTCGTCTTGGTGGGCGAACCCAGCTCGTTTGGATTCAAGGCAGCATGACTGCACGAAAATATCTCGAAGAGGTAGTAGAGCCTGTGATTATCCCACACAGAATCCAAATGGGCTTGGAGTTTCTATTCATGCACGATAATGCTCCTTCTCATACGGCGCGACTGGTATCGACAGCTCTTCAAGATCATGATATTCAAGTTTTGGATTGGCCTGAGCAGTCGCCCGACTTAAATCCCATCGAGCATGCCTGGGACATGTTACAACGAAAAGCATTGCGAGATTTCCCGCCAAATTTGACGACGGAACAAGAACTATACAGACACTTGCAAAGAACTTGAGACCTCATTCCGCAGCAAGACATTGACAATTTAATTTAAAGTATGAACAATCGATGTCGATGTGTAATTAATATAAGAGGTGGCAACACTGATTATTAATAATGAGATTTTATTAAATTTTTAATTATTTTAATAATGTTAATGATGTTACAAAAAATCTATGACATTTGATTTCGTACCAATTTTCTACAACAATTTAAAACGTTAACTTTTTAATTAAAAACAAAAGAATCACGAATCGGTTTCTTCTTTTATTTAAGTCCCTAAAATAAGCCACTTTTCTTCCATTTGCTATCTATGAAAATTCTTCTTAGATTTTTAGATATTTCATGAAATATAAAATGTCCCTAGACTTTGTTGAGGTGTGTATGTATGTATTACAAAAAAAAAGTATTTATATCAGTTGTCTAGTACCCCTAATACCAGCTCTGCTTAGCTTGGGACTAGATGGCGTCGTGTGTTAGATAGATGTTTAAAAAAAAGAATTGCAATACCAGTTGAAAAACTATTGACTGGGTGAAATAGTACAACAAATGGTGTTGAACAAACAAGTTGAAAAACTCAAACATATATTTTTAATGAGAAATAAGAGCTTTTTGGTCATTTGTTTTTGTAATACTCTATTTAGTTATACTAATGATAGTGAACTCGTACTACATCTATCTTGTTTCTGATTGATTAATGATTAGATTTTATTTTTTTTAAAAGACACCTCGCGCACTAGGAATAAATCCTGTGTCGAGGGGGACTTTATAAACATACATGAAACGGACACCAAGAACAACAATTTATGGATCACACAAAGTGTTATCCCACGTGGGATTTGAACCCACGACACTTGGCATAGTAGAAAAGGGCGTGGTGACCGTTAAACCACTAGGCCAAACGTGCAGTCGATTTTCGATAGTCGAATGAAATGGTTTTTAAAGAATCTATACTATATCCAATCTATTCATCTTCCTAGCCTGTATTAATCGCAAGATTATTTGAGGTTGACTACTAGTTCAACCGGTTTTACCTGAATATCAGTTTTTTCACGGAGTGACTGGCATCTGACCTCCGCAACCTGAATTCAAAGGTTGAACTAGTTGTCAGCGTATTTCTTAAGTGGCCAGAGGAGGCGATGTACGCGTGTGCCGTACGTCACCTATATAGAGAGTTTACCCCACAGACGCAGACGATGCCCGCGTCAATGTCAGGCGGTGGAAGGGGTCCGGATGTCTTAATAACAGCAGCTCCAGGATCCCTCCCATCTCAGGCGCAGAGTGGCACACCGTTTTAGTCGGTCCGATTCCGACACGGTGGGGGACGGCCCGTGGGGGTGTCCACACGTAAAAAAACTTCTTAACTCCGGGCTGTTAATAGAATTTCAGAAAAACCCAAAAACAGTTTGCGGGACCCGGGAATCGAACACGAAACCGCTCGATTGACATTCACATTTACTTACCGTAATACCAACTAGGCAGTCTCTAATCCAATCTACTCAAAAGTTAAAAATATTAATTTCAGGCTATAACCGGTAATCTTCGAGGCCACATGAAAATCTGGGACCTAAGATCATCAGAAAACAAACCTGCTGCTTCATTCCTGCTAGCTGGAGATGAACTAGCAGCAACCTGTATCATCCACCACCCAACTCAACCTCATATAATCCTTGCTGGAAGTGAATCTGGTTCTCTAGCAGTTTGGGACTTACGTATGAATGCCTTTCCAACGTCATTAGTCAATGCTCATTCAGCTGGAGTGAATGAAATGCAGTTCCACCCGGAAAACCCTCACAAACTAATCACATGTTCAGTCTCGGGGGAATTATGGGAATGGAACATGGAAGCTATGACAAAGAGTTCGAAGGGAGGTGATAATCAAATAGTTTCATGGATGCCATTAGATGATAAAAGTTCCATGATGGTTAATTCCCTGATTTCATCTTTACATAAATCGATAAACACACTCCATTGCGATAAGGGCCGGATTCTTTGTGGGGCTGATAATGAAGCTATATATTTAGTCAAGAATTTTAAGTATTAATATTTGGTATTCAGGATTGAATGGAAAGCAAAACGCAAGAGAAGTAAAATGAGTCTGCCTTTGGTTTTAATGAATTGGCAGAAGCAGATAATGATGACTAATGATACTGGATAATGTGCTTTATGGTCCAAAAGTTGCATTTATACTTTTTAAATAAATATCTTGTACTACATAATTGTTTTCTTCTCTTCTTCCTAGTGGTACTCTGAGAGAGCGTGGTCTCGCATCTGTATATTTTTGTGCCACTTTTCGCCATGCATCTTTGTTTTACAGATAGAGAAAGCTATTATTTAATTCGTAACTTAAAACTTTTAAGTCAAAAATCACCTCCCAACGTCGCCGACTGGCAACATTCCTAGGTTGGCACTGTCAGCGTTGCCATTTAAAGTGGATGTGATATTTACTTTCGGAATCGTTTTTTTTTGTTTTTTCGAAAGATAGTCCCCATTTCATGTCATCCACATTTTTTATAATTTTTATCATTCATTTCATCACGACGGACGAAGAGACTTAAATACTTGACATTGGCAGAAATAACTGATTCGGCTGGTTGCCATCTCATCAAAAGAAGAAGAATACTCAATTTCACTGGCAGTTGTTGTAAAAAGTAACAAAGCATACATGTTTAGAAATAATTAGGGTTCAGCACACCCAATACGAAAACGTATTCCTCGTATTCTTATACGCGAGAAAAATCGAGGTGTGGACACTAAATAAAAACAAACACAGTTAAAGTAATATGCATTTTATTAAATTGATAATATAGATACACTTATGAAATAAAATTACATATAGTAATACACCAAGTCAGTCTTTGCATGCCTAGTATCAGTTATATATGTTACAAAAACCGATGAATATAATATTTACATGTTACGAGTGAACTAATATCATTGAAAAAGGCACCCACAGTACAACCGCCTGGAGACTACCGTCCATAAACTACAGTAGCAAGGCCACTAAATTAGTACAGCGGAGAGAAACATACGATTTTCAACTTTATTCGTACACTTTAAAGTACGAACTCTATTCACAATTTACAGATCGTTTTACTGGGGAACATTTTCTCCTTAGACTTTTTTTCAAGATCTGTTTTATGCCCTGGGCGCAGGGACTAAGTAAATAAAGACATGATTGATGTAATTTTTTTCAATCGCGTTATCAATTTAACACAATAGTAGTAAATTTAAATTTATTACGACCATTTGCCTGTGCCCGTAAATCTCACGGTTAGGTATTAGAATCTAGATATGTAGGTAGATAGAAAAAAATTACGTTTCAAATTGTATGTTCTAAAAGTCGTATAGATTTAGCAAATTCACAAAATTAATATATTTAGGCACTAACAAATAAGTCAATCTAAGTTGTTCGTGACATAATAAAAAAAAAACACTCGTCCACGTTTAGATGACACTGTTGTCGCTGCATTGCAGCATTACACATTGTTTTTACATGACATTTCGTAACCTTCTAATACTGCCACCTTGCGACTGTAAAAGAACCTCTAACTGGATTAGGTACCTACCCTACACATTTCAATAAAAAACCGGTAAGTAAATAATTACAATTTACTTTCTAGTAATAGATGAAAATAGTGTCAAAGTCTTAGCATTAACTAGTTTCATTATTTACAGGGCTGGCATGTCAAAGAAATAACAAAATTTTTGTCTGTGTAATTGTTAAAAAAAAGTAAAAAAAAAGATTTACGTGCTTTAAAGGTATATTTATTTGTTGTAATGTTAAAGTGCGTTTCATCAAATAGTTCCTTTGCCGTCATGTTGGCATGAGGTTGGCTTAATAAGAAAACAAAGTAAGATAGATGAATACCTATATGGTTTTGTATCGGCAAAAGACGCTATTTCTACTCCTCTCAGTTCAATGGACTATGTTGCTCCTATGTCGTCATAGTTAGTGTTCAAAATGGCCAATTATTCGCTAAGTCCCAAACATGTTTTTTTCAAAAACGGAAGAACCTATTTTCTGCACAATATTCTGCGTATAGTTCTAAAGTCTCACTCTTAACCATTGCTTATATTTCTTAAATGAGTGTTATTCACTAATATCATAAGAATATGTTGAAATTTGAGTAAATAAAATTACAAACCTAAAATAATAGTTATTCATTTGCAACCAAGACGAAGTATAGACAGCCTCATCATCAAATACTGAGTAATAATACAAAAATACGTAGGTACAAACATCAACAGTCATTAATTTAAAAATAGTCAAGACAACATTTTAAAAAGTATTTGGATTTTGATCACTGATTCTTTTGTCTCTTTTATTTTATATTTTGGAATGTGAAAGGGACCATAGTCTAAACATTTTTTTTTAACATATGTTAAGTAAAATAGGTCAGTTTAAAAAAAGAACTAGTAGTAATACTAGAATATTAATGTAGGTATATTCAAATATTTTGAGTAAGTATACACTTTCCGTTATCAGATTTATAGAAAAGGCGGAGCCTCTAACTGGAATAACATTTAATAATATCACTAAATACAAAATCAATATAATTGTATGATAGTCCTAGGCTAGTAAATGTTTATTTCCTAATGACCTGACTGTTTTAAACTACCGCTCAACTTTTTTGACGCCACATTCTTACGTTTCACAGTCGAGGGGCTAACTGATTACATCTTAAGTTGGGTATCAGACAAACCGTCAAGACTCTGCGCCGATCCCAAATAAAAAAGGGAACCTGGTAGAAAGAATTCGAATACCACTAGATAAATTAACAAATACGGTAGAATATTTGGTATCTTATTCACACTTGTATATAATTTTTTTTAACATAATGGAGTACAAACGTAGATTAAAAATAATAATTATCACTCAACTAACAAATATTGTTCAAGAATAAAATATAAACACAGCACAATTTGACTGAAATATATAAATGGTTCTTATTCGATATAATACTTAAGGCGAGCACCGTTCAACAGGCGAGCCTTCGAGCGTTATTTAACCCTGACCTTAACCTTGACCTTTCAGTGTCAAGGTCAAGGGCGTGTTCAGGTGTGGTGGGGGCGGCGTTGCGGGGAGGGCTTGCGGCGCGACGCAGCGAGTAACGCGGCCGGCACCACCCACAGGCGCTCGCACCAGCGCATCAGCGCCTCCGTCACGTGGCAGCTGTTGGCCGCCGTGGCCAGCTGGGTCTCCAGGCTGTCCGATGGCTTGATGAGGAGACTGGAAACAAACATAAAGGTTAATTGTTCCGCGTAACAATTAGGTAAGCCAAGCTTCGTTTCACATGAATATTTTTTAAATATAATTCAAAACTTTAAAGGTGGTGTTACCAATATGACTATGATAACGGTAATCGTCAATTCTTTGGATCTCACTTATTCGGTAAAATGCAACAAAGGAGCAGCTTAACATCGGTTTTCTATAAAGCCGTGATATCCTCAGCCCCAGCTTTGTAGATAAAAATATTCTATTTTAGTGCAACTATCAAAGGAGTGACTCACCTGGGTGGAAAGAGCGCGGGTGCAATGATCATGGCGACGTTATGTTCGCTCATCTTGTTGATGTCGGATCTGGCGACGATTTCTTTCATGAGACGCAGCACCTCCCGCAGCGTGGCTCGCTGTTCAGCCGGCAGGAGCAGTACGAGCAAGTTCAGTGCTCGACCTTGGGTTGTGCCACTGAGTGCTGCACAAGAAAATATAAATTAGCAGCTAATTACGTTGTTTCCCTAGGGATAAGGTACCACCCTCGTAGGTCAATCTCAGAAGGAACCAAATGAAATGGATGTAGAACTATTTTCCAGTTCACGTGTTCCCTTTAAACTCAAACTTCTGATCCGTACAGCATTGTGCGATAAGATATTTTATTTTAGTTTATTAGGGAAACAAACAGATACAAAATAGATAACAATAATATACAAGTAATTTACACGTAATCCAGAACAGTTTCCACAAATTAATTTAACATTTTGCGCCAAACTATAAAAAAAAAAACAAATAAAGAAAGATATCTTTGAAACCCTAAAATTAAAGATCAATAAAATGAAAATATCATTTTTAATTTAGGACCCCCATTAATAATGTATCTTAAATGCATTATACATTGAAATTCATAGGTCGTTCGTTCATATCCGACTCGAAGGACCATGAAAAATCTTATGACACCAGTGTTGTAACACCGAAACGTACACCTCTTTGCTAATTTATATACCGCCGCAGCAAGCAGAATGACAGTCATCATCATCAGCCTACCGCATTCATCGTGGACATAGGCCTCTCCAATTGCACACCACTTGCATCCAACTCAGTGACAGTCTGTATGCTGTAAATACTTACAGTAGGTGTGGTAGAAGAGTCTCATGAGCTCCTGCGTGAGCGGCGACTGCGGCAGGGCGCGCAGCAGGCGCTTGAACACGGCGGCCACGTCGTGTGACGTAGCGCGAGAGAGCGCCGTCTCCACAGTTGCGCGCGACGAGTACCACGCGCGCTCTATCAGACCGCACAGAGCCTCGATCTGCACCACAGAACAAAAAATATAGGTAGAAATGTTATGTAGGCGGGGCGGGCGCGCCGCGAAATAAGTCCAAATACCTCTATTTTGTCTGCTGGCATTAACTGAACGGTCGCATTCGCATTTTACTTTCAACGGGAAAAAATAATAAAACAATCATACATTGCGTATTATATCGATTACTAACTACACTGTTTCCACAAGAGTACGCAATGAACTGCATTTCCTGCGTGAATATTTCGATATATTTCACCCGAACAGATTTAGTGTAAGGCATAGGGGTGTGCCCAAATATTTATAATGCAATCGATACCGCAAAATTGTGGATGTCGATGATATTGGTTTGTGTTTTTCTCAAGTAGAAAGAGTTGATTTGTTTTATATTATGATTTTTAACCGACTGCAAAATAATTTTTAATATGAATTTTTTTTGGAAAGCTTTTTGATGAAATAGAATAGGAATGATAGAAATATTTCTTTTAAAACTTAAAACATATTTTGAAGATTAACATTTTCAGGCCGTCCGACGTCTATACATTGTTTTTTGCATTTAAATTTAGATATGAAAATGTACATCTTGTGAGGATATAAAAATAACCTCTTACTGTTGATTACAGGGTTCTACAGAAAAATTATTAAGATTATGTGTGTTACGTCTATAGAAAGTTGTGTCGTGTTGATAAGTATGAAAAGTCAAACTCCAAAATTAGATGTATAATATGTACTTATGTTTTGACAAAACAAATGTCTTATTTTTATATTAACACAAGAAACTAGTACAATTTCACTCAATCCATATCTAAGACAGTGAATTTCATATAAAAAATAGCATAGCGATATTTAAAAGTAAGAACTATTTCATAAAGAAATTAAGCAAATTTAATTATTATAATCGACAGGACCACATCTCTACGGTGGGTGGGTCATAAAGACGAAGATCCACCTCTAAACACAAAATTGCACGTAAAACTCTACTTAATGCCAAGTGCATAAGGTTGTAGTTTAATATTATATTCATTAAATCCCTTGGACGAATTAGAATAGACTTGGTTATGTGTGTATAATATTATTAATCGTTTATGTGTGCGTCCCGGCGACAAAAGATTACTTACGAAATTACGTCAAAGGCTTTTCTAGTAGTTCTGTGATCTGCACAAATAGGTAATCAACGATTCTTATTAACAGACTTCAAAAAAGGAAGAGGTTCTCAATTCGACTGTTTTATGTGTGTGCTTCCCGTGTGGTCCCATTTCGATTTGGTGCAGTTTTTGAAGTCGGTTTTTTTGTGTTTTTTTTTTTGTTATTCTCTAATGTTTGAAATTAATTTGTTATTGTATATGAGACAAACGAGCAGACGTATCACCGGTAGCAACTTAAAGAGGCACAGGTAAGTTGCCACCCCTGAGTAGAAGGGGAATTCAAGCTCCTCGGTAGCGGTGACCTCACTCGGTAATTAGCAAAAAAAACTGTTTAGAACCCATTGTCTGTGAGATCCCTAATTCCGAGCTCTTCGACTTTAGAATGAAATTTTAGTACCTATTTACCTTTCCTGGGCAATTCAGAGAAGCTTTTGCGTAGTATCAATCACAATTGCGTCATTATATTCACTAATATATTACATTCTACACTACTGATATATTCGCAGTGGTAGCGTATGCGACTGCTGTGCATGAGGTCTCGGTTTCGATTCCCGGGTCGGACCAAATGTTTGTATGATCTGCAAATATTAGTTTTGGAGTTTGGGTGTTTTCTGTGTATAATATGTATGTATTTACAAAAAAAAAAGCAATATATGTATTTATATCAGTTGTCTAGTACCCATAACACAAGCTCTGCTTAGCTTGGGACTAGATGGCGTTGTGTGTTAAAAATGTCCGAAATATTTATTATTTTAAAAAGAAAAAAAAACCCCAAATTATGATGCATATTTGCTTCATCACCATTTAAAGTGGAAAAGATTAAAGCACTCACCTTCTGTTTATTGCCCGGCACCCTGAGCAGCCCCTCGTCGTTAGTCCGTTGATGAAGCTCCGAGGCTAAGGCTCTAACTACGCTGGGTGCGCAACTCCACGTTTCTTCCCAAATGATCATATCTTTGCGCACCAACGTCTCCAAAGATACGCCAAATACTGAACCCTCTGAAATAACAACAATGATTTCGTGCATTCCAATTCCATAATTTCTGGAATCCCTCCCGGTGATACGGAATAAATATTTAAAACCACAGCACTAGAAGTATTACAAACCTTCTTTCCTTTTCTTCTTGGGCGATTTCCTCTTCTGGAAGGGTAGTGAGTATCGATCAAACAGCGCTGTCAGCTCCAACCATAGCAGAGGCGGCAAACGTTTCAGTTGTGGCTCTTCAATGCTCTCAATGTCAACTGAGCTGTCTTCTTCAGGCCAATCCTGTAAAAAATAACATGTTAGAGCCAAATCCTGAAAAACTCGTTAATCTAACATCTTGTACTTGACGAGAAAAAAATCTACTCCATATGAGAAAGAACATTTTCTGAAGAAGGTACAATACTTTCAAGTGAAAAAAATGGGAGTCTTAAAACCCACTACCGCTGATTTAAGTAATTGAAATTCAGAATTACCGCTATATTGGTATTTCTGGAGAGTAAAGATAAAAGATACACACCTCCTCATGATCCATCATCTGCCTGTCGAGATTGAATTTATGTTCGAAGCTGAGCGGCTGCTGCACTGACGCAGCGCTTTTCGCACGAGACACCGGCGCATGCGCAAGTTTATTGTTTCTGTAAAAAATATCATTTCCAAATTTAACATGTTATTTGCATTATTTTTTTATAAATTGTATGCTTTTTTAAAGTTCTCTACTTACGTAAAAGGATCATTGTCTTTGAGTATGGATCCATTTATTCGTTCTTTTCCTATCCTCGGCCCCTGAACTGTCCCGTATCTTTGGTAACCTAGGAGTTCGATTCCCTCTGCAAAAAATATGAATCAAATTCAAAATATGTTATAAAAGATGGATAGGCCGGATTGTATAACATTTTTCCCTTGATGTTTTTTGAATAAACATGGGTTGTTAAAGAATACATACCAGTATTAGTCGCAATATCAGCCCAGTGTAGTTCATTAGGCTTGAACAGCTCGTGCATGGGCAGCGGGGGAGAGTGGGGACTGGCCGGCGCGGGCGGCGACAAGCGAGCGCGCCTCGCCGCTGGCGCCGACGGAGTTCGCGCTAGTGGCGCATGTGTGCCCACGGGAGGGTAACTATCGCTGAAGGGGAAAAACTTCAGTTTAATTGCCAACATAATATAAAAATGTTCCATTGGTACTTTCAATTTACGTGAGTAGGAAAGTGAAATCGCAATTTGTGTGTACATGTACTTAAGTTAAAGTACCTATCTCTTTTGGCAATATAAAAAGAACTCATTTATGTTACATTACAATTTTTTTGTAATGCGGGTATGCAAAAATAAAAAGACAGTAAAAATCCTATTCATTACATTAAATTTAGATAATAGTCAATCTAATCTTCGAAAACGAGCCATTTTGATGTAGGTCAATGTCCTTAAAACACAGATTAATACTACAAATTTTGTAAGTGTCCGCCTTATTTTTTGTATCTAGCAACATGTAAGCGAGAGCGAGTTATTTCTTAGTAAACTGACATTACTTGTCAAAATTTAAAATTCGAATGGTTTTTTCTAGGGTCTGTTTTTTTTTTATTTGCCAGGGATACTTACACGAAGTCCGGCGGCGTAGCGGGCTCGGCCCACTCGGTCGGCGGGCTGCCGGAGCCGCCGCTAGGCAGAGAATCCAATGAGTCGGGAGTCGCGCTGCGCGACCGCGGTTCACTACCACTTGAGTTCTATAACAATAAAAAAGAAAACGTTAAACAATGTCACTTTTAGAAATATGCCACTTTTAGAATTGATTGTAATAGGGACCTACACATATGTACATAAGTCAGTCATCATACTCATCATACATACGCTCATGTCTCTGTCCCCTTAGGGGTAGACAGAGTCGTAATAGATGCCCATAATATACCTCCTATAATTTTAGTCCTATTAATATCATTGTGAGCAAGCCGTGCCTTCAATCAGACACTTGCAATGCACATATTATATTGTACATAAATACACCCAGACACTCATCACGAGTCATCACACAATATTTATCTTAAGCGGGAATCAAACTCAACCTTTTTACCGACACCGACAGTACACCGTTTTACCGCGAGGACTAGTGAATTCCATAGACGGCATAGACTACATATAGCAATCAAGCGCAAACTTTAATTAACTATCCACATACATATTTAACGGTTAGTGTTTCAAACATTACAAATTTTAATAATCCTTGGCCGAATATTAGCTAATCAATAACAGGTGTCATTAGTACTCGTTAAGACTCGATCTGTCAATAACAGGTACGGTGACTAGTGGCTAGGCGAGTTCTTCTTTGAGTACTTTACACGCTACCTAAATCTTTCTACTGTTTTTTTTTTTTATAATCTGAGTCAGTTTTAGCATTGACGATAAAATCTACACCCGTACTCGTACCTGTACGTATTTAAATTACTTCATTTTTGTTTTTTTAAGATGCAATGTAAAAAAATTACATAAGAAAACCACTTCAAGAACTGGACCAAATTGAAATGGGAACACACGGGAAGCACCAGATTTCAAATAAAAAAGAATCATCAAAATCGGTTGACCCCAAAGTTTGTTATACCTCATTATTTATGACAATACATGTAACAAACAAAAAAAAACAGTCGAATTGATAACCTCCTCCTTTTTTGAAGTCTGTTAAATAGTAAGTTTGTTTTAATGTTAATTTAAAACAAAATTACTACAAAGAAAAATTAAACAAAAATAAGGGAAATATAAAGGAAACATGGAATATTATAAAAGAATTATGTAATATGAACAAATCAAATACTTCATCAGCGGAATTACTCAACATTGAAGTGACTACAGCTGATTCTCTTTGTAAGGTTAATAAGTTTTTTACATCTATTGGCCCAAGTCTTGCAAAACAAACCCTACAAAAATTAAATACAGATGAGACAACACTAGCACAAAAAGCGAAAGCCATATATTCACCGCTAAATTCCATGGCACTATATCTGTCAGACCCTGTTGAGATTGGCGAAGTGATCAATAGCCTGAAAAAACATAGCGCTCCTGGCATAGATAAGATCACAGCGAATATTTTACAAAAATTTCGCCATTGTCTTGCGGGGCCCATATGTCACCTAGTTAATTTAAGTTTTGAGCGGGGTGTCTTCCCTAACATATTTAAACGCGCCGTTGTGTGTCCTGTTCATAAGTCAGGTGATAAATCACTACCAACAAATTATCGACCAATTTCTCTCTTAAGTAGTATATCTAAAATCATAGAAAAGGTTATGAACAAACGACTTATTACTTACCTAGAAAATAATAAAATTCTTTCGGAAAATCAGTACGGGTTTCGCCGTAATCGCTCTACTGCTGATGCTGTTTTACAACTCACTTCTAAAATCACAACATACCTAGACCAAAAGGAGAAATGCATAGGAGTATTCCTTGACTTACAGAAGGCGTTCGACACTGTATCAACTAAAATACTAATGACCCGCCTGGAGAACATAGGAATTAGAGGGAACGCACTTCTGTGGTTCAGGGACTACCTTATGGAAAGACAGCAATGTGTTAGAATTGAAAATCACGTAAGTGACTACGATACGGTGACGTTTGGGATCCCGCAAGGCAGTACCCTTGGACCAACGCTTTTTCTGGCTTACATTAATGATCTATGCAAGCATCGGATCAAGGGCGCAGATATACAAATGTTTGCAGATGACACTGTCGTGCTTTTTCACAGTAGCTCTTGGAACATTGTACGACAACTAGCTGAAGAAGGTATGTCTGTTATCACAGCATGGCTTGAAGATAGTTTACTATCTTTAAATACCACCAAAACAAAATTTCTCTGCTTTAGCAAAACATTGGCCTCAGCGCCTAACAATTGTCAGATTCGTGTACATTGCTATCCATGTAATCGAACTAATACTTTGCCTCCACATTGTTGTTGTCCTACATTATCAAAAAATAGTGACATCAAATATTTAGGAATTAACATCGATGACAAGTTGAATTGGAAAAAACATATAAATGTGGTCAGTGGTAGATTGAGAAAGCTTATATACATATTCAGAGATTTGAGACTGATACAAGATACTACACTTTTAGTTCAAACTTACAAAGCACTGGCTGAATGTGTAATTACCTATTGTATATGTTCATGGGGGTCAGCGGCCAAGACACATTTAATAGAATTAGAAAGGGCACAACGCGTTATCCTTAAAGTCCTTCTTTATCTGCCATTCCGCCACCCTACACATTTAGTCTATAAAATAGCTGATGTGCTTACAGTACGGAAGCTATTTGTTTACCAAACTATACGGAGATATCACAAAATAACTGTTCCACATTTAAAACCATCGGGTAAAAGGATTGAAAGGTGTCCAGTTCCAAGAGTGGCAAGCAAATTTGCCCAACAACACTATAGTCATCTTGCACCAAGACTTTATAACCAATTAAATTTAATCTATAAAACAAAAAACTTGAGCAACTTTAAAATGAAACAAATAATTAAATTATGGCTTAATAAACTGGAATTTGAAAATGTTGAAAACCTATTACAAATAGTAAAATAATGAAAGCTTGAATAATGTCACACACACCAACGCTACACACAACTTTTAACACAAAGACTCAAATACACAATAAATCATACTCCCTCACACACTTATACTCACACATAAACACAGGCATATACAATTATCTAAATATACAAATATACACTTACACTAGTTAACTACTGTCTTATTAATGTCTACTATTGTATTTTCTTTAACTATTAGTTTGTTCTCTTTGCCTGTGAATAGGAACTGACTCCCAACACACAGCTAGCGCTACTTTGGGAGTCAGGGCTGTACAGTGTCTTGTAATGCATTTTTGGTACAATAAAGATTTATTATTATTATTATTATTATTATTATTATTAATGTAATTTAAACAAAATAAAACATTTTTAATAAGCCTTCTTAACTATTACACCTTATGATGAGGCTAAAAATATAAGAGAAATAATTTAGAGGCTGCCTAAAATGTGCTACCTTTATTTCTTTCATCAAGTAACATTGTAACAAATTCAGAAAAAAAGTGGATTTGAAGCATCCGGGACCGAGACATTTCCGCGGCTAATTTCGTCTAATGTTTGAACGTCTCTTCCATGTTTAAAATGCAAGCACCCTTTTCCGGTGCTTTTTAAAAAATGAATCTTGAAACGTCTGACTACAGTTGGATAGGATGAATGAAGGGTTTAAAATTTAAATAAATGATTGTCTATGGGCTATGACCGACGTGGAATATCGAACGTGTATGCTGTAATAAGGAATAATACGGATGATTTATGTTCTTTTTAATTATTTTACTTAATAATATTGTTCTCGACTTAGTAACAAAGTAGCATTTTGACTCAAAAGTAGTGGCGCATAGTAATTACTTATAGTTTTCTCGCGTAGTTAAATGCTCATTACTTTAAATTACGTCAACAAATGACTATGACAGTGAATAATGATAGACATTTCCGTTTGTTAATTTTCAAGTTCTCGTTATGATCGACTGGGTACCGTATCGCTTTTGGCATGAGCACATAATACACTTAGGTACTTTTACCCGGGGCTCCGCCCGCGTGTATATCGGTTATCGTGGTAAAAAGAAGCCGAGGTCCTATCTCAAAAATCAGAGTATATTCATGACAAATTTCATCGAAATCGGTGCAGCAGTTTAGCCATGTAAGCATAACAGACAGGCAGAGCTACTTTCATATTAGTATGGTTAGTAAGGATTATACAAGGTACAGATATTAATGGACCTTCCGTATACATGAATCTGAAATGAATCCATGACTTATTCTGACCTCCCCCGTAAATTACTTTGCTTGTAATAATTAAAATAAGAAAATTAACTATTTCTAAGTAACAGAGGCATGGAATTGATTTCTTGATAGTTTAGCTTTCAATTTATTAAATTTTTCCACACGTAATGTTGCTAACACTTCAAAGGTGTTATTTGTGTTATAAATATTTAGAGATCTAAGTATTTATAGTACATAACTAGCTGATCCGCACAACGTCGTTTACGTCTCCTATTGCCCGTAGCGTAAAATTTTCCCCCGTTTTTGTAACATTCTTTATTGGTGCTCCGCTCCTATTGGTCTTAGCGTGATGATATATAGCCTATAGCCTTCCTCGATAAATTTACTATCCAACACTGAAATAATTTTTCAAATCGGACCAGCGGTTCCTGAGATTAGTGCGTTCAAACAAACAAACTCTTCAGCTTTATAATATTAGTATAGTATAGGTACATCGTTGAAGTGACTGTAGAACTGAATAAAGTAAAAACTTCGTCACTTTGGCTAACAGACTTTAATAAAATAAATAGGTAAGAAGCTTTGCACAAAAGTGAAAGTATAGTTTACAACGAATTAGCATAGGTTTTGTTTTCATTTGGTTACACTGGTTATGAGCAAATTGATTCAATATTCGATATAAATGACTTATAAAAGAAAGCAGCGGTGGGAAAACCTATTTTAAGAGATTTTGCGATATCGTGCAAAATTGATAAATACTTATCTTTCACTGCTGCACTGGTAAAAGACTAAAGAGTACATCACTATAAAGGACGCATCATAGACAACTAGTCTGGTGATAAAACCTCATTTAGGTATAGTGTACTTAATTGATTTTACAATTTCCAAAGAGACCTGTGCTATAAATACTCTTGAAACATAGCTTATGTAAGAAAAAAATATTTGAGAGCATGCAATATCTTCAAATATTATGCGCTCAAAAGAAAATATGTGTTTATAGTATGAGCCTAATTAGTACTAACTAGCTGTTGCCCGCGGCTCTGCCCGCGTGTATGTCGGTTATCGCGGTAAATAGTAGCCTATGTGTTATTCTGATTTATAAGATATATTACTGTAAAGTTTCATCCAAATCCGTTCAGTGGTTTTTGCATGAAAAAGTAACAAACATATACACTCACAAACTTTCGCCTTTATAATATTAGTGTGATGTGATAAGTGTGATAGTGTGATTAGTATCTACGTGTAAGTAAAAAACCGGAGTAAGCCCTAACCTGGGCTATTATTACGAATCTATGTACACCTTATTAAATAAATATTTTCGGACATCTATTAACACACAACGCCATCTAGTCCCAAGCTAAGCAGAGCTTGTGTTATGAGTTACTAGACAACTGATACAAATACATATATACTTTTTTTTTGTTAATACATACATATTATACATAGAAAACACCCAAACTCCGAAACAAATATTTGTAGATCATACAAACATTTGGTCCGACCCGGGAATCGAACCCAAGACCTCATGATCAGCAGTCGCACACGCCAACCGCGAGACCAACGAGGCAGTTAAATAAAATCGGTTCAGTAGTTTAATAATTTAGGACTTAGGCCCTACGGAGATAGACTTCTAAAACTATTCCTTCCTTTTTTTGGCTTCGCCGTAGTCAGGTAATTATTATTATAACACTTTTTAGTATTTTTATCAGATTTCGTCCATTCATCCAGATAATAAATCTACCATCACGGCAAACAAACATGTTTATTACTTAAGCTTTGCCAATTAATTCGTACTCCAATTTGTTCAAGTGAAAGAAACATCTCGATTATTCAGACAACATCTTTCGTACTTTTTCTACGATTTTGTTTCATGCGGATTCTATAACGCGATAAGATGAATATAATAGTGTGAATTTTCCATTGTTGATCAAACACAAATGAATCGTAAAATGATTAGCAGCTTTATTTTTTGTAAGATTTTTCGCGCCTTTTCCATTTGTAGAGTGTAATTAGTTCTTTACAATTTTATTAAATGTGAATAATTTTTTATTTTACCGTAAGTAACATGTCACTAACTAGTATTTTGATTTATAAACTTGCGGGAGGCTGTAAGAAAAGAAGTGACTGTAAATTAATAAAAAAGTGTGAATAATATGAAAAATAAAATGAATTTACTTTACAGTTTTGCATTTAACACAATACATTGGACGTAGGCTCACGTAGGTAGACAAATTTTCATTGTTTACATTATTATTCTAGATAAAAACAATAACAAAATGAAAAGATTGTACGCCGCTTACTAAACGCCACTTATCGCATAGACTAGATAAGATTTTTTCTGGAAGCAAGTATTGTCCTAATAAAACAGATGACACAAATAATTCGCTGTAATAAGCTAACGGCCTAATAATGTAGGACATGTAATCAGTTACAAATATTTCAAATCACAAATTTTAATCTTATTGTCATCTTTTTAGGCAATTGCATCAACAAAAATAAATTTAACCGTGTCACTACATGTCAGTATATTTTCTCGATTGCCATTCGTCATTGTCCCTCGCCTCAACTTTTTAAAACTAAAAGCGTAATTTTAAAAAGAGAAACTGTATTACGTATCATCGTCCATTTTGTCCTCAACTCACACAGTTACACAATACAATTTGGAGAAAGCTTTAATAGATTAATGATTTAATGACTTGCTCGTTTTTTAGAAGAATTTTCAATCTAATATCTGCTTATTAATGATAACTTTGCCATTACATAACCTTCTTGTAACTATCATTTAATATTATATTGGGTTCATTGACATTCTAAAGATTCAAAGCTTTTAGAAACATTCAAGTTCTTTACAATAGGAATGTCAATCTTCCTATTTAGTTCCGTTTGTGAACGCAATGATATTGTTAAACATTTTTTCATGACAAAATCTACGAATGATACTTTCTGTACAGCTTTTATTGTAAGAAGTTTGTTTTATTAAAGACTTGTAGGTATTTGAACAAAAGCGTAAAAAAACTACTAAAACACACGATATCCTGATAATTTAACTGATTTTTAACCGACTTCCAAAAGGAGGAGGTTCTCAATTTCATCGGTTTTTTTTTATGTATGTACATCGATTACTCCGTCAATTGTGGACAGAGTTTGAAAATTCTTTTTGTATTCGAAAGGGTATGCTCCCCATGTGGTCCCATGGCCACCATATAAGGATCTGATAATGGGATCCCAAGAAAATCGAAAGAAACCCTCAAATTTACGTGAGCGCCTGCTATGAAGTTAGGAGCAATTGTCTGCATGCCTTCATATTCTGTAGACATCATTTAATTTTAAATGAAATGATGATGAGAGACTTGAGAAAGACTAGCAAGCGAAAAATAAAATAAAAACTTCGTTTAAAAAAACCGACTTCAAAAACTAAAAAGTATAAAATAACTATTTATTATTTCCCTGTCACATAGAATAGTTACAAAAACTAAAAAGTATAAAATAACTTAATTTGTATGTGCTACCTATTACACATAGGTTTGAAGTCGGTGCCAAACCAAAATGTAATAGTAGGTACCGCACTCGCCGCGCGTGACCTTGAGCGGGATAGCTGCTCTTCGCGTTGAACAAAACAACCGAAGCGTCGGTGACGTCGTTGACGTTCGTCTCGAAATATAGCGAGTGTGGTACCTACTATTCCATTGGCTTGGCACTGACTTCAAACCTATGAATAGGTAGCTCATACAAATTAAGTTATTTTATACTTTTTAGTTTTTGTAACTATTCTATGTGACAGGGAAATAATAAACGATTTATTATTATTAATTCTCGTAAAGTTTTAAAGCTAATTAGACAATTATGAGAACTCACGAGATAGGTAATTATTTTAATCATTATTTTCACTGCCTTAATAACTAACTTTAGCTCTGCCTGTTTGTATCTCAGTTATCGCGGTAATTGTCATTTGATATAAATCTCAAGAATCAAAGTATCTCAATGCCAAATTTCTTTGAAATCGAAGCAGCAGTTTAGCTGTGAAACCGTAACAGATAGACAGACAGAGTTATTTTCGAATTTACATTTTTATATTACTAGCTGATCCGGCAAACGTTATTTTGCCATTAAAAAAATGTTATAAAAAATAGATGTTGGTCGATTCTCAGACCTACCCGATGTGCACACCAAATTTCATAAAAATCGGTCAGGCCGTTTCAGAGGAGTATGGTACCTAACATTGTGAAACGAGAATTTTATATATAAGACAAGTATGGATAAATCAACAATAACCTATTTTTAACCTGAACCGATCAAGATAATGTTGACACACGCTTATTAAACGTCTGATCTGCTATCAACTAGACCGAACCTGTCTTGGTATGTCCTAAGCGGATATACCGGAAGTCGTTTAGCCATGCCCTATAGTGAATATGTGTGTCAGGCCGATAGAACCGGTAGATCAGGTTCTAACTGCCAGAGATTATGGATGGGGATGTCGAAGTGATAAATTATTGATAAGGAAAAAGTCGTGTCGGGATATGTCTATGCGGCTATCTTGATCTGTTTCATGAAATATTTATCTATAGAAAGTTTTGAATCTGAAAGCACGTAGATCTAATCTATTGTGATATTAAAGGAATTGAGTAAGGAAACTTTCATCAACAAACCATAACACTGCTGGGCTCGGGTCTCGTCTCAGGAGAGGGTTAAAGCCATAGGCTTAGCCATAGGCAAAGCATACGCTGGCCGAGTGCGGGTTGGGGACTGGCAACACAACGTTGTACCTGCGTAATCTTGCCGTTGGATGTTTTTAAGCCGCCCAAAGGCCTCTAACTAAGCTTCACGACTGTTATCCTATGATAACAACCGGGACCGACTGCTTAACGTGACCTCCGAATCAAGGAGACGCTCATGGTAACAGGTCACCAGCGGTCACCCATCCAGGTACTGACCGTCCGTCTTCGCTTACCCTCGGTAATTGTTTCTAATAGGCGGTCCACACTACAACGATATATATCGTAGCGATTTAACTGTGCAGTTCGTTTGTGCAGTTTTATCGTACGTGTGGACGGAAATTGGCTCGGATTTCGTTTGTGCAGTTAAATCGCTACGATATATCGTTGTAGTGTGGACCGCCTATAATAGGCGAGTGCAACTGGGCTATAAGTAAGGAAACTATAACTGAGATTAACTTAGATTAACTATATACCAACCAATCGTCTAAATTAGTTTTTCGAAATAATCGCACTGGTTATTGTCATTTTTTGGTACCTAAATAAAATAACAAGATATTACATTTATTTCTTGCTAATGGAATAAATGAATTCTAATAATTCATTCGAGATATAAAGAGATTGAGATTTTTTTAAATTAGTGACGGAATTGAAGATCATGCTGGCGAAGGGTCTGTCAAACTCTTACCGAATAAAAACCTAATCGGTGTTAACATTATTTTTTGCCTACAGTTGGTGAGTTTTTTTATGGGTTTAGATTTTTTAACCCGCGCCTTGGAGAGCACGTTGAGCCGCCGGTCCCGGTTGTCATGAACATCTCGATGACAATCGTTATTGGGTGGGAAGTCAGCGCCCTCAAATATACTGACAGCTAGTTAAATGAAATGTTGTAATAGGTATTATCGGCACATACCATACTATTGTTGCGGTAAACATTCATTTCTATTTACATTTGTATAAATTCATTGTTATTCCCATCGCTTCTAATATGATATTGCTATTCCAATTGTTGTTTGTCTATATGCAACAGTTAGTTTCAAGCAACGTGCAAGCATGCGTGATCTCACTAGTGTTGCATACGGCCATATGTGACTATGACCGCTTACCACCTTTACGTACTTTGGTAGCAAACAAAAGTTATATCACTACATAGTATAAATCAAAGTCGCTTTCTCTGTCCCTATGTCCCTATATCCCTTTGTTTGCTTAAATCTTTAAAACTACGCAACGGATTTTGATGCGGGTTTCTTTAATAGATAGAGTTATTCAAGAGGAAGATTTTTATGTATAATAATTTAATGCATAATATAGTATGGAAACATTATTAATTTTCGAGGTTTCTAATGTGATGTAGCAAATAAACACATTTTTGCGCTTACATTGCAAACGCTGGTTGCACCCTACGAGATAGATCAAAATAATGTACTACAGTTTTGTACACCTTAAAAAGTACTACAAAAAAGTCCGCCACGGTATATGTCTATCTCTTAGGGATAACCCACAACAACCATTTTTTATTCCTTTCTTTTTACCAGAAATAATGGCTTATTTACGAAGTGATCTTAAGCAACACAGAATGAATCCTCATACAATTAAGTAAATTAAATACATTGTGTATTTAATATAGATCAAAATGGCCTTTTACAGTAACTAATTTAAATGAATATATTCAAAGATATTACAGATTTAAAATGCACGAATCGTGTCGTCGGCGGGGGCATCTGAAATCCACCCGTGCGAAGCCGGGGCGGGTCGCTAGTTATGTATAAAACATGTTGTTTGTCACTTTGTTTGATAGGGCAATAGACTAAAAATAAATTTAGAAAGCACAATCTTAATTTACAATAATTATTTTTACAATAAAACCTTTGAAAAGTTCTCTATCTTATAACCGGAAGAGTAATATAAATTACATAGGTATACGAGTATAACCTCCACGGTTCTTCCTTCTTAAAACATCAACAGTCTACAGTACTTAACGATGTTCTCAATCATGATCCATAAAGAATAGATACGTGTAATATACAGTCTTTACTGGTGATTAGGCTCGCTGCCCGTGTTACCTTGGCCACTTAAAAAAATAGAAAACAATAAATGCTTCCCGCACGCTCCATTGGGTCATGAGCTCATGAGAACATAAAATCGTGGACGGCAATGATATGCCTAAAATGGCGTAAATTATTATTTTTAGCGAGTATTAATTCTAATTATTTATAAAGCCTTCTATATTTGTAAACTGTGCGTAAATTTGTGTTTATAAGACACGCTATATGCCTTTAAATAACCACGATATTTCAATTGTTGATAGTGTTTTAACAGTATAATGTGTTGATATGTTTTTAAATAAATGGAACTGAATAAGATAGCTATCAGTGAAATTTTTGATATTCTGAGTACCGCGATATCATGATCAGTAACTATTACGCATTAATTCGACCCAATTCAACTTTGTTTACAATGATTTCTTTGGATTACACAGACGAAATAATCTTTGTATAATATTGCAAAACAATTAAGTATGTTTACGATTAAATACAGATTAGATATAATATGCATGTTGTCTTATTTAAATCCTTTGTTCCATGTTTAAAATTCGTCTTATGCAGCAACATACGCTATGGCCGATTTTAATTTTAACGTAATGCAAAAATTCGCCTATAGATGAAGATTGTACTGCGTGGAAAATATAAACATACATACTCATATTTTATCCATAAATAAAAGAAACGATTAGTATTATGTATATTTGACTTATTAATATTCAGTTCTAATGTAAATACGAACTCACAAATATATTGATCGATACACGAATTGTAAACAAGTCCATCGAAATCTTATCTAAAGTAAATAGTTACTGCCGCATTATTTATCTCGAGAATTTTAAGGAGGGTCACATGATTCTTCACTGTGATCTTGTTTACTTGCACCAAGGCCGTTGGATGGCTTATTAACCGACTTCGAAATAAAGAGGAGGCTCTACATTCAATACTTTATCTTTTTTATGTGGTTAAGATCTGTTACCGGGATCCGTGGAGGAATTGACAAAATTTTATAACAATTATACATAAACAAGCTGAGCCACGCAACTTCGTGGTCTCTTTTCAATTAGGCTCGGCTCCTTTTGGTCGAAGCGTGATCTTCACTATCCTATCTTAGGCCCGTTAGTGAAATACACGTTTAAGAAAAGAACGTGCAAATCAGTAAGGACAGTAAGATAGTTTCGGAGTGCACCGCTAGCAACTATATGATTTTTGGCGTACCAAAAGTACTATATATATACCATTAATACCTTACATAGCATGGGTACTATTCGATAATTTATGTTCTTCACAATGTACATAAGTATACATTTAGTGGAGTAGCCAATCTCTCTGCAACGAGGGAGCCATAGACATATCATCCCTATAATTAATATTATTATAACTTAAAAAAAATAAAAAAAATGGCGATGAAATTGAGAACCTCCTCGGAAGTCGGTTAAAAAAGGAAAACACGAAAGATGAAAACTTAAAGAGGTTTTTTTAGGCACTTGTTTATGATAATAATTTATCCTATGTATATCTCACGTAGGTAATTATGTATGTCATTGTTTTGACAACACATGTGTTCAATTTCCAAAGTGAACTTTGTTTTTCAAACGATTTAGTGTTATCAAAGTCCAGTCAATATTTATTATCACACAAAATTGTTAAGAGATTCAAACATTGTTATATTTTAAAATGTACGTATGATATTCTCCTAGCCGATTTCAGCCACGGCGACTAGTCTCAACGGTCCAGCTCCTAATTGACGAAGGAGATATGATAGTGCACAGGTGTGTGCGCAAACACAGGTGCACTGTCTGTTCCCTCACTCTCATAATCCGAATTATATACAACCTCTTCCGGTCTTTTAAACCCTCACACATTTAACTTATCTATGTTAAACGCACTTATAGTTATACAACAGATATATCTGCCAATAATAAGTAGATACAAACAGCAAGGAAAGTCCCAACGATCGTACAAGACACTTGGGCATTAAAACTGACAGATAATCAAATGTTAATCTGCTAAGATAATATGTAAATCCAACCATATCGTTGTTCTTAAATCGCGTGCTAAAGTGTAAGATGTAATAAAAACAACGATGAACGAGATAGATTCTACAAATAAAATAAAAGGTAGATAACGCTCGGCCTTATTTTTGTTGAAGCAAAAAAAGTAGTATCGACAACTTGTAGGTACGATACTGACGAAAAGTTGGGTAGTTTCTTAGCATGTGTGTGCGTTAACACGTGAGTATACTTGGAAACTGCGCTACTTTTTTTGCCCAATACCCTCTGAGGCCGCCAGAGGCGTGCCTTATTTAGGGCAGTCAGAGCCGCCACCCACACCGGTGCGCCATACAGCGCCATCGACCGGACAACCCCCGTGTATAGGAGTCTCGTTGCGACGCTGGCTCTACCCAAATTGGGCAAAAGTCGCCCAAGGGCGGAGGCAGCGTCGACCAGCTTTGGACCAAGCTGTCGGAAGTGCTCGTCGAAGAGCCACCTACCGTCGAGGATCAGGCCCAGATACCTCATCTGGGCCCGAACCGGTACGAGGACCGAGTTGACCTCTATGGAGGCGCCGGCGGGGGGACCACGACGGGGCCCATGGAACAATAGGGCCTCCGTCTTGTCCAGGGCCACCCGTAAGCCCAGCGCCTCGATGCACCCGACCACCAGAGAAACACCCCTGGTGGCCAGGCGCGCCGCCTCTTGGAAGTTCGCCCCCCGGGCTGTGACAAGTGTGTCATCGGCGTAACAAATTACGCCCAGCCCGGGAGGCAGACGACTTCGTAGGACCCAGTCGTACCCCACGTTGCACAGGAGTGGTCCAAGGACAGACCCCTGCGGAACGCCGCACGACATGGGTCGCCGTCTCAAGACGCCCTCTCGGTCCTCGTACACGACGGTACGCTCCTCTAAATAGTCTGCCACTAGCCGCCTCAGGTACTCTGGCACCCCGTGGTAGTGGAGTGCTTCCCTGATGCAGCTAAATGGCAGACTATTGAAGGCGTTGGCGATGTCCAAGGACACCGCCAACACCACGCCGCCACAGCTCACTGCCTCTTCGGTCACGGCCCTAAGGCGCATCACGGCATCGACCGTCGAACGCCCCTCTCGGAATCCGAATTGGGCGTCCGAAAGGTCGGGCCCTACCTCGCAGAGTTGCCGGACGATGCGGGCAGAGAGTATCCTCTCAAAAAGTTTACCCGCCTCGTCCAGCAACACGATGGGCTGCGATGGGCCTATAGGCCGCGACCGAATCGGCAAGCCGTCCCGGCTTCCTCAATAGGACCAGCTTCCCGCATTTCCAGCACTCAGGGAAGCATATGTTCTAACCTAACCTAACCTAAAAATAATTACCCTCCAATATCTTAAATGTTTTACATTTCCGATTGCTATTTAGGAAATGTATAGATTTCCTAGGAAATGTGTAATGTGTAAGTATAATATAATTTATTTCACACATTTCCGTGCGATTTTAGGAATTACATACATTTCCTAGGAATTGTATACAATGACGGATTACATACATTTCCGTTAATAATTAACATATATAACAAAATAAACTTATACGCTGGAAGCTTTAGGTTTCCGCAAAAGAAGAAGTTTAAGCTAACCGTGGAAAGTGGAACTTTATATTTATATATAATATCTTTACATAATATAAAGTGAAGTCGCTTCCACTGTCCTCCCTTAGATCTTTTAAACTAGTCAACATATTTTAATGCAGTTTTTAATAATAGATAGAGTGATTTGAGAAGAAGTTTTTTATATGTAATCCATGCATATTACCTATAATAGAGGAAATTCGACAATTAAAAAAAAATGCGAAGTCGCTAGTTGAAAATTAAACGGATTTTACCACAGGATAAACGCGTAGGTATTTCTTAGAGAATTTCGTTAAAATAATAGGTAGCTAGATATTACGTTGTTGTAACGTAAGGGTAGAAGATCTTTAAAATATTATTACTGACTATATTCTTTTGAAAAGTAAATAAAGTGTTTTACTGAGCTCACTGAGCAGCACACTAAGCTCAAGTGTTGAAAAGCATAAATGAAAAACGTTAGTGAAACAATTTTTTATTGACCATAAACAATATTGTTAAAATATCTTCGAAATTACCATAGAGCATGTAGCTGATGCAAATTATGCTTTCAATTTTTAAATTATATTATGCCGACGCTAGGTATGTTTATTTCTATACTTCTGTGGTTGTACAACATAATACAAAACATTTCATCACTGAAACTTTCAAAATACAAGGCTGTTAAAAAACTGGAAGTATTTACCAACGCATCGATGTAAGTCTTGACGAATGCAATCCCTTTGCAGTTTATCACTTTATCACACACTTTGTGTCTCACAGTGTCACAAATCATTGTCCACAACGGGTTGGACCCGCAGACTTTACACCGGTGTGTATACCAGCGCACATCACTTCGGTGTCTGTATTACAGGCAGTGGCAAGTTAACCGACGGATGCAACGCAATGCGTCCGCACCGAGTACAACACTAACTCCAGTAATTACCACATTACGCTACACAATAAATTTTGCGTAATTGTCTAAAAAAAATTATATCAGTTAATGTAATTTCATAATTCTATTTATCACACGTTCTTGTTTGCCTTTTTGTTGATTTAACGAAAATTGACACAGTATTTAGCTTGATTATTGACATAGATAAAATCTACCTTTTTTTAGGTTATCATAGGAACTACTTTCGAAATTTAAAAAACAGTTTTTATTTTTAATACAATTATAACGCACAGTGATTACGAAAAGTTTTATTTTAGAATTAGAAAAAGTTTTTTTTCTTATATTTGACGGTCTTTACTACACAAATAGGTAAGTGTACTTAAGTATCCCACTTAAGTTATACAACTAAACAGGTTGTTCTCCCTTAAAACCTTAATTACCTTGTTATCTCTAATGAGCCAAGTTATCTAGCCCTAATACACGGAACACGTTTAACGAGAAGTTATACATATTTTAATGTACATGTCATTGATTCTTTAGGAATATCAGAACAATTTAGAACTCATTAACGGTGTTTAAAGCTGCATACCAGTGCGAATAATAATAATTACTCTTGCACTCTAATATAAAGATGAATAAACATAAAAATCACAACTACTTTTCTGATTTGAATAAAAGTTGTTTTTATCTGAATAGACTGTTTCCATGATATTATAGATACTCGAGAGTGTAATAATATAAGTGCATACTAATGTGGAGTAAAGGGTGTCATGGTCAACACAAAGTGAGGATACTTCTTCCTGGCCTGGCTGGCTGCGACTCAACTGTTAATGTTGCGGAACTCATATTTGCTAATCGACGTGTGAACTTTTCATATCGCGATACAGTATTAGCCGTTACTCCGTAGTTTTATGTGCCTTCGTTAGATGGCACTGTAGTAAGTTTCTATTCCATTGCATTTGGGAGTCACCACATTTACATCTTACCCCGGCACACGTACAATATCGTTAATCAAAGCAACCACACACCGATTCCCGTTACCGCAAAGAACGACCGCTCGCGATCAAGTTTACCATTTCCATTAACCTACTGTTCAAAAAACTAATGAGGAACAATTGCTATTCAGTAACCACAGACAACCGCATGTATTCGCGCCATATATAGTTTTAGAACGATTGCCTGTGGTATGATAAAATAGTAAAAATTAAAAAGAAAATGCATCGGATTCGCGTATAAAATACCTTCATATAAATAAACGAATATTAACTCGTATTATTTTTCAACTACAAGAAATCTGACATAACTTTCAAGTGTTTTTTTGGTCCCAAGAAATATCGGAGAAATAAAAATATTCTGACTCGTTTCTTAGTTTCGCTTTCACGTTTTATCTCATGCGGTCACATCATTGCGAAGAATAATATTGTTCAGGGAAAAGTTAATTTCATTGTCAAAATTCCAATTTCTTCAAAAGTTTGAAGACTTGACAAAACTTTTAAGGTTTTCCGTTACTTTTAAAGAAGAATAAGACATCGCGACGAATACATAACAGAGTTAGTTATAAAAAAGTTGAAAGCTGTTTCAGTCTGAACATTTAATGAGTGAAACGAAACATCCTACTTCACATCAATGATAAGCTTATTCGTAACTCAGGAAATAGTCTTCAAAATCTAGACAAGACACCAAACCCTAGTGACACAAAGAGTTACAATGCAGGATTACCAAATGATACATTTCATACGACTTCCTCTTCACAAAATCATCTTTTGTGATACGATTGAGGTCATAATTTTAAATTTGGTTGATTCATTGGTTCACGGAAATCCAAACGAGATTAATACCAATTTTTTTGTTAAAATACGAGTACATATTCTGATTCACCGAGATGCACGTTTAGCTAATTTTAGCTTTAGTAAGTAAGCTTATGTGTGTACGGTTGCACACTTTAAAATGTAGTCAGCGTATACGGAAGATTAATTTATATTCCGAATATGGCGTTCGGAATATGAATTTAATGGTTTTTTTTTCAAATATCACCGGTTTTAGAGACTGCCTTCAATTCGTGACACTTTATATTTAGAGTAGCATTTTTATCATGAGCTACCGATGTGATGAGGTTTAGAATCTCAGTTCATACCCATAGACAAATTGTTTTTTTTTCTAAAACTGTTTAGGGTAAGTAAATGTAAAAATCTTAAAGCAACATATTATTCAATAAATTTTGATTAATGTATCTACGATTAGCTCCATTTATACACATTTCGTGTATTTGATACTGCTAAATTGAAAAATATATTTATCTAAAAACACACTTACCTCCAAATCCCTAAACACATCCCTTATGTCTGGTTTTCTTGCTCTGGAAGCTGCTCGCTTCCTTCTGACTGTTCTGTTGAGTCTCCGGACCCTCCGGCGAACTGCTGCAGCTTGTTCTCTAGGTAGAGGCCTGACAGCCTCACCCAGTTGGGCCTCGGTGACTTCCAAACCGGCCTGGAACGGTGCCGCCAGAGAACCGAGGCCTGCTGACTGCAGCCATTCGGTTTCCAATTCGCCCTCTGTGTGGACAAAGTGAAAAAATCATTGGTTTTTTAAGTTCGGCGATTTGTTTGATTTTTTAATATGTTTATAAAATGATCCTTGCTTATTATCTATGCTCTATTTTTGGATTATTTATTACATACCGGCGATTCATTTTATTTTATTAACTATTTATTTATAATATATATTTTATTAACTTTTTTTTATTTTTTTTATTATTTATTTTATTAACTATTTATATTATTAACTATCAAGAATTATTTAAACAATAAAGATATTTGTCACTAAATAATTGGACTTAAATATTTTTTGTTGGAATATAATCAAGGATTTGTCAGCGATAAAAAAACAATATTATTTTATACGAAGGGTACCTAATGATTATCATATCAGATAATATCTCTTTGTACCAACATCTGAGGGGTAATAACTTACAATGTAGTATAAAAAAAAGTAAATACTAAAACCCAACTACGACAAAAAACGACGCTGAAAAAGTATTTAAACAAGTTTCAAAAGCCGTAGTCACACGTTACATAGAAACGCACCATAACTTTAACAACGTGTGACTACGGCTTTTCAAACTTGTTTAAATACTTTTTCAGCGTCGTTTTTTGTCGTAGTTGGGTTTTAGTATTTACTTTTTTTATTTAAAATGTTTTGGTGCCGTTATTAATATATAATATTTATATATTTGAAATGTACAAGTAATGCCCTTTCCAATGATGCCAAACACGGCATATTTATCTCAAATTTATTTTTTAATACAGTACTTTATGTCAGCTAGAGGGCGCCACACTAGATTTCGTGACACGTCATGTAGCCTATAACCAGCGGACGATCAAGACGCTTCCAACGATACCTCATTTGTCCAGTTCTAATAAGTAGTTAAGGAGCTATGAGGGAACAAATGAACATACATACATACATAGCCTGTCAAAATCATAACCCTCCTTTGGCTTTGCCGTAGTCGGGTAAAAAGTAGCCGCTTTGGATCTTTTTGTTTAAGCAAAAATCTTCCGTCATATTTTTTTTTGCTACATCAACTCGATACGTCATTTCAGTACAATCGGCAACAAAAAAGAAATGAGATTAAAAAAAGACAATAATATTTAGTGTAAACATCGTAAGTTATATGATGTTTTATCAAAAAGTAGCGTTATACCGATGAATAGTTTATTAAACAAAAAAAAATTTTTGGAAAGTTTGCAAATAATTTGATATTCCATCAATCCTTGGCATATAAAGTAAAAGGTTGTATACGAATCAAGTAAAACTACAGAGGATACTTTCACGGTTGAGCTTGCATCAAGAACTTCGGTTTTGGATTTTTTGTTACCGTCGTAAAATTTGCTCCTAGCCGAATAGCAGATGACCTCATTGGGGAGTGTAGTGGCATTACAAACTCTATTTTACATTACTTAAGTTCATTGAACCCGCTATTTATTAATATCCTTGTACGAGACAACCGGAAATATCGTGCAATAATATTAATACTTATTGTACTGCTGTTGAAGACTGTACCTTTGTTCAAAGTCGATCTTTAACAAGGTCAAGAAACTTATTTGCACGCACATGGGGTACTCGACTTATTTATGATGGCAACACCGTGATTCTGAGTTACTAAACTACCATAATGAGGAAGTAATGAGTTTTATTGCCAGTATGTGTTTAAAAAAAAAAATGGAAAAAAATACGGCGGTCTATTGTCTATCTGCCAATTTGCGGGCATCCAAATTACCAGAATTAAGGAATTATGAGCTATGATTGGTTTTTTTCTTTATCTACATTTTACATCCGTATTAAAAACTAATAATTTAGTATTTCAGAATAAAAAAATTGTAGTAATTTGGAAGTCAACGCTATCAGTTTTGAATTGTCTAACGTTCTGGGCATGTTATCTTCTCCTGACCATGTTTATCACGAGTGGTAACAGAGTTCAAAAACCTTAGCTTACTCAGTCAGCTTGTGACCATGGCCAATCAAAGTTAACGATTACCAATTGACGATTAAAGATCATTGACGACATTCTCATGATTATCAAGATCATTTCTTTAAATCCATGTCAGAGGACACTATATTCTACGTTATTAATGGATGTCTGACTAAACTAAGCGATCATTTAACAAGCTGGTAGATCTCGCAAAGGGTCGCTAACAAATGCATTAGTTAAAGGATGTTTTCATTCGCACGCGCGATGACTAAATATAGTTCGTTTGTCTGTCCCGGAGTGACTCAGTGGTTAACGCCATAAAGGTTCCTTTACACTGGATTCTTACATCAAATTGAATGTCAACATGAACACATAAATGTGTATATTAAGTCTTAGTACTATATTGGAGGTTCGCTCTAATATGGAAGCCGTGTCATATGTGTAAAGTTATTATTAGGATAATTACATTTTCATAGCTTTTAAAATTGCCCGGATGCTGTTCAACCTCCTATAGCAGTGGAATTATAAGACGAAGAAGAAGCTGTATAGGAATGGAAAGGTAAAAGGCAAGGTTGTATCGAAAATAGTAAGATAAGTATTAAGATAACCGAAAAACTGAAAAGTTTTATTTAAAATTGAAAGTTATAACATGTTTACTGACGAGAATGAGATGGAGTTAATTTCAAACATGTTATGGATGCAATATTTTTCTTCTCATGAACAGCCCCTAGCTATAAGTCTGACATGATCCTTAAATCATAGAATAATTTTATCCACTTTTTAGAAGCCGGAACCAGTCCTTTCGCCAAATTTGTGGAAGGATACAAAAGAGACATAATTGGTGTATGGTGTTTAAAGATAGAATTAACATGAGAGAGAGAATTAACACTGACAAATTAGTGGGTAATCTTTACTTAAAATAGAAATGTAACAGGTCCAATTCTGTACATTAAATATATTTAGAAAAAAATTTTTGGAGGGCTCTCTATAATCGATACTACGGCCAAAACTGTCATTTTTTTAATTTTTGTCTGTCTGTATCTTTTTTTTTTTATGGAATAGGCGGGCAAACGAGCAGACGTATCGCCTAATGGTAAGCGATTACCGCCGCCCATGGACACCTGCAACACCAGAACCGTCACAAGTGCGTTGCCGGCCTTTGAGGGATGTGGGGGGAGATAGGTAGAGGGGTTATGGGGTATGGGCCTCCGGTATCCTCACTCACTTGGTGAAACACAGCGCAAGCACTATTTCACACCGGTTTTCTGTGAGGCTGTGGTATCACTCCGGTTAGTCGGCCCATTCATGCCGAAGCGTGGCTCTCCCTCTCCCTCTGAATGGATTCAAATGAAACTTGGCATGATTTGAGTTCATGCTACGAGGTAGGACATAGGAGACTCTTTATCCCGAAATTCAGCACGGTTTCCTAGAGAGAGGGGATGAAAGTCAAAATATGTACTTAGTTGTAATTCAATAACACATAGTCCGATTTCAGTCATTATTTTTTGCTAGAAAGAAAAAAAAAAAGATAACGGGAAAAGCCTTTTTTAGTCCGCGACTGCACTACACCTACACTGCCTGTGTTACACACAAGCTGAGACAGATATGTAAATATGGCGGTACGAAGTTCGTCGGGTCAGCTAGTTTATTCATAAACCGTTATGTAAAGTCCTTTATTCGGATGCGTTCTGTATCGTTTCGTGCGGTTGAAATATTGTGAGCGTTTTGTAAACAGATCTGTTCTCGTATGTAGCGAACACAGTGCAGAAGTTGTTTAAATACTAAGTTATTCGTGATAGATTTAAACAAGTTTGTTTATAATTCAAATGTACCGCTATTTTTAGAGTTCGAGGGTATAAATCTGATGTTTGTTTAGTTTAAAAGAGCAGTCAATATAGACTAATTTTTGTGATGCTAAAGGAGGAGGTGCTAGGAGAATAGATAGGAATGCAGTTTTTCACTGATTTATTGAAAGCTACTTGCCTTGCAGCAGTAGCGAACAACTTTTTCAAGACGGACATTGACCTGTTATAATTTTTACAAAACATTTTTCAAAAACTAACTATACGTGAAGCAAAACATTGTACCAGTTTTAACGAAATTTACAAAATATGTAAATAAATAAATGATGGTTGAATTTCGACCATAAGGCGACCACTATCAATTCTTGCTCTTGAATTAATCTATCTATTGCTGGAAACTGCATTAAATTCCATTGAGTAGTTTAAAAGATCTAAGCGAAGACATCGGAAGCGGCAAGCGACTACACTTTGTACTAAGTAAGTAAAGACATATTTTTAGAAAGATTGTATAGTTATTAATAGGTACCAATTATATACATTGCCTGTTTATTCTACTAATGAACTATCAAATAACCTGCTATAAGAATTCGGTTTCTAACGAACAACTAATTATCAACAATTTAAATAAAACTTAATCTAACGACTAATCACGGAATGTACACACTTTATTACTTTGTCAAATATTTGAACGTATTAAAAGCAATTAAGACTTTTTTTTTATGTATGGCCCGCCAAAATGACCCTACTCTGCCTGATGGAAAGCATAAGCAGAATCCAAGAGTGGCGGTCACCATACTCACTGCGAATGCAGACAAGTATGGCGACCCACACCATGGCGGCCTAGTGATGCTGCTGCATCTTTTAGTCTAGTCAACAAGTATGGAACTTGTTGACTAGACTATTTGGGCCTCCGGTCTCGCACTCACCAACGAAACACGACAGCACATACGCTGTCATTTTACGTTGATTTTCTGTGCGAGGGTAGTACCGCCCCGGTCGAGCCGGCCCTACCGTGCTGAAATCAGCGTGGCTCTACTACCTATTACCGACTCAACACTAATGTGACTATTTGTTGGCAAATGATTATAGACAACTAGCGGGGCCCGCGATGTTGCTGTATGTTTGCGGGGGAAAACTTGTTTAAAATAAAAGTAGCTTAAGTTACTCCATATATTATCAGCTATCTGCCACTGAAAGTCTCATCAAAATCGGTCTAGAGATTAACCGGAACAAACAGACAGACAGACAAATATTTTCAAAATAGTTTTTTTTTATGTAAGTACCTACCATATATTATTATGTTCTTTCTATACATTTAGTGAAAAGCTGTTAATTTGAGATTACAAATAGACATTTCAATTTTATATATTTGTATAGATTTATATGTGAAATAAAATACATAATACCTAATTCAAATGATCCCATTTGAAGTCCAACAGAATGTGATTGTCATAGACAGCAATATGTAAATTATACATTGTTATAAACGTCAATTGGAATATGACTTTTAACAACACAAATTGCAGAAAGAAAAATATAATTAAAAAACCATTAGGCACTAATAATCGTTAGAAGGCCTAATGTTAGAAACTAATGACATATACGAAGATACAGCAAAGTGATTAATCTAAACTTATTTCTAGTTGCCGCACTTGCCGCTGAAAAACTACTCTAAATACTTTTAAACAAATAAATTATAACATCATATAACTCTTTACATAACTCCTTTCCTTATTAATTTGTGAAGATTTAAAACTAGTTCACTGTGTAGATTCTTTTTGTCGGTTTATTATTTTTTATATATATATTTTTTATTTCTTGATAGATTACGTGATGTATATAATGTTATATTTAGGTTATTTTAAGAACAGTTAATTAAAAGAACTCACCTATAACATATTTCGCTTGAAACCGACATAACGCACCCATAACACACATTGGACTGACAAACAGATAAAACAAAATAGAATTTTACCGGAAAGTGCGAGTGATAAAACAAATTAGTCTCAATTTAAACGAATCGAGTGTGAGCCAAAACTCAAAACTGCAATGTATGAAAGTACAATCCGCCGCACAATAACAATTGCCAAATTGTAGATGGTACAAGGTTTTTTGTGTTAAGCTGAGTGCGTGGGTGTATTTAGTTTTATAATTTTTACGTCACAATATGAAAGAGTCGTTTTACGTAGAGAGTGTATCGAGGTCTAGTGATGAGTTTGAGTGAGTGAGTCATGCAATGCATTTAAACTTATTGGTAAGTGCTTCGATGATGCGCACTACGTATTGAACGCGAGTCATAGTTATTTTTTATTTTCAAGGGTTTATTGATATTTTATCTATTGAGTAAGTATTTTACTTACAATGTATAGTCACCTTTATGTTTTGTGAGAGTGAATAATCTCTAGGATTTGAAAAATCATCTTTTTTAGATATTATTTTATTACTAAAATTGTTAGTGCGGTTATTCGGCAGTTAGTTAATTTACATTGTAGATTTGTTAAATACCTTTAATAAAGTATAAAGGCTTTATACTTTTTTTCATGTATGTTAATCTACGATCACTGAAAGATCATCAAATTCATTCATTTGATTTCAAACTGTGTTAATGTGTTAAGTTTTGCGTGATTTTTTAAACTCTACATAGTTTAGTAACATGAATATATTGTATTTATATAATTATTTTTTGGAGTATGTTTGATGAGATGATAACCTGATAACATCATTTTTAAAATTCGTAAACCCTTATTACATTAGTAAATCATGGCCGTATAAAATAATTATTTTATTCATTTAATGTTTATTATTTATGTAACACGATACGATGCAATGAAAACGTCAAATTCATTTCTTTTGCTAAATTTACATTTATCTTTTTCGGCCTCATTCTTGAATTACAGACAATTATATTTAACACTCGCGCATACGTAATGACATCTGTCAGAATTGACGTTGCGTACGTCAATACCAACCGTAATTACTGACGTATGCGACGTCAAAAAATAACGCGTTTTACGTGGCGTTATTACGTTGGCGCGTCTCGGTACGAAGCGCGTCGCGCGGAGCACTGCGCGGGCGCATCAACCATCTCGGATTAATATGGACATGTATTTATAGATTCTGTCTGAACCCGTGATACAGTTAAATTTCAATGAATGAAAAGGAAACGTTGATTTATTTTCGTTAGTATGTTTAGGAAAGAAAGCTTTTGATTGTGATTAAAACGAGTGTTTATATATCAAGAAATAAATAAACTTCCAATGATATTAATTTGTAAAGCTTTAGAATTTAATTTCAAATATCCACAACAGTGTGACATGAAACCACTTCCTTTATAAAAAGAGCAATATGCTATAAATATGGAGATCCAAAATGGGGATATCATTTTACTAATAGGTACTTTCGAACGCGAAAGTGAGATTTTTTTCAAGAAGTGCATCATCCTACTTACAGAGTGGTGTGATCGTTATCAAACTTACATTTCATAGTTTAATAATATAAGAATACAAACGATCAGAGCCATACTTTAATGACTGTTATGTCACCGATATTAACTTAGATCCAGGGAAATTAAGGGATGGTTGATTATTAGTCCCTATGTCATTAGTAATCTTCGCGTTCGTTTGTGGTATTGTGTATTGTACTTACTTCAAAGCAGACTGCTATTAGCAAACGTCTCACTTATAAGTCATACGGACTGTCTGACAATAGTTTTAAGATAGGGAACTATTCTTTATCAGTTTGAATAGCCATTCAAGTTTTAAACTTTCGCATTCCATGATAAGTTTATATTTATACAAATGTGCTAATGGTGCTGATAACTACCAGCATACATTCCTCATTACACTGTCAATGATTAAATGCTAATTCAAGGGCGTGAATCATCATCAACAGCCTTTAATAGACCGCTGCTGGAAATTGGCATCTTCATCGAAAATAGGTATTGGCCTCTTCATCGAAAATAGGTTTTCGCCCACTGTACCGCGCTGGACGGACAGTTTAGTACAGGGTTTTCTTATACGGCCTTAAACACAAAATCTCCAAAAATCTCAAAATGGCGCGTAGCTGGCCACATAGCCGATATTTTACGTTTGCCTAGACCCAAAGGAGTCACAAGGATATGTAAATAGAATAGAAATGCAGATTTAACAACGCGTGCATCGTGCAGGAACTTTATCGTAAATCAATCAAATTTCACGGAAAGCGTTTAATTACTCATTGGAGTGATTTGTATTTGAAGAAGGTCTATGTTAATCTATCACCTATCCGCACACCTGAGTATTCGAGAATCTCAAGTATGGGAATTGAGTATTTAATTTAGTGTTTTTAATGAAACTATTGTTACACAAAAACATAATATGTAACATTATGTATAAAGAAATATTATTATTTTTACACCTTACGTTCGTTAGGTTCTAATTTCTAAATTCATGTAATATTCGAATATTTATAACTAGGCCTTGCAACTAGTCGTATTTTTTTAGTCGTATTACAATTTCATATTACAAATAATTTTATTTTGCACCTTATTATGCTTATTATATTATGAAATGTGTTATACTTACAAAAAAAATGTGTGTAAAAAAATTACGTATAAAGACAATTATGATATAACAGTTCACATTTATTTAATAGTTCTAGTCAAGTTGTCACGGAAGTTTAACGTCTAAAGCTATTTGTGTCGTCGAATGTCTAGACAAGCTATATTTGTCTGGCGGGTTCACTCGCGTCTCCAGGCAGACGTCACACGTCTATTCAGGATTCTTATTAACGTCAAGAGATGTTTTGGAAACAAAGTTCACTACAGAAACTGTGTCATAAGGCGATATGTGCGTTTTTTTTCATAAGTTTCCGACCCGTTAATCTATTTATGAAAATGTTTTTTAATATGTTCTTTAAAAAAGTAGATAGGTAAGTTAGTTTGTTTTATTACTTGTATACTATTACTAAAGATACTATCGACTTTCGGCCAATTGGTTTCGTTACATAAAAAAAAATAATTAACAAATTAATATTTTAATGAATGAAAATCTTTTTTCGGTCAATTCGCGTAATGTCAACTGTGTCGTCATTCTTATTTTACGTCACGATTTTTTATCTAAGGCTACAGAGTAGGTATGTAATTTTTTTTATGCATTACCTATTTATAATGAAGCCATAAATAGAAAACTACTTCAACTGAATTCGTTATTAAGTATTACATTTACTTTGTTATTAAGTAAGTAGGTACTAATAATAAGTAAAAATAAAAAATAATCGTTTTAAAACTAGAAAAGGAATCGAATGTATGTAATTGAACGGGAAGTAGTTTCCATAATAATTCCAAAATATTTTTTTAAAGTTGTAGTAAAAAAACTTGAAATACTCTGGTTAAACAATGTAGATTGGGTATTAATAGCAATAAATCCTTTTTCTACGAATAAGAAAAAAAACATATGAAACAAAACAAAGTCAGAAGGCGCAGAAGACCGTGGCTCAGAAACCTAAGAGAGTCAGTGAGAGGGATCGCCAGCGTAAAATAACCGTTTCGTTATGCAAAAGAAAGAAATAAGTATGCAGAGCTGACGACCAACCTTCATTAGAGGAGCGGCGTCATAAAGAGAATAAGAAAACAAAACGAAACTAAAAATATCCTTCCCAGGCAATTAAATGACAATAATCCTTTCTCTCATGCTTTCCAACAGGCAGAGCAGAGTCATTCTGGCAGGCTCATATAAATTAATCACAAATTTTAACAAAAAAAGAACCGACTTCAAGAACTGGACCAAATTAAAATGGGACCACACGGGAAGCACCAGCTTCCAAATAAAAAAATTATGATTAAAATCGGCTCCCCCAGTCGAAAGTTATGAGGTAACAAACATAAAAAAAATACAGTCGAATTGATAACCTCTCCTTCGTAATTTATTATATTATATTAGTAACCTTTGATGATGCCATAAGGCGAAACCGGTCAGGTGTAAACAAAAATAAAATAGTGGAATAAGTACAAGTGATTTTAATTCAAAAATGTAACCTCTCCTTCCTTTTTTGAAGTCGGTTAAATAATCACAAATTTTAACAAAAAAAAACCCGACTGCAATCTTGACCAAATTTAAATGGGGCCACATGGGAAGCACCAGCTTTCAAATAAAAATTAATCTTTAAAATCGGTTCACCCAGTCGAAAGTTATGAGGTAACAAACATTAAAAAAAAACAGTCGAATTGATAACCTCTTCCTTTTTTGGAGTCGGTTAAAAAATGATAATGTGGACTCACCGCTGCCATCAGTATCATATGACACCCTCGGTTTATATCTGATCAACGCCACCATTATTGAAACCAAATAACTAGGTATTAGAATTGTCACAGTCAAATGCACTCCGGTGCACTCAGTTCTAAAGCGAACTCTAAACTGAATAGAAATATACTAAAACAGGATAGCAGTAAGCAGCCATAGATAAGAGAGAAAAGGGAAAACTCATTAAGGCGGTTCAAGTCGTTAAAGATTAAAATGTAAACAAAGTATTTAGGTAACGAACTGTTGTAAAATTAAAAGGATATTTCTTGGTAAAAATTAGGGACACTTATAGGTATAATTAGTTTGGGTAAACAGGACAATGAGATGCCAAAATATTGTTTTAATGACTATAGTTGCTAAGTAAACTATACTATACCTTGCTCTTAACCGTGAAGCCACGCTTCGGCATGAATGGGCCGGCTCGACCGGAGTGATAACACGGCCTCACAGAAAACCGGTGTGAAATAGTGCTTGCCCTGTGTTTCACCGAGTGAGTGAGCATACCGGAAGCCCATGCCCCAATCCCCTACCTCCCCCACCCCATCCCCAAAAGGCCGGCAACGCACTTGTGACGCTTTTGGTGTTGCAGGTGTCCATGAGCGGCGGTAATCGCTTACCATCAGGCGATACGTCTGCTCGTTTGCCCGCTCATTCCATAAACATATTCCTACTGCCAAACGAAGGCCTACCCCAAAGAGCGTCAACCATCCTGGTCTTAGACAGTCCGCGTTCATCCGCTGCCAGCCATTTTCTTCAAGTCATTGGTCCATCGTGTCGCAGGGCGTCCTACACTACGTTTGCCTAATCGCGATTTTCACTCTAGCTCTCGTCGTGAACTTTGATAGTGTTCAAATTTAATGATTTTAATATTGTTTGAAATCGAATGTCATTGCAATGGCAACATTATAGTTTGTCTTTTTTCTTGCTTGACATTTGAAATGACACGTGACTTCCCTTCTAGATTTTTCTCGGTAAGACCACGTTGAGAATGGCGTCGGTCTCGAATTATATTTTTTTTAGAATAGCCAACGGTTCCGTTCAAACCAATAAAACTATAGAAAAATCTTTTATTAAGCGTGGCATAGTCATAGAGGTATTCTATAATAGCTCTATGGGCATAGTAAGGCAGAATTCAATTTCTAATTAGAGGCCTATGTATGTCCTACGTGGACTATTAAAGATACAAGGACAAACAGCTATGTACAAAGGACATAGGTATACCTATCACCCATCTGTCATTGTTTCATTTTCTTTGGCATTGAAATATACCTATGTTTATTTTACATCACCGAGAAATTTGTCATAAAACTAATGTAATTAGGCAATGGTATTCAGGCGCTCAGCTTAATAATTACCAAAATAATTTCGATTTCGGAAACAATTTATGAAAAGAATTTGAAAGAGTCAGATAAATATAAAGAATTACATAAGAATAGTAATAATAAATATAATAATAATAATAAATATAATATGTAATAGTGAATTACATAGTAGAATTAAAATAAAATAAACTAAAATCACTTACTGATAATACACAACAGTTGACACATCTGCATGTTTAGAATACATGGAAAATATTTTCTTCAATATATCACCACAACCTTTACAGACGAGAATCTCATCAAATGTATTTTTTTCTTTGCGCAGAACAACAGATAAAGATTAAAGATAAAGTTGATCTGTATATTAATAGAATTATCTATTAAGAGTTGCCTAGTAAGCACATGATATGTATAGTGTTTATTGTAACATATCCAAGCATTTATTTATCTCGTTACGCAAATACAGAAGCAAAATACATTAAGATATTGTCCATCTGTTGTTATTGTCACTTGGTCTAATAAATACGATTCAAATTTGGAATTACAAAAAAATTGAGCAAATTATAGAATTCTGTGAGATGACATATGAGATTTTAAACGAAAAGTAACGAATAATAATAGAAAAATAATATTACGAACCGCGATTAGAGAGTTATCTCTGGTGCCGTTCGTGTTGGGCTGGTGATCCCTTAAACCTGGAAGAAACACTCTCCTGGAGCACTCATGCTATTGAAGATATGCATAATAGCATGCTTAGTATGAACCTATTTGTTATCGTATTGTATATTGGGTGTTAATTTTCAAAAATAATACCTACTTAATGTCATTATCGCAATCCAGGACATAGACTTCTCCAATTTCACGTCAAAAGTTACTTGAATATTATTAATCCTACTAATATTATTTTCGAAAGTTTGTAAGTATGGATGGATGGATGTTTGTTACTCTTTCACGCAAAAACTTCTAAACGGATTTGAATGAAACTTTACAGTAATATAGCTTAGGTATATATCAGAATAACACATAGGCTACTGTTTGCCGCGATAACCGACATACTCGCGGGCGGAGCCGCGGACAACAACTAGTTACTAATATTTATAAGAGAGCTTCAGATAGCCGCGTCTTCTCTGCCCTACCTTCTCCTCTCCTTCCTTCTGTATCCATGAAAATGACACTAAGAAAATCATGAGGACTGCCGATCGAAGGCGAAACTTAAATTCATTAAAAAACAATTGTTATTTTTGTTGGATATTCAAATGAATTGTTTGATCTTAAACTTTGAATGGTATGGAGACGTGTATAGTGATACATATTGATAGATATATGTCGTGTGCATTACTTGTCGACCGGTCTTAAGCGCACGCACCAATGAGTATCACGTTAACACGTGTCGTCACGTGACCATATCGACTTAGGTATAGTCCATTCGCTTAGTTACGGTCACCAAAATGACCGCAACGTGATCGCGTCGCCGTCCCACGTGCGGCTTTTTGTCAAAGCAAAGCCGCCACGAAATCAAAGGGCCCGCCTGCGGCGCACAGCCACAAGTAAGTATGGTTTGTCAGTTTACGCCGTTCTATGTATATACGTAATATATATTCGTAGGTATTTCACAACAATAACCACCATTACGTGCGGGTTTACTGATACTATCTAAATGAATGGACTATACATGAATTGACTCTCCACCCTAACTGCCTATAGAACTTTTCACTTCAAAAATATCGCAATTTTTATAATTTTCAAGACCAACAACTGCCTCTTTGACCAAACACCACTAAACAGGAAACTAAACAACAGTTTATAGAGAAATATCGTTAGACGCATGCCATAAAGATATATTACCATTCGGAATAATGAGGAAACGCATGCCAATAGTGAGTTGAATAATAAACACATACGGAGAACTGTATGTCATGAGCAAACACGCGGAAGACAACTTGTTTAGTACTGTTACTTAGTGAATTGTCAGTTTAATGTGACAGCCTGTAGACGTTAAAAGTGCCGTGGGTTTATCTAGATGGACGATCGTGTTACTGAGATTTCTTCCTTATTCAGTTTTAGAATTAGAGGAAGAAATTACAGAAAGTATAAAGAAATATGTCTATACATGTAAACCCCACTGTCTGATTGATTCATCAACAGCATCTTCCTAGCCTTTATTATTCCCAAGATTTGGGGTCGGCTACTAGTTCAACCGGTTTTACCCGAATATCAGTTTTTACACGGAGCGACTGGCATCGGACCTCCGCAACTGACTTCCCAATAACGATTGACATAGATGTTCATGACAACCGGGACCGACGGCTTAACGTGCTCTCCGAGGCACGGGAGGGAACACCGCCATCTTCCATGCTCCGGGCTGCTATTAAGAATTTCTTGTAAGAAAAACCCAATAGCAGTCCGACCAGGGAATCGAACTCGAGATCTCTTAATCTGCAGTCGCTTACGCTAACCACTAGACCAATGAGGCAGTGATTGATTCATCAACATAAAGTCTTAACCGGGTCTGGACTACTGAGAACTATACAAAGCTAAAACTTCAACAACTGGTAGCTTTATATGTTGTAATCACTCATTACGACAATATTTTTGAAAATACAGGGGCAAATAAGAGGATGAACATTGTATAGGAGTCGCGATTTTCAAAATTAGAATTACAAAGTAAGAACTAAATCACGCAAACAAATTTCGGGCAATAGTAGGTACATTTAGATCAATTGATTTGTCAATAAACTTTTCAAGAATAATCTACACACATCAAAAGTGTCTAGGGATCAACATATGTGTCTAGGGATCAACATATATTTTTGCAATAACTTTTCTCCTGATTGATATTAATTAAAATTTTCTTTAAGGATTCATCAAATAAAGTGTTTTCGTTTGTCACAGTAATGATAAACCAAGTCACCTTTGCATTAATAAAGAAATTTGCCATTTTCCTAATAAAGGGATTTTTGACATTTGAACCACTAACATTAAAGTTCGAAAAAAAGACTGAAATAACAGTTTTCTTTAAAATTTTATTAGGTAACTTAAACAATTAATAATCCGTGTTTCTACCGCGAACACTAACAACACAAGAATCGGTTTGGCATACTCAAAATGAGTTCATCCAAATCACGCTGTGGAATGGCCGCCCATGTTCGTTGCAACAACAAAAAAAGGTCTTCTTGCGACTGGATACCCTCCATATTCGGCAGAGCTCTTCTCTGTAGCATATCCCATGCATGCTCAATCGGGTTCAAGTCTGGCGACTGAGCAGGCCAGGGCCAAAGCCACATCTCAATCTCAAGAAATCCGCATAAAAATGCTTGATCCCTAGACACTTTTGATGTGTGTATTTATCTCTTTATCAAATATCATCCAGATTTAATGAGCCGTTCTCGCGTGATTGAGTAACATACTCACTTTCTTTTATCTTATTTATTATATAAAACTAGCAGATCCGGCAAACGTTGTTTTGCCCTTAAAAAAAATTGGGGTATAAAAATAGATGTTGGTCGATTCTCAGACCTACCCGATATGCACACCAAATTTTTATACCCCATTTTTTTAGGGTTCCGTGCCAAAGGCAAAAAACGAAACCCTTATAGATTCGTCATATCTGTCTGTCTGTCTGTCCGTCCGTCTGTCTGTCCGTCCGTATGTCACAGCCACTTTATTCCGAAACTATAAGAACTATACTGTTGAAACTTGGTAAGTAGATGTATTCTGTGAACCGCATTAAGATTTTCACACAAAAATAGAAAAAAAAACAATAAATTTTTTCCCCATACATAGAACTAAAACTCAAAAATTTTTTTTTCATCAAACCCCTACGTGTGGGGTATCTATGGATAGGTCTTCAAAAATGATATTGAGGCTTAATTTTAATTAATATCATTTTTTTCTAAACTGAATAGTTTGCGCAAGAGACACTTCCAAAGTGGTAAAATGTGCCCCCCCCCTGTAACTTCTAAAATAAGAGAATGATAAAACTAAAAAAATATAATTATGATGTACCATGTAAACTTCCACCGAAAATTGGTTTGAATGAAACCTAGTAAGTAGTTTTTTTTAATACGTCATAAATCGTAAACTGCAATATACCTTTCATTCAATCAACACAAATATAAAAATATAAATTATATTATGTTACTTACTGCTGCGGAACCCTTCATGGGCGAGTCCGACTCGCACTTGGCCGCTTTTTTTTATGGCAAAACAACGTTTGCCGGATCAGCTAGTAATGTATAATAATAAAGATGAACCGTAATAACTTAATTCTCTTATTATGTTAGATAAGTGTATTATATAATAGTAATAACACGGTTACAGTGAAGTGTAACAATAGAAATATGTTAGTGTTTTTTTTTTATATATTTAAAACTTATTGCACATGACGTACAAAGACGGACTTTTTTTGTATTAATACGGAGAGTGTTGCCACTTTACCACAGTTTTAGATTTAGGGTAATAAAAGCAGAAACGTCACTTGAACATAAGGTAACATATTTAATAATTGTTTTAAATTACGCCCGAATGAATAAAATTGTAAACATGATGTACGTAGGTGATGCTGACGTTGAATCCGTTGAATCTTCAGATAACCAAAGATAAAATTACGACAGTAATGTAAGGTATCGAAACCTTTTGTAATTAATTCAACAGAGTATTAAGCGGTTCATCGAAAACGTATAGGTAGAGTTTTTTAAAACAAGGTAAATGTAATATTTATAAGAAAACTTATAATAATCAAACAAAAAAAATCTGTGATAGCAAACTTCAAAATCTCGCAATATCCATCTCGACCGATAAGAAAATTATCTCAAAATAAATATAGAATTCATCTAAAATAAAACACGATCGATCGAAATATTCTAAAATAACAGAATACACTGTTCTTATTTATTTATTCTTTGTCATACACAAATGAATTACTACTTGAGTGACAAGGAAATGACATAGGTACACAAAGGCGAGCTTAACCCAGACCTTAGTTTTCTTTCAGCTAACCTTTAGGATAGTGGAGAACATAAGGACAAAGTCATTTGTACTTATTAACAGGTAGAAGAAAAAGTATAGGTATCTTGTATCTTCACATCAACTGCCTTAAGCCTCTCCGTAGAAAGGAGGTATTAGCTTACTATGCCAAGCTGGTAGGGGGATTTTTTTATGGAATAGGAGGCAAACCAGCACACGTATCACCTGATGGTAAGCGATTACCGCCGCCCATGGACACCCGCAACACCAGAGGCGTCACAGGTGCGTTGCCGGCCTTTAAGGGATGGGGGGAGGGGTTGGGGTATGGGCCTCCTGTATCCTCACTCACTCGGTGAAACACAGCGCAAGCGCTATTTCACACCGGTTTTCTGTGAGGCCGTGGTATCACTCCGGTCGAGCCGACCCATTCATGCCGAACCGTGACTCTCCCACTTTTGTTTCAAGTTTTTCCTTCTCTTTTCAGTGATATTCTCCTGCGTGGTTTTTTTACCTTAGTTGCCTCTTACGACACCAATGGGATGAGTAGGGGTGGTGACACTCTGTGTTTCTAATCCGTCACAGCACGAACAGAACCTTGCTTATTAGGCGAACAGCAAGACAAGGTAGTACTTTTCTTGTCTTTTACTTATATGGTGACACTCCTATTCTGGTATTTTAATCCGTCAGCCTACCGCCTGGACACGAATTACCGTGGCCGACCTCTAGATCCTCAAATAGACTTAGGACTCAGGTCGGCCGGAGCAAGCAAAATATGTCCAGGTGTTGATTTGCGGACAGTGACGATCTGGGCTGTTTACGCGGTGAAACTCAAACCATGTCCCATCATGCATGCCATCGTCCTACGCGACGGAAGTTTCATCCCCAAATCTAGATAGTTGGCAGTCCACAACTGGGCGCTTTTCCAGAAATTTTCTGCCTGCATAACAAATCTGTGGAATGAACTGTCGCCTGCGGTATTCCCGGACCATACAACTTCAAAAAAAGAGCGTACTCCTTCTTAAAAGGCCGGCAACGCACTTGTGTCGCCTCTGGTGTTAAGGGTGTCCATGGGGGGCGGTAATCGTTTACCATGAGGCGATACGTCTGCTTGTTTGCCCCCTATTTCATTAAAGAAATGCCCTGCGTGTCCGGACACCTGCACGAGGGAGGATCTGATGGCTGCCATCGACAATGCTGTCAAAGTGGCCGCGTTTTGGTCTGCTAAAATTTAATTACTCCGACACAAAACGTTTGCCTTCGAAACACTAAGAAGAAGATTCCGTCAGCTCACAACTAACAACAATACTAATTAACACGATAACAACATTTACTTCGTTATCAAATATAGTACAAACAGACAGACATACCTCTCAAAATACAGACAAGGTATAGCAAAGAAACGGCACATTAAAATAAGGATCTACCGTTACAAAGGCCGCCAAATTAATTCGCCTACACTATCGGGGATAGTATGTTAAGTGCATCAAACTACCTGACAAGAATCGAATACATACTCGCACTCGATTTCGCTTACCGATTGTAGTGATCCACTTTTATTGTAATGATGTTTTGATTTAGAAAATCGATAAATTAATCGGAAGACTATGCAAAAAAGTTGAGCAACTATTTAGGTTACTCTCGAAGAAGTCTAGAAACGTTTTTCAGTAGAACAGCTGGAATGAACTTTGAAGGGAGTGTGGAAGGAGCAATGAGACAGTCTAAGTAGGACCTTACGTTAAGCAATTGACTGCAATCTAAAGTCCCCTTTCCGTAACATCAGATAAAGAAGCATATTCAATGACTTCAAAGTTTAGCATAAACAGATATCTATAAAACAACTACAAATACTATTTACGAAAAGCAAGATTACCTGAATATTTTATGTCAACCGTAACCATGGTTTTTCATCAGGCACTTGCTCGATTTTAGCAATCCTCTTTGGCCGAAAAAAAAAACCTTTTTTCAAAATTATTAGACAGATTAGGGTACGAAATATTTTTGTAGGTAATACTGCTATTTGTATTATAATAAGTTAATATCGCAAAATGATACTCATTAACTTGTTAAAATTAAAGTTGACTTTTTTGAGTTTTATATGAGTTTTATTTTTATTTCATACTAGCTGACCCATGCAACCTCTCCTATTGTCCGTATTGTGATAATTTTGCCCCGTTTTTGAAACATTCTTGATTGGTGCTCTGTCCTTATTGGTATTAGCGTGATGATAGCCTTCTTCGATAAATGGGCTATCTAACACTGAAATAATTTTTCGAAGAATCGGACCAGTAGTTCTTGAGATTAGCGCAAACAAACTCTTCAGCTTTATAATATTAAAATATAGATTGTTCTATTGGTCAAGTATCGACCCCAGAAGGTGGTCAATAAAATATAATGATGAAAATATATACGTATACAGTTGCGTGCCGCTGCGTACACGCAGTCGAGCATACTAATGCGACTGTTGCTACCCAAAGGATATGACATGATTAAATAAATTCATAATAAGCAGAAAGGTGTCAATAGTATTATATACACAACTATTTTAGGGATGCTACTTTTTATCTTATAACGCCATCTAGTCCCAAACTAAGCAGTCAGTATATGGTAGTCGATAGTTGAGTCTTCTTCTCTTTTAATAAAAGGCTGGGAAAAGGCCCATGAGAAGGAAATTGAGGTTACCAGCCAATTGGTCGGCCAAAAGATAACCAGCCAATCATTCAGTGAAAAACTACGAAATAATTGTTTAACAGCTGTTTCTGTGAGGCCTTGGTATCATTCAAACCAGCCCATTTCTGTCGAAAAATGGTTGTACGTTATTTAGACCCTGTTGCACCGGTTACAGATAAGTTTCGGATAGCTTAACTGACACAAAATTTGATGTATCTTTCGTATGCCAAACCATATGTTAAATAAGCTATCTGAAACTTATCTGTAACCGGTGAAACAAGGTCTTTAAGTCTTAATTTAAAAGAAAACATATCTCTAAGACTCTAAATAGTAAATAGTACTCGTACTATGTAATCTCCTACTTTTCTATTATAAATATCTATTTCACATAAAACAATCTGCCTGATAAGACAACAATAAGATAACGTTAATTAATGCACAATCGCATACGCTATCGTGCAATCAATTTCACAATGAAATCATGTTGAGTGATATCACAATGCCATTGATAATAAAAGCAGTTTTAATGAGGAGGTCGTTCCCGATAACGTCTGTTTAATGTGTATTTCTTTCAAATATTTCATTATTAGTTTAATTTGTAATTAACTACACACATCAAAAGTGTCTAGGGATCAACATATGTGTCTAGGGATCAACATATATTTTTGCAATAACTTTTCTCCTGATTGATATTAATTAAAATTTTCTTTAAGGATTCATCAAATAAAGTGTTTTCGTTTGTCACAGTAACGATAAACCAAGTCACCTTTGCATTAATAAAGAAATTTGCCATTTTCCTAATAAAAGGATTTTTGACATTTGAACCACTAACATTAAAGTTCGAAAAAAAGACTGAAAGAACAGTTTTCTTTAAAATTTTATTAGGTAACTTAAACAATTAATAATCCGTGTTTCTACCGCGAACACTAACACAAGAACATCGGTTTGGCATACTCAAAATGAGTTCATCCAAATCACGCTGTGGAATGGCCGCCCATGTTCGTTGCAACAACAAAAAAAGGTCTTCTTGCGACTGGATACCCTCCATATTCGGCAGAGCTCTTCTCTGTAGCATATCCCATGCATGCTCAATCGGGTTCAAGTCTGGCGACTGAGCAGGCCAGGGCCAAAGCCACATCTCAATCTCAAGAAATCCGCATAAAAATGCTTGATCCCTAGACACTTTTGATGTGTGTAAATGGCAGCTCAAATTTCTTTACTTTTTAAAAGCCGCAATCACGATTGTGCTGCGGAGCGAATGTACCTATCTGTGTGATAAGTATCTATTATTATTTCTGTTAACTTCCAAACTAAGAACTGTTCAAAAACATAAAATACTTAGTTTATAAAAAAACACAACAGCATATAAGTAACAAGAATGAAATTCGCCACAACAAAAAGTCCACACAGTCTCACAAGAAAAAAAATAGAAAACCACAAACACGAGTGGCGGGAAATTAGTTGTCACTAATGACAGCATATTTTCAGCATCTGTGGCAGACTAAATACTTTCAAACACTTTTTGCTGGTTAACTCGCGTTTTCCCAAGCAAAACCAAAGAAAGTAATTCGTTGTTTTCACTATCGCGTATCGGAACAATAGACGATGCAAACCGAAGGCGGAGACAATGCGCGCCCCTCGACTCCCACGAGAAAGTGCTTGTCTGTTTGTATGTCACCTTGTATATCGAGAGTCACGTTGAGAAACTACTCTGTAAACAACACAATGCATTGTCCATGTGTGATTTAAAGAAAATCGTTGCATTAATCATTATCCATTTAAAGCGTAGGTTAAAATTTTCTTTCCAGGGAGAGGCATATGTCCAGTAGTAGGTAATTGTAATGTACTCGTTGTGATGTATTTATTTAATTCCTTCACTCTGGCTTGCCCACACACACGCACGTGTCTTCATATGCTTTTCCCGCCTTTCCGCCGAGAATCTATACACTCCTCTATAGTCTCTGCGCGTCATATTATGTGCCCGAGACAGTTATGGACCTTCATAATGTATTATGCCATTACTCACTGACTTTTTTTTTCTCCCCGTTAGGCAGGAGAAATTGTCTCGCACTTCTTTTTTTTTTTTTATTTTTTTTTTTTTATGTTTGGCCCGCCATAATGACTCTACTCTGCCTGATGGAAAGCAGAGGAGAATCCAAAAGTGGTGGTCACCATGCTCACTGCGAATGCAGACAATGCAGCATGGCGACCCACACCATGGCGGCCTAGTGATGCTGCTGCATCTTTTAGTCTAGTCAACAAGTATGAAACTTGGTGACTAGACTAATTGGGCCTCCGGTCTCACACTCACCAACGAAACCCGACAGCACGATCGCTGTCATTTTACGTTGATTTTCTGTGCGAGGGTAGTACCGCCCCGGTCGTGCCGGCCCGTTCGTGCTGAAATCAGCGTGGCTCTACTACCTTGCACTTCTGTGCACTCACGGACTTACGTACATTACAGTAATTATTTTATTTATTTTCATTTATTTATGTATGTATTACATCACTTTCACCATCATTTCAGGTAGACCTAATGCGATAGAGAGGCTTACTTATACTTCTTTAATATTATATCTAATACACAGTTACGAAATAAAAACTCAATAAAAATATGATGATTGCAGAAGACAAGTTCTGCTGTATGTTAGAATCATCTTAAAAAGCGTTATATAATCTTTGCCTACCCTGGACAGGAAGGAGCCAGATATGTATATTTGAGTTCTGACGGGGAAATTAGTAAACTCAGCTCCTGATTTTGTGAATATCTAGACACGTGGAAGCATAAACATAACCCGGTCTAATAATCTTGACGGACCTGTGGGTCTTTGATGCTGGTTATCATAGCACAGACACTATATCTTACACAGGATCCCAGTATGGGATTGTCAGTCGTTTACCTGTTTTTTTTTTATCTATGGCCCTACCAAAATGACTACTCTGCCTGATGGAAAGCATAAGCAGAATCCAATTTCTTTACCCCAGGATAGCAAGGGGTTGGTAACAGATATATATTTATTTATAACTTCATGCACTTTTGTATATCGACGTACTTAATGCCCAGAGTAATCTCTATCTCCTGCACAGGGGTCAATTTACAAACCGTAGGTGGCCCGAGGTACGTTGAGGTTCCAGGGATTTTCTTTCGAGGGTGCACCCGGTTCCCCGGCTTTTAGTACCCGAGACGTTGTGCGGTTTTTAGCCGCTTCGAGTCTGACACAGCCACCAGCCGGTTATATGCGGGGGCTTTCCACACAAAAAAGGGCATTCTCTACCAGTAAACCTTTGGGTAGTGTAGATAGGTATGGAGGCGGCTATTTAAGAACCCAACCTACATTATGAAGGAAAAAGTTATATTTGACCTATTTGTAATAGACTGGTCCCCTTATTACATAGGATCATTGATATAATGCTTAGTATTTGGATTATGAAAGTCAGAGTATGTACAATAATTAGACTCAGCAAATAATCACAAATTTTAACAAAAAAAAACCAAATCTGGACCAAATTTAAATGGGACCACACGGGAAGCACCAGCTTTCAAATAAAAAAAGAATCATCAAAATCAGTTCACTCAGTCGAAAGGTTGACAACCTCATAACTTTCAGCAAATAATCACAAATTTTAACTTTTTTGTTAAAATTTGTGATTATTTTTGTACACACTCTGACTTTCATAATCCAAATACCAAGCATTATATCAATGGTCTAGACATAAAAAAGTCGAATTGAGAACCTCCTCATTTTTTTGAAGTCGGTTAAAAAACAGCTTTCGGCACTATACGACAATTATTGTTAACTAATCCAACATATTGTATTAACGGTTTTGAAAGCAATAAGTAGCTCAGTAGGTACATGAAAAAAAAAATAGATACACCCATTCATTATCGCAAAGTAAAGAAGCAATTGTTGTTAGACTTAAGTGAATTTGTTTGTTTGTTTGTTATACACTGACACAGAAACGGCTTGTACCATTAATATGGCACTTTCACTGTTGAAAGCGAGGGTAAAACTCGAGGTTAGTAAAAGGAACTAATTAGTACACTTTTGTAGGGGTTTGAATAATGGTAAATTAAAACTGTATTGTTAAAAAAAAAGACACATCGAAAAGAAAGTAATAAATTTATTTGGGTCAAAAGCAATATTTATCTCAAGACTATAAAGGTGTAAAGTAGGTTTGGTGTGTTTGGTTGGTTGAACGCGTTCATCTCAGTAACTACTAATTCGAATTATTGAATCATATAGTGTTACATATTATGTTATCACTGTCAATAATAAGAGCCGAGTATACATGAAAAACGTTGCAAAAAAAAATAAATAAATTATAATATATTCTTATTGGGAGGAAATAATATGACAGATGATGACATGTGATGATACTGATGGCGCCAAACATCAGCACATATTATATATGCAGCATAGTAAATGTCTTACATAATAATATGGGTCCCAAATCTATTGATCTACTTAAATCTTATTATCATAATTCCTTTGATTTAATTATAATTTGTTATGATTTTTTTTTTTTTTTTAGATTTGAAATACATTTATTACATAATATAGAAACCTATGTACATAACCATAATTTATAAAAAAAAATAACAATATTTACATACAAGCGTCAAAAAACTCCACATCTTTGCCTACTGGTAGCGTTCCCAAAAGACTGGCAGCATTACCACGTTGAATGGCAATGCTGATTCTCTGTGCTAGAAAAAGGCCGGCCTTCTGGTCGCGAGAAGCGTCAATCAGTTGCTTGGCTAGTTGTTTAAACATAGCGCGAGCACTCGGACCCCATGAACCTAGCGTCTCTACCCCAAACGGTTCAAAAATGTAATTACCTATTAAAATAATGTAATTACCTATTATTTGTTATGAATTAATTATTTCGTCTATCTAACTGTGTCATACACTGGCCAGAACATGTTTGTTAAAGTTGTTTTTTTAATTACGAATTCAATGTCTTTCATTTCTCTTACAAAAAAAACTGGCCAAAAAGTGCAAGTCGGACTCGCACACCGAGGGTTCCATAGAAACCTGTAGGGAACTAAAAATTATGCTTTTCGCAATTTTTCCTTTATCTGTGCTATAAGACGTTGCTTCGTACCAAATTTCAAGATTCTAAGTTCACGGGAAGTAGTATCCTGTAGGTTTTGTTGCCTTGCGAGTGACGATAATTTGCAGCATAAGTGGCTGTATCTTTTGATTGCGTTGGCTTAGAAGTTTGATTTTTTCACAGCTCCAAGGGACAGTATACCTGAGTATTTTATATGAATTTCAGGTTGAGAAAACGCGTTCCTGAGAAAAAGGGTCTTGACAGACAGACGGACAACAAAGTGATCCTATAAGGGTTCCGTTTTTTCCTTTTGAGGTACGGAATCCTAAAAACATAGACGCGCGTTTTCTTTTTTCATAGAGACTTGCATCTAATTCTTTGACCTACTGGTTTCATGCATTTACACTGAGGCATCAAATAATTACTCTACCGTAAACTTAAATGACGGTATCTAGCAAAAAATATACTTAATAAGAACAGTTTCAAAATAACTAACAACTCTATGTTATTTAACACAGTTTTAAATGTAGGACGAATAATTAAATTACGATTCTTAGAAAAAAAACTATTATGACAGATGACAATTTATACAGAGTGGCGCGAAATGATTTTATTTGATCTTTAGTGGCCTAGGTTGGTTGTGTAACGGGCAAAGAGCGCGCTAGTTTGTCACTGAGTTACTGGTTTAAGTTTAATTGGGTACATAAAATATATTTATTAGCATTCTCGTTAGATCGCATAAATCATAATTATTTCCCTGAAAAAAGTTTTTTTTTTTAGTTTGCATTGTTATACCCAAATTTCCCTTTTGAACGTAAAGTGATTCAAAGACAATAAATAAATTTAAAATAATTTAAACACATGCAAAAGACCATAATAAAACCTTATATAAATTCAACATGAATTTCTTTAGTTTGTCTATGGTACGCTTTGACAATAGGCATACAGATTATACATTAGATAGTTGAAATGATACTTTATGGCTTTATAACTGCAAATATGTTTCGGCGAACATATAAAATACATCCTACACTGTACTAAATAAGTCTTGACTCTTGATGTAGGTGTTCACTGTCATTGAACGTTTTGGACAATTACTGTAATTTATATAAAGTGGGCCACTTTTGATCACCCAGGACATGAATAATAGCAATTGTCAAAATAATGGCGTATATTAAAAAGGAGAGTAGAGTGGGTTAAATTAACTCGTGTTTGATTAGAAAATTGCTTTAGTTTTAGGTCACACACGACGAAATAAAAGTTAAAGGTTAAATGGATAATAAATATATAGAAAGTTACTAAGGTTATTTATCCTACTGATATTATAAACGCGAAAGTTTGTAAGTATGGATGGATGGATGTTTGTTACTCTTTCACTCAAAAACTACTGAACGGATTTGGATGAAACTTTACAGTAATATAGCTTATACATCAGAATAACACATAGGCTACTATTTGCAGCTATAACCGACATATACGCGGGCGGAGCCGCGGGCAACAGCTAGTTTATAAATATTTAGAGACTTAAACCATCAGTATTTGTGTGTAGGTTTCAGAAATTGATCTTTGTAAAAGCAGATCTGAAAAAAAGTAAAAACAACTTAGACAGTTTAGACACCATCAAAAATTAGACTGTAATTTCTATTATTTTTAAAATCACAGAACAGAGAACTATTATCTGTGAGTTTATAATATTACTATTACGAAACAACTAATCTTAACATTAACTAACTTTTCATAAGACAGGAATGATAGTCATAATTTGTTTCCTAGGATCGAATCAGATCGATGATACCGATACTGCATCTAAAAAAGTATGAAGACGATACACACCTACTTTGTTTGTAATTACGAAAGTAAAAAAAAAACGACTTGAGTCATACCGTTAAATGAAACGTAAAATAACCCAGAATCAAGTAGGTTACTGAACTATCGGAGTAGTTCAAAAATAAACGAAAATTGTGCTACAAAAATAAAAACAAAGTATTATTTTAACCGGAACTTGAAAATACGAAATTATATTACCGAATGAGCATGGAGGCTCGTTCACATCTATAACTTGCATTGCATTAATAATACTGTTGTTTCAGATATGTATGGTTAGTTTAGGCAAACGTCTACATTGATTTGCTAAGCCTAACTTGAACTAAAAAGGTTTTTTCTGTCCACAACGGTGACTTAACAAAACATAGGATTTTTAGTGTAGAATTGTCTCAATGACACGTGTCAAATCACTGTTGTATAAAAAGCTTAGGCACATTGTTTATAGTTTTTGCGAAATATTTTGAAACTATAGGATACGCGAATAATGGGATTGTTCCGTAGACTGTGGAGACACTAGATGTTTTAACGGATATTACAATAGCCACAAACGACAATGGCATATCTTTTGTTGAAACATGGAGTAATGAATTGTGACGATCTTGAACCAGAAACAATGAGTAATACCTTTAACATGGCATTGGATTGTTCCGGTGTAATGGCGGAGGCTTTTAAAGATATGCGATGCGTACCGAATCTAACCATTTAACGGTCATTGCCGAACATGGATATGTCTCTTTCATCATAAATTATTTTCGAATGGTTGGCACATGACTGTGACAATTCTATTTTTAATGCAATTGTAAACAAAAGCCAAACCAAAAAAAAAACAGAGTTAACTATCAGATTTCAATATACAAGGTGGATACCACAAAGCAAGTGTTTTTTTAACTAAGTATACCTACACACGTTACAAGTATACCTACAAAGTTTCAATAAAATTGGTTCAGTAGCTTAGCCACAGGACACTACTTTTCGTTTTTGAAATTTACTACACGATGTGTTCAATGCACCGCGATTATCAACGGGTTAACGACCTTAGGTCTAACTACTCAAATAATTGTCACTCTAAAACATACCTTATGTCTGAGCAATAAGACCCTCACACACGTAATCACAAAATAGTTAAAAACAATAGGTAGGTATTGCTGGAAGGAATCACCCGGGAGAGTATAAGGGTCAACCGAAAATATCTTTTCTATCCTTTTCTAATTTCAAACGTAAAAAACTGCATATGATTAGTAGGTCACGGTCAGTGTGTCGCAGTACGCGAACCTGTGACGTGTTGCACATTTTGGCAGTCGATCGCGTCGTTGCACGTTTGAAGTAGCCGGCGCTAAAGCCCTATGTCCTGTTTGTTTTGATTATTAATAATAGGTATTTTAAAGTGATAAGTGCGAAAAACTGCTTTTATAGTGACAAGACGCATTAGTTAGGTTTGTTAGTACTTAGTTGTTATTTAACGATTACTTTGTGTGAGTGTAAATGAAACAATGCCTCGATTTGGTTATACGGCTAGTGAATACTCGGATATGATATTAATTTATGGAGAATGCCGAGAAAACGCCGCTCTGGCTTTACGTACCTACACTGATATGTAGTTTGCGTACAGCTGCTCGTCATTTTCAAGTAAGTAAGCCATAGATCTATTCACAAAGTTCTAAAAAAACGCTTTATTAGATCGACGAGATATACTTTTTGTAAGACATTGCCCGTAAGACATACTTTTTGTTATTACTTATTTGCAAAGCTATTTGTTAGTTACTTACTAATTTGCAAAGTTGCGAAAAAAATACATTATTAAAAGATACGATCTGTGTATTCATTGAGAATTGAAAAATTCAAATAATAATTAATTTAATTTCATGTTTTGTGATATTATTGTCAAATATTGTGATTGTGTAAATACATGTAAATTATTATTACAATAAGTAGGCGCGCGTGCACGGCAGCACCGCGCGGGCGCTCAGCTGTACTCGTATGCAAGCAGGTTAGTGAACTTAAATTGCAAATGGTGTTATTATCGGTTTTAATATTTTTAGGCATTTAGTTTGTTTGAAAATTTCATTTTTTTAATTTCAATTTTCAAATAAATTTAACAATCCCAAAGTCAACAGACATATTTGAATGGCCCGCGGTTTCGTCAAATGTCGTTTTGTCATATCCACCCTGTATATAGCGCGCGGTTCCCATGCTTCTTGTCACATGCCATCCTCTTTTTCACAAAATTATATATTTAGGTGTGCTCTTAGTGTAGGAAACGACACAGGAAAATGAGAGTTAACTTTTTGATGTTATACACCTTTCATTTTCTATTTCATAAAGTACCTACCGAAATTGTAGATTCAACACGAGATGCATAGAAAACATCTGTTAACACCATTAAGTTTATTAAACCTAGCGTTTCTTAGTACCTAAACATTAAGTATTAAGAAACCGAAAAACAAAAAGTAGTAAAGAACGTAGATAAATTCGACATAAAACGGATTGTACATAATACAGAAGCGGCAAAAAAAATGATGATCTAATTCATCGAGTGAACGATATTATATATTACAAATGTGGGACAATGACATTTAAATTACATTAGAGCTACCATTGATATAGTGTTCCGGAGGCCGGCCTCGGTAATTTAATTACTGATGTCATGTTTTAATATGTGACAATGAAATGTGTCGTGTTAATTTAGCAAGGATTCTCAATTTTGTATAATTGGATGACCTATTTTGATTACAGGAAAGTATTTTGATCGTAGTAATTTGGTATCATACATCACATGGTCATTAGTGTGATCCTGTTTTCGAATACTGAATTTAATATTATTAGTGGTCACCCAGCGGTCCAGTACATAATTCTTTTTTTTTTTTGCTTTATCCACTCCACCATAGAAGCTTTAACTGTGCCAAATTACATACTTCTCCGTTCGCATAATTTTCGTAAATAAGGGTACAAAGTTTTTGCTTCACGTATTTATATAAAGATTTTAATAAACATTGTAATTAATTTATAAGAACTAGATGGACGGAATTTTATTCGTGACTAAGTCTTATGAATCTGTCAAAATTTCTAATCAAAAACTCATTCATATTTGCTTGATAAAAAACCGTTAAGAATAATACAACTGTTTGACCATGAAGGTGCATGAGTCCTCACAAACTAGATTGTATCTAAGCGTTCATTTGCCTTTTAGATGAGAGCTGTCAAACAATGCAAAGCACAGATAAAAAATAATATTAGACTCATTCGAAATTTAAATCTTCGACATTAAATTGAAATGTTGACGACCATTGTATGACTGCTTACGACGGATTGCGTAGTAGATACAAATAAATACTTATGTTAATCAACCTAAAATCAGATATGAGATCATATTGTTTGTTTTGCAAGTTTGATTTCCGAACGTTGAGTGCATAATAAATTATGACAATAAATAAAATTGTCCTTACATTAAATTTCAACGACATTATAGTTATTTTATATATTATTTAGTATACATAAGGAAAGTTTTTAAACTTTCCTTAAATATACTTAAAGGCAGACAAAGTTCCGATTATTATCAGATAGAAAATGTAATTCTTCAAAGCTAGGTAGTAAATAAAAAAATAGATGCAAGATGAAGAAGTTAATATACCAATTATGATATTATGGAGATTAGGTCATTTCGTTAGTTTATTCCGTATTAAGACATAATGACGGCAGCGGCAAACAAACTTCATTCTGACAAGAATCATTGAATTCGACAGTCAAAAAACCAAATAGAAATGGCTATAATATTGCAACATTTGTTTGTAATTTCTGGGTAAATGAGACCTCGAAACTGACCGGGACCGGTCGGAATAAATTCGAGATTATTTGTGATTATATGATTTAAAAATATACTGTTGAGAATGAGAACTCCTTATATAGTGGTGGTTCTGTGGTATATATAATTGGATATTGGAAACCCGTGCTGGGAAATTGTTGCGTTTTTCTTTATGTAACGAAGTTATTAGTTAAAATCTCGAAATTTAATAATAATTGATATCGGCAAATGCTCTGAGATTTAGAGCCGTGAATATCAAGAAAACTTAGAGATAAGCGTGATAGGATTTGCTGTTGATTGCCACCATTCACAGAGGCTTTTTAGCGGATTTGTCCTAAAGAAGCCTGTGTTCAACAGTGGACTGTTGATGATGATTGACGAGGATGAGTTGTTTACCAGATTGAAAAATCGCAAAAAAAAAACTTAGTCAAACCAAATTAGATCCGGCTTGCATATAAACACATTGAATACTCTATGGTTCGTGTATAGGCAACAGTGTTTTATTTTAAAAAAAGCCACAAGAATGGCGTGCTGATTTCCCATAAATCATAGCAATTTACGGCTATACACATTTGGTTCAACAATATCCAATCTGCATTAGGGAGAGCTATATCAAATTATATAGATTATACACCGTTAGTCGCCTACCACAATCACTGCCCACAAAAAGTATCAACGCAATATAAACTAGTTTCCTATGCCACCGGAAATTGAATTTTGAATCATGACAATTTTTCTGTAACTACTAACTGCTGAATAATATTAATTACTAGGTTTTGCTCGCGGCTCCGCCCGCGTGTATGTCGGTTATCGCGACAAATAGTAGTAGCCTATGTGTTATTCTGATGTATAAGCTTTATTACTGTAAAGTTTCATCCAAATCCGTTCAGTAGTTTTTGCGTGAAAGAGTTACAAACAGCCATCCATACTTACAGACTTTCGCGTTTATAATATTATACTCTGTACATTTCTTTATTTTCCTTTTGACAGTTCAAGAAATTTTGAAATTAGTGACGCCGTCACCCACTACCGATTCGATTTGAAACGAATAGCGATTTTATTTATGAAGAACTTTCAATCGATTTAATTAAATATTTTTTGTTGAAATATTAATTATTCCTTTATTCGTTTTTTATATTATGTAAGAAATAAACAAAAATATAAATAATAAATCTGTAAATTAGATGAATGAACAGAGTTATTGTTCTTTACTCTTGGTGTGATCCTAAATTCCAAGATTTCGACTTGATTCCTTGCAAAAATTCAATCTTGGGGTCATAGATACTATTTTTATTTCCTTTTTTTATTAAATTTACAGAAAAAATGCTTACATGAAGTCAAATTATTTTTATCATATGATCGATTTATCGTATTTCAAGTACTGTTTTATAGTCTGTGGTTGTTTGTTATGCACAGACCACGTCACTAAAGTACCGTCACCGTCAATAAAGTACGACATTACTGTAATGGTAATAGGCGTAACTGGTAATTTATAGGCGTCAGCTGTCAAAAAGAAAATATTTTCAAATTTAAATTTTCATTTTTTAGTTATACGTTATTGGTTTAAATATAATTAGATTTTTTTATTTTTTTTATAACAGAACTCCCGCATTAGAAATATACATCCTGTGTCGCGGGGGTTTTTCAGCAGAAAGGTGAGCAATTTCTCATTGAACTTGAGTCTTAAGGCGCTCCGAAATCGTTGGCAATTTCAGTGTTTCCAACTGTCGACAACTCTTCAAAAAGTCGCCAACTTTTGTTTCCATTGTGTCTACACCGAGTCACCAACAATTTAAAAACGTTCCAACTAAGCGTCTCCACAGAGCCAACTTTTATTCAGTGGAGACTCGGCTTTAGATTTATTTTTTTAACTTAGTTTATTGGAATGTAGTTATTAACGGCTTGTCCGCTGCTGGGCGTAGACCTCTACTTAGAACGGAGATTTTGATCTACAGCCCCACGTTAGCCAGACGGGTCAGTATAGGGTTTGTGTCAAGTTTTCCTTCTCTCTGCAGAGCTGTTGTCCTTCTTAGTTTGTTCATTTAGTAGGCTCTTACGACATGTACAGGATAAATGGGTTGGCAAGGTTTCATATCAGTCACCACACGGACATTTATCGGACGAAATCTAGAATGAGTACCTAGGTAATTGATATTTCAAAATGTAATTGTCGCTCTATAAACATGTAATTACGCCTATTAGTAATAACAATATTTTTGCGGGTAATATTAACTACCTACATCCATTAATAATTACAAAAGTAATTGATTTTTGATTTGATGAAAACAAGTTTAATGTCGTAACAATTAACAAGGCCGTAATTCAAAAATAAGATCGAGTCAAACATTTTTTTCTCTATTAAATGAAGGCTACAAATACCTTTACTTTCATATGCAATTATATTATATTGAGTGTAAAACCGGTTGTAAGAACATTATTAATAAGAAGTTACAAATAATTTTAAGGAATTAGATAGCTATGTCGATTGGTTACTTAGTTTGCCATTGACAACTACCAAAGAGAATATTTTTAAACCTAGAAATTTCCCTATGAGTTCTTTATTTGAAAATTCTTAAATCTTATTCTGTTAATATTCTTTATGGGTTTCGAAACAGATAAAATAATCTTTGTCTGATCTTCATTGAGTAATAAGTTCAGTATTTTATTTTCTAAGATACTGGTGTACTGAAACCGTAACATGGTGTAACAAAATATGAATGGTATTCCATCCATATTACTCATTCACCAGCGGGTGAGTGTTCATTATTTATGTTGTCTTGTGATGTCACGTATTTTTTAACCGACTTCCAAAAAGGAGGAGGTTCTATGTTCCACTGTATGTATTTTTTTTATGTATGTTCACCGAATACTCCGTCAGTTGTGGACCGATTTTGAAATTTTTTTTTGTATTCGAAAGGGTATGCTTCCGAGGTTCAAACAGATTCTAGGTACCTAGCACACATTATAATACTACTATTTAAATGAATAAAGAATTAGGTATAGGCAATTTATGAAGAACCAGTTTATTTTACGCTTTTAAGTGTTTTTTTGGCAGAGAGTTTTCGTTGGATGTTTTTTGGAAGTCGGTTTTTTTTTTTATAAAAAGTTTTTAAAGTGAATATGTTCACTTAAAAAATGTTTTGAAAACTGAAATATGTTATGAAACAGAAGTCTTTCAAAATTTTTACCTCGACTTTTACCATAACGTGCAAGTTATTAAGTATGTTAACATGAAATGTGTTGTATGTTTACATAAATTAACTTAATTAGCGATCTTCATCCGTTCGTTGCGTAATAATCTTAAGGAAACGTTTTATGTAAGACATATAACAATCTGATTACATAGTTTTTGTGTGTTAAAAGAATTTGATAATGTCTGAGTTTACGTGATTTAATCTTATATTATGATTAGTTGGTTTTACATTTATTAAGGCGCAGACATATTTGTGTTTTCTTTTTTTCTCTTTTTACGTTCTTTTTTTGAGTGAAACAACCATTCGAACGTAATACGTTCGCTGGTAGACCATAATGACACAATTGACAATTTTGAAAAAAAAAACGTCCTGCATTCCGTATTACCGAATACCGGCAAGAAGGTTTTCATTAAATGTTTTATAATGGACGGCGAACTACGATTTTTAATATAATATTGTCGAATGTAATATTAGTAGTTGTATTATATTACTTCACTAGCTTATACCCGCTGCTTAGCTTGAGTTAATTTTACTTTTATCAATGGTTTTTATATAAAATTAAAAGCATATTTTCCACCCACGTTCATGTAGCTTTTCTTGCGTGGTTTAATAAAATCTAAACGTATCAAATAGATGCAAGTAAATAATATTCTTTGAGTAGATTTTATTAAATATTAATTTAAATACTAAGTCAATGTAAACTAAAACAATCAATTACCTATATTAAAAACATTGACCAAACCCAATAAATAATATAATCTAATAATCTAGCTAGAATTACCACTTTTAAATAATCAACATCAATCGAACGCCATAAATTTAAAGGTTTACATAAAACTTTTACGTAACATCAATCATAGACAATATAGTAAAATACAGCAATCCCTCCCGCCAAAAGTGCTCTCAACTAAACTTAAGTTTATTATTTTATTATGCCTTTATGACTTAAATCAAATCATGTGAGATCCAACGTGTAATTTGCTTTCACTGTTGCTCTGTTACTTATTAACAAGTGATTTTACTAGTTCTATTCGGCTTTCTATTTAATACTCTACGTGCCTCCATTACGTATTTGTAATAAGAACAAATAAGATTGATATGGAGTTGTCAGGATCATTGTTTAACACGTCTTTTTTTATGTATGGGCCTGCCAAAATGACTCTACTCTGCCTGATGGAAAGCATTAGCAGAATCCAAGAGGTCACCATAGTTATTGCAAATGCAGACAGATGGTCTGCAATGCAATGATGCAGCATGATGACCCACACCATGGCGGCCTAGTGATGCTTTTGCATCATTGGGTCTCCGGTCTCGCATTCACCAACGAAACACGACAGCACGAACGCTGTCATTTTACGTTGATCTTCTGTGCGATGGTAGTACCGCCCCGGTTTAGCGTATTTAGTGTATAGTCATGTCTGCCCTATCAATAGAAATCAAATTAAAATGGCATAATATAGTTAAAAATCGTAAAAAAACAGACATGCATACATTCACGTCTAAATCCTCGAAAGGGGTAGGCAGTGGCATATTATACGGTTATATTTTGTCGACTACCGAATTACGATTCGTTCTTGTACATTATATTTAAGTTTTTTTTGTATAAATAGCCTATTATTCATATGTTAATAATTATTAAAAAACTAGAACTACCTAATATTATGCATACGTTATATGTACAGGTTATAATACTTACATAATGTCGACATAAAACTAATTTATGTTTCTATGTAAAGCGTAATTAAATCTTAGTTTTGCAATACCTGAAACAAAACATAAAAATATTATTAGTAGTGATTATAAATCAGTAATTAAGTAACGTTAAACACATGCATGTTGAGGTCACAAAACAGCCTTTGAAGTAGATCTTTGAGTACGTGTTTCGAAACTAGTGAGTATTAAAGGAAAATACACCACTTTGTGTTAATAATACCATTCACATATTTACAAATTCCTTTCTAGGAAGTTTTGTAACCGTGTGGGAGTACCATGTTTCGGTATAAAGGGGCCCTGGTGGGAGGAATTCTTTCGGGCTTTTCACTGAGTGAATGAGGTTACCGCAGCTAAAAACCTGTCATTTTGGAAGAAGGAGGTTCCATTCATAGGGCGGCAACGAATTTGTAAGTATGAAAGGAAAAACCATCGGCTACTTTTAAAATTCGTGCTAATTGCCTATACTTTTTCTGCTTGTTTCTATCTCAAAAAATTATTTTGAGTTGGGCCTCTTGCATTCTGAGGGTGCGATAACTTACCTCGAAAAAAAAATTAACTCACTATTGCAAATAATTTTAACAGCAATACTGAATTAAGAATAAATAAATTTCAAATAGCAATCTATTATATAGGTCTGTGAATCTATCATTACTATGGTATGTCGATTATTGTCTATGACGTTTAATGATAGCTGACAGCATACATAACGAATAGTGACCGTCAAATTGAATTTGCGAAGTGCCGTAACTATTACACAAAACATCAAAGCCGTGTGGCAGGTGGTCAAGACATATATTTACCATTATAGTATATAATAGATTGAAGGTTTCTAATTATAATGATGCAGAAAAAAGTAGGTTGTACGTGACGAATTTCGATGATATTTACTGTGGCGGATCTAGCGAAGTCTTTCTGAAGCAGCTTTTCTTAAATAATGTACCAATGAAAATCCTAAATTGTAATATTAATTTTCAATGTAGACCTTGAATTAAATATGTAATTTAAAGTTTCGGACGTAACATCCCTGTCATTGTCTATTTGTCATTATTCCAGATTTTAATCAATATATGTGGCTAATTGCTTATTAATATATATTTCAGCAATTCTGTTGTGATGAGTAACAAAAATTTATATTAACACACAAGAACTTCGCTTTAAGAAGTTATTAGATATTTATCTGTACTAGTAATAATTTTAGATCTACATTCCACAGATAACGTTAATGACGATGATGATTACTAGTTTTAAAGGCCGTTAGAATTATGTATTTTCTTTTGGCAACACTATCACAAAACAGCAAGTGTGCAATGCAAAACGTGAGAAATAGAAATGACACATAAGCAAAGGTCGCATCTCATTCTGCCTCTTCAACACCTTGTTCCACGTGTAAAACATTAGCTGTAATGGGTAAAGTATAGCCTTCAGAAGCCATTAAATAGTAAAGTTACAACTTTAGTTACTTACATTGTTACGAAAACGTGTCAGTTTTCATTTCAAACAGAATTAAATGTAATGTGTATTTGAATGAATAGACCAGTGAAAGTCGTGAACCTATCATCTTTTTGGCTGTTCTAATCACAGAGCGGGCGGGTCCTAGCCCGTTCGAGCTACTGAAATCTCAGTCCCCTGTTTCCCCAGTCAAGACTTACAGAATCCCTTACCGTAGCTCCCTTTAGGTATCTTTTTGAAGCCCCTTGGTTTAGTGGTTAGAGATTCTGATTGATAAGCTGTAAGTCATGGGTTTGATTTTCAACCAAGACAATGCGTCGTCTCGATCCGTGCGAGCTTCGGGTGTTGATTTTATTTTCGTTACGGAATTTTTTGATACTGTCGCCGCGCTCAAAGCCCGCGATAAAAGCTATGCAATAGCTTAAAACTTTATCTTAAAACACTAACATGTAATTATACATAATTTAATGGAAACGACAATGTATTTAACGGTCCGAAACAGAATATGGAGCGTAAAACTCAAGGTGATCTACAAACGAATTATGTTCATAATTGACTCTTAGAACAAGGTCTTTACCCACTAATATTAGTTGAATCAAACTACATACATATTACAAAATCATAATTTTTCCGCTCAATATGATTTCTGGACCAGCCATATTGAGGAAGTTTTATATTTTTCAGTATAACTACTTTTTTTTTTAAATGAAATACTTATTCCCGTTTTTGCAACATTTTTTATTGATACTCGGCTCGGCTATGCAACCTTCGTCGATAAATGGGCTATCCAAATCTTAAGTTATTTTTCAATTTGAAACAGTAGTTCCTTACTTTAGCGCATTCAACCAAACAAAGAAATGCACCCGAGGATTGCTTCTGATTAATTCAGAATTTCCAATAATTTATGGAACTGTTTCAATGAAAAGAGACGGAAGAATGTAAACAGGAAGCCAATGAAATGCCGTTCTATTTGATTTGACTGACACGAGCGTGTGCAGTGCTTAAGTTTAGCTGTCAGATGTCAAATCGTATCACATCACTTGAGATGTCAAATGCTACATATCACATGACTACCGAATACTCGCTCGTTTTTGTTTGTTTTTGACGCTTTCACTCCCTTACTACTTGATTGATTATCAGGAATTTAAAACCGAAACGGAATTGAGTTTCTCAGTTCACTGATTAGTACATACATATTGTTAAGGATGTGTATACATAGAAAAGAAAATAAGGCAAGTCCATGATCTACTTCTCCAATTGAACATAGACCTCTCCAATTGCACGCTACTTAGTTCGATTCTGGGCTTCTCGCATCCAGCTCCTGCCAGCCGTCTTGCGTCGATCATCACTCCACCTGGCCTGTGGACGTACATTACTAGGAGCAATTGGAGAGGCCTATGTCCAGCAGTGGACTGCGATAGGCTAATGATGATGATCTGCTTCAAAAATAGGTGTCTTTGAAATATATTTTAGTTAGTCTTAGATTTATGCATTCTATTAAACTATAATTATACTACATGGAAATATCTGCATTTACATAGAAGGCATGACATAGGTACCATTATAGGTAGCTAACGTTTTACAACATAATTATAGCATCATGAATAGTCCACTAATCCACTGCTGGACATAGTCCTCTCATTAGAAAGGTAGTTCTGGCCTAGTACATCACGTTGACCAGGTGATGACCAGTTGCTGTAGGATTTGTTTCAAGTTTTCCTTCTCTTCGCAGAGCAGGCTCGACCGGAGTGATACCACGGCCTCACAGAAAACCGGTTTGAAATAGCGTTTGCGCTGTATTTCACCGAGTGAGTAAGGATACCGGAGGCCATTACCCCAACCCCTCCCCACATCCCTCTCCTCATCCCCCAAAGGTGACGCCACTGGTGTTGCGGGTGGGCGGCGGTAATCGCATACCATCAGGTGATACGTCTGCTCGTTTGCCCCCTATTTGTATAAAAAGCTATTCTCCTAGTTTGCTCCCATAGTCGACTCTTACGACAACCATCGAATAAAGGCGTGATGAAACTCCGTTTTCCTAATCGGTCATGGTGATAATTGATGATGTTCTCCTAGCCGATTTCAGCCACGGCGGCCAACACAACGGAGACCAGGCAACTGCGCAGGAGGTATTGTAGTGCACAAATGTGTACGCAAACGCAGGTGCACTCTCTGTTCCCTTACTCTCATTTTTTTATGGGATAGGCAGGAAAACGAGCACACGTATCGCCGTGTATCGGCCGTGGTTTCACTCCGATCGAGCCGGCCCATTCATGCCGAAGCGTGGCTCTCCCACGACTATAATCCTCATAATCCGATGGGACGGTTATCCGACACGACCGGGGAGAGATGAGAAGCAGCTCCACGGCACCGAGGCACAGGGAATGTAAGCTTTGAATACATAATATGTAATTATGTATATAGAATAAAATGTGTATTAAACTAAGTCTAGAATGCTATCAAAATATGAATGTCGTATATAACTGTAATCGTATAGACTTTGATCGATTTGTAATTAAACGGATTATCATAATGGAGCTGTTCATCCTACTAGAGCTAATTATAAACCAATATCGTGCTGTTGTAAAATACTTTAGTACAATCAGACCGCGTCTAATAATTTAATATACTTGGTGAAATGCTTGCTTTTGTAAATACAACTCAGTTTAAAGTCATTAACTGAATTCATATCATTTAGTTAGTTGTATGAAAACATAGAAAATGGTTTGTAGCGCTGTTATATCAAAGTGTAACTTGTGGAATGTAGTGGGTAGTATATTAGTTAAATTTAGTTTTAAGCATTTCATGTTTTTTCCTAAAAAACTTTTGTAGTCCATGGACACGTGTCCCAGAATCCTATCCTTATGTACATTATAAAAAATTATAAACATAATAACTATAAATTTAAAATTTAAAAAACCCCCTATGCAGCATCAGGTCGAAGTTATCAATTACATAATTGTCATTTAACGATTATACTGGCACGTTTTGTAGACATTCGGTTATTCTTCCCCACTTTCACCCCCATAACTTTTAAACGACTCAACCGATTTTCATGAAACATGTCTAAGAACACTCGCACGTAACTCACCTTTCATACAAAAAAAAACTAAATTGAAATCGCTTCATCCGTTCGCGAGCTACGGTGCCACAGACAGACAGAGAGACAGACAGACACGTCAAACTTATAACACCCCTCTTTTTGCGTCGGGGTTTAAAAATTAAAGAGGTTGGATGTTCCATATATCCAACCTCTCTAATGTTTTTACTCAATCAAGCCAGAATGGCTGAACGAATCTAAATATTTGACCCTGTGATAGATTGTAGTCTGAAATAGCACTTAAGTGAGGACGTCGTTAAAGCTGGTATGCATATGTATAGATATGTATTTAAATTCGAGAGCGGTTTCAGTGGGTAGTAAACGACTCCGGACAAGCTTCACTTTTACTACTTTGAAATTGTACCATCCATCATTGGCCAGTGAAAACAACAAAGAGTGACGTCACAACTCATTATTTCATTCAAGCTTTCACAGATTTGATGTTTAACAAAAAGCAACACATTCGACTTGACAGTTTGACTACCGTATTCTAAATTCAAATGCAGGCAAAGACCACCCATGTCAACACGAGTGGAGCTCTAATGTTATTCAAACAAATGTCGGTCTCGACCTTGTGAGACAAACCAGTTGGGGCAGTCGTTTGCGCTTGCGCTGGTATCACCACATCGGATCGCAAGCTCACGGTCCCGTTACTAAGAATCTCATTCTGTAAAACGGACTCCCGATTGGCTAGTGGACATGCGCACTAGTGCTGTAGTAAAAATTCCGAAGTACCGAGTTTAATTCGCATTAGGTTATCACGGATGTGATTTGATTGTAATGTGCAACATCGGATAATAATGCCGAATGAAATAACGGTTTATATTATGAGTTTTGATTAAGTATAGGGGTGTGCTGTGCTGTGTCATTTCATTCGACTGCAATGTCAGTCGCCTTTTTCAGGTTTTAGAGGTTAAACGAGCAATGAGGATGGTAAGTAACTATTGCTGAAAATGGACACCTGCAGTTACAAATGCTTTGCCACTTTAAGAGTGCTCCAAACTCATATTTAATGGAAGGGAAAGGTTTGGGCCTCGGATTATCTCATTTATTAGGTGAAAAACAGTGAACGAATTGGTTAAATACTGCTTATATGTTAGGCCTTGTTGTCACTCCGGTCTGGCTCATTCGTACTGAAGCACGGTCCTCTCACGGAATTCCCCTATTTATATGCCTGAATATCTTATATATACATATAAAAGAAAGTCGTGTTAGTAACACTATTTATAACTCAAGAATGGCTGAACCGATTTGGCTGAAAATTAATGGGGAGGTAGCTTAGAACCAGGAGACAGGAGATAGGATACTTTTTACAAAGTTATTTTTTTGCTTTTCGCCACGGCGTTAATCGCAGTTGTTTTTGTACCGCGGGAAACACCGCGAGGCTCAGCTAGTGTATATACATATCTTTATTGCTTTAACTGCTATTTTATGAATATTTGAATAACTGTAGAACTTGCAGTATGAGATCTGCTTATTTTAGGTTTATACATATAGAGTTGTCTTCCTGCCTCTTGGAGTCTTGGATTTCATTCTTTGGGAACCGCCTTTTCTCTCTCATTGGGAACATAATCGTTTTAAAACGAGGCAAATGAAGAATATATATTCGGATAAGAAAACCGGATAATGCGACGTTACTAGTTTCGAAGCGAAATATCAATCAGTCGGAATTATCAACATGGGGATTGTGAACTTTTTGAAACAGGTTAAGGTCCCACCTCCATTCTTGGAACTGGTAGTTCAAGTTATTTCAGTTATATTTCTTCAAAGAGCATATTTCTGCCAATATATTTTTGCTAGTTACAAATGTTTTGCAGTCCTTACAAAATACAATTGCAGATGACATCCAATAAATTGAAGATGACATTTTGAGAATTATTTGTTGCGAAAGATGACTGCCAAATAATAAGAAACAAGAAAGCCGTACATAGTATCTTTAGCTTAGTAGTTACTTTATCATAAAGATACTTAATTAGTAACTAAAACTACAAAACAAACAAACAATTAAGAGGCTCAGTGCGTAAATGGCCCCAACAACTTAAAGAGATTTAAATGAAAACGCGTGCACGTGTGAGAATCTATCAACAAGTGTATTGTATATGGTATGGCGGTATATTGTGCATATTTTGATTACCTACTTAAATCCAGGTCATTATCAGATAATAATCGAATTTAATCAAATGTTTCTATTATGAAAAATATTGATTCGAAATACAATTTTTTTGTAACAGCAGATGTTCATGATTTGTAGTAAATACAGTGAAACTTGGTTAAGTGAGACTAATATGTAGATCAATGAGTGAGACCCGGATAAGTGAGAAACCTCTATTATTGACATCGAGATATTACGTACTACGTACTAGAGGAGCCACTCAAAACCAATTATATGTTCCGTTTATATTTGAATTAAAACTAAAAAGCGCTGCAGCGCAGCCAAACAATAATTAGTAGTCTAATCCAACAGTATTAACAAGCAGCGCTCTATCGCATTCGAGCTGTAGTTTCCTCGCGAGCGAAATGTCATAAGCGCCGTGATTTTCATGGCGCTTACGCGTTTTGGCCAACGAACTGTTGCAAAGATTCGCTTTTATAGAGTAAGCGCCAAACAAGAAAGCAGAACGGATAAATAGCTTTATACCTACGAAGCTTTATTAGGAAATTCACTTTGAGTAAATAGTACTTGAATAGCTTTACCAGTTTCAGTTTTTTTGTAGAATTCATCGAGGTATAAAATATAAAAGCCGAATATTCAATTTTTAAATTATACTTTAATGATAATTTAAATATAACTATTGCAAAAAAAATGTTATGGGTTATTTACGAAGCTATTTTTAACAACATATTATTTTTCCTTATCCAATTAAATACGTTAAATACGTTGTGCATTTAACGTCAGTTAATTCTACCTAAATATCACTTCTGTATGTTTTACTCTAAGTACTCTATGTCGAATGAGGCAACAATGGCGTCTTAAAATATTTTGTTCGTATTTAATTTTAAAACAATTATATCTAGTTAATTACTGGTGAAAAGTTATTCCTTTGTTTTTCTCCGTATTCCTTGTATTATTAGTGCAATATCTCAAGACACAAAATGGCATAATTCACGAGTTTTAGAACGTTTTTAAATGTAAACAATCACACGCTTAAGCCACCGCTTCATCAGAGTGTAGCTAGCAAGCGACTGAAGGAAGTGCGGCGCATGCGCCGCAATTGCATGGAACACCGCACTAATGAGTGGCGTTTTCTCTATACATTATATCTCGATGATTATTGAGAATTCCTATTTATGGTCCCGACACATATTCATCGTATTACGCCTGTTAATGGGACTTTTTAACCCGGTTAAATGAGATTTCATTTCTAGGATTTTTTCGATGATTTTCTGTCTAATTGGAAAACTGGATTAATGAAAACCTTTTCAAATGGTACAAAATCGTTGGTCCCTTGAGATCCCAATTAACCAAGTTTCACTGTATTTTTACCCGACCACGGCAAAGTCAAAGGAGGGTTATGATTTTGACAGGCTATGTATGTATGTATGTTCATTTGTTCGCTCATAGCTCCTTAACTACTTATTAGAACTGGACAAATGAGGTATCGTTAGAAGCGTCTTGATCGTCAGCTGGTTAGAGACTATATGACGTGTCACTAAATCTAATGTGGCGCCCTCTAGCTAAAATAAATTTGAGATAAATATGCCGTGTTTTGGTATCATTCAAAAGGGCGTTACTTTGTACAGTACATTTCAAAAATATATAAATTTTTAGCATTTTCTCGTGACTTTGTCCGTATTTATTCGATAATTGTGATATTTCTATGTTACTCATTTCAAATATAGTTTGCAGAGTAATTAATATTATAGAGTCACCAAAACATTTTAAATAAAAAAAAGTAAAAACTAAAACCCAACTACGACAAAAAACGACGCTGTAAAAGTCTGAAACAAGTTTCAAAAGCCGTAGTCACGCGTTGTTAATGTGTTATGGTACATATCTACGTAACGTGTGACTAAGGCTTTTGAAACTTGTTTCATACTTTTTCAGCGTCGTTTTTCATCGTAGTTGGGTTTTAGTTTTTATTACTTTTTCTTTTATTATTATAGTAAACATGGACAGTGTGCAGCAGGTGTTATCTAGGTTGATTATGCACGTGGATACCTACTCGGGCTAGTAGAGGTAAAACTAAGGTACTACTACTAACTACTAGATAAAAGGTAATTTTATATTCATATGAACTAGGAGTTATCCTTAGAAACCTAAGCAGGCGTTTGCTCTCTCTCTGTGCATTATCTGTATAAGCCATAACAGTTAAATATAAAAGGGGTCGACGGAAGCAAGGAATTAGAAGTTAGTTATAAATTTGACTTTTTATATAATCAACCTACAACTTCTTAAAAAGCTCTCTTTTGATACTCAGGAGAAGGATTTTATTTTGTAAAAAAAGAACACGATACATTATCTTACAATATTGATTAAACATTTTGTTTTAATTATTATTTGTTACGGAAATAAATTAATAAATACACTATTTATACACACATCTAGAGTACTATTATCACTTAGTAAACAATTATGAAAATTTTAAATTGTGTCCAATTATTTCGTAAACCGTTTAGTTTCAATGGCATCGCGTAAATTTTAAGGTTAAGGTAATACGTTTAGACATTTGTTATTTTATTTTAATCAATTATTTATTTTTTATCCAGATGAAAAAACCGACATTGATAACGGGCCTTTTAGGAAACCTTCGATCTACTCCATTAGTAAAAGGACGTGTTTCGCAATTGTAATTCTAATTTATTATGGATCTAGGACACATGCATATTAAAAAGAAAAAGTTACATTAAAAGTAGGGAACTCTGCCACATGATAGATTAAAATAAAAGCAAGGTATACTGGTATAATTCCTCGTTAGACTAGTTGGGCAAATCGTTCGGTGTACGACAGGACAGGATTATGGACATACTACGCTATTTCTAATTAACACACTATTAGTTAGTAACTAACAATGTAAACAAATCTAAAAAAAAGAGAAACAAAAAAACAATTTTTTTTTTAGATTTGTTTACATTCATTATCATCATCATGATGATGATGATGAATGTAAACAAATCTAAGAAGCTTATTTTATTAACCTTTAATAAACTTTGATGATGTTTTAATGATAATATTGTAAGTCGACATCTTAGAATTTATCTGATGTTGGTTAAGGAGATATCTAGTGTACTTATATCTACAGTGGTATAAAGCTTTGTACCCAAAGACGAAGCCAGTAACGACGTAGGTAGTAGTGGAAATCGTATCAGATTATTTGAAATAATTTTGGAATTATACACAAGTTATACACGGATAAAAGTTTATTTGGAATTAAGTTTTCGAGTTGTTTATACTTACATACATAGGAGTAGTTTTCAACAGATTTTGATGTTAAATACCTACTTAGTGTATTAATATCCATTAAAAAATTTAATCATAATATTTAGTTAGTAATAATTTTTAACCCGTGCTTCGCTCTCAATAAGGTACCTATTGTGATCCCAAATTCAAAGATTAGATTTCCGTCTATGTCTACAAAATTTCTACTTTAGTGGTGTGCAATAAAGGTGTACATAAATAAATAAATACAGTTTTTGCACAGTACCTTTAACAGTACTTGTTTCTGGTCATAAGTTGCCTCGACAGCGTAGGTATATACTGAATTCCATAAGAATCGTTGGCGCAATTATAACGTTAATCTCTGACAGACAAACAGATTCATTTTCTAAATATTTATATTCATATGTATATTATATTCAGGATACCAACAGAAGCATTTATGAACTAATATTCAGTTTACGGAACCGTGAAAAGCGGGTAAAGAAACATTATAAAAAATAAGATTTATTTATGCATTAATTAGGAATAACCTTGTACATTATTATATGTATATGTAAACGTTACATTGAGATTTACATTTAATGTTTCTTGAGCAATTTAAGACATCGTGTTTCCCAAATTACTTGTAAAATATAGTTTGTTTTTTAAATTTTGTAAGTTAGTGTGGGAACCTCCTAGTTTAAAATTTGTACATTTTGTCATTTATTTTTAGCAACTTATTAATTTTCATACGCTTTAATACTACTAATATTCAGATCAGAGTACCTGTGGGTAACTTTGACCTATAAAACTATCGTTTTATTTCTGATGGCGTATATGGCATCTTATAACGGACCACTATACCCACAATTGCTACTTCTAACTGTTTTAAACCTATGTCGTAACTTTGTGAATGTCAAATCTCTACAACTGGTCCACTTCAAGCTGCCAACTCAGTTGAGTACACAGCTGACGGCCCATCCCACAGAACAAAAAATATAGGTAGAAATGTTATGTAGGCGGGGCAGGCGCGCCGCGAAATAAGTCCAAATACCTCTATTTTGTCTGCTGGCATTAACTGAACGGTCGCATTCGCATTTTACTTTCAACGGGAAAAAACAATAAAACAATCATACATTGCGTATTAAATTCGATTATTAACTACATTGTTTCCATAAGAGTACGCAATGAACTGCATTTCCTGCGTGAATATTTCGATTTATTTCACCCGAACAGATTTGGTATAAGGCATAGGGGTGTGCCCAAATATTTATAATGCAATCGATACCCCAAATTGTGGATGTCGATGATATTGGTTTGTGTTTTTCTTAAGTAGAAAGAGTTGATTTGTTTTATATTATGATTTTTAACCGACTGCAAAATATTTTTTAATATGAATTTTTTTTGGAAAGCTTTTTAATGAAATGGAATAGGAATAATAGGAATATTTCTTTTAAAACTTAAAACATATTTTGAAGATTAACATTTTCGGGCCGTCCGACGTCTATACATTGTTTTTTGCATTTAAATTTAGATATGAAATATAAAAAATGTACATCTTGTGAGGATATAAAAATAACCTCATAATTACTGTTGATTACAGGGTTCTACAGAAAAAATATTAAGATTATGTGTGTTAGGTCTATAGAAAGTTGTGTCGTGTTGATAAGTATGAAACGTCAAACTCCAAAATTAGATATACAATATGTACTTATGTTTTGACAAAACAAATGTCTTATTTTTATATTAACACAAGAAACTAGTACAATTTCACTCAATCCATTTCTAAGACAGTGACATTCATATAAAAAATAGGATAGCGATATTTAAAAGTAAGAACTATTTCTTGTAGAAATTAAGCAAATTTAATTATTATAATCGACAGGACTACATCTCTACGGTGGGTGGGTCATAAAGACGAAGATCCACCTCTAAACACAAAATTGCACGTAAAACTCTACTTAATGCCAAGAGCATAAGGTTGTAGTTTAATATTATATTCATTAAATCCCTTGGACGAATTAGAATAGACTTAGTTATGTGTGTATAATATTATTAATCGTTTATGTGTGCGTCCGGCGACAAAAGATTACTTACGAAATTACGTCAAGGCTTTTCTAGTAGTTCTGTGGCCCATCCCATCAAGTACCTGTTTCAATTGATAGCTTCTAAACTGATCTTGCAATTTCACAGGTGTGGCGAGAACTTCAACTTTAAGAAAAGGTTACTCTTGCAACTTAAGAAATTGCGATGCCAATGGTTTCTTTGAAGCGTCCGGTTTTCTCGACGAAACCAGTTGTTTAACGGAATGTGGGCCCAACGTTGACGTACAAAAGTTTCGATACAAAACACCGGGTGTGTAATGTGGATTGCTTTCTTGCAATCCATTAATCGATTCTGTCTGTTCGCGAGATTATTGATTTCACAATCGATTTAAATTACTTACGTACTGCAACTTCATTTGCATACTGACGGAACAGACAAAAATAATTCTGAGTTATTTAATCAAGTTGTATAAATAAATAAAAATATATTTTGACTAGTCCTTTTTTTTCTTTAACTACCGATAGTTGTGTGGGACTCCAATCGACTGAAAACTGTCCTAGAAAATTCCTAGAACTCCGATGTATCTCGGGCCATCGAAGGCTAAATGACCTTGTCCCATTGGAACCGCCATGTTTTTTTAAATGTTTTAGGCAAAAAAGTATAAAAATATTTGGTAAATTGTTACTAATGTTTTAGTGAGTAATCTAAGTATTTAAAAGTCTACTTTCTAACTTGTATACGTTATTTACCCTTTTACTATAACTGACATCACTATCGGGCTGGTTAGTGCATAATAATCATAATATACAATTGATAGTCATGAGTCTAGCCATAGACAATTTACATCCAAGTAAAGTTTACAGTTTTACAACATGTGTAGGCGGGAAAGATCGGCTTTCAAAGCAGTCATAACCGTTCGTTCAGAAATTGTCAATAGCTAAGTGGAATCTGAAATCATGTTGGAGAAATGTTTTTTCAATTATAATTATGGCCTCGTTATAGCTTTTATTATCGACTATGTATTAAAGTTCTACTTTAAAGTAATGATACACAATTCTAAATTCTAAACAAATGTGTCCAATGATGTTTATATGAGGATACTCCTTGAAAAACTGAATGTTGGTTTAGTTTAGTGGTTAGATAGAGATTTTGATTGCCGAGTCGGGGTCGACCCCCTTACAGACGTATTTTTGAAATGTTCGTGTTCATTTCTTTTTTGTGAATCAACAACATCATCACAATCAAAATCACAAATCTGTGTATTACACAAATCAAGGAAAGTTAAAAGATAACGGGAAAAGTCTTTTTTTTTCCGCGACTGTACACTGCCTGTGGGTAGCTGAGACAGGTATATAAATATAGCGGTACGAAGTTCGCCGGGTCAGCCAGTAATAAAAAATAAGTGTGTGTTTTAAAATAAGTATTTTCATCAAACAACTTGAGCTTTTGCAAGTTTTTGGCCAGAGAAGCGCGTGACATGTGTCAGATTATTATCATATTTTTTGATGAAATTAATATGATATGTATGTATAAACATCATACAATCATCCCTTTTTTTGGACATGGTATTAACCGCGTTCTTTAATAATTTGCTGACAAAATGCTTTTTACTATTAATAATAGGTAATAATAATAGGTAATAATAGGTAATCAGAGTAGTAGAGCCACGCCGATTTCAGCATGAATGGGCCGGCTCGACCGGGGCGGTACTACCCTCGCACAGAAAATCAACGTAAAATGACAGCGTTCGTGCTGTCGTGTTTCGTTGGTGAGTGCGAGACCGGAGGCCTAATTAGTCTAGTCAACAAGTTCCATACTTGTTGACTAGACTAAAAGATGCAGCAGCATCACTAGGCCGCCATGGTGCGGGTCGCCATACTGCATTGTCTGTATTCGCAGTGAGTATGGTGACCGCCACTCTTGGATTCTGCTTATGCTTTCCATCAGGCAGAGTAGAGTCATTTTGGCGAACCATACATAAAAAAAAAAAAAAAAAAAAATAGGTATTAAATAAAAAATATTCAATAGCTTTATAGCTGAAATTGCAATAGGTATTCAATTGACCCATGGCTCCGAAGATGAAGTTGGCACTTGATTGTTAGTGCTTCTTGAAAGTGGCGAGGCTCCCAACGTTTTATTGGTTCATTGGCCCCACGGGTCAACTTGAAATGACGTGCTAACATACTGTATTAAACTGTTGTTAGATGCTGGCGTAAGCTTAAGAGCTTGAACAACTTCAAAAAATCACACGGTATGGTTCCATCTTTTGATATATTTGTATGTGAAACCGTACCGCCTAAACAACTGAACCGATTTGAACGAATTAGATATCAATAGATAGGGTGTATAAATTTTATCAAAAGTTTTAACATATTCTGGTTTTCTTTTTTTATATTTATGGCCCTGCCAAAATGACTCTACTCTGCCTGATGGAAAGCATAAGCTTAATCCAAGAGTGGTGGTCACCATACTTATTGTGAATGCAGACAATGCAGCAATGCGGCATGGTGATCCACACTATGGCGGCCTAGTGATGCTTCTGTATCATTGGGCCTCCGGTCTCGCAATCACCAACGAAACACGACAGCACGAACGCTGTCATTTTACGTTGATCTTTTTCTTCTGGATAAAGTTTTTTGAACCTATTCTTGTTTACGTCAGTTTCATTTCTCATTTCTACTCAACTACAATATGCCATAGCATTGTAGAGTACAGTCAGAACTACGTCATATCATAAATCAAATGGTATTATTTAAATTTAGAAACTCTTTTTTTATTTTACCACTTTCATGTACATTTACATACATTTAATTTAAATAAAAATAACTGTTATTCACTGAACAATTATTTTTGTTATAAAGTGTATTAAATAAAATGATTCGAAAAAGTAACATGTATAAAAACTGGTTTCAAATTCATATCTTTTCCCATTATTATTATAATTTTTGTTATCACATTCCTCACATCACAAAATTATGTTCACTTTTTCTTTTATATAACAATTATGAAAGAAAAGTAGTTACATGAATTTTGATAACTTTCTTTGCTAATACGAATAAATAACAATATAAGCTAAATACGATGTACCTACCTTATATATTTTATTACATGACTATTGGCAATCAAGGCTACTTTTATTTTTATCAATTTACAACTAACTGTGATCGCTCCTTCGTGGGCGTGAAATTTGGTTTTTGTTGTTATTGGCAAATTGTTTTCATAATAATTAACTCTTTAAATAGTTTAAACTCTCCCTGCAACTCTACAAATATTCCAGCAATAAAATTAGTCTCGCTATGCCTGCGTTTGAGCAAGACTAACGAATTCATTTTTATAAGTTCTGTACAGACACTGTAAAAGGCATTCTCTGACAGTCTACTTTAGATAATTTTGTCAAGAATTTCTAAAATGTCGCAATAGGGCACCACAGTTGTTGCCGCCATGCTGCATTGTTGTAGTGACCACATTCGCAACGAGTATGGCGATCTACTCTTGGATTCTGCTCATGATTTCCATCAGGCAGAGTAGAGTCACTTTGACAGGCTCATAAATATTAAAAATATCTGACTCATTTCTGACAATTTTTTTACAGTGATATCATGAAACAATAAATATCAATAAAAAAATATTGTTTCCAATACGCATTCATTTACAGACACGTTAATAACTGCTCCACGAAGACCTCGCAGGTTCTATCTGGGTAACAGTGAGTCGCTAAGAACTAGCGTCCCTATTACATAAAAAAAAAGTAAAAACTAAAACCCAACTACGACAAAAAACGACGCTGAAAAAGTATAAAACAAGTTTAAAAAGCCGTAGTTACACGTTGTTAAAGTGTTATGGTGCGTTTCTATGTAACGTGTGTTACTTGTTTTATACTTTTTCAGCGTCGTTTTTTGTCGTACGAGGGGAGGTCCAAAAGTTCGTGGAATGGAGGGGATAGAGTGGGGATAAGGTCGCTCGCTTAATGTCATACTACTTGGGGACTCATCATTAGTATATAAATAGAGTTTCAGCCCTGTTGCGTCCTTCGTTTATGAACACTCGCCTGCTAAACAAGTCAATCCGGAAAAAAACTGAAACTATGGCGAAAATTAAACACCGTGCCGTGATAAAATTCCTTACCAAGCAAGGAAAGAATGGCCAAACCATTTTAAATGAAAGGCATATATATTATATATATATTTGAAATGTGCAAGTAACGCCCTTTCCAATTATACCAAACACGGTATATTTATCTCCAATTTATTTTTTAATACAGTACTTTATGTCGGCTAGAGGGTGCCACATTAGATTTAGTGACACGTCATATAGCCTATAACCAGTGGACGATCAAGACGCTTCTAAAGATACCTCATTTGTCTAGTTCTAATAAGTAGTTAAAAAGCTATGAGGGAACAAATGAACATACATACATACATAGCCTGTCCAAATCAGAACCCTCCTTTGGCTTTGCCGTAGTCGGGTAATTAACACTCAACATGGACTTAAATTCATATTACATATCAATCCATGCAACACATAATGTTGTTTACATGCGGCAGATAGTAGTTTTTCATTGTATATTGGTATTGTATACATAATAATATATGGCTTTTACTAAAATGGGTCTAGGACACACGCAACATACATTTCATAACTATATCAGCATTAATCTTAAGCTTAATCTCTACATAAGTGAAAAGCCAATGTGGAATACTATCTATAACTAACTTTCTTGAGTAACAAAAAAATCAACAAGAAATTAATTTCAGTCATAAACAAGAACACTGAAAAAAACCAGCCTCAGTTTACTAAAAAAAACCATTTTAACTTCTTTATCATATGTTTAGATATAATAAAAAAATACATACATTTTAAATTTTATTAGAACCGGATGTAATAAACTAATATTATTAATAAAAACAATAACAATTGGTAACTTTTTTATATAATTACGGCCATGGTCTGAACTAGGGTAGGCAAGTTTGTTCCGCGTTTTCATATAGGCTGCAAAAAGGAAATCGTGAGAATGTATAATATTATTTAGTTTCAAGATCAGGAAACATTTTAAATACCAAAATGTTACGTGAAAGAAACGACTCTGAAAGGTGAATAACTACACATAGATAAAGTGTTATATCAGACGAGAAACCTACGCAATCTTGCTCCATACAAACTTAACCCCCTTTTCCCCTCTTTAGGGGGTGAGTTTTAAAAAATCCTTTCTTAGCACACGCCTACATCACAATAATAGCTGTATGTGTGTCAAATTTCAGCGCAATCCGTTCAGTGGTTTGAGCTGCGAGTTGATAGATCCGTCAGTCCGTAACGGTTGCCTTTTATAAATATAGATTACTAGCTTTTGCACGCGGCTTCGCTCACGCAGATTTTCATCCCCTGATTTACCCCCTTAAGTGTGGATTTTCAAAAAATCCTTTCTTAGTGCTCACTTACGTTATATAAAGAATCTACATGCAAAATTTCAAGATTCTAGCTTCAGCGGTTTGGGCTGTGCGTTGATCTCTCTCCATGTTAGTCACCTTCCTCTTTTATATATATAGATGAGAATACGGAGATTAAACACCCTTATTCATACCGTAGGTGTCGTAAGACCCGATTAAGGGACCAAACTATGAAGAACAACAGGACTACAAAGAGAAGGAAAACTTGACACAATTGCCATACCCGTCTGACTAGCGTGGTAAAATAGTAACCAGGCCAAATTCTCCTTTCTAAGTAGAGAAGAAGTCCAGGACCCCCCTGTTGAAGGTATATAGAGAAGGGAAGGTTATAGAGGTAGTAGGGTCACGCTGATTTCAGCACGAACGGGCCGGCTCGACAGGGGCGGTACAACCCTCGCACAGAAAATCAACGTAAAATGACAGCGTTCGTGCACTCACCAACGAAACATCGTTTGGTGACTAGGCTTTATAAACACAAATCTGTTACTATCTGCAGGTAGTAGAACCATGCTGATTTCAGCACGGTTGCGCCGGCTCGAAGGGCCGGTACTACCCTCGCCACGCACAGAAAATCAACGTAAAATGACAGCGTTCGTGCTGTCGTGTTTCGTTGGTGAGTGCGAGACCGGAGGCCCAATGATGCAGAAGCATCACTAGCCCACCATGGTGTGGAGTCGCCATGCTGCATTGTTGCATTGTCTGCATTCGCAGTATGGGGACCACCACTCTTGGATTCTGCTTAGGCTTGCCATCAGGCAGAGTAGAGTCATTTTTGCAGGGCCAAACATAAAAAAAAAGGTTGTAATGATGACGATATATTTATAGTATATAACAACATATGCTGAGGAAACTATATTTCCTTTTGTTGCTTCAACACATTTTTTTTTAAATTGCGTCGTTCGGATTCCGCGTAAAACAACATGTTTGTTATTTTATCTGTGACATAAATATTGAAGCACGACCAATTACGCAGCAGTGTTGCAATTTATATAATTTTAATATGTAGCTGTCGTTATGCATTCTTTATGCAATTATTCATTCGAAATTTGATTAATTAGTAGTTTTTTTAATTTGTAAGGTATATTGCATGGACTTAGGAATCAAGACAATGCCTCACGTAGACTGAACGTGACAGTTTATAGAGGTCAAATATAACTTTCGACAGTATAGTTCAAGATTTCTTGGTTGACCATGGTTGCCTGTTAAAAAAAAATGTAAATTTAGTAGATGTCATGGTCTTCTGCTGAAAAAAATCGGTGGATCAAAAACAGAAATAATATGATATTTATCTGTACTAATTTACTAGCAATTCTAAACAGCTTTATCCGCGTTACAGGTTGCTTATACCTACATTTAAAAAGCGTATATGCATTTTTATGTTAATTATGTTAATTTCATGTAAAAAAGCAATTATTTATGCACTTCCCTACTTTATTAGGAAGTGCATAAATAGTTGTTTTTTTACATGAAAATTCAAAGATCCTTCGATTATGTTCGGTCGAAAGATCAGTAAAAAGTATTTACCTATCGTTAGAAAAGTAGACTTTTCAAAACTACAGGATACTAAAAGAAAGTTGCATAAAGGACGACTCAGGTATTTTAGGCGTGAAAGCAAAGAAATAAATTATTGTTTGCATTTGTAATGTTTCAAGTTATATGTGTAAGTATATATTTATCATATAGGTATGTGTACCTAATGTGTAGTGTAACATTCACTTAGCGAACTTCGGCTTTTGCAATGGTTTGTTGAACGAGTTCTGTTTACATTAGGACGATTGCCCACATTCCACAATATATTGTAGTTGCGAAATGTGCGAAGGACTTCAACGTTTGAAGTATATGTTTTCTCACAGAAGACATAAGTACCTTCAATAAAACGATAATTAAGAAAATGTTACTAGTATGTCATAATTTCGTGGTTGGCTCCTGGCATTTGAAGTACCTATGGCGATTTTTTTTGTCTCGCACTATTAATTCCGCTATCGCACTACGCGACACCAGTTTCATCCCCATCACTTAGATGGTTGATAGCCCACAACTGTGCGGTTTTCTAGAGACTTTCTGCCTCGCACAACAAAACTATAGAATGAACTGTCGCCTGCGGTATTCCCGGACCAATACGACCTCCAAACCTTCAAGAAAAGAGCGACTCTTTCTTAAAAAGAAAGTGCAACGCACTTGTGACGCCTCTGGGGTTGAATCCTCCATTGGCGACGCGGCGGCGGTAATCGCTTACCATCAGGCGATATGTCTGCTCGTTTGCCCCCTATTATAAATGAAATTATTTAAGGATTTCGTTTGATTGAAAACTATAGGTAATTTATTAGTTTGATGGAGTATACCGTACTAAAATGGTTTAACTCTAAAATAATTTGGTGACATTTAGAACTTATAGCGGTGTTTAGTGAACTTTGTCATTCACAATTATGGCAACTCCGCTATGAACTAACCTATGATTTTAGCACTTGTTACTTTTGAACAATACATGTATTGTACATTTATGAATGGGGGAATTAACATTCTTTGCACAGGGCCGCAAAGGCCGTTCATGTGAGCTATGACATGTCAAGGTCTTTTCATTTATTTAGATAGACATACCTGGGCACAAACTGTTTCATAGTTTTGAAAACCGATCAAGTACTTGTCTGCGCTTTTTGCTACGCGGATAGTAGGGTTAAATTTCATTTTTTTTAAATGTAGACTTCCAGCCAGAAAAATATGTTCTACCTTCCGTATATCGATTTGCGTAATACACTTTCTACGCCTTCACTATAGCTAGCAGTCGTTCGCCATTGCATATTTTGCTAGCTATGTTGATAATTCAGTACTTTTTCGAATAACTTTATTAAGAATTTTATTCTTTAAAGAACCCAAGACTAGCTCACTCTACAGCATCTTCAGCTCAATTTAAATTTCTGGACAAGCCTGTTAGCATCCACATCGTAACACACACACACACACGTTAAAAAAAAGTTGCGAATTATTAACGATACCCCGTAGTATGTACAAAAAAGACATGTTAAGTTAAAACATGTAACATTTGTACTTATCCCAAAGATGTATTTAACTTAGGAATATTTCGGTAGTATAAGCAGCTCAGTAGTATTGCGTATAGATGAAAATTCTAAAACAAACAGTGACCTCAGTGTCCATCTTGTAATTCCGAGTTTAATTGTAAATATAATTAACGCCGTATGAGTCCATTAAGAGTATGAGCATAAGGTGACCTTGGGGTCTATTTGGTGTTGCTCGTTAATTACACAACGAGACTGGAGCTTAGAGCTGGACCGCGTTGATTGTCAAATAGTGACATCTTGAATGAAGTATATAGAACAGAGTTTCGCCTCGAAAATTCTATAATCACTAACGCCTTTATTCTCTTAGACCAATATTTTGTTTTGACCATGTGACTTAGCGTTGAGAGACATCATTCCTATATATTTGTTAGTTCTCCGTTATCGTTAACGTTTGTAGAATGTCAACTTGGCTTGAGGGCAGTGTCGACTAAATCGACTAGTTGCTGTCTGTTGACTTTCCCGATTCATCTTGACAAAAGCCATGAACCCGATTTTCGATTGAATGGAAAAATAACAATCAACAAAGAAAATATTGATGCCGCGTAATAAAATAAATAAATATAAAAGTTATTTTCTGATGCAATTATATCATAGTGAAAATTAATATTTATTCAAAGAGCCATTCAAAGATAAGTGATGAAATGTTTATGTTGCCATAACGTAATATAATTATTTGCCATCATGATATAGATATTGCATAAACCGTATTTGTTTTATTCAGCAAAGGCAATTAACGTTGACAGCCTGTAATAAAGATGATATGAAGGAGAGGAGAGGACGCTAAACCTTAAAAAAAAAAAAATAATACATACAGTGGAACATAGAACCTCCTCCTTTTTGGAAGTCGGTTAAAAGATAAAGCTAAGAAGGAAGATGCTAACATCTTCCTTCTTAATTCCTATGAGATATAAGTATCCACTAACTAGACATTGCCTGAATGCACCAACCATGCGAAGCCAGAGTCAAGAGAAAAAAAAAGTATCCATTAGAACTAGTGGTCGAAGTTTGAACATAAGTAATTTATTTTGTTTTATTCTTCTTTGTAATTTTATTTTAGTTTTTTTTATGAAATAAGGCGGCTAACGAGCAGACGTATCGCCTGATGGTAAGCGATTACCGCTGCCCATGGACACCCGCAACACCAGAGGCGTCATAAGTGCGTTGCTGGCCTTTGGGGGATGGAGAGGAGGATGGGGGAATGGTAGGGGTATTGGCCTCCGGTATCCTCACTCACTCGGTGAAACACAGCGCTTGCGCTGTTTCACACCGTCGAGCTGGCCCATGCATGCCGAAGCGTGGCTCTACCACGGTAAAAAAGCACAACAATAAAATTACAAAGAGCACAAACTCACCAGAGACAATCCTATTTTTTTTATTTTGCGCACATGTATTTTTCGATTACAATAATGCGTCCTATTTCCTATTATTGTTTATTTCAATTTATATAGTATCGTTGACTGATATGGTTGATAACAAGTGATTTGAGCGCTCTAGATCTAGATTTAAAGGTCATAAACTGTAGCACTATTTTTATAAAAGCAGGTCAATATTTTATTACTTTAGGCATATAATATTTCGATAACAGTCACCCTACTCGGAAAGATTTTTCTTTTGTAATGAGCGACCTATACCTCGCTGAATAACTTAGGATAATCACATCATTGAAAATGAAACACAAAGAGTAGATTTACTCTGTATAACAGTTTGTAGTGTTGTATATTAACAACGTCTAAATCCTAGGAAGTAAGTACTGACGCTGTTACGTTCTTCCATTAGAGAGGAAACGACGAGGCTAGGATGAATAGTAGGCACCTTAAGTTTGGGATGTTTTTTGGGTTCATTTTGACGAGTTCAACAGTTTGATTCACTATTATAAGTTTACTAGCTGACCCGGCGAACTTCGTACCGCCATATTTACTTATATGTCTCAGCTCCCCGTCGCGGACAAAAAAATGACTTTCCCATTATCTTTTAATTTTTCTTGTACACAAACCTTGTCCTAACAATAACGAACACATAAAAAAAGAATTATTTAATTTGGTACAGCCAAACGAAAGTTATGCGCGTACATACATTTCGACGATTCATTTTTAGTATAGATTTACATATGCAGTTTTTCTAAATAGTAAATAACTAAATTATTTTTTAGTTATTTACTATTTAGAAAAACTGCATACCTATATATTTATAGGTAACTAACTTCACCCACTCAGAGCCACGAATAAGGTAAACCGTCATACGCTATATCCTCAGTAAATGATTTTCTTATCCACTATCAATATTTTATTTAAATTTCTCTCAAATAACAACAAAAGAAGTACATTCTATTCAAATTCTATCACGTGACTGCGTTTAAATTACATCATAGTAGTTCTTATCTAAGTTCCAGACCGACACAAATAAATTTCCACGCTTTGACCTTGTAAGAAAATATCAATATCAATTTATGGTCTGTGAAAAAAAAGTGTATTTTTTAAGTCTATAAACCTAAACAAAATTCAGAAAGGAGGTTCTGATTTCACAATTGAAGTATTGCGAACCTCTTTGTGTGTATTTTAATCGAATCTTTGCTATTGGGAAGCTGATTTCAAAAATTCTTCGCCTTATAGAATCGATTATTTGGCTCACAGCAACCGCACTCAAGCCTGGTAAAAAAACGCCTCTCAGGCAGGAAAATTAAATGCTTAAGAATAGGTATATAGTAACATTAATTAGGTACTAAAATATATAAATAGTAGGCAAAAACCTCTTTTCTTTGAAGAGGCCTATGTCCAGTAGTAGTACGAATATTAAAAGCTATTGATGATGACTCTGTCGATGATGAACTTACCTTCATAATGGTTATCATCCTCATCATTGGCGGAGCTGATCTGGCGGCACAGATCCTCGTACTCGGCCCAGTAGGCCGCGAGCGCTGCCGGGTCCGGCGCCCGCGCAGCTATCGGGAGCGCCATGCGAACCTCAGGGGCCTCCTGCACAATAGACAAGAAAAGGTTAGATTGGAGTTTGAAATTGCACTATTCACTCTTTACCCATCAAGCGCTAAAACTACTGATACCATAAACTCTTGTAAACTCATTTTCTGAATTAAAATATATTTTAATTACGACACTTAGAAAGAGTTTGTGTTTTTGTTCCCACATCTTACTTTAAAAAACTGTAGGGTTTTATTTAAAACTAGCTGACCCGTGCCCACTTCGTTGGGCGGTAAACATTTTTTTCTCCGACTTACTTTGCAAATCCGTCTACCATGAAAAAGTCTTTCCAGTTAAGTTATGGAATCAGGCGTTACTTTGCGGAAATCCATGACATTAAATGCTATGAAATATATTTAGCTTTAATTCCGCGAGACAAATATCCAGGTCTGAAAGCAGGGCACAAATCCCACCGTCATGCATATGTACACATACAAAACAAGTGAGAAATAATTAGCATGCCATGCAACCAAACCTATACTCGACACGTGTTTCGCCCCTCCACGGGGCATCCTCAGGAGATGTTGACTCGTCGAGCGTTTGAGCTCGAATGCGCGCTAGCGCACCGCTGTCGGCCCTTTATATGCCGTTTCGATGACGCTATAATCACGATCGATACAATGTCACAACGACATCTGTGCCGAACTACCCGCAATCATACTTAGAAGTGGTGATGGAATTAAGTTTGTTTGGTCATTCAACAGTGTATATGCATTATTATTGTTATATTTTGATATTTCTAACTGTTCCAACACACTCATCCGGAAACCCTTATCGCAAACATGAAGAATGTTATAGGTATTGTTGCCGCTCAAGGAGTGGCCGGTGTCGATTAAATGTTTTGCGAAATGTGATTTATCTGGATGGCCATTCCTGTGAGCGGCAACATGTTCCCTGTACCTAATTTCGAAACTACGGCCTGTCTGACCCACATAGACCCCGGTGCAATCATTGCATACTAATTTGTAAACTCCGGATTTTTTTGAATTCTCTAATTTATCTTTACCGTTACATAGTTTACGCAAGTTATGATCCGATCGAAAAGCTACGTAAACATTGTGTTTTCTTAGAATATTCGCGATTCTATCTGAAATTGGGCCTATGTAAGTGAGACTCCCGACATTCTTGTTAATTCTTTCGGGGGTACATGCATAAAGTGCTGAGCGAGCCCGGTCATTCTGCTTTTTCTTAATTATATTATCAATAACTTGTTTGGTGTAACCGTTTGAAGTCGCGATTTGATACAATATTTTGAGTTCTTTTGCGTAATTATCCGTGGACAGTGGGAGTGACATTAAACGGTGGACATAGCTGCGGAAGGCTGCTAGTTTATGCTGTAGTGGGTGACAGGATGAAGCGGGAATCGTTGTGTCAGTGTGTGTGGGCTTTCGATAAATTTGGAAATCGAGTTTGTTATTGACTCTTGTGATTGTTAGATCCAAAAAATTAAGGGACTGATTTGATTCTAATTCTAATTTGAATTTAATTTTGGGGTGGTGAGTGTTGAGCCTATTTACGAAAATATCCAATTGACGATTAGTACCTGTCCAACAGATAATTACGTCATCCACATATCTATAATAAAACAGAATGTTGGGCTCGCCCACCACATATTTACATTCGAAGTAGTCCATAAATATTTCCGCCATTAATGGACTTAAAGGTGATCCCATTGCTAGACCCTCTTTTTGGCGGTAGTATTCGTTATTGAATCGAAAGTAATTTTGTTCCATGCAAATACGTGTGAGGTTAAGTAGGTCATTTATTTCTCCTGGATGTAAACGTTGCCTCTCCAAAAGGTACCCCAAAATACGTAGGCACTCTTCAAATGGAATATTTGTAAATAAACTATCTACATCTAGTGATAATAATTTCGAATTGTGGGGGGTGTTAATATTTTGTATTTTTTTAGTTAAATCTAAACTATTTTTTAAACTGTACTGTGGTTTAAAAGATGCCTTTGCCTTTAGTAAATTGTTTAGATATTTGGCTAAATCGTATGTCGGGGCACCAATGTAAGAGACAACGGGGCGAATTGGGATGTTGTCTTTATGAGTTTTTGGTAAACCATACAAAAAAGGAGATCGTGGGTTCATTGGAATTTTATATTTTAACTGGCCTGGAGAAATGTACGACGTGTTATTAATTGCATTCTTTAATTCTAGAGTGAATTTTTTAGTAGGGTCGGTAGTAAGACGTTCAAAATCTTCCCCCTGAATAACGTCGTTAACCCTCTGGTGGTATGCAGTTTTATCCAAAATGACTACTGTATTGCCTTTGTCTGCTTTAGTAATTATTAAATCATTTTGAGTAATTGTGTTTTGTAATGACCTATGTACTTGTATTTCGGAATAATTTTGGGTAATGGTGGTTGCGGACGCTGTCTTTATCTGAAATGCCACCTGATGTTTAACGGCGCTATCCATTTTACTTCTAACACAAGCCATTTCTGAATCTACCATTAAAGTTTCGAGCGATTTCTGGGATAACCGTGGCCTGATGTTATATTTGAGGCCTTTCTCTAGTAAAGAAATCTCTGAATTGGAAAATTGGGTATTTGTATAATTTTTAACGCGTGGGTAGAAAGAATGAACCGCATCTGAATGATTATTTTCTAAGTTGGTGATATTATTATTATTATTTTGGCTATCCCGAGTTAATCGCTCCAACTTCCTACGCTGTGTTAAATATTTTTCATGCGCTACTTGGGAGGCGAAGTCCCGGGCTTTGTTATCTAAAATATCAAACTCCACACTATGCAGTTTGTAACTTAACTCTGAGTACAGAACTTTGAGGTGGAGCTTGATATTGTCCCTAACTGAAAACCAATTCAGATTATATAGATATTCAGGTAGATTCAGAAATGGCTTGTGTTAGAAGTAAAATGGATAGCGCCGTTAAACATCAGGTGGCATTTCAGATAAAGACAGCGTCCGCAACCACCATTACCCAAAATTATTCCGAAATACAAGTACATAGGTCATTACAAAACACAATTACTCAAAATGATTTAATAATTACTAAAGCAGACAAAGGCAATACAGTAGTCATTTTGGATAAAACTGCATACCACCAGAGGGTTAACGACGTTATTCAGGGGGAAGATTTTGAACGTCTTACTACCGACCCTACTAAAAAATTCACTCTAGAATTAAAGAATGCAATTAATAACACGTCGTACATTTCTCCAGGCCAGTTAAAATATAAAATTCCAATGAACCCACGATCTCCTTTTTTGTATGGTTTACCAAAAACTCATAAAGACAACATCCCAATTCGCCCCGTTGTCTCTTACATTGGTGCCCCGACATACGATTTAGCCAAATATCTAAACAATTTACTAAAGGCAAAGGCATCTTTTAAACCACAGTACAGTTTAAAAAATAGTTTAGATTTAACTAAAAAAATACAAAATATTAACACCCCCCACAATTCGAAATTATTATCACTAGATGTAGATAGTTTATTTACAAATATTCCATTTGAAGAGTGCCTACGTATTTTGGGGTACCTTTTGGAGAGGCAACGTTTACATCCAGGAGAAATAAATGACCTACTTAACCTCACACGTATTTGCATGGAACAAAATTACTTTCGATTCAATAACGAATACTACCGCCAAAAAGAGGGTCTAGCAATGGGATCACCTTTAAGTCCATTAATGGCGGAAATATTTATGGACTACTTCGAATGTAAATATGTGGTGGGCGAGCCCAACATTCTGTTTTATTATAGATATGTGGATGACGTAATTATCTGTTGGACAGGTACTAATCGTCAATTGGATATTTTCGTAAATAGGCTCAACACTCACCACACCAAAATTAAATTCAAATTAGAATTAGAATCAAATCAGTCCCTTAATTTTTTGGATCTAACAATCACAAGAGTCAATAACAAACTCGATTTCCAAATTTATCGAAAGCCCACACACACTGACACAACGATTCCCGCTTCATCCTGTCACCCACTACAGCATAAACTAGCAGCCTTCCGCAGCTATGTCCACCGTTTAATGTCACTCCCACTGTCCACGGATAATTACGCAAAAGAACTCAAAATATTGTATCAAATCGCGACTTCAAACGGTTACACCAAACAAGTTATTGATAATATAATTAAGAAAAAGCAGAATGACCGGGCTCGCTCAGCACTTTATGCATGTACCCCCGAAAGAATTAACAAGAATGTCGGGAGTCTCACTTACATAGGCCCAATTTCAGATAGAATCGCGAATATTCTAAGAAAACACAATGTTTACGTAGCTTTTCGATCGGATCATAACTTGCGTAAACTATGTAACGGTAAAGATAAATTAGAGAATTCAAAAAAATCCGGAGTTTACAAATTAGTATGCAATGATTGCACCGGGGTCTATGTGGGTCAGACAGGCCGTAGTTTCGAAATTAGGTACAGGGAACATGTTGCCGCTCACAGGAATGGCCATCCAGATAAATCACATTTCGCAAAACATTTAATCGACACCGGCCACTCCTTGAGCGGCAACAATACCTATAACATTCTTCATGTTTGCGATAAGGGTTTCCGGATGAGTGTGTTGGAACAGTTAGAAATATCAAAATATAACAATAATAATGCATATACACTGTTGAATGACCAAACAAACTTAATTCCATCACCACTTCTAAGTATGATTGCGGGTAGTTCGGCACAGATGTCGTTGTGACATTGTATCGATCGTGATTATAGCGTCATCGAAACGGCATATAAAGGGCCGACAGCGGTGCGCTAGCGCGCATTCGAGCTCAAACGCTCGACGAGTCAACATCTCCTGAGGATGCCCCGTGGAGGGGCGAAACACGTGTCGAGTATAGGTTTGGTTGCATGGCATGCTAATTATTTCTCACTTGTTTTGTATGTGTACATATGCATGACGGTGGGATTTGTGCCCTGCTTTCAGACCTGGATATTTGTCTCGCGGAATTAAAGCTAAATATATTTCATAGCATTTAATGTCTTTCCAGTTTTCGGGTTATTATATATCCTATGTCACTCACAAATAACGTAGCCTTCTATTGGTAAAAGAATTTTCAAAATTGGTTCACTAGATCCAGAGATTACAACGTCACAAACGCACAAACTCACAAACTTTACCTCTTTATATAGTAGTAAGTATTAAATAGTAGTATAGATAGATATAAATTATATAGTAGTATAGATATAGATTATGTATATAAACGAGAGCTTTTTTTTTTTTTTTTTTTTTTTTTTTTTTTTTTTTTTTTTTTTAAGTTATAGTAGTTATAGTTCCAAGTCATAAAACTTAAGAACGTCCCCTATTATAGATTCAAATGTCTTATTGTTTATTCAAAAATAATCTTTAATCGTCTGTGTCTTATGAGGTCTGATTAATTTATTGCATGCGATCGTCAGTTTACTTAGGACTTTATGCATTTAGTTTAAGACTAGATTGAAACTTAACTATGTAATTCGATCTCATATTGTTTTCTACTTTAATTTAAATCTGATCTTTAAATTTGATGTTTATATTAAATTATCATTATGAGATTTAATCTTAACCTAAAAATCAAATATAGCTATCAAAGTAGGATTATTTTGTGTACAACGAGCCTTTTTTACAGTTGTCAATACAGGTAGTTCCAAGTAAACACACGCGACGCGATACGCACTAACTATGCTATAAACTATGCTACTTTTCGTCAGTATTGTATAAGTTGTCGATACTTGTACGATACTGACGAAAAGTAGCGTAGTTTATAGCATAGTTAGTGCGTAACGCGTGTGTTTACTTGGAACTACGTGCCTTTTTTCTGCTCCAACAAGAACAAGGCGGTGCGTTATCTACATTTTTACCCGACTGCGAAAGATTTTTTTCTTTTTTTAATGGAAAGGAGATATCCCAGCGGAGGTACCATGGACAACACTATGATCTGATGATGGCATCCAAGAGAAATCGAGTCGAACCTTGAGGTCAGTTTTTGTTTTTCTTAAAATTTTACTTGTCCGAGTCCTTTTGTCCAAATTTGTTTCCAAGTCAACATCTAGGTTCTAGGTTTACTTTGAATTTTTAGATGATCGCCATCCGACCATGAAAATGACTCATATAAAACAAGCCAGCTTATTTCCGCTTCACTTACGAAATTGCAATTCGTATAAAACTATTGTTAAGTATAAAGTACCAAAACGATTTCTAAAGTAATCTATCCACACAATGATTAATATTATAACAATGGGAACGATTCAGTGACCATATTATCTAGGCAAACAATGTAAGTTAGGAATTATAACCCGTGTTGACGAAATACAACATTCGTTGAGTGTTTCAAAATGAAACACAATGCTTCCTTGCGACACTCCACGCATTTTTGAACTTTTAAGTAGCACTGAAATAGTACTTAATTAAAACAAAAAATTGGTTCGAAATCTGTAACTAAATAAGCTTTGGTTTATTACAAATTCATCCTACAATGTATCTTGCTACATAAAGTACCTAAATTCTCACGATTTATGCGTTCAAAAATTATTCTAATATAGTTTTACCGTAAGTACTATTAGTTATTCTGTGGTTTTACTATTACATTAAAGTGGGCTTATTTTGTATTTATTAACTGCATTAAAGTGGACTTGTTTTGTATTTATTAACTCCATTGCAAAAAAAATATATAGTACCTATAATATTTTATGATGAGAACTACAAAAATGAATGACGCTGATCGTTTTTTTTTAATATGAGGCGGGAGGGAATAAGCAGCGCTCTCTTTATAGTGTACTAGTGGTTGCCCGCGGGTCCGCCCGCGTGTATATCGGTTTTCGCTCCAAATAGAAGCCTATGTGTTATTCTCATGTATAAGCTATATTACTGTAAAGTTTCATCCAAATCCGTCCAGTAGTTTTTGCGTGAAGCAGTAACAAACATACACACATACTTTCGCCTTTATATATTAGTGTGATTAGTGTGATTTTAGCTTGCAGCGACTAAGTTTTCCGCCATTAAAATCTATAAACGCTGATTCGTGCCTCTTACATATCTGTATTGCTAATGCCTTTTTAACCGACTTCCAAAAGGAGGAAACCTCCTTCTCCTCCTCAGTTTCATCGTTTTTTTATGGTATGTACACGGATTATTAAAATGATCAAATTCAACATAGGTACAAATAAGCATAATAGACAACGACAACAGTTCAACACCATTCTGACTTTGTAGCAAAGCAGTTCAAACATATTTTATCAAAGATCATATTGCGCTTGCGTCATTCTTTTAACAGAGATAACTTGGATCTGTAGTTAATCCTACCGCATTGCGCCTTAGACAAAGATAAAATGTACTTCAAACAAGGTTATAATACAAGGTTATGGTCCAGTCACCCCTGAAGTTAAGCAAGGATACTTAATGTTCTCAAAGGAAGAAACACTGTAAATGTTACTTCACTACTATGTGGTAAATGTCACTGATGACATAATTATATAGTCACACTTCTATGTAATTGTATTTATATCCTTGTATTCTGTTGTTGTTTATTTACGTAAATAAAAATAAACAAATAAATAAAGGAGCAAGGAGATGTTTGCGACACAACCTACTGTTGGACTTGCGAATAACTTACTACTTTGAATCTTCTTATCGAGAGCACAGAATAACTAATAGTACCTACTAACATATCGAGAATAAGGCTTTGGAGAGTACAAAACGTGAATATACATATAATAACAATATCTACTTAACACAACTTGTTTTCACCTAATTTAACTTGACAATCCAGAACATGCTGTGGCGTCTGTTTGTGTCAATCTGTGAATTTAACTGTAGTTCATAAATGTCACTTAGTAGCCTTTTAGAAATGATGAAACGATTTTGAATTTGAATTATAAAACTAACCAGAAAATTATCACATTTTGCATACGGTACTAACAAAAAGAATTATTATTATTTGTATGTCCATGTCCTTGTTTATTGTACTAGTTTCAAACAGGAACACAAAAGATGTGAAACCAAAGACCGGAATATGTGTTTAAAGAATTTTTATTTTCTCATAAGAACTTACAGCTAGTTCACTTAGAATGAGAAACATAACATTATCTTATGACTAATACATTATTCACCTTTCAGCGTATTGGAAGTTACAATGTACATGTACAAACATATTTCTTTAGCCCGCCTTTAAATACATTTAAACTGTCACATTCCTTTAATTCATTCGGCAGTCTATTATACAGCTGTGCTCCCTCTTAAAATATTGTTTTTTTTTCGTAGTTAGTTCGTACTTTCGTTAGTTGTATTTTATTTGTATTTATTAAATTATGTGTGTTTGGTTTCTTGTGTAAGTGTATGTCAGTTTGAATGGAATTGTTTGTGATCTTTTTAACTAAAATGCATGTTTTATAGGTGTAAAGTTGTTTGAGGTTCATTAATTTGGTTTTTTCATATAATACTTTTGTAGGAGTTAGGTAATGGTAATGAAATAGTACTTTAATTATTTGGTTTTGTATTCTTTGCAGTGTATTCAAATTAGATACAACTGCTGATCCCCATATCTCAATTAGATATTCAAGGTGCGACTTCACCACAGAATTATAAATAATAGTACGGGCTTTAATATACAAATAGGTACAAGTTATTCTCGGACTATGTCAAAGAACTGATATGAAGGTTCTATCTTTGTCTTCTTTGATATGGCACAACTATCATCTTGCATCACATCTGTTCCTATTTCAAATGATTCAATCACAACATGTCGTAGATAATTTTATTTATCTAGTTATTCCAAAGTTGTAAGTAGTATTCGTATTTTTGACGGACTTTAGAAGAAAGATGAGGTATAGCTACAGGTTATATTCAAAGAAACCGAGTCCGCGCGTCCGTTTTGAAGCATCTGAAATGGAGCCATATATGGCTCCAAACGCTGGGCTCTTCGTAGTGTTCAAGGTCAAAGTACGTCAAACCTGTCTCGCGAAAAAAAAAAACAATTATGACGGTTTGTTCATTTAAATTGTGTCACAACGCATCTGAAAAACAAAAGAAGTGTGATAACATCACTTTTCACAGGTAATTTTTTAATATTTCACAGTATTTTGTAAATAATTAGGTCAAAATAGAAATGTTTTGTTTCAATATTCCGTTTGCATGTGTGCGTATCGCCGCGCGTACCTACGTAATCGTCACACCTATGTGAATCGGTTCAGTGCTTCATTTTTGACATGTATGAAGACTATCTTTCTATGCGTTATTATTCTAAGTACAGTACCTACATTTATTCCTTCAAAAAATTTGACTGCACGGTTGGCCTAGTAGTTTAAGCGGTCTCCACACCGTTTTATACCACGCTACTAAGTGTTATGGGTTCAAACCTCACATGGGATAACACTTTGTGTGATCCACAAATTGTTGTTCGGAGCCTGGGTGTTCTTTGTGTGCGTTTCATGTACGTTTGTAAAGTCTCCCGCGACACAGTACGCATATTCTTAATGTGGGAGTTGTCTTTTTAGAGAGAAAAAAAAGAAGTCATTATTGTCTTTTTAACGATATGGTATCAGTACGAGCACCACTCCATGCCGCACCTTACACACATACATCGTTATCAATGACGTACCGCCATTACAAATGCAAGATAACACAAGGTCGTCTATCATGAAGGTGGTTAAACATCTTTTATTCAAGCTTTGACATTAGGGCCTGTATGAAGGCCTGCTTTGTGAGTTTGGGGCATTGTCATCAATCATCTTGCTGGGCTTGGGTCTCCTCTCAGGAGAGGGTTAAGGCCACGCTGGCCGAGTGCGAGTTGGGGACTGGCAATACAACATTGTAGCTACGTAAAAATGTGGAACGCTTCACGATTTTACGTGTCATCCTTGAGCTGGGCCATGCTAATCTTCTCTGTTTGGTTCCAATTTTAGTAAATGTACTGCCGAAGCAAGTACGTAATAACAAAAAAATACAAGTAGCTATGTCAAGTATTATTTTTTCGATAGAGGGCAAATGAACCTGAAATTAGGAGACTGTTGCAGCCATGGAAATAAAAAAAAAAACCGCCTTATGAGATCTGACAGAATCAGAGGAAGTTGGGCTTTGGCTTTTTACTTTTTAAACTACAACAGCACTGCAAAGAGAAGGAAAACTTACAAAAATCCTAATCAACCCGTCTGGCTAGCGTGGTATATTAAGCCAAAGCCCCCTTTCTAAGGAGCTTTTGTCCAGCATCGGGCTAAAGAATGGCTAGACATTTTTGAGGCAGTGGTGTCTTTCTCACGCATTATACAAAGGATAACCCTTATTAAAGAATTTGCACTATTTCTAAAAGCCATATAAACATCACGTCGGACTAAGTACTAAGTATTTCAATAAGTAAAAGTCAAAGATATATGTATATATATCAGAGATTAGTCATCGCTGCGCAATGCGTGCCGCGCAATGAATGAAATGGCGCCAATAGTTCACGTCCATAATTTACACTAGAAGTAGAAATCGCAACACGACGCGCACGCGACAAGAAATAATACGTACGAATTAAAAACTATCAACATCTTAATTGTATACATAAGGAACATAAGTAAGATACTTTAACATTAAATTAAAATACTAGGAAAAAAAGATGTTAATGTTTACAATATCTACATTCTACATACACGTACAAGCCTTCAAGAAAACAGCGTACTCCTTCTTAAAAGGCCGGCAACGCACATGTGACGCCTCTGGTGTTGCAGGTGTCCATGGGCGGCGGTAATCGCTTACCATCAGGCGATACGTCTGCTCGTTTGTCCCCTATTAAATAAATAAAAAAAGAGAAAAAAGCGTCAAAAAATTCCTCCGCATCACCGCTTAGGTACTGGTAGCATTCCCAAAAGACTGGTAGCATTGCCACATTGAATGGCATTGCTAATTCTCTGCGCGAGAAAAAGGGCGGTCTTCTTGTCACGAAAGCGTCGATAACTTGCTCAGCTAGTTGTTAAAACTTATTATTGATATTTATCTGTACTTGGTCATCTAAGCCGTGTCTACGACAATCGGCAATTGCACTCTTAGTTCTACGATTTTATTTACCGTGCGTGCGTTGTTGGCAATCCCGCCTTATCCGTGTTTTTACTCTAATTTACCTTTCTCTCATCTGAAAGGATTATACATAATCATATATAGTTGAAGTCAGTCTGACAACTTGTCATCAAAGAAACCAGAAATAACCCTTTGGTATTTTTCGCCGGGAACATACCACACATAGCAAATTGCGAATAGAGCATGAAAATTAGATAATAGTGATGACACGCCACCTATGAATGAATGGCATTGATTACAAGATGACATTTCCCATTATCTGTCAAAGCATAAATGACACAAAAGCATACTAAGTCTTACAAAATTATTACCGCTGATTAATAGGATATTAAAACTACAATGGCCTTTAAGTAGTGAAATTAAAATGATTAATAGCTTTCCAGAAAATGACTTTAATAACTTTAAGATTTCAAGGGCAATAAGACTCAGATTTACATAGCAGTTTGATATGACCATAATTTTGCGTTTAACGATTCTCAATTGGGAAATGTAATATCGTTCATTTATTTTTTATTCGATTGTAACTATCAATAACTAAACCACCTGTGAACCAAGCTATATACAAGACAACATTTTTTGATTTATTATTACAAAGACCGTTACATAAGAATGTAAATCTTTTCTCAAGCAATTAAATGCCTAAACCAGTATTGGAAGTAACAATAAATTGATTGCTAAGCTTTGATCAACATATTCTGAGCTGAAGCAGAAAGTAGAACTAAAAATTTTAAAAATGTGTCTTATTTTTGTCGAGTCAGTTGTTCCACAGATAAAATTAATTTTATAGGTGATTTCTTATAATAAGAATACAAAAACATTTAGTAGATTTAAAAAAATTGCATAGATTTCCCGCTGCGGCAATTTTTTTAAAGGCAACCAATCTTTCTTTTATGGAAAGAACATAGCAGTTAGAACTATGATGATAGGAATACTACGGGTAGTTTAATTTGTTTTCATAATCATCACATGACTTATTCAAACTGCATGAATTTACAATACTAGGGTATGACGTTTGGGCTTAAATCATACATATTTGTACCAAAACAACCGCTTTTCATTCAATGAGGCACAGGCACAGACAACCTATATTGTCTCCGCACGGAATCACGACACGTTGTTCTTACGAAAGCATACGAATACTACACCCACGTCGTAGGAGAGTCAAAGACAAAAGCGTCACGGTATGGCATCCTGTGTTATTTCCGGAGCACCCACGGCGATTTGGGTCTTATACACAGGGACGGATTGCGTACGATTTAGTTTGCGTGAGTTGCGAAACTCGGAAATTATAATTTTTTCAGTTGTCACGAAGACGGTACTCATAAGTGTTTTGACATTTGGAACTCAGATTTCTAATAACTCACAGTTCAGAGAAAATAATGAATTTATTTAATATGTTTGTTTGGTAACAGATATGCAACTACTTTAAATCTAGCTCTATATATCTAAAACCCAAAATGTATATTTAGTAAATGTTTTTACTCAAATTGAAATTTTAATCAATTGCGTAATATTTGGAATTTGGTTTTTCTGCAGAATTAAAGTGTTGCAGATCATTGAAGAAGGAGATTGGGAATGACAACGCACTAATGGTATCACTAAAGTAAGTGTAACTGACAGAAATGGTTCATATCACATTAGATAGCGGTCCAAGTGTTTGATTTTTTGCCTTAGTAGTATAAAAATACATAACATATCGTTTGATGGGCAATGACTCCTGCCGACCTGAGTACTAATTCTTAAGATATTGAGATGAGAGTGGGTTGTGGTTTGGCTTTGCCATTCTCGTTCTTCACTCCGTAAAAGTAATAAAAGAATCACTTGACACCAGTTCTCTGCGAGGTCATAGTGTCACTCAATCGAGTCGGTGTCTCATAGATGTTTGATTATAATATACTAGAATTTCATTAATTAATTAAACCAATTTTCATCTAAGTTAATAATATTATATTCAGTAAAGTACATGGCGTAGAAAATTTATACGGTAAAACCCAGATAAACCAGTTTTTAAACCAGTTGTTTTAAATGCCGTAGAGGAAATCAACTCATCCCATTTCCGACACGATGACAAATTACGTTTTTATACAGAATGCGGGTCACGGATAATCTGTGGCTTGAACATTATGGGAATTAACTGTATCCTTGATATGTGGAGTTTTATGGGTCTACGGTTTCTATCTAACATTAAGAGGTCTGTATTATATTTCATTAATTCTACCGTAAAATGTGTAGAGAAAAAGGTATAGTATCTCTTCTTTCGGAAATAATACATATAATCTCTGTTGTTTGGTAAATGGTTGTCATAAAAACAACAAAATAATATCGCTGTCTTTTACAACTCTACTATTTCCTGCCTAACTAGACAAGGTTGCCGTGGGAGAGCCACGCTTTGGCATGAATGGGCCGGCTCGACCGGAGTAATACCACGGCCTCACAGAAAACCGGTGTGAAACATTGCGCTATGTTTCACTGAGTGAGTGAGAATACCCGAGGCCCATACCCCAACCCCCCTCCCCCCCATTCCCCCAAAGGCCGGCAGCGCACCAGTGACGCCTCTGGTGTTCATGGGCGGCGGTAATTGCTTACCATCAGGCGATACGTCTGCTCGTTTGCCCCTATTACATAAAAAGACTAATTCCGAAAAAAATACTATATATTATAATAATAACAAAGTATTTGAAAATATATATATAGCGCAGTAACTGTATTAATAAATCATAGCGATATCTACTTAAAAGCTGTTAAACACTTAATAGTGTATATAAATAAAGTATTACAAATTAAGCAGCCAAAAACATCATTTATATCCACATAAATAATTCCAATGATAAATCATAAGAGCAGGTCATTTACAATGTTACAATACTCATAAACTAATTACCAGCCGTGAATTGAGGTTGATATTAAATGTAATTTATATAACATTAAATACAGGACGCAGTCAGGAACGCATTAAAGTCGTTGATTAATTTCATTCAAAGATTCGTCGTATTTATTGAATGCAAGACAATAATCTCTCTGGCATTTCAACGGTTTCCGGAGCCTAAAATGTATACGAAATGAATTTTAAAGAGAATTCACATTGAATTGCTAATTTGACTATCAAAAATAAAATATTATCCTCATATGTACGTCAGTAACAAAGTGTTTACTACATTTGTTTCAAAGAATTTAATAAATTGTTTTACTTTATAATATGCAAGTAACAGTTTACAATGTATTCAATAAAAGTAAGTATAATGTGTGGTCTTACAAGAGCGATCTCTAGCAGACGACCTTCAGAAAAACTGTTACTGGACACGACAAAAAGCGGTTCATTGATAGTTCAACTTAATTGAATTTATCGCTTAATGCATTTTATAAATTTAATTGCATAAGTTAATGTATTGGGAATGTTGTACATATAAGATTTTAAATTTAATTTAAGAAATCCAAGCCTGAAACTTTTTGCAGTGAACTTTTATAAACTCGTATCTTATAAAATCGTAATTCCAATAAAATAAACTATATTATAAACAGTTTGAATAAATAAGTCGAAATTCGAAGTTTAAAAGAATTTTCAGCATTCTCCAAATCTTGAATAAACGTTTTTCTAAGAGACAGACTCTGCCAATAGAAATATCTTAAAGACCGCGTCTCCTCGCCTCGAGTGCAGGCAACACTCGAGCACATCAAATTGCTAGACAAAATGACCCCGCTATTACGTACATAATTTCAACAGTATTTCTTCAATAATGATATTGTTATTATACATTAACCAAGACCCAAAAAAGCTTGACCATGAACCTCACATAACATAAATCACGCTAAAGTATAATCACCTGCCCAAAATTGTCAGTCATCGTGATGATCACTGTAAACCTAATTACAGCCCTGTGCGTGACTTTAAAACAGTAATATACAGCTACATTTTGAACTAAATGATGTTCAATTTAGTTTGTATCATTATTATGATGTACATTTGCATGGAATATTATGAGGAAAAGATAAAACATTTCCGTTGACGACCGCAGTCATTACAAAGTTACTAATAATACTTAGGATCAACTGTCAAAATGTCCGCCATTTTGCTTTTTAGTTTTGAACTTGGTAGATATAATTATTATGCTGGTTATTTGCGAAAGAATAAAGAGTGGAGGCTCCAGTAAATGGTGGTGATGCTCCTTTACATTTCCAAGTTTCTCAATTTCATTTCCTAACTTCTGATAGCCATTATACATCATAAGCATTTTACAATCCATTGTTGAACATAGGTTTTTCCTTAGAAAGAAGGTTTTGGCCTACTTATTACAAGCTTTTGATTAACTTGCAATGTATGTATGTATGTATGCATGTATATTCGGGTGGAATCTTGCAACTTAATTTTGAAGCAGATATCTTCAACCGAATTTGCTGAAGTTTTACAAGCATGTGTAAACAGCATGACAATACAATATTATAATGATATGGAGCTGATCTGATGCTGGAGCTGGAAGGTGGCCATGGGAACTCTGTAAAGAAACGTCGCAACATCATCGAGTTTGGACTCGTTTGATTCGTCTAGAGGCATTCCTGTAAAAGCTTGTTTTTAAAAAGTATTTAATTTAATTTATTTTAAGTTTTAATTCTCTGTGATGCTGTCCTGTGTAGTAAGCTACTTTAGTCACCTACAACACCCATGGGATGAATAGGAGTGGTGACGCTCTGTATTTTTAATCAGCCACTACATGGACAACATGACCAGTAACTCTCTACTACCCTATACCTTTGATGATGTCATAAGGCGAAACCTGTGAGGTGTAAACACAAGTAAAATTTTAAAAAAAATAAAACCGACTTGAAGGTTCGACTCGATTTCTCTTGAATGCCATCATCAGATTTTAGTATCCTTATCATGGTACCACAGTTAGGATCTCTCCTTTCCATTAAAAAAAGAATCATCAAAATCGGTTCATAAACGACGTAGCTATCCGCAAACACACATAAAAATATATATATATAATATATATGCGGTCGAATTGAGAACCTCCTCCTTTTTTTGAAGTCGGTTAAAAAATAAAATAGTGTGAAATAAGTACAAGTGATTTTAATTCTAGAATGTATTACAACAAGTTCCATCAAGTGCCGACAATCGAGAGTATAAATTACCCACCTACCCTATACACCTTGATGCAGATTTTAGTGAAATATTTTCCTGCCTTTTCAAGAAGTAGAATTTGATGTAGAGTGAAGCTTCATTCTCTAAACAATACATAAATATTGTAAATTGCTATTGAAAAGTTAAGTTCAGATGATTAGTGACCCGTGCCAGTAGAAGACCGGCTGTTCTGTTAACTCTTGTACCATAAAACAAAGAACTTTGTTCATAGACAAAAAGAAGGCAGGATTTTTAGGATATTTTCGATAAAACCACATGAATATAAATGAGATGACGATAGATATAATAATATCTAATTCTGTGAAATATGACGGTGATCTAATATATTATGTTATTGATAATATATTAATCTGATATCTGTGACGTCATCAGTAGCAGGTTTTCTTGTTAGATAAGCAAATAATCATTGATGAAGACGGATGGAGATATTGTGATATGTTAGATTTTTTTTATCTCTACACTTTTACTGTGTGGTGATGGATTAAGACAGAAGACCAATCTATTATGGCAGCGTTTGTGCTGTCGTGTTTCGATGGTGAGTGCTGACTGTAGGCCCAATGATACATAAGCATCTCAATAAGCTGCCATGGTGGGGTTCACCATGTTGCATTGTCTGCATTCGCAGTGAGTATGATGACCACCACTCTTGGATTCTGCTCAGGCTTTCCTTTTTTTTTTTCTTTTTTTTTACGGAATAGGTGGGCAAACGAGCAGACGTATCGCCTGATGGTGAGCGATTACCGCCGCCCATGGACACCTGCAACACCAGAAGCGTCATAAGTGCGTTGCCGGCCTTTTGGTGATGGGGGAGGGAGGTAGGGGTAGGGGATTGGGATATGGGCCTCCGGTATCCTCACTCACTCGGTGAAACACAGCGCAAGCACTATTTCACACCGGTTTTCTGTGAGGCCGTGGTATCACTCCGGTCGAGCCAGCCCATTCATGCCGAAGCACAGCTCTCCCACGGTCCATCAGGCATAGTAGAGTCACTTCGGTAGGCTCATCTATCTATACTAATTTTATAAAGCTGAAGAGTTTGTTTGTTTGAACGCGCTAATCGCAGGAACCGCTGGTCCGATTTGAAAAAATCTTTCAGTTTTGGATAGGTACTACATTTATCGAGGAAGGCTATAGGCTATATATCATCACGCTGAGACCAATAGGAGCGGAGCACCAATGAAAAATGTTACAAAAACGGGGGAAAACTATTACGCTACGGGCAATAGGAGACCTAAACGACGACGTTGCGTGGGTAGCTAAAACCAACCCGTCTAGCGTGCTACGAAAAATATCTACGTCCCATTTAGAAATACTTTTTAAATGTTGTACCCGGATCTTTCAAATACCGCGTAGTTTTACGTTTGCAATGAAATACCGCAAGGGTTATCAATTTTATGAACAAAACGACATTTAATAACTACAGTATACTAACTTCTGTCGATGAAGAATCAACAGTATATAACTGTTCATTTAATTGAATGTATTCAAGAGTTTATTAAGAAAGGTATTATGACAATAAGTCGTAAAAGAAATAAGTATCATACATGCTTACACTTATTAGTAGGGGCAGCATTAAATGTCCATATTTCACAGACTTTTTTACTATAATAGGATAGATGACTGTATCTTAAATAAATACCGATGTCTCCTTCATTAAAATTCTATTACAAAACATTTTTAAAAATATAATTATTACTTACGGCTTTTCATTTCTATTACAAATTTTAATCAAATAAACATTGAATTAAATATATTGCTCAATTGAGTAGGTAGTCTAAAAGAGTGACGTCACGAGTTTGTACTTAGTTCATTCTTCTTCTTTTGATGAAATGGCAACCAGCCGGATCTCTCGGATCAGCTATTTCTGCCAATGTCAAGTGTTAATATGTAATCTTCATATCATAAGTCTTCAAGTCTTCGTCGTGATGAAATTAATGATAAAAAATATAAAAAATGTGGATGAGATGAAATGGGGACCGTCTTCCGATAAAACAAAAAACGATCTCCACTTAGTGCATTGTTCATGCAAAGTTTTTGTTTTGACAGATGATAAAAACTAATTTGACAACTATATAATAATAGCGTTATTAAGATAAATATATTCATTCATATTCATCACTCATTGGTTGAAATTTAAAAATCCTCTCGTATTTATAACACTTACACTACTTCATTCTTCGAAGCCGATAACTAAATGAATTGTACATTCTTCTTGATAATTGACTGATAAACTTTATAACAACTAATAAATGTTGATGCCCAATTATCTGGCATTCTCTACAGCTTATAACGAGTAGCAATTCGCAAATAATAAAAGCGAATCACGTAAATCGGAGTCCTCACGCACTTTCTATTCTGCAACTATGTTGCTCAATAGCTTCTGTGAATGCTCGAATGTCGTCTACAAGAAAAAATTTGTGAGTGTAATTTTAAGTTATTTTTCCTCTGTTAGTTATATAGTACTGCATATAATTCGTTAATAAAAGCCATACTCTAAATGTATATTTCCTTAGCACTATGCAATGCTATTGGCGTCAATAGGACAAACAAGATCCTACCTAGATAATTTTGAAAAAAAAAAACGGCTTCGTGGATTTTTTTTGAAAAAGTTTTATTTTTTATAGATCCGGCATTAGTCTCCCAATTAAGACTGTTTAGTCTTAGTTTTAACAAGATCTCAAATTCAAAAATCCATCAAGCTGCTATAGAAAGTGCCAAAGAAATGTATGTACATACACAGTTACACACCCAGCGCAGTCGGGTAAAAAGAATTTTAAACGTGTGAGTCTTTCTCCCTTTTTGGTATGGGAGGGTGAAGAACTGAGGAGTCATAAAAGTATGGAATCTTAATCTCTTCGACATCTATACTAATATTATAAACGAGAAAGTTTGTAAGTATGGATGGATGGATGTTTGTTACTCTTTCACGCAAAAACTACTGAACGTATTTGGATGAAACTTTACAGTAATATAGCTTATACATCAGAATAACACATAGGCTACTTTTTGCCGCGATAACCGACATATACGCGGGCGGAGCCGCGAGCAACAACTAGAAATACATATTTCTATTACTACTTATTTATTATAAAATAACAGGATTCGCGTATGTACAGTAGTTATTAGTGTAACCGCACAACTTATAATTAAATTAACTTCTCTATACACTTATTACAGCATCTTCAAGTCCCACCAGAAGAAGGAAAATTTATTTTTTTTACACTTGTTAGTTGAATATTAAATAGGCAATGTTGTTGAACCTCTTTTTGTAGCGTGGAAACTCTCACGGGTTATAAATTCTTGTCGGAACCGAGAAAGGTATAATATGTTGGCTTCGAACTAATTAAAATCACACAGTGTTCCGTTGGATGTAGGTCTATTGCTGTCCTACGCCTTTAGGTCTTAGATCATCATCTAAAATACCCTAAGAATGGAGCTTTAATAAATAAGTTTGATAAAGACAGACTGGCCGGACTAGTTAAAATATGAATGCACGCACAGCATATTGTTACCGACAAATTAAAAAACACAAATGTCACAAAATTGGCGCCAAAATAGTGTGTCAAAAATGTTGTTTATTGTTTTACTCGTAATTCAGAATTTCAGATATCTAAGTTTATGGCGACTTCTTGACGAGGTTTTTCGACTCGTTTCTGGTAACGGATGTTAAACAATTTGCATTTGTATAAGATACGGACGATTTCGGAATGTCTGATGTCATCGTCGCTTTGGTGAATAAGTGCCAACGACACTGACCAATTTGCTGCGTTTCAATTCTGTACTGCACTTTTTATGGTTGGCTTTTTGTACGACAGGGTATTCAATGAAATAGAGGTGAAGTAATTTAAGTAAAATAATGTCAATTCTAATTCACAGAGGTTAAAATGTTCCGATATCCTAGACCTAATAAGTTTTTTATTGGTATTTTTGTAACGAGAGTAACATCTTTCCTTTCGTTTTCCTGTAATTATTTGAAGGGGGTCTTGTGAAAAGGGTTGTTGATTTAATTAAGGAAAGATATAAAAAAAACTTGTATTTGTGTGATATTTATTTGGTCGGAAGATGACAAGTGAGATGTCAGAATATTACACATCATCTGCGATTACCGTAAGGCTTGCTCATTTTAGGCAGGTTTAGTTAATTAATTATTACTTAATCGTACTTGCTTCCAATATTTTTAGTTACACTTGAAATTGACTATAAGTAAAAATCTTCTGAATGACATTCCCTACAATAAAATTACTGCACATTTATTACTCAGCAAGACTATTTCAATACAACGTACCTATCTAGTCATTTTCACTAATTAAAATATAGATAACTAGCTGACCCGTGCCCACTTCGCTGGGCGGTAAACATTTTTTTCTCCGACTTACTTTGCAAATTCAGCTACCACGAAAAATTCTTTCCACTTTTCGGATTATTATATAGCCTATGTCACTCCCAAATAACGTAGCCTTCTATTGGTAAAATCATTTTCAAAATCGGTTCAATAAATCCAGAGATTACCCCCTACAACGTCACAAACTCACAAACTTTACCTCTTTATATAATAGTATAGATAGTATAGATAATAGTGTAGATAAAACATAACTCAGTAGACGCGGGAGTCCCCGGGTATATCAGTTTGGTACTTACAGAGAATGATATTTTAGTCAAAAAGTTGGTTATTATAAATATATAATGTATATGTTCAATATGTGGCCTTTATCGACATTGTGTTAAAATGAATTGAAGTTTACGTGATTACGTAATCAAATTCACAATCGTGGATAAACCCAATACAAGGCATGATGCAGTTTGATGACTTACAGAGAATCATTCAAAGGAGGTAGCACAGAATATTAATACTTGAATCGAAGACTATAGGTAACACACAATGTTGCTAGTACATCCATACGTTTAAAATTGAGTTTCTGCATGTGAATTTCAATACAGAAGAGAGATGAGTTATGATTAACGCGCTAATGGCAAATAAAATGTTTTTTTTTGTGTTAAAAAAAACGGTATGGTATGGTAATCATACTGATGATAAACATACCTATATACTATTAAACACATACATGTTTAAGCTTAATAAAATTTTACCTCGACACAACATATGATTGTGCTCATATACAATTTTATTGTTTATACAAAATCAAAAAGCTTTTATTTCAAGTAGGCACTTACGAATCGTTACATTAATGACTCTAGTTACACAGTTCCAAAATATCATTCCTATGAAGAACAATCGGCAAGCAACTCCATATAAGTTTGGGTGGATATCGAAACAATGACCTCCGTCTTAACAAAGAGAATCACTAACCACTAAGTCGCTTCAGTCATCTTTATCGCTGCATGGCGGAGAGCGTTTAACTATTGCGTCAAGTATATAATATTCTAAACCTCAGCTATCATCATTATAATATAACTATATACACTTAAACTAGTTCTACTCTGAATAGCCGTACGCACTTGCGACATGTGTGTAATTGCGTATAAAATGTCGCCAGATTGGTCGCTAAAATGTCCTAAGACGAAATTGTCGGTGACTTTACACAATGTGCTTTCCCTGCTGATAAACACGATGCGGTTTTAAAGCATAGGATGACTATTTACATTGACATCACAGTAACATAAACATAATGGCTTTCACTGGATATACTTTATTATATGGTGTAAGTAGCCAGAAAAAAACTATCACTGCAATAATTTTCATAGTGCATGTTTTATGGTTAGCCCGTGAACCACATTTCTAAAATCCTTATCCGCTATCAGCTCTTTCTACGTACTTGGCAAAAAAATATGAAGTTTATATTATTAGTAACTATACTAAGTTATTTATTTATTTTTTAAAAGACAACTCCCGCACTAGGAATAAATCCTGTGTCGCGGGGACTTTACAAACATACATGAAACGGACACAAAGAACACCCAGACTCAGAACAACAATTTGTGGATCACACAAAGTGTTGTCTTACGTGGGATTTGAACCCACGACACTTGGCGAAATAGGAAACAGCGTGGTGACCGTTAAACCACTTGGCCAAACGTGCAGTCAAAGGTATGTAAAAAAAGTCAAGTTATGAACACCTACAACTGAAGAGTGAAAAGTGGATCGCCCCTTGCGTCCTCCCAATACTAAGCAAGGGATTTTTCAGTAACTTCTTTCACTCTGTGAAAACCAACAAAATAATTGCTTATCGCAAGTTTTCTGTGAAACTCGAGTCGTGCTGGCTGATTTGTGCAAAATTTTAAGTTTAAAGAATGTATACCATAGTTGTAGTCGTTCATCATGTATAAGTCAAAGCTTTACTTAATATCACTTTAATATCGAGTTGCAATAACACACACAAAAAAATATGCTAACAAAAAGTTTTTTTTAAGTCGATTAAAAAGGGACAGCAAGATGTCCCACATTATCACTGTGCATTCTTACATTACAATTATTATTACCTAATTGTCGCTTTTCCCATTGTATAACCGTCCAATTAGAGGTAACGAAAGCGTGGTATCATAAATGATAATTAAATAATTACGTACTACCTGAAACCATCACAGATTACATATTTCATCATATGAAATAATTAGCAAAGCAACTAAACATGTTGCTGTAAAACTGTTTATGTAACTCCTAATATTAATATATTTATCTGTAGTCTCATTTTTTAAAATGTAGGTAAGGTACGGCCATGCCAAAATGACTCTACTCTGCCTGATGGAATGCATAAACAGAATCCAAGAGTGGTGGTCATCATACTCATTGCGAATGCAGACAATGCAGCATGATGACCCACACCATGGCGGCCTAGTGATGCTCCTGCATCATTGGGCCTCCGGTCTCGCACTCACCAACGAAACACGACAGCACGAACGCTGTCATTTTACGTTGATTTTCTGTGCGTGGCGAGGGTAGTACCGCCCCTTCGAGCCGGCGCAACCGTGCTGAAATCAGCATGGTTCTACTACCTGCAGATAGTAACAGATTTGTGTTTATAAAGCCTAGTCTCCACCGAACAAAAGTTGGCAACTTTCGTGTTGTCAACACGTGTTGGTGATAAAAGTTTCTGTAATTTCCTTGTGTTGGCAACAAAAAATTACAACAAATGTTGGGAGCCGTGTTTCTGTTTTTGGCGGTAAACTTCAAAAGAATTAGCTTGTTGCAAATATTTATTGAGTCTGTGGAAACGCTTAGTTGGAATGCTTTTCAAATTGTTGGCGACTCTGGCGAATGGAATTAATATCATTAAATTTTATCTTTAATAATACTTAAGTAATTAATGACGTTTTACCGTTAACAATAAACATTAAAATAAGGATTGTATTGTACTAATGATCAAATTAATTTGTAGTGTTATTTATTTCCTTAAATACCTTTTGTTTTAAGAACTGTACTGTTAGAATCTAAGTTTATTCTTATCTAGGTATCTAAGCATTCAAAGACGGCGTCCCTCGGAGAGCACGTTAAGCCGTCGGTGAGTCGCCCCGATTGTCATGAACATCTATGGCAATCGTTATTGGGAAGTCAGTGCCCTCAAATATACTGACAACCATTGTTCAACCTTCGAATGCAATTCACCCTCAGGGTTGCTGAGGTCCGATGTCAGTCGCTCCATGTAAAAACTGATATTCAGTTAAAACCAGTTGAACTGATTGTTACCCAACTTAGGATGATATGAAACACAGACTTCAATCACTGTAGTTGTATAATTACCAAACAATAGAAACTTGATCGGCAAACTTAACAACATTATCAATTGTTGAAAGTTGTAGAGGCGAGCGTACCGGGCGGATTCTGTCTGACAGCCCTTTTTTGACGTATGTCAAACATCCGCGCTCTTATTCCTCCGTCGCGTTCCAACTCGCCACAATCTAAGCATTAAAATTTTTTTTTCGTCATCTAAAGCCTTTAACAATCCACTGCTGAACATAGACCTCATCTTAGCAGGGTTTCTCGGAACTTACTTGAAAGTAATTTCGTTTTTCACTTACTTACGCAGAACATTGGCATAATCTCCTCGTATATTATTTAGACCTCACTGAGATTCTGTGCATTACCACCAAAAAAAAAGAAATGAATCACAATGAACATTGTGTTAACTACAAATCTCTGTAAATGAATATTACATCAAGCATTTTATATCTCATTAATGATAAATATATTTATGTATTTTAAGACAATAAGCAATCAGTTTATTCATTTGTATTTTGCGTGGTACTTATTTTGTATCTAGACTTGCCAGCAATAAAAAAAAACAACCATCTTGTTTGTGATTAATTTTAACAACGTAATCTAAGAATAATTATGTTATCAAAAGTACGAAAGTGAATTTGTTTTTCGTTTTTTTTATGTTTTTTAGCATTGAGATACGGCCCGCTTAACACTGCTAGTAACTACATACTAGCTGCGACTCACGGGTGTTTCACGTGGTATTTGTTTTACTTTTACAATAACTCCTTATCGGATTTTAAAGCAGTTTTCAGCAATAGATAGAGTGATTCAAGAGGAAGGTTTATAGGTGTGATATATGCATATTATAGTTGAGAATATCTGAGAATTCCAAAAACTTCCGTGCGAAGCCGGGCCGGGTCGCAAGTTAATAATATAAAAAATATATTGACAGATCTGAAACTTATTTGAATTGGCTACTTCCGGAAACTTTGACCTCTCTAACTTTATCTAAAAATATAGGTAATATACATTTTATAGTAGTATAACATATTATTTACTTCAAGACAACTACCGTGGGACAGTCACGCTTCGGCATGAATAGGCCGGTTCGAATGGAGGGATACCACGGCCTCATAGAAAACCGGTGTTAAATGTTTTACCAAGTGAGTGAGGATAACGGAGGCCCATAACCCAACCCCTTCCCCATCCCTCTCCCCATCCAAAGGCCGGCAACGCACTTGTGACGCCTCTAGTGTAGCGGGCTTGCGGGTGTCCATGGGCGGCGGTTACCATCAGGTGATACGTCTGCTCGTTTGCCACCCATTCCTTAAAAACAAAAAAGGCGACAAACATTAAAAAATAAAATAAAATCATACCAATTGGCACATATAGCCTTAAAGCAACAAAGTTAAACTCCCCGACCCCACAAACACCTTTGTTCCAAACAAGGACGTTTAAAAAAACAACTGTCACGACATCGCATACCAACACATTGGCATAGTAACACAAATTCTTAAAGTATTTCTTAAAGAAAGTAAATTGGCGTCCAAACCAATACCGATTCATAAATACTCAACGCGTGCCACAATATATGCACGCATATGCAAATATAACACGATAGGCAGGTACTCGGATGGATAAGATAACATACCCATACCTACTACGTAACCTATTTTTACTGCTTCTTCTTCGTCGGTGACTAGGTGTGCCAATGTCAAGACCCCCTTCTTTTTTTTCATGTAGTAGGTAGTCCATAGCAGGAAGCCATGGGTAAAAGTTAGTTTATGAAATATCTTATACCTAAAACCTTTACTACCTACTACTACTAAAACCGTGACTACTTTAAACCTTTGCTAGGTCGTAGAGCCACTTTCACACGGCGCCTACGCAGACGCAGATACTCACTGGAGATGGTTGCTTCGGTGAGTATCTAAATAAGATCAGACGCGAGGAGACGGCACAATGCCACCACTGCGCAGCCGACTTGGACTCCGCCCAGCATACGCTGGAGGACTGCCACGCATGGGCGTCTGATCGCGAAGTCCTAGTCGGCCAAATCGGACGAGACCTGTCCCCGCCAGCACTCATTGCTGCCATGCTGGAGGGTGAGAAGGGCTGGAACGCAGTGGTCTTTCTGTGAGGCTGTAATGCTCCAGAAAGAGACCGCTGAACGGGATCGGGAGAGGGCCGATCCCGAGCGTAGGAGACGTCGCCGGCGACACCAGCCGCCGACAGGACCGCAAGCTGCCAGTGAGTGGGGACCTCTGGTAGCTGATTAATTGATGCGGTCAGCGATAGGGGGGCGGCCTGGTCACAAAACTGCGGTCAGGCCGCAACATATAACGGTTGGGCCGACAGGCAGGGGGAAGCATATGCTTCCCCCAGGATAGAGTCTCTGTGGACGCGGCGTCGTTCCTGGGGGGACCTGAAATAATATTGTCCGGGTCCTCCTCAGAGCAGGGCGCCTGAAGAGGGCCGCCGGGGTGGTTTTTAGTGGAATCACCATATACCTGGCTCCTCAGTCACCGAAGAGCCGGAGATCCGAAGGGATTTTCAAGCCGGTCAAAAAAAAAAAGGGTCTTAGAGCCACGCTGATTTCAGCACAAACGGGCCAGCTCGACCGGGGCGGTACTACCCTCGCACAGAAGATTAACGTAAAATGACAGTTGGACAGAATGGACAGTTGTTGGTGAGTCCGAGACCGGAGATTTGGTAGGGCCATACATAAAAAAACCTTCTGCGCGTCATTGTTAACAAGAGCGTAGTATTTTAAAGACCCTCCCCTCCCCTCTCTGAATTAGTAATTTAGTATCATCATAACAGACATAATAGCAGCATACTAGCATAGTATAACAACCTCTAACAGTAAATTGCCGGACATAGGCCTCTTCCTAATTCCGTACGAATTACAGAAATAAATAAAAATAAATACGTGTTTATTGTCAGTCATTGTTTTGACCTTTTGATTTAATTAATTTGAAGCAGCAAAGTAAATGTTTATTATTTTAGTTTACGGATATTAGTATCGTAAATAAGCGTGGATCTGTTTAAAATAGAACAATCTCTTATTATTTCTTACTATGAATTAATTTTCCCAAAGCTAGAAATGAATGATATTTTTTGTTGGTGGCTCAATATTTCATGAGGTAGGTACTTCTCAACTCCGTACGATAATTTTTTAAAGAAAACCTATCCGATTATTAATCAATAACTTGATTGGGGATAACCTTTGCATCAATATTTCAACAGAACATCATTCTTTAAAGAGTTGCTTCATAAACGTCACTGTCAAATTTGACAGCACTGTGACAGACGATGTGATTGATTTGCTTAGCGTCACGATAATGTCACTATTGTTTTCGTTCAGAAATATGTGATTGATTGTATACATACGTGTAGGGAATCAGATTTTGCTATTTATAGACAGTAAAATATCTGTCATTTGGTTATCTGCTCAGATTTATGACGTCATTGAACAATAGTAGGTATTATGATAAAACATAAGAAATCACAATTTCAATCGTAAATATAACGACATAAGGTAGTAATATTTATTTTTCCCAAATAAAAAGTAGCCTTTGTACTATTCCCGGCTTGAATATATCTCTACAACTTTCATCCTGATTAGTTTAGCCGTTCTAATGTAATTCAGTCCATCTTCGGGAGATGGCACTGTCACATGTTTCTGTTTGCGTCTTATGTGGAACTCGCCACAGAATAAATAAAACACCCATGTGTCAATAAGAAATTATACCTAAATAGAATGAGAAAGGCACAATGATAGCATCACCAAGTAGTCTTTGATTCGACGTAGCAACAAAAAAAAACAAGATAACACTGTTTATCTTCACATCAGTATTTACTTTATCGATTAATCAAACTAGCGAATAATCTTAGGCTGAAATTTATAAAGCGTGCTTAGACTTTGCTCAGACTTTGCTTACGCTATACTTACTTAAGTTCCTGCTCAGTGTAATCTTAGCGTTCGAATTTATAGTCCTTTGGGCTAAGTATTTACTGAGTGTATGCTAAGCAAGAGCTCAGGAAAAAATGTTTAACGTTTCAATTTGCATAGCATATTTATTTAAATTATATAGGTATTTCAAACACATATTATTTTTAAAATAGCTGTATTAAACTTAAATATTAGTAATTTTATAATCTTTATCGTATAATTGTAGATCAATCAATTTAAACCGTTATTTTTTATTGATTTTAAGTGAAAAAGGGCCAAAATAACACATGTACAAGTAAAATAGAATGTATCTTTGACTTGTCATAAAAAAAAAACCGGATTGACACCGTGGGAAAGCAACGCTTCGGCATAAATGGGCCGGCTCGACCGGAGTGATACCACGGCCTCACAGAAAACCGGCGTGAAATAGTGCTTGCGCTGTGTTTCACCGAGTGAGTGAGGATACCGGAGGCCCATCCCCCAACCCCCTCCCCTGCCACCCTAAAGGTCGGCAACGCACTTGTGACGCCTCTGGTGTTGCAGGTGTCCATGGGCGGCGGTAGTCGCTTACCATCAGGCGATACGTCTGCTCGTATGCCCGCCTATTCCATAAAAAAAAATTGTCAACAATTATTTAGATTGTCTCGATTTCAATTACATATAATTAATTATCAATTTCTAGAAAGAACTTTTTACTTTGACTCTGGCATGCCCTTACGGACTTCTGTTATAAAGTTTTCAAACTAGATTACGGTTTTTTTACCTGCTCAATCGAACCATCTTTACGAGCGCGTAAGTATTCGCTAAGTCAAGGATTTCGGTGACTTAGACTATACTAAGCATTTGCTCAGCTTGAGCTAAGCATAATGACTATAAATTTCAATGCACACTTAACTCGTGAGGTAAGTCTAAGCAAAGCCTAAGCACGCTTTATAAATTTCAGCCTTAGAAACTGACTTCATTAGATACAATTATCTAAATCGAATTGGACAATTTGTCCGTAACCGTTCGAAGTATCGATTTAAGTAATCAATCACATAATGGTAATCATTTGTAGACAACATAATTCGTAACGCGACCAACATGCTTACAGTAAAAAAATTATAACATGTCTTAGATAATAATAAGTACCACTTTACAATATTTTACTATACATGCTAATTTCCTATGAATTTTATATGTATTTAAAATCTTTTGATCACGTAAAGATACACACTTCTGTATGGCAAATTAGGCTCTACTGACAAAATGAAAAGAATGTACTGTTGAACATTGAATTGATAACATACTTTTACTATAACTTTAGAGGGATAGAGGGCAAAAGACCAGTTGAGCAGTCGAATGAGGATGGAAGTAACGTCGCTCGTGAGCACCCAAAAATCAAGAGACATCGTTCCATTCATTTGCCCCCATTTCATGAAAATATAAGTCATTTATAAACACATATCCATCACCTATCTATGAACCAGTTTTATCACACACACATACATGGGCTCTCCCTTTCCGCTGAAAATCTACCATGACAACAAATAGTATAGTCATTGACCAGGTTAACAAATGGTATAAAACGTCCAAAAAGTGGGTCATAGTAGCCCATCTAATTAGCTGACAAAGGGCGTCATTTAAATCGACTATTGCGACAGTATCTAGTCTCACTCTATTTGCTTGAGATCCATCGAGTGATGCAAGACACAGGTTCAATTACTGTGATAAATAATGGAGGGTAATCTTACCTGTGTCAGTACTGGTTTATTTACAAGTACAAATAAGAATAATATACCAACTGGTAAACCACTTCATATATCTTTACATAGTATAAAATGAAGTCGCTTCAGCTGTCAGTTCGCTTAGATCTTTTAAACTACCCAAAAGATTTCAATGTAGATGTTGGCAATAGATAGATTGATTCAAGACGAAGGCTTATATGAGTAATACACGCTTTTTAAAGTAGAGGAAACGCTAGAATTTGAAAGATTTCCGTGCGAAGCCGCGCCGGGTCGCTAGGAGGTAACAAATCGTAAACAGATTATCAAGACAGTAAGTTATCAGTGCTTTTATTGTCCTTCAGCTATTTTCACAACATAATATTTCAACTTGATAATATATTATATGAAAATAGGGCTCTAGCAAACGCACATTTGCAATCAGAAGTTGGTAAAATCTGACCAAACTCTTGTGGTAAATCATATTGGTCAGTTTAGTTTATTTATTCGTAATCCTGATTGTTGGCAGACAAATTGTGGGGTGAGTACGATCATTTGTTTTAACCGGGTGTGATATATATCCCTGATATATTATGTAATTTGTGATAGTTATAATATACAATAGTACCTATGTTTATCAGCAGCGTAGTTACCAAAGTACAGGGTTGATTGGGTTGATTGACATGATTTAGTAGCTTTATATCAATTTCTTTCAGATTATGATATCTTTATTTAGAGACATATTTAGTCGATGTCTGATACAGCACGCCACTTATCACAAAATTGAAATGAAAGTGCATGAATAAGGAGACATCAATTTAAATAATTTAATAGAGAATTTACGCTATTTTCACGTGAATTCTAAACACCAAATTTTTACTCAAATTAGAACTCTATCCTAATCACACACAAAACCCTCGCGATATTCTCTTAAAACTCTTTTATTCGGCTTAGATGTAATTAATTCTGAATACTCGTCCATTTACTGGAATGCCATATTTCCTTCAACTTCAAGGATGCTTAACGGAAATAGTCATCGTGTCGTTTCGATAATGTAAAACAATAATTCGAGTGAACAGAGAAATAAACTGATATGGTCAAGAAGAGGATTTAGAAACAGAATCATTCAACTGAATCGAAAGATCTATCTATTGAATTGACAGCAGATATGGACTAAATGAAGACATAGAAATTGTGACCCTTGAAAGAGTCTAACCATCTAAGGAAAATTATTAACTTGTCAACTTGTATGAAATTAATCGTAAGATAATCGCCTAAGATCAAATGTTCATATCGACCAAATTCACGTCCACACAATACGACGTGCTACAGAAAACAATGACACAGTTGATACTTTGTTGTTGTAGTTGTCGATGCGATGCTCTGTAATTGACGGTATCGTCTCAAAATGTTATTGTTAGTGTACAAGAACAATGCACTCGATTGACAATGCATCTGTGAAAAATGAAAATATAGATAGTACGAATATAGTGATAACTGTCTTTTTTTAAATCTCAAGCGTTCGCATTAAGTATTCAAACAAATAAATTAAATATGTAAACCAATTTTTATGTAATTTTTAAATTACACAACTCTTTAGTTCAAAACAATATTACTATAAATTTGATTTTTAAATTCATCATACCTACAAATTTCATTTAGATTTTCTGTATAATTTCAGTAAAATAAGTAGGTATGATACTTAAGTTCGAATTTCTTTACAAGTTTGTAAGAAATGCAGCAGTTTTTTTTTTTTTTTTTTTATGATATAGGGGGCAAACGAGCAGACGTATCGCCTGATAAGAATTTCATGAGTTTCCGTTAGTCCGTTAATTAAATATGAAAATGACAACGTTCTAAACATTTTAAATAAAAGACGATTAACAGTTGATTTCGAATTTCAAAACACGTGTGTTTTGTCTCCAGACAAGAATAAAATATGACGTGCTTAATATGTAAATCATATTGATATGTGCTTCAATGAATTGGACACGCTTATAATTGTCCGTATTATATTTAAAACTACACAAACATACCACGTTTTATAAATATATGGAATATAAACTAAAAATTAAATGGTTACAAGCGCGAAATAGGGCAATATTTATAACACATTGTTTTTGACAGTATAATTTTAGAATCGGTGCGGTGGTAGCTTTATGGCTAAGATGGAAGGCAGGTTTGCGGTCATGTGGTTTGAAATATACTGTCATGATAACGCAAGTATTTAGATTAGCTGACTAACTTTGAAAGTATTCTTTCATTTACATAAACACCAAGTTTTTAACCGACTTCAAAAAAAGGAGGAGGTTCTCAATTCGACTGTATTTTTTTTTATGTTTGTTACCTCATAACTTTCGACTGGGTGAACCGATTTTGATGTTTTTTTTTTTTTTTGAAAGCTGGTGCTTCCCATGTGGTTCCATTTCAATGGTCTAGTTCTGACATGTCATCCATGAGAGAACCATATAAGTCTTCAATTTGCATTAAGTATGTGTGCGACAAATTGACGAAGAACTCAATATCACGTCAACCAATTTCAATGATTCTTTTTTTATTTGAAAGCTGGTGCTTCCCGTGTGGGCCCATTTCAATTTGGACGTTCTTGAAGTCGATTTTTTTTGTTATTTTTTTTTATTATTTCAACAGGCTTTGCGGAGTTTCAGATCAGACAGCAGTAAAAAGGTTTTCAAATGCTCGTATTTTGCAGTTTGTAATTTTGGTCCAACTTATACAACAAGTCTATTACGGTCTACTGCCGTATATTTTAGGAACTCGATGGGAAAATCTAGGGTTGCAAATAGAAAAAAAACAAACTGTTTTTTTCAAATTTATGAAAAAAAACATGACAAAAAAACTTGGCACCATTGTTTTTTTTTCTAAATAAGGTTTTTTTCAGACGAACAAATAATATGACAATAATGGATTTTCGTTATTTATTTATTTAAGTAACTTAAAACTAAATACATTCAAGTAAGTGTGTAACTAGTAAATGAAAAAAAAAACTTTGAATGAACTTATTCACTAGAACTATCTGCAGCACTATCAACACTAGTTCGGTCAGAGTCAGAATTTTCTGATTCTTATGTCTCATCTAAGTCTATTATATTGTCCATAACTCTTTCTTTTTCTGGTTCCTCTTGAATTGCAGGCAAAAGATTTTGAGATTACAATTTAAAATTGTGATCAATATAAACAATTTTACCAGCTCTTTCATTCGTACGTCTGTTGCGTTTTTTTGAAAGTACATCACTGTATGTGCTAAATGTTCTCTCAACTGCAGCTGATGTAGTTGGCAGGGCCAGAAATCTGACTGGTACTTTTGATAAAGCAGTCGACTTGCAAAGCCCTGCCCACCAAGTTAAAGGAGTAATTTTACTTACAGCAGACCATAAAAACGTTTTTGAAAAAAAAACCTTTAATGTTAGTTTTGTAAAACCAGAAATTTAAGTTGTTATTAGTTTAATAGTTAATATAATGTCTAAAAAACTGTATAAAAGTATTAACTGCCTTGCAAATTTTGAGATTCCGTACTTATGAAAAATTTTTTTTTCATTGCTTTTTTTCAGGTTTTTTTTTCAAGACAGAAAAAAAATACCGTTTTTTTGCAACCCTAGGAAAATCTATACAAATAAATAAAATTAATGAGTGTTTCCAATTAACAGCTTTTCACGAAATGCATATTTTTAAGAAAGTACATATTATACAGTATTTATTAAAAAAATCGTTTTTAAATGGTTTGTCGTACTGTCTGTTTATTCCGACTTATTTTTGCAACGACTAGACAGATTTTGACGGGACTTTCACTGGGAGATAGCTAATGATAGAAGAGGTAACTGAGGCTACTTTTTAGACTAGCTTCGCTCCGCGGCTTTACCCGCGGTTGTTATTATAAAAAGATGGAAGTATCATTTAGGGAAAAGTCGAAAGGAATATTTCTTAACATATGATAGAATTTGAGAATATTAATAATATCTCAAGTGAATAGCTGTAGTCAGAAAGATGTACAGTAATAATTCAAATCGATACCTCCTACGTATACTGAGTCAACTAACATTATAGTAATTTTATAGGAGAGCGATTTGAAGACAAATCGCTTATATTTTTATGAAAGTAATCTTAATTAGAGTAAATTAAATGTATCTATTAATAAATATGGGAAGCTTTTTCTTTGGTATGAAATGTTTTTGCTGATTTCTGTTTTAAATTATACACACATCAAAAGTGTCTAGGGATCAACATATATTTTTGCAATAACTTTTCTCCTGATTGATATTAATTAAAATTTTCTTTAAGGATTCATCAAATAAAGTGTTTTCGTTTGTCACAGTAACGATAAACCAAGTCACCTTTGCATTAATAAAGAAATTTGCCATTTTCCTAATAAAGGGATTTTTGACATTTGAACCAACATTAAAGTTCGAAAAAAAGACTGAAATAACAGTTTTCTTTAAAATTTTATTAGGTAACTTAAACAATTAATAATCCGTGTTTCTACCGCGAACACTAACAACACAAGAACATCGGTTTGGCATACTCAAAATGAGTTCATCCAAATCACGCTGTGGAATGGCCGCCCATGTTCGTTGCAACAACAAAAAAAGGTCTTCTTGCGACTGGATACCCTCCATATTCGGCAGAGCTCTTCTCTGTAGTATATCCCATTCATGCTCAATCGGGTTCAAGTCTGGCGACTGAGCAGGCCAGGGCAGGACATTGATGTTAGCTGCGGCGAGAGTCTGTCTTACAACTCTTGCGGTGTGCGGTCGTGCATTATCATGCATTAACTGAAATAAGGGACCGATTTGCACTTGTAGAGGAACGATGACGTCTGATACAATCGTCTCAGCATAAATTTGAGCGTTGAGGTTGCCTCTGATCCAAATCAACTCAGTTCTTCCGCCGATCCAAATACCCGCCCATACCATGATGGTTCCACCACTATAAGGATGGACTTCCTGGCAGGATTTTAATCGCTGTTGGCGTCCAAGGGTTCTCCAGTGTTGTATACGTCTTGTATCCGGTCTCATACCAAAACGAGACTCATCAGAAAAGCACACGAAACGCCATTGTTCTTCTGCCCAATTTCTGTGTTCAAGAGCCCATTGATATCGAATCCTACGATTGTGCATCGCTATAGGTGGTACCCGTAGCGGTCTTCGGGAATGAAGGTTCAATTCATGCAAGCGGTTTCTGACTGTTTGGTCGCTAATTAAGTTCCCTGAAGAGTGACGAAGCCTCACGGCTAACATCATGGCGGTTATTGTTGGAGCTCTTCGAGTTAAGATTTGAATGTATCGGTCTTGTCTCCGTGTGGTGCAGCGATACCGTCCTCCATGGCGCTCAACACGGTACCAGTGCTTCGGTAACGTGTCCAAAGTCGACTGATAACACTCTGACTTGTATTCAGAGCTAAAGCCACAGTACGTTGCCGGGAACCAGCTTCTATCATTCCCACGGCTCTGAGCATTTCTTCCCTGCTTAAATGACGTCGCCGCTCCATAATAACGTTGGTTTTAATCAGTAGTAGGGAAACAGTAGCACTAATAATGTCTTCAATGCGTTGTATGTTTTTATAGGGAAAATATTGACAGCTGATTTTCATCTTTTACTCGAATTTGATTGACAGTTCCTGATTCAAATTATGAAATGCACCAAAAAGGATCCATATAAATTTATAAAATCATAAATTTATTACAAAGCCACATCTCAATCTCAAGAAATCCGCATAAAAATGCTTGATCCCTAGACACTTTTGATGTGTGTATTTTATGTACATGGCATACGCCGGCGGGACTCAATAGTAAAATGGTTAACTACCACTTATATTCATGTACGTTGTACACCAAAATACATGGTTTACACCAATTTCATACATGTCAGTTGAATGAGTATACAATATACGATTCTATCTGATGTTGAAATTGATTTAGTATACGCGAAATTATCTCAGTAATATTGTTCTTTTTAATTTTTTTAACACTATCATAAAGATCATAGATTATTGGATACATTTATATAAAAATAATAAAATACCTAAATTTGCTAGTTGACCCAGTATACTTAGGAGGTATCGAAATGTGAAAATCTAGAAAGTTGATATTAAAACAAATAGGTAGGTATGTGTCGAGTTAATATTACTCTCATTTGGCGTAGTATTTAAATGAAATAATGATTATAAGCGAAGAAAGCGACTTACAAAAAGGCGTTACAATAATTTATGTTGCGATACATTCTGCCATTAGTGAGTGACAATTTGCACGCGATGCTAAATATAATACTAGAAATAGGTGAGTGGAACAAATCTTTAGGCAGACTGCATAAAAAAGTCGGACAAGAAAGTATTTTAAAGTGTAGCGTGTTTGTTTCTGTCATCATAGCTCTTAAAAGGATGGACTGATTTGGATTTCATTTCGTCCCTGACTAGTAGTAATGCTGCCAAGTATGCATTTCTTTCTCTGTTGGTAGTAGACTTTTTTCGGTGGCGCAGTGGTAACGAATGCAACTGCTGTATTTGAGGTCTGGGGTTCGATTTCCAGGTCTGACCAAATTATCTACAAATATTTTAAGTGTTTTGAAGTTTGAGTGTATTCTATGTATTAAGTGTATAAGCAGTTGTCTAGTACCCATATTACAAGCTCTGCTTAGTTTGGGACTAGGTAGCGTTCTGTGAATGTGGTAGAATATTATATTATTTATAGGCTCCGTCTAATTTGGAATCAGATTGCCGAATATGAATATTTGCAGTAATAATTTATTTGTATTGTTTTTGCAAACAAAAGCTATAAATAATAACGAAGGCAAACCCTGGCATTGCCTAATAAATAGAAAATATAGCAACTTGAAACATAAATACACATGAATGGGCCGGCTCGACCGGAGTGATACCACGGCCTCACAGAAAACCGGTGTAAAACAGCGCTTGCGTGAGTGAGGATACCGGAGGCCCATACCCCTCCCCCCCATCCTCATCCCCCAAAGGCCGGCAACGCACTCGTGACGCCTATGGTGTTGCGGGTGTCCAAGGGCGACGGTAATCGCTTACCATCAGGTGATACGCCTGCTCGTTAGCCCCTTTATTCCATAAATACATTTGTAAATATAATTGTAAATTTTGAAGTAATAAAAAGTCCGAAAGCCAACTTGGAAGGTTTACAAAAGGTGAACTTTATAGGTCAATTGATGACCGTGTTCAACAGACCTCAAACCACAGGAATAACATACGAAGAAGTGACCTTAACCTTCGAACTTTTGCAGTCTCAGTCGTCCCTTTAACTAGATCCCTTCCCTTGCCTTACAAGTTTTCCTTACTCTGATATACCTACCTAATACATTATGCTTTCGAATATGTATTTGTAAACTATTACTGGGAGGGTTAGTTGCCAGACAAAATCTTTAATACCAAATCAAATAACAATATTCTCAAAGTGGTTTACCATCAGGCAAATGGTTAACTAAAGTATTTTTGCAAATATACATTTACTTCTTTCCATATTTAGGGGGAAAACGTGGAAAGAGGATCTAATAGAAAGGAACAACTCTGCCCGTGAGCATCTGCAACTCAAAAGTCATTAGCAAACTATCACATTTTGCGCCAAACAAAATAAAAACGAAACAAGAGCAGGAAAATAATCACGAGTGTTCAAGTTTAACTATCTACTGTGTAGCCTCCGGTATGACTAGTATAAGTCAACCTTTAGAATTTCATTCATTAAACAGAAATAGTAAACAAACAACATACTTAAAGAGCTGCTTTAATTGCTTATTATAAACTTGTTTCAAACCCTGATATGTAAATACTTCATTAGCTCATTGACGATGAAGTTAGTATAGACGCTACAGACTTTTCTTTATAAAAAATGTCCAAAAAACTAATAGCTATACCTGTTCATGATTTGGTAAATATTAAAACGAATATGAATCTAATTACCAGACGATAAGGATATGATTGGAATTAAGATTTGAGTAGTATTATTCTGTGATTTGTGATATAGATTTAAAATAAAAGAAACACCTTTTTATTGCTGACCTTCTAAATTTAGAAGTTTAATTTCCTGGAAATCCTTAGCTACTAACAGCTACTAGCTTCTTAATTCAAAATCACAATAGTAACTGTAAACAGTGACCCAGTTTACAATAAATTTTAAAAAAATGATTTTATTATCTGCACCGCTAGTAGATAAGCGAAAATATAATATCAAATCATGTGAACAAATCACTGTAATGGTAGAACAGGACGATGTATTCCATATTTATACTCGTCAATATTGATCGAACCATTAAGGAAAATGTTTCATACAATAATAATAAGTTTCTTTAATGGAATATGTTAATGCAAAAAACACTGACGCTTTACAGTTTGTTGTAATTAGCAAATGAATGATGCAAAACACACTAACCAACTTCAACATGTGTAATCCGAAGTACGAGCCGCTTAAGCGAAATGTCTGTACATACAAAAGCTTAATAAAACAGTTCTAATTGAACCATCAAGCGTCCACAGATCACACACTCACTTTTACCAAACTAATTATTGCCAGGGACCATTCGAAATGCGAGACGAGAGTTGTTGTTGTATTCCGCCACGCGTCGGTCAGGTAGCTGTTTACAACAATAGTTACACTTGTTCACAACACCATACAATTCGTTATTCGAAATTAATTAAGCTATTCGTTTACTTTTATTGCTACCGACTTTTCAAATCACACTTCGAAAAGAATGAAATAAATAACTTTGTACAAACAGAACGGAACGCGACAGGCGATAACGTTGGCGGTTCACGCGACACTGGCAAGTGGCAAGAAATCGAGAATGAATTGAGTAGGCTCGTATCGTGCTTCTCGCTCGGACGCACAGCCTCAGACGGAGTTGCCCCCCAGAATGTTTTGTGTACCGACCTCACGCGCACCCAACGTTTTTATTGCACCAGGTGGATTCGGAATCTTTAGAATCCCACGAATAACCGTGGTTAAAAAAGTCAAAGTGCATCCGGGTATAGACCCTCGTTTCTTTTGAATGACTTTATTTAGCTTAAATCTGATGGTTAAGTGAAAGAAGATAAATATGGCAGAAACACATTCATAAGTAATAACAATGGAGGAGTCGAAATTAAAACAAAAGCGATTTATAATGATAATAATTTTATCGTAGAGCGAGCAAGAACGATTAATATAAAACATGTGAGGGAGAAAGGCATAACAACATTAACAACACTTGAGTTGACAATGAATCATGGAGTTCTTATTGACTATAAGAAAATTGTGATTATATTAGATGATTTATTGTATTAAACTTTGCATACGCTGTTTAGAACTATAGGCAGACAAGGTTATATGTTTTGATATCCTACTAAAGTTAAATTTACGACTAACGAAGAAGGACAGTAATTACAATATAGAACACATACCATTGATAGTCACCTTGTTTTTGTCAGTTTTATTGGCCTTAAAACAAAAATGTTATCATCAATACCGGTCTTTACCATAATAAATCGGATTCTCGCTATTGTTGTCCAGTAAACAGTAGATTTAAAAAGTAAGATTAAAACTTGTGAGTGACGCAATGCGACATTGCAACGGTATAAAGTTAATGCACGAAATGTGCAATCATATGATATGACATAAAAATTCAATACTTCGTTAAATTATTGCACATATCAATCAACTGGCGATTCTGACTGCAATTAACTGTAAGTTATTGTCTCAACAGCCAGATGGCCATATATTTGTTACTTGTCCAAAAATAGGGTGGAAAGGGGTAAACGAACTCTTCAAGGTACTGGAGTTTCTGTCTGAGGCATCAAACCCCAATTTACCATATTCTCGTCTGATTATGATTCTTTTCTATAAAAGATAACAACATAAACCCCTTAAAACTTTATGTGTTAAGATTCAAAAAATGACAGGAAAAAGTAGACGCAGATTTTTCCGATTAGGTATATCCTAACCAAAAATGAAACTTGGAAGCAAAAATTCAATAATTATCGGTTTGAATCCTATACTGAGATTTAAAACATTAGTCCTTAAAATTCGTCCTGATTCGGTCCCGAAGTTGCTCCCTGCGAAACCCTCACAATTTACTCAAAGGACTACTAACTAAAATTTTGTCTAATATCTTAACAGTTACTTTCACAAGGACCACAATATTATATTTACAGATATAAATTAATATTTTAAAATTATCTTACTGTGATACGATATATTACAGTAAGAAAGCTGTATCTTCAATTCTATTTTGTGCAAATATTTTCCATTTTATTCCATTTCCATATTTTATTTCATTTCCATATTCCATAGATATTTACGTAGTGTTCATATCAAACGATTAAAGTCACATGTCAAATTTGTGCAAAAAATTGCAAAACAAACTGTATGGAAAGCTTATGATAAATCCGAAATAGGTTAAATTTTCCGCAGATGTCAGATAACAGATAATATGTAGATTTATTTGACAGTGGCAACAGGTTTTTTGCTTTGTGTGATTGAAATAAAACAGCAATAACATTGTTGTTGTGGACCATCACATGACCAAGAGTTGGAGAATGTTCCTCGATCAAATTATCATGAGCCAAATATATCACAGATAAAGAAAAGCTACCGAACGAGTAACCGCACATGATTGTAAAGTCTGAAATCTCACCTGACATCTATCAGTCAACTTCTAAATAATTTTATATTTTTATACTAGACAGGCAGGCAATGGAAACAACTGATAAATGCCTGCTACATTTTGACCGATTTCTATTAGTAAAAATTAGATAATAGCAAGAATAGGTAGTTCACATCTGTGGTTGTGTTACATGTGGGATGTGGGTTTAAGCTTCTTTCTTACCTTAGACGCAAATACAAGTGTGTACTCTGAGTACTTTAAAAAAATATTATTTTAATACTTAGTTAAAAATATAATATTTTTTCGTAAGTGAATATAGTTGAATATAGTTACATTATCTGTCAAATTTAATGTACACGACTGTAACATGATTACATCGATTAAGTAGAGGTTTTAGTGGTTGCCACGCGGCTTTTCTACTGGGCTAAGTGTTGTGGGTTCAAATCTCACATGAGACGGCAATTTGTTCACACAAATGGTTATTCTGTCATAAATCTATTCCACGTCAATTCTAACATATTGTACAGTCGCTAGAAAGACCGGATTCTCATTTTTTTTTTTTTAAATCGGGGTTAAAATGCAAAATTTATTTGCTCTGCACACAATTATTTATTCAGAATGCGAATAGTACCTACCTACATCCTTAGACGTCATAATTATTAACTAGGTACTAGAGAAATTGCAACCAAGTGTATCATTAGCCTATACATTTTCGTATCTATATATTCTCTATAAACTAATAAAGAAGTAAATACAAAAATATAAAAAGCCCTGATACTCAATATTGCCATTGTTGCTATAGACAAAGCCAAGTGATTTATCCAAAAATGTAAAACGAATATTTTTGACACGAAAACATTAGATATTTTATTTACAATGAGTACTCAAATCGACTTATGTTATAAGACTTTTGAAAGGGATCTACCGATGAGAGATACTGATTTCGATTATACATTTTATATAATCGAATTCATTAAGAAAATCTCAATTCAGATAAGCAAAGTTATGAATAGGTACTTTGTAAGTAAACCTCTGATATGTTTAGAATTATTACACACATCAAAAGTGTCTAGGGATCAACATATGTGTCTAGGGATCAACATATATTTTTGCAATAACTTTTCTCCTGATTGATATTAATTAAAATTTTCTTTAAGGATTCATCAAATAAAGTGTTTTCGTTTGTCACAGTAACGATAAACCAAGTCACCTTTGCATTAATAAAGAAATTTGCCATTTTCCTAATAAAGGGATTTTTGACATTTGAACCACTAACATTAAAGTTCGAAAAAAAGACTGAAATAACAGTTTTCTTTAAAATTTTATTAGGTAACTTAAACAATTAATAATCCGTGTTTCTACCGCGAACACTAACAACACAAGAACATCGGTTTGGCATACTCAAAATGAGTTCATCCAAATCACGCTGTGGAATGGCCGCCCTTTCCTTTTTTTGTTGTTGCAACGAACATCGTTGCAACAACAAAAAAAGGTCTTCTTGCGACTGGATACCCTCCATATTCGGCAGAGCTCTTCTCTGTAGCATATCCCATGCATGCTCAATCGGGTTCAAGTCTGGCGACTGAGCAGGCCAGGGCCAAAGCCACATCTCAATCTCAAGAAATCCGCATAAAAATGCTTGATCCCTAGACACTTTTGATGTGTGTATTTTAATTTAATGCCAAATCTGTGACGTCTGCGTGTCCGTCACTAAACTTCGAACATCACAATAAATTCCAATTCGATTCGCAATATAGTAAATAGTCATTTTGGAGATCTCATTTATTTTATGTGCTTTTTGCTCCTTATATATCTATATTTGGTCTCAAGGCCTATGTGATCTGGTGTGGTATTCTCAATCGCTTCGGTGGTCAATAGTAGTATCGATTTTGAGCAAAATTGAATCACTTCAGCGTGTTCATGTGCTCGTGTGCTTGAGCGTGTACAAATGTGTTTTTTTTTTGTTTAAAAGACAACTCCCGCACTAGGAATAAATCCTGTCTCTCGGGGACTTTACAAAGATACATGAAACGGACACAAAGAACACCTAGACTCCGAACAACAATTTGTAGATCACACAAAGTGTTGTCCCATGTGGGATTTGAACCCACGGCACTTAGCGAAGTTGGCAGCAGCGTTGCGACCGCTTAAACCACTAGACCAACCGTGCAGCAGCGCAGTGTTTAGTAGTACGATTTTATGATTATTATACTCGTAATTTAGATTATAAACACAGATTGCCCTGAACTAGTGCTTACACATCATCATTAATTTATCGCTAGCCAATACTGAATGAAGGCTTCCCCTAAAGAGCGCAAACAATGCCGGTCTTGGGAAGTACTCATAACCAGACTTAAAGTTGACGATGGTACAAATCCTACATAGGACAACACTTCGTACGATCCACAAATTGTTGATCTGAGTCTGGGTGTTCCATCTGTTGGGTGTTCACAACATACATGTAAGTAATAGACACAAATGTCTATTACTTACATGTATGTTTGTAAAGTCCGCCGCGACACAGGATTTATTCCTAATGCTAGTATAGAAAGTGTTGTAATGTATGACTGTTTCCATTAAAAAAGAATTGTAGAAATAGACAGATACAATCGTGTCAATTTTATGATTGATATTTGATGACTTTCATATTGTAAGATCATGATTTTGATATGATTCATCAAAGTGATCGATTTATTTGATGAATCGAAAATCAGTTTTTTGGATAGGTATCGTCTATCATTCTCAATCATTACATTATATCTTCAATTTTATGAATAACTACTATATTAAGATTGAAAAATTATAGATGTACACCTGTGGTGTCACCTTTTTTGAGATTTGACAAAATGGCCAAAACGGAACGGAAGTTTCGTCATATCTGTCCGTCCACACTATATCTCACAGAGTATGAGTACTTACTAAAAACTTAAACTAATTTCGCATGAACAGAACATACATAACTATGAAACATGCTGAAAAAGTGGTCAAATAAATTCTTAAAATCTAAACCGTGCGAAATCTAAACCATAAGGAGGCCCAATGATGCAGAAGCATCACTAGGCCGCTATGATGTGGGTCACCATACTGCATTGTTGCATTGTCTGCATTCGCAATGAGTATTGTGACCACCACTCTTGAATTCTGCTCATGCTTTCCACTAGGCAGAGTTGAGTCATTTTGGCAGGGCCATACAACAAAAAAAAGTAAACTTATCGCATTTCATAGCTGGAAGTACCTACGCCTCTCCTAACATTTTAGTTCTATGTCATTTGGTCTGAAGAAGTACATATATTGCGATGTGTTTATCGTCTGCCATGGTTTTAATAAATTAAGACGACAACAAAAAAAAATAGTACTTATAAAACGGAATACTAAGGAACTAAACAATTTTCTAACTCACACAAACTAAAAGATAAGAAGAAACTGTAATAGACACTTTACTCTTCAAAGATCGTAATTACAAACACATGACATTGATTTTCCCGCGAATCCATCTCAATCATAGCATCCGAACAAAGAGGCGGCAAATCGTACGACAAACAATCGATTCAATCCAAATCGATTTTTAATTAAACACTTGATTCAGCGAATTGCTCGACTCGCTTCTGAGGTGTCAGCGACCGTTCGCTCGAGTTTTTGTTGATCGAGTCGTTAAACCTTTGTGGTTCAGTAATTGATTCTTCGAAGAAATAAGACGACTTTGAACTTTGAGGCTAGCAGATTCGCGTAATGTAAAATAAATATAATATCGCCCGTTCTGAATTCAAATCGACAAGGTAGCATTTTTTAAATAATGACAAATAGTAATGATAACCTCACAAATCTTACACATGTGCAGTCTGATCTTAAACGAGACACAGTCTGTACAGTGATGACCAGGTTATTGCCCTGAGTGGGAATCGAATCGACAACCCATAGCTTTGAGTTAATCAAAGTCATCATTCAAATTACTAATTGCAATTCTCTGTGTTCTTAATCCTGAGAGTATTCTAAGGCTCAAATAGTCAAGTCAGGCAGAAGCATCACTAGGCCGCCAAGGTGTGGGTCGCCATGCTGCATTGTTGCATTGTCTGCATTCGCAATGAGTATGGTGACCACCACTCTTGGATTCTGTTTATGCGTTCCATCAGGCAGGGTAGAGTCATTTAAAAAAGAAGAAGAGTGTTTACGGGTAGGTACCCCTATTCAGCCGACTAAGTGCTCGCTCCGGCTCGTCCGCAGCGGTACTACCCTCTCCCAGAAGACCACTCACCAGACGCATTCATACTGTCGTATTTCCTTGGTGAGTGCGAGAGCGGTCAGACCAGAGGACCAGTGATGGAGAAGCATCCCTATAGACTGCCTCGTTGGTCTCGCGGTTGGCGTGTGCGACTGCTGATCATGAGGTCTCGGGTTCGATTCCCGGGTCGGACCAAATGTTTGTATTATCTACAAATATTTGTTTCGGAGTTTGGGTGTTTTCTATGTATAAAATGTATGTATTTACAAAAAAAAAACTATATATGTATTTGTATCAGTTGTCTAGTACCCCATAACACAAGCTCTGCTTATCTTGGGACTAGATGGCGTTGTGTGTTAGATGTCCGAAATATTTATTTATTTATTATTTATAGACCGCCATGGTGTGGGTTACCATGCTGAGTTGTTGCATTGTCTGCATTTGCATGGAGTTTGGTAACCACTACTCTTGGATTCTACTCCATCAGGCAGAGTAGAGTCACTTTGGTCAGCTTTTATAAAAAAACCAAGGAAGGACAAACGTAGGACAACAGCACTGCGAAGAGAAGAAAAACTTAAAACATACATCACAACAACAATCGTGGGAGAGCTACGCTTTGGCATGAATGACTTCCGCCGGAGTGATACCACGGCCTCACAATAAACCGGTGTGAAATAGTGCTTGCGCTGTGTTTCACCGAGTCAGTGAGGATACCGGAGGCCCATACCCCAACCCCTCCCCCTATCTCCCCTCTCCCCCATCCCCCAAAGACCGGCAACGCACTTGTGACGCCTCTGGTGTTGCGGGTGTCCATGGGCGGCGGTAATCGCTTACCATCAGGCGATAAGTCGGCTATTCATTAAAAAGAAACCCTATACCAACACATTATGCAGATTATCAGCGAAAAAAAAACAATAGGTATACTTTTTTGGTCAATCTCGTTTAACCTGTAGCTCGACCTGAACTGATGAAGTTTGAAAATCGACCTCCGTTGAACTGTCGATTCCTGTAAACGAACCATTCAAAACAAAAACTAGCTGTAACATCCGGTGGCACGACGCCATGACGCCATCACATTTGATCATCAGGGCATACACAGGGTTATCTATCTATATACACACATCAAAAGTGTCTAGGGATCAACATATATTTTTGCAATAACTTTTCTCCTGATTGATATTAATTAAAATTTTCTTTAAGGATTCATCAAATAAAGTGTTTTTGTTTGTCACAGTAACGATAAACCAAGTCACCTTTGCATTAATAAAGAAATTTGCCATTTTCCTAATAAAGGGATTTTTGACATTTGAACCACTAACATTAAAGTTCGAAAAAAAGACTGAAATAACAGTTTTCTTTAAAATTTTATTAGGTAACTTAAACAATTAATAATCCGTGTTTCTACCGCGAACACTAACAACACAAGAACATCGGTTTGGCATACTCAAAATGAGTTCATCCAAATCACGCTGTGGAATGGCCGCCCATGTTCGTTGCAACAACAAAAAAAGGTCTTCTTGCGACTGGATACCCTCCATATTCGGCAGAGCTCTTCTCTGTAGCATATCCCATGCATGCTCAATCGGGTTCAAGTCTGGCGACTGAGCAGGCCAGGGCAGGACATTGATGTTAGCTGCGGCGAGAGTCTGTCTTACAACTCTTGCGGTGTGCGGTCGTGCATTATCATGCATTAACTGAAATAAGGGACCGATTTGCACTTGTAGAGGAACGATGACGTCTGATACAATCGTCTCAGCATAAATTTGAGCGTTGAGGTTGCCTCTGATCCAAATCAACTCAGTTCTTCCGCCGATCCAAATACCCGCCCATACCATGATGGTTCCACCACTATAAGGATGGACTTCCTGGCAGGATTTTAATCGCTGTTGGCGTCTAGGGGTTCTCCAGTGTCGTATACGTCTTGTATCCGGTCTCATACCAAAACGAGACTCATCAGAAAAGCACACGAAACGCCATTGTTCTTCTGCCCAATTTCTGTGTTCAAGAGCCCATTGATATCGAATCCTACGATTGTGCATTGCTGTAGGTGGTACCCGTAGCGGTCTTCGGGAATGAAGGTTCACTTCATGCAAGCGGTTTCTGACTGTTTGGTCGCTAATTAAGTTCCCTGAAGAGTGATGAAGCCTCACGGCTAACATCATGGCGGTTACTGTTGGAGCTCTTCGAGTTAAGATTTGAATGTATCGGTCTTGTCTCCGTGTGGTGCAGCGATACCGTCCTCCATGGCGCTCAGCCACGGTACCAGTGCTTCGGTAACGTGTCCAAAGTCGACTGATAACACTCTGACTTGTATTCAGAGCTAAAGCCACAGTACGTTGCCGGGAACCAGCTTCTATCATTCCCACGGCTCTGAGCATTTCTTCCCTGCTTAAATGACGTCGCCGCTCCATAATAACGTTGGTTTTAATCAGTAGTAGGGAAACAATAGCATTAATAATGTCTTCAATGCGTTGTATGTTTTTATAGGGAAAATATTGACAGCTGATTTTCATCTTTTACTCGAATTTGATTGACAGTTCCTGATTCAAATTATGAAATGCACCAAAAAGGATCCATATAAATTTATAAAATCATAAATTTATTACAAAGCCACGTCTCAATCTCAAGAAATCCGCATAAAAATGCTTGATCCCTAGACACTTTTGATGTGTGTATATAAAATACTAAGGTGACTGACTGACTGACTGACATACCCAGAGATCAATGCACAGCCCAAACCGCTGTAGCTAGAATACTGAAATTTTGCATGTAGGTTCTTTATATAACGTAAGTGAGCACTCTTCTTCTTCTTCTTCGGCCTAGCGTTTTCCCTGCTTAGTGCTGGGGTCCGCTTTCCTACATAATCTTCTCCACTTTGCCCGATCTTCGGCATCCTCAGGTGTGAGATCGTTCTCTTCCATGTCCGCTTTGACGACGTCCAGCCAGCGTTTTTTGGGCCTGCCGCGTGATCTAGGGCCTTGGACAGTGAGGTCGAGGCATCTATTTCCTACGTAGTCAGACGGCCTGCGTCTTACATGGCCATACCATCGGAGTCGACTTTCCTGCAGCTTGTCCGCTACGTCACGGACTCCAAGGCTGTCACGGATGTGTTCGTTACGTATGCGATCTAGTCGCGTAACGCCACACATCCACCGCAACATCTTCATCTCCGCCACGTGAAGCTGCTGGACATGTCTTCCGAGGACAGGCCAGGTCTCGCTGCCGTATAGTAGGACTGGTCGGATGATGCTCTTGTACACAAGGCCCTTTAGCTTCACCGGTATCCTACGGTCGCAGAGGACGCCGGTTAGTTCTCGCCATTTTGACCAAGCAGCGCTTATTCGGGCTTGGACGTCGTGATCTAGTTCACCGGACTCGTGCAACACGGACCCAAGGTACTTGGATTTATTCGTTTTCACGACCAATTCATCTCCTACCTTTATGGGATCGGGGTCCGTGCATCCGCATGCCATGTACTCGGTCTTCGCGACATTTAGTTTCAGCCCACCGTTCTCTAGCGCACCCTTCCACTGATTCACCCTATGCTCCAGTTTCTGTTTGTCCTCATCCGTCAGCGCAATGTCATCAGCGTACATCATAAGCCACGGAGATGGTTCGTGAACTTTCGCCGAAACAACGTCTAGCACCACACTGAACAGAAAAGGACTCAGAGCCGAGCCTTGGTGAACACCAACTGTGATCGGGAATGGGCGAGTATCGCCAACGGCAGTCCTTACCATGGATTCCGAGTCGTGGTACATGTCTCGGATAATGTCAATATAGGTTAGTGGCACATTCTTCACCTTTAAAGCCCACCAGATCACCTGGCGCGTTACGCAGTCGAAGGCTTTCTGTAGGTCTAGAAAAGCCATGTACAAGGGCTTTTTCTTCTCCCTGTAGGCCTCGACTAGCATTCTGAGGGCAAAAATGGGATCCGTGGTTCCACAGCCAGGACGAAACCCACATTGACATTCCGAGACTGTGCACTCTTGCCGGAGCCTTGAGTCTATTACGCGCTCGTAGAGCTTCATGGCGTGACACATGACCTTAATACCTCGGTAGCTTCCACAGTCCTGTACACTACCTTTGCCTTTGTAGATTGGAGTAATGATACTCAATCTCCAGGAGTCGGGCATCTTGCGGCTGGTAAGGATGCGGTTAAAAAAGTCAGTAAGTACGATCACACCACGAGAACCCATCGATTTCCACGCTTTAATCGGTATATCGTCAGGGCCCACGGCTTTTCGGTTATTCATAGTGCGAAGACATTGTTGTACCTCGTCTGGTGTTATAGGGGCAACAAGTCCAAGATTAGGGGGCAGTTCCGGAGGAGACACATTTGCGTGTTGCGTGTTAAGCAACTCTTTAAAGTAGCTATGCCACCTCTCCTTTACCCTGAATGCGTCGCAAACCAAAGTGCCGTTTGAGTCTTTGACACAGAGACATTTGGTTATGTCCTGTGTTGTACTCTCCCGAGCCTTTGCCAGACGAAAGATGGATTTTTGGCCCTCTTTAGTCTCTAATGTGTCATTGATCGTGTCGGGCTTTGGCAACTGCTCGTTTTGCGGCACATTTGGCTGCTTTGTAAGCTTCACGGTCACGGTAAGTGAGCACTAAGAAAGGAATTTTCGAAATTCCACCCCTAAGAGGGTAAATCAGGGGATGAACGTCTGCGTGAGCGAAGCTGCGTGTAAAAGCTAGTTGGATATATTATATGTTGAGTTTGACATATAACTGTTGTTCTGGGTTGATTAAACTTATAAGTGCTTTTAATAATGGAAATGTGTTACACAAAGTTTCTGTACAGTTATTGCTGAATTGCTAGTTTTAAATTAGATAGATAGATTTTAAATATTTTGATTATAAGTTTAAATATTTATATTCTGCCTCGTTGGCGCAGTTTTAGCGTACGCGACTGCTGTGCAAGAGGTTCCGGGTTCGATTCCTGGGTCGGACCAAATGTTTGTATGAAAGGCAAATATTTGTTTCAGAGTTTGCATATTTTTTATTTTTTGAATTTTGAAAAAAGGAATAGTCGGTAGGTGCAAGGTCTGGTGAGTATGGCGGATGAGGGAGAGCTTCCAACCCCAGCTCTTGAAACTGCTTCCCGACAACGTGCGACCCCATACTGCGCAACAGACAGTCTCCAAGCTGCAAGAGCTGGGGTTGGAAGCTCTCCCTCATCCGCCATACTCACCAGACCTTGCACCTACCGACTATTACTTTTTCCAAAATTTAGACAACTTTTTAGTGGGTAAAAAATTCAATTCCCGACTGGCAGTACAAAATGCTTTTGAAGAGTTTGTTGCCTCCCGCCCAGCTGATGTTTACAAGAAGGGCATCAATAAACTGCCAATGCGTTGGCAAAGATGCGTCGATTGCATGGGTGATTACTTCGAATAACAGAAATAAAAAAGTTTGAAAAAATAAGTACTTTCACTTATTGCATACAAAACGGCAATTTCATAGGGAAAGACCTATTAATATCTACATATGTATTTACAAAAAACGATATATTAATTCTCTCAGTCTAATCTAGCTCCTATATTACAAGCTCTCCTTAGTTTGAAGCAAGATGTCGTTGTGTTTTTTATATTTGGAATAGGGGGGCAAACGAGCAGACGTATCACCTGATGATAAGCGATTACTGCCGCCCATGGACACCCGCAACACCAGAGGCGTCACAAGTGCGTTGCCGGCCTTTGGGGGATAGGGAGAGGTTGAGGTGTGGTCCTCCGGTATCCTCACTCACTCGGTGAAACACAGCGCAAGCTCTGTTTCACACCGCGTTTTCTGTGAGGCCGTGGTATCACTCCGGTCGAGCCGACTCATTCATGCCGAAGCGTGGCTCTCCCACGGTTAAATGTTAGATGTACAAAATATTTTATTATTTATTAATATTAATGAAGTATCAAGAATACTCACAATGCGTGCCTACATTCCTTTATTTTCAACTGTTAGTGGCGGTATATTTTCTTCAAATTTCAACGAAACTTAAGTAGGTATAACCTTAAAATTATAAAAACACATTTTTCTTCTCCAGCTTACAAAAATGTAACCGAGTCCGTCGAGTGCTGGGGTCATAAAAATGTATGCGATTTGAGACTGTCATCCCGTTTTGAATAAGGTTAAAATTAAGATAAGCCCGAAAAGATAGCATTTTGAAAATGTCTTCAGAAGTTAATTTTGTGTATATTTGAAACTTCATAACCTCAACAATTATAGCTCCCATTAACTTAGTAAAATGTATACCTATTCTACTCTGGTATAATTGACTCCTAATCGTGGTCGTTTTTCATTACTTCGGTACAGTACTTTTAAAGTGACGTAGCCGTAACTACCTACTTATGTACAAAGAAGTGTTGAAATTTAAAACTACAAAAAAACACTCAAAAGCGTAAAATAAACTAGCTCTTCATAAATTGCTTTGTGCCAATTCTTGTCTATACCTAATTCTTTATTCATTTTTTAAATATTAGTATTATAATGTGTGCTAGGACCTAGAATCTGTTTGAAGTCGGTGCCAAGCGACTATCGCTTAGATTTTTGTAATTGTTCGTTCGCATTCTTTTTGGCTTGGCATCAGATGCATCAAGCAATGGCTCAATTTTGTAAAATTTTGAATTCAAACTAAATGCACTGCAGGTGCAATGCGTACCTATACAAAGGATGCCCGTCAACTGCCAGCATCAGGGCCCGGAATTTCGCTATTAATTACATTCCGCATTCAAGTTAAGCTTTTGTTTCAACGAATACCGTCTTGAAGACAATAAGACAATGTTAATTTTCAATACACAGTGTTGCCGTCTTTTTATCGTATTGGGAGTAAATATCAATAGGTACGGGTCACCAGATATGACTAGCTAGCGCTAGTGGACGCTTACAACTTAAGATTTACAAAGCATCGTCACCCTTTGAATTCACCCCTCATAACCCGAGTTAGAAGAAGGGGTTATGGGGTTCGGTAACTTTACTTTCTCGGTGTAAAGCACTTCGAATGCACTATTGGCCTAGTGGTTTAAGCGGTTGCCATGCTGCTTTCTACTGCGCCAAGAGTTGTGGGTTCAAATTCCATATGAGACAAAACTTTGTGTGATCCGCAAATTGTTGTTCTGAGTCTGGGTGTTCTTTGTGCCCGTTTCATGTATGTCTGTAAAGCCAGTGTGTATATTAATAATGCGAGAGATGTCTTTTTAAAGAAAATAAATAAAGTAACGTGTTTGTTTTCTCTAAGGCATCACATCAGTCGAGTCTACATCCAAACCTACCGACTTGGTTACATTTCATTCCATAATACAAAATTTTACCAAAAAAAAAACCGACTTCAAGAAGGACCAAATTGAAATGGGCCCAATTGAGTTATTCGTTAATTTGTCGCGCACATACTTAATGCAAATTGAAGACTTATATGGTTTTCTCATGGATGACATGTCAGAACTGGACCAAATTGAAATGGGACCACATGGGAAGCACTAGCTTTCAAATAAAAAAAGAATCATCAAAATCGGGTCACCCAGTCGAAAGTTATGAGGTAACAAACATAAAAAAAAAATAAAAAAAATACAGTCGAATTTAGAACCTCCTCCTTTTTTAAAAGTCGGTTAAAAAAACAGGGAGTACTCTGAAATTACATACTCGTATAAACCACGAGAAAGTTTATTCGTAAAAACCAACAGTAAAAGGAGTAAAACTGTAGCAAACACTAGTAATTTTGTATTAGAAATCTGTATTGCGTTCTAGACTATAACATTTAGTAAAATTACTCTCAACTTTTAAGTAGATCATGTCATTATGACATAGAGAAAATGAGGTGCCGTTACCAGCAGACTCCTATATACTGCAGTTTCATTAAGTGTTTCCCATTTAAGTTTTTATCACCAACGTTTTAGCTAATAGTTGAAGTAGCTTTGAGCACTCAATAACAGAAACACTGTAACCTTATTTCGTACTAATGTTATAAATGCGAAAGTTTGTGAAGGAAAATGTATGAATGTTTGTTACTTTCACGCAAAAACTATCAAAGAGAAATAATAAAAATGGTCCTTTAATGAGCAACCAATTAACAAATCAAACTCTGAATTCTTTATTTTGCACCGAACATGAAACTGTTCACAAAACAATATTGATTGGGAGGAAGAGAGTTCAATAAAAGTTGGGATGACGTGTGTGAAATAACACACATGTTGATCGATAAGTAGATATACTGTATATCGTCCCTTTAATTACCTACACTTTATCTATATTCAAATATAATAAGCTTTAGAATTTATGTTGTTTAGTGTTTGATCAAACATACTTAGCTAATAAAGTCAATACATTTTTGATTTAGAAAGAGCACATCTTAGAGAACGTGAAACGAGGCTACGAAACTTGGGGGTGACAAATTATCCAATTTATTGTTCATTTGAGTGTAAGGCCTTATAGATCAGGGGCGACGATGGGAACCTCTGATGGCAAATTGACTACTGATAGCAGCCTGATTGCATAATTATACAATCGACCTACCCCCGGGACAGGACCTGAACAGCCACGGCGTGGATTCGGGGAGGACCTGGACCATGTTAGGTCCAGGTCCTCCCAGACTAGGGCGCCTGAGGTTAGCGTAAACACACATGCTCCTGGCTCCTGTGTCCCCGAGAAGCTGGAGCTGGATTTTTCAGCCCGTCAATAAAAAAAAAGGGCTAACTGACAGAGCAATGTCCACCCTCAGTTATCGGCCTTTTAGGTAGAATGTTCATCTACTGTCACAATACTGAAGGTGTAGTTTTCTTTGGCGGATCTGCCGGTTGCTAGTAGTTGTTGAGCTATACTTACTTACTGTTGAGCCAGAGCATGGGCGTAGCATCCACTATTTTAATTAAGTTTACACCTGACCGGTTAATATAAATAGTGTAATAAGTACAAGTGAGTTTGATTCTAGAATGTATTGCAACAAGTTCCATCAAGTGCCGACAATCGAGAGTATATTTTTTTTATAATAATATTACGGTTAAAGGGACACAGTTATTTTATTATCTTGAACCCCCCAGGGAAGCTTAAACATGGCTACGCCCGTGAGCCAGAGGTTATAGGTTCAATTCCTACCCAGCACAGTAATTGTGTAAAGAGCACTATTATTGGTTCTGTATTCGTAATCATTTGTATTATACATATAAGAAGTACATATGTATATTTATGAGCATTCTGGTTACGATAGTAGGTACTTGGCATGCTTAGCCTCATTTAGTATCAGACGATGGTGTGCAAGATGTGTCAAAATATTATTATTACATATTGTTTGACGTTCATCCTTATATTTGAAAAGTAGATTCATATTATACATATTTATACCGAATTCTTAGCGTTAATTGGCAGTAATACAATCGTATCTAACGTAACGCGAATTAATTAACAACTAATAATGAAAAGTAAACTTGAAATCGCGTTGCACGGAGCCGTAAAACAAAAAGAAAATTTAATAAATCGTCAACGCTTTCTGATCAAATGCATAGATAATATAAATCATCACCTCAGCGACAGCGGCTGTGCTTGTTGTATGCCAAACATTTTTCTTTAATTAAAAGTTTCTCTATGTGTCATCACCTCATCATATACCAAGCTATTTAATATCTGGAACATAACACAAGCTCTGCTTAGCTTGGGATTAGATGGCGTTGTGTGTTAAAATGTCCGAAAAATGTCCGAAAAAAAAAATAAGAGTGCACTTTTAAATTTTGTATTATTTTTTCGTTGAGCATGTGGCAACACTGAAATTTTGCAGGTGTAAGACATGGTATAGCAGAGTCACTTAAGTTTATTTAGATTATTAAAAATGGAGCGCTTTACAAAAACACAACGCGTAATAATTGTGAAACTTTGTCACAAAAATTTGGATTTAAAAAAAAGTTTAAATTTTTAAATGAGACCGTTCGCACACTTAGAAGAATTTTCAGTCGAGACAGTGCATCTTTTTTCTTTGGGATTTTGTGAAATCTCTCGGGTTTAAGTTTAAACCAGAAACAATTCCTGATCCTCAAATCCGAGATCTAACGCGTCACCAATGTAATACAGCCACATCCAGAAAGTCATGGAAAATTTCATGAAAAAAGTAATGACCCCTCATCAGAGCCGTGGGCCATTTGACGGATGTTTTGTTCCATACTTAATCGGAACACGTCTTCTTTACAATCCAATAAAAAAATCACAACTTTCTAAAAAAACAAGTTTTTATTTAAAATGAAAAATGCCGGGACACCTTTACAAGCATTTCAGAAGAATATTTCAGCTCCAAGTTAGAAAATTAGCAAACCACAAACTCAACAAGATTACATAGTATTTATGTAAAAAAATTAATGATTAAACTAGCCATAAATATCAATAAACCAACGTACATCAACAGCAATAACGCAACTGGAACAACATAATTGTGTTAAATAAACATCTGTAAGAGTTCGCCTTGACCCCTGCGCTTGCGCAAAGTTCACGAACGAACAATGCAGTTTCAATAGTGCCAACTGCACGGCACCTATTCTCACGTCACGTTGGCGGTCAAAATAATAGCCATAGAGTTTTTTTGACGGGTTTTGTTTATTGAAAATTGAAACTGAGGTTTTGGTCAGGTTTTCTCTTGAGAACAATAGGCCGATATGTTTATATCGTGATTTTAAATAGGAATTCGTCATCAGGTTGCTGAACACAATGAAATATAGTGTTATATCTCAAAAAAAGCGGCTAGTTGCTAGTCGGACTCGCCCATGAAGGGGAACAAGTAAGTAGGTAGTAGAGCCACGCTGATTTCAGCACGAACGGGCCGGCTCGACCGGGGCGGTACTACCCTCGCACAGAAAATCAACGTAAAATGACAGCGTTTGTGCTGTCGTGTTTCGTTGGTGAGTGCGAGACCGGAGGCCCAATTAGTCTGGTCAACAAGTTCCATACTTGTTGACTAGACTAAAGGATGCACAAGCATCACTAGGCCGCCATAGTGTGGGTCGCCATACTGCATTGTTGTATTCGCAATGAGTATGGTGGCCACCACTCGTGGATTCTGCTTATGCTTTCCATCAGGCAGAGTAGAGTCATTTTGGCAGGCCAAACATAAAAAAAAAAAAAAAAAAGTAACAAGCAGCAGCAAGTAACATAATATAATTTTTATTTTATATTTTTACATTTGTGTTGATTGAATGAAAGGTAAATTGCAGTTCACGATTTATGACGTATTAAAAAAAAACTACTTACTAGATTTCGTTCAAACCAATTTACGTTGGAAGTTTGCATGGTAATGTACGTCATATATTTTTTTTAGATTTATCTAGATAGATTTAGAAAAAAATAATATTGGAAACCTCAATATCATTTTTAAAGACCTATCCATAGATACCCCACACGGTTGGGTTTGATGAAAAAAATATTTTTGAGTTTCAGTTCCAAGTATGGGGACCCCCAAAATTTATTGTTTTTTTTTCTATTTTTGTGTTAAATTGTTTTGTTTGTTAATTGTTTGTGTAAAATCTTAATGCGGTTCACAGAATACATCTACTTACCAAGTTTCAACATTATAGTCTTTATAGTTTCGGAGAAAAGTGGCTGTGACATACGGACGAACAGACAGACAGACGGACAGACAAACAGACATGACGAATCTATAAGGGTTCCGTTTTTTGCCTTTGGCACGGAACCCTAAAAAGAACACCGTTTTTCTGTAGGCCTGTCTTACTTAACTTAGTGATGTTATCAAAAATATACCTAAAAAACAGATTTGATGGACAGGTACTCACCAGTTCAGTTTTAAGACTCCGCCATGACAGAAGGCTACTGCTGCGACGCAATTGGATTTTGCCATTCATCTTCATTATGTGGTCCTGGAACAAAAAATATACAATTTATTACAATGTAATGGTTATTGACCCTGCCTGGTAAGTCGTGGGTAGGTAGAACAGAGCTCTGTTTTGTGTAGATACGTAAAATAATCCTGTATAACTTACGGGTGACATTTTGGACGGTATCATATGAGAAACTTGTTTCAACATATATATATAATAGAAGTCAAATATAGAGGTCACTGAGGACCAATGATATTTTGCGTCCGTTGTACTACCCTGTTTAAAAGTGTTAGAACTATTTTGATTTCATTTGTATCTCACTTTGCTTGCAAGAAGGAGATTTATTACATAATATTTGCTGCCCGGGGCTCCGCCCGCGTATATGTCGGTTATCGCGGCAAATAGTAGCCTATGTGTTATTATGATGTATAAGCTATATTACTGTAAAGTTTCATCCAAATCCGTTCAGTAGTTTTTGCGTGAAAGAGTAACAAACATCCATCCATCCATACTTACAAACTTTCGCGTTTATAATATTAGTATAGACTTATGTTCAACTCTCCCGATTTTCTTTTGGTTAATTTTGTTGCGGGTCCAAAGACGTTTAATTTTTCCTGGGACTTTCCACGTATCATTACCTACTCAGTGTGTTCATGGGTTACTGCTGTTGAACCTAGTGTACAAGTGTTGTCATGGAGGAGCGTGTGGGAAGGCAAAGTCACAGGTACGATTGAATGAGAAATAAATGATAGTTTTGCTAGCGAATAATGGTATATTATGTATGTTATCCATACTTTTGAGCTCATAGTACAAGCTTTGATTAGTTTGTATCCAGATAACTGTATCCTCCGGTATCCTCAATCACTCGGTGAAACACAGCGCAAGCTGTTTCACAACGATTTTCTGTGACTCCTATTGGTATCACTCCGGTCGAGCCGGCCCATTCATGCCGAAGCATGGCTCTTCCACGCACGGTAGAGTGTGTCGGAGTTGTCTTTAAAAAAACTGTAAAATCAACATTATCATAGCAATTTCCTCTAAATATTTCCTTCCTTACCTTCGATCAACAATACAACTACTCATCAACGCAACAATGACGGGATATTTACTTTGATTGTTAGTTATTCCTATTAAGCCTACCGGCTACAAACCTCATTCATTCATATCAAACTCATTGTTAAAGGATGAGGAACCGAACCGGCAGTACACTTGATACATGTCGAATGTCACGACTGTTTTAAAAGTAAACGTTAGTACTTGGACGACTGATCTGACGCGGACCGTCGCGTCGGCGCGCGGACTAGGGCTTGCGTCCGTCGCGGATGAATTCGTCGTTCAGTGCTGCACGGACCGTAAGAATGGCGTCCGCGTAGCACTGAACGCGCTGTATAGTCCGTCGCGGACATCCGCGTAGCTAATCAGCGTCGCACTGAATAGCGCCTAACTCGGTATTTTCTTTTTGGTAAATTTTCTAAAACTAAACCCGCTGCATACAAAATTTCATGAAAATAGTAATTATAATAACCATTTCCGAGATGTGATTTGTATAGATTTGACTACGCTGTCAGCCGTCGGGGGTGGGTTTTAGTGGAAACACCACATACTCCACGCTCCTGTGTCCCCAAGGCGCCTGAGATCTGAAGGGAATTTCCACCCCGTCAGCTAATAAAAAAATAAACAAAGGGTTCTTGACCTCACACATTTTTTTTACGTATCGCTTACGGTTACGCTTTTATCTCCACATAGGACAGGAGGATAGGAGGAAGGACATAGGCCACTCTATGAGTAAGGGCACAGACCATTCTATGAGGAAGGACATAATTATGCCACTCTTTGAGGAAGGACATACAAATCGCGGACAAAAGCCAGAATATTATAACAGCATATTACCACTGGTTTTCTGTGAGACTAGTCCTATCGACCCAACCCATACGTCCTAAAGCATGGTTCTCCCACGACATAAAATAATAACAGTAACATAGTAACAAAATAATCAAGATGGACTCATATTTCAGCTATTTATATAATTTATTAGCATCATCAACTTTCTCCAATTCGCAACGTATAACAAGACCTAATAAAAGGATAGTTAGCAGATATATGTCACATGTTAACACAATAAAGTTGTGTGGAGTCTGTGCGACGAATGCTAAATTCGTGAAAGTGTCGTGAAAGCGCATGGCTGTCTCGGATGCGCGTGAGCACGCCGCGCGGCGCCCGAACACAACTGACGATTTAGGGTTGTCATGTTACAATGCTACTATTAAAAAAATATCTATGAAACAGTGTCGTTTGTCGAAACTATAACCCGACAACGTAAACTTATGATAAAATTCATATAGCTTATCTCACCCGGTTGATTATTACGAATCTATTGAAACCTCATTAGTTCAGTAGCTTAATACTCAATCCCGCAATCAAACCACCAATCTGGTATTGCGGTACAAAGGTTGTGATTAAGTTTCTTTTTATGTATTTTAAATAAATGAAAACCGATGTGAAATAGCGCTTGCGCTCTGTTTCACCGAGTGAGTGAGGCAAATACCCCAACTCCTTCCTCCATTCCCCTCCCCATCCCACAAATGCCGGCAACGCACTTGTGGCGCCACGTCATTAGGCGATACGTCTGATCGTTTGCCCCCTATTCCATAAAAAAACAAAAATAATACATGTACTGCCAAAAGTATTTACTTTCCTTTTGGCTTTGTCATAGTCGGTTAAAAATAATACTGTAGTATATATATATAACAATTAACATTAGTGTTGCGACTGTCGGGCTACTCCCTAGCAGTCTGGGACTTCTCCCACTTGTTTGACGTACGTTCGATTTAGCGCTGGTGACGCACGTCCCACGCACCCATGAATGCATATTTCGAAGGGACTTGCTTAGAGGAAACTTGATACTAATCTTGTTACTAATCTTGATGCTAATCTTGATACTAAGGGATAAGGGATAAAATAAAAAATAATTCTTTTTATTAAGGCTTCAGGGTTCGGCTTCTATTTAGGTGTTGTTGCCTCTTCGGTGGCTACGCTGCGACTGACTCGAACCGTCAAACGGCTCGCTTTATAAGGCGGCCGGTCCGCCCTTATAGGCGACCACGTAAAATTTATCGCTTTTTTGACCCTTTTTCACTTGAGCCGAACCCTTTAAAAGCGTTTATTTAAAAAACCCTTATAAAAACTATTACAATATATACATCAAATTACGCGTTATGACTTATTCTATATAATGGTATAACAATTTTTATAATTAGAACAATTCAAATTGTTTTTTGAGAGCGAAAACAACAAAAATTCTTAAGACAGTTTTGCTATTCCTATTAATAGTTCTTAAATATAGTATAAAATAGTTTCTTATTAAGATATTACGAGTTTTTATGTTATTTCTATGTATTTAAATTAGCTCTAATTAGTATTTATCACATAAAATTTACTAAAAATGATTACGTAATTACGAAACCGTACACAATAGGACTTAATTATTATCACTCTTACTATATTTACTAGCAATTCTTTTTCTGAAATAACTTAAATAATCTAATAAGTAAAAGAAAGATTACGTTCTTATTCGAATCTTATAGAAATATTAAAATGTTACCTAGACAACTAATCACTCTAAACTAAGGACATGTTTAGTACCAAATATACTAATCAAAATATGTATATAAGAACTAAGTATTACTATATGATTCAGTCTTAAAATTTCTACCTTATTTACATTAAAAGCTGAATGCTCGTTAGAGCTGTCGCTACTTGCGCTACGTTGCCTGAGTGGGGTCTTCGTCGCCGACATTATTAGCTTCTGGATGAAGAGGTTTGACTCTCTAATTTTATAGGAGGAAAGCTTGACTATAATATACTTGACTATATGTACAGTATTATGTGTATCAGTATTTAAATCTGTGAAACAATATGATATCTATGAGCACTATGTACGGCCATTTTTTTTTTTGATTCTGTATCTTGGCAATCTGTGTTAACACAATAAGCCATTTAGATGAGGTGTCGTCAAATCTCACGGTAAGTGTAGGGACACTGTGTCGTTTCAATCGAGAATGTGTAATACTTCCCGTGTCTTCTAGTTTTGATGCCAGTTCATTAATGATAGTTGATAATCTCGCCTGATAGCTTTCGCTATATCTAGCGATCTCCTGTTTGACGGTGGCGATCTTTAGGTCCACGTACTCGGTCGATGTACGGCCATTACAACATAAATAATGCAGAAGCATCTCAATACCATCACCATGCTATACTATCAGCATTCTAAATGAGTAGACCACTACTCTTGGCATCTGTTCATGCTTTCCATCAGGCAGAGTAGAGTCATTTTGACAGGCTCATAAATAAAATTGAAAAATAAAAGATCAGAATTAAACGTAAAGTAATTAGTGGCAACCCTGTGAGTAGAGGAGCGCGGGCGCAGTCACAGAGTGCTCGCAAAACAGAGACTGCACTCAATTATATTTTTGTTAATCGCACAGCCATTAGACAACTGAAAGTACTGTGTATCATTAGTGATAAGTTTCCCTGCTGCGATAACTTCAATATTCGATATTTCATAACTTTTGAGCGAAACTAAGGCTTAAAATGTTTTAAAATAATAATTGAAGTTATTAGTACCTATGTTTTATTTAGGAATATTACGGAAGAAGACATGTAATTACTTGATTGTATATTACTGTTTCAAAACAGAGCAAAAAAAATATAGCTTGAGAATATTACTTGTATAAGTAGCTCCATAAAAATACTGTGTTATTTTATATTTACGTACAACAAAAACAGATAATATATAACCTCAATATCTAAAATTCATAAAAAATGCTTATCGTATATAAGCTTAAATGCCTAAAAGTTTAAGAGAGAAATCATGTAGAAGATAAAAAAAATATCTTACTTTTTTCGTATTTCTATTAATATATCAATTCACAAACTAATATTATACACACTTGTAATAAAGACGAAGAAAAAGAAAAAAAAATGGAAGAAAATGTGCGTAATGTCTAGTAGTGTCTATCATCAGAAATCAAGCAAAGAATTTTATGAAACCAAACTGTTCAATGTCGCCTGCAGTAATTCTGAACCGATACGCATACGACCAGCCTCCTTAGACAAGGTGCAAGTGTTTTGCATAGATTCTCTTTCTACAATCGCTAACATCGATAATCTCTTGTATTATTGATTAATCGTCTTACGCGACAGCAGTTTCATCCCCATCACTTAGATGACTGGCAGTCCACAACTGTGCAATTTTCTAGGAACTTTCTGCCTCGCACAACAAAACTGTGGAATGAACTGTCGCCTGCGTTATTTACTTTATCTTAAAAGGCCGGCAACGCACTTGTGACGCCTTTGGTGTCCATGGGCGGCGTTATTCGCTTACCATCAGGCGAAAAATGGCAAAAAATATATTTTGGCCACGTGACTTAGCGTTGAAATGATGCCATTCCCATAGATTAGTTTTCTATTAACGTTTACGTTTGTCGAATGTCAACCTGTCTAGGGCGGCAGTCATCAAAAGCGGCTTGTCACTTCTGAGTTGCAGTTATTTATGGGCTCCGATAGTCACATTTTATCAGGTAGATTTAAGGTTAGCTTTTTCTGGATTTTTCTTAGTTTAGACAACGTCCTGGGTGCGTCCGGGCGTTCATTTATATTTCAAGAGTCAGTTACAGAAATTAAAGTAAGACGTTTGGAGTTTGTTATAACTTAAATATTATTTTCATCCCACCAGCTCGTAAAGAGTATTTTTGCCCTTCGATATCTGAGTGTAAAAGCCGTTGATTTCAATATTACACGTACGTTTAGACCTTCATTTGTATTCTTGATGATGAAATTTGATGAAATAGTTCAACTTACTACTTACCTACGATTGTTTGCACTAAAAACTGAAAAATAAAACTTTTTAGAAAAAAAAAACCGACTTCCAAAAAACATCCAACGAAAACTCTCTGCCAAAAAAACACTTAAAAGCGTAAAATAAACTGGTTCTTCATAAATTGCCTACACCTAATTCTTTATTCATTTAAATAGTAGTATTATAATGTGTGCTAGGTACCTAAAATCTGTTTGAAGTCGGTGCTAAGCCAAAAAGAATACAAACGAACAATTACAAAAGTCTAAGCGATAGTCACTTGGCACCGACTTCAAACAGATTCTAGGTTAAGTTATGGAATCAGGCGTTACTTTGCGGAAATCCATGACATTAAATGCTATGAAATATATTTAGCTTTAATTCCGCGAGACAAATATCCAGGTCTGAAAGCAGGGCACAAATCCCACCGTCATGCATATGTACACATACAAAACAAGTGAGAAATAATTAGCATGCCATGCAACCAAACCTATACTCGACACGTGTTTCGCCCCTCCACGGGGCATCCTCAGGAGATGTTGACTCGTCGAGCGTTTGAGCTCGAATGCGCGCTAGCCCACCGCTGTCGGCCCTTTATATACCGTTTCGATGACGCTATAATCACGATCGATACAATGTTACAACGACATCTGTGCCGAACTACCCGCAATCATACTTAGAAGTGGTGATGGAATTAAGTTTGTTTGGTCATTCAACAGTGTATATGCATTATTATTGTTATATTTTGATATTTCTAACTGTTCCAACACACTCATCCGGAAACCCTTATCGCAAACATGCAGAATGTTATAGGTATTGTTGCCGCTCAAGGAGTGGCCGGTATCGATTAAATGTTTTGCGAAATGTGATTTATCTGGATGGCCATTCCTGTGAGCGGCAACATGTTCCCTGTACCTAATTTCGAAACTACGGCCTGTCTGACCCACATAGACCCCGGTGCAATCATTGCATACTAATTTGTAAACTCCGGATTTTTTTGAATTCTCTAATTTATCTTTACCGTTACATAGTTTACGCAAGTTATGATCCGATCGAAAAGCTACGTAAACATTGTGTTTTCTTAGAATATTCGCGATTGTATCTGAAATTGGGCCTATGTAAGTGAGACTCCCGACATTCTTGTTAATTCTTTCGGGGGTACATGCATAAAGTGCTGAGCGAGCCCGGTCATTCTGCTTTTTCTTAATTATATTATCAATAACTTGTTTGGTGTAACCGTTTGAAGTCGCGATTTGATACAATATTTTGAGTTCTTTTGCGTAATTATCCGTGGACAGTGGGAGTGACATTAAACGGTGGACATAGCTGCGGAAGGCTGCTAGTTTATGCTGTAGTGGGTGACAGGATGAAGCGGGAATCGTTGTGTCAGTGTGTGTGGGCTTTCGATAAATTTGGAAATCGAGTTTGTTATTGACTCTTGTGATTGTTAGATCCAAAAAATTAAGGGACTGATTTGATTCTAATTCTAATTTGAATTTAATTTTGGGGTGGTGAGTGTTGAGCCTATTTACGAAAATATCCAATTGACGATTAGTACCTGTCCAACAGATAATTACGTCATCCACATATCTATAATAAAACAGAATGTTGGGCTCGCCCACCACATGTTTACATTCGAAGTAGTCCATAAATATTTCTGCCATTAATGGACTTAAAGGTGATCCCATTGCTAGACCCTCTTTTTGGCGGTAGTATTCGTTAATGAATCGAAAGTAATTTTGTTCCATGCAAATACGTGTGAGGTTAAGTAGGTCATTTATTTCTCCTGGATGTAAACGTTGCCTCTCCAAAAGGTACCCCAAAATACGTAGGCACTCTTCAAATGGAATATTTGTAAATAAACTATCTACATCTAGTGATAATAATTTCGAATTGTGGGGGGTATTAATATTTTGTATTTTTTTAGTTAAATCTAAACTATTTTTTAAACTGTACTGTGGTTTAAAAGATGCCTTTGCCTTTAGTAAATTGTTTAGATATTTGGCTAAATCGTATGTCGGGGCACCAATGTAAGAGACAACGGGGCGAATTGGGATGTTGTCTTTATGAGTTTTTGGTAAACCATACAAAAAAGGAGATCGTGGGTTCATTGGAATTTTATATTTTAACTGGCCTGGAGAAATGTACGACGTGTTATTAATTGCATTCTTTATTTCTAGAGTGAATTTTTTAGTAGGGTCGGTAGTAAGACGTTCAAAATCTTCCCCCTGGATAACGTCGTTAACCCTCTGGTGGTATGCAGTTTTATCCAAAATGACTACTGTATTGCCTTTGTCGGCTTTAGTAATTATTAAATCATTTTGAGTAATTGTGTTTTGTAATGACCTATGTACTTGTATTTCGGAATAATTTTGGGTAATGGTGGTTGCGGACGCTGTCTTTATCTGAAATGCCACCTGATGTTCTAGGAGATTCTAGGTACCAAGCACACATTATAATACTACTATTTAAATCATTAAAGAATTAGGTATAGGCAATTTATGAAGAACCAGTTTTTTTTACGCTTTTAAGTGTTTTTTTGGCAGAGAGTTTTCGTTGGATGTTTTTTGGAAGTCGTTTTTTTTTTTATCCTCTAGAGAATAAAGTAAATTGAATTTAGAACATCGCTCGGGTGCACTAAGTTTGTGAATTCAAAACATCATTAAACCTATTTACTTCTACCTCCATGGTACCGAATCAATCATACAATATTTTTTAATTTGTTAAAAACTCAGACTCGGCACCTTCTTGGTGTAGTTTTTTTTTATTTGCTCTGGCCGCTCCATTTTCTTCTTAAGTAACTATCGCAACGTAACTTTCAATTTTTCTTAATTTATCTATACATCCATACAAAGCATACAAGTAAATAAAATTGAAATGCCTGTTTGTAATATTAAAATAATCGCTTTTTACTAAATGCATATGTATGTATACACGGTAGTACATATTCTAAAATATTTTTTTTTTACAATTTCTGTTATATTGTCTGTCTGTCGGTCGGTCTGTCTGTCAGTTTGTTCCTGGTAATCTCTGGAACGGCTGGACTGATTTTCACGGGACTTCGCTGGCAGATAGCTGATAATCTAAGGAGTAACTTAGGCTACTTTTTTTTGACTAGCGTTGTCCCGCGGTGTAACTCGCGGTACGACAAATATCGCGGGTAACATCGCGGGGTTGAGCGAGTACCTAAGTATTTTTGAAATAATTTAAAAATAAATCTGTAATACTTACCTATCATAATGAAGTACCTAATAAATATTAATACCTAAACTGAAATAAAAGTATCTTGTGATTGTTAATGCTTTTTTTGCATCTAGTTGTTTCCTCGCTGAGGAGGAATGAAAAGTTACTTGTTGCACTCGAGTGCAAAGATTTTTCACCTCGTGCTCTTTTGATTCCCTCGCTTACGCTCAGGTTTCTAATTTTTGTAAATTTTAGAATCCTTCGCTTGCTCGGTCATCAAAATTGAGCACGCGGTTAAAAAGCAACTTTGCACTCTTGTATAACAAATAACTATTATTTAGAATAGAATAGAATTGAATTATAGAATACAATTACAATAGTTGCAAATTACAGACGAAGTAGGTAATAGTAAAATAGAACGTTTGATTAATAAATTAATTAAACAATTTAAAAAAAAAAACGATGAATAAAATCCGGGGAAATTACGCTTTCTGTGCTGGTTGTCAAATTTAGAGATGGCAGGCAGCCTTACTATCAGGTCACCTGTTCTTTTCTTTCAATATCCTCCTTCTTGGAGAACACAATACGCTTGCAATAACATTTCCAGTAGCCATTGAGATTCAGTGATTCAGTGTCACGAGTGTCAAGATTTTGAACAAATATTTTTTTGTAAAATCCGGTTGATAAGAACTCTTAAGTGTTATATTATATTTTCTCAACAGTTGCTATGTGATATTTCTTAATATTGTTTAATGTTTTAAGATAATCTTATCTTTTAGAAAGAACCGGATATTTTTCAGATCAACTAGGTGTTTGAAAAGTTCTTTGAAAGATCAACTAGGTAGGTATGTAGCATTAAAAGGGCTCTGCGAAGTTAAAGGGATAAGGAAGTATTAAATAAATAAATATTTCGGACATCTAACACACAACGTCATCTAGTCCCAAGCTAAGCAGAGCTTGTGTTATGGGTACTAGACAACTGATACAAATACATAAATACTATAATATAATATAAAATATTAACAAAAACAAAAACCGACTTCAAGGTGCAACTCGATTTCTCTTGGATGCAGAGATGCATCATCAGATCTTATTGTCTTTATCATGGTACCACTGTTGGGATATCTCCTTTCCATTAATAAAAGAATCATAAAAATCGGTTCATAAACGACGAAGTTATCCGCGAACACACATCAAATAAAAAACCTCTATATACGGTCGAATTGAGAACCTCCTCCTTTTTTGAAGTCGATTAAAAGAAAGTCGTGTTAGTTACACTATTTATATTATTACTCAAGGACAGCTAAACGGATTTGGCTGAAAATTGTTGGGGAGGTAGCTTAGAACCAGGAGACGGACATAGGATATTTTTGCAAAGGTTTTTATTTTTACTTTGCCCCACGGCGTTACCCGAGGTTGTTGTTGTACCGCGGGTAGCACCACAGGGCTTAGCTAGTTTTGAATAAATGTGTTTTTAATGTGTATTTAATCAAAACGCAACATTGTACATCCTCAAGTGGACCTACCACTTAAGGATGTACCTTGAAACATAAAATAATTTTCAATACAAACTGTGATAAAATACATAATTTCATGTATTGAAGGCAAGTGTTTGACCCAGACCATTGGCTGATATCTGGTACTGGCCCTCGGCACGGTCAGCGAACGGTAATGATCTTAATCTATCTATAACACATCTGTTCATGAATCGCTCTAAGCCAGTTGTGTGGATAAATAAAATAAGGAAATATCATAAATATTTGTGAAATCGTCCTAAATTTACAACAGATTTTTTGGGATATCAATCTGAGACTTAGCTACCGGATATTTACAAGCTTTTGTCTGTGGCTCCACTCCGCCCGTGTGTAGGTCGGTTATCGCAGTACATTCTATAATACCTTTATGGGTAAATTGTACCTAATGTGTTAATCTTTTATATAAGCTACATTACTGTAAGGTTTCTTTTAAATTCGTTTAGTAGTTACTGTGTTTTTACTATTAGTAAGCAGTCGGCTTTTACCATAGTCTAAAAAAATATCGATAGCTTTATTGTGATTAATAATACCATTATCAGATTTTTATCATAAAATAATTTAATATGAAGCTTAAGTTACGAATACGTAGGATTCTGTAAAAAACTGATCATCTCCTAATTTCTAGCCGGTTGTGAGTGACAAGCTTGACAGGATACCGATGAGGTAGATCTTAAACAGATTAAACCCTGATCCTAACCGCCATGGTGTGGGTTACCATGTTCCATTGTCTGCATTCGCAATGAGTATGGTGACCACCACTCTTGGATTCTGCTTATGCCTTCCATCAGTTCAATGATTTCCATCAAGTTAAATTAATTTATTGTTATTATTCTCCGTTTATGCAGCATGTTCTGATGGTTCTTGGTCCTATTAGTGGTACCGTGATATAGCATAGAGCATTTGTCCTTCCCTATAAATAATTTATCTAACACTAAAATGTATGTTTTAAAAACGCGTATTTATTTACCGTTTTTATAAATAACCATATATTATTTATGACGTGCACGTATCGTCAACTTAATTCTTCGACATGTTCAAGTTACACAATATTTAGATTTATACAGCGAGCATTATTCCGCGTTCGTCTCCGCGTTAGGTAATATCGTTGATAACATTTCGGAAACGTGACGTTACTGTGAGGAAGTGCTTGTAGATGCATGCTCCGTAGATCTACTGCAGCTAGGAACTTTCTCTTGATAGGGCTGGTACTAAGGTAAACTAATTAGGTTTAATTACATTCAAAGTTAAATTCAATTCTTTTTTATTTGTTGACGGGGTGAAAAATACCTACAAAGATCACTGCGCCCCAGCCCTCCTCACCCACCAACATGACAGCAATGGCCAACTAGGACTTCCCGTTCAGACGCCCACGCGGGGTAGTCCTCCAATTAAAATAAATAAATAATTCATGAATCAATAAATCATTCATTCAAATAAAAAATTCATGGATCAATTAGATAAGTTGTTTAACATAGAATGCAAAAATACGTCCAAGGATGCACCATAAAATATTACACTGAGTGTCCAAAAAACATGAAGAAAAAACTTACTTACTACTTTGTTATTTTATTTTTAATAGGGTAGATGACACCTTAAAAATTAGTTAATTAGTCAAATTAGTTACTTTTTATCATCTATCAAAACGATAACTTTGTATGATAAATGTACTAAATACAAACTTGTGACGTCACTGTTTTAGACTACTCAATTGAGCAACATATTTCAATGTTTATTTGATTAAAATTCGTAATATACATGGAAAGCGTAACAATTATATTTTCCGAGGGTGTTTTATAGTGACATCCTTAATAAACAGACTACCAGTTTACATTAAATTTGGTTTGCAAAGGTTTATTTAGGTTATTGGTAAATTTATTTATTTAAAAACAAATTCCTAATGTTTTGACAACCCTATCATAATTCAAATAATGACAGTATAATTAAATTATTTCTCCATGTTTACTCAAACATTTCTCGAACCGTCATTTACCTCGATTTTGTACATTTGTGATATTTTGTATTCAATCTAGTCTCCTTGTTACGTAGACCCTTGACATGTGTGTCGAACAAATGAACAGACAGATTGATGGTCCGATTTTATGTAATTGACATGAATGTTGAGTGTTATTACCGCTATGTGACTTGCGTTAAATTTATTAATAAGTAAATGGAACTTTTAAAGTTTTGCATTTCATGATATGTAATTATTAGTAATGATTAATGATAACTAACGTGTTTGATGATGTAATCTATACAAATAAATAAAATTGAAATGTATGTTTGTAATTTTAAATTAACAGCTTTTTACTGAATGCATATGAAATGAAATGAAATGAAATGAAATGAAATGAAATCATTTATTCTGCAATTAGGTTACATGAACACTTTTGCAAGTAAAACTTTTTTTTTGAGCAGATGAGTTCGGCCTTTCCTAACTGGACTAGCCCTGAGAAGAAAGGACGAAACAAACTCAGGGATCACAGTCTCTTTTAAAGTCCAGACAATATGCAAAAGACATCATTTCAATAAAAGAAATACGATAATTACAATTTGAGTCACAATTACAATAATCAGTAAAGATAATAATTTAAAAAAAATGTCAACAATAGCAATAATTTAAATTGAATTTGTTTCAAACTATAAATTATCGTCACATCAAAATAAATTTAAACATTCAAAATAAACAGCATGTGCAGAATGGGCAGCTCAATCCCAGGCGGTTTTATCATCAAGATATTCTGCTATGGTATAATATCCCTTTGCGGATAACTTAGATTTTATGGTATACTTAAATTTCTTTAATGGCAAATTCCTAATATCAATAGGGAGTTTATTGTAAAAGCGTATACATTGTCCCATGAACGAGTTGCCTACTCTGTGGAGACGAGTGACGTGAACACTAAGATTATGTTTGTTTCTGGTATTTACAGAATGAACATCACTGATTTTAGGAAACTTTGATATATTTTTTTGAACATAAACTAAATTTTCGTATATATATTGTGAAGATACAGTCAGAATATTTATCTCTTTAAATTTGGAACGGAGAGAAACTCGAGGGCCTAATTTATAAATGGCTCGTACGGCGCGTTTTTGTAAAACAAATATGGCATTAATATCTGCACAGTTACCCCAGAGTAGGATACCGTAACTCATTATGCTATGAAAGTAACTGAAGTAAACTATTCTAGCTGTATCAACATCAGTTAAATGTCGAATCTTTTTTACAGCAAAAGCCGCTGAGCTTAGCCTACCGGATAGTTTTTTTATTTGGGGACCCCATTGTAACTTAGCGTCAATAGTAATACCTAAAAATACAGGAAATATGGAATTGTAATATGCTACTACTAAAAATTTTTTCTGTCTATCCTTCTGTCTCTCTTAGTTCCATGGCTGGACCTGCTTTGACGGCAATTTCACTAGCAGATTGTTAATTATATCTATGTATAAGGATTAATTTAGGCTACTTTTATCAACCATATAACTACTTAAGGTTTTTTAAAGCCATATCATCTTTGATTGATAAAGACTTATATTTTGGTGCATGCTTAAAATCTGCAGTGTTCGGCTTTTTATGTAACATAATATCCCTTCCTGTAAGCTACTAAGATCTCGGATTGTAACCGTTGCCTCATTTGATGACTTAGGGACATAATTATAATTCTGGACAGCGACAAGATTCTATATAGCAATTTAAAAAAAAAGCGGCCAAGTGTGAGTCGCACTCGCCCATGAAGGGTTCCGCAGCAGCAAGTAACATAATATAATTTTTATTTTATTTTTATATTTGTGCTGATTGGATGAAAGGTAAATTGCAGTTTACGTTTTACGACGTATTAAAAAAAACTACTTACTAGATTTCGTTCAAACCAATTTTCGGTGGAAGTTTACATATACATCATAATTTTTTTTAGTTTTATCATTCTCTTATTTTAGAAGTTACGGGGGAGGGGGACACATTTTACCACTTTGGAAGTGTCTCTCGGGCAAACAATTCAGTTTAGTAAAAAATGATATTAGAAACCTCAAAATCATTTTCTAAGACCTATCGATAGATAGCATGCATGGGTTTGATGAAAAAAAATTTTTTGAGTTTCAGTTCTATGTATGGGGACCCCCATAATTTATTGTTATTTTTCTATTTTTGTGTGAAAATCTTAATGCGGTTCACTGAATACATCTACTTACCAAGTTTCAACATTATAGTTCTTATAGTTTCGGAAAAAAGTGGCTGTGACATACGGACGGACATACGGACGGACAGACAGACGGACAGACAGACAGACATGACGAATTTTGCCTTTGGCACGGAACCCTATTTACATAAAAGAATGATAAATAAAAAGGTAACAAATAATTATTGAATAGTATGACACAGTTCGTTTCAGCAGAACACGTGTTTTCAATAAAAACAATAATTCACTGACAGTTTTTCTCACAGCTCGCAATACCATGATTCTGTGTTGTTCAGGGTCTAACTTAATTACTTTTGTAGGGCTGTCACTTCAGTATAATCATTTAACTAAAACCCGACCTTGTCGCGTCAAAGAAGCTACGTATCAACCCTTTACTTTTATTTATTTATAAGGTATACCAACAGCACACATACGACACACTTTTCAAAATATTATACAAAAATATTATCTAGTAAATACGCATGCCCATTACAGGTACCTACACACAACATTCACCATATGAGATAACACCTAACAACACAGTGTTAGGAGTAAAGTTACAGTTGCAAAAAACAAAACTTTTTATAAAAAAAAAACGACTTCCAAAAAACATCCAACGAAAACTCTCTGCCAAAAAAACACTTAAAAGAGTAAAATAAACTGGTTCTTCATAAATTGCCGATACCTAATTCTTTATTCATTTAAATAGTAGTATTATAATGTGTGCTAGGTACCTAAAATCTGTTTGAAGTCGGTGCCAAGTGACTATCGCTTAGACTTTTGTAATTGTTCGTTTGTATTCTTTTTGGCTTAGCACCGACTTCAAACAGATTTTAGGTACAAAAAAAAATTTCAAAATCGGTCCACAACGGACGGAGTAATCGGTGAACATACATAAAAAAAATACATACAGTGGAACATAGAACCTCCTCCTTTTTGGAAGTCGGTTAAAAATACTAAAGGAACTTAATACTACTTAATAAAATTATAAATTAGAATTGCAATCTCTATGATTCTCCATGAATCTTATGACTGCCTCGTTGGTCTCGCGGTTGGCGTGTGCGACTGGTGATCATGAAGTCTCGGGTTCGATTCCCGGGTCAGACCGAATGTTTGTATGATCTACAAATATTTGTTTCGGAGTTTGGGTGTTTTCTATTTATGATATGTATGTATTTACAAAAAAAAAGTATATGTGTATTTGTATCAGTTGTCTAGTACCCATAACACAAGCTCTGCTTAGCTTGGGACTAGATGGCGTTGTGTGTTAGATTTCCGAAAGAAATATATTTATATATTGTATTAAAAGAAGAAATAAAGGATGGAGGAAATAACATAACATAAAGTAAAAAGTTTTTAAGATCAAATTTTGAACCCTTTATCCGAACTACAAACTACGGAACGGATTTGGATAAAACTTTACAGTAATATAGCTTATACATCAGAATAACACATAGGCTACTATTTGTCGCGATAACTGACGTTACACACGGGCGGAGCCGCGGGCAACAACTAGTTATACATAATTATAATCATGCGCCAAAGTGCAATATTGTTGAGATTGACCACTTCAAATTGAAATAGTAAAAAACTTTTATTTATTTAGTTATTAAATAACCAAACAGTTATGATATAAAGCAACTATTGCTTTTAAAAAATCAAATAAAAATTAAATAGAACACCTTTTAAGACTGAATTAATATTGTTATTATCGATTTTGACTGCACGGTTGGCTTAGTGGCTTAAGCTGTCGCCACGCCGTTCTCTACTGCGCCAAGTGTTGTGGGTTCAAATTCCACATGGAACAACACTTTGTCTGATCCACAAATTGATTTGTTCTTTGTGTCTGTCTCAAGTATGTTTGTAAAGTCCCCTGCGACACAGAATGGTATATTCCTAATGCGGGAGTTGTCTTTAAAAGAAAACTTTTATTTATTTGTAATTTTCTTTCCTTTTTAACCGACTTCCAAAAGGAGGTTCTCAATTTTATCGCATTTCTTTTTTTTTATGTATGTACATCGATTACTCCATCAATTGTGGACCGATTTCGAAAATTATTTTTGTTTTCGAAAGGGTATGCTCCCCATGTGGTCCCATGGCCACCATATCAGGATCTGATGATGGGATCCTAAGGAAATCGAAGGAAACCCTCAAATTTACGTGAGCGCCTGCAATGAAGTTACAAGCAATTGTCTGCATGCCTTCATATTCTGTAGACATAATTTAATTTTAAATGAAATGATGATGAGAGACTTGAGAAAGACTAAAAAGCGAAAAAAAAAACTTCGTTTAAAAAAACCGACTTCAAAAACTAAAAAGTATTAAATAACTTAATTTGTATGTGCTACCCATTCATAGGTTTGAAGTCGGTGCCAAGCCAAAATTTAATAGTAGGTACCGCACTCGCCGCGCGTGACCTTGAGCGGGATAGCTGCTCTTCGCGTTGAACAAAAAAACCGAAGCGTCGGTGACGTCGTTGACGTTCGTCTCGAAGTATAGCGAGTGTGGTACCCACTATTACATTTGGCTTGGCACTGACTTCAAACCTATGAATAGGTAGCACATACAAATTAAGTTATTTTATACTATTTGGTTTTTGAAGTCGGTTTTTTTAAACGAAGTTTTTTTTTCTATAAACAAATACCATTTAGAAAGTCATATATTTTTTATTAACTAATTCGTTTTTTTACTAAATAACTAAATGCCTACTATGTAGTTAAGTTTATCACACCAGTTTAATCTTAAGTCTAAAAAGGCCACCCAAGTGACAACCCTACTACGGAATAATAATGATTTGTTCCGTCGATTTACCTCGCAAATTACCATACGTAGTACTAACCTTAGCGATATATAGACTGGAAATAATGCGCCTGTGATTACTACTATTTAATAGTTTAAGCTGTAAATATGTATTTAATTTGACCTAAAAAAGTATTTTCTAAGCGTACGTAAGCGTTGTGACCATATCACTGATTCCTATTGCGCTGAGTTAGCTGAATGTTCTGGCGATCCCTTCATGGGACAACACATCTTATTAATCCATAGGGCAGTAAGTCAAAGGTGGGCATTATTTTATTGTTTACTCGCTAAACCCCGCGATACGACAATAACCGCGGGTAACGTCGCGGGGCAAAGCTAGTCTAAAAACAGTAGCCTAAGTTACTCCTTATATCATCAGCTACCTATCAGTGAAAGTTCCGTCAAAATCGGTCCAGTCGTTCCAGAGATTAGCCGGAACAGACAGACAGACAGACAAAAATTTTAAAAAATGTTATTTTGGTAAATGTACCGTGTATACATACATAATATGCATTTAGTAAAAAGCGGTTATTTTAGCGGTGTTTAGATTTGAAATCCACATGAAAATTACTTCTTCCTATCTAGGTTTCATACATGTACGTAAATTGAGAACTGGTGTTGCGGGTGTCCATGGGTGGCGGTAATCGCTTACCATCAGGCGATACGTCTGCTCGTCGGTCTATTCCATAAAAAAAAAAAAAAAAATTAGGAATGCACTTTCTTGTTAGATCTCTTGATCCACTTTTTCTGACTTACTGCCCTTTTCGATTCAACGTATGATTTGCATATTATTATTCCGAGTTAGGGCGTTCTTTATATTCGCGTTATTTATATCCTGTGAAGTCCACCGCGACACAAAAAAAAACATATTCATTACGACAGACATTAACAGAGAAAAAAACGTGTTTTGGCCACTAAAATTCATTAAAAGTAGGCATTTTTGAAATACAAAAAAAAATACAAGATCCATAGATATATTCATAAACAGATACTTACATGGGCACTAATGTAGTTGTTTAATGTACTGTCTGTGTGAGATGGTATACTAAGATACAATTTATTATGTTATATATACACAACTAGGTGTTTTATTACAAGTATAATATACAGATTAATGTTTTGATATTATCTTTATTCACGTTCGTGTATTAACGTGCTTTTATCAACGTCTCCGCTTAAGGTGCCTATTTATTTACCGAACCAAGTTATGTGAGTTTTATCAAAATATGTTTAGCCGATACGTGATAGTAATAGGTACTCTCATTCACTTGGAAAATCTCTAATTTGGTTTTTTAAATAAAGGCTTCCACATTCTAAGACTTTCGCAAAAGTTTTTTCTTTGAAGATTAATGATCTTTAACCAAAACAAATAAAAAAAATGCTTAAAGTTTACAAGTCGACCAATTGAAATTTTGATATTACCTACTACAGGTAACATTGGAATTAAAATTTAAAATAAACCTGACTAAAGTTATTACAGATTCTTCTCAGTCTATACAGCCACTAGGAGACTTCAGTAGAAACACATCAAGACAAAAAAGATGCAAAATAATCAAATACTATCAAAGATAATAGAGAGTATTGAATTTTTTAAGATTGCATCAACAATTTTCCAAGAGAAAATACGTACTTCACCAGTAGTTGTGGTAATCTATTCGGCCAGTGTTATTCTTTCATGCTTAATCAAAGAAAACCCTACTTTTATCTGTGACAATCGATATGTGACGAAAAATATAATATTAATAAAAAATTCATCAGTTACATCACTATAGTATACTAATACATCTGAATCGATTATCTCATTGTGTCTAAGAAGTGAATGGGCATCCATTTCTGCCCACATTGGGTTAGATCAAAAACTAAAAACGGCAAACACAATGAAACAATGGGTCATATTGTATATATTTTTGATGTTAATAATGTAACGGGGACCCTCGTGTTGTTACAGTGTGAACTTATTTATCTTGAGAGCAAATCCATTTCAGATTATAATTGTTATATTTCAATTATTAGGCTTTTTAGTTCAAAGTTTATATTTGAATTGTATATATATAGCTTATGAGAATCAGAATACGCGATAAATAAGATTTAAAATTAGTGAAAACAATAAATAATACACACATCAAAAGTGTCTAGGGATCAACATATGTGTCTAGGGTTCAACATATATTTTTGCAATAACTTTTCTCCTGATTGATATTAATTAAAATTTTCTTTAAGGATTCATCAAATAAAGTGTTTTCGTTTGTCACAGTAACGATAAACCAAGTCACCTTTGCATTAATAAAGAAATTTGCCATTTTCCTAATAAAGGGAGTTTTGACATTTGAACCACTAACATTAAAGTTCGAAAAAAAGACTGAAATAACAGTTTTCTTTAAAATTTTATTAGGTACCCTAAACAATTAATAATCCGTGTTTCTACCGCGAACACTAACAACACAAGAATCGGTTTGGCATACTCAAAATGAGTTCATCCAAATCACGCTGTGGAATGGCCGCCCATGTTCGTTGCAACAACAAAAAAAGGTCTTCTTGCGACTGGATACCCTCCATATTCGGCAGAGCTCTTCTCTGTAGCATATCCCATGCATGCTCAATCGGGTTCAAGTCTGGCGACTGAGCAGGCCAGGGCCAAAGCCACATCTCAATCTCAAGAAATCCGCATAAAAATGCTTGATCCCTAGACACTTTTGATGTGTGTATATTAGCAGGAATAATAAATAGATGGCATGCGTAATAATAAAGTTATACGTTCTTTGCGTTCTCAGTAAGTTTCTCCATGGAGGTCGCAAATGGATCAGGAAGGAGTGAAGAATTGAAATAAAAATGGCGCCAAAAGAGCAACATTTCTAAATTTGAAAAGTATTTATTTCCAATAACTTTAAATTCGTCTTTTAATTAAATAAATTAAAAATATTATTTAAAATTTTTCAGCACTCAGTAAACTACGTAAACCTTTTAAAAAATTGCTCAAAAATTATCGAATTTTTAACGTCAAAATTAGTATGACAACGAACATACCAAATTAAGAAATGAGAATTGTTAAAAAGTTTTTATTTGAGAAAATAATAATTCCAAAATTTAATTTAAAAAAAGAACCTGGTATCCAAATTGCAACCAAAGTTAGCCGCTACGATTTAAAGAAAACCCTTAAAAGAAAACTCCCTTAATTAAAATGGAGTCTAAAGTTAGTCAAAGTTAGACGTTACGGCAAGATCATGCTGACAAGTGACATATTTTAAAATGCAAATGTTTTACGTCGGAATAGGTTGGAATATTAGATTTAGATAACATACATAAAAAAAAAAAATACATACAGTGGAACATAGAACCTCCTCCTTTTTGGAAGTCGGTTGAAAATATCGGACCGCCTTTATGGTGTTTTGCAATTCGGCACACGAACAAGGAAGCATTAAAGCATGGATACTTGTGTAATGGCTTTATGTAGTGTATTTACCTGCTCCATCCTACGAATGAAGAAAAAAATTACTTACTACTTTGTTATTTTATTTTTAATTCTATCACATTGTCTACTGATTTCCGTGAAAAAGGTTTTTCTAAATTTTTACAAAACGGTCATAAAACGCAGTACCATAACACTTACCTAATTTTTTTATGTTCTAAAGTGACATCCTTAATAAACAGACTACCAGTTTACATTAAATTTGGTTTGCAAAGGTAAAGATTCGATTTAATTATCTAAAAACAAATTCCTAATGTTTGACAACCCTATCATCATTCAAATAATGAATGACAGTATAATTTAATTATTTCTCCATGTTTAGGTACTCAAACATTTTTCGAACCGATGGATGGAATGGATGGATGTTTGTTACTCTTTTACGCAGGTTTCTGCGTAAAAGATTACTGCACGGATTTGGATGAAACTTTACCGTAATATAGCTTATACGTCAGAATAACACATAGGCTACTATTTGCCACGATAACTGACATTCACGCGGGCGGAGCCGCGAACAAAAACTAGTATCTGCATAAAGTTTATAAAAAAAAAATCCGGTGAAAATGTTTACAAGAATATATATTTTTTATATTTAAAAAGTTTTTTTTATCTTTTGTCTTAGTGCTACAAAAACATCATTGAAATATCTACATACGAACAGCTATTATGTAACACATATAGATATTCATAATTATGTATTTGTGGTGGACGCACATTTTTTTTTTATTTATTTAACACAAAACATCTATACCAATAAATAAAACTGAAGTGTATGTTTGTAATTTCAAAATGAAATGAAATCATTTATTCTGCAAATAAGTTACAAGAACACTTTTGTAAGTTAAACTTTTTTTTTTGAGCAGCAAGTCACTAAATTCATATTAAATGAAAGTATGTACGGGTCTTTTTCTTTAAAGGAATAGGGGGCAAACGAGCAGACGTATCACCTGATGGCAAGCGATTACCGCCGCCCATGGACACCCGCAACACCAAAGGCGTCACAAGTACGTTGCCGGCCTTTGGGGGATGGGGGGAGGGGTTGGGGTGAAACACAGCGCAAGCGCTGTTTCACACCAGTTTTCTGTAAGGCCGTGGTATCACTCCGGTCGAGCCGGCCCATGCATGCCGAAGCGTGGCTCTCCCACGGTCTTACATGAAAAATACCATATTTTTTTGTAATCTGTTTGTTCCGGGTAATATCTAGAACGGTTGGAACGATTTTAACAGGACTTTCACTGGCAGATAGCTGATGATATAAAGAGTAGGTAACTTGGGCTACTTCGTTTTAGACTAGCTTCGCCCAGCGGCGATACCCGTGTTTGCGGTACAACAACAACTGCGGGTAACACTGCGGGGCTCAGCTAGTATTAATTATAAAATCAAATTGAAAATAATTTATTCAAATAAGACACAAAGTGGCATTCATGAACGTCAAATTAAAGCTACAGTGAAAAATCATAGATCGACACAAACAGACGCCACAGCATGTGCTGTATTGTCGAGGTAAATTACGTAAAAACACCAAAATCCACTGCCTGCCTGTGTCGATCCATAACTTCCAGTTTCCAAAATGCGTAGAACCTTATGAGAAGAATACTGGCAAAGAAACTCTAATAATAATAAAACCTTACTATCACGTGATGTCAGCTTAATTATATTATTATCGGTAATTGACATAATGGATCTAGTCGCATCACGTACTTTAAAAGCCTTATTTAATAATTGTTAACTAAATTTATATTAAAAAAAATAGAAAATATTATTGTCAACATTCTAATGGGCTATCTGTATATTATGTAAGGATACTACACAATTTGATGCGAATATTCGTTTATTTAAATTGTTTATGTACAGATTATATAACATTTATATAGATAAATGTTATATAGATTATATATATTATTATATAGATTATATAACATTTATATAGATAAATGTTATATAATCTGTGCACACGTTGCACAACATTTTATTAACATTTAACAAAAATGTATATTAATAACTTTCCTAGAAAAAATACTATTAAAAAAATTGTAATGAGTGTTAATATTTATTAAATTCAAACGACATTATTCTAATTCATGATATAATTCAATATGTTTTAGAAGCTTTTATTTAAATTACCTCGTTCATGTGTGTCATATTTCGCAACTACATTTTATTTAATACTAGCTGAGTCCCGCGGTGTTACCCGCGGTTATTGTCGTACCGCGGGTAAAGCCGCGGGACGAAGCTAGTCTAAAAAGTAGCCTAAGTTACTCCTTGTATCATTAGCTATCTGCAAGTGAAAGTCCCGTCAAAATTCGTCCCGCCGTTCCAGAGATTACCCGGAACAAACAGACAGTCAGACAGACAAAATTTAAAAAAATGTTGTTGTGCCATATGCATTTTGATATTACAAACAGACACTCCAATTTTATTTATTTGTGTAAATTTACATTTTAAAACTTTGGGAGTAGTAGGTATATTTAACTAAAGAAATTAATAATTTGAAATTAACGGTTTTTTAACCGACTTCCAAAAAGGAGGAGGTTCTATGTTCCACTGTATGTATTTTTTTTTTCTTTTTTTTTTCATGTATGTTCACCGATTACTCCGTCAGTTGTGGACCGATTTTGAATTTTTTTTTTGTATTCAAAAGGGTATGCTTCCGAGGTGGTCCCATTGCCAGCATATCAGGATCTGATGATGGGATCCCAGGGAAATCGAGGGAAACCCTCATTTTTTATAGGCACATACTATGTTTTTCGTATATTTTCTGAAGTTACACCGGTATTTGCGTCTGGTAGTCATCATTTTATGATGATGAGCTGATGATGTAAGGTACAACTCCTTAACGGTTAGGAGTTGGAGGATAAATCTTTAAATATCATATGTATATATGTTACCTTTAGTCGTATTCTTTCAAATTATTTAGGTAAGCTGATGATGGAAGGTGGAAGGTACAACTCCTCAACGGTTAGGAGTTGGAGGATAATTCTTTCAATTTCATACGTATCTAAAGACCTTCAGTCGTATACTTTCAAGTTATTTAGGTGAGCTGATGATAGAAGGTTAAACTCTTCAACAGTTAGGGATTAGAGGATGATTTTAATATTACACGTACGTATAGACCTTAATTTGTATTCTTGATGATGAAATTTGATCCAATAGTTCAACTTACTACTTACCTACGATTGTTTGCACTAAAAACTGAAAAATAAAAAAAAATTATAAAAAAAAAACCGACTTCCAAAAAAACATCCAACGAAAACTCTCTGCTTAAATATTAGTATTATAATGTGTGCTAGGTCCTAAAATCTGTTTGAAGTCGGTGCTAAGCCAAAAAGAATACAAACGAACAATTACAAAAGTCTAAGCGATAGTCACTTGGCACCGACTTCAAACAGATTCTAGGTACCTAGCACACATTATAATACTACTATTTAAATGAATAAAGAATTAGGTATACGCAATTTATGAAGAACCAGTTTATTTTACGTTTTTAAGTGTTTTTTTGGCAGAGAGTTTTCGTTGGATGTTTTTTTGGAAGTCGGTTTTTTTTTTTATAAAAAAAAAATATCACTAAATGCATATGATAGTAAAGATAGTACTTACGTCAAATAAGCAATTTTTGTATGTCTGTTTGTTCTGGCTAATCTCTGAAACAACTGGACCGATTTTGATAGAATTTTAAATGGCAGATAGCTATAAACAAGATGACGTATGGTTATTTAGGCCACTTTTTTAGATCAGCTTTCTTAGTTGTTGTTATGTATTTTGTGCTTTATAAAGAAAAAGGAAACTTAACTTTTTCTCTTTATATCAAGCGTTCTAGTGCCGTGGTCGTTTGATCGAAGGGTCGTAATGTCAAAACTATTAACATAATAATGGGCTACATATCAGGTTGTACTCTATGATTTTATATTCAATGGTTCAGAAAAAAACAAAATTAGCCTAAGAACCTGCCTTTTAACGTTGAACCTAATAATATGACGTCATTGTTCTTTTGAGTCGATGTTTACCCTGAAATCGACTATGTACATTATAAATTGTAGCCCCGTCTACGTACTGTCTAACAAATGTAAGTAACCTGTTTTTCTGAATAACACATAAAATGACAATTGAAAATACAACTGCTGCAATATTTCTCAATCTAGAGCAGTTCACACACAGCTCATCCATGTGACGTAATAGATAACAATCGCAAGTTACGTAAAACAGAACGCATCCAATTTCAACGATGCTAATTATGCTACGCGCTTCCGACTATGCTTCCTTATGTTGGTATTCGTCAATTCAATTCGAATTACGAACACAGATTTATATATATATTTTTTTTAATTATTCGTGAATTGGTCTTGAGGTTTTCACCTTTAAAAATACACCACATAATGACCGCTTTAATTAACAGCTGGGTTGCTTATAGACGGTTTTTAATTTTATAAACCTTCTTTTCTTCTATTTAAAAGTTGAGGGCATTAGGTATTCAAATGATTATTCGAGTTTACCTAACCAACGTCTCATAAACCTACTAAGGCGTCCTAAATTGTTATGTATTTAAATAATATTAGGTGCTTATGTAATAATTTCCTTTTAGTGTCCTCAAAAAAAGAGGAAATATTCATTTTTTCATTAATGTTACGCAAGTTACGAACTAGATTTTTTGTAACTAGTTTTCTTGAATTAGGTTAGACAACTTTCGAGGCTTTAATTGTAACAGTACATTAACAGCTAAAAATATCAGAGAATTCAATGGACCTAACACTAAAATTGTTTTAGTCATTAGTCTTTGCCTCTTAACAATTTTTTTAAATCTTGGAGGCGATATTTTTTCTTTGATTTAAAGGTTACATAATGGGTGACATATTAATTATGAAGAATTTGACTAGTAAGTATGTTCATAAGCTACGGAGTACTGATGTCAAGTCAACATCATCATATAGTGCCATTTTCAAAATGAGAAATTTTGGAGGTCACCAGACGGTATCCCTCGCGATCATGAGCGATGAGTACTGATGTAAAAATTAAAGACCTTTATTTTCTCCTAATCAAGTCCATAAAAAATAATGTTCCTAAAATAAAGCGATGGTCCAACTAAAATAATTTTCTATCTCATATGTGCAAATTCTATTTATTTGAGAAAAAAAGCAAACAATTTTTTTAACTTGACGATGTTAAAATGTAATATTAAGTCTAGAATACTTTGACTGTAAGGAACACGGAAAACTAATTATATGCTTGACAAATCTTAGGACTGTTAATAAGAAGCAATAACGGGAACAACCATGGCTATTGTCAATAAATACTTATTTTTAGAGCAGTGATAACAATAATGAATACTTAAAATGTAAGCAAAATCGTGATCCTAAAATTATTTTAGATGATTACCTGCTATATGACATCCAGTAACTATTTAAAAACCTTTTTAAAAGTACTGGTTGACCCGCGCAACTTTGACCAAGTTTGACCGGTTTGACCGCGATTTTCTGAAGAGTTTTAAACGAATTATTTTTTTTTTTTTTTATGTATGGCCCGCCATAATGAATCTACTCTGCCTGATGGAAAGCATAAGCAGAATCCAAAAGTGGTGGTCACCATACTCACTGCGAATGCAGACAATGCAGTATGGCGACCCACACCATGGCGGCCTAGTGATGCTGCTGCATCTTTTAGTCTAGTCAACAAGTATGGAACTTGTTGACTAGACTATTTGGGCCTCCGGTCTCGCACTCACCAACGAAACACGACAGCACGATCGCTGTCATTTTACGTTGATTTTGTGTGCGAAATATTAACACTAATTCAAGTTCAACTAAGGCCATAATTAAAATGCGAAACCGTGTCAATGATGACGAAGACTAATCTCAGATGCGTGCGCTCATCATTTGCGTTTAAACACTTTAATCATAAACGATTTGTCTTACGTTACTTGTTGTAAATTTAATTGCGTTTATATGTTATTGTTTATGGTTATTTAACATTGTCTAATCAGCAATGAAACTATAATTTATTGAAGTTTACATTTAGAGGTTATGTCCTTATGGTTTCTGTGAGGGTCGTTTAGGTTTGGGCACGCCGTTATTGCGGCGGTAAGATCCGTTATGGAGATTGGCTCGAGAGGCATTACGGGAGCCTCTCATTCCGGCTGACACAGGTAATCACTGGGAAAGAATGCTTCGTAGAGCACCTGTGTTTCTAACTTAAAAAATGACGGACTTTTGTACAAACTTTCAACCCCTATTTCACCCCCTTAGGGGTAGAAATTTCAAAATTCCTTCCTTAGTGGGTGTCTACTCAATAAAACGATCCATATGAATAACTGAAATAATACAAATTAAGGTCTATACGTACGTGTAATATTAAAATCATCCTCAAATCAAATCATTTATTTGCTTCGAATGCATGTAGTTACATAAATAAGGTCTCTATTACTGTGTTAGTTTCAATACATTCTGCCATATAAGCATGCAAAAATTAATGTCATATAAAATTAGTCATGTCAACATTAAATAATTAATACTAATATACAATTGGATTAAAATAATTCAAAATCATACATAGTGATTGATATATAAAAATTAAATTAATGCGAGTCCAATACCATTATTAAATTTGATATGTCAGAGCGTTAAGTAGTTAAATAAGTTACAATTTGTCATTAAGATAACATATAACGGAATAATAACATTTGTCAAGTAATAACATAGTCAAACACTTTTTAAATTTAAATATATTTTGATTTTTAATAATTTCTGGTATTTTATTATAAATCATAGGACCCATACACATGATGCTTTTTGTTAATAAAGCCGTTTTATATCCTCCATGGTTAAGTACATTTTTATATTTACTTCTTAACTGTGCTGAGCGTTTGCTAGTCTCTGACATCGTGGAAAACAAGTTCATATTTGTTTTAACAAAAACAGCTACTTCCAAAATAATAGGTCTTTACCTATGAAATTGCCGTTTTGTATGCAATAAGTGAAAGTAATTATTTTTTCAAACTTTTTTATTTCTGTTATTCGAAGTAATCACCAATGCAATCGCCGCATCTTTGCCAACGCATTGGCAGTTTATTGATGCCCTTCTTGTAAACGGAAGACGGGAGGCAACAAACTCTTCAAAGGCATTTTGTACTGCCTCTCGGGAATTGAATTTTTTACCCACTAAAAAGTTGTCTAAATTTTGGAAAAAGTCGGTAGGTGCAAGGTCTGGTGAGTATGGCGGATGAGGGAGAGCGTCCAACCCCAGCTCTTGCAGCTTGGAGACTGTCTGTTGCGCAGTATGGGGTCGCGCGTTGTCGTGAAGCAGCTGCAAGAGCTGGGGTTGGAAGCTCTCCCTCATCCGCCATACTCACCAGACCTTGCATCTACCGACTATTACTTTTTCCAAAATGTAGACAACTTTTTAGTGGGTAAAAAAATCAATTCCCGAGAGGCAGTACAAAATGCCTTTGAAGAGTTTGTTGCCTCCCGTCCAGTTGATTTTTACAAGAAGGGCATCAATAAACTGCCAATGCGTTGGCAAAGATGCGTCGATTGCATGGGTGACTACTTCGAAATACTTAACAGAAATAAAAAAGTTTGAAAAAATAAATACTTTCACTTATTGCATACAAAACGGCAATTTCATAGGTAAAGACCTATTATATAAACAAGGAAATGTTAATATTTTAAGGGATCTTAATACTGGCACACAACTGTCAGTTATTTTTAATCCGAACATAGATCTTATGCAACGTTTTTGAGCCTTAAATATACTTTCTCGTTGGTTACAGTTACCCCAGAATATAATGCCAAATCTTAAAATTGACGATACTAGACCATGATATGCCATCAAAAGAGTGTTTGTATTCACTTTTTTTGAGAGACTGTAAAGAACAAAGGCAGACGCGCTTAATTTTTTACATATGACCTCCGATTGCTGTTTCCATGTTAATTGGCTGTCTATTTTTAAGCCTAAGAACTTTGTATCCTTTACTTCATTTATTACTTTGCCATTGTAGCTTATATTTAAGGTTTCGTTTTGAATACGCTGATAGAAATGCATTACATTGGTTTTTTCAAAATTTATGATCAGATTATTTATATTCATCCAATGTATTATGTCCTCTAATACATTGGATGATCTCTCCTCTAATCCTAATTCCTAACTGTTGAAGAGTTTAACCGTCTATCATCAGCTCACCTAAATAACTTGAAAGTATACGGAGTATCGAAAGGTCTTTAGATACGTATAAAATTGAAAGAATTATCCTCCAACTCCTAACCGTTGAGGAGTTGTACCTTCCACCTTCCATCATCAGCTTACCTAAATAATTTGAAAGAATATGACTAAAGATAACATATATACATATGATATTTAAAGATTTATCGTCCAACTCCTAACCGTTAAGGAGTTGTACCTTACATCATCAGCTCATCATCATAAAATGATGACTACCAGACCCAAATGCCGGTGTAACTTCAGAAAATATACGAAAAACATAGCATGTGCCTATAAAAAATAAGGGTTTCCCTCGATTTCCCTGGGATCCCATCATCAGATCCTGATATGGTGGCAATGGGACCACCTCGGGAGCATACCCTTTCGAATACAAAAAGAATTTTCAAAATCGGTCCACAATTGACGGAGTAATCGGTGACCATACACAAAAAAAAACATACAGTGGAATATAGAACTTCCTCCTTTTTGGAAGTCGGTTAAAAATATAGCTCATGGAAAGCGTTCTGTGACGATTTTTATTCACCAAAAAGTACTCAACGCGCCGAAAAAGAGGTTCTCACTTTATTATAAATTCAATCAGGCATAGAACCTTTTTAAAGTTATTAATTTTTGAGATTTTTTGTGGCATAGTCAGACAACAAAGTAGATGGATCGCAGTTTGGCAAGAATTCTGTCGCCCATGATACCTGCCACTCGATAGTTTGTTGATCTTTATGATAGAATCAAGGGGGAGGATGAACTAACCTTAAAATTCCAACATCTATTTAATGTTCAACGCTAGCTATTTAAAAAATAGTCAAAGTTTAAGCTATATTTAAGCAATATTCCTTCTCACCCGTTTCGATGTTTCCGTAACCTCACTGATGCAGTGAAAAGCAATCCACGATATCATCGGTTTTGTGTTAGGCTAGGGTATATTTAAATGGTCGAAATAAATCTGGCCAGAAATGTATAAAAAAATAATAAACCGACTTCAAGGTTCGACTCGATTTCTCTTGGGTGCCATCATCAGATCTTAGTGTCCTTATATCATGGTACCACCGTTGGGATATCTCCTTTCCATTAAAAAAGGATCATAAAAATCGGTTCATAAACGACGAAGTTATCCGCGAACACACATAAAAAAATGTATACGATCGAATTGAGATCCTCCTCCTTTTTTGAAGCCGTTTAAAAATAACAGATTTATGTTCATACTAAACAAGAAAAAATGAACATATAAAAAATAGTTTACAAGAAAACCTGAGTACAAAAACAGCACGCTGTAATCTGTACATCAGCATATTGACATACAGCACATACCACCACCTGTCAATACCTGATGCAGTGCACAGATGCGCTTCATTATCCTCGACACGGCCATTTATTCATGCAGACATTTGCATAACAATTTAGCGCGCTGTTCGCGTCACTAGTACTGAGTGTTGCCACTCTGTAATATGGTCGCGATCAGGAAAAACCTTTGTGCTATTTACTTCTGTATAGCATGTGTGAAACTTATGAATAATGTGCGAAGAGAACCTATGTTTGTTGACATATTTTATTACACGGTTAGTCTTGATATATTCACCGAGAAATTCCGGCCTATAGGCTATAACCCTAAAATAGTTAGCATATGCCTGTGAAGCGATTACATCCTGCAAAAAATAATATTAGATCCATTCACGCAATAGTGGGCACGACTATTGCCTTCGACCAGGGACTTTAAGGAAAATTAAGATTAAAATAAAATTGTACAAGAAGGGAAGGAATACATTACATAATGTCACCCCTATTTCTCAGACGGGTGAGAAGGAATATTGCTTAAATATAGCTTAAACTTTGACTATTTTTTAAATAGCTCGCGTTGAACATTAAATAGATGTTGGAATTTTCAAATTGTTGGAAGTTGGAAATAAATATTTAAAGCATTAATAAGAAAAAGTTCAGTGACGTCACAAGTTTGTATTCAATACATTTTCCAAAATTATCGTTTTGACAGTTAAGAACAGACTTTAGTCAATTAGTTACTTTTTGTAACTAATTTTACTAAGGTGTCATCTACCGTACTAAGAATTTGAAACGTAAACGCAATGATAATGATAATTATATTAACAAGTAATTAAGTGTATTTTGTCATGATTTTAACAGGATTAAGATATAGTTTTTATTACAGGTGTGAGACAAACGCGAATATTGTACAAATAACTTTTTTACGTGTGGATTCATCACAATTTAAATGTGAGAAATAAGGAAAGATTTCAAGAAGAATATGAGACTTTATCTTAAGCCTTACAGTGTACCAACCAAAGAACAAGGTCCTTATGAAAACGTGCAAATCGTTAGTTTTTTATCAAGATATTACGGAGATACGCCCCACAGACACTCATGAGACATGACATCACCGCTGATCCAAACCACTCTGTAACACAGTACACGACATAGCTATATATGTATATGCAAAGACAGCCGTAATAACATTTTTTATTATCTATCTAGATTAAAAAACAATGAATCACCAAATGTGTTACTAAGCGCAAAACTCGAAACCGCTCGACCAATTGTAACTTTTTTTTTTATTATTGATAAGGCACAAAGAGGATTCTTATGGAAAGAAAAAAACCTTCATTGAAGTGTTAACTTCTTATGGGAGGGTAAACCGCTTCGTTACGTAATGCGTTACGGCTTCAGACTGTCTGGCTTCCCCTTCTCTCACACATACGGCAGCGGTAGGCAGGCTCTTCTTCTCTCATTCTAACCCACAACGCTAGCCTAATAGTTCAACTTAGATTAGTTTATGTTAACACTTCTGTCGGGCGTCCCGCGACACACACGTTTTTTTTATGAAATAGGGGCAAACGAGCAGGTGTATCGCCTGATGGTAAGCGATTACCACCGCCCATGGATACCCGCAACACCGGAGGCGTCACGGGCTCTTTTCTTGAAGGTTTGAAGGTCGTATTGGTCCGGGAATACCGCAGGCGACGGTTCATTCCATAGTTTTGTTGTGCGAGGCAGAAAGTACCTGGAAAAGCGCATAGTTGTGGACTACCAACCATCTAGATGATGGGGATGAAACTTCAGTCGCGTAGGACGATGGTGGAAAGAGGTGGCAGGAATCAGTCCGAACAATTCTCGGAGCACTCCCCACGGTAAATGCGGTAGAAGATGAACAGCGAAGCTACATCTCTACGCAGTGCTAAAGAGTCTAGCCGAATGAAAGGTTCTTGGCAATCGACAATTCGAATCGCTCTCCGTTGGCTGCGGTGCAAAGGGAGAAGCTGGTATTGGGGTGCCCCCGCCCAAAGATGGGGACAATATTCCATGTGAGACCGAGCCTGCTCCTTATATATTTTTTTATAATTAACCTGCCAAAGTGACTCTGCTCAGCCTGATGGTTAGCTCAAGCAGAATCAAACAGTGGGGGCCACCATACTCACTGCGAAAGCAGACAATGCAATATGGCGTCACACGCTATAGCGGCTTAGTGAGATGCTTTTTCGCGCCCCGCTTAAAGGACCCGGGATCATAGTGGGAGGGAAACACGTGCGCTGGTAGTGAGTTCCAGTTTTTGACTGCTTGGCACAGGAAGGAAGAACCAAACCGTTTGGTTCTATGACGGTGAGTTCCAAGGCCAGCACGTGTGGTTCTGTAGAGAATGGGAGAAGGTGAGATCAATTGGAAGAGCTCTTCAGAGCGGTATAGTCAAAAAAAATGTTGTGGGTAGTCAAGCAAAACAGTACTAAAGTTTTTTGATCTGCTTAATAAATTAATTTAAAGTGAATTTAGTGGATATTTGTGGACTTACATGTCACTAATTCTGTGCTAAAACATCCAGCCGCCGGATACTGTAAAATTCCTCTCAGCAAAACAACCACCTTATAATCTAGCAACTTTATTCGTATTACACAATGACCACTGTGCAAGCAACTCTTGCTAACCTAACAAACACCTTTAACAAGAGGATGGAAGACTTCGAAGCCCAGCTCACCAAATCATCCAGTTCCTCGGTAAATGTGGCCAGTCTATCCACCGAGTTTACCACTTTTAGAGCCTTTGTCACACAGGCCCTACAACTGCTTCAGCAGCAGATGGAGACTCTGTCCCACACAGTGGATAGATTCGAAATGCAAGGGCGACGTAAGATTCTGCTCCTGCATGGTGTTGAGGAGGCTAAAGATGAAAATGTTGCTGTCACCGTTGTAGAAAATTTAACTCAATGCTTCGATGGCCGGAACCTCACCACGGAAGACATCAAGCGCTGTCAAAGGCTGGGCCGAGCCTCTGCGACCAAAACCTCCAGACCTATTTTAATAAAGTTTTCTAATGTGACCGTCCGCGACAATGTATGGTTTGGAAAAACTAAGTTGAAGGGCTCTGGTGTCACACTGTCGGAGTTTTTGACGAGGCCAAGGCATGAGTTATTCATGTCGGCCCGTGAGAGGGCAGGGATTGCGAGGTGTTGGACAAGAGAGGGCAATGTGTACGTCGTGGGTACAGACGACGCCCGCTATCGCGTGACGTCCCTAGCCGAGCTCGACAAGGTTCTTGCCATGACACCGAGACCGTCTATTGCGGTCCCTAAGGCCACGGGAGCGAAGCCCAAGCGTGCAGCTACTGCAAAGAGTAGATAATTTTGGCTACGCATCACTTGGTCAAGGTACTTCTCCACATTGCAACTCATGGCATTCGTGCGCATTTTGTTTACATACTTTTTTCCCTACACCTTCTTTTAATTAGTTTGTTATTATATTCAAACCCACTTATAGATTAACTACAAATAATGTTGGTAAATTAAAAACAACAACTATCTGACAGTAATGTAAACAGAATGAGACGCATGTCATGGTTGACTACGTTCCGTTCCACGGTACTAAATGTTTGGATCTAGGGCTTTTGAACATGGGTGCCCTGACCAAAGTTAGCCTACCAAATAATTATTTTTTGTTTTCTCAAATTGATTTTGTTTATAAAATTAATGTTGTTAAATAGTTCACCTTTTATTTCACTTTTTAGTCATTGATTGTCCTGTCGTTTTATTTCATACTTCTAATTATTACTGGTTATTTAGTTTCGTTTTATATTTGGCAACCGGCGGATGGAGTTAATGCCATACATACATATTTTTGATTATTTTTTATTTTCTACAACCGCTTCATTTTATTTTATCTTGACACTTTATTTTACTATATATTTACTTTATTATTTTTTTCTTTTTTTCATCTTTATGTCGTCAATTTATCACAGTGATAATACCGATGAATTTTTATCGGCGTGCAGTAGTTTTAGTTCTCAGGGTGACCCAACAATCTCTGAGACTCTCTCTTCTCGATCCTCTGACGTTCCCAGAAATTTTAACCTTGTGCACATAAATGCTCAAAGTATTCCGGCTCACTTTCCCGAAATGCTGGCTTCTTTTGACCGTACGAACTTACACGCTATTCTTGTTTCTGAATCGTGGCTTAAGCCTTGCTTACCCTCTTCTGCATACTCACTACCCGGATTTAATCTCATCAGGAACGATCGCGCTGTGGGCGGCGGTGGCGGTGTTGCTATATATCTACGCTCTTACATTTCTTATACCGTCATTAGCTTGTCACCACAGCCCCCCCCATCTAATGCGGGCGAACATCTTTTCCTGGAAGTTCAATTCCTTCATTTCAAAATTCTTCTCGGCGTCTACTATTGCCCCTCCTTACGCATTGACTTCTTTTCATCGTTTGAACTCCTTCTAGAACAATTCACTCCCTCGTACGGTCATACCATAATCATGGGTGATTTCAATACCTGTCTCCTTAAAAATGATTCCCGTTCTACTACTCTCCAATCCATCATACAATCTTGCAATCTAACTATTCTTCCTACCAACGCAACACAATATTTCCCACACTCCACTCCTTCTCTGCTTGACCTTATCCTTGTTTCCTCCCCTAACCTCGCAGTTAAGCACGGCCAGTGCTCTGCTGACGAATTCTCCTACCACGACCTACTATACCTATCATATCGTATCCGTCCTCCTAAACCTAAATCCAAGATTATCCTGCAGCGGAATTTCAAAGCTATAAATATTGATGCCCTAATAAAGGATGTCAAAGACATTGACTGGACATCTCTCTTCAATGCAGATAGTATTGATGATGATCTTTTCAACACTAACATATTGTCTCTTTATGACAAACATGCGCCAATCAAGGAAATTAAAGTGAAACGTTTACCGTCACCATGGCTGACTGCTGACATCAAAGCGCTAATCCAGAAGAAAGCGGTAGCCAAATCAAAATTTAAGAAGAACCCAAGTGATAATAACCGAGACAAATACGTGTCTATCAGGAATCATTGCAGCAAGGTGTGTAGGAACGCACAACGCCGATACATCCACAGTTCCGTTGATAACGGAGATCCAGCTAAAGTCTGGAAATTTTTAAGGTCATTGGGAGTAGGCAAATCTGTTCATGACACTTCTCCTAAAAATGTAGACTTTAGTTCACTTAATCAACATTTCTCTGCTTCGACAGGCTTTGATAAATTAACAAAAGATGCTACTCTGAAGCATCTCACTTCCGCCTTGACTCCTGACTGTTCTCCTTTTTTCTTTAGTCAATTTTCTGATTGTGATGTTAAGAAGAGCATAGTATCTATTACTTCAAATGCAGTGGGCTCTGACTGTCTTAGTCGCAACATGATCCTCCCAATCCTTGATGAAATCCTTCCTGTCATCCGCTATACCTTAAACTATTCGATCTCCCATAGCGTCTTTCCAAAGGCTTGGAAGGATGCAGATATTATTCCCATCTCCAAAAAAAAGAACCCTACATCCTTTTCCGACTACCGTCCCATCTCTATCCTCCCCTTCCTCTCCAAGGTCCTTGAACGTCTAATCCATACTCAACTATCTAAATTCCTTTCCACAAACCTGCTCTTAAATCCTCTCCAATCCGGTTTTCGACCCGGCCACAGCACTACCACTACTTTAGTTAACTTAACGGAGGACATCAGATCCGCCATGGAGAACGGAGAACTTACAGTCTTAACACTTCTGGACTTCAGTAATGCCTTCAACACCGTCGACTTTGACATACTGCTATATATATTACGCTCTCTTAACGTATCTCCAACTGCGATTGACTGGTTTCACAACTACCTGTTTGGTCGCCGGCAGCGCATTAACATTGATAACACTGTCTCTTCTTGGTGTAGTACAAATGCTGGTGTACCTCAAGGCGGCGTGCTGTCTCCCTTACTTTTCTCCGTTTTTATAAACACAATCACTAATAATCTTACTTCACCCTACCACCTTTACGCGGATGATCTCCAGATTTATTCTAGAGCACCACTGATTAATCTCGCTAATGCTGTTAACAACATAAACGCTGACTTGGAAAAAATCTGTAAGTGGAGCATATCCCATGGTCTGAAGATCAACCCGTCCAAGACCCAGGTTATTGTCATTGGAAGTTCGAGAATGATTTCCAAAATTGATTGGACTTCAATGCCTCAAGTCTCTTGCGACGGCACACTTATTCCGTATAGCGAAAAGGTAAAGAACCTGGGGATCTATATCGACACAACCTTTTCCTGGGGTCCTCAGCTGCAAGAGCTCAGTCGCAAAATGTTTGGCGCTGCAGGATCTTTGCGTAGACTACGCAACTTTCTACCTACCTCTACCAAGATTGCTCTTACACAATCCCTTCTTTTCCCCATCCTTGATTATGCTGATGCCAGTTATTTAGATCTTACTGAAGACCAATTAAATAAGCTTGAGAGACTCCAAAACCTCTGCATAAGATTCATATTCGGATTACGGAAATATGATCATGTCTCAGATTATCGTAAAAAGCTTAAGTGGTTACCCATCCGCCTTCGCCGGAATGCACACATACTTTTTCTTCTATATAACATTCTTTTTAATCCTTTTACCCCAAGTTACCTTAAATCGCGATTCACTTTCTTGCACGACACACATCTCAGGTTGCTGAGATCGTCAGAGAACCTAAAGCTGAAAATGCCTGGCCATTCTACCAAATTTCTCGACCACTCATTCTCTGTCCAAGCAGTTCGATTGTGGAACGCCCTACCAGTCGCTATAAGACGTGCCAAATCACTGGCTGCATTTAAGAGACTGGTAAAGGAGCACTACCTGGGAGACACCAATGTCCCGTAAACATTTTTTTTTTCTTTTGATTTAGTTAATTAAGTCACAATATGTCACTTAGTATGTAAACCAATTTGTAATATTTAACTCCCACCTTGTTTGTATTTCTTCACTATTCACTTTAAACGATACATCCTATTACTATAATTTTACCTTTTTATATATCTTTTAACACACTAGAAACTACCCAAATACTATCTCTCAATCTTAATTTTCCATCCCATGGTTGCCTGTAAGAGATTGCCTACGAGCAATAAGGCCGCCACTTGTACCACATACCTAGTTTTAAGTCCATTTTATAATCTTCTGGTGTACAATAAAGATATTATTATTATTATTATTATTATAAAGTACATAAAATAATTGGACTGTAAAATATTTTTTTCTATTGGACTGCGACAGGGCAAATAACTTTTGACAGGATGAGGTCTACTTTTAAATAAATCTCAATTAAGGTAAGATCCAGAAAAACGCCATTCGTATTATACTAATAATGCAAGTTCTAGCATTATTAGTATAATACGAATGGCGTTTTTTTATGACATGAGGGGACAAACGAGCAGTCACCTGATAGCAAGTACAACAAGTGACAACCACCGCCAAAAGTCACAAGTGCCGTCTTTTCAGTTCCAGCTCCCAGAACCAGGGGGAAGACACGGGGGTTTAGCACTAACGATTATCTGTCCAAATTTATCAGTACTCGTACTGCAAGAAAAACCATTAAAACCATTTACGTAGTTATGATAAAAAAACTATTTGCAAACATTATCATAAAAAGGGTTTTTTTAGTCACGTAATAAATATAGATAATTTTGTGATAGTTAAGCATCAACACTTCAGCTTTTTCCCATTTTTAGATTTGGGGCTTTCTGCATAACAAGGTTGTTGTATATTATTCTTCCAACATACAAATCTAAACTAATATAAAAAAGCTAAAGAGGTTTGTTTGTTTGAACTTACTAATCTCAGGAAGTACTGAATCGATTTAAGGCCAGTTGTCGCGTAAGGTTATAGGCTAAATATCATCACGCTACGACCAATAGGAGTGGAGTAACAATTAAAAATGTTTCGAAAACGGGGGAAAATTCTAAAAACTTCCTCAATAAATGAATAACTGAAATAATTACAGTATTTTTTCAGATTACTTCAGTGTCACTATGTAAAAACCCTTAAACATCGTAACCAAAGAGTAAAGCTTATTTAAAAAAATCACTTATGTACTTAGAACCCAATTAAAATCATGATTTTAATTCCGCCGAGAACTATCGGCAATAGGTATCAATCACATCACAACAACAGACAGTCTATTGGGCATAGGCCTCGGCTTAGAAATAGCGTTTTCGTCTTCTATACTTGCATTATATACCCAGAACGGTTTTCTCTGTGTACATACACACACAGAAAACTGGTGTGAAACAGCGCTTGAGCTGTGTTTCACCGAGTGAGTGAGGATACCGGAGGCCCAAACCCCAAGCCCTCCCCCCCATCCCCCAAAGGCCGGCAACGCACTTGTGATGACTCTGGTGTTGCGGGTGTCTATGGGTGGCGGTAATCGCTTACCATCAGGAGATACGTCTGCTCGTTTGCCCCCTATTCCATAAAAAAAGACATTAGTATATCGGTAATCACGGTTGAGAGTAATCTATGTTCTTCCTCAAGAATCAAAATATTTTCATGCCAATTTTATTGAAATTGGTGCAGCAGTGTAACCGTGAAACCTTATCAAACAGACAAACAGACAGACTTACTTTTTTTCAAATGAGTTTAGGTTTTGGTTATTTATTGCTATATTAATGACTAAATAGTGTAAATCCGTCAACTATGCTATGCTAATTGGTTTAAATATCTCTTGGTTACTAATGAGGTAGAAACTTTTACATGTTTTTTAACCGACTTCAAAAAAGGAGGAGGTTCTCAATTCGAACGTATATAATATATATGTTTTTTTATGTGTCCGTCCGTCGTTTATGAACCGATTTTGATGATTCTTTTTTTAATGGAAAGGAGATATCCCAACGGTGGTATACATATATAAGTGGTATATATATATATAAGGACACTAAGATCTGATGACGGCATCCAAGAGAAATCGAGTCGAACCTTGAAGTCGGTTTTTGTTTTTTTGTTAAAATTTTAATTGTTTACATAAATACATATTGGAACATACAATAAAATTGTCCGTTCATGCATAGGTGGAGGTAGGTTGTTCGAAAAATAATTTCTTGAATAGTTTAGCTTACCGCAATGTCCCGAAAATTGGGTCCGAAAAGGTAATCCTAATAACATATTATAATGTCATCATTCTATTCTGTGACTCGCTCGGCCCTATAGGGTCAAATGGGTCTTAAAATGGAGACTCTGTGACTCGCTCGGCCCTATAGGGTCAAATGGGTCTTAAAATGGAGACTCTGTGACTCGCTCGGCCCTATAGGGTCAAACGGGTCTTAAAATGGAGACCGCACGGTAAACGAAAGATTGAATACCAGACAACAGAATACAATACCATAGATAGAGGACCTGAGGAAGATATCTGAGATTGATTGAATTCAAAAAGTGGAGGTTGGGGTGCTAGTCATAGCACCCCAACCTGTTTAAAGAAGATTCCGCATCATACAACAATAGGCTAATGAATAAAATACCTATTACTCTAATTAGTCTAGATATATATTGATTTGCATATGAATTGCGTGTGCGACTGGTGATCATGAGGTCTTGGGTTCGATTCCCGGGTCGGACCAAATGTTTGTATGATCTAGAAATATTTGTTTCGGAGTTTGGGTGTTTTCTATGTATAATATGTATGTATTTACAACAAAAAAAGTATATATGTATTTGTATCAGTTGTCTAGTACCCATAACACAAGCTCTGCTTAGCTTGGGTCTAGATGGCGTTGTGTGTTAGATGTCCGAAAATATTTAAAATATTTAAACAAATATATATTTATTTTAAAAAATACATGAAATAAGAACGCAAAAAATGATAATTAATTATTGCAAACAAAGACATACTTAGATCCACAAAGAAGATGTACAAGATGTCCATACAAGGATTTCAACAAATAGATAAATTCTAAACGTGTGTGGAATGCACAAATGCATTAGCAATGAGTAAACACAAGGTCACACAAGTTGTGGGGTACGTAGTGAGCTAACGTGGATACGAGATGTTGATTGCGTCACAAATATACTTTAATATGTAAAGGATATTGTAATTGTATGTCTATTAAGCAATTAAGTGATTCCATTCATAACTGCTATAACTTTTTATCATTAGGCATGACTGCCTCTAGCACAGTAGCATATGCGACTGTATTCTGTACTTGGACCGAACAGAATTTTGTCGGGGCTTTCACTGGCAGATAGCTGATGATATATAAGGATATATTAGGTAGTAACTAAGGCTCCTTTTTTAGACTAACTGCGACTCGCAGCGTTACCACGGGCGAAGCTAGTCCCAATAGTTCGTACTTACTTACATATATTAAAAAAACTACATATACGGAAATATATGTATGTATATATTTATTATTAAATGCCTACTTAATAAACCTTTTCTTCTAATCGATCGAAGAATCGATTTTCATCGATGGGGTAAGTAACTCTCAAGTTAAATTATATTAAACATCAAACCAATAGACGCGATACATTTCAAATCAGTCCATCCTTGATGTGTGTCTAATATACATTAGTGATGGTGTACCATTGATACGTAGTAATATTAGTTCAATGTGGTGAACCTACATTTTTAAGGCGCTTTTATAAATTATGGCAACAGATATAAAGTTAATTATGTGTTACCAACCGTCAAAAACTTTTGAACTCCAAATAACTCCAGATTTCGTTCGTCAGACTTGCTGACCCATGCAACCCCATATGCGTTTCCTATTGCGTACCCGTATCGTAGCCTGATGATATAACAGCGCCGTGAACAAATTTATTTATCACTAGCTGACCCGTGCCCACTCGTTGAGTGGTTAAAACAAAAATTTCGAACGTGGACAGTGCAGCATGGTGATCCACACAATGGCGGCCTAGTGAGATGCTTTTTCACGCCCAGGATCATAATGGGAGGGAAACACGTGCGGTAGTAGTGAGTTCCAGGTTTTAGTTACCGAAACGTGATTTAGTAAACCTTCTTAAAAGAAAATGTCACATTCACATTACCAAATTTCCCACATTTTGTAAGATACTGAATACTAATAATCCAAAACAAAAATATTCAATGCATGAAAAATATTTTAACAAAGATCTAAGTCCGCAATTGACACAACCACACGTACTACTTATTAACATTTCTCCGATATTTCATTCAACGCATACATGGTTACAAAAAGACAAAAAATATTTACTCACCTTTCAGAATCTTTTAAAGTAATCCTCCTTAAACAATTAAATCACGGCAATTAAATCACCACACAATCTAAGGCTAAACCAAACAAGAGCTATTAGGTATGCAGTCAGAACACCAACTGAGTGTACCTACCTACTAGGTATCTACGTGATCTGTTGACATTCATGTGCAATAATATAATTGTACGCATTAGTATTTGTTCGTGCATATTATTGTCATAGGTAGCCTGTGTAGGTAGCTCTTTGTAACCACAAATCGAACAAGACATCCTTAAATAGAATGGAATTAATGTCAGCACCATCTAGAGAATATAAATTGAACTAGTTACTAAGTTTTGAAACTACATCGCATAATAAAAGTAATCACGTTATATTTGTGTATATTAAAATCTTTATTCGCTTTGTTTAGGAGGCGCATTGCTGTTGCACTAGTGTTATTAAAACCGACTTAACCAAATACGGAATTGTATCAGAATATTTTTGGACATAGATACAGGTCTATGTTTAGACGCCTAGGCAACAGAATAGGAAAATTGACCACCAATCCTGCAACTAAAGAATTCTCTTCATTCGACTCTCTGGCCAAGTGAAAAAGATTGTGATTATTAAATTGGTGTATTTATAATAACACATTATATGAATATTGAGGTAAGATAAAAGATGTATAAAAATAAGTAGAAAAACTCCTTAACTAGCTTGGTTCTACTGCTTTGAACAGCCCTTGTTACAAAAGAAACTATTACCTATATTTAGTAACACAATTACCAACAAATAGTTACTCATAATAAGTATCAATACGTGACATAAATTAAAATACTACACTACAAGAAATCAAATACGAAAAGTTTATGAAAATGATAATGCTATCGGCTCTGTCGCAAAATATGATTAGGCAGACATGTCTTTACTAAACACTTATATATATATATATAAAAGAGGAAGATGACTGACTGACTGACTGACATACCCAGAGATCAACGCACAGCCCAAACCGCTGAAGCTGGAATCCTGAAATTTTGCATATAGGTTCTTTGTATAACGTAAGTGAGCACTAAGAAAGGAATTTTTGAAATGCCACCCCTAAGGGTGTAAATCAGGGGATGAAAGTCTGCGTCAGCGAAGCCGCGTGTAAAAGCTAGTCTTCTATATATATAAAAGAGTAAGGTGACTGACTGACTGACTGACATACCCAGAGATCAACGCACAGCCCAAACCGCTGAAGCTAGAATCCTGAAATTTTGCATATAGGTTCTTTGTATAACGTAAGTGAGCACTAAGAAAGGAATTTTTGAAATGCCACCCCTAAGGGGGTAAATCAGGGGATGAAAGTCTGCGTGAGCGAAGCCGCGTGTAAAAGCTAGTCTTCTATATATATAAAAGAGTAAGGTGACTGACTGACTGACTGACATACCCAGAGATCAACGCACAGCCCAAACCGCTGAAGCTAGAATCCTGAAATTTTGCATGTAGGTTCTTTATATAACGCAAGTGAGCACTAATAAAGGAATTTTTGAAATTCCACCCCTAAGGAGGTAAATCAGGGGATTAAAATCTGCGTGAGCAAAGCCGCGTGTAAAAGCTAGTTTTAATATAAACTACTAGCTGACCCACGCAACGTCGTTTGCGTCTCCTATTGCCCGTAGCGTAATAATTTTCCCCCGTTTTTGAAACATTTTTCATTGGTGCCCCGCTCCTATTGGTCTTAGCGTGATGATATATAGCCTTCCTCGATAAACGGGCTATCTAACACTGAAAGAATTTTTCAAATTGGACCAGAAGTTCCTGAGATTAGCGCGTTCAAACAAACAAACAAACTCTGCAGCTTTATAATGTTATAGTATAGATAGGTAATACTCTTATTTTTAAACTAGCTTTTTTGAGAGCTAAGGTAGGTAGCATTTGGCACATTTCGTCAAGTTTTCACGTCGATTATGACACAGTCACACAGTGCCTGAAGATCGGGCCGAGACGAACATGAAATTATGGTCAAATTGGTCCGCAAGTTCAGAGTGATCCAGTAACTGTCGCAAAATCCGACAGAGAACAAAGTTAACTGATAAAATTCAGAGAAATAATCAGTGTAAGCGGCAAAGGGCTGGTCAAATTACCCACAGAAATTATAACCATGTTGTAGTTTTAGAAAGACCGTGGCAAAACAGGTATAGCACAAAATATAGATTAGGACTAGTGTAGGATAGGGCTAGGATACACTAAAGCGTCATGATTTGCTGAAATTTTTTAATGAGGTTTTTTTTTTTTTTTTTTTTTTATGTTTGGCCCGCCAAATTGACTCTGCTCTGCCTGATGGAAAACATAAGCAGAATCCAAGAGTGGTGGTCACCATACTCACTACGAATGCAGACAGTGCAGTATGGCGACCCACACTATGGCGGCCTAGTGATGCTACTGCATCTTTTAGTCTAGTCAACAAGTATGGAACTTGTTGACTAGACTAATTGGGCCTCCGGTCTCGCACTCACCAACGAAACACGACAGCACTGCTGCTGTCATTTTACGTTGATTTTCTGTGCGAGGGTAGTACCGCCCCGGTCGAGCCGGCCCGTTCGTGCTGAAATCAGCGTGGCTCTACTACCATATGTGATATAATAAGTACTTTTACTAAGTTACTTTTTATGTTATTGCTCTGAAGAATAGCCAATGTCCTTCCTCAAGAATCAAAGTATCTAAACGCCAAATTTCATTGAAATTGTTGCAGTGGTTTAGCCGTTAAAGAGTAACAGAAGGACTGACAGAGTTTTTCGAATTTATAATATTAGGTACGAATATAACACAAAATATTTCGCAGCAGACAACCGCTGGAGTAAGCGTATTTTAGAGTGGAGACCGCGTCTTGGCAAACGTAGTGTGGGACGCCCTCTGGCCAGATGGCGGGACGACTTACGTAAGAGGGAGGGCAGCGACTGGATGCAGAAAACAACAGACCGGGCTCTGTGGTGTTCCTTGGGAGAGGCCTGTGTCCAGCAGTGGACTGCAACGGGCTGATGATGATGATGATAACACAAACAATAAATAAAAGCAATGACATCTTAGGAGACAGAGAGAAAAAGAAAGAAAATATATTGTCCCTTTCTATCTGCAATATATTTTTAAGATCATTGTCAAGATAAATGAGATAAACCGCTGCAAAGGATTGCGTCGAACACCTAAGTAACTATCAGCTTTTTTGTTGTGTAGGAGGTAATTAGGTGTTCCTAATACTCGTAGTATTATGACTCAAGCTGTTGTCTTTGTGATGTGTCATATTTAATAGTCATGGTAACATTGTAATTATATTAATTGTAGAACAGGTTTTGTTATATATTTAGATCAATGTTTTGATATGTTTATAGTTGCTAATGCTTTTAAGATTTCGGTAGCCGACGAAAAAGTAAATAAAGTTTATTTTAATTACAGGACTAATCCCTCCCACACGATCACCACTTATACTCCTGTGCAGCACCACACCAATAACACACTGAGTTATGACACTCGAGAAGTTCCAGGAAAAGTAAAACTGTCTTGAAATCCGTAACAAAAATATTCAGAAGTAAATAAGAAATATTAGAGTCGGATCGAAAATCAGACTTTTAAAACTTTTGTCAGTTTGTTATCAAAAAAATTCGATACAAAGACATTTCAGGCATAGTTAACCACCCCCTTAGCTATATAAGTTGCATTATACAAACGCAAGAAAACAAAGAAAAACGAAAAACGACGAAGAAAACAAACAAATGGATACGACGACGTAATCTCAATGTCACATGGTCAAAACAAAATATCAGTCAATAATACAAAAGTACAGAAACGTTAGCGATTGTAGAAAGAGAATCGAAGAGAAACACTTGCAAGTTGGCTACAGTGGCGTAGCAACCTAGGGGCTAGGCGGTGCAGTGCCCCGGGGCCCTCAAACTCAGGGGGCTCTCGAATCATTACCAGAAAATCTCGATTAAGCTAAACTTTCAAAAATTTCTCCCATTTTCAAAATAAATATGTTGGTTTGGTTGGTTGCAACCCGACTTTAATCACAGAATAAGCTTTAATCGTGGCAACTCTGTTGAGAGAAATTCGAAAGTTATACCTAGGGAATCCCCCTAAATTCTTTCTGTGGGTTGGCAGTGTTGTCAACTTGACGGCTTGCGATATGTGTATTTTATTATTCAGCGACATGCGTTTTATTGTGAATTCGAGTCAAGTTTTTTCCGAGAATAGTTAAAAAAATAATGCTGTATCAGGAGTAAGGAAGCTAATGTCAATAAGCTTTTTAGTACTGGCAATATGGTTCAATTTATTGTTTTAAACTTTCATGGTCAGTAACATTAAAATAGAAATCTACGGGATTGCTACCATGTACCTTTTTGTAACTCCGTGATCATGGCGCTTGCAACAGCGCCGAAATATCTGATACTCACAAACAAAAAGGTACATGGTAGCAATCCCGTAGATTTCTATTTTAATGGTTCAATTTTATTTTGTTGCCACTCCTATTGATGTTCCTTACGTCAGTAAATCATGTCAAATCATTGTATAACGCGAAATGATTATGGCGAAGGTGCATCCACCAGAATAATATCAACGCGTAGCCGGAAATACCACATATATATTTTATATACATATAATAGTTTTTACCGATTTACCGGTCTGGCAATCGCAGTGGTGGCACTCAGGCATTGGCTCTTTGCGTATCAGGTGAGCTCCGAAGGATCATTTCCAGTGAGTGACCTACGTCAGCCGGTATGAGAGGGTCCCGTGACGCCTCTCGAGCGCGATGTTGCTGGCCAACCAACTTGGGGACCAGACTTTGAAAGTGATGTCCGAAGTCCCATCGGCCGTGGAGTACTAAGCCCCAAATACCTTATAGAGGGCTCGATGCCGATGCGAGTGCCTCCTACTATGAGGCTGAGTCCTTCAGGTGGCTTACTGCGAGGTCCGTGAAAGAACAAAGCCTCGGATTTGTGCAGAGCCACCTCGAGACCCAGCCGCCGGATTCTCTCGACGATCTGGGCAACCCCGGCCGTGGCCCTTAGGGTTGCCTCACGCCGTCACAAGCGTGTCATACGCATAGGACGTGACGGCGACACCGTCTAAGAATGCACCGTGAAGGACCCAGTCGTAGCTAATGTTCCACAGGATTAAGACTAAGACCGACCCCTACGGGACTCCGCACAAAATTTCACGTCGACCGAGCCCGGTCCTACTTGGGTAGATGACGGCTCTCTCCAACAGATATGCCCCGACTATGCGGCGGAGGTAGGGAGGCACTCGGTGATGCACTTGTGCCTACCTGATGCAATTTCAGGCTAAAGTGTTGAACGTGTTGGCGATGTCCAAAGACACCGGCAATACCACTTCGCCCCAGGAAACTGCTTTCTCCGCCAGAGCCCTCACGCGCATGATCGCATCCACGGTGGTGCGCCCCTGACGGAAACCGTACTGGTTGTCCGCCAGATCCGGTCCTACCCTTTATTACCTGCCCTGCAGTGCACGAAAAAGAGGTGATGATAAAGTAGCTTAGCATTTTTGAAGTATTTGTATATTTTATATTTTTACTTGATAAAACTTAACCAGTAGTATATAGATAGTAGTGGGGCCTCATTTTTTTATTTGCCCCAGGGCCCTTGGTTACCTAGCTACGCCACTGGTTGGCTAAGGCACTGGTTCGGATTGATTGTTAAAATGTTTTTTGTATATTTAAAAAAAAACTTTTTATAAAAAAAAAAAACGACTTCCGAAAAACATCCAACGAAAACTCTCTGCCAAAAAAAACACTTAAAAGTCGGTGCCAAGTGACTATCGCTTAGACTTTTAGCCTTTTTAGTCGGCTTAGCACCGACTTCAAACAGATTTTAGGTACCTAGCACACATTATAACACTACTATTTAAATGAATAAAGAATTAGGTATAGGCAATTTATGAAGAACCAGTTTATTTTACGCTTTTAAGTGTTTTTTTGGCAGAGAGTTTTCGTTGGATGTTTTTTGGAAGTCGGTTTTTTTTTTTTATAAAAAGTTTTTATTTTTCAGTTTTTAGTGCAAACAATCGTAGGTAAGTTGAACTATTTCATCAAATTTCATCATCAAGAATACAAATTAAGGTCTATACGTACGTGTAATATTAAAATCATCCTCTAATCCCTAACTGTTGAAGAGTTTAACCTTCTATCATCAGCTCACCTAAATAATTTGAAAGTATACGACTGAAGGTCTTTAGATACGTATGAAATTGAAAGAATTATCCTCCAACTCCTAACCGTTGAGGAGTTGTACCGTACCTTCCACCTTCCATCATCAGCTTACCTAAATAATTTGAAAGAATACGACTAAAGGTAACATATGTACATATGATATTTAAAGATTTATCCTCCAACTCCTAACCGTTAAGGAGTTGTACCTTACATCATCAGCTCATCATCATAAAATGATGACTACCAGACGCAAATACCGGTGCAACTTCAGAAAATATACGAAAAACATAGTATGTGCCTATAAAAAATGAGGGTTTCCCTCGATTTCCCTGGGATCCCATCATCAGATCCTGATATGCTGGCAATGGGACCACCTCGGAAGCATACCCTTTCGAATACAAAAAAAAAATTCAAAATCGGTCCACAACTGACGGAGAAATCGGTGAACATACGTAAAAAATAATAATAATAATACATACAGTGGAACATAGAACCTCCTCCTTTTTGGAAGTCGGTTAATGATGATGAAAACTGCAAAATAAAATCTAAATGGACAGGTTGTATACAACAAATCTCTGTCCGTTTTAGGTATGTGTGTGTAAATCACGTTTGCATAAATAAATCCTTCATAAATAAGTATGTGCGTATTTTGATTCATAAATGGGTGCATGCACAAATGCCTCCTTGTGTGCATGTTTGCAAAGAGCACCATGCGTGAATACATGCAAGTGTGCGTGAGTGTTTGTGTACATAATTACCAGTAACTAAAGTGCTCCAGATTCAAATAGGCCGTAACTAAGTAATTGACGAAATATAAATAAATAAATACCTTGTCAACTTCACACTGCAACATTTTGAAGGTTCCTTTCTTTTTCACAGTTTCAAAGAACTCAATATATATAACATATACCACACTGCTACACAAAACAAATGATAGCGACTAAATGATAACATTGATAACTAAGATGAGAATGTTTCTCTGATAACAACAGATATCATATCTGATGCTGGATGTATAGAAAAGTCATACTCACAATGACAATCTTAAAAAGAAAATGATATAATCTTTAACTGTGTTTCAATAGCTCCCATCGGGTTTAAGGAAGAAGTGAGTTTCGGTTCAACCCGATTAGACAATTCATGTCGATAAAAAAATTATATCTACATACATTATCATATCATAAGTACATAACAAACCTGTAAACAAATGACGATAAAAGATCTGTCTGCAATTTTCCATTTCTTAAATTCTGATAAATAACTTTAGAATTTTTTTTTTTTTTATAAAAAATATTAGTATATAGTATTGGAAGTATCACAATGTTTTTGTGATGGAATACAGTGGCGAACCCAGGGGGGGGATATGGGGGATATATCCTCCCCCGAAATGTTTATGTTCAATAAAAAATGTAACGATTGTTGGCGATGACACGACGCGAATTGGTGCCACGATGCCTGTAGGTAACAATTGCAACATGTGAGCGTTCGTTTTCAACTCTAAGGGTCGCCACCGGCCACAGCCACAAAACGCCGCCACCGGCGTATTTCCTGTAATTTTCATATATTTTATGTGTCGACCACCGGCCACAAGTGGCTGACCAGCCACAAGTGGCCCGTGTGCGGCGACACTAAGAAGAGTGAAATCCTACTTGAGAAGCACCACAGTACACCGAGAGCTTTCGCAAAAAGCGCCGACTATTCGGGTTATTACTGTGTATGTATTTCTCAATAATATGTAGGTATGTTAATTTTTATTTTATAATCAGTATTAGACAGTTTGAAATGTAAAACAAAGCAATCTTTCTTTTGGTAACCAGTTTCTAAAATCATCAATCAGTATAGGACGCTATACTGCATTGTCTGCGTTCGCAGTGAGTATGGTGTTGGATTGTTGGATTCTACTCAAGCTTTCCATCAGGCTCAGCAGAATCACTTTGGCAGGCTATCAAATAAAAAATAATAAATCAAAAAACATTGTCCAACAAGTGATTTTCTTTTTCATTGAACTCGTTCACTTCAATCAACTTACTTACTTATCTTTACAACTTACAACAACTTAGTATTATCTTTACACAAAAATATTTTTTTACACTAAAACACCGCTCCGACTCCGACCGACCCCTACAGAAGCAAAAATGAAGAAACAAGGTTTGCAGGCGGCGTTTGCGACTGGAGCGCAATTTTTTTTTTTTTTTTTTTTTTTTTTTTTTTAATAAATAATTTTTTTATTTATTTGAAACCCATGTTACAATATTGTGAAATTAGGTACACTGTTTCTAGTCTACTTAAGTTAACATTATGGTTTATCACTTAAAAATACAATAACCTCAACAGCAGTGGGCATAGATAGAACTTCCAGCAGGATGACATTTCGATGCCTAAACTAGGCTCGAAGCCTGTACTATAAGCATCAGCCATCTCCCCCTGATGGAATTACAATAGAACAACACTATACAGTGTGTTTACAGAGATTTCAGAAACTTAAGGTTATTTACATTCGTCTGACAAGCAGCTAAATACTACAGTAGAAATACTACAATTCATATATTATTCCAGTAGGTATTTTGATAACATTGATAACAGTGTATAGAATAAGTTGAAATGTATGAGCATGTGTGCGTGTGTGCGTGTGTGTGTGTGTGTGTGTGTGTGTGTGTGTGTGCGTGCATGGGTGTATGTGTGTCGTTTAGCTTTAGCTTAAATTAGCTGTAAACGAAGAGTTACGGAAATGTTCGAAACCCTGATCGATTTGGCCCATTAGTCCGCCGACTAAACGGCCTCTTTAGGGCCGACTAGTCGGCTAGTCGGCAAAAGTTCTGATCGGCACATCTGTAATTTTAAAGGTTTACAAAAGATGATATCCCCCCCCGAAATAAAATCCTAGGTTCGCCACTGATGGAATACCAATGTATCCAACCCATTCATGGGCCAGCTCGACCGGTAATAATGGGTTTTAAGCGATTCTTTCGTAACTTTTCTCCGGAAGGGGCTGTTTAGTTTAGCCGGAGACAGAGATATTTTCACATAAAATACACAATAAACACAAACTTATTAATAAACTAGCGACCCGCCCCGGCTTTGCACGGGTGGATTTCAGATGCCCCCGCCGACGACACGATTCGTGCATTTTAAATCTGTAATATCTTCGAATATATTCATTTAAATTAGATTCTGTAAAGGGCCATTTTGATCTATATTAAATGCACAATGTATTTAATGTACTTAATTGTATAAGGATTCATTTTGTATTGCTTAAAATCACTTCGTAAATAAGCCTGAGTTTAAGAAAGACACTTCAGTATGTTAATAATAGGCTATTTATGTTGTTAATAATAATTAAAGACCTATTATTTAGACATTTGTTGTTAAAAGTTGTGTACGAACGTACGGCTAAATGTTGTCATTTTTGCATTTTATAAATATCATCTGACTGCCTGTTGGTACAGAGGTTAACAATTCTGACTACAAAGCCAGAGGTCATTATTTCTCGTAAAAAGAAAGGAATAAAAAATGGTTGTTGTGGGTTATCCCGAAGAGATAGACATATACCGTCGCGGACTTTTTTGTAGTACTTTTTAAGGTGTACAATACTGTAGTACATTATTTTGATCTATCTCGTAGGGTGCAACCAGCGTTTGCAATGTAAGCGCAAAAAAATGTGTTTATTTGCTACATCACATTAGAAACCTCGAAAATTAACAGTGTTTCCATACTATATTATGAACTTATTATACATAAAAACCTTCCTCTTGAATCACTCTATCTATTAAAGAACCTGCATCAAAATCCGTTGTGTAGTTTTAAAGATTTAAGCACACAAAGGGATATAGGGACAGAAAAAGCGACTTTGTTTCATACTATGTAGTTTTGATTAGATTTGATTAGAGAAAACCCCGACCCGGCTACGGCTAATTAATCATAAAAGGCAAGTTTATAAACAAAAGGTGGAACAGTAAATCCTGAACAGCCCTATTAATTACTATGGAACCTGTCCACTTGACATACTTGCACACTTGACATGCAAATCCCGTGTACGTGGACTGCATTCCAACGATGCCGCCGCGTAACGGCGCATTTATCCACAGACCACTTTCATCAAAATATCACTGCAAAGTGCACTATAGTGCAGCAATACCCTTTGGCGTTCAATATCGCGAATGTGTCATTTTTGCAAAAATTATCACATTCGGTTTCGGTTAAATTGAATGTGTGTCAAGTGATTTGGATATTGCAGTTTCAAAGGGACGTTTGGTTTGTTCCAATATGGGTTTGTTGTGGGTTTGCTTAACCTGGCCTGCATTTGTAAAGTTATCACACAAATTGAGTTTAAGATAGACACTTCAGTATGTTAATAATAGGTATTTACCTATGAAATTGCCGTTTTGTATGCAATAAGTGAAAGTACTTATTTTTCAAACTTTTTTATTTCTGCTATTCGAAGTAATGACCCATGCAATCGACGCATCTTTGCCAACGCAGCTGGACGGGAGGCAACAAACTCTTCAAAGGCATTTTGTACTGCCTCTCGGGAATTGAATTTTTTACCCACTAAAAAGTTGTCTAAATTTTGGAAAAAGTTATAGTCGGTAGGTGCAAGGTCTGGTAAGTATAGCGGATGAGGGAGAGCTTCTAACCCCAGCTCTTTGAAGACTGTCTGAACTGACAACATCATTTGGTACAGTTCGCAACCTATTATTTAGACATTTGTTGTTAAAAGTTGTGTACGAACGTACGGCTAAATGTTGTCATTTTTGCATTATATAAATATCATCTGACTGCCTGTTGGTACAGAGGTTAACAATTCTGACTACAAAGCCAGAGGTCATTGGTTCGAATCTCACCCAGGAAAATTAAGTGTCATTGCACTGTGTTTGGGTTTTTTGAACTTGACTTTGACCCACTTCTAATAGTACGGCCAGCGAGAGAAATGGGCAGAGACGTAGTGTGGCTGCGTTACTCGTCATACTGCTCGTCCTGCCGTTCGTCATGCCCGGCGATCAGTGTTTCCACTTTAATGATTTCCTTTCCCCACGCCTCAATTGAGATTTCCCCTTCTCAGGACTTTTTTCCCCTCAAAAATTATTCTGCTTTAGTTCTATTTTATGTCGGAAACCACCAACCAACGGAACCCTTATAGATTCGTCATGTCTATCTGTCTGTCCATCCGTCTATCTGTCCGTCCGTATGTTACAGCCACTTTTTTCCGAAACTATAAGAACTATAATGTTGAAACTTGAGACTTAAGATTTTTACACAAAAACAATAAATTTTGTTTTGTTTTAACTTAATTTTTTTTTTAATTAAAATTTTGTTTTAACAATAAATTTTGGGGACAAAAACAATAAAACTACATAGAGAACTGAAACTCAAAAAATTTTTTTTCATCAAACCCATGCGTGTGGGGTATTTATGGATAGGTCTTCAAAAATGATATTGAGGCTTCTAATATAATTTTTTTCTAAACTGAGTAATTTGCGCGAGAGACACTTCCAAAGTGGTAAAATGTGTCCCCCCCCCTGTAACTTCTAAAATTTGAGAATGATAAAACTAAAAATATATATGAAGTACATAACCATGCTAGCTAAACTTCCACCGAAAATTGGTTTGAACGAAATCTAGTAAGTAGTTTTTTTTAATACGTCATAAATCGTAAACTGCAATATTGTATTAAGTTACTTGCTGCTGCGGAGCCCTTCATGGGCGAGTCCGACTCGCACTTGGCCGCTTTTTTCAATGTTGCCGTAGAACGGCTATTAGTGATTAAAAAACTAAAACCCAAGTACGACATAAAACGACGCTAAAAAGTATGAAACAAGTTTCAAAAGCCGTAGTCACACGTTACGTAGAAATATACCTTAACGTCCATAACACATTAACAACGCGTGACTACGGCTTTGTCGTAGTTGGGTTTTAGTTTTTACTTTTTTTTTATTTAAAATGTTGGTGCCTCTATAATATTAATATCTTTCCAAAGTATGTTTCAAATAGGTACCATAGAAATATCACAATATTGTCGAATAAATACGGAGATCACAAGAAAATGCTAATAATATTTATATTTTTGAAATGCACAAGTAACGCCCTTTCGAATGATACCAAACACGGCATATTTATCTAAAATTTAGTTTTTAATACAGTAGGTACTTTATGTCAGCTAGAGGGCGCCACATTAGGTTCAGTGACACGTCATATAGCCTATAACCAGCGGACGATCAAGACACTTCTAACGATACCTTATTTGTCCAGTTCTAACAAGTAGTTATGGAGCTATGAGGGAACAGATGAACATACATACATACATACAGACATAGCCTGTTAAAATCATAACCCTCCTTGGCTTTACCGTAGTCGTGTAAAAAATATTAAAACAGATAAAAGCAATAGGCTTGATAATGAAACAGTTGGATCAAATCGGGCTTGAAAAGAACAGGAACAATCTCTGTTGTACAACTGATGAAACATCAGTTCGAAATACCCCACCTCAAGTTTGTACAGGCCAATGCAGCTGCAAGCGAATCCAAAAAAATAGACTAAGCATGAATAAAGTATAATTTCAACATTCGTATTCTTATAGCCTGACCAGAAATATATATAAAACCTGCAATGGTGGTGGGCTGCCAATTTCGCTACTGTTCCTTTCGGTAACATTAGTTAAGAAATTTTCCGCAATATTTTAGGCTAGGCTTTATCCATGATTTCCCTCGATTTCCCCTTTTCATCTCTTCCCCTTTTTCTTCCCCTCTGGACCCTAATTTCCCCTCAAAAGGGAAATTTCCCCTCATTGTGGAAACACTGCCGGCGATACATGTTTTTGTCGGTTTTTTGGCGCGAGTCAAAGGAGCCACGCGCGATGCACTCACTTTGCGTCGAGCGCTCGCGTTTGCACGTATTGTTGCAGTAATTTTGACATGATGTCGCCGCCGCCACTTTTTCATGAATGGTCTAATGAAACAACTTTAAAATTTATCGAATTATGTATTTAACAAATTGTTTTGTTTTAAGACATTTAAAGCATTTGCTATGCTTTAAAAACATAATGCGTACGCTGCTAGAACGTTGTCGTCTATTGCAAGGCGAATACTGGAATGAGGAACATCGCGATTAACATTGCGAGTACAGGAGTGTGTGGCTTTTAGGACAATATTCGCGGCAGCGCGAGCAGCTGCGCGAGGAGCAGCGCGAGTGGCATAGTCTGGTTGTAGGGTAAGGCTCAATAACAATACAATAACGTGAAAAACATATAAAAATAATAGTTAAAAGAAAAACACCTAAACTAAACTAAAAAGTAGAAAATATTTTTTTAATAATTCAAATTAACGATAGAGTGATAATTAAAAGAAATTATTTTAAAATAAAAAAGTGTGAAATACATTTTTGAAAATATTTCAATAATGTGGCCCCACGCTTTTTTAAATTAAAATTTATTTTTTGTTATGAGTAAAACGCGCTGTAATTATTTAGTGACGCAAATACATATATTTGGAAGAAAGGCCGAATAATACAAGCTAAAATACAATTGACAGCATAGAATTGATGGGCGTACACTTCGAGGGAAATGTTCGCGACTAATGAATGCTTTACAGTTAGCGATTGTGACCTTGTCGTAACGACATAGAGTAGAAATAATGGACCAGAGGAAACAATAATTTAAAATATATTTCTTTTAACTAATAATTACCGTGGGAGAGCCACGCTTCGGCACGAATGGCCCGGCTCGACCGGAGTGATACCATGGCCTCACATAAAACCGGTGTGAAACAGCGCTCGCGCTGTGTTTCACCGTGTAAGTGAGGATACCGAAGGCCCATCGCCCTCCCCATCCCCCAAAGGCCGGCAACGCACTTGTGACGCTTCTGGTGTTGCAGGTGTATATGGGTGGCGGTAATCGCTTACGATCAAGCGATACGCCTGCTCATTTGCCACTTATCCCATAAAAAATATATATAATATCTATACTCTAAACATATGCATTGATACGGCACACATTACGCCAGCAGTACCTATGCCATCCTTTGAGACCAGAAATGTGGCAAGTGTTTTGGCTTTCACCTCACGTGAAAACAAAAAGAATGATTTAATCGCATCGTTCTGTGAGGTAATGCTTTATCAGTCTGATAAAGCCGTTTGTGCCAAGGTGTGGCTCTCCAGATCCAATCCAGGACAATTGGCCTATATTTAGTATACTATTTTTGGAATGGGCATTCATATAACCCATTTATTTATACATCTTATTACAAAAAGAAATCATATTGACATGAGAACTTCATTCAAAGTGCCATATCCAACGCTTATGGCGCTCATGAGCGGAAGACATCACGCCCCGGCTCGCTTCCGCATCAACGCACGCGCCGTTCCCCATAAACAGAGCTCAAGGAAGTTGCTCCGCTCATGGTGACAGTGCTCTCCATACCAGGAACTGGTTATTGAGCTTGCAATGACACTCAATGGTGAAACGATTTTGAAAAGCAAAATGAAAGTACCTACACAATTATTAAAGGTACTTATGATTTTGTTTATTTTGCAAATACTAAGGTTTTTCTTTTGTTTTAAAACATATAAATTACACAAATCTTGCTTTCTCCCTTTCATTATTTACTGGCCTCTGCCTTAGTGGCGCAGTGGTGGCGTATGCGACTGCTCTGCTTGATGTCTCGGGTTCGATCCCCAGGTCGGACCAAAATGTTCGCATGACTTGTAAATATTTGTTTCGGAGTTTCGGTGTGTTCTAGGTAGAATGCTCGTATGTATGTATTAATAAAAAAAAAGTATATATAGTTATTCTTTAAGTCAATCTAGCTTTCATATTGCTTTGCATAGCACTGCACGTTTGGCCTAGTGGTTTAACTCCACAAATTGATGTTCTGAGTCAGGGTGTTCTTTATGTCCGTTTCATGTATGTTTGTAAAGTCCCCCGCGACACAGGATTTATTCCTAGTGCGAGAGTTGTCCTTAAAAAAAAAAAATTACAAGCTCTCCTTTGTTTGAAGCTAGATAGGGATGCGTGTGAAATTTCCGAAATATTTATTACTAATTTTTAGCATTGTATAGAAACTATACAATGCTATACTACAGATGACGACATAATTTGCTTAATATAAAACCACTAGCTGACCCACGCAACCTCGTTTGCGTTTCCTATTGCCCGTAGCGTGATAAATTTCCCCCGTTTTTGAAACATTCTTCATTGGTGCTCCGCTCCTATTGTTCTTAGCGTGATGATATATAGCCTATAGCCTTCCTCGATAAATGTAGTATCCAACACTAAAATAATTGTTCAAATAGGACCAGGGCGGCAGCGGTTCCTGAGATTAGCGCGTTTAAACAAACAAACTCTTCAACTTTATAATATTGTAGTATAGATTACACGCGTGATTCCTTTTAGAATAGTTTTAATGTTTTTCAACCTCCTTGCTTAAAGAGACGTCTATGTCTATATAGTCGTGGACTTAAAAGCTATTTATGATGATGTTAGATTGAATTCAACTTGATACAGTACGAAGTCTTTTTCTGCAGATAATTTGATAACAGAGTTTGATTCTTGATTCTGATGATGACCACTGATACAAATTCATATACTCACTGCAACTGCAACAAGAAGAGATTGACATTTATGAGACCGACGAAAGACCTGACCCGGGCACCCGGCGCATTACGTATCGCCTTTTCTGAGAGGAGACCCGAGCCCAGCAGTGGGACGTTATGGGTTGTTGATGAACTAATTTTCGTAAATATTTTCTAAAGGAGATGTCTAATTTTTGCCCCATAATGTACAGAGATCATGTTTGTGTTTTTGATATCATCATCATCAGCCTACCGCAGTCCACTGCTGGACATAGGCCTCTCCAATTGCACGCCACTTAGTTCTATCCTCAGCTACTCGCATCCAGCTCCTGCCAGCCGTCTTGCGCAAATCATCACTCCACCTGGCCTGTGGACGTCCTACGCTACGTTGGGGTAAACGGGTTCTTGAGTGGACGCGGTCTCCACTCAAGAACCCGTTTACCCCAACGGTTGTCGGTTCTACGGCAAATATGGCCAGCCCACTGCCACTTCAGCTTGCTACTCCTGTGGGCTATTTCGATGACCCTGGTACTCTGCCGGATAACCTCGTTTCTAATACGATTCCTTAGAGAAACACCGAGCATAGCCTATTCAATTCAATTCAAATTATTTATTTCGGACTTATTAATATTAATAATACATCCATATTTTGTTAGTTACAGAATGACTTAACCTAGTGTTAGTACAGTGAAACCTGGTTAAGTGAGACATCAAGGGACCTGCAAATTTGTCTCACTTATAGAGGTATCCCACTTACCCAGTGTCTCAGATATCCAGGTATAAATAAATATCTGTCTCATTAACAGAGGATTACATTCATAGAGGTCAGAATACAGGTATTTCAGTTATAGAGGTGCGATTATTGAATAAATTAACGTATTATGTAAACATTATAAGTGAGTTTTAATTGACACAAAAATGTGAACAGAATGTATCAATTATAAAAATCAGTCATTTTTAGTTTGTATTTTGGAAGTATCAGTTTTTAGTTTTTCGATGTTATAAATTTTATCAAAAATGCTTTGGTCCCTATTTCCTGTCATTTTAAAATAACTGCTTTTACTGCTTCGCGTTTAGATTTTTTTATTAAATTTACTTCCGAGCCCATCGGAGTCGTCATCTTCTTCGTTTTTAAGCAAAAAAAAACGATGTTATCTCAGTTACAGAGGTTAATGTATATAAAATCCTCTCGCTGTCTTAGTTATAGAGGTAACTATGACGATAAAATTGAAAGAACGTATCCCAGATATAGAGGTTTGCTTCGTCCCACTAGCAGAGGTAATTCAGTGCCTAAGTGCTGGGACGTCAGCATGAGTTCCAGTTATGGAGGTTTCTCACTTATCCAGGTCCCACTTAACCAAGTTTCACTGTATTAGTGTTAGGCTCAGATCAAGCTTCATCTGAGGCTATAGGTAAGATATTAGCAAATAATCAAAGGTTACTAAGCAACCTCTCTATATATATACATCCGGTGAAAACACATGAACACACTAAAATCCACTCAGAAAAAACTTAAACCTCTCTCATACGAAACAATAACATACATATGATTAGAAATCACACCTAGATGTCATTCAAACACTTACTGTCGTTCGATCATAATTACATAGTAACTCACGCCTATCGGACACTATATCTTGTCACATGTATGAAGTATGCGCAATACTTTCGATATCGTTGGCAATCGGTCAGTGAAAGTGGACAGGTGCTTGACCTTTGCCGAGCCCATCGAAACCCATTGATGAACGCAGAACGATCGTTGCAACACAACAGGCCCGCCTCGGAAATCGTTCTGAGATAATAATGATTACTTAATAATAGCAAAAGAATGTGTAGGCAAGCATCTGGTAATGGGTATAAGAATAGAATGGTAGTTATGTTAATTATCATGCCATTTTTCAGTAATAAGTACATGGCATTATATCGACATATATATGAGTAAGAAGCTAATGAATACGTTTGACAGTTGTCTTTGGTCCACACTCACGTTTGATGTCAACCATTTTTTATCATTCCTAATTTAAATGTTTGTCTTCGTGGTTTTTCATGCATACGGGTACCATTTAAGCTTTACACACCATAATTCACATCAACAGCCATTAATAGCCCACTGCTGGACAAAGTCCTTCACTTAGAGGGGAGGTGTTAGCCTACTACATCATACCATAACTAACTTGACGAGTGATACAGGATTTGTATCAAGTTGTCCTTCTTATTTTTTTTTTACTCTTACTTAGATTACTCCCTTAATCTCTGTTTCTTTGTTTCTTCCTTTTTAAAAAGACAACTCCCGCATTAGGAATACATCCTGTGTCGCGGGGGACTGTACAAACATACACGAAACGGACACAAAGAACACCTAGACTTAGAACAACAATAAAAGACTTAGAACCCACAATACTTGAGGTAGGGAACTTATCTGCGATGTTTTACTCATATATGCAGTTGTATATATACTTCTTATTCTGGAAGGGTTTGGGGAACGCCAACAATGGCTATCCTCGGACGGCGATCTTAGTCGGCTCTTCAACCGTAAGGACCGAGATGACAAGTTTCTCTATTTTTTTAAATTTTTCGACATCGTCTTTATTTTCTGTGCTGATTACTACACCCCCATTTCCCACCTATCTTAAGCTTCGTACATGTAGTTTAATTTTTCCTGGCGATATAATTTTTTGAACTAGGGACTCATCACTCGGTTGTGTCTTATTGCTGGGGTAGATAGCGATTGAGGTCAATTTGGTTAGACGAACGAAATTGTCGGCAATTTTTTTGATCATGTCAGCAAAAGTACTTTTATCTCCTGGTTTCAATTTGTCCTCGACGACCTCCTTGAAGCTTTTAAGAGTTCTAGCTACATCCTGTTGGGCCTGTAAGTGCTGGATAGTTGTATACGCCTGGATTGTGATTGTGTTGGTCTGAGTTCATTTTCCCATCTGCAACTACAGCACACACTTCTTACATGATGGTGTCAAAGCTCGCGACCCACTTTTAAAGTTCCGTCGTACCTACTATTGTACCTACCTAGGGGGCGTCCATAAATTACGTGATGTGTTTTTTTAAATTTTCTGTCTCTCCCTCCCCCCCTGGTGAGATGTCGTGAGATTTTATTCAACCCCCTCTCCCATCACCCAATCTCACGTGAGATTTTTCAAAATGTGGCTTTCTTACGTAAACGCGTTGAATTGTTATTGTAAAAAGAAAAAAAAATGTTTCGTGCTTTTATTTACGACCAGTTAAGACTAGTAATCAATATTGCTGAGAGTTTAATTATAAGTGTAATAAAAAATTTACAATAGAATACTTAAATCGTGACTACTGTGATTAAAAAAATAATATCTACTCTAATTCAGTCCATGGAGAATCATGCGCGGTCCCAAGAGAGACTATTGGAACCAATATGTCCATATGATTTTCAGTAAAATCATCTGCTCCTTCAACTTCGTTCTGATCTAGCCACTCTAAGCCGTTGGCGCTTGCGCTCAGTAACTCATTAGCTCGTCTTGTGACAATCCGTGAGGGTCGCACTTTGCGGAACATACGCGCTTGCTTAGCTGGTGCTGTAACGTCGAAGTGTGAATGAAATTATTTTCTTTCGAACGAATTAGTGCATGATCTTAATCGTATTACGATTACGCTTAAGATTAAATCTTAAGCATGTACAATCTGGATTAAATGGACCAAAATAGTTTTTTTTTTGTTTCAATCAGAAAAAAATTGCGTGATATTTGCCGAGACCCCCCCCTCTCTCCAACGTAAGATTAGATGAGATTTGACTGGACCCCCTCCCCCCTTAAACATCTCACGTAATTTATGGACGTCCCCCTACCTATCTATACCTACCTATTTATTGATAGCTCTGTTTTGATCATCTTCCATGGGCGTTGGCGGTTGTTGGTCTATCGGGTCCAATTGTTGCGCTGGCGATCGCAGAGAGGTTCATCGTATAATCCGACTACGGTCAAATGGGCTAGACCCTGCGTGGAACATTGCTACACAATAAATCACTATATTTAGCAAATAAAAATTGTAAAATTAGTTATTTCTAACCGACTTCAAAAAAAGGAGGAGGTTTCTCAATTCAACCGTATATTATTTTTTTATCTATATGTGTTCGCGGATAACTTCGTCGTTTATGAACCGATTTTGATGATTCTTTTTTAATGGAAAGGAGATATCCCAACGGTGGTAACATGATAAGAACACTAAGATCTGATGATGGCATCCAAGAGAAATCGAACTTTGAAGACGGTTTTTGTTTTTGTTGAAAATTTTAGTAAATATTTACATATTAACAAAAAACACGTGCACTTAGTCATGCGGATTACAGATTGAATTGTAAATAGAGTGCAGGTATCGTAGATACCGAACCCATAATATAGCATACCCCAATGCAGTATGTAATGCTGCTGACGAGTCGCAAGGAGACTCGTCACGAAATTCTACCTAAGTCACATCATCATAATGGAGAAGCATATTTAGTAGATTTTACCGTATAGTCGATTTTTATAGTTTTAGTAAGATCCAAACTTTACATCACTGCGCTAGGCAGCCAAAAAAAAAACTTGTTGTGTCACTTGTGTCAGTTGTGTATCGAGCTCTTTTATTCAAGATGAGGTTAGTTTTTCTTAAAAAATATTAAAAGCAAGTAACTGTACCTGTGTTTTTCTTTTTACTTACTTCATACGTTTTAGAAATTAAAAGTTTTACTGGAATTCAGAAGTGCTTTAAACTAAGTCGACGTTAACGTGAAGTACGGTACAATGTGGTCGTACATAATCTCTATTTACTTTCAGTTCCCTCAAGCTGCAAAAGAGGCTTGCAGCCTCTGTTCTGCGATGTGGAAAAAAAAAGGTTTGGCTAGATCCTAATGAAGTTGGCGAAATCGCTAACACTAACTCTCGTAAGTACACACATATTTCGATGCGGCTATCTCCTTTGTATGTACATATACGTATGTAAATGTCAACAGTTCCCATGTCGATTTAGAGTCATATAACACCATGAAATTAATTTTAGTTTCGCTTATCACTTTTTGACTTCAATTGAAAAGTTTAGTGGACATCTGTCACATAAACTATTTACCGAAAGGACCTAGGATGACTCAGTCAAGGCTTAAAATGGCAGGGTCAGGATTCTATGAAGTGTGATTGTGCCTTTTATTTACTTCCTCTTTATATATATCTAGACTAGCTATGCCCGCAACTCTGTCTGCGAGGAATAGTAACTGGTCTTTGGGTAGCATTTATACAACCTTTCAACCCCTTACAACCATTTCTTCGCAATAATAAATAATAGTTTAATAAAAACTAGATAAAACGCGTTCTTATAAATAAACCAAACTTAAAAGTAGAAAATAATTTTAATGTAAGAAAGAGTGGGGCGACATTATTGATATATTTTCAGAAAGCACCCTGCGCTTTTTTACATTAAAATTATTTTCAACTTTTTAGTTTGGTTAATTGGAGAGTGTTTTATTTAATTTTCTTTTTTTATAAATTATTGCATTGTCATTGGTCCTCGATAAGTCTACTAAGTTAAAATGAAATCAGACCGTTTGAAGTGGGTCAAAATCAAGTTCAAAGAAGTCAGTTACAAACAAAAATTTTTTTTATGGAATAGGCGAGCAAATGAGCAACACCAGAGGCATCACAAGTGTGTTGCCGGCCTTTGGGGGATGGGGGGGGGAGAGATAGGGGTTGGGGTATGGGCCTCTGGTATCCTCACTCACTTGATGAAACCCATACAGCTGAAGCTAATATAAAGCATGTAAGAAGTAGTCTTTGTCCTTTGTTAAGACTAGACCTAGCTCACTGGCAATTAGTATATCTTGCCGATTATTTTAAACTTGATAAAAGGGAAAAAGCACTAGATAATCCTACTAGTATTTTATATGAAATACAATTTATTTTGTTTACAACTTGAAAACTATGAAAGTAATACAATAAAATACCTAACAAACTGAAATGTATTGTAGAGAATTGCAAGTGGCATAATTTATTATATTTAATTTAATATATTTTATTTTATTTACAAATTTATTTATCAGTGACCTGGCTTCAGACAGAAGTTTTAGAAATTCTAGGTTTTTCTGTATTATAATATTTATTTCTACAATCTGCATTATAATCCGTTGAATAGTTAAAAAGATCTAAGCAAACAGAAGTGACTACATTTTAATACTATGTAAAAATTCATTATAGTAGTACATATATATAAAACAAAGTCTTTAAATAACTATGTCTATTAATAAAATACAATTACTTTTCCAGGACAGAACATTCGGAAGATGATTAAGGATGGTCTCGTAATAAAAAAGCCCGTGGCTGTCCATTCCCGTGCTCGAGTTCGCAAGAACACAGAGGCGAGAAGAAAGGGAAGACATTGTGGTTTTGGTAAAAGACGGGGCACAGCAAATGCACGTATGCCACAAAAAGTAAGTGATATCATTGTAAAGTTATTGATATGAAGTAACTAAGCTGTTGTTCACAATAATTTCATACTAGTTGCTCAATATTTACACACTCTTCAGGTGATTAGGGGAAAATTTCAATAGTCTACATTTAAATACTACTAGCTATTGCTGCTACAATATGTTATAAATCGTGGTAATCATTTTTGGTTTAAAATATAGCATAATATGACACTTACAAATATAGCTTTATATTGGTAAAACTGCCTCGGTGGTAGCGTATGCGATTGATGTGCTTGAGGTCTCCGCTTCGATACCTGGGTCGGACCAAATGTTTGTATGATCTGCAAATATTTGTTTCGGAGTTTGGGTGTTTTCTATATGTAATAAGTATTTATTTACAAAAAAGAAGTATATATGTAATTATATCACTTGTCTAGTACTCATAACACAAGTTGTGCTGGGACTAGATGGTGTTGTGTTAGATGTTTCTATGTATGTATTTTCAAAAAATAAGTATATATGTATCAATATCAGTTGTCTAGTACCCATACACAAGCTCTGCTTAGTTTGGGACTAGATGGCGTTGAGTTAGATGTCTGAAATATTTATTTATTTAATTTTCAAAAGTCGTTCAGTAGATCCAGCGATTACATATTACACAAAAGTGTAGTAAAAAGTAGTTAATACAAATATAAAATAACCAATCTTCAATTTTATGTAAAAACTAATCATACAATTGTGTCTAACGGATTACTCTCTTGTCAGGAACTGTGGGTGCAAAAACAACGAGTTTTACGTAAATTACTACTAAAATACAGAACAGCCAAGAAGATTGACAGGCATCTGTACCATGCCCTGTACATGAAGGCAAAGGGTAACGTGTTCAAGAACAAGCGTGTATTGATGGAGTACATCCACAGGAAGAAAGCTGAAAAGGCTAGGACCAAGATGCTTAGGTATGTTTGAAAACTTGATTTTTTAGACAATTGCATTTTTGGCAAAGTTACAACTTAATAATAAATCTATTTATAATCCACTAACAGTAGTCTAAAGAAGTTGAAGTAGATTAGGTGTAGTATACATGAAAAGTTTTTAATTCCGCATCGCATAGCAGTTATGTGTGGGAGCCCTTAGTCGGAATGATCAGTTCCAACTGACTTCAAGTGAAATACTTCAATAATATACAAACTTTAACAAAAATAAACCGACTTCAATCTGAGCCAAATTTAAATGGGACCACACTGAAAGCACCAGCTTTCAAATAAAATACGAGTCATCAAAATCGGTTCACCCAGTCGAAAGTTATAAGGTAACAAACATTAAAAAAAAACAGTCGAATTAAGAAGCTCCTCCTTTTTTGAAGTCGGTTAAAAAAATGCTGCCAGCGCACCCCGTAACCCCTACACGTGGCTGATTCTTACTGCCAAAACATAAGTATCATTGAAAATCAATGACATTATTGAATATTTTTAATGATAGCAGTGAATTAAAGCGTTAAGTTCACGCGTTATGAACAAATATTTGGTGGTTTTAGAGATACAATTGACCTATTTTTTAAGCTATTGCATAGCTTTTATCGCGGGTTTTGAGGCCTTTGAGCGCGGCGACCGAATCAAGAAATTCCGTAACGTAACGAAAATAAAATCTGACACCCGAAGCTCGCACGGATCGAGAAGAGCTGCTCCGAACGACGAATCTGTCTTTGTAACGCAACCATATCGCTACTTAAAAAAGTGATCAACGCCATCTAGTGACGATGTTGGTACTAATTTAATAGTTTAGTATTTTTCATTCTCAATATTATACATACTGCATAAATAAAAAATAAATAAATAATTATAATTGCATAAATTGATAAAAAATGCTATGCAATAGCTTTACCGCGGCAGTCCCCGAGTGCCACACGTCTTTTTATTTTTTGTTTTAAGTACATGGATGAGCTCAGTATCGAATACTGATCACTATTTTTTTTTCTCTTGTAATTAAAATCTAGTTTTGTATAATTATTTAAGAGCATCAATATAAATGTTGTTTCTATAATTTTGGTGACAGAAATTGGTTCTGCTGACTCTTCTATTGCCTCAAGATGGAACCTTCATTTCGCATGAGTCTGGTTAACTTTATTACCAGTAGTGTTGTAAATAAGGATAATTTTTTTGTCATATTATGACTCAGAAATTGTTTGTAACTTGGCATAGATTTCCATTGCCCATGTGTTTGAAAGACTATCAGTACTGCTGTTGTATTTCATACATTTATAAATACCGTTTCGTCTACAGTGACCAAGCGGAGGCCCGCCGGACGAAGGTAAAAGAGGCACGCAAACGCAGGGAGGAACGTATCGCGGCCAAAAAAATTGAACTGTTGCAGACATTCGCGCGGGAAGACGAAGCCGCCGTCATCGCTAAAAAGTGAATAAATTACTATGCAAAAACTGTTTTTTATTTAAGTGTATTCATGGATCGATGAATGCAGTATGTGCTATGGATAAGTGGACACAAGTCCCTTTCTTGACATGTGGCCTACTAGTTTCTACAAATAGCAAATACGAACATTTTATTTGAATAATAATAATAATTTCTAAACTAAGAACTTAGTACTAAATTACAAAAAAAAAACAATATTTTACAGATAATTGAGTGTAGCATCTTCAATCTAGTTTAGGCAAAGCCTGTATTTCGATTGACAGCATCAATCACTTTAATTATTTTATTGTAATGATTGCTGACAATTTAACATTAGCTGGTTGTACTTCATAAAAGTCCTACAATCCAATACCTTTTATTTTATCTACTGTATTTTTAGGTATTACTATTGACGCTAAGTTACAAGGGGTCCCCAAATAGAAAAACTATCCGGTAGGCTAAGCTCAGCGGCTTTTGCTGTAAAAAAGATTCGACATTTAACTGATGTTGATACAGCTAGAATAGTTTACTTCAGTTACTTTCATAGCATAATGAGTTACGGTATCCTACTCTGGGGTAACTGTGCAGATATTGATGCCATATTTGTTTTACAAAAATGCGCTGTACGAGCCATTTATAAATTAGGCCCTCGAGTTTCTCTCCGTTCCAAATTTAAAGAGATAAATATTCTGACTGTATCTTCACAATATATATACGAAAATGTAGTTTATGTTCAAAAAAATATATCAAAGTTTTCTAAAATCAGTGATGGTCATTCGGTAAATACCAGAAACAAACATAATCTTAGTGTTCACGTCACTCGTCTCCACAGAGTAGGCAACTCGTTCATGGGACAATGTATACGCTTTTACAATAAACTCCCTATTGATATTAGGAATTTGCCATTAAAGAAATTTAAGAATACCATAAAATCTAAGTTATCCGCAAAGGGGTATTATACCATAGCAGAATATCTTGATGATAAAACCGCCTGGGGCTGAGCTGCACATGCTGTTTATTTTGAATGTTTAAATTTATTTTGATGTGACGATAATTTATAGTTTGAAACAAATTTGTTTTAAATTATTGCTATTGTTGACATTTAAATTATTATCTTTACTGATTATTGTAATTGTGACTCAAATTGTAATTATCGTATTTTTTTTATTGAAATAATGTCTTTTGCATATTGTCTGGACTTTATATAAAAGAGACGGTGATCCCTGAGTCCGTTTCGTCCTTTCTTCTCAGGGCTAGTCTAGTTAGGAAAGGCCGAACTCATTTGCTCAAAAAAGTTTAACTTGCAAAAGTGTTCATGTAACCTAATTACAGAATAAATGATTTCATTTCACCTACCCAGAATCACTACTTGTATAAAACAGTCGCTTCCCGCTGTCTGTCTGTCCCTATAAATGCTTAGATCTTTAAAACTACACAACGGATTTTGATGCGTTTTCTTTAATAGATAGTGTGGTTAATAGATAGAGAGGAAGGTTTTTATGTACTTAGTCTGGCCATAAATACTGTTACAATTAAAAATATACAACACTACTTTTGAATTTAGAATCTGTTATTTTTATACGATTGTTTATTGTGTATTATTATGTATTATAAAATATTTTCTGATATTAAAATGGAGTGGGGTGATAAAAAGAATCGAATCCTATTTTTTCGTAAGGTTTAACACAAAGTTCCAAGATTAGTATAGTTACTATACTAATATTAGTTTATTTATAAAAGCGTGTTTTTTTTTAAAGTTTTTTTTCATGTTATTGTATTGTCATCGATCCTCATGAAGTCTACGAAGTTTAAATGAAATCTGACCGTTAGAAGTGGTTCAAAATCAAGTCCAAAGGAGTCGGTTACAAAATACATCAGCTGAATCTAATAAAAAGCATGTAAAAAATAAAACAAAATGTTACAATGTGTAAATTTTATTTAACCATTACATTGGCGATTGGTAGTCATAATCACATACACATAACATATTGGTTCTCTACTCCAGGTAGAAGCCCGTTTTCTCTAACTTCAGTAGCTCGAATACCTCTCTTCGTAGAGATAAAGAATAATAAAATAAGTCTGGTGTGTCAAAATCTTATAAGAACAAAATCTTTACATCACACAAATTAATGAATGAAAATGAATTTTCTAGAAATGGTCCTTTAAGGTAAATGACCTTAAAGGACCATTTCTAGAAAATTCAGTAAGACGACTGTTTCATATGAGACTGCCAAAGTGACTCTACTCTGCCTGATGGAAAGCATAAGCAGAATCCAAGAGTGGTGGTCAGCATACTCATTGCGAATGCAGACAATGCAGCATGGTGACCCACACTATAGCGGTCTATATAATATAACCCCATGTTTTCAAGAGGTTTTCAATTAAATGGCGTTAGACTTCGAGTAAGGAAGCTATTACAAATAGTTTGAGTTGTTTTTTAAAAATAAATAAATATTGAAGTCCATTCGCGTTAAGAAAATTGTGACGGAATCTTGGCACATAGATCCCGACCTGACCAGCTTCCTCTTAGCCAAGATGCAAGTGTTTCACGTCGAATCTCTTTCTACAATTAACGCCTCTATTGTCTTGTATTATTGGTTAGTATTTTATTTTGTCTTTTTTAAACGACTTCAAAAAAAGGAGGTTCTCAATTCGACTTTTTTTTTTAATATTTCTTACCCCATAACTTTCGGCTGGGTGAACCGATTTTGATGATTATTTTTTGTTTGAAAGCTGGTGCTTCCCGTGTAGTCACATTTAAATTTGGTCCAGATTGAAGTCAGTTTTTTTTGTTAAAATTTGTATAGGTACGTTATTTGACCTAGCGTCGTACGAAACAATAATTACTTGGAACCCGATTGGTTCAACGGGTTTGCAAGATGCGTCACTATTTTCTTACCGCGAATAGACTATAGTAATATAAATAACATATTATCCCCTCTTCTATCCCATTCTTATTAACCCCTCTAGTTCGGCCAAATGCTTGTATTAGATGTTGGTCAATGGTCGATGTCCTAGCCATTACCACATTAGACACATTACATTAGAAATTACCGCGGATTTGTAATTTGTGGTATACATAGATATATTATAAGTCGATACGAACATTTGCACACACCTCTGAAAAAGACAGTTAATATACTTTGTCTCACTTCTACTCTCTATTCCAATACTTATATCATACATAGACAGAAAGTTTCTAAAGATTTTTTTGCCTGGCAATACTAAAAATAAAATACTGTCAGTATTTCATTTGGGAAAAAAATATAATTAATACTACTACTACGAACGTATTAGCAAATGTGTCCTATTGTGAGTTCGTTAGAGTTCATTTTTGTGTGGCAGTAACTCTTACTATCGTAAACAAACACATCGTAAACAAATGTCACAGAATATGTATATATTATTGTGTGAGCATCAGAGTCCAGATTTATGTGGCAGTTAATTCATATTATACTTCCTAAAAATTGTTAGAACGTATTTGTTAGAGAATGTATCCTATCGTGTGTTGTTTAGTGCCCATATTTGTGTGGCAGTTAACTCCTGTTGTATCTGTTACCCCAACCCCTGCGATGGCTGTCTTTGTACTCGTCCATGTTCTGCTGTCGTGCACGCTCTTCTGGGTCGTCATCTTCTTCTAACTGCTCCTGGAATGCGGTGAAAAACGTATAAAACATATCTTTTTATGGCGTGGGAGGGCAAACGGATGATGGTTAGCAGCTAATAACGCCGCTCATTTTTTGTTATATGGCCTTCCAAAATTACTACTCTGCCCTTAGAGCATATGTACTTGGAGGGGCAGCCGAACGGGAGGAAAGCGTGATCAGATCTCTGAGTAGAGAGAGAGAGAGACTGAGTTTGGGTAGTGTCTGTCTCTCTCACGCAAGCTTCTGATTGGTGGACGCACGTCGCACATACCAATTTGCATGACTGATTTGGCGGGAAATACACCAACCAATCAGAAGCTTGCGTGAGAGAGACAGACACAACCCAAACAAAGTCTCTCTCTACTCCGATCACACTTTCCGCCCGTTCGGCTGCCTATCCAGGTATATATGCTCTAGGACTCTGCCTGATGGAAAGCATGAGCAGAATCCAAGAGTGGTGGTCACCATGTGAGATGCTTCTGCATCATTGGGCCTCAGGTTGATTCACTATAACAATTATTCACAAATAATTGTTATATGTGAATTCGTAGTGACAGGCGACTGTTTTTGCATGTGAGTCTAAAATGTATATGTGTGAATATTTCCCCCGTAACAAACGTTTTTTTATGGAATTTGTGGCAAACGAGCAGACGTATCGCCTAATGGTAAGCGATTAGCGCCGCCCATGGATACCCGCAACACCAGAGGCGTCACAAGTGCGTTGCCGGCCTTTGGAGAATAGGGAGAGGAATGGGGGAGGGGTTGAGGTATGGACCTCCGGTATCCTCACAAGCGCTGTTTCACACCGGTTTTCTGTGAGGGCGGTCGAGCCGGCCCATTCTTGCCGAAGCGTGGATCTCCCACGGTAAATGTCATACATTATTTTTGCGAAACTTTAACCATTTACGCTGCTAACGCAATAAAAGCTATCAATAGAAATCATTTTTCCACGTATTCGCAAGATTTTTCATTGTTACTCCGCTCCTATTGGTCGTGGCGTGATGCGCCTTCCTCGATAACTGGGCTTTTCAAATCGGACCAGTACTTCCCGCAATTAGCGCGTACAACGAAACAAACAAACTCTATAGCTTTATAATATTAAGGCGCGTCTCCACCGAAATTTGACAACACAAAAAAGGTTTACAACACAGAAATTGCCAACAAACGGGCCAGCTCGACCGGGACGGTACTACCCTCGCACAGAAAATTAACGTAAAATGACAGAAGCAGTCCTGGCGTGTTTCGTTGGTGAGTGCTCTAGCACATTGGGCTTCCGGTCACCCGCCATGGTGTGGGTCACCATGCTGCATTGTCTGCATTTGCAATGAGTATGGTGACCACCACTCTTGGATTCTGCGTATGCTTTCCATCAGACAGAGTAGAGTCATTTTGGCAGGTCCATACATAAAAATATACATTTACGTACCTTTCGTATTTCGTCAGCCTCATCTTTATCATTCTCCGTGGTTTCTATTTTCGCGTGTGGTATATTTGTGCCCCCTGGGAAGCTGTGAACAAGGTAAAGCATGATAATAATTAAATAATAAAATGAAATAATCAAAAATTTTAACAAAAACCGACTTCAAGAACTGGACCAAATTGAAATGGGACCACAGGGGAGCACCAGTTTTCAAATAAAACAGAGAATCATCAAAATCGGTTCACCCAGTCGAAAGTTATGAGTTAACAAACATGAAAAACAATACAGTCGAATTGATAACCTCCTCCTTTTTTGAAGTCGGTTAATAAAAGTGCGAGTCAGCTTCGACACACGACTGTTTTTTTTTCTTTTTGTAGAATAGGGAGCAAACGAGTAGACGTATCACCTGATGGTAATCGATTGCCGCCGCCCATGAACACCCGCAACACTAATGCGTTGCCGGCCTTTGGGGTATGAGGAGAGGGATGTGGGGAGGGGTTGGGGGGTATGGGCCTCCATAATTACTCAGATGGTGAGAAAGTGATGACCAATACTCACATTCCCTCTTTTACCCTCTGGTCGTAGAACTCTTCTACAGTCATGGCGGGTATGGCGGGGTAGCCAGCACCGAACACCGCCTTCTGCACCTCGTCCCGAGTGATGATCACTGGCCTCAAGGGCACCCGCGGACGTTCCTTGGGCTTCGGCTCTGAAATTATTGAAAACCATTTATTGTTTTAATCAGGGATTCATGTTATGATAGATTATACCCTATTAGACTAGGGGCCCGTATCGAAAATTTATGGATCATGTGAACCACCAGGAGACCTTTTAGAAAGATACAGGGGCATAAAACAATAACATTTAGCACTATGCCGTCACTTGTAAGCTGTCCAACTGAGTCAGTACTCAGTTGGACAGCTTACAAGTGACGGCATAGTGCCTTCACCAGTGTGAAGGGGAGGGAGCAGAAACCCTTTTGGGTATGGAACCGATACCGTACAAAAATAGTGGGCCCCAAAGTTAGAATTTTTTCCCTTCACCTGTACTCAGTTGGAAGTTTTAAAGACAAATTCCGCATTAGAATATTCATCTTGTGTCGCGAGGGACTTTACACACATACATGAAACAGACACAAAGAACACCCAAACTCAGAACAACAATTTGTGGATCACACAAAGTGTTGTTCCGTATGGGATTTAAACCCACAACACTTAGCGTAGTAAAAAAGCATCGTGGCGACCGCTTAAACCACTAGTGCAGTCAGTATTCATCCCGTTGGTGTCGTAAGAGTCGAATAAAGGAGCTAACAGCACAAGACAACAGAGAAGAAAACTTGCCACAAACCCTATAGGGAACGTGCAGGAACTACGGCAGCGGCGGTGGCAGCACTAAATTGATAAAAGCGACACTGTGCGGACAGTAAAGGAAACTTATTAGAACTGTCATCATGCTTTCAAATATGTAAACAGTTTAGATAGGCAAGTCATCATAGATGATTTCATCTATCTATACTTAAAATAAAAATGTAACAGGTCCAATTCTGTACATTAAAGATATTTTGAAAAAAAAATTTGGAGGGCTCTCTATAATCGATACTGAAGCCAAAACTGTATTTTTTTTTCATTTTTGTCTGTCTGTCTGTATCTTGGCCGCACATCACGCTAAAGCTACTGAATGGATTCAAATGAAACTTGGCATGATTTGAGTTCATACTTTTTATCCTGAAATTCAGCACGGTTTCTTGGAGGGGATGAAAGTCAAAATATGTACTTAGTTGTAATTCAATAACACATAGCACACGCTAGAAAGAAAAAAAGATAACGGGAAAAATCTTTTTTTTTGTCCGCGACTGTACACTGCCTGTGGGAAGCTGAGATAGATATGTAAATATGGCGGTACGAAGTTCGCCGGGTCAGCTAGTAAATAAATATAAATATTTCGGAAATCTAACACACAACGCCATCTAGTCACTAGACAACTGATATAAATACATATATAGTTTCTTTTTGGAAATACATACATATTATGCATAGAAAACACTCAAACTCGAAACAAATATTTGCAGATCATACAAACATTTGGTCCGACCTGGGAATCGGACCCGAGAATCGAACCCGGGACTTCGAGAACAGCGGTCGCATACGCTACCACTGCGCCACCGAGGCAGTTACCTAATAAATGCCTTAACAAATCAGAAGATAATAATAAACCCACCTCCAGTATGTTTAGAGATATACTCCAGTAAAGGCTTCTCCTGGTCAATACTGGCCAGTTCGTCAAGAGCCTGGTTCACGTAACTTTTCAATAGCGTTGTGAAGTAATTCCTCTTGATCTCTTCGTCGGCTGACGAGTCCATCGCTTTGGATAACAGAGCAACTTGTTGTTGAAGCTCTTTCATTTCTTTATACCTTTTGATCTTCAATTCTCTTGTTTGTACCTTCAAACATAATAATAATAAATATTTAAGCTGCGCCAACATGACTCTGCTGTGCCTGATGGAAAGCATGAGCAGATTCTAAGAGTGGTGATCACCATCCTCAATGTGAATAAGGACATTGCAGCATGGTGACCGCCGCCCAGTGAGATGCTTTTTTACGCCCCGCTTAAAGGACCCGAGATCATAGTGGGAGGGAAACACGTGCACTGGAAGTGCGTTCCAGGTTTTGACCGCCGGCACAGAAAGGAGGAACCGAAGCGATGAGTACGAGATCGTATGTCTATCACTCTGAAGCGGTGACTTCCAAGGCCGGCACGTGTTGTCCTGTAGAGGAAGGGGGAAAGGGGGACCAATTGGAAGAGCTCTTCAGAACACTCTCCGTGATACAAGCAATAGAGTACTGCCATAGAGGCGATATCTCTACGCAACTGCAGGGGCTCAAGGGACTCGGTGGCTTCGGGACTGTTGACAATGCGGATTGGTCGCCGCTGCAACCGGTCGAGAGCGCCATGTAACACACAACGCCATCCAGTTTCAAACAAAGCAGAGCTTTTACTATGAAAGCTATGAACTGATAGAACATGATGATGTTCTCCTAACCGTATTCGGCCCCACACGGTGTGTTCGCAAACATAGGTGCACTCTCTGTTCCCTCACTCTCACAATCCGATGGGAGGGTTTTTCCGACACGACCGGGGAGAGATCAGGCGCAGGCCGATAGCTTTACGTGCTCTCCGAGGCACGGAGGCTAAGACCCTAACTTCCAAACTCCGAGCTGTTATTAAGCACTTCTATAATCAGAAAAACTCAATAACAATTGACCTCATGTTCAGGAGTCGCATATGAGAACCGCTAGACCAAAGCGGAGACTGATAGCATGTACTGAATACTCCGTAGGAGAGCCACGCTTCGGCATGAATCGGCTCGACCGGAGTAATACCACGGCCTCACAGAAAACCGGTGATAAACTTGCACTGTGTTTCACCGACTGAGTGATGATACCGGAGGCCAATACCTTAACCGCTTTCCCCATCTACCCATTCCCATACTCCATACTCCATTCCCCAAAGGTCGGCAACGCACTCGTGACGCCTCCGGTGTTGGGGGTGTCCATGGGCGGCGGTAAAATTTGCCCTGCAGCATTACCAGCATTTGTTTTAGTAAAGGTACAACAATAACTGTGGCTTACGCTGGCTCAGCTAGTAAAGAATCAGCTAGAAAAGCAATATTCCACTTACCAAATTAGCTATTTTAGCTTGTTCACTCTGAGGCCTGTCCACCGATTTATTATCAACACTTGGTTGTGGCACTTCTATATCTGTGACACCATAGTCTTTGCACCTCTGTAGATAATCTCTGGAATATTAATTTCAAAAATACAGCATGTCTAAAAGTATACACCACACAGCATTATATGTCACATTATGTAATAATAATTATAATAAATTGTTTTATTGTACACCAGATGACTAAGTATATAACCTAATGCTAGGTACTGTACAAGTGGCACTTAAAGGCAATATCTTACATTCAACCATGTACCTTATTACATAGACACATGCTGTGCGTCACCACAACAATGGGTATGGTACCTCTGCTTTCAACAACCTCCTCCTCTCAGGAGAGGGTTAATGCCATACGAGTATGTCCGAGCCGCCAACGCTGCGGGTTGGGGACTGGCAAGACAATGTTGTGGCCACATAATCTTGCCGTTGGATGTTTTTAAGCCACCCAAAGGCCAACTAAGCTTCACAACTGTTATCCTATGATAACAACCGGGACCTACCGATAACGTGACTGAATCACGGAGACGCTTATGGTATTATGCCACCAGTGGTCACCTATCCATGTACTGACCGCACCGTCGTTGCTACCCTCGATGATTGTTTCTAACCACCGAGTGCAACTGGACTATGAGCGCCTCTACTTTAAAATAACGGAAAAGAGATAATGTGTGTGCATGTGTCAATACATATCCATGTGTTTCTAAAAAGAAGGTCAAGGAGAGATTAAAAATGAAACAGTCTGAAGAGTTGAAGAAAACTGCTGACTCACTATGACCATTAAGTGCAAAAGAAAGAAACAAATAATGAATGCTAGAGGAGACAAGCTGCAAAAGAAAACAACTATACTTTTGAATTTTTTATAGCAAATGGTTTTAAATTAAATGTCCAACTAGTTTTCTTACCTGAAATAAATCTCGGCAACTTCAATAAGTTCTTTTCTCGGTTGGCTACTAAGTTTTAATGTGAGTGTACCGAGTAGAGCAGGCAGTAATAGATACTGTAATGTTTCTGTCGGTAGCTCTTCAAGACTCTCGTTCTTACTGAACATACCAATTAATGATACTAAGTTTGTAGCCTTCTCAAACTTCTTAACAGCTATTTTGATACTCATCTGAAACAATCATCAATAATAAGGGAGATTCCTGTGTAAAGGGTGGAAAAAGCCATTGGATCTCTGGCTCCTAGGCGACCCAGGAGTATGTAGTGTTTCCACAAAACAAACTAATGAAAGACTATGTACCGTAATCATCATGATCAACAGCTTACCAACAACCACAGCTGGAACTAAGCCTGTCCTTAGCAAGGAGGTTTTAGCCCTGTATACCACGCTGGCCAGATTGGTATCGGGTTTGTTTTAAGTTTCCTTCTCTTTGCAATGACGTTGTCCTGAGCAATTTACACCCTTAGTCCCTTCGTACACAAGGCTACGCAAATCTATGATACTCAACGATTTTAGTCTCCAAGCACCTCTGCACATCCTGTACAATGATATATGAATTTTGCATCTGTTTGTTGGTAATTCTTTTGCAGCTACAAACAGTCTGCACTTTATGATTCTCTCTATATATGGATGAATCCTGTATCTTCTGTTACGACGATTTCTTAGTTTCGTCATTTTGGTAAAAGTGTAATCTGTTTAGCCAGTACGCCTACAGTGTATAGGCAATTCGCGTCTTGCGATTCAATGTCGTGTGTACGGACGGTGCGCTACGCGAAACTCGCGACTTGATACTAATGTCATATACAACATTAGTATCGAAGATTTGCGTAGCCTTGTGTACGAAGGGCCTTAGTCACTTCTTACGACACCCACGGGGTGACTGAATGCTGACACTCCGTCTTCTTAATTCGCCACTTCTCACATATGTACTTATTTTTTATGTTCTATATCTTCAAAGGCACATATTTTCATATCATCTAATTAGAAGTAAAATCCATTCCAAGATAGCCATATACAATAGCTAGGCTAAGTAGGCAATTGATATTGTGATCGTGATATGTTAATTTACAAAATTAGTTATATGTAAATTTATAAAAGAACGAAATCCACTCACTTGTACAGCATCACTGTTAGTCGGTTCTGTGCCTGAATCTATCTGGTTATACAACTTCATAGCGTCATCAAATATCTTCTTAAGTGGCTCCTCGTCCGTAGAAACTCCCGCATCGACATTCGCCATAATTATTTGTGAGTTATGTTAAAAATTAGCAGTTAATATTTCGCGAAAAACAAATGTTTTTTTTTTTTTTTTTTTTTTTTTTTTTATGGCAATTTGCCGAATACTACGGCAATTTCTGCCAGTGTCGCGTAGTGGCTACTCATGGGTATATTAGTTAAGAATTTTGAATCTTGAACAAACTTAAACTTTTTGTGGCGATCCTTTCAGCCCTGAAACAAACACAACACAAAATACAGGTGTTAATTATTGTTAGTAAGATAAAGTATATACGTTTGTACAATATATATATATTAATACTTGAAATATATGCCCAAGAACTAAAGTTTAATATTGTTAGTGGAAATAAATTTAATCAAAGCACATATAATTTGGGGATTAGGGAAAAATGAGAGGAGGTGACGAACATTCATGGGATTTTGTATTTTTAATTTAGAGATAACTTTATCAAAAGAAAAGGCATTATTCAGACGGCAATTTAAGAAGATGTGGTCTAGACAGCCATCATCCAGCCCACATTCACACAAAGAACTGTCCCGGACCCTAATTTTATGGAGGAAAACTGGGGTACAGCAGTGGCCAATGCGGATTCTGCATATAACAGATGTGACAGTTTTGGAGGTTTCTTTGTATTTATAAAACCAAGGCTTGGGAGGAATGGTTGGTTGAATAGAAGCATATAAGTTACCCTTTGTTTTACTGGATTCAGACCAGTGTTCTTGCCAGGATTTGAAAAGATCTATTTTGGCCTTGTGGATCAAGTCATAGATCTGGACCGAGTAATGTTTTTTATCAGCCAGGCTGCTGCTGACTGCACCCTTGGCTGCTATGTCTACCAGTTCATTACCCCTGATATTCATATGACTAGGGATCCATACTAATACAATATCTATGTTATTTTTAAAACAAGAATGAAGGATAGTTTTGATTTCTGCTATGATTGGACTACGTAGGTTATCTTTATATGAGTTTTTAACAATAGCCTCTAGGGCACTACTTGAATCAGAGAAGATAACTGCTTTTGTAACAGCTGAGTGGGAAGAAATAAATAAACAAGCCTCTAGGATCCCAATGCACTCTCCGGTAAATACCGAAGACTCAGGAGGGCACTGGAATTGGAGGAATATTTGGGAGTTGGAGTTGTAGACAGCAATGCCAGTTTTACCATCAGGGGTTAATTTCGAAGCGTCTGAATAAAATTTGTAATGATTAGGCCACTTGTCATTAATTACAGAAAGAAACTGGTCATTAGCGTTGGTGGTGTCCTTATTTAATCCAATATAAGAAATAAAATTTGGAACAAAATTTAGAATTTCATAGGGGCATGCAAAGAGTGGGAATTTATTACACTGAGGAATGGGAGAATTTTCTTCCACCTTCTGGATGTTTCTAAATGAATTAAGTATCAAAGGGGGGGTTTTATGTCTCCAATATTCACTTTGTCGGCATAAATTATCAAGAGTGGCAAGTTTAGACATAATTTTGTGACTATTAAGAAAATATGCCGTGTACATATATTTGTCGGCCAGATATTGTCTGCGGAGAAGAAGAGGGGGATCACCACTCTCAACTTGCAGGGCGTTGGTAGGGGTGGATTTCATACAACCCAATACTATGCGAAGGGATTTTGATTGAATGGTCTCAAGTTTAGCCAATGCCACTTTACCACAGGGTTCAAGGAGGAATGCCCCGTAGTCCAGCAAACTTCTTATTGTGGCATTATATATGAGTTTAAGAGTAAAGGGATGAGCACCCCACCAAACACCCGCCAGAGCACGTAGCATATTAAGCTTCTTCTCACATTTGTTCACAATATAATTTAGATGGAACACACCTGATAATTTAGAGTCCAAAATGACCCCAAGGAATTTCACGTTCTCCTCGACCTTAACCGGGGATCCTTCAATTTCAAGGTGGACATATGGAGTAACACGTTTACGTGAGAAGACAACGATGGAGCTTTTGGGAGCTGACAAGTTAAGGCCATGAGAAATCAACCACTGGTTAAGGGAGTTGAGGGATATTTGCATGGATTCTGTAGCAAGTTCCATGGAAGAAGTAGGGATATATAAACATAGGTCGTCTGCATACTGTAAGATCTGGCAATCGCTGTTAAGGGACTTGTGGAGATCCGAGGTGTAAATATTGTATAGAAGGGGACTTAGGACTGAACCCTGGGGAAGACCACGCCAAACAGTTCTGGGGTCATATGATTCTCCTGGTACATGAAGTTTAACACTACGTCCAGTCAACAGGTTACAGATGCAGTTAAGTATCTTTGCCGGAATACTCAGCTGGCGTAATTTACTTCTGAGTACGGAAAGAAGGACACTGTCATAAGCTGCTGAAATGTCTAGAAAAACTGCCAGGACAGCCTCATTTTTGCTGAAGGCGATTCGGGTATCAGCCATGAAGATACCAATACTGTCCATTGTACTAGCCCCCTTTCGGAAGCCAAATTGAGATTCAGCCAAAAGGCCTCGGCTTTCAACCAACCACTCCAATCTGTTTTTTATGAGGTGTTCCAAAATTTTACCTATTACAGGTGATAGCGCAATGGGCCGGAAACTCTCTGAACAATCGGGAGATTTCCCTGGTTTCAGAATAGGGATGATCAGTTGCGTTTTCCAGGCATCTGGGATATGGGACAGCATGAAACATGCGTTAATTAGCGATAACAGGTATAGGCGACTGCAGGACCTCAATTCTTTAAAAAACGAATATGGATGGCCGTCTATGCCTGGGGCGGAGTCGTGAACGTATTTGAGGACTGCATCTAGTTCACTTAGCAAAAAGGGAGCATCTAGGGGGTCGTTGGAATTGTCCCCACCATCAAAAGGTGAGGGGAATTCTCCTAAAAGAGGAGCAAAAGGGGGGGCCAATTTGTTAAGAAATGATTCTGCTAAGTCGCTAGGAATAGATGAAGAGTTTTGGACAGAGCAGCCACGTTTAAAACGTTTGAAATTTTTCCAAACAAGTGAGGAAGGGGTTGAAGGGGAGAGAGAAGAACAGAATTTCTTCCATCCTTCATATTTTTTTTTTCTGAATAGACGCCTGGATCTCGCAACAATCCGGTTGTACTCCACCAGGTTATCAGTAGACATATTTCGGGCATAGTTTCGTTCAGCTTCATTCCGAGATTTAATCATGTTAGAACATTCCCGATCCCACCAGGGGGGAGATGATAACTTTCCAGAGGCTGAGTTCTTGATTGGAATACTGTCGTCGGCGGCTGAAGAAATGGCACTGGAAAATTGCGACACACAGTCGTCTATGTTGGACCGAGAGACTTGGGGCAAAGTGGGAATTATGTCCTCAACAGTTTGGGAGTATAAGGCCCACTTCGCACCTGACAACCTGTATTTTAAAAGTGGAGTATTATCCCTATGAGGTAAGGCCCTATTAATCAGAGTAGTGCATATTGGGTAGTGGTCACTACCATACGTGAGGCTCAATCGGTTCCAGTCCAATTGAGCGGTCAGACTAGCTGAACACAGGGTAAGGTCTACACAGCTTCTACTCTGACCCGGTCTAGGTAGGCGAGTGACAGAGCCATCGTTGACAACACATAAATCTAAGCCATCCAAAAGATCAACCAACTCAGAACCCGAGCTATCACAATGGTCAGAACCCCACAGGGAATGGTGGCAATTAAAATCACCCAAAATTATAACTGGATTAAATGAGGAACAGATGTTATGGATATATTGAAAACAGGAGGGATTGGGGGAGGGAATATAAACAGATATAAAATTAATGCCAAGGATATTAACACCAACAGCATTAATCTCATCTCCGTGGGGAGGAAGGGAAAGAGGAGAGGAAGGGAGAACATTATTAACTAGTATAGCAGCTCCGCCATAACCGTCAGAGCGGTCATCTCGGAGCGTGCTATAGCCAGAGAAATTAAAATTGAGACGTGGGATTAGCCACGTCTCAGAAATTGCAAATATTGCAGGATTATGTAGGTTAATAAGGTAGGAAATTTCATGTTTTTTGGGAAGAGCGCTTCTGGTGTTCCACTGCAGGAGATGGAATGTTACGGGATTGAATTTTATTGACTAGGTTGTCGGCAACGTGGTCTGGTAAGGGGTAATTTGACAGTAAGGTGGAAAGCAAAGAAATAATGGTGTTAATGGTCTGTTCATGTTCGATATGAGTGGGAGGGTGGTCCGTCAAAGCACAACCGTTAGGAGATGGGGGGAAAGAATAACTATTAAGAATGTCCTGGTGGGACCTATGGTCATAACCAGGTTGGTAGGGGGAATGGGGCTTTTGACGGGATGGAACAGATTTTCTAGTCGAGGAAGAATTGGAGGGTTGGGGGTGGGAGGTATAATTAGGAATCGAGGGACGTGGCTCATAGTTAAGAGTCTGGTGGATAGACAGTCGAGGAGGAGCTGATGCTGTAACATCTGCAAAAGATCGGTAGGAAGGGGGATGGATTTTAGCTGCTTCAGAGTAGGATATGTTTTCTCTTGCCATGGTAGCCTTTATATTCCTCTGTCTTAGATATTCCGGGCATTGTCGGTTGTTCGCAGGATGAGCACCCGAACAATAAAAGCACCTAGGCTCTTCAGCGGAACACCCTTCCCCAAGGTGGTCCCCACCACAGCGGAAACACCGTGGCTTAGACCGGCACTGAGTCTTGGTGTGTCCGTATTTACAACATCCGTAACATTGGACAGTAGGGAAATTGTATACTTCAACAGGGAGGGAGTTAAAATAACAGAAAACTCTGTCTGGGAGGCTCTGACCATCAAATGTTAGAACAACACTTGAAGTAGGCAGCCATTCTGCCTTGCCTTCGGTAACTACCTTTCGGTTCATTCTTCGCACCCTTAACACCTTGCCAAGTGGGGATTTCAGGCTATCCATGATCTCAATGTCAGACCAGTCGCTAGGGACACCTTTCACTACTCCCATCCTGGTGATGTTAAAAGTGGGAATCATGGTTGTGTAACCCTTCTGTTTGATGGATGAATTATCAATAAAGGCATTAGCATCCTCAGGCCCCTCGAATTCAACCGAAACCCTATTCCGACCGATTTTCTTAATACCCCCTCGTACAATATTTTTAATATTTAATCTTTGCACCAACTGGCCAAATCTAATAGGATGGAGGGTAGTACCAGAAGTAGGGTCTGTTTCAACAATTGATGCATAGACCAAATACGGTTTAGAATCCGTGTTGTAGTACTTTGAACGTGAAATCAACGATGGCGCAGTCACTCGATCTCGTTTTGATGTGGGAGTATTATCATTAGTGTCTGTAGGGCCGGTAGATGATTCGGTGCCGAGTTTTCTCTTTTGACTAGCGATTTCTACTTCCATTGCTACAAAATTGGACAATGGAGCAGTAAGAACAGGAGAATGGGTAAAAAGTTCTTGGGATCGTGGGGAAATGGGTTGAGAGGGGTCTGGCGGGCGGCCAGGAGGACGGTCGTCATCCCCCATGGTCGCTCGGCATACCCCGCAAGAAAATAATTATATAAAAATAACTTACCAAATGCACGATTGGTTACACAAACACAAAAATAACTACCAGACGAGCACAAACAATTAATAAACACACCGAAACCACCAAAAAAAGAACTAAATAGCCAAAAGGGATGTCAGAAAAGAAACCACATGTGATCGCCACCAACACCAAAAGCCAAGTCCGGGATTGGAGTTGGATTCGAGACTGGAGTAAATGTCAATCAAAACAAATGTTTTCGGCTCGATTTTATTGTCTGACCAATTGACATTGACACTAACGTGACACTGACATTTCTCTCGGGACTGCCAGTGCAAAAAGAGTTGTTGTAGTGTTCCAGGTTAAAGAAAGACAGCATATTATTATATTATGTCTTTACCTTCGATCAAATAAATTATAGATGCACAGTTCCATACAAAAATAAACAAAATACTGTCCACGCTTCTATACGTACTTAGGTACATGTACACCATTAGAGATATAGCGAAAAAAGTCCTGAACTGGCATACAGGTTAACCTAATTTTAACTTTAAGTAATTGACGTACGGACGGAAATAAATCCATATTAAGTTCACTACATATTACCTTTTAATTTAATGACAGGATAGGACAATAAAATTTTACAACTCTCACAAAAATCAGAAATAAAACAACATATGCCCAAAAACAAGTGTATTGAAAAATTTAACTTAGGGTATTACAATAAAGCACATAATAGTACAAAGAATAACGAGAGTTACATTCCACTGACATTAAATAGTGTGTTCGCGGCTTATCGCTTCTACTTGGAACATGGTAAAAATGGAGCTGCTTAGGTACTTTTCGATTTAAAAAAAATACGGTAGTTGGATGGACCAACAAATTATTAATTCTTCACACAATTTTTATTTCTTCTTTTGATTCTGATAGCTAAAAGTTTGAATAGAATTATATTATAAAGTATGATATGTATGAGTATTAATTTAATATTGAATATTCCACCCAGTGTTGACCACCTCAACACACAACAACAAACGAAAATCTGCTTATTTTATGACCCATCCCCCTCTTCCTCCTTAGAACTTCTACACATACGTACCTGTACTTAAACATATATTGCTCTTTTCCATAAGTCGGACTATACCTAAACTGTAATCATCAAAGATATTTTACATTCCAATTTAAAGGTTTTTCAGATATTTACGAAAAGACATATGTACATATAATTTTAAATTTTGGTAATCACGTTTAGAATCTGTTAAAGACCAACATTTATAAACAGTGTGCAATTTTGTCAAAAATACATACATGTAGATCAAATTAATAACTTCATTTTTTAAAGTCGGTTAAATATTCTTAGTAGATTATAATATCTACCTGTAAAGTTGGTAAGGCTGTCTTTTTTATTCTCCTGAATTCTTTTTCTGTTGTGTAGGTACATATAATCTTCACAAAAATGGTTGGAACACACCACACTATATGCATTTGGTTAATAAAAATTTCGGAAAACAAAAACAAATCTTCAATTAACCTAAAAAAAATATTGTAAAGGTGACTCCATCATTATCCTACTGACTTTGTTCGCTAGCACTAGGCTTGTCTTGTTTTTTCTTATGAGCATCGCCCGTGAGTGTGAAAGGGATGGGTGCGTACATTAGAGCAGTTGTAAATCACAAATTTTATCAAACTATTAATAAAATTAGCCTTAAAGCATAACGAAAATACACCAATATGTTAGATTAAAGATAGACTTACTGAAAATATGATATTCCATCCTTCTTTTGCACTTTTAGAGTGTAATTATTACATTTTTTTACTTCGCACTTCGGCATTACTAATTGTGTAAACACGAGGGCGGCCACCAAGCGAATGAGAGCGAAACAAGGCATATTGTTGTTTTATGCCTTGTTTTGCCGGTGCCACTTTTTAAGCGGCAACAGTGCATCTATGATATATTTGATCGAAGGTCTTTACCTATGAAATTGCCTTTCTTCAGTACTGGTCATTTCAAATAAAAAAAAGTTTGTAATAGCTCTGTATTCTAAATTCAAATTAATTTTGTTTTAAAACCATGACATTCTATTTACAAACTCAGTCTTTTGTTTATTGATTAGCGTTGTATTTTCATTACATTTGAACATTTTTCGTCATAATGGATACTTTAATTCGTGTAATTATGGAATATGAGTTCCGCGTCGTGGCACCAACGCGACACAAACGGCACGTAACATCAAAAACGTTTACGGAGAGAACTGTACAAACGAACGCACAACCCGTTATTGGTTTTCCCGGTTCCGTTCTGGAAATTTTGACTTGAAAAATGAAGCTTGTGGTCGTCCGGAGACTTTGGTCAACAATAATGAATTAAAGGTGATTGTGGAAGCTGACGAAACTCAATCTACAGCTGAGCTAGCAGCAGCTTTTAATGTAAGCATCAAAACAATATTGATCCATTTGCGACAAATTGGCAAGGTAAAAAAGCTTGATAGATGGGCGCCCCACGACCTTAACGATCGCCAGCGCAACGTACGCGTCGAGACCTGCCTTGCGCTGCTCAACAGGCAAAGAAATGAAGGAATTTTGAAACGAATTGTTACATGAGACGAAAAATGGATTCTGTTCGACAATCGAAAGCGCTCAGCAAGTTGGTTAGACCCTGTTTCAGCACCAAAGCAATGCCCTAAACCAAAAAATGACCGCTAAAAAGGTGATGGTCACTGTTTGGTGGTCTAGTGCGGGTGTGATTCACCACAGCTTTTTACAAAACGGCATGAGCATTAATGTAGATGTGTACTGTGAAGAACTGGAGAGAATGATGGAGAAGCTTGCACATCTGCAACCAGCTTTGGTCAATCGGTCGACCCCATACTGCGCAACAGACAGTCTCCAAGCTGCAAGAGCTGGGGTTGGAAGCTCTCCCTCATCCGCCATACTCAACAGACCTTGCACCTACCGACTATTACTTTTTCCAAAATTTAGACAACTTTTTAGTGGGTAAAAAATTTAATTCCCGAGAGGCAGTACAAAATGCCTTTGAAGAGTTGCCTCCCGTCCAGCTGATTTTTACAAGAAGGGCATCAATAAAATGCCAATCACAATGCGTTGGCAAAGATACGTCGATTGCATGGGTGATTACTTCGAATAACAGAAATAAAAAAGTTTGAAAAAATAAGTACTTTCACTTATTGCATACAAAACGGCAATTTCATAGGTTAAGACCTATTATTATTAAAATACAAAGTTGGCTTGATTTATATAAAAAGATCTATAGCGTCTATAGGTAACAGTTAAACATGTTTTAGGTAGCTTCTCTCTATAATGTTCTTTGTTAATTTGTGTTTTTTAGTTTAGTAAATCTTACGACTGGAATAATTAAATATATAAAATATAAATATTTCAGCAGTGGCGTAGCGTGGACTTACATAGACGTGGGCGAAGTCACATCAGCGAGGCCCCTTTTCTTTCGCCCCCAAGATCTACCTAATAAATTAATCTTACCAAACATACTTCGATATGATATGCCTCTCGATTTCGATACTCATGGTAGTAAAAAAAAAATACAAATGAGTACTGGCAGAATACTTTTTTTTTATTGATTTAGTTGAAAACGAGCAGACGTATCCCCTGATGGTAAGCTATTACCGCCGCCCATGGACACCCGCAACACCAGAGGGGTCACAGGTGCGTTGCCGCCTTTTAAGGAGTACGCTCTTTTCTTGAAAGTTTGAAGATCGTATTGGTCCGGGAGTACCGCAGGCGACAGTTTATTTCACAGTTTTGTTGTGCGAGGCAGAAACTTCCTTGAATACCGCGCAGTTGTTGACTGCCAACCATCTAAGTGATGGGGATGGAACTGCTGTCGCATAGGAAGATGGCGGAAAGAGGCGGCAGGTATCAGTCCGAACTATTCCTCGGAACATTCCCCATAGTAAATGCGGTAGAAGATGCATAGCGAAGCCACATCTGTACGCAGCGCCAAAAAGACCAGCCGAATTGAAAATTCCTGGCAGTCGACGACTCGCTCTCTGGTGAATGCGGTCCAGAGGGTGGAGCAGGTACTGGGGTGCCCCTGCCCAAAGATGAGGACAGTATTCCATATGAGGCCGACCCTGCGCCTTATATGAAATACTGTCTCGATCTGTTGAGCACACCAAGCTTCTTCGAGGCCAAATTGGTCTTACCCTCCAAACGGCCACGGAACTGGACTTCACTCGATATGTCGACACCTAGTATTCCAATGTTGGCTGAGGCAGATAGGGGAGTGTCTTCAAACCGAGGACATACGACCCACGGCAGTTTTTTAGCGGTGAACGCGCAAACTTGTGTCTTTGTGAGGTTAAAATGGACTAAATGGAATCTACCCCAATCTGAAACCTTTTCTAAAGAGGTCTCAATTTCAGACACAAGTTTTTTCGACTCTCAATGACGTTGTCCCGAGAAATATTAGCGCGACCGACCGGTGTAAAGAGCATCGCCCGTACTGTCATTAGCATAGCAATGAATTAAAATAATAATAATATTTATTTACTTAAAAAGTACAATAATTTACAATTAAATTCTTAAATTTTATAAATAAAGTACATTAATTGTTATTTGAATGCGGCTAGTTTGCAGCATGCTATTGATTTGGAGGAGGAACAGAGTAGACGATAACACACAGCCTTGCGGGACACCAGCATTCATAGGTCAGGGCATTCACCATCAACTACGCTTTATGCTTCTACCTGCTAAAAAGCTGGTGACCCATTCGCATAATTTCTCGGGAAGCCCATAGGAAGGAAGCTTCGAAAGAAACGCTTTGTGCCAGACCCGATCGAAAGCCTTCGCAATGTCCAAACTAACTTCAACTTAGTCTCAACCAGCGATGTGTCAGGTATACCAGAAGATCACCAGCTGCTCGACCCTTACGGAAATCGTACTGCTGGCCGCTAAGCAGATGATGATCCTCTAGGTACCGCAGGAGTTGATGGTTAATGATGGACTACATTATTTTTGGCCGGCCTGTTGTAGGACGGATTTGAGCGATCGCCTTTTTTAGGGATCAGGTGGACCATGCTGCCTTCCACGATGTCGTGACTACGCCAGAAGAGTAGATGAGCCGCGTACGTTAAGACCGGTGCCCGCACATCTTCAACACAATAGGAGGGATTCCACCCGGGCCACTCGACTTATGGATATCAAGGGATAAAAGTGCTAGGCGTACCTACTGAGCGTTGGTGAAACTTTATATCTAGCATAGAGCTCTCGGCGCTCTCGCACTGCGGTATGGTAAGTTAAGTTAAGATTTTGTTTGTAACTATTTTCTGTATAATTTTCTTTAATAATTTCCTTTTTCTCTTAATTAGTTTGTTCTTGTTTAAATTTTCCTTTATTTTATCTGTTTCTTGTATCAATTCTACTTAATTTTCATCTTTCTTTTTTTTTCTTAAATACAAATTGTTGATTGTTTTAGTTGCAACTTATAAATGAAAACATACACACATACTTGTATAATGTAAATGAATACATGATGGTACTTTGGTACTTATCTAACAATGTTTCCCCATTTATTAAATACGCACTTGTTATTGTATGAGCACCTTGTCGACTATGATTATTATTAATTATTAATTTCTTTGATATGGACCTGATGATTTGCTGTGCGGCCTGAGTACGCAGCTCAACTATGGTTGAATAGGTCGATGGCTGATCCATGCGTCTTACTCTATTTTACATTTGTGACATTTATTGATTATTTTATATTTGGACATATTACATCTTTTTAAATTTGACTGTGAGTGAAAGTGCTATTTGGATTTTATTTTCCATAAGTGGACCTCACAATATAACAATACAATGTCACAATATAACAATGTAAAAATCTTGCAGCTATCAGTAAGAACGGCGCATGATTGGTTAGCTCATGGCTGTGCAGCAATGACTCCAAACCTTTTATTTTGTTTTCTTTGGTCGACTTCGTTCTCATTCAAGTCTCTTAGTGAAAAAAATATTGTAAACCGTATTATTATTTTTTAAAAGGAGCAACAATGGAGTTTCTTGCCAGATTCTTCTCCATGAAGGGTAGGCTGCACTTGGAACTGGCGACTAGAATCACTCGATTTTTTAATATTAAATATTGACTATTCATAAGTGCCTGTAAAATAAGTGCCTATATGAATAAAATATTTTTGAGTTTGAGTTTGGGTAGACGGCTCCTGTTCCCCGTCGTCCAAGGTCGAGCTGGATGCAAAGTGTTTTGCCAGAAGATCGGCTTTCTCATTTGCGTCAACGGATTATTTCCTATGTGCAGAAGTGGAAAGGGTGGCTTACAAAAATTACCTTCTATAGCCTTGGAAAGAGACCAGAATGCCCGAGTTCCCGAAGGAAGTCGCTCAAGCCAATCCTAGCAATGTGCTCCAACTTCGCCCTTGCAATGTCTCTTTTGAGGGACTTGGAGGCAAAGTTGTACTCCTTTTTCAGACCGCTGGTATATTGATCCCGTACCGCCATCGTGTCAGCCCAGGCTTGGTAAGCTTCCTGCTTTATGCGAGAAGCTTTTCTGGAAGATGGACCAAACCAGGGTCAACACTTGCCACCAATGGGGACCACAGTGAATGGGATGAAAAGCTCCATACCCTGCAGCGCAACATCAGCAACAGAATCAGCAGCGGTGTTGGGATTAACCGGGGAGAAGCACAACTGTCTCCAAGGGTAGGACGCAAAGAAGGATAGCATCCCATCCCAATCTGCTAACTTAAGTTACATATACGCGGTAACCGTCCGGATCAGAAGTCAGCAGAAGGTCCAACAGTGAAGGATTCTGGCCCTCCACATCTGGGACTCGCGTGAGCGTGGTAACCAGTTGTGTCAGGCCGTATGCCGTAGGGCGAAGTCGTAAACAGATCTCCGCGCATGATCCGTTTCACTGGAACTGATCCAGTCGGCGTGATGGGCGTTAAAATCGCCAAGTACGATGATCTCTGCGGAGGGGATCTGCTGCTGCACGAAGTCTGTAGCCAATGTAATGCCATCTAGATGTGTCAATAAGTCGGTCAGTTGCGGCATCGCCGCTATGGGACCTGTAGAGGCACGCATGGATGCAGGGATGGTCGTCGCTGTCTACACGGAGCCATAACATGGAGAGGTCCCTCCTTTAGACATTTAACACACGACGCCATCTAGATGCAAACTAAGCAGAGCTTGTATTATGATATCATACTTATATACCTACTTTTTTGTCAATACTTACAAAGAAAAAACCAAACTTCGAAACAATACAAATAAATATTTGCAGATAACACAAACATTTTGGTCTGATCCGGGAATCGAACCGGAGACGACAAGCATATGCCGTCGCATACGCTACCACTGCGCCACCTAGGCAGACAAAGTATATAACACGATCAGACAGTAACGTAAATGCATTTACTCGTATATGGCTCTAAGCCATTGTCGTTAAACAGAAGTTACACAGATCTATCATGTTTACAGCAGGCATCTTACATATTTTCATTAATAAATAAGTTTATTAATTAGTAACCACAGAAATCTTTATTTAGATTTCTGTGTCAGTAACTAAGTTTAAATTCAAAATCATTTATTAAATTAAGAACGTTAAATTGAAGCTACAGTATAGATCGACACAAACAGACGCCACAGCATGTATTGGATTGTCATGTCAAGATAAATTAGGTGAAAACACCAAAATCTATAACTTCCAGTTTCCGATATGGGTAGAGTTAGAGCATTCTGAGAAGAATACTGGCAAAGAAACTCATGGCTAAGTATAAGGTAAGACTTTACATCTGGTATCCGTCACCTAGATAGACCAGTTTAGTACTTGAAACTATATACCTATGCCAGATCACTATCACTACATAGTATAAAACAAAGTCGCTTTTTCTGTCCCTATGTCCCTTTGTTTGCTTAAATCTTTAAAACTACGCAACGGATTTTGATGTGGGTTTCTTTAATAGATAGAGTGATTCAAGAGGAAGGTTTTTATGTATAATAAATGCATAATATAGTATGGAAACACTGTTAATTTTCGAGGTTACTAATGTGATGTAGCAAATAAACACATTTTTTGCGCTTACATTGCAAGCGCTGGTTGCACCCTACGAGATAGATCAAAATAATGTACTACAGTATTGTACACCTTAAAAAGTACTACAAAAAAGTCCGCGACGGTATATGTCTATCTCTTAGGGATAACCCACAACAACCATTTTTTATTCCTTTTTTTTACGAGAAATAATGGCTTATTTACGAAGTGATTTTATAAGCAATACAGAATGAATCCTTATACAATTAAGTAAATTAAATACATTGTGCATTTAATATAGATCAAAATGGCCCTTTACAGTATCTAATTCAAATGAATATATTGGAAGATATTACAGATTTAAAATGCACGAATCGTGTCGTCGGCGGGGCATCCGAAATCCACCCGTGCGAAGCCGGGGCGGGTCGCTAGTCAAGAATAAACAAGAAAATTGTTGAAGATGGTGCCCAAAGCCTAAGTTCCTTCACGTTTTCCGCGAGCAAAGTATCGATTAAACATTTTTTCAACCGACTTCAAAAAGGAGGAGGTTCTCAATTCGACTATATATATTTTTTTTTTTTTTTATGTTTGTTACCTCATAACTTTGGACTGGGTGAACTGATTTTGATGATTCTTTTTTTATTTGAAAGCTGGTGCTTCCCAAATGTTCCCATTTAAATTTGGTCCAGATTGAAGTCGGTTTTTTTTTTTTTTTTTTTTTTTTTTTTTTTTAAGTTTTGGCTGCACCAAAATGACTCTGCTCTGCCTGATGGAAAGCACGAGCAGATTCTAAAAGTGGTGATCACCATCCTCAATGCGAACAAGGACATTGCAGCATGGTGACCTACACTATGGCCGCCTAGTGAGATGCTTTTTTACGCCCCGCTTAAAGGACGCTACTTTCATAGCGTCATGTCCTATGGTATACTACTTTGGGGCAAGGCGGCTGATATTGAAACGATTTTTATTCTACAAAAACGAGCCATCCGCTCAATGTACAATTTAGGTGCTAGAGTCTCTCTTCGAGAGTTGTTTAAAGATATAGGTATTTTAACTGTTGCATCACAGTATATATTTGCTAATATTATGTTTGTTAGACACAACATTAATGACTATACGAAAAACAGTGATGTACACAATATTAATACTAGAAACAAATCTAAACTCATTGGTACCTATCATCGATTACATAAGGTACACAACTCGTTCGAAGGTCTTGGTGTACGTTTTTATAATAAAATTCCTATACATGTAATCGACCTTCCTGTAAATAAATTCAAGCTAACTGTAAAAAATCACCTTATTAGGAAAGCCTACTATACGATCAACGATTATCTAAATGACAAACAGTCATGGGCTTAAGGTGTCATTAGAATTTAAATAGATACACACAAACTTCTTTGTCTTCTAATAAAGCTAAATATTAACAAACCATTGTTAGTTGAAAGTAATGCGTGGCGATAATCATGGTAATTTAATTAGTAGTGATTTTTATCAGTATCTAGACTATGGTTTGTCATGCTCACTAAAATGTCATTGCTTGCGGTGTCGTCGTGGGGCGGGTCGTTTCCTTCCCTCTGATATGGCGAAGGAGATGATGGCTGGTCCATGCGTCATACTCGTGAACGGGTGCTGCTTGGGGTGACTGGTCGGCCTAGTCAGCGATTCTTTAGACAATACTATTATTCTGGTTCGTTCAACTGCAACCCTAGCCTCTTAATCCAGTCACGAATTATTTTCAACAGTAGATTTTGCAACTGAATGTAAGTGGATGTGCACCTTGTTTCTATTTTGTTCTATGTTTAATAGACTCAAGCCTTCAACGTTATCACTGAGTGTTTTTTGTTTGTTTGCGCGTTAGATTTTGGAGCTTTTTAATAAAAGGAATTTCAGGTGGCAACAGCTTGCATACTGTTTACCTTACATGTAATACTAACACTATTGTACCTGAAAATCAGATTTTGAAAAAGAGTAGCCATGAGTTTCTTTGCCAGTATTCTTATCATGAGCTCTACGCATTTTGGAAACTGGAAGTTATGGATCGACACAGGCAGGCAGTAGATTTTGGTGTTTTCGCCTAACTTACCTCGACAATACAGCACATGCTGTGGCCTCTGTTTGTGTCGATCTATGATTTTTAACTATAGCTTCAATTTGACGTTCATAAGTGTCACTTGGTGTCTTAGATGAATAAATGATTTTGATTTGATTTGATTTGATTTGGACCCGGGATCATAGTGGGAGGGAAACACGTGCGCTGGAAGTGAGTTCCAGGTTTTGACCGCTCGGCACAGAAAGGACGAACCGAAGCGATGAGTACGAGATCGTATGTCTACAACTCTGAAGCGGTGACTTCCAAGGCCGGCACGTGTTGTCCTGTAGAGGAAGGGGGAAGGGGGGACCAGTTGGAAGAGCTCCTCAGAACACTCTCCGTGATACAAGCGATAGAGTACTGCCATAGAGGCGACATCTCTACGCAACTGCAGGGGCTCAAGGGACTCGGTGGCTTCAGGACTGTTGACAATGCGGATTGCTCGCCGCTGCAACCGGTCGAGAGCGTCAAACAGGTACTGTGCGGCACCATCGCAAAGATGAGAACAGTACTCTACGCACGAGCGAACCTGGGTCTTGTAAAGAAGACACAGATGCTCGGGCGAGAAGAACCGTCCCACCTTGTTTAAAACACCTAGCTTCCGCGAGGCCGCTTTAGTGACACTCTCAACGTATTCGCGTGGGTTGAGATCTCGGCAGATATCCATGCCCAGGATATCGAGCCTACCTTGTAATGCCATTTGAGTGTTCTGAAAAGTGGGAAGGGGAAGGAATGGAGACTTTTTGGCAGAGAACGCGCACCCCTGTGTTTTCTTGGCGTTGAACTCGACCAGATTCTCACAGCCCCATTGAGAAATGCGGCCCAGAACATGGTCGAGTTGAACGACAAGCTCCTGTCGTTTTTCCTCGATATCTGCAAGCTTGGCTGTTGGATGTCCAAAATATCGTCCGTGAACTGTAATGTCGTCTGCATAGCAATGAATGTTGCCAAGGGCTAACATGCCATTGATATGCAGAAGAAACAGTGTGGGCGACAGGACGGAGCCCTGCGGTACTCCGGCGTTAATCGACTGAAAATCGGAGGCCGCACCGTCGCAAAGGACTCTGATGCGGCGCTGGTGCAGGAATGCGGCAGCCCAGTTGCAGAGTTTGGGGGGCAAACCGAAAGCCGGTAGCTTGGAGAGAAGCGAACGATGCCAAACCCTATCAAAGGCCTTGGCCATATCAAGGCTAATGGCCAGGGATTCCCCATGCCTGTCAATAGCCTCACCCCAAAGGTGTGTGACGTACGCTAGAAGATCACCCGTGGATCGGTTCGGTCTAAAACCATATTGACGATCATTTAGTAGGGAGTGATCTTCCAGGTAGTGGACCAGTTGTTTGTTTATTATCCGCTCAAACACTTTGCAGATAATGGAGGTGACGGCTATCGGACGGTAGTTGGCCGGGTCGGAGCGGTCGCCTTTTTTGGGGATGGGTTGAACATTCGCCTCTCTCCAAACCTCCGGTACAGTTCCCGAGGAATATGACAGGCGATACAGACGCGTCAATACCGGAGACAACTCTGGTGCACAGTTCTTAAGAACCACCGCTTGGATACCGTCGGGTCCACTGGCTTTCCGGACGTCGAGTGACCGAAGCTCTGCACGGACTTCACTCAGCCGGACGCGAATATCCCGCATTGTAGTGTCGCAGGTCGGAATAGTAGGCGGGTGCTTGCCGAGGTCATCGATTCGCGAGTTAGCCGCAAAGAGATCAACCAGCAGTTTCGCTTTCTCCTGCGGCTCAAGGGCAAGTGATCCGTCCGGATATTTCAGCGGTGGTAGCGAAGACTGACAGAAGTTGGACTGCACGGCTTTAGCCAATCGCCAGAACTTTCGGCTACCCGTAGGGTATGCAACGAGTTCTTGACCAAGCCGCGCGATGCGCTGGGCATCCGCTCTGATGTAAGCCTTCTTGCATTCCCTAGTGGCTTTGTTAAACGCTGCTTTTAGTTGATCAATGTCAGGGGAGCCGTGAGCGCGGGCCCTGGTCCATGCGCGATACGCCAATTGCTTTAGTGAAACAGCATGGGCGCACTCGCGATTGAACCAGGGACGGGTCGTCGGGTTGGCGACCTCACTGTAGGGAATGTAGTATTCCATTCCGACAGTGATTTCGCCAGCCACGGCGGCTGCACTTTGCGACAGAAGCAGCGTTGAGCCCACGGGATGGATGCAAAATAATCCCGCATTCCATCCCAGTCTGCCGACGAGTAGTGCCATAAACGTCTTTTTGCTGCCACTGGTCGTGGGGGGGCAGCAAGAGGCACCGTGGTGGAAACCAGGCAGTGATCGGAGGATCCCAGAGGGGCCAGCACCGATACACTATACTGCGCTGGGTGACTCGTCAGCAGTAGGTCCAGCAAGGAAGGCGCTTGACTCGGTATGTCTGGTATCCTGGTGGGCTGGAGTACCAGCTGGGTGAGTTCATGCGTGAGAGCGAATGTGTGGACAGTCCGGCCTGCGTGGTCAGTTCTGGAAGATCCCAACCAGGACTCATGGTGGGCGTTAAAGTCTCCCAGAAACACCAGTTCGGCGGTCGGAAACTGCTCCTGCGCTTTGTCCGCTGCCTGACTGAGATATTCGAAAAGTCGAGTTGTCTCAGAATCTCCAGAGTGGGATCGGTATAGGCATACGTAGATTCGGCTCATAGAGCCAATATCTACGTGGAGCCAAAGGGTGGAGAAGGATGGGTCCTCAAGGCAGCGCAATCGGTGACAACAAACATCCGCCCTGACGAAAAGACATACCCCAGCCTTCGCGAGGAAGCACTCCTCAAGCACGTAACCGGGGTAGTGAAGATATGTCGTGTCGGCAGGGCGGCGTATTTGAGTCTCCGTTAGAAAAAGCATGGCGGGCCGTGCCATCTCTAGATGATGGTGGACGGCGTTGAGGTTTGCATGGAGTCCACGGATGTTATTGAACTCCACCTCAAAAAGCGAGTTGGTGGGAGAGTGGAGTGCCGCTGTGCATCGTTTATGCTTTTTCTGTGCTGCCATGAAAAAAATAGGAGGAGGGGGATGGGAACGTAAAAGGCGTGACAGTCATCGCGGCAGTGTAATACTGAGACTCGGAATGCTGTTTCGTCATAACGGTGAGGCATGATGGTGACCGAGCCGTCGGACGGAAGGGCTCCCGTACCCTCCCGGAAGTGGTCGCCTGGTCCCACCGTCCGGTCACCAACCGGCACGACGAGCCACTCCGTGGATTATGCGCGACCTGACGGGGCAGCCTCCCAGGGTGGTTAGCCGCGGTTGGGCCCCTCTCTATGCCGCGGGCGGCCAGCGGCACCACCGTTTCTACAGGTCTCCCTGGCCGACGGCTCGATCCACGTCACCCTCAAAATGACTCTACGAGCATTCCAGTGCTCACACACTTACCACGATAACTGTCACCCCTGCATCATTGGGCCACCGGTCTCGCACTCACCAACGAAATACGACAGTACTAATACTGTCATTTTACGTTGATTTTCTGTGCGAGGGTAGTACCGCCCCGGTCGAGCCGGCCCGTTCGTGCTGAAATCAGCGTGGCTCTACTACCTCGTTTTGTTAAAACTTGTAATTATTAAGTACTATGCAAACACTTATAGTTATGAATCATTCAATATGTTAGAGTTAGTATAATTTCTGTAAATGATCAACTGACGGAGTTAACTCGCAAAATTTAGTAATATTTAAACGAGCCATGCTGAGATAACGGTAATTGCGTACAGACGCTAGACGTAATAACTTCGTAATGTCGATAATGGCGTTTTGCGGTGCAACGTTCACCACAAAAGTGCGTACCGAGTACGAGTACCGAAGCAACGTGGACGTGGTTACTAAATAGCGTTTATTTAGTGTAGTCTATTTACGCAATATTACTATATATATATATCTAGCCATGGATAGGATAGCCCAATTGCACAGGGTGATTAGAAACAATGACCGAAGGGTAAACAACGACGACGCGGTCAGTACCTGGATGGGTGACCGCTGGTGGCATGATACCGTGACGTCTCCGTGATTCGGTCCCGGTTGTTAGCATAGCGTAATAGTTGTGAAGCTTAGTTTGCCTTTGGGCGGCTTAAAAACATCCAACGGCAAACACTGTCTTGTCAGTCATCAAACCCACACTCGGCCAGCGTGGGGACGTAAGGCCTTAACCCTCTCCTGAGAGGAGACCCGAACCCAGCAGTGGGTTGAATAGTTGAAAGTTTATAGTTAGAGACAGCGACCTAACACGAGTCTTAGAAATATTAATATCTCATCAACGAACGCGTCTCTAAGTACTCTACCCTTAACCATAAAACGTTCTCGAAATAAACAAAAAAAACGAAGAACCCAATTGAAATGGGACCACACGGGAAGCACCAGCTTTCAAATAAAAACAGAATCAAAAGAATCGATTCACCCAGTCGAAAGTTCTGCAGTATCAAACATAAAAATATACAGTTGAATTGAGAACCTCCTCCTTTTTTGAGGTCGGTTAAAAATATAACCAGCGTTTGCCTGCGGCTCCGCCCGCATGTATGTCAGTTATCGCGTTCAAAAATAGCCTTTGTCCTTTCTTAAGAATCAGAGTATCTCTGTGCCAAATTTCAATAAAATCAGTGCTGTGATTTAACCGTGACAGACAGACACTCAAAGTTACTTTTATACTCAAACTCCTAGACCTAAATTAATAGCAAATTTACACATACGAAACATTATGCTGTAATCGTACAATACTAGATAAGTGTGTGTGTCTTGAAAAACGAAACCTTATGTATATTATTCTGTACCTAATGCTTATATATTTAAAAAAAGTAAAATTACTTTTAAACGGTGCTATAATGAGGACTAACAGAAATAATAATATCTATCTTAGTTTCATATCGGCAGTTGAAAGTGTAGTGAAAGCTTTTGTCGCTTAATTGTTAATTCAACGCATAATTGTTGTCTCTGTCTGCAACTAGTGTACTAGGTACATTCAATTGTCAGTACGGGTTATATGTAATCACAATACACAAGACGACCGTGCAACACTATACGAAAACTCTCAGTGTCACTTACTACATTTAGATCGTTTAGTAGTAGAGTGCCGGTGGCCGCCAAGTAAACACGCATCCACATATTGTCACGTAAGTTACACTTCGAATGCATCTGATCCGCGGAAATACGACAGCATGACCTCAGACGACAATGACTTTGCGTCCCTTGCCTATAAAAAAAACAAGTGACATATTTGAAATGTTTTTTTGTCTAATTATGTACACCCTCTTAATCAGCCAGTGAATGTGTTTATGTTTATTTTCCCTGCAATCGTTCTAGAGGTCACTTACGCGTAGTGTTTTGTGCAATATAGTTTTATTGGTAACTTCTCGCAGTTACTAAAAATTATTTACGCCGTAGTAGAACTTAACCACGTGTATACCCAGTAAGCATCACAAGAATTACGATGCGGTATTTCCATAATGTATGTAAATACTATATGCACTAATTAGCCGTCAACTTCTACTTTTATTACATCTCACAGTCTGATTATTGTAGACGACACGAAATTTAAGTTTTATTTTAAGATTTTTTTGTAAAGTCGGTGTATTTATGATATCTATGCTACTTACATATTTTTGTTTTTTTTTCGTTATTTCTAATAAACTGTACAACGAACCTTTAAGTTAGGTACGAAGTCAGTCTCATGTTTTTTTGTTTAAATATTATTGAAATAACTTGCTAATTAAGTTTGCCGTCTGCCTGATGTTAAGCGATTGTCGGTACCTAGGTATAACCGAACTATTCTTTATTTTATATCTTAAAATTGGCTATAGTGACGAGGCGTGCTGATTTAGTTTTAGGAGACTATATGGATTAGTTGATTAGCTCAATTTGGAGCTGACTTGTTTGGAGTCGACTTATTTGTACTGTATAAAATAGTAAAACCAATGCCACCATAGAAGTCACTAATACTGAATGAACTCTTAAACTATAAACTCTCCATATAAACTCTGTCTATATCAACTATCAACTTTCCATTTCGTTTCTTTCCATGTCTATTAATAAAATTTTAATTAAACTGAACATTATAACATTTAACTGTCACAAAATCATCATTCAGATTTCCCTATGGTTCATCACCTCATAAGGGTTCACAGAGTAGTGGTGTGTCGGAATCGTATTTACTAAAACCTCCGCCACATGCTGGTCTATTTCAAAACCCAGCGAGACCTAGGAAAGAAGTTCACTAAAATCCTGGCAGATATACTCCATTTATAACCATTCTTGCAAAGGACTAGTGAATTTAGTAAGCAATTAAACAGAACACTTTAAATACATTCCAGAATTAAAATTACTTCTTGGCGTACTATATGACGCGGGTCAGAGGGGTTGGTGTAGTTTTCCTTCTCTTGTCAGTCTGTTGTCCTTATAGTTTGCTTCCTTAGTCGGCTCTTGCAGATGAACAGGGTTTTTTGTAAATACATACATATTATACATAGAAAACACCCAAACTCCGAAACAAATATTTGCTGATCATACAAACATTTGGTCCGACCCAGGAATCGAACCCAAGACCTCAAGCACAGCAGTCGCATAAGCTACCACTGCGCCACCGAGGCAGTTATCAACACGAATAACTCATTATGTTTTATAATTTATAAATGACTAAGGTTTGCCTGTGATTTGGCCAGCTTAAAATATTTAGGAGCTGTATTTTTAATGGATAAACAGCACTTTAAACCCTTCTGTGTATCTGTTGACGTCAAGGGCAAACAAGTACATCAAACGACATGATAGTAAATAAACCATAAAAAAACACAAAGCAGTCATAAGAACTACTAACAGAAGTGAAAACTCAAAACTATAAACAAACAGTTGTTTAAGCTCACCTGAAATGAATCTCTTTAAATAAAATGCGCGATGACGCGAGTTCCATGATTTTTGTTCACCCAAAAAGTGCTCAACGCGCTTATAATTATTAAAGAATCTGGCTCGAAGGACCATGTTCGGAATCGATTTCGTTGATAAACAACAATGTATTTTGAACAGGTAGGGGAGCCAACACAAAAATGTAAAAAGTCCTACTATTAAATATTAAGTCTGGTGCACATTGTATTTATGGGGAAGGCGAAGACAAAGTTTTCACTTCAAAAATGATATGTAAATGAGAAGAGAAAGAAGTACTCTATTAAATGCCATGTAGGTTTTTTTTTTTTATGTTTGGCCCGCCAAAATGACTCTACTCCGCCTGATGGAAAGCATAAGCAGAATCCACGAGTGGTGGCCACCATACTCATTGCGAATGCAACAATGCAGCATGGTGACCCACACTATGGCGGCCTAGTGATGCTTGTGCATCTTTTAGTCTAGTCAACAAGTTTGGAACTTGTTGACACAGGTTTCATTTAATTTAAATAGGAATAGACAAATTAGAGAATAACTATATATGGCTACCAATTAGCCAGCACGGATAGTATAATGGTGCTAGCAGTCATCACGCCGCTTCCTACTGCGCTGGATATTGTGAGTTTGAACCCCTTATGGGACAATACTTTGTATGTCCCACAAATTGTTGTTTAGAGCCTGGTCATGTTCTTTTTGTCCGTTTCGTGTATGTTGTATGTTGACACAATACATACTTACCTACAATTAGTGAAAAATTCGCTTTAAATAAAAATTGGCCCCTGAACATCCATTCTAAAAACACCCATGGCGTTCATCTTCGATCAATAAAGTATAAATATTGATACTCTATTCTAAAGATCTTAACAATATATTGGACTAACGAATACATTTTCATTGATAAAGCAATAGTTTAAAATTATTGCATTGATTTACTAACCAAGAGTAGTTTGATGCTTACAAAGCCGGGTTCATCAAAGTCCTACTCATCGTATTATTAATCTTAAGGTTAGTGTATCTATAGAAATGCTAAAATCTTGAAAAAAAACTATCAGGTACCTTAATTTGACAATTAAACGAAAGCAAATCGTTTTTCATAGTGCATCTAACATAATTCAGCAATGACAGCCCCTTAAACCACTTAAAAGGGCATCGATCTATATATTACAGACTAGTAGTATCATGACTAAGCCTTATTGTGTTTCTGGAAAATTCTGGCAGGAAACAAGCCACATCTGCTTACACAGGATGCCGCCTATTATACTTATTGTCCTGTCAGTACCACGGCTTACACAATTGTTATTATTATTCTAGTATCATCTGGGAGCTTCAATGCGGCGCACTCTATTAATTGATGACAAAAACGATCATCCGAAATCGATTAGCTGTCGTTCAGTAGCGAAATTAAGCATTTTATCTATACCATCGAGTGATATAAAAGCGATCAAACACAACCACGTCATGCCTTACACAATGGAAATTAACATGTGATCATTTTCTCTGTTATTACACTTATCTAAGTATAAAACCTTGTTACGAGCAGACTTAGGTATCAAGACCGAAATAATAGGTCTTTACCTATGAAATTGCCGTTTTGTATGCAATAAGTGAAAGTACTTATTTTTTCAAACTTTTTTATTTCTGTTATTCGAAGTAATCACTCATGCAATCGACGCATATTTGCCAACGCATTGACAGTTTATTGATGCCCTTCTTGTAAAAATCAGCTGGACGGGAGCCAACAAACTCTTCAAAGTCATTTTGTACTGCCTCTCGGGAATTGAATTTTTTACCCACTAAAAAGTTGTCTAAATTTTGGAAAAAGTAATAGTCGGTAGGTGCAAGGTCTGGTAAGTATGGCGGATGAGGGAGAGCTTCCAACTCCAGCTCTTGCAGCTTGGAGACTGTCTGTTGCGCAGTATGGGGTCGAGCGTTGTCGTGAAGGAGCAGTGGGGACGACCGATTGACCAAAGCTGGTTGCAGATGTGCAAGCTTCTCCATCATTCTCTCCAGTTCTTCACAGTACACATCTGCATTAATGCTCATGCCGTTTTTTAAAAAGCTGTGGTGAATCACACCCGCACTAGACCACCAAACAGTGACCATCACCTTTTTAGGGGTCATTTTTGGTTTAGGGCATTGCTTTGGTGCTAAACCAGGGTCTAACCAACTTGCTGAGGGCTTTCGATTGTCGAACAGAATCCATTTTTCGTCGCACGTAACAATTCGTTTCAAAATTCCTTCATTTCTTTGCCTGTTGAGCAGCGCAAGGCAGGTCTCGACGCGTACGTTGCGCTGGCGATCGTTAAGGTCGTGGGGCACCCAGCTATCAAGCTTTTTTACCTTGCCAATTTGTCGCAAATGGATCAATATTGTTTTGATGCTTACATTAAAAGCTGCTGCTAGCTCAGCTGTAGATTGAGTTTTGTCAGCTTCCACAATCGCTTTTAATTCATTATTGTTAACCAAAGTCTCCGGACGACCACGAGCTTCATTTTTCAAGTCAAAATTTCCAGAACGGAACCGGGAAAACCAATAACGGGTTGTGCGTTCGTTTGTACAGTTCTCTCCGTAAACGTTTTTGATGTTACGTGCCGTTTGTGTCGCGTTGGTGCCACGACGGAACTCATATTCCATAATTACACGAATTTTTAAAGTATCCATTATGACGAAAAATTTTCAAATGTAATGAAAATACAACGCTAATCAAAAAACAAAAGACTGAGTTTGTAAATAGAATGTCATGGTTTTAAAACAAAATTAATTTGAATTTAGAATACAGAACCATTACAAACTTTTTTTTATTTGAAATGACCAGTACTGAAGAACGGCAATTTCATAGGTAAAGACCTAATAGATACCTTATTAATTAATGAAATTAACACTCCTATGCAAAACAGTGTAATTATCTAGCTAATGTGAATATGAGATTGTTATGTAGAAATGTTAATTTTTATTCCAGATACGATGACAAGATAATCCAGTCTTTGAAGTCATCAAACGTCTTCCATCATCATGATTCGCTGCAGAGTATTCGCGTTTTACCTGATCGCAACTAAACTGACATTCGGATTCAACGGAGACAGCTTTGAATTGGAGTGTCCTGACGAATGTGATTGTCATTATTTCCGAATCAATTGGGTAACTGATTGTTCGGAGAGCAACCTCACAGAGGTCCCCTACGATGAGCTTAGCCTGAGCGTGTATATTTTGGACTTGAATGGAAACAATATCACAACTCTGAAGCCATTTCCAACGGACATCAAGATGAGGAGATTACAGATAGCTGATAATCGACTGACGAGGGTCGAGAAGGAAGCTTTCAAAGGCTTGGAGTACCTGATAGATGTTGATTTATCTGGTAATAATATAAGCTACATTGATCCGGAAGCTTTTTTGTAAGTTATTTTTTAAATTAAACTCTATACCATTTCTCTAAAACTTAATTGGTGAATTGAGATGTGTAAATAGCACAGAATGATGATTCATTTTTAACCGACTTCCAAAGAGGAGGAGGTTCTATGTTCCACTGTATGTTTTTTTTTTTTCACCTACTTCAAACAGATTATAGGTACCTATCACACATTATAATACTACTATTTATATGAATAAAGAATTAGGTATAGACAAGAATTGGCACATAGCAATTTATGAAGAGCCTGTTTATTTTACGCTTTTTAGTGTTTTTTGGCAGAGTTTTCGTTGGATGTTTTTTGGAAGTCGGTTTTTTTACAATAAATAGTAGTGACTTATTGAAAACCATTTCCTAGCAATAAGTTTTGATTTTTTTTATTTTCTCGTTGCTATATTAAAACTTAAGAAATGATTCGTTAATTCGTCTGCGTCTTTCTTGAATTGCGAAAAAACTTTTCGCCCTTTTTGCAACATTTTCCATTGATGGCTGCTAATGCTCAAAGCGTGATGATAAATAGTCTAGAGCCTTTCTAGATAAATAGGCTAGTAAAAAAAATATTTTTAGTAGTAGTTCCAAACCAGTATTTCTTGCGATAAGAACGTTCAACCAAATAAATTCATCAGCTTTAGAATATAGGCAGACATTTCGTTTAAAGAACATTTATAATTTTCATCTAAATCAAGTCATTCATATAAATGCAATATTTACACAAATACATGTATTTTCTCACGAATTTACTTTGTTTGCGAGACGACACTGGCATTCATGATGTAGGTATTAAGCCAACTGATGACAAAATTGTTCAATTTGCTTGTACAAGATGCGAGACCAATTGCCGCCGCTTGTGGTGCCAATATTGGATAATGGTCATGGCACACAACGAATGCAAATTGAATTCGCTAGATAGATCAAAGTTTTTCATTTTTGTGTTTACAACACGTTGCCGTTTAGAGGCAGCAGATATCATACAATATGACCTTGAAAACATCGATATAATGTGAACATTGCTATAATGGATGACTGCTCCGTAGCATTTAACCATTTTGCTTTGCGTCACAAAGTCCTCAATCGGCTTAGCTATCCAATAACCACAAATCAATTTTGATAGTTGTTAGTAAATCAACGTCATGGATTTAATTTCTAAATGTGTTTGTAAATAAATTCTATTTAAAATTATATTCATTATTTGCTTTGATACAAAAAAAAAGAATGAATAATTGTCGTACAATACTTTAATTTTTTAAAAACACTAAAAATATTTAGTATATCGTTTTTCAAGACTGTTTAGTTAAAAAGGAATATCAGAGAGGTGTACTAATGTTTTAACCATTTTTTTTTTATTTCATAGAGACAGTCGAGGGCTTCTGAACGTAGAACTACAAGATAACCCAATAACCAAGGTGGAGGGACCTTTCCTAATGTCTCCTACGCTGCAATACTTAGATATCAGCTCGTGCAACTTATCTATAATCAACTCCCAGTTTTTCGACAATATAACCACACTAACTACACTTGATCTTTCCAACAACCCACTGAAAACCCTGGAAGCAGGGATCTTTGATGTCTTAAGCAGCCTTGAAACCCTCAAACTTAATGACTGCAAGCTTACTACCATATCCGAAAACACATTCTCGACCGCAGTAAACATAAAGTTTCTGGAACTCGCTGGCAACTATTTAACAAATACAGATTGGCCTGAAGTACTAGGGAAAATGGTTCGACTCGAGTATTTGACCTTGAGAAAATCTGGTCTTACATCTCTTTCGGAAGACACGTTCTCTAATTGTACTAATCTGGTCACGCTCGTTTTGGCAGACAACGAATTACGTGATTTGGACGTTGCAACCATGTTGGGCAATAGCGTCACCCATCTCGAGCTGTTAGATCTGTCTCAATGTAATATTCAGAATCCAATATCCGGAGAAACGTTCTCGAATGCGAGTAGACTAAAAAGCCTGTATCTTTCTGGAAATCCCTTGGTTGCAACCGATTTGCAAGAAGCACTAGAGCCATTAACCAAACTTGAAAGACTATTTTTGAGTGACTGTGGACTTCACGATCTGCCGGACAACTTTAACGTGTTTGACAATCTCTTAGAGTTAGATATTTCACACAACCCCTTGGAAAACGTATTTACTAAGTTGTTGGCGCCTCTGGAAAAGTTAGAGTATCTGAATATGGGATACAGTAACCTCTCATATATTGGCCCAGACACTTTTGCTAAAATGACGTCAATGAAGAGGTTAGTACTGTCTGGTAACGATCTGTTGTCCTTAGAAGCAGGACTATTCGGAAATCTAACACAATTAACCACTTTAGAATTAGAATTTTGTGGTTTAAAAAGACCATTGAACGGTTTAGCGTTCTTCAAAAATTTAACATATATGGATTTACGAGAAATCAAACTTGGAGGTAATCCTTTAGTAATTCCGCCAGCGGGGCCTATCTTTCCAAAACAATTGTCACAAGTGACGATCCTTGACCTTAGCAATTGCAACATAACTTCACTAAACGTAGAAGCTTTTAAGAACACCGAAAACATCACTGAGCTATATCTAAGTGGGAACCGCTTAAGGTCTGCGGAAGGTAGTCTATCATTCTTGGAAAGGTTACACCATTTAGAAAAAATAAATTTAAGCAATAATAATCTCACGACCATAGATCCTGATGTGTTCGCTAATAATCCTAAACTGCATTCACTTAATTTGTTGGGGAATCGTTTTGTATGTGATTGCAAAATTGCAGAAATGTGGGATTGGGCAAATATGATCAAAGGAGATCTGGATGTATTGATCGGTGCTAAAAGTGCTGAAAAGGACATAGTGGTTAAAGGCAACAAGAAAAAGAAGCATTTATTCTGCCACTATAATGAAACACAACTCCGTAATATGACTGCAATGGTGAATAAGACAGTGCCAGGCAGAAGGCCTTTTACAAAGCCAAGAGAATTAACAATAGCCAATAGAACGTGGGCAAAATACGTGCGAGAGTCGGGCTGCGAGCCGGTTGTTAAAATTCTACGACCTGTAGCATTGATGGGTCAGATGTTTGATTTCAAAAAGGGTTATTCTGTTTCATGCGTAGTGATGATTGTAGCTACTATTGCAGTGTCTTTAGGATTAGCTACAGTATTGATGACGATAAAATTGTTCTTTGGAAAAGACACGCACATAAAAATTAGATAGCAGATGCAAGTATCTATACCCAATCCATTACGGTGTATAAACAATAATTAAGTATAAGTAATTTATTTTTATACTCTCCTAACGTTTTGGTTTTGACAAATTGAATTAATATTTTTTTCGAATTTATATACGAGTTATATTATATTATTTTACTAGTCACACGAGTAGCTTCAGATGAGGTGATGTTTCTCATGCATTTTGTGAAGTTATCTAATGTTAGTTATTGTAGTGTATTAAATTGAAATAATAAAGACGAATGTTCACAAGTAGTTTTATTTTTCGATATCAATTATCAATGGACCGAATTTAATAATTAATTTGTTATTGGTCTTATTGAAAAACTGATTGATTTCAGACATAAACCACTTGTAGTAACAACATTGTTTTTTGCTTATTTCCTCACTCTTAGCGCTTGCAACTTGTCTCGGTATCTATAATCGAAAATTGCTCAAGACACAACATTGAAGGTACTATGATATTGGTTTTTTCTGTAATATCTCTTGGAATTAACGAAATATTTGATCTTTTCGGTTTCATTAATCACGAATGGATTTTTTAAATGTTGAAATAATGAAACATTCAAACTGTAATAGTTTACGCAATAAAAGACGATAATTGTCTATTTATTTATAAAAATATTAGGCTAGATTTTAAAGTCACCATAGTCAATGTAAAATATTATTACTTAAAAAAATCGTATTCCAAACTTTTTGCCTTTGTAGCCTTACGGGAAATGGAGTTTGAACTTGTTATACTTTTTTATGAACACATCGTTGCTCAACTCTACTTGAAACTTTGATAATTAAAATATGTAGTAGTAGTAGAGTAACTTTTAAATAGATAAAGTATACAAAATAAATATTTGTAAAGCCTAGTTAGATTGTGCGTTCTTGGTCAGTAAAAATTCAATGCTTCTAGCTTTATCAACGATGTTACAATACAAAGAATGTACAGAATAGCTTCGAAAACAGGATGGTACAGTTGTGTTTTCGTTTTTTCTTTTGCTCCACTTGGCTGGGCCAAAACCGTGACCACAGATACTACTATTCTTATTTAAAATGTGTAATAACTATATATCTTTCAGTATAAAGTTACAAACTTTAATACAAACATTATAACACGGGTTTGTATTTTATTACATGGAATTTTAATAACTGTACCTAGTAGGTTCTTAAATAAATTTACATAATAATTGAACACCAAAAAATGTTTTCGTTTTTACAGCATGTCCATTGTAGTTGCCTAGTCAAAGATAAAAGTGTTTGAATAGAAATATCGATACTAACGGGGTAATTGTATCGTAGAACTATTCACACCATAATGCTGCTAACTAATCTGCGGCATATAAAAACCAATTAGGTAATCAGTTATTCGCGTGCCACTAAATGCGTGATATTTTCTGTTCCGCCCAAGAAAGTCTACCTACTGTAAGTATTAGCGGATACGGAAGGAACAAAGATACACATTCAATTTCATCAATATCATACAGATACGAAAATTTAGTAAACCTTTCAGATATCTGAAATTATGGGTATCGAAGTTTAATAAATGTTTTTGGTATCGTTTTGTGTCTTCCACGGTGACTGAGTTTATCAGAACAGTGTTTTATTTATCGGTGGTCAAGAATGGATGTAAAAAACGACGTCACGTAATATATTGAAAGGGAAAGACTAAAGATAGCGAAAGTTTAATTACGTGATCATTCAAGAAATAGTTCAAGTAAAACGATACACTTTTAATTTCATTCTGTGTTAGTAGGTGGGTAGCACATAACTCTCAGACAAACAAGAAATAAGGACACTTGTATACAGTTAAACAGTTTTATTAATTTACTATTCATAACATTTACACTAATAACAAAATAATAAATTAGTCTTATCAGCTAGCTGGCGCCCCAGCGGCGGTTGTCCTAGTATTGATATACCAGTTTTCTTTATACATTTTCTTTACCGTGCCAGGATCTTTACTCTCAGGACTGTCGTTGCTGGCCATTGCAGCCAACTCACTGTCGAGGAGCTTTGGTAATAATAATGGTTCGAAACCATACTGGAACTGAGGTTCTACAAAGCTCGTTCTGCTCTTATAACTTTGGTAAGGGCGTGACGCAAACGCTGAATTATCGCGAGGTGTTCCTTGCGAGTAGTCATATTCGTATAGTTGTTGCTTTTGCTTGGGTTGTCCGTAGTATGACTTACTTTTGTCCTGTGACGGCTGGAAGTCAAACGAGGGTTCAGCTGTGTACTTAGCAGATTTTTGTTTTTGTTTTTTGTCATCTTGTTCGTATTCAACTAAATAATCCGGTTTTTGTTCTTTAAACAACTTGTAGTAGCCCAATTTGTTTTGGTAGCGATCTAACATACCTTCTGGCTTACTAACTGAAAAATCTGTGTAGTAATTTTGCTTCATTTTATCTCTCGCGTCCTTGTACAGGGCACGGGCTTCTGTCGGGAATTCATCACCTTCTGCCTGATACTGTTGGAGTGGCGTATGTTCGAAGTCGAATTCAACGTGGTCGCGGGGTACCCCGTAACTCTCTGGGTCAAATATATCTTTTTCAGAGTCTGCAGCTTTTTTATTGTAAGCAGGGAACCCGATGGCAGCATCTTCGTATGCTTTTTCAAAATTATTTTCTGAATTCTCTTCTCGATCGATGACTTCCTGCCGCATTTGTTCCCTCAACATATGCATTTCATTGGGAGTTTCTTCTTGGATTATCACACGATTTGACTTTTCGTGAATGTGCGATGGAGGTCCATTATAGTAGTCCGAAGGAGGAGCGTGATGCTGGTTTTCGTGATGTTTATGGGAAGAATGAGCATGTTCTGGCGGAGAAGGAGATGAATGGGGATGGTGATGATGTAACGGTTCCGATTGCTCTTCGTGATGATTTTCTACTGGTTGTGGTGTAGATTTAGGCTGCACATGTTGATGAGGGTCAACTTTTATTGAAGCACTAGGTGTCAACGAACGAATATTTTCTTCATATTCTTTTAAAATTGGTTGGAAATTTATGTCTTCAGAAATTATTTGAAATGGTTCACTATTATATGTTGAGGGATTGTCGTTCTGTTGCTCATTTTGTTTCTGATAGTTTTCCTTTTCATTGTGAACAGGTTCGTGGTGCTCCTCAGATGAATCTGAATGTTTCTCATACTGTTTCGTGTAGCCATGTTGTTTATTATTAGAGGGAGTATCTTCAGCAGATTCGTGTGAATCTTCGTCGTCTCTTGTCTCACTGTTGTGTGGTGTGCTGTGATGCGGTGTAGAGTGATGTGATGTACTGTGATGGGGTGGGCTGTGATGTGGTGTGCTGCGTTGTGGTGTGCTGTAATGTGGTGTATCGTGATGTGGTGGGCTGTGATGTGGTGTGCTGTAATGTGGTGTTTCGTGGTGTGGTGTGCTGTGATGTGATGTATCATGATGTGGAGATGTCAATTTCTCTTCATGCGCCTGTTCTTTAGGCTTAAAATCATAAATAGGTTGTGAAGGCCCATTTCCTCGATATTGGACATTCTGTGCCGGTTCATTTGAAGTGCGTGAAAAGCTGTAAGTTACCGGATCTTTTTCAGTTTTAGATCCGTAAGTGTGATGTACCGGTTCTGACTGCGTCTTCATATTGTAGCTCACAGATTTTTCTTTGACTATTTCTTTATAGTTTGGAGAATTTATTTCATGTATAATCTCAGGCGCGTCATCGAGATGTTCATGGTAAGTTACCGTTGTTTTTCTTGGCACATCATTCTTTTTAGCATGTTTAGTCGGCTGCGTAGGCTTTTTATATTTCTTTCTTCCTGCATCCTTTTGTGGCTTTTCATCTTCTTCTGAACTATCATAAGACGAAGTTTTCTGTACAACAAACTGTTTCTGATAATTTTTAACTGTGGGTTTATTGATTTCAGGCAACTTCTGATATGTAGCCTGATTTATCCTAGGTAAGAAATGCTGTACTTGAGGTACAAGAGGCTTGTCGAATGTCAATGGTTCAAGCAGGGTTAAATCTAACAGAGGAAGACTAGGTTTAGTCTCTAATTCAACTATAGTTTTCTCACCATTTAAGTCATTGATGTACGTGATAACTTGCTTGGCAGGTGCTGCTTGTATTTTGGCTTTGTTACTTTGAGCCTGTGGTTTCTGTTGAACACGGTCACCATGTTGAGCATGAGCATTTAAAGAGGCATCTTGTATCCTTTGGAATTTATCCACTTCAACGTCCCCCGCGCGCGCCTAGGTCACACCTCCAACGTCCAGTCGTTCGCGGCACTTAACCCCTTTTGACCCCTGCAGCTGAACCGCAATAAAAACCTACATGGCTACTTAACCGTAGAAGCTAGAATAAATAAAGAGATACGAAAAGAAAGTTAAAAGTATATAGAATAAACTTATCTACATTGTTTAATAGCAAATTTCTATATATAATGCGTAAAGTCGGGTTAAACGTAGTATTCAGAAAACAAAAAAAAAAAAAAAAACTTTCTTTTTACATTACAAGGAGGATTGTTATATTTTTGTCAATAAAATAATTTCACAACAAACTAGACTTATTTCCCTTTCTAATGGCATATAAATTATTATATTTAATTATTTCTAAGTATTTAAATAATATTTTTATATTATATAATAATTCATATTTTTTGGGTGCAAATTTTAGCGCTTTCGACTTATTCGCTAAAGCGAAATAATACCAAAATGGCCGCACCTAAGGCCGTCCTACTCCCGTAATCTGTTGTTGAAAAAAGTCACAGTGTGTATTTTAAACAGAATTATTTTAGAAAGAAGATCGATAACATATATATATTATGACTTTAAACGGTAAAAAGGTCCTATCTACACGCAATAATATAAAACAAAAAACAAAAAATGTTGCAAATACAATTTTAACGTTAATAGCGAACCTTATTTAGACCGTTTGCTCAAACGTCCGTGGCAACAACTGTTGCCACGCCTAAATTCTGACGAACACATATATATTATTGAGGAATCTTCAATGAATTTAACATGTTTTTATGAAATATAGATATTATTTTGCTTATTACGAAATCTAATTTGATATTTTGTATATAGTTGTGTATAAAATATGTGCAAACAATACTAAAATTGGTCAAAACGAAAATCATCTTCATTTTGTTCGAAGCATCAATAGTTTAAAGCTAAAATTAATATAGATTTATTACGTACAACTGTAATATGTAAACATCATCGTGAAGCCCAATTCATCTAGTTTGTTTTAATGCATAACACTTGGAAGTTAAATACGATAAAACTATAGTACTTACGACTTAACTGCGGGTGGTCCTTAGCGCACAACAACACTCGCGCACGACACTCAAGCGGAACGCGGGTCAACTGAAGCGGCCAAATCTCATGGTCCAATCAAATTAAATCCACGGCCCTCTGGTGTTCTATACTCGAATTAGTTTATTAGCTACACATTGAAGCAATGAAAATCTACCAAACAGTACCCTGTTTCTCAGAGGATACGATTTAAATTCAACTGTGCGCCGTTGCGCGCGCTGGCAACGCGTGTTGCCACGGACGTTTGAGAGGTTAACTTCTCCATGTAATGGCTGATGTTCTTTTATTCTTTGAAACTGAGACGAATGAGGTTGATCCTGGATAATTTGATACTTAGTTTCATAATGTGGTAGTCCTTGAATAAATTCAGAATTTACTTCCTCTTGGTTATGATGAGGTGCTTGACGCTCGGCGCTTGATGATTCTTTTAGTCTCTGGTATTTCGTATCTCCATTTTTCGTATGTGGTTCCTTTTTCGGATTTTTGTGAGTTGAATAAGAACCGGATTGGGATCTTTCGAATATCACATTACCATAAGGTTCATTAGATACTTCCTGAATTCCTTGCACTTTTGGTTTGCCAACGATTATCTGGGGCTCCTTTTGTTGCAAAACCTTTGGTTCCTCTTTATAATGGTTAAAGCGTTCGTGTGATTGTGTATCTGTGTACACCGCTTTATTGTTAGTTGGTTGTTGGTGGGTATTCTGGACTCCATACGCTTGACTGTGAATCACCGTATTAGGCGCTAAATGTTTTATGTTGTCCCCATAAAGTTGTCCAAAAGTTGGAAAGTGGTGAAGCGGTGTTGGAGTGGGTCCTTGTTGCGTGGAGACTCGGTATGGGGCACCAAAAAATTGTCCATTTGATTGCTTGAATTGGAAGTTAGCTGAGGCAGCGACTAACGGTTGAGCTAAATGCTCTGGTAACTTTGATTGAAGTTGTACAAACTGTTGCGGGAATGCCACCTTGTATGTGGACGACTGCGGTGTCCCAACGAATTGATTTCCATAGGAATCTGTCAAGTGGTTCACATAATGTTCATTCACTAGCATAGCACGTGAGGCCGCGACTTTAGGCGCCGCGATAAAGTTCGGTAGATGAAACGAGTGCGCGGCATAAGGGGCAGCACTGGCATACACTCCTAGCGGAACGTTGCGGTACAGACGCGGAGCACTTTCTGCACTTTCATTATCTCCAACGTATAAACTGTAGCTTCTTTTATCACCAAATGTCTGACTTAACGTCAGCCAGCACGAAACTATTAATAATACCTGAAAACAAAAAAGAAATATATTAAAACACTGCCCTTTGTAAACACAACCGTTACTGTTGGTTAAGTAGGTTTTGTTTACACGATATTTATATTATAATAAATTTACCTTTCTCCCCATGTTGTGTCGGAGCCAGTGGGAGCGGCACTGCAGCGGCGCGGCTCCCTCCACGCGCTTATATCGCACCTTGCGCGAGCGCAAATGATACCTCGCGATCGTCTTTTTTCCAACTCCACTCTATTTTACAGTTTTATGTATAGAGCCCCCCGGAATGATATAACGCTTAGCGAACGATATTGTTAAATAAAATAAGGCAAAATTGTTATTACTCGTTTGTATTTTAATTGAAAACGACCAAATAAACACAATACTTCCAGTATCCGGTTCCGTAACACGATTTCAAGAATACATTAACAAAAGATGTAAAAGGGTTACATAAATTTTCAATAAGTGACATTAGATTGATATTAAATACTTGTACAATATTCAAAACGTTTTAGCGGGCTCCCGAATCTAATTGGCATAAGGGCAACGGTCTGTAACAGATCTGGCCTCACGGTTGAAAAAAACAAACAGTTAGTTAACAGTTTGTGTAACATTGTTGCAAAGGGTTTCCTCACGGTTGTCACAACTATCCAAGGATCACTTAATCCAAACAGAAAATTGATTTAAAGCATACCTAAATATTGGACGGTGGTACTATAATTGGTACAGATAGAATATATAAGAGTTAGCTGAGAATATAATTAATTAGTGTTTACTTTCCTAACCCACTAGCTTTCTTAGCGCCGCGCCATGGTCGCGGTCAGTGAGTCAGGGAGCCTAGGCACTGGAAACACAGTGAAAGTCCGCGTATCAACTTTGTTCATCAATGAAGCGTAATTAATATCGATTAACACACATGATACATAAGTAAACACAGCGAAGTTTAAAAGTTTCTACGAGAGAAAACTCGCGGTAGTTTCCCCAATGTTCATATTAGGCTTTAAATCTTATTATTTTAATAGTCACCCACACACATTTATGCTTTATTCTATATTCTGTGTAACAAAGTGTTTTATTTTATATACAACGAGGTCACTGTTAGTTTAATATTATGATAAAAAATATTTACATATTTTTTTTGAACATTATTTTTTTAACGACTTTTAATTGTATCTAAAACGAGCGTGTCATCTAAATAGTTAACTGTATTTCGAATTAATTGTTATGTAACGTATATCTACTTAGTTAAAAATAACTTCCCATATTTGGAAATAGATACAAATAGGAGACAGTGGCACGGTGGCAAGACTGGCAAGGCCGATTAATAACGAAACTGGAAACACTCACTCCGAAACACCCGATCAACAAAAGCGGTATACTACCAGAATGGTCTACTGATTTGATGAAAGTGTACTCTCCTCCTTGAATACTGTGGCCACATTGCTAGGAGAGAAGGCGATAACCTTGAGAGACTGATGGTGACGGGCAAGACAGAGGGTAAAAGACCCAGGGTCTGTAACGTTGCGCTGGGCAGACCAAGTTTGCACTACTCTCGGCACTACGATCCACGCTGCCCTACACACTGCTCAAGATAGAAACAGGTGGCAAGATATCACTCGCACAATAGCTCCAAATACAGGTCACGACCCTCAGCATTGAGGATAACGACACAAGGAGGAGGCGGACTCTCCATTGGTAGAGAAGGAAGGGGAATCAAGTGATGTGTTGGAAGTCAGACGATTCAAGTCGTTTCTGGCAATTGGTAACAGACCAGCCCCCTGACCAGGTTGACATACTACAAACGTAAAAGTTATTAGAAAGCTAATAAATTTACGCGAATGACGACGCGATGCCGTCATCTCAAAGCTAAGTCACGTCAAAATATTGACTGCACGGTTGGCCTAGTGAATTAAGCGGCCGCCACGTCGCTTTCCACTGCGCCAAGTGTTGTGGGTTCAAATCACACATGGGACAGCACTTTGTGTGATCCACAAATTGTTGTTCTGAGTCTGGGTGTTCTTTGTGTCCGTTTTCATGTATGTTTGTAAAGTCCCCCGCGGCACAGGATGTATATATTTGAGTTGTCTTTTAAAAACAAAATATTCCTAATCCGGGAGTTGTCTTTTTTTTAAGTTATAGATTATTAGCCAATCATACAGGCGAATAGAGGCGTTAACGATTGTAGAAAGAGAATCGACGCGCAACACTTGCAACTTTGCTAAGGGGGCTGATATTGGTTGTGTATTGTGTAATATGATAATAATACCTACTGTTAATCTATACTTATAATAAAAATGTAACAGGTCCAATTCTGTACATTAAAGATATTTTTTTTTTTTTTTTTGCAAGGCTTTCTATTATCGATACTGAAGCCAAAACTGTTTTTTTTTTTCATTTTTGTCTGTCTGTCTGTCTGTATCTTGGCCGCGCATCACGCCCAAACTGCTGAATGGATTCAAATGAAAGTTGGCATGATTTGAGTTCATACTACGAGGTAGGACATAGGATACTTTTTATCCCGAAATTCAGCACGGTTTCCTGGAGAGAGGGGATGAAAGTCAAAATATGTACTTAGTTGTAATTCAATAACATATAGTCCGATAGCATTCTTTTTTTTTTGGTAGAAATAAAAAAAATATAACGGGAAAAGTCTTTTTTTGTCCGCGACTGTACACTGCCTGTGGGAAGCTGAGACAGATATGTAAATATGGCGGTACGAAGTTCGCCGGGTCAGCTAGTTGTGTAATAAAAACTGCTTCATACAAAATTACACGTATTGCCTAGTGGTTTAGGCGGTGGTCACGCCGCTTTCTACTGCGCCAAGTGTTGTGGGTTCAAATCCCACATAGAACAATACTTTGTGTGATCCACAAATTCTTTTTGTGAGTCTGAGCCATCTTTGTGTCCGTTTCATGATGTTTGTTTGTAACGTCCGCCGCGACACAGTAAGTAGCTATATTTCTAATGCGGGGGTAGTTTTTTTTTAATAAAATAAAAATTATTGGTAAACTAGAGGTAGTAGAGCCACGCTGATTTCAGCACGAACGGGCCGGCTCGACCGGGGAGGTACTACCCTCGTACAGAAGACCAACCTAAAATGACAGTCTTGGCGCTGTCGTATTTCGTTGGTGAGTGCGAGACCGGAGGCCCAGTGATGCAGGGGTGACAGTTATCGGGGTAAGTGTGTGAGCAGTGGAATGCTCGTAGAGTCTTGTAGAGGGTGGCGTGGATCGAGCCGTCGGCCAGGGAGACCCATAGAAACGGTGGTGCCGCTGGCCGCCCGCGGCATAGAGAGGGGCCCAACCGCGGCTAACCACCCTGGGAGGCTGCCCCGTCAGGTCGCGCATAATCCACGGAGTGGCTCGTCGTGCCGGTTGGTGACCGGACGATAGGACCAGGCGACCACTTCCGGGAGGGTACGGGGGCCCTTCCGTCCGACGGCTCGGTCACCGTCATGCCTCACCGTTGTATGACGACACAGCATTCCAGTATTACACTGCCACGATGACTGTCACGCCTTTTACGCTCCCATTTCCCTCCCCCCCACCCTTTTTTATCATGGCAGCAAGGAAAAAGCAAAAACGTTTAACAGCAGCACTTCATTCTCCCACCAACCCACTTTTTGAGGTGGAGTTCACTAACATCCGTGGACTCCATGCAAACCTCAACGCCGTCCACTAGCATCTTGAGACGGCAAGGCCGGCCATGCTATTCCTAACGGAGACACAAATACGCCGCCCTGCCGACATGACATATCTTCACTACCCTGGCTATGTGCTTGAGAAGTGCTTCCTGGCAAAGGCTGGGGTATGTCTTTTCGTCAGGGCGGATGTTTGTTGTCGCCGATTACGCTGCCTTGAGGACCCATCCTTCTCCATCCTTTGGCTCCACGTGAATATTGGCTCTATGAGCCGTATCTACGTATGCCTATACCGATCCCACTTTGGAGACTCTGAAACAACTCGACTATTTGAACATCTCAGCCAGGCAGCGGACAAAGCGCAGGAGCAGTTTCCGACCGCCGAACTGGTGTTTCTGGGAGACTTTAACGCCCACCATGAGTCCTGGTTGGGATCTTCCAGAACTGACAACGCAGGTCGGACTGTCCATGCATTCGCTCTCACGCATGACCTCACCCAGCTGGTACTCCAGCCCACCAGGATACCAGACATACCTAGTCAAGCGCCTTCCTTGCTGGACCTACTGCTGACGAGTCACCCAGCGCAGTACAGTGTATCGGTGCTCGTCCCCCTGGGATCCTCCGATCACTGCCTGGTGTCCACCACGGTGCCTCTTGCTGCCCCTCCACGACGAGAGGCAGCAAAAAGACGTTTATGGCACTACTCGTCGGCAGACTGGGATGGAATGCGGGATTATTTTGCATCCATCCCGTGGGCTCAACGCTGCTTCAAAGATAAAGATCTGTCGCAAAGTGCGGCGGCCGTGGCTGGCGAGTTCAATGTAGGAATGGAATACTAAATTCCCCACTGTGAGGTCGCCAGCGCAACGACCCGTCCCTGGTTCAATCGCGAGTGCGCCCATGCTGTCTCACAGAAGCAATCGGCATGGATCAGGGCCCGCGCTCAGGGCTCCGCTGACGTTGATCGACTAAAAGCAGCGTTTAACAAAGCCACTAGGGAATGCAAGAAGGCTTACATCAGAGCGGATGCCCAGCGCATCGTGCGGCTTGGTCAAGAACTCATCGCATACCCTACGGGTAGCCGAAAGTTCTGGCGATTGGCCAAAGCCGTGCAGTCCAACTTCTGCCAGCCCTCGCTACCACCGCTGAAATATCCAGATGGATCACTGGCCCATCAGCCGCAGGAGAAAGCGAAACTGCTTGTTGATCTTTTTGCGGCTAACTCCCGAATCGATGACCGCGGCAAGCACCCGCCTACCATTCCGACCTGCGACACTACAATGCGGGATATTCGTATCCGGCTGAGTGATGTCCGTGCGGAGCTTCGGTCACCCGACGTCCGGAATGCCAGTGGACCCGACGGTATTCCAGCGGTGGTTCTCAAGAACTGAGCACCAGAGTTGTCTCCGGTATTGACGCGCCTGTATCGCCTGTCATATTCCTCGGGAACTGTTCCGGAGGCTTGGAGAGAGGCAAATGTTCAACCGATCCCCAAAAAAGGCGTCCGCTCCGACCCGATTCTCTCCAAGCTACCGGCTTTCGGCTTCCCCCCGAAACTCTGCAACTGGGCTGCCGCATTCCTGCACCAGCGCCACATCAGAGTCCTTTGCGACGGTGCGGCCTCCGATTTTCAATCGATTAACGCCGGAGTACCGCAGGGCTCCGTCCTGTCGCCCACACTGTTTTTTCTGCATATCAATGACATGTTAGCCCTTGGCAACATTCATTGCTATGCAGACGACAGCACAGTTCATGGGCGATATTTTGGACACCCTACAGCCAAGCTAGCAGATATTGAGGAAAAACGACACGAGCTTGTCGTTCAACTCGACCATGTTCTGGGCCGCATTTCTCAATGGGGCTGTGAGAATCTGGTTGAGTTCAACGCCAAAAAAACACAGGTGTGCGCGTTGTCTACCAAAAAGTCTCCATTCCTTCCCCTTCCCACTTTTCATAACACTAAAATGGCATTACAAGGTAGGCTCGATATCCTGGGCATGGATATCTGCCGAGATCTCAACCCACGTGAATACGTTGAGAGTGTCACTAAAGCGGCCTCGCTTTAGCTAGGTGTTTTAAACAAGGTGAGACGGTTCTTCTCGCCCGGGCATCTGTGTCTTCTTTACAAGACCCAGGTTCGCTCGTGCATGGAGTACTGTTCTCATCTTTGCGATGGTGCCGCACAGTACCTGTTTGACGCTCTCGACCGCTTGCAGCGGCGAGCAATCCGCATTGTCAACAGTCCCGAAGCCACCGAGTCCCTTGAGCCTCTGCAGTTGCGTAGAGATATCGCCTCCATGGCAGTCCTCTATCGCTTTTATCATGGAGAGTGTTCTGAAGAGCTCTTCCAACTGATCCCTCCCTCTCCCTTCCTCTACAGGACAACACGTGCCGGCCTTGGAAGTCACCGCTTCAGAGTAGTAGACATACGTTCTCGTACTCATCGCTTCGGTTCTTCCTTCCTGTGCCGAGCGGTGAAAACCTGGAACTCACTACCAGCATACGTGTTTCCTTCCCACTATGATCCCGGGTCTTTTAAGCGGAGCGTGAAAAAGCATCTCACCAGGCCGCCATAGTGTCGGGTCACCATGCTGCATTGTCCTTATTCGCAATGAGGATGGTGACCGCCACTCCTGGATTCTGTTCATGCTTACCATCAGGCAGGGCAGAGTCATTTTGGCAGCTAACTATAAAAAAATAAAATAAAAAACTTTCAAATCCTTGTCCCACCCTGGCCACGTACAGACCGGTCTAATATAATACTTTCTTATAGCTCAATAGCGTACATAGTTCGGGATCCCCAGAACAAATTTTACAAGTTATTACTATCAAGAAAAATTTTCGTGAGTGGCTTCATTTTGACGAGAGACCCACCTTCCCCTTACAAAATTTTTCGATTGTGGTAGCTAACAGGGGTAGCAGCCAGCAGGGACAAAAAACTTTTGAGTGCAGGGCCGGGATAACGTACCTACCACGCAATTCGTTGGACAATGTGGCTGTTAAATTATATAAATATTAACTAACATTATTACATAATGGAAACAAATATTTGTCCTACAAAATGTACCTATGGTTAATTTGATCCTTCCAACATATTAAATATCGATAACGAGGTCATCAATAATGATACTAACTAGCTGATTTTTTAACAGTTGCTTAGTTAATATTGATATAATTTAACAGACACATTGTCCTACAAATTACTTGGTACGTTATCCCGGTCCTACGCTCAAAATCTTTTTTTCCATGCTAGCCCTGTTACCTACCACAATCGAAAATCTTTGTAAGGTGAAAGGTGTAAAATGCTCACATCTCCGATTCGAGCAGATACCTGCTGTGCCTATCACTGACTGACGGTACCCTTTTTGAGTTCTGTATTATAGGTATCAATATATCCACCAACGTTGAGATTTTAAGAACAGCACTATAAAATAGTATAGATAAAGAGTCATGTTATAAATCGATGAACGCCGGCTGCACCCACGAACAACCATGACTCATTGTCACGTTCCGCCTGAGCCGAGCGTGCAAACGAGAGCTCAGGCGGAACGTGACAAACGATACAGAGGCACGTGAGGCCTAAGGGTCTGTTCACATAGACCGGCTCGGAGAGAAGAGCAGATTTTTGTCACATTGGAAACAGAGGTTTGGGTACTTGTGGTAAGGTTTATTTTTGCATGTGCACTTCTTTTGTCATCAAGAAAGTTTGAACGCGCTTAGTGTGAAATAATAAGAGGAGCCGACCGGCTCCGATTGCGTGCTCTTCTCGCTCGCGCAGCCGATCGGCTCTGATTCTGTTCCACAGCCGGTCTATGTGAAATAGTTGGCGGCTCCGCTCCGGCCAATTCCAAGCGTATACTATCCGGTCTGTGTGAAAAGAAAAAAGCGAGCCGATGCTCTCCGAGCCGGTCTGTGTGAACGGACCCTAAAGCTTGTGACGCAAATTTGTCCTCAATGTTTTTTATGGTATAAGTGGGCAAAGGAGCAGTCGGATAATCATGATAAAAACTAACGTCACCATGAACACCTGCAACTCACACAGACACAAAGAACTCAAACGCAAGCTCTTTGGTGTCCTCGTTTGTCTCACTCCCACCACAGTAAACAGAGAATAACCAGAATCGACAACAAATGGCGTAGTGGTGGAAACAATAGCCTGTATATATCGTTATAGCAAAAGATTTGATACTCATATGGGACGACACTTTGTGTGATTCACAAAATTGTTGTTCCGAGTTCCAGTGTACCATGTGTCCGTTTCATGTATGTAAATGTAAAGTATGTATGTATGTAAAGCTCCCCACGACACAGAATATATTCCTAGTACGGGAGTTGCCTATACGTATAAAAAAAAAACAATTGTATCAGAATAGAAAACGGATGTTATTTGGTTAAAAGAGAAACTAACAAAATTAAATTAGTTATTTATTAATAAAGTTAGACATTCAAATATAAACTTTGATTTCAAACAATATTTTTAGTTTTGAATTGTAAAAAAAGTTTTTCCACGGGCCTATTGGTCCTGTGGTAGTTAGTAACTTTTACTGCTGAGAGACTGTAGGTTCGATTTTCATCACATCACAAGTCGAGCACAATCATTTCACATCCAGTACTATATTTAACATTTATCTGCAGTATAGTTACCATAACACAGGTAGCATAGTCTGCTATCAGACCAATGTGTAAGATGTTATAGGTAGCTATTAATATTATAATTCGATCATTTATGAGTTTAGTTTTAATTAACTTTAAATAAGTAGGCACAAAAATGGCGTGCATGGTAGCTGTGGTGTATTTACAATTTATATAATAATAGACTCGCATGTTCTAGTAATCCTTCTGTTGGTAAATGCGTATACAGAGGTATTTTCCAGGTATTACCAGAAAGGTCATTAATTCACAAAAAATGTAGTTATGGTATACAAAATTAGTACATTAGTCCATTCGCGTTAAAAAAATAGTGACACGTCAATCACGCCCCGCCCCTAATCCAATCAGGTTACAGGAAAATATAATTTCGTACTAAAGTTTGTGATTTGATTGGTCAAGGGGCGGAGTTTAAACGATGCGTCACTATTTTCTTAACTTGAATAGACTGTACATACTAATAGAGACGACAGGGCCTACATGTACCAATATCATAACAATTAATAACGAGTCTTTTGCACATTGATTCACGATTCAATTTTGCTTGCACTATATTCCTTTCTGTTACTCTCTTGTCAAGTAGAACATATATTTGGTTTTAACTATATTTTTATGATAGAAAGAGGGCAGTGAGCAGATCATCTGATGGCAAGTGACTACCGTCGTCCACGGACATTTACAACTCGAGAGATACAAATATCTACTATCGTTACGAGTGTTCCCTGTGTTAAAGAGGGGATTAGGCTTTTAGTAACCTAAAACAGTGTGAAAAGCATCAAAATGGACCAGAGTGATCCCACAACTTCACAGAAAGTCGGTATTATCTTTTGATGCTTTGCACAGTGTTTTAGATTACTTAAACTAGCGACCCCGGTTTCGTAGCCCGATATTCGCAACCACTTAACCACGCAATCTTTATACTCGATTATTTGCCGACGACGATAGTTTTTTCTTTTATCGCAACTGTAACTATTCTTATAAACTGTTTCTTAATAGGTGTTATCACCAATTATGCAGAAACCACTCAATAGTCCGGCATAGTGTGGGCCACCATGCTGCATTGTCTGTGGTCACCATGCTGCATTGTCTGTGGTCACCATGATGCATTGTCTGTGGTCACCATGATGCATTGTCTGTGGTCACCATTATGCATTGTCTGTGGTCACCATGATGCATTGTCTGTGGTCACCATGATGCATTGTCTGTGGTCGCAATAAGTATACCACTATTCTTAGGTTATCCTTATACTTTGCATCAGGCTAAGTAGAGTCATTTTGGCAAGCTCATATTGAAATAAAAAAGTAACTAGTTACGAAAAACAATAATCTATCGTCTTTGGCAACTGGTTACGAATCTCAGTTGTCAATGGTCAGAGAGATTTAGCTACTTATGTGGTGTGATTGTAATATCCTTATGTCTTATACTTATAAACTTGGGTCATTCTCTCTATTGTAGATAACCGTATTAAAATTCGTTACGTAATTAACGGGAACGGCGGGCAAACAATCATTTTACAATATGTAAGGATATGTCTAAGTTTTGTATTAAAACATTTTATTCAGGAAACCATTGTGTAACACATGACTCCGTCCACTAGAATCCCTGGGAGATTTTTCCAATTTCATTTCCATTTTGATCCCCCAGGGGATGCATTTTGAAGTTTTTATAAACACATCGTCTATTTGGATGGACCTATCTATCTGCTTAGACCGATGGGGGATTTATTTGGATTTTTTTTAATGATATAGGGGGCAAACGAGCAGACGTATCGCCTGATGGTAAGCGATTACCGCCGCCCATGGACACCCGCAACACCAGAGGCGTCACAAGTGCATTGCCGGCCTTTTAAGAAGGAGTACGCTCTATACACAATATGGCTATTTATGGTCAATATTGTATATTGGTCAAATTCCATGCCTATTAATACATGTGAACGGAAATTCCAAATGAATCCAGATCGCTTCCTTTTCTAACTATTAGTATGTTTAACTAATTATCTAATAACGCTTGTTAATACAAAATAATCGAAATCTTATATTTATATTGTTATTCATGACAACTTTTAATCAACCATTGTACCTACATACAATTCTTTCGTTAGAAGCTTACACAAACAAACATTTGTTTGAACAGATCATATAGTAGTAGCTTCATTGTGAAGCATTTACAAAAACCGTATTACAACTTAATATATAAATGTCAAAAAATAAACTAGGGTAACTTTGCTCACCCATCGACAGAGGTCAAAACTAACTTAAATGTTTAAAAAAATAGAGTTACTATATTTCTATAGTCCATAGTCCACGCGCAACCTAACATAAACCTTAAAAATAGGCAATAGAGCGCTTTTCACGTTGCTTGTCGTCGATGGGTAGTCAACGAAGAAATTACGTGAGGTTATAAAAATACTTGACCTGACCTTAGTACATTAGCTTATAAATCTAACTTTATTGTAATAAAACTGCGAGTGTTCTTAAATACAAACATACAAAAAAGATAACAACCTTTCGATATATTACACAGTAAAGAAATTATTGAATTATCATGCACCTTTCGAATTAAATATAGTAACATTAAGATAAAAAGACTAAGAAAACTATATTAACATGTAAAGATTCTTTAGTATGTCAAATAAATATCTTCAGTTCAAGCACTATGACTCTGTGCACTAAAGAAAGATTCTTACTATATAAACGAATTAAAGACAAGCGTTATCCCCTTTACAGTTGAAAATATTAATGGCAAAACACATAAAAAACAATCAAGTCAATTGATGTCGATGTACAAAGTTACCCGAGTTCACAATCACAGTGAGTCCTAAACAGCACAATCATTAAACGTCCGCTGCACAAGATAAGTCCTCGAATCACTTATCACTAATCAAACACCTAGTCTATTGAACACATTCTTAGTAATAGTTAAATTAGTAGCATTACTCTTTGTACCTAACCTAGCTCTGACATTGTTAACACCTTCAGGCATAGTTAACCTCCTTTCCGGCTTATTGAAGACGGGAGAGTATTTCTGAACGGGCCGTGGAATTGATTTCTGAACGACTTTCGCCTGCGGTTTGACAGCTGAACTCTGCATCGATTCAATCTCTTTGTACTGAACATGATTTGAGAACTTAACAGACTTAGACTTTGGTAATGCTAGTTTCGTTTTCACGCTGACCGGGGTTTCATCAGCTCTCATGGTGCACAATCCCATGGCTATTTTCCTGATGTTATTCTTTGAAGTGGTGACTGTGACGACCTTCTTCAAGGGCGGAGAGCCTTTGAGAATGCCCTCGTATTTGAGAGCGTCCTTATCGATCGGCATTATTTGGTGTTCTGGTTCGTCTTGTGGCTGTTTTGAGCCGAGACGTGCGTATATTGGTTTGACCGCGGCTTTGGTGGAAGGTTTCGCTGGTTCAGAGTTGCCGAGTCGTGCGAAGACCGTTTTGGACGTCCCTGGAACGTAAATCAGAGTATCTACAGTCTAACATATGGTAATGCAGCAATACCAAATTAATTAAATAGTTATAATAAGAATGTATTCGAAATAAATTTACTTAGTCGATTTTCGAGATTCGTAGAAACTTGAGGATATTCTGCTCGGTGGATCTTGAACGAATTTTTACATTATTTATATTTTATAACGTGAAGCAATACTGTTTGTATCCAATATTTCCCGAACATTACCACAAAAACTAAGTTTTTAAACAATAGATGATTTAACTGGAAATAAATTCTCGAAAATAAACATGGTAAATAATATGTTAACATTCCATGAATATTATAAATTCGAAAGTAACTCTGTCTAATTGTCCAACTATTACACTTTCACAGGTTCTTGAGGAAGGAAGCCAATGTCCTTTACCGACATACATGCGGGCGAAACCGTGACAAAAGCTAGTATGTTGTAAAATATAAAACTGTCCCTATGAAAAAAAAAAACAATAAATCAAGAGATCGCTAGATATAAGCTCACATTCACAATAGTGTTACGCCATAGAGAAATCTCTCGTATAAACAGGAACTTTCTAGAGCCGAGGAAGGCGCCATCTAGTGTCGGGTAATGCGCAACTGTGGAGATGTGACTGGTGATTCCGATACTTCAACGCTAGATGGCGCTAGAGTACTGGCTCTAGGCCATTCTAGTTGGTCCAGAATGTTCTAGCAAATTATTCCAGAGAATTCGACGGCCATATAAACACACGAGCGTGTTAGCCGTACGGGCAGTATTGTTTCACGATACAGCGGATTGACATCGAAGCGATCTTCTAGTGCGACTAACGAGTGATTTAGTAAATTATTGTTGTAAAAAGTGTCGTTCATAAATATTGTGTTATTTTTTTGGTAATCAACCGAATACTTTCATTTGTTTAATACCTAGCTCGTAACAATATGTAATAATTTATATACTTTGATTACGTTTTAACACTCGCACAACAAAACTGTGAAATGAACTGTCACCTGCGGTATTCCCGCGACCAATATGACCTTCAAACTAGTGTACGACCGAATGTTCGGTTTCGGTTTCGGTCGAGTTTCGGCAAAAAAACGAGTTTCGGTTATGTTTCGGTTTCGGCAGCAAACCTGCCGAAACTACGACCGAAACCGAAACTGCATTCGGGAGTTTCCGCGGTGTGCTCGGGTGTGTTCGGCGCGGTAAATGACATTCAAGCGACGATGACATTTGGCCGCGTCCAATTGCGTAATCATGTCGTAACCTGTTTATTTGCAGTGCATTTTGTTTGTTGTGAGCTTTCGTGTAATATGTTTTGAATTCGGTAAGTTTTATCATGTGATATAATGTAAGAGTACCTCAAAAAGTAATTTAATATAACAAAGGAGTACCTAGATATATATAGTAGAATATACTATATATATATATAGACTATATAGTAGAATTGTGGTTAATTTACGCTAATGCTATTATGTAAACAAACATTAGTTAGGTACATGGTATTTACTATGGTGCATTAGTGGTGAAAATATTAACGATTTAGAGTGTCGCGTTCAATTTAATGATTATTAAGTAGGTATCAATATAATAATTGTTTTTTTTTACTAATTAACACTTATAATAAAACGAGTAGATACCTACCTGGTTATCCGTATAAAATTAACACTTATACTTATTTTATTTCTGTTTTTCAATTTAAAACCTTATCCATAATAGTTCACGAATATAAATGAATAATTTAAAATACATTGAGTACCTACTGATTAAACCTAATAGAGAACCTTTCTATTGTTGTAGTATTGAATCATCTATTATGAAAGAACAATGTCGTTAAAAAACAGCATTTGGCAATTTTTCGAGAACAGTTCGTCTGATTCATCTAAAGCCAAGTGCAAACAGTGCAATAAATTATATTGTGTGATTGATTATGTGATTTAAAGAAAAAAAATTAAAACTGACTGATTATAATACATTTTCTTTATTTTTCTCTGAAAACATGATCCTTATAAGAAAGTTTCGGTTTCGGTTTCGGCCGAATCTGAGACCGTTGCCGAAATTCGGTTTCGGTTTCGGTCGTAAAAACCAGTTTCGGTCGGACACTACTTCAAACCTTCAAGAAAAGAGCGTACTCCTTTCCTAAAGGCCGGCAACGCTCTTGTTTGTTGTTTGTTTTACCGGGCCATTTCCGCACTTAGCCTCTAGATTGTATGGGCCCTTGTACGTGGGTTTTTCATCTTCCTACTCAACAGTCCTAAATCATCCCAGAAGCTCAGCAGCCTTTTCAGGTCACTACATGCTGCCGGGAGTGATGTTGATTGGAGGATGTCCACCCGCTGATCTGCCACACTTCTACATTCTGTGAGAACGTGCTGCGGCGTCTTCTGCCTCCCTGCATCCCCGCACAGAGGGCTATCTGTTGCGCCTATAGTGAATAGGTGCTTGTTTAGGGGACAACGCCCTGTTAGGATACCTGTGACCTTCGTGAGATCGTCCCTTTTTAGTCTAATCAGGTTGCGGGCTAGTATTTTTGATACTACCGGAACTTAACCCGGCAACGCACTCGTGACGCCTCTAGTGTTGCGGGTGTCCAGGGGCGGCGGTAATCGCTTACCATCAGGCGATACGTCTGCTCGTTTGCCGTCTATTCCATTAAAAAAAAACAAGCTGTCGGTTCCTATAAAACCATCAATGTAGCAGCAAATAGAATGCAGCGAACGAACAATATTACCTTCCTTAACAGGCGGTTGCGGTGAGCCGGCAAAACGTATCAGTCGCGCCTTCTTTAGACTAGCATCAGCGTCACCTCTGTAAACGTAAAAAAAAATTGAGAATTGTTAAGTATTTTTAAAGACTATCTCGCATAAGGAATATATTCTGTGTCGCGGGGGACTCCAGAGTCGGAGGACAGCGCCATCTAGTATCGAGTAGCGCACGACTGTTGACGTTATGATTAATAATTACGATATTCTCAAAGCTAGACGGCGCTGCAAGTAATGGATAACTTGTTCTAGGAGATTCTATTTGGTCCAAAATGGTTTATCGAATATTAGGGATCATTCTAGATATTTCGATATAGACATATAAAAGCGGAGCGTGATAGCCGTACGGGCCAGTATTGTTTCACGATACAGCGGATTAACATCGCAGCGATTTTCTAGTGCGACTATTACGAGTGACTTAGTGAACTATTGTTGTAAAAGTGTTGTCAATAAATATTGTGTTATATTTTGGTAACCAACTGACTACTTTTATTTAATTAATACCCGGCTCGTAACAATACTCAAAACAATATACTCGGATTACACAAAATTTTGTACCACGGGAGTATAGAACCTACAACACTTAGCGCAGTAGCCGCTTTAATAAACCACTACTCTGTCTCTACTCGCTTTTATGTGCAGTCATTCAATAGCAAATCATATTTTCATATTAACCTTGAGAATCCTTTTAAGGCGAGACAAATTAATAAATTGATATAGAATCAATTTCAGGAGTAATAACATAGCTTCACAGTTTTTTTTTTATACACAACGTCATCTAAAACACAACAGCCAAGCAGAGCTTGTGTTACTAGACCACTGATATAAATACATATATTATATACTTTTTTTCTGTAAATACATATTATACATAAACACCCAAACTTCGGAACAAATATTTGCAGATACTACAAACATTTTGTCCGGCCCGGGAATCGAACCCCAGACCTCAAGCACAGCAGTCGCATACGCTACCATTGCGCCACCGAGGCAGTTAAATCCGGTATCAAGCAATTAGAGGCCTCCTCATTTTCTGGGTAGGAGGGGGGATTCAACCTAAAAATGTTTCCCTTAACCAGCTAGACTCCATTGCCAACCACTCTTTAAATAATAGAATATAAAAAGTCACGTACGTCGACTCTATGGATTTTCTCTTCAGTTGTGACAGTGTGCTCGTCTTCGGAACCTCCGGCACCTGAGGATTGCGCGTGTAGTGCTCCAGTATACGACTGGCTGCTGTAAAATTAAAAAAAGTTTCTATCTTTTACGACAGTAATAGACAATGAAATTGTTTTTCGGTGAAAGTGAAGTTTTGATTGTTACTGCTGTCACTTAATAAAAAAAAAATATTCTAGCTTCATGATGAAAATGAATCTTAACAGAGATGATTAGTAAAAAAATAATTGCTCTGTCGACATATTATAATCATTAAATGAAACAGACATGCATTACTCGATGAAATGAGTTTAGTTCAAAATAATTTATTTCAGTAAGACGACATTTATTCTATTACAAATCAGGACTTGTTCAAATTTGAAGTTCTTTTGTAATTTAAAAAAAAAGTAACTATAAAAAAATCTTTCAAATAGTAGTCTAAATTCAATATCTTCAGTTACAGTGAATTCTTACATGATTATGTACCCTTAGTTCAAGTTTTTATAGTTAAAGTTATAACCTTATAATTTGAACCCATTAAAATTGTAGAAAAAAAAGAAAGAGGTGTGAATCGATCGTCAGTATGACAGCTCTCGATGTTGCTATTGGCCCGCATTAATTTCTTCACCGATCGAAATGCTGAAATGCATATGAAATAAACTCACTCTAGGCCCTCTGACATCCAGCATGTTTCGACTTTACTGCTTAAATATTATATTATTGCCCATTCTTCCGCTTCTTATTACACACTTCCGTCCCCTAATTAGCGTATTTAACTAATTTGATAATAGGCGTTTCTTCACAGACTAAGTCTTAGGTCCAGCCACAGAATAATTAATAGTACTGTCGTACAGAAGAAGTGTCACTCTCGATCAAAAGTCAAGTTTAGGCATAAAAAGTTTTCAACTTTGTCACCTTGCACGCGAATTTGAATCTTGTCGTGTGAATCGAGCGTTCATATTCCGTTAGACACTGCTCGATTTACTACAAGAGCACGGGGCTGCCACTTGCTGTACATTTAGGTAAATATTAAAATTAATTATAAATCTTCCGGAATTTTGAATAATTATAATATGGATTCATTGTTCTTCCTTTTATTGAAACACTCGTCAACAGAACAATACCTTTTGTACGAATAATTAGTTCGTTTTGAAGTAATTTTTCGCAGTAAGTACCTACACGTAATATTCAACTTTTACGCACGAGTCACGACGAGGCTAGCGCGCGAGCCGAGCGCAGAGTGGCAACCATTGCCATATAGTACTTCCCGGTTGGAGCTCGGCGAAATATAACTAAACTGAGAAGTGAAATCCCCCTGGTCCAGCGACTTCTAGCTGTAAAGTCCGACTTGTAAAAGTCTGTAAAGACTTATTTACAAAAAAAAACAAATACTAACGTGATGACGGTTGTGCGACAGTTGCACGTCCAGTGATAGCTGCAACCGGAACTTTGGTTGTCGCGGTGGTTGTCGTGCTCAGCACACGGTCACGCGCCGTGCTCTCGTGCACTTGCTTCGCGTGTCTGCACAAATACACACTAAACTATTAGATAATATAATAATAAATATTTCGGACATTTCACTCACAACGCCGTCTAGCCTTAAACTAAGCAGAGCTTGTATTATGATAGCTAAATTCACTGATAGAATACCTTTATCCTTTTTTTGTATATACATAGATATAATACAGAGAAAACATACAAACTCCGAAACAAATACCTTCTAAAAACTCACTTGTACTTATTCCAATATAAGCAATAAGTACAAGTGAGTTTCATTCTAGAATGTATTACTAAAAGTTCCATCAAGTGCCAACAATCGAGAGTATAAATCCGAAACATTTATTTGCCAATTTTCATACTCCTCCCGTTCGCAAAGTTTTCGTGAAACGGGGACAAAGTTTTGCATCACGTATTTATATAAAGATTAATTAATTTACAAAAGAAATGACTTAGTTAAAATTTCTAGCAGGTATGCGTTTCTCATTCATACAAAACATTAAAAACCGAAATGGTTTATAGAAATACGTTTTATTTTTTTTATTTCATATAAAGCCTTATTACTATTTTTTACCAAAACTTGTATTTTTCAATTGTCTATTGGTTGGACTGTCTTATTATATTACTAGCTGACCCGGCGAACTTCGTACCGCCATATTTACATATCTGTCTCAACTTCCCACAGGCAGTGTACAGTCGCGGACAAAAAAAAAGACTTTTCCCGTTATCTTTTATTTTTTTTTCTTTCCAGCAAAAAAAGAATGAATGAAATCGGACCATGTGTTATTGAATTACAACTATGTACATATTTTGACTTTGAACCCCTCCCCCCAGGAAACCGTGCTGAATATCGGGATAAAAAGTATCCTATGTCCCACCTCGTAGTATGAACTCAAATCATGCCAAGTTTCATTTGAATCCGTTCAGTAGTTTCGGCGTGATGCGCGGCCAAGATACAGACAGACAGACAGACGGACAGACAGACAGACAGACAAAAATGAAAAAATTTACAGATTTGGCTTCAGTATCGATTATAAAGAGCCCTCCAAAAAAATTTTTCAAAATATCTTTAATGTACAGAATTAGACCTGTTACATTTTTATTATAAGTATAGATATCTTTGATTATATTACTAGCTTTTACACGCGGCTTCGCTCACGCAGACTTTCATCCCCTGATTTGCCCCCTTAGGGGCGGAATTTCGAAAATTCCTTTCTTAGTGCTCACTTATGTTATATAAAGAACCTACATGCAAAATTTCAGGATTCTAGCTTCAGCGGTTTGGGCTGTGCGTTGATCTCTGGGTATCTTAATCAGTCACCTAGGTCAGATAGATAGATTAACGGTCGTTTTTAATAATCTATCTCTAGTTTAAACTGGAAATAACCTATATATTTTTAGGGTTTTTTTATGGAATAGAAGACAAACTAGCAGACGTAACGTAAGCGGTGATAGTAAGCGATTACCGCCGCTCATGGACACCCGCAACAACAGAGGCCTCACAAGTGCGTTGCAGGCCTTTGAGGGATGGGAAGGGTGATGGGTAGGGGTTGGGTATGGGCCTCCGTAATCCTCATTCACTCGGTGAAACACAGCGCAAGCGCTGTTTCACACCGGTTTTCTGTGAGGCCGTGTTATCACTCCGGTCAAGCCGATAGTGTTTCCTGCCTCAAAAGGAAAAAACGGGTTTATGCTGCAAATTTTCTTCTCTCGCAAGGGAATTAAAACCTACAGGGTACTTCCCGTGAACTCAGAATCTTGAAATTTGGTACGAAGCAACGTATTATAGCACAGATAAAGGAAAAATTGCGAAAAGCATACATTTTTTATTACATCATCTATACTAATATTATAAACGCGAAAGTTTGTATGGATGGATGTTTGTTACGCTTTCATGCAAAAACTACTGAACGGATTTGGATGAAACTTTACAGTAATAGGTATAGTTTATACATCAGAATAACACATAGGCTACTAATAGGTCTTTACCTATGAAATTGCCGTTTTGTATGCAATAAGTGAAAGTACTTATTTTTTCAAACTTTTTTATTTCTGTTATTCGAAGTAATCACCCATGTAATCGACGCATCTTTGCCAACGCATTGGCAGTTTATTGATACCCTTCTTGCAAAAATCAGCTGGACGGGAGGCAACAAACTCTTTAAAGGCATTTTGTACTGCCTCTCGGGAATTGAATTTTTTACCCACTAAAAAGTTGTCTAAATTTTGGAAAAAGTTATAGTCGGTAGGTGCAAGGTCTGGTGAGTATGGCGGATGAGGGAGAGGTTCCAATTCCCGAGAGGCAGTACAAAATGCCTTTGAAGAGTTTGTTGCCTCCCGCCCAGCTGATTTTTGCAAGAAGGGCATCAATAAACTGCCAAATGCGTTGGCAAAGATGCGTCGATTGCATGGGTGATTACTTCGAATAACAGAAATAAAAAAGTTTGAAAAAATAAGTACTTTCACTTATTGCATACAAAACGGCAAATTCATAGGTAAAGACCTAATATTTGCCGCGATAACCGACATACACGCGGGCGGAGCCGCGGGCAACAGTAGTACTGTAGGTACATTATACTAATTGTATAATGTACCTACAGGTTTGTACGGAACCGTTGGTGCGCGAGTCCGACTCGCACTTGACCGGTTTTCCAATATGATTGATTCAATACTTGCATAAATAAGCAGGATCAATTTTGTTTTTTTTTTGACAACTTTTAGTGGTGAATTGAAAACAACCGTAAGTAGAATAACAATGTATAATAGTATTCTAGTTTGTATGTGACCACCTTACTGGGTGCGAAATCGCCAGTTTTTATTTACACAGCTGTGAGTCTATTGTAAAATAATCCTAACATGCGTAAATATTACAATACAAACAGCGAGGTACAAACATTTTTTTATTTTTTTTATTTCTGTTATTCGAAGTAATCACCCATGCAATCGACGCATCTTTGCCAACGCATTGGCAGTTTATTGATGCCCTTCTCGTAAAAATCAGCTTGACGGGAGGCAACAAACTCTTCAACAACAACAATAACGTATTATGAACGCAGGGATATGCCAAAAAGAAACATCGACATCATCATCATTAATAGTCCCCTGTTGGAAGCCTCTTCTCAGAATTGGTGTACTATACCACCCTGAACAGATGGTTCAAGCTTTCTTATTCGTTTCAGTGCTGGTGTCCTGTGGAGTATGCGCGCTTAGTTGGCTCTTACAACTATCGCGGGAGAGCCACGCTTTGGCATGAATGAGCCGGGTCGACCGGAGTGACAGGCCACGCCTCACAGAAAACCGGTGTAAAATAGGGCTTGCGCTGTGTTTCACCGAGTGAGTGAGGATACCGGAGGCCCATCCCCTTAAGGCCGGTAACGCACTTGTCACGCCTCTGGTGTTACGGGTGTCCATGGGCGGCGGTAATCACTTACCATCAGGCGATACGTCTGCTCGTTTGCCGGCCTATTCCATAAAAAAAACCTACAGGATGAATAAGGATGATAGATAACACTCCATATTTTAATTCGGCCTCCAACAACATCAATGAACATTAATATTATAAACGCGAAAGTTTGTAAGGATGGATGGATGTTACTCTTTCACGCAAAAACTACTGAACTATTTGGATGAAACTTAACAGTAATATAGCTTATACATCAGAATAGCACATAGGCTACTATTTGCCACGATAACCGACATATACGCGGGCGGAGCCGCGGGCAACAACTAGTAATTTATAAGTAATCCTTAATACATAGACACACACACAACATTAAAAATTTAGTTTCTACAATGAATGGTCATTGCACAATTTTTTATATCAAGTAAAATAAGTGAATAATAATTTGTACAAATGAATGATCGTTCATTGTAAACATTTAATATTGTCTGTCTTTTAATTTATAATATTACATAGTACCAACCTGCTTTAATACTAAATTAATTAAAAATATTTAATAATTAAATTTGTTGACAAATTGCACAGATTTAACATACACAAAAAAGTTTAAATGAGATTACAAAACCACTAATACACTCACATACCAACTGTGTGCAATAATTTTAACTGGTAAGAGTCTAATTATGAAGCAGCCTTTACTGTAATATTATTTGCAATTAAAAATTATTACACATTACTTTGTGTTAAAAATAATTACTAATTGACTTACTTTTATTATAAAAAGCACTGAGTTTTGTTACTAATCTATTTTCACCAATGAAACCAGTTAAAAATAGTATTATTATGTATTAATTTTAAAAGTTTTCGAGAACTGAAACTTCATCCTATGAAATCTTAGGATTTTATAGATAGCGTGCTGCTTCTATAGTTTACATTGTTATTGAATATTGTTCACTATTTAATTGATTTTTTGCACATTACCCGATTATTTCTAAAATGAAAGTAGTCTAAGTTACTTCTTTAACATCAGCTATCTGAAAATTAATATGTTAAAATAGGTTCCACCATCCCAAAGATTAGATTTCAGAACAAATTGACAGACAGACAAAAAATTAAAACATTTTTTTATTTTAGTAATGTATGCTTTCATATGCATTTATTGATTAGCTATTAATTTTAAATTACAAACAGATTAATAAGATTAGAGAACCAAATCATAAATACCCAAATTGTACTTCAATCAAATAATATTTTGCTTTGCTTTTGCCTCCATCTGCATGTATGCCAGTTATCGCTGTAAAGAGCAGCCTATGTCTTTTCTCAAGAAACAAAATATCTCCTTGCCAAATTTCATCAAAATCGGTGCAGAAATTTAGTCATGAAAATTTAACAGATAGATAGAGTTACGTTAGAATATATAATACATATTAGCATAGATTAATTCTTACCTTAATATAGCAATAACATCCCCCATTCTGGTGATACCCATGTCCCGTAAATACTCCTTGTTAAGGTCCAATAACATGTCATTCTGGATTCTGTTCTCAGTAAATGTAAGCGCATACGTTGCTGACACATCTGAAGGTATACCAGCAGCAGTGAAGAAACTCACCCACATACCTATAATATTAATTTAACTTTAATTATTACGATAAACTTACATGCTTACAAGGCCCTGATTTGTTTCAAACAAAATTAAGTAAGTAAAGATTACCGCAGGGTTATTTATTTCTTTAGAATATTAAATTAAATATATGTATTTAAAATTAACTGAAAATTTTCATCTTTTAGATATCCATTTAGACTTCTGGTCCATATAGCCTATACGGACAGAAGGTGGGACTAAAATCACTGGAAGATTGTTTGCAAATTCTAACATTACAAAAAGTAATAGAAAAGCCTACAGCTTTTCTAGCAGGTTCTGTAAACCGCAGGACCGGTCGAGAGGAAGTCTATACTAAATCTTAATGATAATATAATAATTATTAAAAAAATAAAAATATGATTTTATTACAAATAAACCACTTTAGCAAATATTAAACTTCACTCAAAAAAATACTTTGGTTACGATCACCAAAAACTTCAACCTTGAACCACTTTTGTAAGATAAGAGCTTTTTTAAGCTCACAAATTTTTTGTAGTATAACTGATAATAACAACACTCACTAGTAAAATTGGTATCCATTTTCGATGCCGAAGCATTCATCGTATTTCAGAAAAATATCAGATTACGATACGGATACGACAAGACACATTGACAGGCAGGCAGAACAACAAAGTCATAGATAATAATTTAATAGTTTTGTTTTGATAATTATGTCCTCAGTGTTGCTTGTTAAACATCTTATGAAGTCGTCTCTGATTTAACATAAACTTTTTTCTTAAGTACGTGTTATTTATCAGACGCTAGGAACATTGAAAAGTTGAAGATATTAAATAATAATACTTGTCAACAAATACTACTTTGCTTTGGACAGGAGAAACTTAGCTCCCATTTAACTCCTGTCCAATCTTAGAGCATATATAGCTAGAGAGGCAGCCGAACGGACGGAGAGCGTGATTGGAGTAGGGAGAGAGAAACTGAGTTTGGGTAGTGTCTGTCTCTCTCACGCAAGCTTCTGATTGGGCTTCTGATTGGTTGGTGTATTTCCCGCCAAATTGTCATGCAAATTGGCATATGCGTCCACCAATCAGAAGCTTGCGTTAGAGAGACAGACGCTATCCAAACTCAGTCTCTCTCTACTCCGATCACGCTTTCCGGCCGTTCAGATACCCTTTCAGCTATATATGCTCTAAGTGTCCAACAGGTCATTAGTGAAAGTTGGCAGCACTAAGGACTGTCACTTCCTTGATGTCAGTGACTGTGTCAGTGTCATAAACGGTCTGTCTGGGTCTGTACGGTCATGTCATGTACTCATGTATGTTTGTATAAAGTTTTCCTGAAAACCGAATGAACCGTGAAACAAAAGTGCAGGACTAATAATGGCAAACTTTACTACTGACGGTAAACTTTGCATCGAACGTGAAATCGAAATACAAAGCACTGATACACAGTTCGAAGATTTAATAACAAGATTTGATATTACTGAAACATGCAAATGGATAAAGGACAATAATTTTTTTACGGTAAACAATTAATATATAGTAACAGCAACGATGACCTTTATAGTTAATATGAATAGAATCAGAGTTCAATAAGATAAGTTTTTACAAAAAACAGAATGCAATAGCACAGTGTAGAACTAATGTTCTCAACTATATAATGATCAAAATGATCATTATATAGTTGATTGTAAATTTTCAAAGGTAGCAGCTGGGTTATTGTAGTGACAAGGAGTTTATATATACCATAGATTAGTTTGACAATCTATAACTATAGAACTTTTTCAAATACATAAACAATATATAAATTTAGTACAATTTCATACTTTTTCGGCTGGCAGAGGCTGGATGCGAGAAGCCGAGGATCGAACTAAGTGGCGTGCAATTGGAGAGGCCTATGTCCAGCAGTGGACTGCGATAGGCTGATGATGATGATGATGATGATATAAATTTAACAGCAACAATTTTTTTATTGTGTTTTTGTAATAATTTTAATTATTTAACACAATTATTATTATCTCCTGTCTTGTATGGTATATAAGATTATACTACTTAGGATTACAACTTTACATAGTTTTTAACATTTTTTTTTTTTTTCAGGTTTGTCTTCAGTTTCCTGATGAACTGCTCGGTGTTAGTCCTAAAATATATGAAGAAATAAAGAAACAAATCAATATTGATCTTTATATTCTTGGTGACACATCCTATGCAAGGTAAACTTGGCATAATTAAGAAAAATGTTAGAGTTGGATGTGCAAATTCATGTGTTCTGGCAAACATGATATGACAAAGAAACAACATTGAATCACACCATTTGAAAGCAATCATAATCTTTCTCAATGTTAAAAATGAATTATGACAACCCCATTGACAACACATTTGACTTGGCAAAAAAAGATAATGAAATCTATGAAATTTGGCATGACTGACGAAACTACGACACAAAACAACGCTGAAAAAGTATGACGTCACACGTTGTTAAAGTGTTATGGTGCGTTTCTATGTAACGTGTGACTACGGCTTTCCAAACTTGTTTCATACTATTTCTGCGTCGTTTTTTGTTGTAGTTGGGTTTTAGTTTTTACTTTCTTTTTTATTTAAAATGTTTTGGTGCCGTTATTAATATGTAATATATATTTGAAATGTACAAGTAACGCCCTTTCCAATGATACCAAACACGGCATATTTATCTCAAATTTATTTTTTAATTCATTACTTTATGTCGGCTAGAGGGCGCCACATTTGATTCAGCGACACGTCATATAGCCTATAACCAGCAGACGATCAAGACGCTTCTAACGATACCTCATTTGTCCAGTTCTAATAAGTAGTTAAGGAGCTATGAGGGAACAAATGAACATACATACATAGCCTGTCAAAATCATAACCCTCCTTTGGCTTTGCCGTAGTCGGGTAAAAATGAGATTTATTTCAATAATTTTTATCATTACAGTTGCTGTGTAGACTCGGTTGCTGCAATGCATGTACGGGGCAATGCAGTTGTTCACTATGGTCACACTTGTTTTTCTAAAACGAATATTCCAGTGTTAACAGTGCTGCCTAAGAAAGAGCTTAATATAGAGGCCACTATGAAGGTTTTCAAGGATAATTTCAATTCAGATGATGACATGAAACTGTGCTTATTTTACGATGCTGATTATGAACATTGTAGAGGTAATTAATAAGCGGGTATATGCCATAGAACTATCTATTGCTTACCTTACCTTAAGAAAAATTTACTAAAATAATAAAATCTTATTTTTTTAATTTTGGTCCCCATATACTCTCATATATACAAATAAATAAATTGGAGTGTCTGTTTGTAATATTAAAATAACCGCTTTTTACTAAATGCATATGTATGTATACACGGTACAGATACCAAATTTTTCTTTTTTACAATTTTTGTCTGTTTGTTCTGGCTAATTTCACTAATCTCTGGAACGGCTGGACCGATTTTGACGGGACTTTCACTGATAGGTAGCTGATGATATAAGGAGTAACTTGGGCTCCTTTTTTTAGACTAGCGGTCATTGATGTACCGCGGGTAACGCCGCGGGGTTCAGCTAGTCCTACATAAAATAAAACTATAGTTTACTAAAACGTCGCATAGAAACAGTGTCAATAATGCAGTATTTCTGAGCTTTTTTAAACAATGTTCTCGATAAATTAAATGATACTTGTGCCCTTTCATAACATAACATTTATTTTTATCTTTAACTAAAAATACTTAACTAACCCATTTCTTTCAGATATGATCACTAAATACTGGTTTCAAAACTACCCACGGAGCTATATTGCTTACATAGAGTTAGAGGAAAACCCTAACAGATTCTTAGGAAGAGTGATAAAGAGTAAAGAAGGAGAACAGTTCACAGTAGAAGTACTGCAAGATTGTATCTGTGTAAATGTGGGTACCAGAGGTCAAACTTTGTTCAATTATACTGTGTCTATAGCAGGTAAGGTCACATACCATTCCCACACAAGACGAATATTATGTATTAAGTACTTTTTTTAATGGGATATGGACAAACGAGCAGACGGATCGGCTGATGGTAAGCGGATAGACACCCGCAACACCAGAGGTATCATAAATGTGTTGCTATTTTCCTGCATTATGTCACCATGCCGTTGAAAAAAACTAACCCGTAAACTTCATAATTTGAGTTACAATTTAAATAATCTCCTAATGAGTGTTGTAACAAGTAAAATTATTTAAAAGAAAAAAACCCGCCTGCGTCAGTATCTGCCATTTTATTAAATTCAGGTTTTTATTTATTTCGTTTATGATTAATTTTGATGTACCCAGTGTCACTCTCACGACTAAGACGAATCTATTGACACCACTCACATAAAAATACGACAAGCCGTTTAGGCTCTAGAACGTGCCAAAGAAATATACATACATACACTCGAAAAACATAACCCTCATTCTTTCGCAGTCGGGTAAAAAAAAGTTGTATATGAAATTATCAAATATTGAAACTATTTAGAAGACTACGGCGAAGCTAAAAAGAAGGGTAATTTTGATAATATATTTGTATGTGCCACCTTACATCTAAAGTACTGGAACAATGTTTATTAATGAAGCGTCAATAGATTCGTAATTACAGTTAAACTTTTTCTTATTTGTATCTAATAAATATTAAATAACTAACAAAAAATATCCATATACTATAGTTTGCAAAAAAAATTGCAATTTGTATGTGCTATTTCTAATATTTTTAACCTTCTTACAGCTAAAGAATGGTATCTGTTAGACCCCGATAAATTTAATGTCGAACGATTAGAAGAAACCATGTGGTTTAAACGTCGAAGGTTCTTGGTAGAGATGTGCAAAGATGCACAAGTGGTTGGTATTCTTGTTTGCAAGATCGCTGGTGATCAGACCAAAGACATTATAAGCAGAATGAAGAGGTTGTGCAAAGTGAATGGAAAGAAGAGCTACATCGTGTCTGTTGGCAAGCCTAATGTTGCAAAGCTAGCCAATTTCCCTGAAGTGAGTTAAATATTTCGGACATCTAACACACAATGTCATCTAGTCCCAAGCTAAGCAGAGCTTGTGTTATGGGTACTAGACAACTGATACAAATACATATATACTTTTTTTTTGTAAATACATACATATTATACATAGAAAACACCCTATAATAATAATATATAATAAGCCTCTTATCCTGAACTGCTTTCTTCTTTCTTTGTATTGTAGTTGTCTCTTTAGTTATAAAATATCTCTGAGTTCAGTGTGCCTCTTGGCAAAGGCCTCCTCTATCAATTTCCATTGTACTCTGTCTCTAGCAACCCTTCTCCATTTTGGGCCTGCTGTCAGTTTTAGTTCATCTTCCCATCTCTTGCTTTGTCCTCCTCTGTTCCTATATCCATATGTAATACATGGGAGAATGCAGGTATTGAAGACCTTCCTTTTGATACCTATACTGAGATCTGTGGATTTCATGATCTCTTTCAGTGACCAATATCTTTTCCATCCGTTAGCTATTCGTCTTTTGATTTCTTTTGTAGTTGTGTCTGTATGTGAGATGATTTGCCCTAAATAGATATATTCATCTACATATTCAACAGGTTGGTTGTTATTTTTTTTTTATATTTGTTTGAATTCTTTAATAGCTTCGTTTTGTTTATATTCATAAATAAGCCCACTTTCTCACTCTCTTTATTTAGATCTTGTATCATTTCCTCTAGGATCCCTGGTTGTTCTTCGAACAAAACAATATCGTCAGCGAATCTAAGATGGGTTAATTTTTGACCATCTATATTTAGTCCATGTTGGTCCCAGATTAGCTTTCGAAATATGTTTTCCAGCACCGCCGAGAACAGCTTTGGGGACATCGGGTCGCCCTGTCTGACGCCTCTTTTTACTTGGAATGTCTCACCCAAGGTTTCCAGTTGTACTCTTGCCTTACTGTTGGAGTAAATGTTTTTAATGGTGTTTATGTACACTGTCGGGATTGCCTGGTTTCGTAAGCTTTCCCATATGGCTGTGTGGCTAATGCTGTCAAATGCCTTAGAATAATCAATAAAAGCCATATATAGCGATTTGTTGTACTCATTGTATTTTTCCATAATTTGCTTGACTGTGTGAATGTGATCAATTGTGGAGAAGATTTTCCTAAAGCCAGCTTGTTCCTTCGGTTGGTTTTCATCAAGTGTGTTGCTTATTCGGTTTAAAATAATTTTGGAGAGAATCTAAATATGTTAGACATCAGACTTATTGGTCTGTAGTTCCCTATGTCGTCCTTTTGTCCTTTCTTATGTATGAGAATGATGTGGAATGTCTCCTATTGTTCTGGAATCTGTCCCGATCTCAGGATGCCGTTGAAGATTTTAGTTAAAATGGGGACCAGTTCTTCTAAGGTTCATCTCAGTAGCTAGTTTGTGATTTTATCTGGACCTGGTGCTTTGTCTAACTTTTGGCTTAGTATGGCTTTCCTTGTTTCACTGGTCAGGTCTATGTCAGGTTCTGAGTTCACTAAGAGCAGATTATAATTCAGGGTTTCTCAACTTACATGTGTAGTGGTGTCTTGTTTTCACAACTTTTTCTATCTTTTATAAGTTGTAGTGTTGAATTACTTAAATTGTATTTATGTTGTGTCCTTTTTTGGTCTCTTTGACATGTAATTTTGTTTTGTAGTTTGTTGTAGCTTGTTTTTACATCTATTGCATCGGTTTCTAATAGTTCTCTGCTGAGTATTGACAAGGAATTCTCCATTGTTTTGTTGGGTTCTGTGCTACATGTCAGGAGTGTGTCATGTATAGCAAACTTTATGGATCCTTTGGCTGGTATAGTCTTGAGTAACGCCCTCACCATGCGGTGGTCGGTATTAAAGTTTAATTTTGATACGACTGCTGTGTCTGTAAATAGATTTGGTGGCTGCTTATAATATAATCTATTTCGTTTCTATGATTCCCGCCTGGAGAGATCCAGGTCCACTTGTTGTTATTGTTTTTCAAAAAATATATGTAAAAATACTATTTAGGAGGGTTAGATTGTGTTCTAATAAGAATTCAACCAATCTTTGCCCATTTTTGCTTCTTTTGACGTAGCCAAAGTTTCAAAACACATATTCTTCTTTACGTTGTTTTATTCCCACTTGCGCATTAAAATCTCCCATTAGTATAGTTATGTTTTTTGAGTAATTACTTATAATAGCTTGGGAAAGGTCATTGTAAAAAGATTCATGTTGAAGTTCATTTGCTTGCTCCGTAGGAGCATAGGCTTGAGTATGGCAGTTCGGTCATTAATTCCAATGAATTCTATTACTTGTTCTTTTAGTTGCTTTTTAACTATAAATCCGACCCCTCCTTGTCCTTCGATGTCTCCTTTGTTGAATAATATGAAGTCCTGGTGCTCTTTAATACATTCTCCTGTTCTTCTCATTTCACTAATTCCTAAAATATCCCATTTTAGGTCCTTCAATGCTTCTTTAAGTTCTGATAAAGATTCTGGTGTTCGTAAAGTTCTGGTATTTAGAGTTGCTATGTATAACTTGTTCTCATTCCTTTTGTTTTTTATTCTTGTTAGAGGGTGATGGTCTAAGTCTTCCGCGGGAACCAGCCGTGGTGGAAGACATTTTGTTGATGGTTTGTGTAATTAATTAATTGTTGGTGTATTCATCATTTGATTCCGGTGGTCCAGGGGCATATTTAGTCTTTTGAGAGATTTATTTGTGGATCAGAGCTTGCTCTTTCTCAATAGTTTAGTATGTTGGGTCTTATGATTTCTCTAGTATGTGTTTTGGGTAGTGTGGTTGATGGATTGTTCAGTGTTGCTTTCTTGTTGGTTTTCTTTTCTGATGGTGCCTTTGGTGAGTCAGAAGTTCCTCTTTTCCTTTTATCTCTATTTTCTTTTGGTTTCTTTACGATGAGCTTGTCGTATTTTATATAGGCGATATTTCCTTTCTTTATTTCTTCTTCTACTTGCGGCTGTAACTGTTTACGTTTGTCTAGGATTTCTTTGGGTTAGTCCTCTTTTATGTTGACGCCTTGTGGAAGGTTAGGCTTATTTTTCAGAATAACATGTTTTTCCATTGATTTGTGATGGTGACTACCACTGGACGATTTCCATTTTCAGTTTTCTGCCCGACTCTATATACTTTGCTAATTTCTTGGCTATCCATATGAACTCCCATACTCACAATTACTTCTTTCATAAAATCCATTAATTCCGTTTCGAATTTAATATTTTCATTGATTCCAAAAAAGACAAGATTGTTTGTTCTCTTTTCTATCTCTGTTCTTTTAAGTTTAAATTCAAGTTCTGAAATTTTGTCCTTGAGTTTAGTATTTTCCTCCATGATAGTTTTCATTTTCTCGTCTAAAGCTTCCATGATGCTCTTAGTTACGGAATGAGTTCGGTTTGATTTTTAAATTTCTCCTCATGTTTGTTTAGAATTAATGTTTTTATCCATGACTAGGGAAATTTCGTTTCTTGTGTGGTATCACTGGTTGGTAGCTTTTTTTTTCTTGAGTGGCAACACAATGTCACCGTCAAGTCACTGCCACACTGGCGTAATGTTAGTATTAAACTGAGACGAGTCTATTGTCTATGACCGTGACTAATTTTAGGTTATCGCACGAATCTTAGAATTCTTATTCATTCTTTTATTAGTAGTGGTTAATGAACTTCGTTTTAATGTTTTTACGTTTTACAGCACGAAAATGTTACTTTAAAACACTATTTTACGATTAAAATCCGCGGACGACGTTGACGTACCTACATGTTTTCAGTTTGACCGACGGAACCGGAAAAAAAAAACACCCACTCCGAAACAAATATTTGTAGATCATACAAACATTTGGTCCGACCCGGGAATTGAATCCGAGACCTCATGATCAGCTGTCACACACGCCAACCGCGAGACCAACGAGGCAGTTCTTTATATAAATTGGTGGGGTTTGGTGAGGGATTAAGAACACGGAGTATCTCCACCCTTAATGATCTCAAAGGAAGCGACCAAAGAGAAGGAAAACTTAAAACAATTCCTATACCAACCATATAGTAAGCTAAAACCTCCTTTCTATGGAGAAGCTGTGGATTGTTAAAAGCTGTGGATGTTTGCACACAGAGTGGCAACACACGTGTATCTCATGAGTTGTATGGGTCCATGAGCAAACCATGAACAATCTATATTTCGAAACGATCGGTTTGGAACAAGCGGTATTACAGTTTTTTTTCTAACCAGTAATAATTTTGTTACAGATTGATATCTATGTGATGATTGCATGTCCAGAAAATGAGCTTTATCTCACTAGCACTAAAGACTTTTATAGACCGATCGTGTATCCATATGAACTAGAAGTGGCCTTAAACTCAAACAGGGAACCATACTTCACCACCCATGTCACAGACTATGATGACCTACTGCCAGGACGAAGGCATCATTGTGACATTGACCACATCAAAGAGACCACAGATGTTAGTCTCATTACAGGCAAGATAAGGGAAACAAAAGTAGATATAAATGAAGGAACCAGTATGGACTTAGCAGAAAAACAAAATTGGGCATTAGAAAGTATCGGGCAAAATCTCCAAGACAGATCTTGGAAAGGTTTAGAGCAGAAGTTAGGTGAAACTGAAGTAAAGCAGGCAGAGGAAGGCCGTAAAGGCATACCTTTACAGTATAGTAACGAAACAAAATAAATTTAGAATATTTTATTTAATATTTACATTTGTGGGTATCTAGCATTTTAGTACAAAATATTGTCCTATTAAGTAAGACTGGTTTAAATAAATTACTCAAATAATTATTCTCGAGTGATTTATTTACAATATTATTTTTTGAGTTAGATCATGCTCTCATGGAAGACTGTATTTGCGACCTTAACAACTATGCAACATTACTGGAGCATTGAGGGGCGATAACTAATTATTTTTACGTGTTAATGCTTGTCAAATTGGCAGTATTGAAACAAAATAGATTACAGTTGATAGCCGAGTGAGTGTTACAGTATATAAAAGGAACTAAGTTTGGTTTCTTATCTTTAGACTTCGATAACCACAGACTAGTGTTACAAGTCGTATTGCCAGGTAATAAAGTCTAAATAAGCACATGCCTTTAACATTTCCATTACGACAAATCCCAGTACTTCATTCTAAGACTTCTGGTTGAGTGGGTTTTGCGGTGACTTAACCCATTCTTTCCTGAGTATTTGTTTGAGTTGTGAAAGCCTCAAAGTTGGGTTCTCAGCCTTTAAGATTGGTAGATTCAACTCTTCGAATGCTGTGTATGCAGCCTTTAATCGTTTCTCAGGATGCCTATCCACATCAGACTTTTCACTGGAAACAAATTAATTGATTAGTTCTTGTGTTCATTGCTAAGTCTATACAAGTGAAATATCTTCACAAATAAATATTAAAAATCAAACAAAATAATATACCAAAGGTCTGAAACCCTTAGTTTTCATTAGCCACTAAGTTGGAACTGATTTAGGAAAGGGAAAATGCAAAAAAAAATTGTTTTTTTTGTAAATATTTTTTTCAAATAAGTTACTGTTTAAACGATATCATAGAACAAACTTAATATAACCAGCAAATACGTTTTTTTGTTGTGCCGAAATCCCCTTCGATACCACAGATTAGTGGCTACGTTGACTTGAACCGACTAAAAATCCTACACCCTTGAAAGGAAATCACGACCAGCATATTATTATGCCTAACAAAAATATTATGACATACCTGAGAATAGAGATAGCTTCATCCACAGACTGTGCAACTTCTGCATCAAGTGTTATTCTATTGAGATTCTCTTCCAATGGAGGCTCTTCTACAACCACTCTAGTAGGCTGCAAATAAAAATTAATTGATGAATCTTATTATTGAAATGAAATTATATCATTTATTGTATTTGTTTCTTTTTTTCTTGTCCAATGCCAGTCGCTCTGTGGAAAAACTAGTAGCCGATCCCAATTTATCTTGGGAATACTAAAGGCTAGGAAGATGATGAATGAATTGTAAGAAAAATAAATCTTTACAGGTGAGTAACTGCGCCACTAAAGGATAAACTATTTTTTTTGCCCAACTTTGACCAAAGATATATCGTCTTCTCGCATTAAAACTGTATAATCTCAAAACTTACAAATTTTACAGGAGAGCGTTTTAAAGGTTTAACATGTAACATTTTTAATAATTATGATCTTTTCAATATTTATTTATTATTTTTTGCTAGTTACATGATCTGTCTTTCAAGATAAAATGTTATATTAGGTCTTTACCTATGAAATTGCCGTTCTTCAGTACTGGTCATTTCAAATAAAAAAAAGTTTGTAATGGCTCTGTATTCTAAATTCAAATGAATTTTGTTTTAAAACCATGACATTCTATTTACAAACTCAGTCTTTTGTTTTTTGATTAGCGTTGTATTTTCATTACATTTGAACATTTTTCGTCATAATGGATACTTTAAAAATTCGTGTAATTATGGAATATGAGTTCCGTCGTGGCACCAACGCGACACAAACGGCACATAACATCAAAAACGTTTATGGCGAGAACTGTACAAACGAACGCACAACCCGTTATTGGTTTTCCCGGTTCCGTTCTGGAAATTTTGACTTGAAAAATGAAGCTCGTGGTCGTCCGGAGACTTTGGTTAACAATAATGAATTAAAGGCGATTGTGGAAGCTGACGAAACTCAATCTACAGCTGAGCTAGCAGCAGCTTTTAATGTAAGCATCAAAACAATATTGATCCATTTGCGACAAATTGGCAAGGTAAAAAAGCTTGATAGATGGGTGCCCCACGACCTTAACGATCGCCAGCGCAACGTACGCGTCGAGACCTGCCTTGCGCTGCTCAACAGGCAAAGAAATGAAGGAATTTTGAAACGAATTGTTACGTGCGACGAAAAATGGATTCTGTTCGACAATCGAATGCGCTCAGCAAGTTGGTTAGACCCTGGTTCAGCACAAAGCAATGCCCTAAACCAAAAATGACCCCTAAAAAGGCGATGGTCACTGTTTGGTGGTCTAGTGCGGGTGTGATTCACCACAGCTTTTCACAAAACGGCATGAGCATTAATGGAGATGTGTACTGTGAAGAACTGGAGAGAATGATGGAGAAGCTTGCACATCTCAACCAGCTTTGGTCAATCGGTCGTCCCCACTGCTCCTTCACGACAACGCGCGACCCCATACTGCGCAACAGACAGTCTCCAAGCTGCAAGAGCTGGGGTTGGAAGTTCTTCCTCATCCGCCATACTCACCAGACTTTGCACCTACCGACTATTACTTTTTCCAAAATTTAGACAACTTTTTAGTGGGTAAAAAAATCAGTTCCCGAGAGGCAGTACAAAATGCCTTTGAAGAGTTTGTTGCCTCCCGTCCAGCTGATTTTTACAAGAAGGGCTTCAATAAACTGCCAATGCGTTGGCAAAGATGCGTCGATTGCATGGGTGATTACTTCGAATAACAGAAATAAAAAAGTTTGAAAAAATAAGTACTTTCACTTATTGCATACAAAACGGCAATTTCATAGGTAAAGACCTATTATTAATTTTGTTAATATAGTAATCGAAATATTGATCAGAAAAAATATCGTTTTGAGTTTTAATACTTTTCTTGATGAAATGTTGCTTAATTTTTACAATTTACTTTATACATGAATATTTAATTAATGAAATAAGATTAAATTTAAGGAAAAACATCTATTTTTCGTAAAAAAGCAATGTCATTGTATGAAATATTAATTTCTTACAGTACAATTATGAAATAAAATTTACTAAATATGGATTAGAACTTATACAAATAACAGAAAATGGCTCAAAAAGAAAAATAATTTTAAAATAAAATTAAGTGGTTGAAAGACAAGAAAATTACTGAATAACATGGCACTAAGTTAGGAACTTGTTTACCGAGGTATTTCAGTGTCACTGATTATTATCGAAATTAAGTTTAAGATTTATTAGATAGATACATACAAGTACTATTTCTTAATTCCTAGCAACGTTATCCAGTCTTTTGAGTGTTATTGATACGTAATTAATAATAGATATATAAAAAATTAAAATTTGTATCTTTTTTACTTTAAATTTTGATCTTTTTCATAAGGTAGCACGGTTGGGCCGGCACGACCGTGGCGGTACTAGCGTCGCACAGAAGATCAACGTTAGATGACAGCGTTCATGCTGTCGTGTTTCGTTGGTGAGTGCGAGACCGGTGGCCTGATGCTGCACAAGCATCACTAGGCCGCCATAGTGTGGGTCACCGTGCTGCATTGTTGCGTTGTCTGCATTCGCAATGAGTATAGTGACCACCACTCTTGAATTCTGCTCATGCTTTCAATCAGGCATAGTAGTCATTTTGGCAGGGCCAAAAAAAAAAGAAGAAGAAGAAGGCATAAAAAAAAGATTATCCAAAGGATTTCATGAAATGAACGATAGTTTTCGGGAATGGTTTCCTTATTAACGAAAGTCAATAAACCTCGTTTTTAATGATTCGGCCGCAGTTTTCTTTAGTGAACTTAAGATATTTATGTCATTCATCTTGATAGCTTAATTATCAGTAGTTTTAGCATAATTGCGGCCTACATCATTACAAAAAGATTCTTTGAGTGTAATTTAATTCGTGAACTTTATAAGTATTCGCAGTCTCTTTTGCTGTTGTGATCAATGAAGCATACTGATCTGGTCTGTGTATTGGCCCAGATCTAGGTGATTTTTTTATATTTCTCAATAACCGAGTGGGCCGAATCATTTTCATTTTGAGTATGTCCTTTAATAAGGAAATTGTGCGTTATTGTTTTAAGATTGGGAATCGTTCCTATCGCATGCATATACATACTTATTATGAATTTGGTCTTTTGGGCCATTAAAACATATCCAAACACGTTGAAAAAAGTCACTGTATGTTTCAGATACACAGTGAAATCATAAAAATGAAATATTTCTATTAATCTATATATATAAAAATGAAACCCGTTTTCCTTGGTCACGGCATCACGCGTGAATGGCTGGACCGATTTCACTAATTCTTTTTTTGTTGTGTTTGTTATTATTAGGAGGAGGTTCTTACGGAAAAAAATATTAAGAAAATCTCTCAGAAATATAAGAAAAATATACATTTAGTTTTGCATATTTAAAAAAACGCGCGTAACGAATGTCAATGTTATTCATAGCCATAGACTATATTGAAAGAGCATTTATGTTCGGAAACGTGGTTACTTAATTAAATTCGAGCATCATTTGTTCGGAAACATGGTTACTTAATTAAATTCTAATTAATTTTTGAAAATAACTCGCCACGGAATAGTTATGTATAGATAAATATTATTAAATGTTCCGATTTTATGACGTTACTAAGGTAAAATATAGGTAGGCGCACATAGGTGTGGTCTGAGTATATGAGTTTGATTTCAGAACGCATTATACAAACTTCGCATAACCTATTTAGTAATCTGTGGTAGTACACTGGCTTTATAAAAAAATCTGTGGTAATCTGTGATATTGATGTGCCAACTCGGAAAAAATATTAATCGACTTAACTCGAGTGAAATCCAATCATTTATTTAAGTATTTAAAATAATATTTACTATCAATTAAACTATTTTTATAATCAGTAATCACAATATTTTCAAGAAAATAAGATAATTAGTATCACAAAGAATTTTTTTTCCTTAGTTAAATTATATAGTTGAATTTTTTTTCAAACTCGAATTAGAGAGAATTGAACTCGAGTAGATTCGAGTTACGTCCAACTCGAGTACACTCGGGTTAGGTACTCGAGTTAACCATCACTAATCTGTGACATCACACCCATAACCGCGCCAACAATAATTTTATAAAGTTTTTGATAAAGTTTGTTTTGTTTTAAAGACTAAGAAGATTTTTGTTTGCTAATAAGTGTTTGTTAATCACGGTAAGTTCACAGCTTCATATTGATTTTTAGTAACTTTTGGTGACTACACAATACTATAATTTTGTATACATGGTTATACAGAAAATGTATGAGAGCTTTTTATTTTCAGTTGGATTTTCGTTTTTAACAATGCCACCAACCAGACGTACAAGCTTAGGCCGCAGAACTCGAAATACGGCAAGTCAAAGAAATATAAGAGCAAATCAAACTGATGAGCAACGCGAAGCGCGAAATGAACTTGAACGGAATCGATATCAAGATAGAAATGTTGTGTTTAATCCCCACAGAGCTGCATTCAGTTATAATGTGGCAATTGATTACAGTTCAGAGCAAATTGTTGCTATTGGATTAATGAATATTGTGTGTCCACATTGCAAGGCATTGAAATTCAAAAATGAAGCCCCTGGATTGTGTTGCGCCAGCGGCCAAGTCAAATTGACGCCATTGGTACCGCCACCAGAGCCACTACATTCATTGGTTTCTGGAATTGGCCATGATTCTTATCATTTTTTGACTCATATCCAGCAGTACAATAATTGCTTTCAAATGACATCATTTGGGGCAACAAAAGTTATTCGAGACAATTTTATGCCTACTTTCAAAGTAAGTAGGTATAATGGCAAACAATTTTTTTAGTTTTACAACCATGTAGCTGGTGCAAAATATGTTGACCCAGTGATGTGTTTATTTTGTAAACAATAAGTGAAATACATAATAATAGTCTATAATCCAATGACTTAATCAGCAACATTTTATAACATGTTGTATTACATAGTGGCATGAGCAAGGTGTTCCAATACTTGGTAAAGCCTACTACCTAAAGCTGCCATGGAAGGTTGTTCAATGTCGAGGTTTAAAGTAGTTTTAATTTGAAAAAATGATGTAAAGTATTATGGCAATATTTTGCGAGCCACATGGTGGTACAATTTGCTATACAATTACCTATATACATATTTATATTCTTGCAGATTCAGGGTCAAATATATCATCGAACAGGTTCCTTATTGCCAATGCCTGATGAAGACTATAAATTTTTGCAAATATATTTTATGGGCAATTCAGCAAGAGAAGTCGATCAGCGTTGCGCACACAACAACTCAGTGAAAAGATCCATTGTGGAACAACTTCAAACATTTTTCCATCAACACAATGAATTAGTTGCATTATTCACAACTGCATTAGACCGCATGCCATCAGATAATCACAAAATTGTCATCAGAGCCGATAAGGCGCCTGCAGGACAACATGCTGGACGTTTTAATGCGCCAACAATTGATGAAGTGGCTATTGTTGTCGTGGGTGAAAATTTAGAAAACCGAGACATTGTTTTACATCGGCGGAACGATCAGCTTCAGCGTGTGTCTGAAACACATCGATCATATGATGCCTTACAGTATCCTATCTTATTTTGGCAAGGTGAAGACGGCTATCATTTTTCAATGAAGATGATAAATCCAGTTACAGGTAAATTATTAACAATATGTTTACTACATTAAAATATATGTTTACTAACTTAAAATTTATATTATTAACACAAAAAATTGTTTACAGGTGCTGACACGAACAAAAAAGTTAGTTCAATGAATTATTATTCATACAGACTGATGGTTCGGGAAAATGAGGACAATCACATCTTAAAATGTCGGCGTCTATTTCACCAATATGCTGTGGATATGTATGTGAAAGTTGAAACTGAACGATTGACATTTATCAGGTTGAACCAGGCAAAACTCCGTTCCGAGGAATACATTCATCTTCGGGATGCCATTAATGCTGATGGAAATGCACAGAATGTTGGCAGAACAACTATTCTCCCAGCAACATACGTCGGAAGTCCGCGTCATATGCACGAATATGCTCAAGATGCTATGTGCTATGTACGACATTATGGCACACCAGATTTGTTTATCACATTCACATGCAATCCAAAGTGGACAGAAATTCAACAAGAATTATTTACTAGCCAATCACCCATTGATCGCCACGATATCACTGCAAGGGTGTTCAAAATGAAATTAAAATCACTCATGGATTTTATTGTTAAGCATCGTGTGTTCGGCGAGACGCGCTGTTGGATGTACTCAGTTGAGTGGCAAAAACGCGGATTACCACATGCACATATCCTCATTTGGTTGGTTGAGAGGATAAGACCGAATGAAATTGATCATGTGATATCAGCAGAAATTCCGGATTATAATGAAGACCCACTGTTACATGAGGTTATTGCAAAAAATATGATACATGGTCCATGTGGAATATTAAATCCCAACTCTCCGTGTATGGTTGAAGGAAAATGTTCAAAACGCTACCCAAGACAATTAGTAGCAGAAACTATTACTGGAAATGATGGATATCCACTTTATCGCCGCCGATCCATTGATGACAATGGAAAGTCAACAATAGTCAAAGTAAATCGACAGGACATTGAAGTTGATAATCGTTGGGTTGTTCCGTTTTCGCCATTACTCTGCAAGGCATATAAAGCACACATAAACGTCGAATTTTGCCATTCCGTAAAATCTATTAAATACATTTGCAAGTATGTGAACAAAGGTAGTGATATGGCTGTCTTCGGAGTTGCTGCCGAAAATTCAAATGATGAAGTCACTCAATATCAAATGGGCCGCTATGTTAGTAGTAACGAAGGCATGTGGCGTATATTTTCGTTTCCTATACATGAACGACACCCTACTGTTGTTCACTTGGCCGTACATTTGGAAAATGGTCAACGGGTGTATTTTACAGATGCAAACGTATTACAACGAGTTGACAGGCCACCATCGACAACATTAACCAGCTTCTTTGAAATGTGCCAGAATGATGATTTTGCCAGAACGCTACTTTACTCCGAAATGCCAAGATATTATACCTGGAATCAATCATCAAAAAAATTCCAACGACGAAAACGAGGACAGCCAGTTCCAGGTTATCCACAAGTATTTTCCACCGATGCACTAGGCCGTCTTTATGCAGTCCATCCCAGTCAAGACGAGTGTTTTTATTTGCGTTTACTGTTAGTCAATGTTCGTGGTCCAACATCATTCCAACATCTGCGAACTGTTAATGGTGTATTGTGTGGCACATACAGAGAAGCCTGTCAACATTTGGGATTGTTAGAGAATGACACTCATTGGGACCACACTCTCGAAGATGCTGTGATATCGTCAAATGCTAAACAAATACGAACATTATTTTCTATAATTTTGTCTACATGCTTCCCATCAACACCGACTGATTTATGGCATAAATACAAAGATCATATGGCGGAAGATATCTTGCATCAGATGCGTCTTAGAACATCGAATGCAGATTTACAAATGAACGAAGAAATTCACAATGAAGCATTAATTTTAATTGAGGACATGTGCTTGATGCTTACCAACAAAGTATTAACACAAATAGGAATGATAGCACCCAATCGCCCAATGCACGACTCATTTGATCAAGAATTGAGACGCGAAGCTCAATACGATTATGAAACATTACGAGAAATGGTTGATAGAACAGTTCCCCTTTTAAATCAACAACAAAAATATGCCTACGATACGCTCATGAAAGTAGTGAACGATGGAACTGGTGGATTTTATTTTTTAGATGCTCCTGGTGGAACTGGAAAAACGTTTTTGTTATCATTGATTTTGGCCACGATTCGATCGCAAAATGGAATTGCACTAGCCCTAGCTTCATCAGGTATTGCAGCTACGTTGTTGGAAGGCGGTCGAACAGCTCATTCAGCTCTCAAGTTGCCGTTGAACCTTCAAATAAATGAAACTCCAACTTGCAACCTTTCGAGGAATTCTGCCATGACCAAAGTGCTGCAGCAAACCAGATTGATCATTTGGGATGAATGCACGATGGCACACAAAAAATCTTTGGAGGCATTAGATCGCTCAATGCAAGATTTACGAAGTAACAAAAACCGGTTTGGTGGTGCAATGATACTATTGGCAGGTGATTTTCGACAAATATTGCCAGTTGTTCCACGCTCAACGCCAGCTGATGAACTAAATGCATGTTTGAAGTCGTCCATTTTATGGAAATACATTAAAACACTTAAATTGAGTATAAACATGAGAGTCGAATTGCAGGAAGACCAGTCTGGAGAAGTGTTTTCTAAACAACTGCTCGATATTGGTAATGGTAATATTGCTGTTGATACATCATCTGGATACATTACATTCCCTACCAATTTTTGTAACTTTTGTGAATCAAAGACCGAACTCATGGAGATGGTTTTCCCAAACATTCCTCAAAATTACGTAAATCACGTTTGGTTAAGCGAACGTGTTATATTGGCCGCAAAAAATGTTGATGTGAACGAAATGAATTTTCAGATTCAAGAGAAAATAGCTGGCGAATTGAAGAATTACAAATCAGTTGATTCCGTTACTAATGAAGATGAAGTTGTCAATTATCCAACAGAATTTTTAAATTCGCTGGAATTGCCAGGCTTACCACCTCATAATCTGCAAGTAAAAATCGGATCAGTAATTATTATGTTACGGAACATAAACCAGCCACGTCTGTGTAATGGCACCCGGCTTGCCGTGAAGAAATTATTGAACAATGTCATCGAAGCCACAATTTTGAAAGGGAAGTACAAAGGCGAAGATGTTTTAATCCCACGCATCCCTATGATACCGAACGACATGCCATTCAGCTTTAAGCGTTTACAGTTTCCAGTGCGGCTTGCATTTGCAATGTCAATAAATAAATCGCAAGGGCAGTCGCTAAGTGTATGTGGCATCAACCTAGAAAATCCATGTTTTTCACATGGCCAATTATATGTCGCCTGTTCCCGTGTCGGAAAACCATCAACATTATTTATTTACGCGCCAGAACATAAAACTAAAAATATAGTTTATCAAAAAGTATTAGAGTAGAGAGAAGCAGTGAAGGGTACAGAGACTATTAGTTGCTTTCTAGAGCCCGCGTGGTATTGAGCTCAGGGTTTACTTAAAAATGCCAAGTTGTTCAATAGCGATTTAAATAGCGAATTATTGAATCCTATGGAATAAACACTATTATGAAAATATATATTTTGTTTTTTATTTAATTAAATTAGTAAGGTCCTTTTCAGGTATAGCGAGACCAGGGAATTATGGATTCATTTCTATATGGAGGATATTATAGATTCCAGTTCAAATTGAATAGGTATACATAGGAAATAGCTATACAAAATAAAGTAGCGCATCATTGCTACGCTAAGGCGGTACGAAGTTCGCCGGGTCAGCTAGTTTATTATATATATAATTATACATACATAATACATATATATATAACTATAATTATTTAATAGATAAATACTGGTGATACGAAAAGTTTCGGCATATTAACTCGATTTTGAATATTTTTGGTAATTGCAGACTTTTAATGCGAAGAGACGATATAGATATTTTTAATAGAATGCTGGTGGTTATCTGTGCAAGATAACGGTGATAACAAACAAAACTACCCCTAGGTCATGTTCAACCCCAATTCATTATCATGAACCGTATTTAAATGTCTACTTCTGGACATAGACATTTCCTTGCAAAAAAGATTTGGTTATGAATCCATATCCTACAATGGACACTCACAGAACTTTAACAAAAATATCTTAATAATCTTACCACTGGCTTAGGAGCTTCCACTTTAACAGTCTTCTCCTTAAGTTTTTCTATCTGTGCCCTAGTAATCTTAGGAGCCGGAGGAACTGCCTTCGTAGGGGCCTTAATAGACTGCATCTCTTTCTCTAGAAGAGCTTTAGCTTCTGCTTTTTTCTGTAATTGTTCTAGACGCTTCTTTTCTTCTGCCTCCTGAATAACAAAAATAAATCTTTGGTATAATGACTTATAACATTGCTGATAGTAGTCAATGTGTTCTATAGTTTATTTAAACACAACAATCAGCCAGCTGTTAGTTTATAAGTGGGTACCTATCCTACCCCCTAAAAATGAATAATCCAAAAGCTAAAGTAGTAATTGTACATTCCATCTGCAGCTTGACAATTTATATGTAGATTTTAGCACATTTCTTCTAAGTCTTGGTACACCTTGAGTAAATTCTATATCGGAAAATACAGACATATAAGAATGTTATGGATGGTAAGCCAAATTTCTATTATTAGTGTAAAACTACTTATTAAATATTATATGAAAGAAGGGAAGCAGTAGTATAGCACCAGTCTTACTTATATTATGAAGTTTTTTAATAAAAAGTAAACCAACCTTCTTTTGCTGTTTCTTTTTTAATTTTTCATCATTGTCTTCCCACTCCGCATCTTCCACCATTTTCTTTAACTTACTTTCCTTTTCCTGTTTCGCATCCTCTTTTCGTTGTCTTGCAGCAACAGCCTTGCTGTTTTCGCCAGCGAATTTCTTCGGCATATTTACTTAAATAGAGAATTTGGCTATGTTAGGAACATTCCATCGGCGAATTTGCACAAATACGAAAACTGAACATACGTGTATTGATACTTACATATACTTAGCAAAGAAAGGCACTATATTTATAATTCTACAGTGAAAATGATAATGTATTGGCAATCATAAAATTTAAAAGAAATGAACACCAGTCAGTATCCGAGTAACCGAGTCAGGGTATCTGTCATCTGTGGAACACTACTTATTGCAGCTGTCAAATTCAATGAGTAAAGAAATAATAAGGAGATGCCCTATTCTACTATACGAACAATTCATTATACAAATATATATAAGATCGACACATATATACAAAAAAGCATTTTGTCTCTTTTAACTTATGTTTACCTTGGTGTGAAAAGAGAGATAAACATAGTTTAGTGAAGACTAATATTGCAACACTTTTGAGTGACGTCATGCACTTGTCAATTCGTGACCGGTGACGCCAATTTACGCACCAAGTTCTGAGGTAGATCTGCTGCGGTTGTTGTTGGAAATTTAGTTTTTGTTTTCGTGCCAATTACGGTTTTAAATTGGTTTTTATTGTATCCAAGGCTTTGCCCTAGACATGAAAATCATGCCTTCGTGCTCCATTAAACAATCTGGTGCAAGAAAAAACAAGAATCATTGTACATTGACTCTTTACAGGTTAGGTTATAAAAATGCATTGAAATTGTTCAATATTTTACGATTTTGTTTATTGTATTGTATTAAACATATTCTTTTTATAATTTCCGAAGACGTTTGTTAGTTTTTTGAGGTTCTCAATGGTATTATTTGCTTTGTTTCACTTTGATTTGTTTACATACGATTAAGGATAGTGATGGTAGAGTTAAAGTGTCGATACTTATATTATGATATAAAAAATATGTTAACATGGTGTTTTCTTCATCAGATTTCCTGTAAATGAAATTTTAAGTAAGAAATGGAACGAAATCATTGGTTTGCAAAATACAAACCCTCGACATAAAATGTGGTATGTCTGCTCGATGCACTTCCATGAAACATCCTACAACAGAACTCTCGACGTGACGCGATTACGTGACTGCGCAGTGCCCTAACCTGAATGTGTGAATAAATGAATAAATATTACTACTATTTAAAACGTGTTTTATTTAGTAAATTTGTTATTTCACTCAATTTCAACATAATATAAGTACTTTTTATGTTGATATCGGTATCCCAGAACCGTCGGAGCTACAAAAAAATAGGTAAACAACGATATACATTCTCGTTGGTTTGAATGCGGAAGTATTCTGTTCTTTCTTTAGTCTTGTTGCTGATAGAACGGATAGGGCTGTTTTCATAGCCGATAACAAATGGTTTTAAAATAATAATTTGAGAAACCTCACCTACGATCATTTATTCCCAGACTACAGAAAGACCAGGATTTTAGGGATTCCAAGAGGAATCCACGGCCTCATTTTGGGAGGAGGTGATGTACGCCTAAAAGGTGGGAAAAGGGAGAGCACTAGCACTCTCCTATCCCACAATGGACTCACCAAACGCTGTAGCACTCCTAATGGCCAACGGTTTCTTGGGTAGAAGCCCAAGAATCGTTTAAGTAATATTTCGCTCATATTATATCTAGCCGGGTGTCCCGTGATGGCCAGCTTTCATTTTTGGATTTTAGTCTTAAGTTCATCACTTAAAATTTAATCCATCCATTACATCCATTATAAATAGTAAAAAACAATCGGATTTAACTAGAATTATTTTTTGTTATTTTTGCAATTTATTAAATATTTCAGTTAAATATCGATATCGACATTTCGAGTCACTCTACATAGGTACAACCCTAAAGGCAGCCATTTTATGCGCCAACTTCTTGTGTAGGTAGGCACGATAATTTTGTAGGTATGCGTAGTCCATGTACTGTAGGTCAATGGTCAAATTTGTCACAAAAACGCAGGTAGAGTCTCTCTCTCACGCAAGCTTCCCCAAGTTAATAGGCTAACCCCATGTTCACATCGTTCCCTTCATTTTACTCACCGCATGCTCAATACACCAACCAATCACAGAGACTGTGTGAGTGAGATAGACTCTACCTAAACTCAGTCTCTACTCTAATCACGCTTTCCACTCGTTCAGCACTCTCTGCATATATTGTATGCTCTAAGGCCTCTAAGGGTAAAAATGTCACAATATATTTTTTCGAGTTGACAGCTCTGGACGTGAAGTGACAGATAACTTAAAACAAACAAGTTTGAACTATAAATAAATAAATTTAGAAATCTATAATCCTCTAAAATTTGTATTTTGTAGAAGTGTTAGAAGAAAGACGGACTATTACAAAGAATTTGAACTTTTAAGAACAGAATGGCTTTAGTCGCCTACGATAACAGTGATTCGAGTGAATGCGAAGACGAGGAAAATGACACTCCACCAGTTGTTTTAGTAAATAGCAAAACAGAAAGTAAATCAAGTCTAAAACGTGAGTAACCTACTCTGTGAACATATAAAATTCGAATGTTTTCATCAGTGATCTCGATTGTCTAATATATCGATCTAACAGATCATCATGTTTGCAGACAAAGTAAGATGACAATTTTTAGTTCCAGAGCCAGTTCAGGTACAAACAGCTACCAAAGTAGATGAAGAACCAAAAGGGGGTAATAGTGAAAATTTGTTCAAACTTTTACCACAACCTACAAGAAAGCAACCTGCTGTGATTGAAGAAGATGATGAATTTCTGCATAAAAAAGAGGTCGCAAATGGTGTAAAGCCGAAAGCAAAAATCACAGTGCCTTCATTAAGTGATGTAAGTTGACAAGTTATTTGTAATGATTATAGTTGACACTTTTAAGTTAATAGAGTTAACCTTTAAGTTAATCCACTTCTGGGCCTAAAATGAGGTTCTGACTTTTTCTTAAGTGCTAACTAAATTACTTGTTTTTTTTTCAAATAAGTTATTATATGATTTCTAAACTCTTTCGAATATTTTTACTTGGCCTAAAAAGTCTAATAACAGTTGTATATTGTCCAAATGTATCACCCATTCATTGGCCCTGCTAAAATGACTAGTATACCTGATGGAAAGCATAAGCAGAATCCAAGAGTGGTGGTCACCATACTCATTGCGAATGCAGACAATGCAGCATGGTGACCCACACTATGGCAGCTTAGTGATGCTTCTGGATCATTTTATTTATTTATTTATTTAGCCATGATCCTATACATATAACAGTTTTTGAACTTATTAATTTATTTGTTAGTTAATTAGTGTTAGTTTTTCTTTGTATAGTCCCTTTTCGGGTATAGGCCTCCTCCAAGTCTTTCCACTTTTTCTTGTCTTTTGCAGTTTGGAGCCACTTTTTTCCGGCTATTTCTGTAATCTCGTCTTCCCATCTCTTTTTAGGTCGACCTACTTTTCTCTTCCCTTTTCTGGATCATTGTGCCTCATTATTTTAAACTAGCTGACCTGGCGAACTTCGTGTCGCCATATCTTAGTTTCTTGTTTTAGTATTTGTGTACGCCTCAGGTTTTCACGGGTAGTGTGCAGTCACGGACTAAGAAAATATAACCCTTATTTATTTTATTTATTAAGCCATGATCCTATACATATAACAGTTTTAAACTTATTAATCTTACCCTAGCCATAAGCCTACCTCGATAAATGGGCTATCTAACACAAAAGAATCTTTTCAAATCGGACCAGTAGTTCGTGAGATTAGCGCGTTCAAACAAGCAAACAAACAAACTCTGCAGCTTTATAATATTAGTATAGATTAAAGATGTATTTATTTCACTCTTCTAAGATCTAATACTAAAGAAATAATACTAATACCCAAATAGTCTAGTCAACAAGTTCCATACTTGTTGACTAGACTAAAAGATGCAGTAGCATCACTAGGCCGCCATGGTGTGGGTCGCCATACTGCATTGTCTGCATTCGCAGTGAGTATGGCGACCAATACTCTTGGATTCTGCTTATGCTTTCCATCAGGCAGAGTAGAGTCATTTTGGCGGGCCAAACATAAAAAAAAAAAAAAAAAAAAAAAAAAAAATCACAACACATTTATTTGGATAAAGATTAATATTAGGTATTATGTTGATAAAAACTCTTTGGCAAATAACTCATCATTAGGTACCAACTCTTAGCGTCTTATACTCGTGATAACTTCTAAACGAAATGTCCGAATGGGATGAAACAAAACGTATTTTACTTCTACATAAATACCCTTTATAACATAATGCTTAATTTCGATAAGGATTAATATTACGATACACATTTAACGTAGTTTCTTTTTTGTAGGTTATTGTGACTAAAACATGATAGTTAGACATATGCTCACGCCAACTTTTTTATAGATCTTAATGGGATCTCAAACCCGTAAAACATTATTTTGTTCTATTGTCTATAGTTTTTGCAGCGCATGCAAAAATAGGTTTTCGATTTCACACCTTGGGTTACAATAGCAATTTTCTTACGGATCCCTAATCTTTTTGAAAATAAAATATAGCCTATAGCCTTCCTCTATAAATAGACTATCCAACACTGAAAGAATTTTTCAAATCGGACCAGTACTTCCTGAGATTAGCCCGTTCAAACAAACAAACAAACTCTGCAGCTTTATAATATTAGTATAGATTTACTTATTTATAAAAGATTTATAAGATTTTTTTCAGGTCATGATTTTACTGTTATAGTTATAATATTGCAATGTTCTAAACACATGGACTACTACAACAGAACAATAGTGTTAAATGATTAATTAAATGTATTTTGGGCAACTTCTATAAATTACCTAAATTAGATAAAAAAATATATTTTTAATCCCACTCAATCTTAACTCTGTTACATTCTAATTGTTGTGTATAGTTCTTTTATTAATTTGTATGTTTATATTCCAGTTTAAGGATGTAGAAACCAGAGCACCCACAGTAAAACCACGAGTTACTAATGGAGTAAGCTACTTAAATATTAATTTGTGAATTGTCTTTAATTAACCTCAGATCAAATAAAAAAAGGTAGATAACGCACATAGAACAAGAAAGTGCAGCTATTTTTTTAAACATGTCAGTCTGATTTGGAATTTAAGATGTATAACAATAAATAAAATATACTATTAAACAAAAGCTACTATTTAAAAAATATACCTAAGATTTGCAAAATTTATTTCAGAAAAAATCAGGTTTACTTAACATGCTCCCACAACCAAGAAATGGTGTAACCGCCACAACAAGATCTTTAATACCAAATGTCCTAACGAAAAAACCTCCAACTCCATCATTGGCAAAGAAGATTCCAACTGCCGTTACAGCAACTAAGACTAAAGTCAACCCCACACCCTTGATAAATGATTACTCAGATGACAGTGATAATGAAGAAGTTGAAAATGATTTCTTCTCAATGAACAAACCTGTAGAATTACCTACAGATGTGGACATGCCCTTAGATGTAGAACCAAATACTAGTACAAGTACAACAAAAACAAATACGCAAAAACCAAGAGGCATTGAAGCTTTCTTTAAGAAGGAAGAGGTCAACCATACAGAGTTGGAAACTGAATATGACAATGACAGTATTGCGGATCAGTCTGAAGCTGGGTCCAGCTATAACAGTTATGGATCTGAGAACTCTAACAGTAATGAAGTGTTGCTTGATGATGAAGCTGTAAGTATATCTTTTGGACACTTTCTCAAGTCAATTTCGTATGAAGTATCATTATATTAGAAAGGAATGATTTAATCTTATAATTGATATTATATTTGTAGGATCTAACGCAACTACTATGATACCATTCTTAAACACGTGTTTAGCTTACTCTCAGAGCTTTGATGAGTATAGTTAGTTACTTAATGACCTCAATTTCTACCGGACCTCGAGATCAGTTCAGCTGTAGCCGATAGTTGCAGCCTCCCTATCGACTGGTCGCCTCCAAGTATGTCGAGGGCGGCCGCGTTTTCTTTTGCCGTCAGCTTGCCACTTCAAGCTCAACATATATGGTTGTCAGGTCTCCGCAACCCATGACCAATCCAACGCCACTTCCTAATCAGAATCTCCTCCTCCTTAAAGATTAAAAACAACTAGATGTAAATGTTCTGCAATTTTTGAAGTGAAAACTTCTTTAGCGGCGTTGTGCACTTTTTTGGGATAGCATCACTCGCGTCAGGACTCGTGACCTGATCGAATATTCGTAAGAGAGTCGTGCCGTAGGAGAGAAAGTAATATCCCCCTCTCTTTCTACCGCGCGGCGAAAATGTATGCCTGCTCCTGCTGTTCCGTTTAAGCGGCGCAGGGCGCTTGCGCGAGTGTGCGTGTGTGTAAACCCGGCTTCGCTCGAGTAATATGTTCATACTCTATAGCATTAACCTATATTTTTATAACATCACAATAACAATTTCTGTAGTTATCGGTTCTCAAGGAATATTAAAGGCAAAGCAAGGCATAGATTCGTATAGCATCGTTCATTACGTTTAATAAATATAGGAAATTAAAAAAATGAAATTTTAAAAATTAAATAAAAAATGCACAACATTAAGTTCAAGTAACACATGCTTTTATTATTGTATAGATCATGAAACTCTGTGGCTCCCGCGGAAAACGGAAGCGCGAGGAAATACAGATAGTAGATGTGAACCAGCAGGATGTGTTGGCTGATGCAAGGGAGATGCTTCTCAAAGGTCTTATGGACGACACAACCAAGCGGGTCTCGGCGAGCAAGAAGAAAGGCAACGAACCCACAAGCCAACAGAGACGGAAACACCAGATTACATACTTGGCTTATCAGGTCAGTTACTATGCCCCGAATATTTTGCTTCTGTTGCTATATTGGTCTTGTGGCTTAGAACTCGAGTCCTATATATTTATCGCTTTAGGGCGCTATTCAGTGTGACGCGGATGACCTACGCGGATGTCCGCGACGGACGGTACAATGTATGAAGCCTAAACAGTGCGTTCAGTGCTATGCGTGTGGACGCCATCACGGACGGTTCAGTTCAGTTCTTTATCCTTGGCTATACAACTCTTAATCACAGTCCGCACAGCACTGAACCGGCTAATTCATCCGCGACGGACGCATGCACTAATCCGTACGCAGACGGTCCGCGTCGCACTGAATGGCGCCTAACTTTAAAAATACTCAAAAATTTGTTTTAAATAAAAATATCTCTATTAATATTGTTTCACTAACCCATATTGGAACAAAACTCTGGAGTGTTAATTCAAATAGTAAGGTAAACAATCAACAAGATTTACCAGAACCATTTTAAAATATTATTTTCTAGTTAATATCGCACTTACCACCATGAAGTAGACAAATATTCATTTAGGTGCATCCTATTTATTTCGTAAGACTTCACACGAGTCATTACATGGATGACATTAAAAATAATAGAGTGGCAACTAACGTGTTTTGTCTTGATGTCTATGGAAATAAGAAGATCTTAATATATATATTTCTTGTGTGCGTGTGTATGTGACTGAACTCCTCCTAAACGACTGGACCAATTTTGATGAAATTTTTTGTGTGTGTTCAAGGGGATCTGGGAATGGTTTAGATTCACAAAAACGACTGGACCGATTTTGATGAAATTTTTTGTGTGTTCAAGGGGATCTGGGAATGGTTTAGATTCACAAAAACGTAAACGATGTTACGTGGGTCATAAATATGGCGGTACGAAGTTCGCCGGATCAGCTAGTAATCTTATAAATTTGTTTTCAGGCTAAAGCCAATGAAGCTGAATTGCAGAACCAATGGGCAAACAACAAAATGTCAAAACGGCAGACTCAAGCAAAGTATGGGTTCTAGATTTAATGTAATTATTATGAGAAAGTGTAAATATTGATCATGTTTTAAATAAAATAGTAAAAGTCATAATCTAAAGTATTTTATTTATACTAGAGCTAATTTAGTAATTATAACTAATTAATTAAAGTCTTCTCGCTTTCCTTGGCCTGGGTGGGTTCCAAGAAACGTGGGTATTGTCTGTAATAGATACAACATCAAGTCCTCCCATCTGTAGCCCTTTGACCGCAGCCTGTGGAAAAAAAGGAATAAACGAAGATTACTAGAGCTACAGATAACAGGCTTCTGACTGTATGTCAGTTAGCGTGGTAAAGAGTCGCCACATGGTTACATTTGTGTACACAAAAATGAAAGTATTTAATGCTTTAAATTAAAATTTAAATATAATTGAAATCGGTGCAGCCGTTTAGACGTAAAGTGCAACAGACGGATCACTTTGCTTTTATTAACTTTTTTCCATCTCTATTCATTCCTAATTCCTTGTTACTCTTCATCTCATATTTATTGTAATCATAAAAAGGATCTTACCAATCTACCAGGCCCCAGACCCTGCACTCTCACTCTGATCGTTTTAAAACCTTTGTCAATGGCTCTCTAAAACAAAAAAATAATAAATGTATTTAATTTGCAAGTCATTTTGTTTTACCATACCAACCATACAACAGGATTTTGTCTGAAATATTTGGAAGATTTTCATTTTTTTATTATGTTTACCATCTTAAACTAAAAAGATGACAATAAGAATTTATTGGAAGTCTTATTAACCCATAAGCTTAAGCTAAAAAGTTTTGTGTTAGGAGTGGACTCACATGAGTGGTATGTTAGTTGTTAAAATAATAATATCTGTATGTTCAAGACTATGCTCAAGTATAGATTTTAAAAACAGACCTTATCATCAGGTTTCAAAGGTATTTTCTTATACAACAGCACTACCGTGGGAGTCACGCTGCGGCATTAATGGGCTGACTCGACCTGAGTGATACCACGGCCTCGCAGAAAACCAGTGTGAAATAGTGCTTGTGCTGTGTTTCACTGAGTGAGTGAGGATACCGGAGGTTCATACCTCAACCCCTCCCTACCTCCTACTCCTACCTACCTCGCTTACCATCAGGTGATACGTCAGCTCATTTGCCCGCTATCCGTTAAAAAAAAAAAAAAACATTATTCAGTCCCCAACTTGCACTCGGCCAGCATGGGGATGTATGGCCTTAACCCTCTTCTGAGAGAAGACCCAGCAGTGGGACATTATGGGTTGTTGATGAAACATTATTCTGGAAATATTCTAGACTCTTTATTGTCATTCTACTCTGTGACACACTTATATTTATCATCAGCAATCAGTTATAATAGTCCACTGCTGGACGTTCCTCCTTTCTACAAAGAGTTCTTATTTACTACACATTTATCAAGTTTTATCTTACCATAGCTATACTAATAGCAGTAGTTTGAGCAGCTATATTAGTTCCTTTCTTGGTATTTTTGAAGCCCTCCATGCCACAGGATCTGATAATCTTCACGGTGCCCACAGCATCGGTCAAAGTAAATATAGTGTTGTTGTGGGTCACTCTGATGTTGCAAATAGGTAGATCTTTGTAAGCTGAACCACCAAATATTAAGTTATCTGATTCTAGAGTAGGGAATAGGTTTTGTTTTCTGCAAAAAAAAAACAAATAAATAATTCTATACATTTTACAAATAAAATTTTTAGAGATATATATCAAATCATCAACAGGTATTTTAATAATAACAAATTTTAACAAAATAAAACCGTCTTCAATCTGGACCAAATTTTAATGGACCACTCGGGAAGCACCAGCTTTCAAATAAAAAAAGAATCATCAAAATCGGTTCACCCAGTCGAAAGTTCTGAGGTAACAAACATAAAACTGCCATCTCTGTACGTAGGCCTCTCCTCAAAAAGGATGTTTTGGCCTAATGCACCAGGCTAGTCAGGTTGGTAGCTATATGGTTTGTTTCAAGTTTTTCTTCTCTTTGAAGTGCTGTGCTTTGCACTGTCTTGTGTAGTTGCTGCCCTAAGTCAATTCAAATGACATCCACGGGATGAATAGGGATGAAAATGATGTACTTAATACTCTGTTCACTATTTATACTTACGCCTTTAGTACAGCATCAAGATCCACAAGCTTTTCACCCTGAACACCTTCATCTTCAGTTGGAATTCTCTTGTGGTCGAACTTTTCTGACGAATGTGGAGCGGATGTTTGAAAGAACCGCGCCAGGCTAATACTAGGGACTCGCAGGGAATTTCTTATTGCGCACAGCATATTTCTAATTATATTTAGTTTAATTTTCTTAGATATTTTGTACGATTAGCAAAATCATAACCAAAAAATGTCAGAACGATCCATTTGACGTTGACAGCTGAATCTTATTGACATTTTCGTTCTGGAACTTGTAGTCTATGTCTATCTATCTATCAGTGAATGTTCGTTTATAATCCGAAATTTGGGTGGAATTGACTGGAAATAAAGTGCAGTCAAACAACCAACTTCAATGTTTTCTTTCATTAAAATAGACAAAGACTTGTAGGTCTTGAAATGTTATTAATAGACTTGTAATAAGATAGGGTTTATTATAGTCTATACATGATGTACAGGTAGTCTACCTGTAAAGTCAGTCTTCACTTACCATTAGTATAATAACTAATAAGTAAGTGCAAGGAATGGATTGTCTTTATGTATATTATAAATAGTTACTACTACTTGTCACACCTTTTAAAAAACATTTAAAACTTTGGAAGCCTTCTGCCTGTCAATAAGCTTTTGTTCTAAAATGTATTTATGCATAGAATCTTAGGCTTTTAGAGTTCTCTGTTTGGACATTTTAATAACTCCTGAAACTTGAAAGCCAAAATGACACAGAAATTCAAAATATTGTTTTCAAATACTCTTTATCCGACAGAAAATTGTCTGAAATATTAAGGCGAAAAAAACATCCCAAGTCACGTTGCCATTTCTGTGATGCAATGCTTGCCTTTGATTGATTTATTGCTAGTGGAAAATGACAAACAAAATGTCCGTATACAATCATTTAATAACTTAGAATACATTAAGAGTCACATTTATAATTTATTTTTTGTTTATAATATCTTTGTAAAACAAGACAGATTGATTAAATCCAAGTAGCGAAGCAGGTACACGCAGGGTTACGAGCCGCAAGTGACCAGCCTCTGCCACGAAGTTAGCTTTGAGCAGTTCTGTGATCGCCCACTCGGTTGTGTACTGTACTGGTTCAAGGACTTCGCCAGGGATCTCCATGGTAAGGATGTAGTTAATAATATGGGGATACATAGGCGTTGACACAAGTTGTAGAAGCATATTGTGATCTAGTAATTCCTTTATCAGATCGTTGTCTATTTCATCTAGCTGCTGTAAGTATTCCTGAAAAATATTAATATGTATAGTAAATTGTTTTTCAGCTTATAGTTACTTATAGTTTTTTTTAACTGCTACATGCTTTTTTTTTTGGAAATTTGAAACAATTTTATTTATTAATTTATGGATTTATGAAAAACAAATTTTAAAACTCAGTAATACATCAAGCACTTCATTCCAAGTACGATATGCCGATCTTTAAGTACTCCATTCTCACCCTCTCTTCGTAAAACCGATGGTTGAGTCTACGGTGACACACAATAAAAAAGATCAATGAACCATAGAGTTATTATAGATAGAGTGGGGAAAACATACGGCTGACAGTAAGCGGAAACGTCCAACGGTTAGAAACAGAGAGAGGTTCGCGGTACCCCGTCTGTCTTTGTCTATTGACGCATGCGCAGTAAAGGCAGTAAAGGACTATTAATGGTAATTCAATCACAACAATTAACTGTCGAATCGTTCTGCTATGCGCATGCGCGCGTAGAGAGAAACAAATGGGTACCGCGATCGTCTCTTTCTTTCTAACCGAGGGACGGCTGAAAGCTTGGCTCCCAACCTCTATCTATAATAACTCTATGGAGGTATCACTCTAGTGTCTTAGGTCATATGTCACTAACTAATTAATATAACTTAACAACCTTGGCAATCACAACTTTATACTATAATACCATTAGTTGGTTGGCATTTACACAGACTTACCCTATCTTCATGTACTAAGTTTAATATACGCCCGTCAGCGTCATCGCCTTTGTTCAGCAGAATCACCCAAATAACAAGTAACACCAACTCCGATGGTATATCTTGAATAATATAATCAACTTCCTGAAAAGAAATAAATCCCATTTATAGTACATCCGCGTATATGTCGGTTATCGCGGTAAAGAATAGCCTATGTCCTTCCTTAAATAAATAAATATTTCGGACATCATACACACAACAACATCTAGTCCCAAGCTAAGCAGAGCTTGTGTATTAGACAACTTTTTTTTTTTTTTTTATGTTTGGCCCGCCAAAATGACTCTACTCTGCCTGATGGAAAGCATAAGCAGAATCCACGAGTGGTGGCCACCATACTCATTGCGAATGCAACAATGCAGCATGGTGACCCACACTATGGCGGCCTAGTGATGCTTGTGCATCTTTTAGTCTAGTCAACAAGTATGGAACTTGTTGACTAGACTAATTGGGCCTCCGGTCTCGCACTCACCAACGAAACACGACAGCACGAATGCTGTCATTTTACGTTGATTTTCTGTGCGAGGGTAGTACCGCCCCGGTCGAGCCGGCCCGTTCGTGCTGAAATCAGCGTGGCTCTACTACCTATACCTATACAACTGATATAAATACATATACAGGGTGGATATGACAATACGACATTAATTTGAACTAGACCTACCAGCACATGTTACAACTCCACCTACAAAATTTCAAAAAAAACTGGTTTAGTAGTTTAGCCATAGGACCCTTTTCCGTTTATGAAATTTACTACACGATGCGGCTGGGTCAATGACCGATGTTACCTATCGTCGCTGGGTCGCGTCGTCGCACGCGCTCCCTTTGAACCAGCCGCCGGGAGCCCTGTGTCGCGTTGTGTGTGTTGTATTGGTTATTAATTAATAGGTATTTTGTACTGATTTTATAGTGACAGGGCACATTAGTTAAGTTTGTTAGTTGTTGCGTAACGTTATGTTATTTTGTGTGAATTTAAATGAAACAATGCCTCGACTCGGCTATAGACTTCTACGGCTGTGAATAATTTACTACGGACAAAATATTAATTTGCGGATAATGTTCGTTTATCCTACTACCTACTAATAGTCGGATTATTGTACAAACTATCGAGATCGAGATACGAGAATAGAGATAATGCTTTTCAGTTGTAACCTCGATACGAGATAATCAAATTTAAAACCTTGCGGTTTTCGTTTTTTTGTGATTATTATGGTGACTGTGTAATTTACAACAACGTGAATACATAATATTACTTGTGCTATTTAGCTTGCGTTGATAAAGTAGGTATCTATTTTATAAACCTGCGTCGCGCGTCGTTCAGTGCTCTAGGTACCTATTTTACGGCTCGGACCGCGCCGGGCCACTCAGGTTAGTGAACTTAAATTACAAATGGTGTCCTTATTGGTTTTAATTTTTAAGATATTTTGATTGTTTAAAAATATTGTTTTTTTTATATTCGTTTTCGGATAATTTTAATAATCCCAAAGTAAACCAATATATTTAAATAGCCCACGGGTTTGTTTAATGTCGTATCGTCATATCTACCTTGTATACTTTTTTTTTGTAAATACATACATATTGTACACTAGCTGACCCGGCGAACTTCGTACCGCCATATTTACATATCTGTCTCAGCTTCCCACAGGCAGTGTACAGTCGCGGACAAAAAAAACACTTTTCCCGTTATCTTTTATGAATGAAATCGGACTATGTGTTATTAAATTACAACCAAGTACATATTTTGACTTTCATCCCCTCTCTCCTGGAAACCGTACTGAATTTCGGGATAAAAATTATCCTATGTCCTACCTCGTAGTATGTACTCAAATCATGCCAAGTTTCATTTCAATCCGTTCAGTAGTTTCGACGTGATGCGCGGCCAAGATACAGACAGACAGACAGACAGACGGACAGACAGACAAAAATGAAAAAAATTAGTTTTGGGTTCAGTATCCCTGACAGAGAGCCCTCCAAAAATTTTTTTCAAAATATCTTTAATGTACAGAATTGGACCTGTAACATTTTTATTATAAGTATACATAGAAAACACCTAAACTCCAAAACAAATATTTGGAGATTATGCAAACTATTTATATTTACAAAAAAAAAGTATATAATGTATTTCAGTTGTCTAGTACCCATAACACAAGCTCTGCTTAGCTTGGGACTAGATGACGTTGTGTGTTAGGTGTCTCAAATATTTATTTATTATTGGTTTAAGCGCGTTTTGCAGGCACGCCAGCAAAACGCACATTAAAAAAACACGTGAAAATCGGTTACATGGTTTCAGAATCCATGGTGAGCAACAACGTGACACGCGAATTTTATAATAGACTAGATGTTACCCACGGCTCCGCCTGCGTGTATGTCGATAAATGAAGAACCGCTCGACCGATTTTGTGCAAACTTCACATAAAACATCTACTAAATAGTCCGAACAAAGCGTAAACATTTGGCTTGGATAGGTGAGCCCGTTCTTGAGTTATAAAATTACAACGAAAAGTGGCATTGATTTTTATATATAGATTGATATTTGTACAGGTTCTTCAATGTCTGGAATCAGACTGTCGTTGTCGTGTCAAGTTATTATAATGTTGAATGCGGCTATATCTTACCTCATCAGCTAAGATTCCCCTCTTCATTAATAGTTTTATGAGGACCAAGGTATCCTTCTCGTCGGCAACGTTACCGAGTAAGAACTTCAAGTATTCGCAGTGTAGGCTCCTGAGTTCACTGTAACAAAGTACATTCATTAATGAGGTGTCAATAAATTCGTAATATGCGACTGTGCCTCAGGTCTCGGGTTGGAATACCGGGTCGGACCAAATGTTTGTATGATCTGCAAATATTTGTTTCGGGGTTTGGGTGTCTTCTATGTATGTATGTTTTTACAAAAAAAGTATTTATATATTTATATCAGTTGTCTGGTACTCAAACCAGGTCTGCTTGATGATGTCAGAAAATAGTTTTCTTATATATTTATTTATAATTTACGTTGTTACATACATAAATAATGTACCCAAAAATTTAAAATCTGTTTTTTTTTTATTTCTTGCCGGTTCTTCTCCATAGAAATTACATTTTGGAACCGCGCAACTAGAGTTACTAATATAAAAATTTTCGAAAGTGCCTGTAAAGGCCTACTTGAAATAAAAACTTTTTGATTTGATGGTAATGATGAAACTAACCTGGTTCGAGTGGGAGGCCAGCAGTTGATTACGTCGACTAGCAGCCTCAACTGCTGCCAAGAGTTCGCTAACAACATAAATTTGGTGAACGCCTCTCGCCTTCCTTCTTCGGTCATTAAGTATTCGCCTGTTTTTAAACATAAAACATTTAAAAGAATAAATATCATCAATAGTATTTTTTTGCAATATTATACAGCTTAATCTTTGAGGCATTAATTCCCATAAAACAGTTATATTAAAAAAATGCCAGTCGTAAGGACTGCTGATAGAAGTGAAAACTTATAACTTAGAATGTTATTATACTCTACCAAAAAGTGCTCAACGAGGCCAAAGAAGTTTTGTAACGTCAGCATGTCGGTGACGCGAACTCAAGATTTCTCCTACCAAAAAGTGCTTTACACTTCAAAAATACTTATGACGTAAACGTAATTATAAATACACATTCTCTTGACTAAGAAAATACTTATGTAAAGTATTTTATGTTCATTTTTCAACAAGGCATGAGGGGGAACGGGGCGGTAAGTCAATACTGCCACCCACGGCCTTGCTACTTAAGAATCACAAGAAATTAAGACTTAAGCAAATTTTTCGTTGCTTTCACGGGAGTGAGTTTGGATACTTGAGGCATAACTTCTGCCTCTGCCTAATTTTTAGAAGATTTGTACTGAAAGACCAGGAAGATACTTGTGACTATTGAGCTAAAGCAGTAGCACCTTGACTGCTTCGGTGGCAGCGTATGCGACTGCTATGCTAGAGAGGTTCGATTCACGTGTCGGACCAAATGTTAGTATGATTTGCATAAACTTGTTTCAGAGTTTGGGTGTTTTCTATGTAGGTATAATCAAGAGTATTTAAAAAAGTATGAAGTAATAGCTTTTACCCGCGGCTTCTCTCGCATTTAATAAAAAGTATCCTATGTTACTTCTAATACCTCCAAGAATATTTGTACAAAGTTTCAATATGACCGGTTAAGTAGATTTCTCGTAAAAGCGTAACACTTAAATTCACATTTATAATATCACTAGCTGTTACCCGCGGCTCTGCCAGCGTGTATATCGGTTTTCGCGGCAAATAGTTAGCCTATGTGTTATTCTGATGTATAAGCTATATTACAGTAAAATTTCATCCAAATCCGTTCATAGTTTTTGCGTGAAGAAGTAACAAACATACACACAAATTTTCGCCTTTATATATTAGTGTGATGTGATGTGATAGTGTGATTACGAATATGTCAGTCAATCTATCTGTCATACTACAAGCTCTGTTTAGTTTGAAGCTAGGCGTCAGATGAAAGAAATATTTATTAACTACCCTCAGGTTAAGAAAAAAACACAATGCAGAAAACAGAATTCGTCTTACCTGTCAATCCATCTATGTATTCTTTGTGTTCAGTATTCCCCCATTCGTTGCGGAGCAGTTCCGCAGAATATTCAGCCATCTTCATCATATCATGGCTATCGTGGACCCTGGCCTTCTGACTGAGCGACAGCAGGCCGACCTGTTTGTGTGGAGGTAGACCGAACATAGTGGCCTTCTGCAGAGTTCTCTCTAGTAATTCTTCAGAGAATTTCACCCCGTCCTTGTGGTACTGAGTTAGGCGAGTGCATAGAGTATGTGCGGCGCTGTAATAGATGTATTATTGTTTCTGAGTTTAACGTGTGTATCTGTTTCTTTTTTTTAAAGACACCTCTTGCATTAGGAATTTAGATCCTGTGTCTTTACAAAGCTACATGAAACAAAGCTACATGAAATGGATATAAAGAATACCCAGACTCAGAATAACAATTTGTGGATCACACAAAGTGCTGTCCCATGTGGGATTTGAAGTTTTGAACCCACAACTCTTGGCGCAGTAGAAAGCGACGTGGCGACCGCTTAAATCACTAGGCCAACCGTGCAGTCGCTTTCCAGCTTACAAATAGATAGTCAGATTTGTTTTTTCTTTTAAAAGATTGAAATCGTTTTTAGCTATAATTCAAGACAATCGATTTAGCTAACTATTATATTTATTAGGAAGTGGAATGGCTGGACTACTATTTTAAAGAAGTGGAATAGGACGATTACTTTATTTATGAAGTGGAATGGTAAATAGTAATGAATGTTATAATGGTATGTGTTCTCACTCAGCGTCGTGCAGCATGTGCGCGACGATGTGTTGGAAGACGCGCGGCGGGTCGGCGTCCACGTGCAGGCACTGCAGCAGCGTGCACAGCGCGCCCACGCGCACGTCGCCCGCCAGCACCAGCCGCCCCGCGCACCACACTATGGCCTCCGCATCACCGTGACTCTTCTCTATTTCACTGCTCGGGAAATTATACTCATCATCACATCACATCAACAGCTTTTAATAGTTTAGACAGACATAGGTCTCTCTTTAGAAGAAAGCATTAGCCTTCTATATCACGATCGCCAGTATAGGGATTGTGTTAAGTATTACTTTCTTTAGAGCTCTTGTCTGGTAAAGTTTGCTCCCGTATTCGGCTCTTACGACACCTACAAGATGAATGGAGGTGGTGACACCTTTGCGTGGGTGACACTCCGTGTTCTTAATTACTAGCTGACCCACGCAACGTCGTTTACGTCTCCTATTGCCCGTAGCGTAAAAAAATTCCCCCGTTTTTGTAACATTCTTCATTGGTGCTCCGCTCCTATTGGTCTAAGCGTGATGATATATAACTTATAGCCTTCCTCGATAAATGTACTATCCAACATTGAAAGAATTTTTCAAATCGGACCCGCGGTTCCTGAGATTAGCGCGTTCAAACAAACAAACTCTTCAGCTTTATAATATTAGAGTATAGATTTGCCATAGACAATAACAGTATATACTGCTTAGGTGTTGCACATAAAATTTTCACAAATTTTACCAAGAAAGCCGTGTGGTGTCGTCGGACACCAGATAAGAACAAAGTTCCTTAATAAAAAAAAAATATTTCAAGTTCTATTCGAGGTATAAAGAAAATAATTACATAAAAAAACACTAATCACTATATATAAAAATATTACGCTTTTCTTTAACGTTACGAACGTTTTTTGCCGGCTAGGGTACCCCTCCACAAGGAAATTCGTCTAAAAAAGAACGACTTCAAGAACTGGACCAAATTGAAATGGGACCACACACACGGCAAGCACCAGCTTTCAAATAAAAAATAATCATCAAAATCGGTTCACCCAGTCGAAAGTTATGAGGTAACAAACATAAAAAATCTGTCGAATTGGCAACCTCCTCCCTTTTTGAAGAAGATTAAAAAGAAAATAATTAACTTTTAAAAATTTATTTACTACTTTAGCAACCAATTTTTGACGTTGAAGTGAAAAAAAAAACAGTTTATTATAATTTATGCATTTTATAATACAGACAGATATATAGAGATATTATCAGTATCATATCAGTAGGTAGTAGAGCCACGCTGATTTCAGCACGAACGGGCCGGCTCGACCGGGGCGGTACTACCCTCGCACAGAAAATCAACGTAAAATGACAGCGTTCGTGCTGTCGTGTTTCGTTGGTGGGTGCGAGACCGGAGGCCCAATTAGTCTAGTCAACAAGTCCCATACTTGTTGACTAGACTAAAAGATGCACAAGCATCACTAGGCCGCCATAGTGTGGGTCGCCATACTGCATTGTTGTATTCGCAATGAGTATGGTGGCCACCACTCGTGGATTCTGCTTATGCTTTCCATCAGGCAGAGTAGAGTCATTTTGGCAGGCCAAATATAAAAAAAAAAAAAAAAAAATATATATATATAAACACTTTTGCAAAAAAACGGGCACTTACGCAAAGAACTATTTTATAGTTACTATTAGTTTGTTTGACAATTTTAGGTATTGTTATCCTCAGAATTTTATAAATTAATTAGGAAGGAATAGTTTTCATCAGTTTCATCATAACATTTTGATTAAATTATTGAGAAATAATGTTTAAGCTCAAACACTATTATTGTACCTGCTCGCTAAATAAAAATGAAACGCGTTAATTTCTTTGTTTTTCTTGAATACGCCACCAACGCTCAGTGCGCTTAGCACTTTTATCCCTTGATATCCATAAGTCGAGATGGAATCCCTCCTATTGTGCTGAAGATGTGCGCTCCTGAGTTGGCACCGGTCTTAACGCGTCTTTTTCGGCTCTCCTATTCTTCTGGCGTAGTCCCGACATCATGGAAGGCAGCATTGGTCCACCCGATCCCTAAAAAAGGCGACCGCTCAAATCCATCTAACTACAGGCCGATAGCCATAACTTCCCTCTTCTCGAAAATAATGGAGTCCATCATCAATCATCAACTCCTGCGGTACCTAGAGGAGCATCATCTGCTTAGCGACCAGCAATACGGTTTCCGTAAGGGTCGATCAGCTGGTGATCTTCTGGCGTACCTGACACATCGCTGGGCACAGGCGATTGAGACTAAGGGGGAAGCCTTGGCAGTTAGTTTGGACATTGCGAAAGCCTTCGATCGGGTCTGGCACAAAGCGCTTCTTTCGAAGCTCCCTTCCTATGGGCTTCCCGAGAAACTATGCGAATGGGTCACCAGCTTTTTAGCAGGTAGAAGCATAAAGGTCGTAGTCGACGGTGAATGCTCTGACTCTATACCTGTGAATGCTGGTGTCCCGCAAGGTTGTGTGCTATCGCCTACTCTGTTCCTCCTGCATATCAATGACATGCTGCAAACTAGCGGCATTCATTGCTATACGGATGACAGTACAGGCGATGCTCTCTACACCGGCCGCGCTAATATTTCTCGGGAAAACGTCATTGAGAGTCGAAACAAACTTGTGTCCCAAATTGAGACCTCTTTAGAAAAGGTCTCAGACTGGGGTAGACTCAATTTAGTCCACTTTAACCCCACCAAGACACAAATTTGCGCGATCACCGCTAAAAAACTGCCGTGGGTCGTATGCCCTCGGTTTCAAGACACTCCCCTATCAGCCTCAGCCAACATTGGAATACTTGGTGTCGAGATATCGAGCGAAGTCCAGTTCCGTGGCCATTTGGAGGATAAGGCCAAATTGGCCTCGAAGAAGCTTGGCGTGCTCAACAGATCGAGACAGTATTTCACTCCGGCCCACCGCTTTCTTCTATATAAGGCGCAGGTTTGGCCACATAGGAATACTGTCCTCATCTTTGGGCGGGGGCACCCTAGTACCAGCTCCTCCCTCTGGACCGCATTCAACGGAGAGCGACTCGAATCGTCGACTGCCAGGAATCTTCAATTCGGCTGGACTCTTTGGCGCTGCGTAGAGATGTGGCTTCACTTTGCATCTTCTACCGCATTTACTATGGGGAGTGCTCCGAGGAATTGTTCAGGCTGATTCCCGCCGCCTCTTTCCGCCATCGTCCTACGTGACAGCAATTTCATCCCCATCACTTAGATGGTTGGCAGTCCACAACTGTGCGGTTCTCTAGGAACTTTCTGCCTCGCACAACAAAACTGTGGAATGAACTGTCGCCTGCGGTATTCCCGGACCAATACGACCTTCAAACCTTCAAGAAAAGAGCGTACTCCTTCTTAAAAGGCCGGCACCGCACTTGTGACGCCTCTGGTGTTGCGGGTGTCCATGGGCGGCGGTAGTCACTTACCATCAGGTGATACGTCTGCTCGTTTGCCCCTTATTCAATAAAAAAAATACATAAAAAGCAGATAAAAGTTTAGTATTGAGTGTGACCCCCTCTTGCTGAAATCACGGCTTGCATTCGTCTGGGCATGCTAGCGAGTATATCTTTTATGGTTTCTTGGGGAATACGTTCCCACTCTGGGGTAATCACATTCTTTAGCTCTCTGATGGTCTGCGGAGCCGGCTGCACTGATCTCACTCGTCGCTTCAGAACGTCCCAGACATGCTCTATGGGATTGAGGTCCGGACTTCTAGCTGGCCAGTCCAAACGACGAATTCCGACTTCTAGCATATACGCTTCCACATCGCCAGACCGGTGGGAGCGAGCGTTGTCGTCCATAAAAATTCAGTTTTCGCCAAGAGCGGTTAAAGCGGGTTGTGCATAAGTAATTAGAACTTCCGTTATGTATCGGTGTCCAGTCAGTGTACCGTTTTCGATGAAGACTAACTCCGTACGATCCATAGAATTTATTCCTGCCCAAAGCATAACAGAGCCCTCTCCATAAGGTGTGATTTCTTCAAAACATGCCTCTGCAAAGCGTTCTCCTAGTCTACATAGCACTCGCCGACGTCGGTCTTCACCATGCAGAGATATCCTGGCTTCATCAGAGAACAATACCCTATCCCAGTCTTCATGAGTCCATGACACACAATTTCGAGCGAAGCTAAGCCTGGCAACTCGATGTCCACGGAGTAATTTAGGGCCGCGTGTCGGGCGATGACCGTGTATATTAGCAGCGAGAAGCCTCCTCCTGACCGTCCATAGACTATGTTCAATCCTCTCCCCAGTGGAGCGATCACCCTGTGAAGTTTGCAATACCTATAGGACCCATGAGTATAGGCATTCAATCGCTAACTGGTCACTGGAAAGAGCAATGAACGACGTTTCACCGTGTTCTTAATCTAAACTAAAATCATCAAGCACTTACTGGAGTTGTGTGGCTTCCTTGTTCTCGGCGCCTTTGATGGGGTACCCCACCGCCTGGTCTGTCCTGGTACGTTCACACATACATGCTCCAGAATGCTGTACAATCTTCAAGGAATTCGAATTACAATACACTCTTATTAGCTATCGCGAATCGCGCCCCTTTGCACGTGACTACTAACACTCGCGAGTCCAACCCCGACCAATCATAGCGGTCACCGACGAAACACCGAGTCGTTGGAAAATTAGCTACAATACAATTCAATTAACTTAAAACCGGCAGTCAATTACGAAGCTCCAGCTCGACCGATCCAAGCGTCTCAAAGTACTATCTAACCTCAAAACGTCAAACAAGAAAAATGACAATCAAAAATGTTGCCATTACAATGACGTTAAATTTCTAACAGACTAATTTGCACATTTCTTACTTCTTCGAGGCTGTTCTTGAGGATAAGATTTGCGATTTCTCATCGCTTGAATAACTAGAAAACGATCATCCCGTGGTTCGGTACATGTCTTTCTGCCAGAACCAGGCCTTCTCTTGACGGAACCGGTCTCTTGATAGCGCTGCTAGGTCCTTTGAACTGTCGACCGACTCACATTTAGCCGCTGAGCCACAAAGCATTGGCTGCAACCTTCTTCAAGCAGCGCAATAATTTTGCTCGCTTTTATCACTTCTAGCATTTTCGAGATTGCTAAACAGCAATAACAATACTTTTAAATGTCAAGGACATCAGATAATTTAATAAAAATTGACAAAAAGTTAATTAGAGTCGATATTAACTATAGGGAATTCGCGCCACAAAATGTAGTTAAAAGTTGTTTTCTTTGAAAACCAGGCTAAGTGAAAAATTTGAATTTGGAATGTGCTCTTATAAACATTATGGCACTTTTATAACTGGTCAGTAACATGTTCAAATGATTTAAACCTTTTTGGTATTTTATTTTTTTCAGCCAGGAAGGAAATCGAAACCGCCCGTTTTTTTGCAAATGAGTGTATATAGACAGATAAATACAATTTGAAACATTTTTCCTACTTTAGATGGTCATCATTAGGAAACCGTTAGCTAACAAGGTATATAAAGGTCAGGTCTGAATAAATAACCCGAACGTATGATTTAAAGCGTGTCACCGCGATAACGCTGTAACGCAAGACCCGTAATAGATAAAAGAAAACATACATACAACAGTCCCAGCTAATTCTCTCTGGGGTAGGGAGAGACGATAGAACTATGTTTGCAACGATCCTGAATCCACTGTTATGGATGCCTTTAAAGAGGTCCTTTTTAGGGTTCCGTGCCAAAGGCAAAAAACGGAACCCTTATAGATTCGTCATGTCTGTCTGTCTGTCTGTCCATCTGTCCTTCCGTCCGTATGTCACAGCCACTTTTTTCCGAAACTATTAGACCTATAATGTTGAAACTTGGTAAGTAGATGTATTCTGTGAACCGCTTTAAGATTTTTACACAAAAATAAAAAAAAAACAATAAATTTTGGGGGTCCCCATACTTAGAACTGAAACTCAAAAAAATTATTTTCATCAAACCAATACGGGTTTCTAATATTTTTTTTTTTCTAAACTGAATAGGTTGCGCGAGAGACACTTCCAAAGTGGTAAAATGAGTGTCCCCCCCCTTTAACTTCTAAAATAAGAGAATGATAAATCTAAAAAAAATATATGATGTACATTACCATGCAAACTTCCAACGAAAATTGGTTTGAACGAAATCTAGTAAGTAGTTTTTTTTTTAATACGTCATAAATCGTAAACTGCAATTTACCTTTCATTCAATCAACACAAATATAAAAATAAAATAAAAAATATATTATGTTACTTGCTGCCGCGGAACCCTTCATGGGCGAGTCCGACTCGCACTTGGCCGCTTTTTTTTAAGTAAATACGTTGCCGGTTAGGTCAGCATGTTATGTCTTTCGGTGCCTGTCCGCACAGGCTCGTCCATTTGTAAAAACTATCATGGATATTAATCATTTCAACCGACTTCAAAAAAGGAGGAGGTTCTCAATTATATATATATATATATATATATATATATATATATATATATATATATATATATATATATATATATATATATATATTATGTGTGTTCGCGGATAACTTCGTCGTTTATGAACTGATTTTGACGATTCTGTTTTTAATGGAAAGGAGATATTCCAACGGTGGTACCATGATACGGACACTAAGATCTGATGATGGCATCTAAGAGAAATCGAGTCGAACCTTGAAGTCGGTTTTTGTTAAAATTTTACTTGTCTATTATCTGATTTCTTGGTCCAATGATCGTGACAGTTAAGACATAAGTCTCCGGTTCGATTTCCACACAGGAGAAATAATTGAGTGACAAGCACGGTCAAATTTTGTGATTGGGTGGTTAGAATTATATAAATACTAGCTGACCTGGCGAACTTCATATTTATTTTTGTGATTTTTTCTAAATTACCGAAAAAAATCTTTTAGTAAGCCCGTATCAACTTCCCGCAGGGCTGCAGTGTATAGAAATAGACTAATAAAATATAGCACCTGTTTTTTTTTTCTATATAACCTTGTCCTGGCAATAAAAAATACATAAATAAATAATTATTCAATTTGGTGCAATAGATCGAAAGTTATGGGCGTACATACATTTTTCGGAGTCATTTTTATTTATATACGAGTAGAAGATAGATATATCATTTTTTATATTCTTTAATTAGGTTTCATAATATTTTCGACGCTAATGAATATCCAAAAATTTTTTGGTAGTGGCCATTTAGACAATTAACAAAAAAAAACATGCTTCTAGACCCAGTAGTTCCAGTCCTAGGTCGATAGATCGGTCAATAAATAAGCCTGTAAGCATCGAGATATTATATCTCGATGCCTGTAAGTTTCGGATTTTATATTCCTATAGACTAGCTGCTCTCCAAAGGGCGTAGTTACTTTAAAATAAAAGTAACCCAAGTTACTCCTCATATCATCAGCTTTCTGTAAAAGTCCTATTAAAACTGGTCCAGAGATGAACCGGAACAAAAATCTTAAAAATCGCCTTACATGCTTTCATATGCATTAAGTTAAAAGCTGTTAATTTGAAATTACAAAGAAATTCTTCAGTTATATATCCATATACTCATATTATAAATGCGAAAGTAAATTTGTCTGTCTGTCTGTTTCGCTTTCACGACTAAACCGCTGCACCGATTTCAATGAAATTTGTCATAGAGATAATTTGATTCCTGAGGAAGGACATAGCCTACTCTCTATCGTGATAACCGATATATACGCAGGCGAGGCCGCGAACAAAAGCTAGTATTAGTATAAATGTATATTATAAACGAACTAGCTGACCCACTCAACATCGTATGCGTCTCCTAATGCCCGTAGCGTGATAATTTCCCCCCGTTTTTATAACATTTTTCATCGGTACTCCGCTCCTATTGGTCTTAGCGTGATGATACATAGCCTATAGCCTTCCTCGATAAATGGACTATCCAAAACTGAAAGAATTTTTCAAATCGGACCAGTAGTTCCTGAGATTAGCGCGTTCAAACAAACAAACAAAAAAACTCTGCCGCTTTATAATATTATAGTATAGATGTATGTACTTTGATTCTTAAGGAAAGACAGGTTATTTTTTACCACGATAACCAACACGCATATCTCAAAAAGCCATTCTCAGCGGTTCCTGATAAGGTTTCTGATAGTTATCTGTTATTTGACATTATCTAACAGATAAGGTTTCTGATAGTGATGTCAATCGATAGCCTATATAACATAGTCTATCGATACCCCAGTATTAGAGTTTTTACCCGACTGCGAAAGGAGGGTTATGTTTTTCGAGTGTATGTATGTATGTATTGTATGTATGTATTGTATGTATGTATTGTATGTATGTATTGTATGTATGTATTGTATGTATGTATATTTTTTTGGCACGCCCTAGAGCCTAAATGGCTTGTCCTATTTTATGTGAGTGGTGTCAATATATTCGTCTTAGTCGTGAGAGTGACACTGGGTACATCAAAATAGAAAAAGAAAATGATTTTTGGCGCCAAAAAGTAATATAAAAAAATAATGTTTTCAAAATACATCGAGTGTGGTATCAAAATAAAGATTTTTTACGGTGATTACGAATATATAAAACTTATAAGTTTTTATTGTTAAATATTGACGCAGTCGGGTTTTTATTTTTAATAATTTGTACTTTTTATATATTATAATAACCACTCGATTAATTAATACATATCGATAGGGCTTATCAATTGTATCCATAATTACGATTGTACAAGATGTGGTAATACTATTTATCATGTAAAATAGCATCGATAATATCGATACTCGAACAATTTCCAACCCTTACAACTTTACAATAGAGATTATCGATACTTTTGAACTAGTGATGTATTTGATTGATTTAAACTTGATGGTAATGTATTCTGTAATAGTATTATAATATCTCCATTTTGTAGGTTAATAATAATAATGGTCGGCTGACTATTACTTAATCAGTCAGTACCTTTTTAATTAATATTTATTCGGTTTGAACACAAAAATTATACATATTTTATTGTTAGATATCGTTTTAAAAGACACAAACATAGACTGATTACGAATCATGGATACTAAAAGCCCCCCTAGCCAAGTTGCAAACGTTCTTCGTTCTGCAATCGTTAACACCTAAATTCTCGCGTGTCATTGGCCAATACTTTGTATAAAATTACTTTTTATGTTTGGCCCGCCAAAATGACTCTACTCTGCCTGATGGAAAGCATAAGCAGTATCCAAGAGTGGTGGTCACCATACTCATTGCGAATGCAGACAATGCAGCATGGCGACCCACACCATGGCGGCCTAGTGATGTTTCTGCATCTTTTAGTCTAGTCAACAAGTATGGAACTTGTTGACTAGACTATTTGGGCCTCCGGTCTCGCACTCACCAACGAAACACTAGCACGAACGCTGTCATTTTACGTTGATTTTCTGTGCGAGGGTAGTACCGCCCCGGTCGAGCCGGCCCGTTCGTGCTGAGATCAGCGTGGCTCTACTACCTTTTACTTTGTCTAAGATTAGCCAATGACAACGAGAATTTAGAACGCTTGCAACTTAGCTAGGGGGGGGGGCAGGTCTTTTTGTCGTTTTTACTCACGTTATTTCATTATCTTAATATATATATTTCTTGTGTGCGTGTGTATGTGACTGAACTCCTCCTAAACGACTGGACCAATTTTGATGAAATTTTTTGTGTGTGTTCAAGGGGATCTGGGAATGGTTTAGATTCACAAAAACGACTGGACCGATTTTGATGAAATTTTTTGTGTGTGTTCAAGGGGATCTGGGAATGGTTTAGATTCACAAAAACGTAAACGATGTTACGTGGGTCATAAATATGGCGGTACGAAGTTCGCCGGATCAGCTAGTATACATATATAACGATAGTTCATAAATGTTACTTTAGTGTCTTAGTTGATAAATGAATTTGAATTTGCAAAGGTTTCATACAACAATCAACATAAATCGTGTTTAAAGTAATAATAACCAAGTACAAGTGAGTTTAATTCTAGAAAGTATTGAAATAACCACATTCTATGTTATCGATATTCTCATTTCAAAGATTAACTATCGGTAGTATAACCTATCAACAGCGCGGCATGTTGGGCGTCACTAGTTTCTGATGTTTTTTTTTTCACTATCTAACTCCCTGATAAACTGGAACATAAATTTATCTGCCTTTTATTATTCGACGGACGGCAACGACCGCGTCACTTGCCTTCCAGTATATCGACGCATATTACCGCTTTTAAAAGGTCTATTTGGAAAAGTTAAATATTATATTATTTTTTACTTGAATACATTTAATTTTTAATGTTTATAAGTGTGATTTTATTATATTATTTTACTAAATATTTTTGGTATGTAACTCAAAACTACAAAAAAAAACAAGTGGGTTTATTACTGGAACAACACAACACGCGGATTTATAACTGGATATATTTTTTGTTGTTCATGAAACAAAAAAAAAACATAACAATTGAGAATGTTCTCCTTTTGGAAGTCGGTTAAAAATGGAAAAACACAAGCGTGAAAGAAACGTTAACTTCACTGAAGAGGAAACGGATCTTTTAGTTTTGCTTGCAGGGGCAAGAAAACATATAATTGAAAGTAAAAAAAGTGATGCAGCGACTTGGCAGGAGAAAGAAAAAGCCTGGAAGGATATTGAGACCGCATTTAATGCAACATCTAGATCAGTATTTCGCGACCACAAACACCTAAAGTTTAAGTACGAGGCACTGAAAAGGGATGCCAGGAAAAAAAGTCGTGTTGGCAGCTACAAAACAGATGGCGGCACGAGCATATCTCCAGTATTAACACCTGCAGAAAAAATAGTAAAGGAGATGATTCTTCGTACAGTTGAAGGAAATGAGAGTAGTCATGATTCCGATGTGGTTATGCCACGTGAGTTTAAATACGAGGCACTGAAAAGGAATGTAAGGAAGAAAAGTCGAGATGACAGTTGCAAAACAGATGGCGGTACGAGCATATCTCCAATATTAACACCTGCAGAGGAAGGAGTAAAGGAGATAATTCTTCGCACAGCTGAAGGAAATGAGAGTAGTCATGATTCCGATGTGGTTATGCCATGTGAGTTTACGTACGAGGCACTGAAAAGGGATGCAAGGAAGAAAAATCGAGATGACTGTTGTATAACAGGTGGCGGTGCGAGCATATCTCCAGTATTAACACCTGCAGAGGAAGGAGTAAAGGAGATGATTCTTCGCACAGTTGAAGGAAATGAGAGTAGCCATGATTCCGATGTGATTATGCTAAATCGGAATCGGTTTAAGAACGAGGCACTGAAAAGGGATGCAATGAAGAAAAATCGAGATGACTGTTGTATAACAGGTGGCGGTGCGAGCATATCTCCAGTATTAACACCTGCAGAGAAAGGAGTAAAGGAGATGATTCTTCGCTCACCTGAAGGAAATGAGACTAGTCATTATTCCGATGTGGTTATGCTAAGTAGGTTTAAGTACGAGACATTGAAAAAGAGTGCAAGGAAGAAGAGTCGAGTTGACTTCGACCAAAATGGTGGCGGTACGAGCATATTCCCAGTGTTAACACCTGCAGATCAAACAGTAAAGGAGATGATTCATGTCTCTGTCGAAGGAAATGAAAGTAGTAATCATGATTCACATGTGGTAATGCCAAGTAAGTACCATTTTTAAACGACTTCAAAAAAAGGAGGAGGTTCTCAATTCGACTGTATTTTTTTTATGTTTGTTACCTCATAACTTTTGACTGGGTGAACCGATTGTCATAATTCTTTTTTTATTTGAAAGCTGGTGCTTCCCGAATGGTCCCATTTAAATTTAGTCCAGATTGAAGTCGGTTTTTTTTTTGTTAAAATTTGTAGGTAGGTTGTAGGTAGGTTTGATAAAATACATTATTTATATATTATAAGCCTGCCAAAGAGACTACTCTGACTGATGGAAGCCTGAGCTTAAAAACATGACCTATGGCGGCCTATTGAGACGCTTCTGTATCATTAGGCATGTGCATGTGGCCTCGCACTCACCAATGAAACACGACATCGCGAATGCTGTCATTTTAGGTTGGTCTTCTGTGAGAAGGTCGTCCCGTCTCGATAGAGAAGTCTACGCGTAACCATGTAACTTTTTAAATATTTGTATCTTATACTAGCTTTTGCACGCGGCTTCGCTCACGCAGACTTTCATCCACCACTTACGTTATATAAAGAACCTACATCCAAAATTTCAGTTCAGTTTGGGCTGTGCGTTGATCTCTGGGTATCTTAGATAGATAAATTCGTATAAATTCCGCTATACAAAAAAAAACTATTTGTGTGTGTTTAAAATCGTCAAAGTACTAAAACAGTTAATTTGTTTAACCATTTTTTTTTTGTGTTTCAGGTGAGCCAAAAGAAAAAAATCCTCTTGATGCCTTAATAGAAGAAAAACTTGAAATAGCAAAAATTCAAAAACAAATTGCAATGGAGGAATTGCAAGAAAAGTTAATACAAAGAAAAATGTTAGAAAAAGAGTTGCAACACAAAGAGATTATGCACAAATTAGAAAGACAACATCTTCTTCTCAAAATGGAGCTATTAAAAAAGAGCATAGAAAAAGTAAAGAAACATTAGTTTTTTTTAATGTATGGCCTGCGAAATGACTCTACTCTGCCTGATCGAAAGCATAAGCAGAATCCAAGAGTGGTGGTCACCATACTCACTGCGAATGCAGACAATGCAGCATGGTGACGCACACCACACATGGCGACCTAGTGATGCTTCTCCATCATTGGGCCTCCGGACTCGCATCGGTAGTGGTAAATCAGCGTGGCTCTATCTTTAGTTTGGTTTAGGAGGCCAAACTACATATATTGTTGAGTAAACTATAGTATTTTTGTTCGTTTTTTTTACCCGAATGCTTAGGATGGGTTATGTTTTCGCGCGTATCTAGAATGTTTCTTTGTTAATTTATTTACTACAAAATTTTCGAAATGATTATACATCTGTTGATACAAGTTTGGATTTAAGTATTGTTTTATCCGTCTCAAAATCCCAAATGAGGGCTTTGGATTAAAAAAGGACAAAACGGTGGACTTTTGATGCAAAATAAAATGGTACATGTTTTTCTTATTTTTTTTTATTTTGCATGAAAAATGCACTGCCGGCCATAAAATATACGTATGTGGAGATGAAAATTATCAAAAAACTCAAAAAGGAAAACGTAGATAAATAAAAGTTTTATATTTGAATTTAATAAGAAATATTAAATTAGTTTAAAATAATAAAAGCTTAAGAAAGGGCCATATTTGTGTGGGGCTTATTTAGTGCAATGCTTTTGAATTGTCTTTTTGCAGTTGGGTTTTGATTTTTAAATTATTGGACATTGTTTACTGACAGTTTAATATGTGTAAATTTTCTGCAAGTATCGTGTATAATGTATATTTTTTACGACTTCATAAAGGAGGGTGTTCTCAATTCCACTGTGTTTCTTTTTATGTTTGTTACTTCAGAATTTTCGATTTTGATTATTATTTTTTTTATTTGAAAGCTGGTGCTTCCCGTGTGGTCCCATTTCAATTTGGTCCAGTTTTGAAGTCGGATTCTTTGTCATATTACTCGTTTTTTTATTAAAAATAAATCACATTATGTTATACGAACTTTGTTTTATATTTCAACTAGCTGACCCGGCGAACTTCGTACGGCTACATTTTTTTCACGAAAAATTGGAATAGTATGATTATGTTGAGAATATAAACGAAAATGACGTGGAATCAAACAAACACTATAATTCATATGAAAAATATGTGAAGCCAAACTATTCGTGATATGATTGTTCAAATATAAGCATGAAAATATATGTAAATTCTAGAAATATAAATACGGCGCCATCTACCGGATAGCTGTGCAACTTAGATGCCAAACCGCCATCTATTAGGATTTTATAGAACTAACCGATAAATATACACTAAAGTCGTTTAATAAACATTTAATTTGCAATAACAAATATTGAGATCAATAATTGAGATAAAAACCAGCCTATCTCCCAAGTTGGACCAAATTACAGATTCTAGAATTAAAATCACTTGTACTTATTCCACTATCTTATTTTTGTTTACACCTGACCGGTTTCGCGTTATGGCATCATCAAGTGGAATAAGTACAAGTGATTTTAATTCTAAAATGTACGATAGCAAGTTCCATCGAGTGCCGACAGTCGAGAATATAAATTACAAATTACAGATGCTTACAAAATTTGATAAAAATGGTTTCAGTAGTTTCGGAGTTTATCGCGAACATACATCGTGACACGAAATTTATTTAGAGGATCTGGTAATCTGTCAAACGTAATGTGATGTAAAAAGTGCAACTCACGGCCATATCTCGTTCCTGGGCACGCCGCTGTTGTCGATGAGGTTCTGTATGGGCGTGGAGTGGAAGTTGTCCAGGAAGCGCGCCCAGCGCGACAGCTCCTGCCCTACCTGAGCCCACGTCTGCTCACTGCCACAAACACGCGTATGTTTAAATAACTTCTCTTTTTGCAGAACAATGCACCATCCACACTCTCCACGAGGCAACGCGAGTGCGAGACAATTAACCACACTTCGCGAGAGTGTGGTTGTGGCCCCCTCTACTCGTGCCAAGGCGGAAAGTTTGGATGAGGCATTACATAACAATAAATATGTTATAATTCTAGCATGTGAGCCGCACAACAAAAACTTTTGGATATATTGTAAAATATCAATTTATAAATCAATATCAATTTTGTTTTTTAAAAGATAACTCTCTCGCACTAAAAATGGGACTATCGGGACTTGACAAACAAACATGAAACGGAAATAAGGAACACTTAGACTCAAAGCAACAATTTTAGTTCTTCTATGTAGGGTTTAAGCCCTCAGCACTCAAACCAATAATAAGCAATTAGTATTCACTATTTTCAATGCTTTCTTCATAATAGTTTACGTTGCTATACAAAGTAAATAATAATGTAATACATACTTTTTGTTAAACTTGAATTCGTTTTCCTGTTCCTGCTGACAGTAGTCGACGGCTTGCATTATCATCAAGTTGCGTGTGCCGGCCGAAACTCTGTGAATAAAAGCTTAATATTCATACCAAACACTATTCATAACACATTTCATAGATATTTTTCGTCATCGATCTTCACCATAACCGCAGCTTTTACCTGCATTCAACTGAACTTACACTAGGCCCTACGCTTTGTCCTTGGTGCTTTAATAATCATTTTCCTAGCCTTTATTATTCCCAAGATTTGGGGTCGGCTTCTAGTTCAACCGGTTTTGCCTGAATATCAGTTTTTACACGGAGCGACTGGTATCGGACCTTCGCAACCCTGAGGGTGAACTGAATTCGAAGGTTGAACTAGTTGTCATTATATTTAAGGGCACTGACTTCCCACTAACGATTGCCATAGATGTTAATGACAACCGGGACCGACGGCCTAACGTCCTCTCCGAGGCACGGGCGGGAAACACCGCTATATTCCATACTCCGGGCTGCTATTAAGAATTTCTTGTAAGAAAAACCCAACAGCAGTCCGACCCGGGAATCGGACCGCGCTTACGCTAACCACTAGACCAACGAGGCAGTTTCCTTGGTGCTTTAATGATCTTTCCAATTTAAAAAAAATAGAAATGCAAAATATAATAATACTAGTGGTTGCCCGCGGCTCCGTCTGCGTATACACACCTCAACAAAGTCTAGGGATATCATAATCCTATACTATTGACGACTTTATAGTTAAAAATCTTTTCAGTTTCCGTAAAACGTGTGTATACTAAATAAAACCTCTTCTATTCTATTTTCAAAATTTAAAAAATTTAAAAAGAATAACAATGCTAAAAATAAAATAGGGCGGCAAAATTGTTGGTAATTCATTACGACAAGAAAAATTATTTTTATGAATTAAAATTGATTAGATTGTCTTTTTTTAATTGTACTTGCTGTGCCAGCTTCAAAAGTCATGTCACGTCGCCATTTGAGTCGAGATGAAATGTTACGAGCCGTGGGCATGTTAAAAATTGGTGCTATTCAACGCGTCGTTGCTAAGACCTTACATACCAGCCAAAACGTGATATCAAGATTGTGGTCACGTTATCGCAGTACTGGGGATGAGGTTGAACGGCACAGTGGTAGACAACGGGTTACTACGCAAAGACAGGATCGATTCGTCCAAATGAACGCCAAAAGACAACGTAATATCACGGCGTCGCTTCTTGTGCAAAGGCTCCAGGAGGACCACCAGCTGCTGGTAAGCGACCAAACCGTGCGAAGGAGGTTGCATGAAGTCAACGAAAAGCATTGCGAGATTTCCCGCCAAATTTGACGACGGAACAAGAACTATACAGACACTTGGGAACTTGGGATCTCATACCGCAGCAAGACATTGACAATTTATTTTAAGTATGAACAATCGATGTCGATGTGTAATTAATGTAAGAGGTGGCAACACTGTTTTTTTTTTTTTTTTTTTTTTTTTTTCCCTCTTTTAATCTTGCGATCAGTCATAATTCAACTATAAGCAGATGAGGTGTAAGTACTGTTGGCGTTCAGAGCGACGCTCCCAGTGGAACCTGCCCTTTCTTTCGTTTTTTTTTTTTTTTTTTCTGGAATTCGACCATCTACTCGTCAGATAAATCGCGCCGCTTTTTGAGTCGACGTATGGTTTCCGGGATAGTGACCTGTCTCGCTAGCTGGTTCGGATGCTTTGATAACCTCAACTTGTAGTTGACTCCGTGGGTTTCTATTTCCTCCCCGATCATTGGTATATCCAAAATTACATGGACCACTGGCATTTTTACAAACCAGGGTGCATTCGATATTTGCCTTAAAATATAGTTTTGTGCTCTCTGTATAATCATTATGTTGGAGGCGCTGGCGGAGCCCCACAACCGTAATCCATAAGTCCAGATGGGTTTCAGTATCGACTTATATATGAGCAGTTTATTGTCCATGGATAGTTTTGAATTTCGTCCCAGCAGCCAATAGAGACCTCTGTATTTGAGGTTGATTTCTTCTCGTTTTGTTTCAATATGTTTTCTCCAGGTAAGTCTACGGTCCAAATGCATGCCTAGGTATCTAACTGTCTGCTGGTGAGGCAGCTGTGTGCCGTTTAACACTGATTATTAATAATTAAATTTTATTACATTTAAATTATTTTATTAATATTAATAATGTTACAAAAATTCTATTTTGTAACATTATATTGACATTTGTTTTCGTACCAATTTTCTACAACAATTAAAAAAGTTAACTTTTTAATTAAAAACAAAAGAATCACGAAGCGCTTTCTTCTTTTATTAAAGTCCCTAAAATAAGCTACTTCTCTTCATTTGCTATCTATGAAAATTCTTCTTAAATTTTTAGATATTTGATGAAATATAAAATATCCCTAGACTTTGTTGAGGCGTGTATGTCGGTTATCCCTGCAAATACTAGCCTATGTGTTATTCTGATGTATAAGCTATATTACTTTAAAGTTTTATCCAAATCCGTTCAGTAGTTTTTGTGTGAAAGAGTAACAAACATCCATCCATCCATCTATCCATCCATACTTACAAACTTTCGCGTTTATAATATTAGTATAGATATGTGTAATAACAGGACGTCCACAGGCCAGGTGGAGTGATGATCTGCGCAAGACGGCTGGCAAGAGCTGGATGCGAGAAGCCGAGGTTCGAACTAAATGACGTGGAATTGGAGAGGCTTATGTTCAGCAGTGGACTGCGATAGGCTGATGATGATGATGAAATAATAATAATAAATATTTGGGACATCAAACACATAACGCCATCTAGTTCCAAGCTAAGCAGAGCTTGTATTATGGGTACTAGACAACTGATATAAATAGTACATATATACTTTTTTTGAGATATATATTATACATAGAAAACACTGAAACTCCGAAACAAATATATGCAGATCATATAAACATTTGGTCCGACCCGAGAATCGAACCCGAGACCTCAAGCACAGCAGTTAATATAAATGAAAGGTAACCGTTCGATAGCCTCGTCCGAGAAGCAGGTGTCGGCCACGAAGGTCACCAGGTCGTCCTTGGAGAGCTTGTTGAAGTAGCTGGCGCACTGCCGGTACTGCTGCATCCACTTCTTGCTGGGCGCGTTCACACCCACCTGCACAATGCCGAACCATACACATTTATATTATTTTTAACCGATTTCCAAAAGGAGGAGGTTCTCAATTTCATAGGTTTTTTTTGTTTTTTTTTTCATTATAATTATCATTCCTTACATCAATTAAAAGGTGGTAGGTATATTAAGTTTGAATGTTTTTGAATTCATCATAGTCTTGACTGTTGATAATTATGTAAAAACTAGCGGACCCGACAGACGTTGTCCTGTCTACACGTCTTTAATTTGAAAATTTCAAAAATTAATTAAAAAAACATTGTCCAGCGGACAAAATTGTGTATCTAAACCATTCCCAGATCCCCTTGAACACACACAAAAAATTTCATCAAAATCGGTCCAGTCATTTGAGAGAAGTTCAGTGACATACACACTCACAGAAGAATTATATATATAAAGATAGGACAATAATGATTTACCATACAGGTTTTTTTTTTCATAAAATTTAAACTAGATTAGATTCACAGTCGGTTAAATGGCGGTTCATAGAAATTTTTAATGATTTGACCATTGTCACTTTTTTCAGGAAAAATGCTGCGGCATACACTTGTGTGTATGACAGAATACGATCTACAGAGGTATGCAGGAGGTAGGTAGTAGGTATGCAGGAGGTAGGTAGCAGGTATGCAGGTGGTAGGTAGTGATTAGGTAAGTATGACCGTGGGAGAGCCACGCTTCGGCATGAATGGGCCGGCTCGACCGGAGTGATACCACGGCCTCACAGAAAACTGATCTGAAAGCGCTTACGCTGTGTTTCACTGAGTGAGTGAGGATACCGGAAGCCCGTAATCCCGTTATCCTCATAACCCAAAGGCCGGCAACGCACTTGTGACGCCTCTGGTGTCCATGGACGCCGATAATCGCTTTCCATCAGATGATACGTCTACTCGTTTGCCCCCTATTCCATAAAAACAGGAGGTATGTAGTGGGTAAGTAGTAGGTAGGTAATAGTATGTAGAAGTCAGATGAGTAGTAAGTAGGTAGTGATTAGGTAAGTAGTAGGTAGTATAAAAAATAACTTACGCTAAAGAAATGTTTCGTCAGCCATTTCGTGTACAGACAGTTGACAGACACGGGCAGCTTGAACACAGGTGGCAGGCTGCGCAAGAACTTCGTCACGATACCCACATTCTCTGGCTTTATGATGTTCAGGATGTGGGATGCGAACTGTTCTGCTGACGGTTGTTCTAACAGCAGCTTGTAATCCAACTCTATAAAGTACAAGAAAAAGTTGAAAAAAAAAAGATAAAATTTATATAGCCTATGGCCTATGTCATTATTACGAATCTATTGACGCATCATTTATTAAAATGGGTTCAGTAGTTTAGAAGTTACGGTGGAATATACATAGACATCTAAAACCATTACTCTTTCTTTTGGCTTCCCTGTAGTCGGGTAAAAAAGGCGTATTGAGACTATTTACTAAGCTACTTTATTTAAACCTTACAAATATTGTAAGGTGTTTAAATTTTAATGTAGATTTTCATTAGAAAGTGAATTTGTTAGTTTTAAAGCCGTAACTAGTACCTTTTCAGACATATATAATAAATGTAAACGAGAAAAAGTACTGAATAAATATAGACCGAATTCATGTAAATGGATAAATGAAAGGGTAATAAATATGTGTAAACAACGAAATAAGCTACATAAAATATTTCAAAAAACGCCAAATATAGAAAACAGAATAATTTATAACAAATATAGAAATAAGACCAATAAGTACATCAATTATACAAAAAATAAATTTTACAAAGAGGATATTGCTAAAAATTTTAATAATTCGAAAAAATTATGGCAGTTTATCAATGAGTTGTGTGGCGTGGTTGTGAGCTCAGTGGATGAAACGATTAGAAGGTATTTTTGTGTATCAGACCAGAAGGCGGCAGATTCGTTCGCAGACCATTTTAAAAGTAACCAAAACATAAATATCAAAAACTGTAACAGGAAAATGCTAACTGAGCTCTCATCTGCTGCTAGTGACGGGATAGATGTGACAATGCGGATGGCGAAGATAAATAACAACGACACGTACAAAATTATAAATAAATTACACACTAATAAAAGCCCAGGCATAGACGGAATAAGAGCTAGTGATATAAAATATATTAACAAAGAAATTACACCCACAATTACTCATTTGATTAACAGCTGCATTGACACATCTAGTTACCCGGAGGAGTTGAAGGTGGGCGTGGTCCGACCTATTTACAAAAAAGGTAGTCATGGAGACTGTAACAACTACCGTCCCATCACCATATTGTCCTGCGTTGATAAGATAATTGAGAGGTACATAGGTGACAAATTAAGTATATTTCTACACTCTAACAAAATAATAAATAACAAACAATAAATACGGTTTTCAAAAAGGGAAGAGTACCTCTCAACTATTGTGTCAATTTAGCAGCGAGATTAACGAGCACCTGAATGAAAAACGACACGTGCTCGTTATTTTCGTTGATTTCAGCAAAGCATTTGATATGCTACAATATAAAGTGTTGTATGAACGTCTTGAGCAGACTGGTATTCAAGGCCCATTTCTACGGCTCCTTAAAAATTACCACACAAATAGAAACACTAAAGTAAAAGTGGGAAATATGTACAGTGCTAGCATAAACACAGACCAAGGCACCGCTCAAGGCTCCATAATAGGCCCATATGAATATATTATATATGTCAACCAAATGTGCAATATTTTTGAACATGGCTCTGTGTACCAGTTTGCAGACGATACTTGTCTAATAGTGGCAGACAAAGAATTAAAAAACTGCTGAAAGAAAACTGCAGGAAAATTTCAATATAATGTGCAAGTGGTCACATGACGTCATTAACTCCCAAAAAACTAAATTAATGTGTATAGAATCATCACATAATAGGTCGGACTACACACCTAGTATAATGGCCCATGACCACCGATGTTTGCATGACAGTCTTATCTGCATGCCTAATGATAGCTGTAATAAACTAGAAATAGTAACAGAACACATGTACCTAGGTCTCATAATAGACAACCGCTTTAACTGGAAACCTCACATTGATCATGTTTGTAACAAATTACGAGCTATACTCAGTAAATTATATACACTAAAATATAACATGACATTTAAAGCACTCCGTCTACTATATCTGGCAATGGCGGATTCTGTCATAGGATATGGTCTATGTACCTATGGTCGCACCTATAGCACTTACTTGAATAAAATATATACTTTGCAAATCAGATTATTAAAAACTATTGTACCTAAACATGTAAGAGCTAGCTGTAATGGGTACTATAACAAACTATTTAATTACTGTAAGGTACTGCCTATACAGAACAAAACAAGAATGGCCGTTGTGCGGGCGGAGTATTTGCACATTGCACAACTAACTAAATACCAGCGAAAAGGTAATCTGAGAAAGCTGTCAAACGTAAAGCGCTATATAATGCCTCATTATAATAACACATATGGCACTAGAATGTACAAATATATCCTGCCCAAAATTCTTAACGAGCTGCCGGATGAGATTGTGTGTGCGTGCGTCGCAGGCCAAACTCACCTAAAAACTGTTAAACAATATTTCTTGACACAGGTAGACTACAAGCACATCCTGGAATAGATTGTAATCTACAAATGTATATATAATAGTGTAATAAGTAACAATAGTATGTTGAGTAAACGAACCCCTCTCGCATAAAAACCTACACGGTTTAAGCGAGTGGTTGTGATCTGTATAAAATTTGTATACTGTAATGCTTTGTCCATAATAATAAAAAATAAAAAAACTACTTAACCGAGTATTCTGAAGTTTGGCATACGCATTGTTTGGAGGACAGAAATAAAAACCGGCCAAGTTCGAGGAGGACTCGCGCACGAAGGGTTTCGTACCATTATCTAACTAACAAAAACGAGAAAAAAAAAACACGATTTTTGTAAGGGTTGTAAGGTTGTACCTTAAATATTTTTTTTACTGTCATTAATTTTTTATTTTTAAAGTGAATATATATCTAAAGATTCTGTGGATATATCAAGCGTCTAACTGTTGCCGTTATTAATATCGAGCAAAAACGAGCAAAAAAATATTCTGTTTTTTACTATTTGTTGTTATAGCGGCAACAGAAATACATCATCTGTGAAAATTTCAACTGTCTAACTATCACGGTTCATGGGACAGCAGTCTTAATAATAGGGTTCCCGTTTTATCCTTTGGGTACGGAACCCTAAAAAAGGTAAAGGTTCAGTAATATTTCAAATAGAAGAATAATTACCATTTGACGTGGCTTTGGCTTTCTTCAATAATTTGATATGGTCGGCGGGTGTGAGGCCATTGATGGCGGTTTTCTCGTCTACACTCTTCAGCAGCGTGAAGTAGATGATCAGGGCGTTGTGCTCGGATCCTTTCAGCTCCGGCCACAGCACCTCCCTTATACTTTTAAATAGACCAATTATTAAAAACAAAAACTATAAAATATTTCAACGTATTTTTGGTTTGCGTGATCAAAGGTTATTTCGCCTTTCTAACTTTGACACTGACGAACTTCTTTGTTTTCCTTACTGTTCATCCTTTATGTAATGCCTGTAATGGTAAAATTCCCAATTTTTGTTTTTCAAACCTTTTCACCATATAATACACAAGGTTTGTTTTAAATGAAAATTGTATGAAATAATTTTAAAAAAATAGAAATTTGAAACGAATGCTGTTGCATTAGTTTCAAATTTCAAGTTACAAGTTCGAGTAAGTGAATTAGACAAAAGACCATAGGGAGAGAAGTTTTAAAATTTATTAGAAATATATATCTTCTGCCGCAGGAGACTTTACAATTATTTACTACGCTGGAGAGCCACGCTTCGGCATGAATGGGCTGGTTCGACCGGAGCGAAACCGATGTGAAGGCTACACACCGGTTTGTGAAATAGCGTGTGTTGCTGTGTTTCACCGAGTGAGTGAGAATACCAGAGGCCCATACCCCAACCCCTCCCGCGGCATTGCGGGTGTCCATGGGTGGCGGTAATCTCTTACCATCAGGTCTGCTCGTTGGCCACCTATTCTATCAAAGTTTTGTGCCATGTATGATTTGAACCCACAACACTTAAAAAGTAGTAAACGGCGTGGCAACCGCTAAAACCACTAGGTCAACCGCTCAACTCGAGTCTCTTTAGTTGCAGGTGTTGATAGGCCGTAGTAATCACTTAACATCAGTTAACCCGTTTACAGATTGCTATCTACGTCACAAAAAAAAATCTAACATCACAGTCGCTGTTACAAAACCATTACTAATATAACCTACAGTAGAATTAGTAGATTCCTTCGTATACGTACCGGTGATGTGCAGTACCAGTACTAGCAGCGTCGGACGGGGCAGGGGGTGGTACAGGGTTGCGGGGAGGATCAGCTGCCAGCGAAACGCTCGCATGCTGTAACCACACATCCAGTGGTTCCATGCTGTATTTTTGGGCTAGCGACACCGCCCGCTCCACGTGTGACGGCTCTAGCGACCTGCAATACATACATTGCTGCATTTGTTTTTAATAGTTAGGACGACTGTCAATGAAAACTGAAATGAAATCGGAAGTTTTTGCGTTATCGACCGCATAATTACCGATTTATCAGTATCAATAAAAAAAAGATTCGTGGATTTAAATACACATATTATTATCAATCATGGAGTTTGAATAAAGTTTGTTTATCTTAAGTCTTTACTAGTGTGAGCTACGAAGTGTAATTTCAACATAACGTACATCGCCGAAATAGCTCAGTTGGGAGAGCGTTAGACTGAAGATCTAAAGGTCCCCGGTTCAATCCCGGGTTTCGGCAAAACTTCTTTTTGTCATTTTTCTGTTGCTTTTTCAAATCACTTGGTCTCCATGGCATAGTTAAAAATCATTACGATTTCCAAACAATCTTTACTCCTTGTAAAGATTGTTTGGTAATCGCTACGTTCATTTTTGAAATAAATTTCGGTTCGGCAAAAACTTCTTTAGTCGTTTTTTTGTCGTATTTTTTAATCACTTGGACTTCTTTGTATAAGAACATTTTTTTCCATATAGATAGATTCCGAGTAAATTAACGTAGAATTTAATATGTAGAACTGAATTCGTGTGAAATATATCCATAAAGTTACTTATAAAATAATCTAAATCATATTAGACATACTATATGACATGAAAAAGTCACGCACGATAGAGGCGGCAGTTACATCTCGCACTCGTAGGGCTCATTGTTATTTTTAACGGAAAACTTTAAATACTACACTTACAATTTATTTACAATTACACTTGGCTTTACCGATAAGAATCACGAGTAGTGTAGAGGAGTAATATGAGAGATGCATATATCTTTAGGTACACACTTACAAGTGATAAAAACGGAACATTAAACTTTCAACTTATACTCTGTCCATTACTTTATTTTCTTTTTGACAGCTCACGCCTATAAATTACCATATTTTTTTTCGGAATTATGTACTACAGTAATGTCGTACTTTATTGACGGTGACGGTACTTTAGTGAAGTGGTCTGTGCATAACAAACAACCACAGACATTAAAACAGTACTTGAAATACGATAAATCGATCATATGATAAAAATAATTTGACTTCATGTAAGTATTTTTTCTGTAAATTTAATAAAAAAAGGAAATAAAAATTGTATCTATGACTCCAAGATTGAATTTTGCAAGGAATTAAGTCGAAATCTTGGAATTTAGGATCAAACCAAGAGTAAAGAACAATAACTCTGTTCATTTATCTAATTTACTGATTTATTATTTATATTTTTGTTTATTTCTTACATAATATAAAAAACTAATGAAGGCATAATTAATATTTCAACAAAAAATATTTAATTAAAACGATTGAAAGTTCTTCATAAATAAAATCGCTATTCTTTTCAAATCGAATCGGTAATGAGTGAGGGCGTCACTAATTTCAAAATTTCTTGAACTGTCAAAAAGAAAATAAAGTAATGGACAGAGTATAATAGTCACATCACATACAAGCTTTGAATAGAAAGTCCTCGTCTTGCAAAAGTAGGTTATGGCCTGCCATACCACGCTGGCCAGATGGGTTACTGACAGTTTAACTTTATGGTACTAGAAAGCATGGCGCGTAAACAATACCTATACGACCCTATCTGGAGAGACGAGCTACATTGGGCTGGGTCGACTGAACCTGGGCAAACTTTTCATTGTTTTTCACGTGATAACGTCTTAAATCGATAAACGCACGAAAAAGCATGAGTCATTGTCACGTTACGCCCAGGGGTGGTCAGCTCTCTAGTAAGCCAATGCCAACGGCGGACTTATTAGAAACTTGAGACAGCGCCATACAACAAAAAGAGATCGAATGTTTTTTGGTAAAATGACGTTTCATGTTGTTAAAGATGGCGACTTGTCTGTTTTGACAGCTCATAAAAGTTCAGCTATTTATTTTTCAAGTTTATTTAATCTGGAGTTTCTGCATATCCTATTCTTTTTCGTTTGTTAAAGTTTAGTGCTGTGTGTGCTATAAGCTGCCAGTAATATTTTATGAGACAGAGACGACGATATGTGTGTGCGAACTGATGTTTAATTCGATACAAAGATTCATTTTGAGTGCGATATTGACGCTTTAAGTGCTTGTAATTTGTGACTATGGTGGGATGAAATACCATTAAATGCGCAAAATGCGGCATTACCTCGAAAGAAGAACCCTCATTTACTTTCCACAGATTTCCTCTCCCGTCAATGCATGGGCCGTTTATGTAAATAAATATTTAAAAATAATTAAAAAAGAAAAATATTATATCATGTCTAAAATGTCGTTTTATTTATTAGGGTTCCAAGTTGTTTATTTTGTCAATATGCATACAAAATGTGGCAGGTATATTGTCAAAGCTATAACATTACAATTTTACTAGTGATATTAGAATAAAACGGTAGATTCTTAATCGACTTCGTTTCTTACAATTTAACAACCTTGTTTTAATGACATTGTAAGGTTAGGTGAGTGTTATTTTTTGTTTTAAAAGAAATAATAAAAATAACCTAATTTAACCACTAGTTAAATGAAGTCGATTGACAATCTACCCTTTTATTAAAATATCACAATATACCTGCGACATATACCTATATATATTATTTGGTGTAATAATTTTAAATTTGCCGCGCTTGATTAGCACCACGAAAGTTTTCAGTGGCATTAACTGCAGCGCTAGTGTGTTATCGTGTTAGCATTTTTTTTGTATGAAGTTGTACTTCTTCTCCGCTAGGAGTATATGTGTTCTGTGGTTACGCCTGAGCCGAGCGTGCAAGCGAGAGCGCGTGACCACGGCCAGTGATCGCGTTAATCTCGTAAAAATAATAATTACTACTCAATTGAGCAAATGTTTATTTGATTAAAATTTGTAATAGAAATAAAAAGCTGTAATAATTCTATTTTTCTAGACGTTTTGTAATATTCGATTTAAGAAAGGAGACATGATGTTTATTTCCGATACAGTCAAGTACCCATTTTTTTTTAATAATAAATAAACATTTCGGACATCTAACACACAACGCCATCTAGTCCCAAGGTAAGCAGAGCCTGTGTTATGGGCAATAGACAACTGATACAAATACATGTATACTATTTTTTGTAAATACATACATAGAAAACACCCAAACCCCGAAACAAATAGTTGTAGATCATACAAACATTTGGTCCGACCCGGGAATCGAACCCGAGACCTCATGATCAGCAGTCGCACACGCCAACCGCGAGACCAACGAGGCAGTTAAAGCTATTGTAGTCTAGATGCAGTTATCCACGAACCTGGCGACTCTGTGAATGATCTCTCGTCGGTAGTCCTCGTCCGCGTTGAAGAGCAGTCCGTTGACCGCTACGCCGAGCGAGCGCAGCGCCTCCACCTCGCCCATGCCCGTGAGTCGCTCGATGCACTGACGGATCATGTCCAACTGTTCCGCTGAAGCGTTCTTGTGTTGCAGAGTTGTGCGGGCCAACTGGGGATATAACAAGTTGGTTCATATGATCGAACTCCTGGTTTAATGTAAAACAAAAAATCATTAATATAAGTTAACTAATTTCGATATAATGGACTGAACAAGGCTTACTGATTACATATGATTTTTGTTATTGTTTATTTTTTCCTTGAATGCATATACATAAACTATGATTCGGATAAATCGTTCTAATTGAATAATAGGTTTCGAGGTATAATTTTAATTATAGATGCATTGTTTTTAAATATTTTATAATAAAAAAGGCAACGTAGTATTAGATGTAAATGAGCAGAAACGTAGTAATTTTTTACTTCAAATATAATTAAATTTAATTAGATCTAATTTAAAAGTGAAAGTTTAAAAACATCCAGCGAAAATTGCAATATTAAAATCAGTTTAATTCGAACTGGAGAGAGTTGGCTACGGTAATCGATTCGAATTCGATATTTTTTTTTTGGTTGTAAAATGAATCCGTGACCTAAGGTTAAGCAGTCAGACTAACAGTTATAATATTATAATGTATATCGACTGTATCGATTTTATGGAGTCTTTTAACATACATATTAGAATAATATAATCATAATAATATTTTAGACATTTGACACACAACGCCATCTAGTTCTAATAATTGTAATATGTGTACTAGGCAACTGATATAAATACATATATACTTATAATTTAATATACATAGAAAAAACCTAAACTTCGAAACAAATATTTGTAGATCATACCGGGTATCGAACCTGAGACCTCGAGCACAGCAGTCGCAGCAACCACTGCGCCACCAATGCAGTGAAGTAGAATAAGAAGTTCGGTACGTACCACGATAGGTTTAGTGAGGTATACGTCATCTCGCAGGTGCGGCGCGTTGGCGTAGATGAGCGCGGCGTAGAGCGCGGCGCTGACGGGCACGTCGGCCAGCGCGCGCGAACCGCCAGCGCCCCGCCGAGCGCCCCGCAGCAGGCACGACACGCTCAGCGCCGTGTCCAGGTACACCAGCTCCTCCGCGCAACCCGACACCACTGCACCACACAACAATATTCCCAGTATGTACTTTGCACGGTAATCAACTCTTTTCTATAGTATAACATAGACCTTGAAGTGCTGAGGTGCTTAGTTTTAAGAATATTTTTATGATGATGTTCTCCTAGCCGATTACGGCCACGGCGGCCAGTCTCAACGGAAACCAGCCAACTACGTAAGAGATATTATAGTGCACAGTGTGTGCGCAAACACATGTTCAATCTCTGTTCCCTCTCTCTTACAATACGATGGGACGGTTAACCGACACGATCGTGTGTCGATAGACCCAACTCCCGAACTCCGAACTGTTATTAAGTATTTCCATATACAGAAAAACTCAATAACACTTTTCAGCCCGACTCGGGATTTGAACTCGAGACTTCTTTATCGGCATTCGCATACGTCAACTACTAAACGTATATTTTTTTACTCACATTGTAAAAGAGAACAAGCGGTTGATGATCTCAAAAAAAAACCGACTTCAATCTGGACCAAATTTAAATGGGACCACACGGGATTCAAATAAAAAAGAATCATCAAAATCGGTTCACCCAGTCCAAAGTTATGAGGTAAGAAAACATAAAAAAAAATACAGTCGAAGTCGAAGTTTACGTTACGCCACAAACACCTTTAGCTTTTGTACATAGCGCACTTATACTGCGTTCAACGAACCGGGTAAGCGCCATGAAATTCTCGGCGCTAACACCATTTTAGCCAAGAGAAAACTATCATTAATAATAAACGTTCTGGCGCTGTTTATTCAAATAGTTTGTTAGACAACATAAGTTATGACAACACGCTGTGTAACGCTTGATTAGACTCTTCGGTTTTTTTTTACCTTGGACTAAATATAAAAATCGTTCCTTATGGAGTGAACTCCAAAAACAAAAGTTCAAACACTTAAAAAACGTTTAAGATCACATAAATGATAGCTCTTTTTCTAAAAATGAAAGACAAGCTAAACACGACAGCGTTCGAGCTGTCGTGTTTCGTTGGTGCGGGACCGGGCTCCCAATGATGCAGAAGCATCCCAATAGGCCGCCATGGTGTGGGTCACCATGCTGCATTGTTGCGTTGTCTGCATTCGCAATGAGTATGGTGACCACACTTCTTGGATTTTACAAGCTTTTTATTAACTTGCAATGTATGAATGTATGTATGCTTGTATGTTCGGGTGGAATCTTGCAACTTAATTTTGAAGCAGATACCTTCAACCGATTTTGCTGAAATTTTGCAAGCATATGTTTACAGCGTGACAATACAATATTATAATGACATGGAGCTGAACTGATGCGGGAGCTGGAAGTTGGCCATAGGAACTCTGTAAAGAAACGTCGCAACATCATCGAGTTTAGACTCGTTTGATTCATCTTGAGGCATTCCAGTAAAATATTGTTTTTAAAATGCTTTTTAATTTAATTTATTACTTATGCTTGCATCAGGCAGAGTAGAGTAATTTTGTTAGGCCCATACATAAAAAAATGATTAAATTATTTTAAAAATGCAAATTAATTCAATAATTAGTACTTTAACGTCCATCAAAGTAAACATTAATTGAAAAAAATAATTACGAAATTTCTTAAAAAAGCTATACCTTCAGTTTCCAAGTGAGTGGTGGCGCCATTATCCAGGCTGTTCTGTATGTAGTACCACTTGAGCACGTTGTGTCCCACTGCGGCGTGAGCGAGCGCGTCGGGGATGGAGAAGCGGTCGTAGCGGTAGTACGCGCGCGACGGCGCCAGCTCGGGGTACAGGCTGTGGTAGAACTCCTGGCACTGGACCGAGCGCTCCGGGCTTGTGGTACACGCGGTCTTGTTGTCACTATAAACAAATAATAAAAATATATTTCGGACATCTAACACATAACGCCATCTAGTCCCAAGCTAAGCAGTGCTTGTGTTATGGGAAATAGACGACTGATATAAATACATATATACTTTTTGTAAACACTACACATTACACATAGAAAACACCCAATTCGCAGATCATACAAACATTTAGTATGACCCGGGAATCGAACCCGAGACTTCAAGAACAGCAGTCGCATATACTACCACTGCGCCACCGAGGCTGTCATGCATAACAATACTATCTTTTTCCAATCTGCAAACTAATACTAGAGTAACAAAACTATTGATAGTTCTAACCTGAGTGTAAATTTATTTTGGAATGTGTCAAGTAAGTAGTTGAACAGTGGAATTTTCTTCTCGGACTGAGTTGGTGCAACAAGGTCTTTCTTCTCGATTACGGGCTGCAACAAAAATATAACTGATTAAAAAAAAAAAAAATAATAATACATACAGTGGAACATAGAACCTCCTCCTTTTTGGAAGTCGGTTAAAAAGAGGACAAACTTATATGTATTAAGCCGAGTCTCCACCGAACAAAAGTTCACAACTTTTGTGTCGTCAACACGTGTTGGTGACAAAAGTATATGTAATTTCCTTGTGTTGTCAACAAATGTTGGGAACTGTGTTACTGTTTTTGGTGGTAAACGTCAAAAGAATACGCTTGTTGCAGATATTTCTTGGCTCTGTGGAGACGCTTGGTTGGAATGTTTTTCAAATTGTTGGCTACTCGGTGTTAACATAATGGAAACAAAAGTTTTTTTTAAAGTTGCCAAAGTTGGAAACACTGAAATTGCCAACAATTTCGGTGGAGACGCGCCTTTAAGATTTTTCTTATTTGTTTAACTATTTATACCTTTCTTAAAAATATTATGTAATGTTGATATTTCGCTATCACATTTTAATTAGTGAATTGATCAAATTCTAATCGAGACTCTTATTCTATTGTACGTATAAACGGCTGCACCGATTTCGATGAAATTTGGCATTGAGATACTTTGATTCTTGAGGAAGGCAATAGGCTACATTTAAACGCGGTAACGGACATACATGTATTATATTATAAATGTTTCATTTTGAAGGTACGGATGACTTGATAGGTGAAAGAATGAGATAAAACTTCGTACCGTGGTGATGGCGTCAGCAAATTCGTCATCAGTAGAAGGCCACCGTTCTGTGAGGTGGCTGTTGTCCTTTAGCGTCACTCCCATCTGCTGCAAACCTTCCAGTTCTAAAGCTAGTCTGTCAATAAAATCATAATAATTATAAATAAGAAAATTTTGGTGACTCTTTTAAAATAATTATTGCTCACGGAAGCATTCCTATTGTCTATTTGTGTAAATATGTTTATCTCCGTTTGGATCTGTAACTAATCACTGTAATGTACACGTGTGTAAAATCGTGTGTATATTTAAAGGTAGGTACAGCGAAAAGTACCTAGCTCTGAGCGTGTGCTCAATCTGTGAAGGATCTGTGTAGGTAAGCGCGGCGGCGTAGAGGTCCCGGCGCGTGCTACGGTCGGCGTGCGCGTGCGCAGCGTGCGCTACGTCAGCCAGTAGAGGAGCGGCGGGCGCGTAGCGCAGCTCGGCTACGCGCCGCGCCAGCTCCGCCGCCGCCGCGCTGCCCGCCGCCCCCGCAGCCAGCGCGTACTTGCCCACCAGAGTCAGCACCAGCCCCTCCCTGCAACCACCAACCGACTATCTATACCCTATTCATCTGGACTTGAGCCAAAGTGTAAACAAAGAAAACAATGTTTCTCAAACAAGTTGATCGACAGTAAAGATGGCGGGTATGGCCCGACCGATGACAAAACGTCACATTTTGATGTAAAATGTTCGCAGTATCTGTGGTCTACATTTAGTCGTATTAAAATGCGTTCCAAGTTTGAGAATAACTTCTTTTTTAGGTTCTTTTACATGTAAACAATTTAATACATAATTAATTAAAAATAAGAAAATCATTTATGGCATTTATGATATTTGATTTCAAATAAGTCTGAACAGATTACATAAGTTTTATAGACTTCGGTTTAAAAAATATTTTCTTATGTTGTCTGTGTATTACTTCCGTAGTTATTTTTATAAAATAAGTTCACTACATGAATCGTGACATCTAAAGAACCCTTTTTATGGTTTTTTTACTTTTTGGCTCATGGCTCGTTGAATAGGGTATAGTAAATATCACGTTAGCAAAATGGGTTATTAAACCGTTTATGAGAAAAAATCTAAAAATATATTACTGAGATACCTTAGGCAAAAAGCAGCCAGAAAATAATAGTTAATCTGTTCTATAACACCATGAAATAGTAGCCGCCGTGTTATTACGTCAAACGGTTTTGTAAACTAAAGTGTCCACTGATCAGCGCATTTGTTTATGTTTACAAAGTCAACTGACGTCAATACCACAGAACAATATGGCGTCCACTGTGTCCAGCGTTTTTGACAAATTACGCGCGAAATTTAAAAATGTTAAATTTTAATGCATTTTATGGCACTTATTGATTGAATAAAATTATTGTGTTTTTTTAGTGGTTTAATAGCACTATAGTATCTATATAACCACTCTAACGTCCGTGGCAACACGCGTTGCCAAAACAAAAACCCTCTCAAACGTCCGTGGCAACACACGTTGACACTTTTTAAAAATGAGTGTAATAGACTACTGTGACGCGTTGATCAAGCCCCGCCCCCTACCGATCAAGTTACAAAAAAGCATCGTTTCGTATGAAAGCTCCGAATGTAATGTGTTAGGGTGCGTCACTATTTTCTTAACGCGAATGGTGTTTACAGAAGCTTGCTAGGACTATCTAGCACCTGGCCTGGTGGTTTAAGCGAAGATACGAATTCTCATTCTCCTCAAAAATATTACAGCAGGATCATCAGAAGTTCAATAATCTACATTGGGTGTAGCCTAAAAAAAGAGCGAAACATAAATAGTATAAATACTTTAAATCGAACTACACAACATCTACTTGATTGATTAATCAAAGTAATTGTAAATTGACTAATTGGTGCGGATTTTTTTTTTTATTTTTTTTAAAAAGACAACTCCCGCACTGGGAATAAATCCTGTGTCACGGGGGACTTTACAAACATACATGAAACGGACACAAATAACACCCAGACTCAGAACAACAATTTGTGGATCACACAAAGTGATGTCCAACGTGGGATTTGAACCCACGACACTTGGCGAAGTACGAAACGGCGTAGTGACCGTTAAACCACTAGGCCAAACGTGCAGTCAAATCGTCAATTCAATTATGATTATTATTTAAATAATGTTACCTGGTGCGTTCATCTTCGCCAGCGATTCTTAACAAAGCCGCCAACTTGAGCAGCTTATGACTCGCCAGGTACGCAATAGGATCTAACTTCAAACATTCTTCTATCATACTCATCTTGTCTTCACACAGACGCACTGAAAACACAACAATATTTGTCTATGCCAGTCGACATCTACATTTAATAGGAATATTTATTTTGTTTTATAGTGGAAATAAATAGCAAAATAAATATTTGAATGGTTACGATACCTTCTATTTCCCGACTTTTCGAACGGGTTATACATCTCGTGGTGATGAGAACACTGGTATGAGCTTAGCGACCCTTTCGTGAAGCGCCAGGTTAATTAATTTCCCTCAACAAGCAGCGTTTATTGTTTGTGCTGTCGGTACTTATTATAACCTTTTAAATGATTTTATCGCAGTCGAAAATAAATCTTTATATCAACTATCCTATTTTTCACCTTTTTTTCTTTAATTATATTTTGTTTATCTGGTTTTATAATGTACTAAATATAAGTTTAATGCTTACCTTGAATGGGAAGAACAGATAAGCCGAAAGCAGCTAATATTTGTAAAGCATTTATTAAATCTAACTCCAGTTGAATTTCTGCATTGTCGTCTTTAATTAATGTTAGGCAGCATCTGTAAAACATTTTATCTCTATTAGTTAGTATTAGTCGCCAAAATTTAAACAAATATCGCCTTATATCATCGAGAATTCAGAACTAATATAAAAGTACAAAAAAGTTAAAACATTCCAGAAGTAATCTTCACTATGTACTAGAAGTTTCTCGAGGAATAGTGATTAATTTCAATAATATTATAATTAAACTTGGATTTAAATATCTACATATTGTTACGCCATAGAGTTAAATGGGTCTCGTATAATTTAGAATAATCGAGAGTCGAGGACAGCGCCATCTAGTATCAAGTAGCGCACGACTGTTGAGAATATGGTTAGTAATTCCGATATTCTCAACGTAAGATGGCGCTGCAAGTAATGGATTACTTGTTCTAGCTTTACGGCTACCTATTCAACATGATAGAAATCGAATTTACCAGTATATTTAAGACAAAAACAATAATGCAACGGCCCAAAATGACGTTCTGTGATTGGGCGACAACAGGAATATACAAAAGTAGGGAAAGGCTGTATGATTTGTATGCTGTGAAAAAGGGTAATTTTGACCCAAAATTTCATGAATATGTAAAAAAATACTCAAGGATTTTTAGGAGAGCCTGTGGTGTGGCGAAGTCTTTGTATATAAGTGATAAAATTAAGTCTTCAAATAATAAAATAACAGCTACATGGAACATTATTAATAATGAAACGGGACGTTGTAAACCTCGAGATAATGATTTAAAATTAAATATCAATAATAGGTTTATAACAAACAATTTAGACATAGCTGAATCTTTTAATACCTTTTTCACAAGTGTACCAGTTAGTACAACGAGTACCTTGAATTCTTGTGCGTCCGGGTCTGAACTGTTGTTAAGGGCCAATGTAAATGAATGTAAGAATCTATTTAAATTTGAATACATAAACCCCACAGATATTATAAAAACGTTTAAGTCTCTTAACTCTAAGAAAACAGGGGACTTATGGGGGATTTCAGTTAAATTAATAGAAAATATTATAATTGATATAGCACCATTTCTAGCAATAACATTCAATCGATGTGTTGATTCTGGGGTTTTTCCTAACCTGATGAAGTATAGTAAAGTAATACCTTTATTCAAGAAGGGTTGTACAACCGAACCAAGTAACTTTAGGCCAATCTGAATCTTACCGGCTATTAGTAAAAATTTTGAAAAAGTCATTTTGCAACAACTAGAAAGCCATTTTAATCTAAATAATTTATTTCACAAAGAACAATATGGCTTTACAAAGGGTCGTTCAACAATTGATGCGGGTGCAACTCTTTTGAGACATATATTTAGTGCATGGGAGAATTCGCAAGATGCGATAGGTGTATTTTGCGATCTTTCAAAAGCTTTTGACTGTGTAGAACATAACACGCTTTTTCTTAAACTTAGGCATTATGGTGTTAATGGTATTGCTTTGGAACTAATCGTTTCCTACTTGAAAGATAGAATTCAACATGTAGATGTCAATGGTGCGAGGTCATCTGGATTACCTGTTACTATGGGCGTTCCGCAGGGCTCTATACTGGGTCCTCTACTTTTTCTCATATATATAAATGACTTACCATATTATTTAAAAGATCTCTGAGTACAGTTCTATTTGCTGATGATACGTCACTTATTTTTAAAGTCGATCGTAAGAAAACAGTTTTTGACGATGTGAATAGGGCACTAAATGATGTATTGAATTGGTTTACAACGAATAATCTCCTACTAAATTTAAATAAAACAAAGTGTGTGAGATTTACTATGCCAAATGTAAAACAACTAGGCACTAATCTAACTATAAATAATGAAATCATAAGTATTGTAGACTCAACAGTATTCTTAGGAATTACATTAGATAGTAAACTTCAATGGGGAGCCCAGATAGATAGCCTTGCGGGTAGACTTAGTTCGGCAGCTTATGCAGTATGGAAGGTACGTCAGCTCACTGATACGGACACAGCTAGGTTAGTTTATTTTAGCTACTTTCATAGCGTCATGTCCTATGGTATACTACTTTGGGGCAAGGCGGCTGATATTGAAACGATTTTTATTCTACAAAAACGAGCCATCCGCTCAATGTACAATTTAGGTGCTAGAGTCTCTCTTCGAGAGTTGTTTAAAGATATAGGTATTTTAACTGTTGCATCACAGTATATATTTGCTAATATTATGTTTGTTAGACACAACATTAATGACTATAAGAAAAACAGTGATGTACACAATATTAATACTAGAAACAAATCTATACTCATTGGTACCTATCATCGATTACATAAGGTACACAACTCGTTCGAAGGTCTTGGTGTACGTTTTTATAATAAAATTCCTATACATGTAATCGACCTTCCTGTAAATAAATTCAAGCTAACTGTAAAAAATCACCTTATTAGGAAAGATACTATACGATCAACGATTATCTAAATGACAAACAGTCATGGGCTTAAGGTGTCATTAGAATTTAAATAGATACACACAAACTTCTTTGTCTTCTAATAAAGCTAAATATTAACAAACCATTGTTAGTTGAAAGTAATGCGTGGCGATTATCATGGTAATTTAATTAGTAGTGATTTTTATCAGTATCTAGACTATGGTTTGTCATGCTCACTAAAATGTCATTGCTTGCGGTGTCGTCGTGGGGCGGGTGGTTTCCTTCCCTCTGATATGGCGAGGGAGATGATGGCTGGTCCATGCGTCATACTCATGAACGGGTGCTGCTTGGGGTGACTGGTCGGCCTAGTCAGCGATTCTTTAGACAATACTATTATTCAGGTTCGTTCAACTGCAACCCTAGCCTCTTAATCCAGTCACGAATTATTTTCAACAGTAGATTTTGCAACTGAATGTAAGTGGATGTGCACCTTGTTTCTATTTTGTTCTATGTTTAATAGACTCAAACCTTAAACGTTATCACTGGGTGTTTTTTGTTTGTTTGCGCGTTAGATTTTGGAGCTTTTTAATAAAAGGAATTTCAGGTGGCAACAGCTTGCATACTGTTTACCTTACATGTAATACTAACACTATTGTACCTGAAAATCAGATTTTGAAAAAGAGTAGCCATGAGTTTCTTTGCCAGTATTCTTCTCATGAGCTCTACGCATTTTGGAAACTGGAAGTTATGGATCGACACAGGCAGGCAGTAGATTTTGGTGTTTTCGCCTAACTTACCTCGACAATACAGCACATGCTGTGGCCTCTGTTTGTGTCGATCTATGATTTTTAACTATAGCTTCAATTTGACATTCATAAGTGTCACTTGGTGTCTTAGATGAATAAATGATTTTGATTTGATTTGATTTGATTAGGAGTTTCTATGTGATCCGGAATGGTTTATCGAATACTAGGGATCATTCCAGATATTTCCATAGCTCTATAAAAGCGGAGCGTGTTAGCCGTACGGGCAGTATTGTTACACGATACAGCGGATTAACATCGAAGCGATTTTCTAGTGCGACTAACGAGTGCTTTAGTGAATTATTGTTATAAAAGTGTTGTCATCAATAAATGTTGGGTTATTTTTGGTAATCAACCAACTTTTATTTAATCAATACCCGGCTCGTAACATTATAATTAGGTTACTAAAAAAAGTAAAGTTACAAATCAAATATTTACCTAATTTTTAAATATAGATACTACGTTACAATTTTTTTTAATAACGTTTTAAAACAGTGTTATAAACATTATTTTGTGAACAAAGTCTTACTTAGCTAGTTCCAAAGCAGGGTCATTGAGCGAGCTGGCCGAGTTAAAGTACTCCTTAGCGGCGTTGGAGACGATCTGAACGCTTCGAGCGTAGTTCACCACCTGCGAGTTGCGCGCCCGACCGTCTGAGCTGCACGTCAGTACATCTCCTGCTAGCTTGATGCTGGCAGAGTCTCCTGACGTCAGTAGCGAGGAGGCGTAGATCTGAACAGACATCAGATTTGTTCCGTGGGAGAACCTCGTTTCGGCATAAATGGACCGGCTCGACTGGAGTGATACCACGGCCTCACAGAAAACCAGTGTGAAACAGCGCTTGCGCTGTGTTACACTACACTACACAAGTGATGGTACCGAAGGCCCATACCCCATCCCCCAAAGGCCAGCAACGCACTTGTGACTCACTCCTCTGGTGTTGCGGGTCTCCATAATCGTTTACCATTAGGCGATACGTCTGCTCGTTTACCCCCTATTCCATAAAAAAAAAGTCTGCATTGAGGAATGCATGTACGGACTTGATGAAACCGAGGCTATTCTGAGACTGTCAAGGGCAGAGAAGTAAATAAGGAGTCTTTGAGGTACCGCAGTTATAGTTACTTTACCCCATCCATAACTTATGGTATCCCTCACCTAACTCCCTCGTCATTTCCTTTTTTTGTCATCATTATCAACGTATTGCAGTTCACAGCTGATAGGCCTCTCCCATTGCACGCCTTTACATTTGCTTTCTCGACATTATACTTTCTTCATTTAAACGTCTGACAACGATTATATTTCTGAGAAGAACTATTTAGACAATCAAGGGCCTGTCTTTAAAAATCACCCAAAATCCTTCGCAATGTTACTTTCTGGCGTTTGGGTTCCAAAACCAATAGAGAAAAGAACAGGTACAAGATGCTGATGAATTAACTAAACATATGACTTACCTCATAACACTCTTGTTTGGTAACGCAGGTAAATATAGTACATTGTAGTTCAAGTATGTCTTTCAGTAGTCTGTCCCAATCTTGCGGAGTTGGCTTTTCCTCACTAAAATCAAAATGGATCGGATATAAAAACCATTTTACCACAAATGCGAAAGTAAATATATCTCGCCCTTAACTAAATTACTGAACTGACTTAGATAAATATTGTCCTATAAATAAGAGAAGTAAGCTACGTGCTTCTAAAGTGAAAATAACCCTTGAATAACCCTCGAATAACCCTTGAATAACCCTCGAATAACCCTTGAATAACCCTTGAATAACCCTCGAATAACCCTTGAATAACCCTTTCTTTTAAATGAACGAATGTTACGAAAAGTGTGTACGTGCACATATAGGTTTCGTTTTATCTGTAAAATGACCAAAATGATTTTAAAAAATTTAAGTACTTTAAAGCTCAATGGGATCTTAGACAAAATGTCTTAGACATGTATCTGACATTTTTTCTCTGCTCTGTTAAATTATTCAACTTGAGACCATACGTGCCAGATAAAAATAGTCTCAATAAAAATACGGTTTTCTGTGTATATGTTTGCAAATATGGACAGAAAAAAAATAAGAGTTCGATTTCGCTACTGAGGAACAGAGCACCAAAAAAAGAAAATAAACAACTTACCCAATAGCGAGAGTCCTTGCGAGTTTTGTGAGGATATTGTGTACAGGCTTGTGTTCATGGCTGAGGTCTCTCAGATCCCGAGGAGGCACCTTGACCCCGCGCCACGACAGCCGGCTGCTGGCCGCCACCAGCCGCTCTATGTCCTTCACCCGACGGACCAGCTCGTTGTTGCTTATAGTGCCATCCCTGCTCAACAACGTATCAAGAGTACAGACCGCCTGTAGGTAAGCGGGTACCACAGTTCATTAAAACTTGAGAATTGGCATCAGTGTTGCCAGTTCTTTATACATTTTTATGTAACTTAACTTGGAGGAGACGAAATGTCATATTATGATGGTAAGTGAGCACCACCACCCATGGCACTTGTAAACATGTCTGTGACTTCGAATATTTTAAGAGAAACACATAAATAAATTAGCAGATTTTTTTCCAGGAGAGGGTAGTAGGAGAAAATCAAGAATAAAAATTACTTAACACAGGTTCTTTATATTCTTCTACGGTAAGGTGGTTTAGGAGTACATTGGTTACATTCACATCTCATCAATCACATCAACAACATTAACAATCCATTGCTGGACATAGGCCTCTCCTTAAAAACGAGTTTTTTATGGAATAGGGAATATGCATAAAATTTTTATTTGTCCTAAACATTTTATTTCTAGATTCTTTATTATCTTTACAATATACATAAAAAGTATTTTTTTATTTAGTGATTTTTTAAAACCAGAAAATATTAAATAAAAAGTGAAAATGAAGGGAGGGAAATTCAAACCTACAAAACGCGTCCTATTGGTCGAAACAAAATGTGACGTCGTTTGTTACATTATCGTAATTATCGGCGTCGAAATTCCTACTCTGTTGTAGTGTTTGTGATAAAAAATAACTTCTTCCATGATTTTTGTAGCAATCAAAACTGTAAATAGGTATAAAATAACTGAAACACTCAATAGTAAATAAACACGAAATGACAATGACGTCATGTGTTATGTCAATAGCGCGCGAAAAATGGCGGCGTTTGAATAGCTCAAATTTAGTCGGTGTTTTAGATTTCACTTTGAAAATTAGTTTCACTATTTTTAAGCCTATTTATATTTTTTTCTATGTTATGGAGACTTATATGATCAGATTAAGAAATAAAAATAAGACATGCATATTCCCTATTGGGGGACAAACGAACAGACGTATCGCCTGATGGTAAGCGATTACCGCCACCCATGGACACCCGCAACACCAGAGGCGACACAAGTGCGTTGCCGGCCTTTGGGGGATGGGGAGGGGTTGGGGTATGGGCCTCCGGTGTCCCCACTTAGTCGGTGAAACACAGTACAAGCACTGTTTCACACCGGTTTTCTGTGTGGCCGTGGTATCACGGTTTTGGTTGACTATACCACACTGGTTGGGATATCTAGGGGTGGTGACCATATCAATATAATGTAATACATACGCTTCTTTTAGTATAGTATCGAGCAAATCGCACGCCATATCGAGCTGTTCCGTGCTCGTGTGCGCGAACAGACAGCGCTCGGCGAACTCCAGATGCGTGCGGACATCCAACTCGAAGTCTTTGGGAGATTGTAGTACCTGTGTGTATTGACGTCTATGTTTTTATTCAACTAATATATATGTATATACTAGTTCTGGCCCGCGATTACCCCTGCGTATGGTTGGTTTTCGAGGTAAAAAGTAGTCTATGTGTTATTCTGATGTATTACCTATATTAAGAGTAGTACACATCTAAACTTGATTTTTATCTTTATTGGAGTATTTTTCTAAGGATTTTGATTAATACTCTTAAATACTAATATATGTGATACTAGTTGTTGCCGGCGGCTCCGCCCGCGTGTATGTCGGTTATCGCGGCAAATAGTAGCCTATGTGTTATTCTGATTTATAAGCTATATTACTGTAAAGTTTCATACAAATCCGTTCAGTAGTTCTTGCGTGAAAGAGTAACAAACATCCATGCATCCATCCATCCACCCATACTTACAAAATTTCACGTTTATAATATTAATATATACATTCATCAAAATAACTCATAGACTACCTATCAACGCGATATCCGACATCAAGCAAATAAATAAAATTGAAGTGTCTGTTTGTAATTTCAAATAAACAGCTTTTCACTAAATGCAAATTTAATATACGATACATCAAAAAATCAATTTTTAAATTTTTTGTGTCTGTTCCAGCTAATCTCTGGAACGGCATGACCGATTTTGATGGGAGTTTCACTGATAGGTAGCTGATGATTTAAGGAGTAACTCAGGCTATTTTTTTAGAATAGTTTCGACCCGCGGGGTTCAGTTAGTAGGAAATAAATAATGAAAAATTAACAAAGAGGTTATAAATCCCTCACCAACAATATAGAAGACAGATCATCGACGCTGATGCTCTCTAAATAGTCTCCGAGTCCGGTCACGACACACCCCTCCCTGTGACTGAGTTTCTCGTAGCGCTTCAGGAATGGTACCACGTATGTCTTCAAGTCCGATACGAAAGTCGCCGGCGTTGACTACAAATACAGTTAAAAGCTTTTAAACAAGTACCAACATAATGAATTCTAGGAATAAAATCAACCGGGAAAGAAATAATTTTCTAAATTGGTTTATAAATGAAGTAGTTCTGAGGTATTAAACAAAAAAAATGTAAGAGAACAGCAACCGTCTGTTTTTTATGTCTAGTGTTAATTACCAAGCTGGTAATGTTGACATTTGGAACTATTTAGCGCTGAACTGATTGTGAATACTAGGGGATCAATAAAATCGCTGTACTCTGAACTAGCTGATAGCTCCCTGATAGCTCATCATAGCTCATTTTTAACCGACTTAAAAAAAAAGAGGAGGTTCTCAATTCGACTGTATATATATATGTCGGAGTGAGGGTATCCAAATAATAAAAGTGATACAAACATTTGCCACTATCGAACACTACGGAACACTCTATATAAAGCGGCGCGATCGGCAACAGGACACAGTTTCTCTTCAGATCTCGCGACGACCATATCTATTATTTGATTTGTGATTTATTGTATCTCTGTGTTTTATATTGTGTGTATGAGGCGATATTTATCAGTGGGGGAATTACTAGCCTAGGTGGCGAATTCCACAGGGCATCGCGGAGGGGTGAGCGTTACCCCAATCCCCTCATGGGGGGTTGCTGATGGTGTTAAGTTAATTCGTATCCGTTTAGTAGTGATTAGTGTTTGGCTATAGTCCAGATTGGCTGTATCTGTGATTCATGTTCTCGTTTATTCTTGTGTCTCCGACATATATATATTTTGATGTTTGTTACCTCATGTTTTAAAGCTGGTGCTTCCCATGTGGTCCCATTTAAATTTGGTCCAGATTGAAGTCGGTTTTTTTTTTGTTATAATTGGTATATTATTATCTAATAAAAATGTTTACATTTTTAATATACACTCGCTAACAAACGATATCGCGATTAAGATAACGGTACAACGCCATCTATCGAGTTTGACTTTAACTTGAAACGATAACAGTTTTAAACATATAGTCCAGTAGTTCAAGCAGTAATAGTCATTCTTGTTATTCTAAATTCAACGATAAGCATACCTAAACTTTTGAAAATTACAGAAAAATAATTAAAAGTTATTCTAGAAACTTACATTTTCCATCAGAAGAGTGCATGTTGTTAAATTGGACATTTTCTCAATTTGATTCAATGAGTATCCCTCTATATTACAGTCGTATATGACAGTGTCCAGTGTCAGCAAGTGGTACAGTACGAGGTGCAGGCCTTTGACCCCTCCGCCCACGGTCGCGAGAGTGATGAGGGTCAGAGCGTGCGACACGAGCCCACTGCGCTCTTCTATCTCCCTCGCTCTCTTCTCATACCATTTCGCCAGGTCGTCAATCGCAGCTGGGATAGAGCCAGCTATTTCTATCTCTGGTGTACTTTCTTCAGACCAATTTGAACTCCAGATTGATCTTGTGGAATAAGGATATAAACGAATGATAGTTATAAAATATTACAATCACACCTAAGAAGCCTAAAAAGTATAAATTAAAATATCAACAAAAAAAAAACGACTTCCTAAAAACATCCAAGGAAAACACCCTATCCCTTTATTTTTCTATTTTTAGTGCAAACAATCATAGGTTATAAGCAATTTGAACTATTTCATATCCCCAACTCCCAATCGTTTTACTTTCTATCATCAGCTCATGTGATTAACTGAAAGAATTCAAGTTAAGGTCTATACGTACGTGTGATATTAAATTCATCCTCTAATCCCTAACTGTTGAAGAGTTTAACCTTACATCATCAGCTCACCTAAATAACATAAAAGTATACAACTAAAGGTCTATAGATACGTATGAAACTGAAAGAATTATCCTCCAACTCCTAACCGTTGAGGAGTTGTACCTTCCATCATCAGCTTACCTAAATAACTTGAAAGAATACGACTAAAGGCAACATACACACATATGACATTTAAAGATTTATCCTCCAACTCCTAACCGTTAAGGAGTTGTACCTTACATCATCACATCATCATCATGAAATGATGACTAATAGACGCAAATAGCGGAGTAACTTCAAAAAATGTATGAAAAACATAGTATGTGCCTGAAAAAATGAGGGTTTGCCTCGATTTCCCTAAGATCCCATCATCAGATCCTGATATGGTGGCAATGGGACCACCTCGGGAGCATACCCTTTCGAATACAAAAAAAAATTCACATAACACACAAAATCACAATCGGTGAACATACATTAAAAAAATACCATACAGTGGAACATAGATCCTCCTTTTTGGAAGTCGGTTAAAAACCAAGTTCATTTTCCTGTTTTCTGAATAAATAATAATAAATATTTCGGACATCTAACACACAACGCCATCTAGTCCCAAGCTAAGCAGAGCTTGTGTAACAGGTACTATACAACTGATATTAATACATATATACTTTTTTTTGTAAATACATACCTACATATTATACATAGAAAACATCCAAACTCCAAAACAATTATTTGCAGATCATACAAACATTTGATCCGACCCGGGTCGGATCAAATGTTTGTATGATCGTTGTTGTTTGTGTACGAACCCGAGACCTCAAGCATAGCAGTCGCATACGCTACCACTGCGCCATCGAGGTATAAACAAACAAGTATCCAAACCTTTTAAAGGGTATTATTTTTACTACTGTTCCGGACCTTTTAGAAATAAGGAATTGTAACAGAACATAAATTAAATGTTGATAACTAAAGTTTGCGAACACCCTAAGCCGTTTCTCTGCTTTTGTCTCTATACTCACACACATTTGAGACTAAATTGGGAAACTAAAAGCCCTACCAATATAACCCAAAGTGTCAAGAAAAGAAAACTGTGATGCTGATGGCGACAAAAAATCACTAATTTCAGTTTAGTTTATGGTTATTGCAATAATTAATTCACTGTCAAATAAGTTCTGGTTATTACCTGAAGATCTCTTTCCGGCACCAATCACGCTCGGGCTCACAAGGTGGCACCTGCACTGGGGATCTTCCATCAAACCATTGGAATTTCTGTTCCGTTGGCAGCAGGTGCTGATAATCCAAGGGATTAATGGTTTCTGGCAAGTTCTCCAGTACAGCCAGTTGTAAGGCCTCAGACTTGATGTGGGGCCAAAGGCATGAGAGTGCTTCGATGCGGCCTTCCTTGGCAATCTCTATGGCGCTGTGGACCACGCTGTTGCTTCGGAGACGGTCATATTCGTCCTTAATGTATGTGGATTTCTCGCATCTTAAGATGGACTGTGACATATTAAAACAAAAACTTAATATGGTTTACCTATATTGCAAATTTCTTTGAATATATTTTTTGGTTTGCTTTAATTTTTGTTTAGAATTTGCTTTAGAGTGGATGGGCCCATATGGGTATTCTATATATCTTAGAAAGAAATTGATATATTAATTATTTCGACAGAGTTACTGAGAGAGCTAATTTTCAATAACATTTACACAAGTCTGACTCATTTTTTCTTGACATCAACAACATAATTGTCGTTTGTAAATAAAATCACCGTGTATTGATGAATTTCGAGACTAAAAAAAAAATACATACAGTGGAACATAGAACCTCCTTTTTGGAAGTCGGTTAAAAATAAAAACTCAGTACAATATTGACATCTAAAATAAAGGCGTTAAAGCTCATAATTAACTGTAACACACACTCTAGTAACATATTAAATTAAATCTATATATATAAAAGAGGAAGGTGACTGACTGACTGACATACCCAGAGATTAACGCACAGCCCAAACCGCTGACGCTAGAATCCTGAAATTTTGCATGTAGGTTCTTTATATAACGTAAGTGAGCACTAAGAAAGTAATTTTTGAAATTTTACCCCTAAGGGGTTACCCCCTCAGCTACCCATCAGGGGATGAAAGTCTGCGTGAGCGCTTTCTTTAAAAGCTAGTAATTAATATTTACTTCATATAGTTTGAGCCGCTCCTTATAAAACAGCATGACGTGTCTGCACCGCAGCAGCTCGCTCGTGTACGCGTTCAGATGCTCCAGCGTGATGTCGTCCGTCTCCGTTATATCATTCTCATCGCGGTCTTTGTTGATTTCTATATTTATATATAACTATTATATAGTAATACTCCAAAAGTTTTCATATAATCTTAGATGTTCAGAACATAAGGCTCATCGATTGATTACTACCACTTGAGTCATTACATTATAATAATTGCGATGTGGTACCTATAGAATTTATATTCGTTTATATTACATAGAATAAAAATACTGCCGTCAGTTACCGTTCAATATCTTTTCGTTGGTAAGTTCGAGTCCAAACTGCAGCAGTTCTTTAGCGGCCGGTAAAGTCTCTGGCAGTCGGTCGACGCACTGATGTACTGCCCAGATCTTTTTCGATACTTTGCTCTATATCATTAGAAAAATATAATTGAAAATTAAAAAAAAAAAAAACTTGATATATTTTGATGGCTAGTCATTGCATGTCCAAAAAACCAAAATCCACACTATAAAAATTTAATAGTCTATTCCTAGCTGTTTTACGTTTTAAATTTAGAATTTACAATGATTTAAATATCGAACATCAATTATACTTACCAAATATTTCTTAATAGCATCTGTGGAGACAGGGTTTTTGCGCCACTGCTGTTGATAGACCAGGTCACTATCCAAGTTGAATGTCTCAGCTAGAATCAAAGCTTCCTTGTAGTTGCCGCTCTCTATCTGTATACATAACATTAGATTTTAGTACCGTTGGTGTTTTTTGATATCTATTCGAGTTCTATCCATAAAATTGTCGAATTTACTTTGTCATTCTCAATCATGATGACTTTGTTGTGACACTCCATTCTCGAGGAAAAAGATAGTATGGCAAATATTTTGAGACAGTATTTATACAACAGCTGGGTTTTGACTCTAGATTCAAGATCCGTGGGAGAGCCACGCTTCGGCATAAATGGGCCAGCTCGACCGGAGTGATACCACGGCCTCACAGAAAATCGGTGTGAAATAGCGCTTACGTTGTGTTTCATCGAGTGAGTGAGGATACCGGAGGCCATTTGGCGCAGAAGAAAGTGGCGGGGCGACCGCTTAAACCACTAGGCCAACTATGTAGTCAAATCAACTCGTAACTCAGTTGTTTGGTTGTTTGTGACAATTGTCTAATACAATATAATAATGTTAGAACGTGGCGAACAAAAATTTGAAAACAAATAATTTATGAAATTATAGCTTTTACTAGACAAATAAAAAAATATAAGAGTACAAAAAAACATAGGAGTACAAAAAGTACTCGTATTATTATGAATTTCAAATTCATGAGTATCAGTTGAGGAGATAAGAAAGACAAATATATAAAAAAAAAACAAACGAGCGAACAAACAAAACAAAATAATTATTAACGATTACCTTTCTAGAGAACAGTTCGGTGGGTGTAGTGCTCTTAACGCCGAGCAGGCGGTACACGCGCGACACTACAGTTATGCGCCGCGGCTTCGGTTGGAACGTCTCTATGTCGGTGATGGCGAACAACACAGACTTTATCAGCTCCTTGGTCAGTTCCAACATCGTGTCTTCTGTATCTGTTTCTATGTTCACCACCTCCATCTATGAAAAAGAATAACAGTGTTAGGAAGAAAGATCATTCCAGACCAAAAAAAAAACACTCTTAAAAGTATAGTATAACTCAGAATAATAATCCTTAATTGGCGCCGAGGTCGCTATCGTGATATCACTGTAGCACAAACTGATCTGTAGTCTCTTTTGTTCGTCAGAAGGTTTATTGTTCAAATTCATCGAATCCTACAACATAACCATAGTGTGAAATTTTAGTTACAACTTCTTTGTGTCATAGGCCTATGTCGGAGGGAAGAGGGGTTAGGGCTCTGGTAATCATATTCGATGAAAGGCAACAAAATAATCCTCAATACAAACTATCAGTTTGACTGCCTCGGTGGTGTAGTGGTAGCTTATGCGACTGTTGTGCTTGAGGTTTCGGGTTCGATTCCCGAGTCGGACCAAATTTTTTGTATGATCAGCAAATGTTTGTATCAGAGTTTGGGTGTGTTCTATGTAAACTATATGTATTTTTAAAACAAATATTTATATTTAATTAAATCAGTGATCTATCACCCATAGTACAAGCCTTTCTTAGTTTCGGACTAGATGGCGTTGTTTGCTAAATGTCTAAAAAAATTTTGTTATTATTATTTTATTATTAACTGTATCTTATTTGTTTTTTGTTGCTTTTTGAGTAATTTATTACATTGTTTTTTTTTTTGTTAAGTACGAGAGCCAAAGTCTAGAATTATTTGATTGCTTTTTTATATGTTAATTATAGGGCAAATAAGATTTTATGTAAAGAAAAAATTGTAATATACTTACACTTTCATCGCTACGGGATTTTTTAGCTGGCAGCACGTTGGACTCACACTCCAACACCATAAAAGTACCGTCGTGGGCGCACGTTATCTGGCAACATACAAATTTACATCAATACTCATTAACCGACTTCAAAAAGGAGGTTCTCGGTTTTTTTATAAAGATCTATTTCCCTAAAACCGACAAATATATTATTTTTCTATGTTGATCGATTATTCATTGTGAAATCATTTACAACTACGATATACTAAATTAGTACTGAAAAATACATATTTTTTAACTCGTTTTTAATCTGTTATTCAATCCATACAAATTAATAAAACTGAAGTGTCTGTTTGTAATTTAAATTTAAGAGCTTTTTACTAAAGGCACATGAAATTATTTATGGTACTTGATGGATGGATAAGAAAAAAATCTTGGAACTTTTTAGATCTAGGTAAGATACGAGACCCGTCATTAAACTTATGTTTAGTTACCTAAAACATATAAATAAATATGCCAACAACAAATTAGATGCTCTAAACATATTTCAAATAGCTTTACCCGCGGCTCCACCTGCATGTATATTGTACTAACTTTTGAACTTTCGCGTTCTATGATTATTATTATTATTCTCTTTATTACATTAAATATACATATTAATTACATTTTTAAATATAAATATAAAAACAAATACATTTAAAAATATAAAAAATAGTAGACCACCGACCTCGGGTACAGGGACCAAGAAACCGGTGGTTAGGGCTCCAGAGACAGGAACCTCCTCACAATACGAGCCGTGTCAAGGAGGACTGCCTTCTGCATCAGACCCTTGATCCAGCCCTCTAACGTGAGCCTCTTAAGATGTTGGTCGAGGCTCTTGGCTATCAATCCCTGAGCAGATACGACTATCGGAACAATGATTACCGAATCCACATTCCACATATCGACAATCTCGTGAGATAAATCTAAATATTTTATTTGTTTTTCTTTTTCGACTTTCACGAGATTCTCGTCATGAGGAACGGCGATATCGACAATCATTGCGCGGCGCTCTAATCGATCTATCATCACAATATCCGGCTTATTGGCAACAATAGTCCTGTCTGTGATAATAGATCGATCCCAATATAACGTAGCACGACCATTCTCGAGAACTGGGTCGGGCACATACCTGTAGTATGGCACCTCCGAATTCACAAGTTTGTATTTAAGGGCAAGCTGTTGATGTACGATCCTGGCTACTTGGTTGTGCCTGTGCAAATTTTCGCCGTTAGCAAGACGAGAACAACCAGAAATAATATGCCTGATAGATTGTCCAGGACGGTGACATGCCCGACAGATGTCGACCGTGCCATCCTTCAGGATATACTTCCGATAGTTATTCGTCATGATAACTTCGTCCATAATCGCACAAACAAAACCTTCGGTTTCTCCGAAGAGATCACCATACCGTAGCCAGGAAGTTGAGGCCTTGAAGTCTATATCGGGCCCATTAAGAGCCCGATAAAACCGACCATGAAGTTCTTTGCCCTTCCATACCTCCCTGCGATCATTAGTACTAAGTACTACAGGTTTGCGCCAATTCTCTTTAGCCAAAGCGAGCGGAGTGAGTCCGGTATCCACTGCAACTACATTACGATGCATTCCCACATCAGTGTGAAGAAAATATTCTCTAAGATTGTATATCTCGCGATTGTGTAGGGTCTTGATATTTAATAGTCCACGACCCCCAAACTTTCGCGGGATATACAACCTCATAACCGATGACCGTGGGTGATGCATTCGGAATGCAGTCAGCAATGTACGGACTCTCCGGTCTAGGGCATCTAATTCAGTCTGAGTCCATCTAAGTATACCAAAGGAATACATCAGAACCGGCATGACCCAACCATTGTAGGCTCGCACCTTGTTACCGCCTGATAAAAGACTTTTAAGTACTTTTTTCAGGCGGCCAAAGAAGCGTTCCCGCAACGACTGTTTCACATCAGATTCTGGTATATTTATTATTATTATTTTTACGGGAATTAACGCGATCACTTATTTAAAGGTACACCACGGCCCGTGCAAACTGGTCGAAACGTTAGGCAATTCAGAGGTATGTTATACCTATAAATAAGTAATAGCGTTAATTCCCGTAAAATAATAAAAATGCATGTATATTGGTTCTCACTGTAAAGAGCCTATGTCCTTCGTCAAGAATCAAAATATCTCCATGCCAAACATTGAAATCGGTATAGCCATGAAATCGTAACAAATAGACGGAGTTACTTTCGAATTTATAATACGTAATGTATGGATACAAACCTGTGGTGACCCTTGAAAGAATTCAGGTTTCTTGCCGAGTATATTAGCCATGTTCTCTATGTCGCACACGGATACTGCACCGCTGAATCGCGATAAGATTATCTCCTGTAAATAACATTTCATCTCAATAAAAAAATCTGGGCAAAACCATACTTCGGGACGGCTAGTTCGACCGGAGCAATCCCATGGCTATACAGAAAAAGTGTGTTAAACATTCTCAAAGATGTCAATCTCGTGACCCTTTAGCTGTGTCTATAGCCGGCGGTACTGACTTACCATCGTGATCCGTGTTAGCTCTGTACCCTAATAAAGTCGGTAATTGGTAATTTATATATTATATCTAAATATATCTAAATTATTCTATAAAATTAGACTACATCATTGTCACGATCAATGTCTAGCAGTGGATTGCGATAGAATGATGATCATCATCAAAGGTAGCTAGACTACTTAGAACATTGTGAATCGTGTGCTTTCTCACCGATTGAATGAAATAAAGAAATGTTCAGCGCCGAATGAGGGCCTAAAAAGTATTTTTCTAAATCTAAAATGTAAGAAAAGCAATAAATTATAACAAGCTAGCGACCCGGCCCGGCTTCGCACGGTAGTCTCTGAAATTCTCGCATTTTCTCTATAATACTATGCATGTATTGTTGAAAACTGCGTTGAAATCAGTTAAACAGACAGCGGAAACGACTTCATTTTATACTAAGTAACTACATATTATTTTACCTCATTTGTCCACCAGTTAACATCCGAAGGATAGAACACACTCAGATCTTTTTTTCCCGGTTTCTCTTCATTGACGAGTGGGTTCCTAAGGTCGTGTTCCGGCTGTACGGCCAACGGCCAGCGGTACAACATCTTCAGGAGAGGCAGCCTCCACACTGATACGTCTCCGTTGCAGTGAATGCACACGAGCTTTGAACCATCGGCTGATAGAACCATTTGAACTATGAAAGCCTGAATAGAATGATTAAAGACAGTTATTGCGCAGCCAGGATTTAGTTTCTTGGGTCGTTTCAAGATAATAAAATAACCGTAAGTATTATTATTTTGAAAAAATGAGAGGTGTAAAATTGGGGGGGGGAGGGGGAGTTGAACACCAAAACCCCCCACCTCCTAGCTACGCCCATGATAATAACGATGTTAGACAGCTTTACACGGGTAATGAAGGATTTATTTTGTCTTCCTTATTGAGAAAGTTTAGTAAGTATACATTTTCCGTCTTTCACAACACATTAAAATAATAATAATAATAAATATTTCTGACATCTAACACACAACGCCATCTAGTCCCAAGCTAAGCAGAGCTTGTGTTATGGGTAGTAGACAACTGATACAAATACTTATATACTTTTTTTTTGTAAATACATACATATTATACATAGAAAACACCCAAACTACGAAACAAATATTTGTAGATCATACAAACATTAGGTCCGACTCGGGAATGGAACCCGAGACCTCATGATCAGCAGTCGCACACGCCAACCGCGAGACCAACGAGGCAGTCTAAACTCGAAAGTATAAAAATTTCAGAAATATAGATCAATAATTGCCTATAAGTTAATGTAAACATAAATTGCCACCCCTAAGATCTTGATCTGCTCCAACCTGTAACACCAGCAATTTGTACTTTCTTAAGATCTATACAGGTAGTAGAGCCACGCTGATTTCAGCACGGTTGGGCCGGCTCGACCGGGGCGGTACTACCCTCGCACAGAAGATCAACGTAAAATGACAGCAGCAGTGCTGGCGTGTTTCGTTGGTGATGTTGCATTGTCTGCGTTCGCAGTGAGCATGGTGACCACCACTCTTGGATTCTGCTTATGCTTTCATGAGTATTTGTATTATGAGTAGAGTCATTATGGCGGGCCAAACATATAAAAAAAAAAAAAAACTTTCTATGATACCGATTTATGCATTTATGATTCAGTGGCAGACCACTGATTAAATTTCGTTCATATTTTCCAATCTTCTATTAGGAAAATTGGTATTAAGTTCAACGCACCCTGTATATGAAACGGTTTCATTTTTTCTTCTGAGCAAAGTTGAATGATCTTACCATATTCTTCGAGTATCCAAATGGCAAATATAAGCTGAATCTGTCGTTTGCGAGTTGCGATTCCAGCTCGTCCGACACCACGGACAACTTATAGAACGGTTCATCGTTTACTATACGCCATGCTGTGATGCCAGCGCTCAGGGGTGAGCTAGGATCCTGAAAAAAGAAGTATAATAAATTTTAGTCGGTATTTAGTAGACTGTTTTGAAAACAAGCCTTAGAATATTTCATTGTTGTTTACAGCATTCCGAATGGGATAACTGTCCGCCCCAGTAGCACTAATGGCACACCGTATTTACATACTAGGATATTTAAATATGATCAAAGTATACTGTTTAAAATCAAAATATTTATTTGCATAAAACAGGTAGGTACAAAGCTGTCATGATACATACAATAGTTGCGCTGATTTATTACCTTTCTCAGGTGTGCAAATTTTCGAACGTCGAATTGAGTATAAATACATATAAATTTCCGATTGTTATGCATAGGTATTGTGTCAAGGTTACATTAATCAAATTGTTATAAATGAAAAGATGTCAATTGAAAATAAAAATAAAATGAAGAAAATGTCAGGAATCACTAATAAATTAATTTAAAACTAATATGTCAAGAACATCATAATTATAATTTATCCGACAAAAAATCATCAACACTATAATAACATTTCTGATATAGCAACTTCCTCATTTCATTTCATTATTATTTTGAATTTGATCACATTTAATTCTTTTATGTCTCTTGGCAATTTATTATAATTTTTTGGTGCCATGGCGAATACTTTAGTTCGTCTACGGATCTCCTCATTTCTGATTCGATCTCGTAGAAACCCCAAGCATAGCCCGGTCCATAGCTCGCTGTGTGACCCCGAGCTTCCTTATGAGGCCCATAGTAAGAGACCACGTCTCGGCACCGTAGGTCATCACTGGTAACACGCACTGATTAAAGACCTTGGTCTTTAAGGACTGTGGTATTTTGGACGAGAAAACGCTGATATGAGACATAGCAGAGCGAGTCAGCAAGCTGAAGTGGCAATGGGCAGGGCACATAGCTCGGAGAACCGATGGCCGATGGGGCAGAAAGGTTCTTGAGTGGAGACCACGTGACGGCAAGCGCAGCGTAGGAAGGCCTCCCGCAAGGTGGACGGACGACCTAGTTAAGATCGCGGGGACTCGTTGGATGCAGGCTGCTACCGACCGGTCGAAGTGGAAATCAATGGGGGAGGCCTACGTTCAGCAGTGGACTTCTTACGGCTGATATGATGATGATGATGATGGCGGATTTAGTGTAGTTATTAGTGTAGTATTCGATTTATAAATGCATAGTCTATTTTTGTCTCTTTGGATTCTACCATTTGTGTCTGAAGCTAAAACAAATAGGTGCAAGTTACATTTTACAAATAAAGCCACTTCAAGTATATACAGACAGGGCAAGGTTAAAATTTCATACTTTTTAAAGTATGGTTTACAGCTGTCTGTTTGATACAAAGAAAACATTGCCCTTATGCATCGTTTTTGTGCCTTAAATATAACTTCTTTATGCACAGAGTTCCCCCAAAATATAATGTTATACTGACGCCACTAGACCATGGTATGCAGTCAAAAGTGCATTTTCATCGGTTATTTGGCGGAGTTCATGAAGAGCATACACTGATTTATTAATCCTTTTAGTTAATTGCTCAATTTGTGGCTTCCATGTCAGTTTTTTATCAATTAGTATTCCAAAGAACTTGGTGGACTCAACTACTTTCAAAAGTTTACCATTGGCACTTATATTTAGTTGTGGTGTAAGAATTCTCTGACTAAAATGCATTATCATTGTTTTATCAACATTAGGTCTTAAATTTTTCCGTCTAGCCAATTGACAACTGAACTTAGTGAGCCATTAATGTCGGATTCATAAGTGTTGGCATCGTTACATCTAACAGTAATGGTACTATCATCTGCGAAAAGGGATATTTGGTTCTTAGTTGCATTAGGTAAATCGTTGATGTAGAGAATAAACAATAATGGGCCCAGAACGCTACCTTGTGGCACGCCATATTGAATTATGCGTGATTCAGATCGGTATACTTTTTCCGTTTTAGTATCGTTTTCTATTTTTAAAATCTCGGTGTACTGTTTCCTGTTTTAGGGTAGGATTCTATAAGTTTTAGCTCATTACCTCTTATGCCATATGCATTTAGTTTACCTAGGAGAGCTGCATGATGCACATAGTCAAAGCCTTGAGTCATGTCCATGTACATATATGAAACAATCAGGTATTTTATTTTTAACATTATTGATGACATATTTCAAAAAATCATATATGGCCATTGGCCATGTTTATTGACTTATTGCAACGAAAACTATTTTGTTCGTTAGCTAAGATATGGTTATTTTCAAGGTAATAATTAACTCTTTGTTTAAGTATTTCTCAAATATTTTTGATAAAATAGGTACCAGAGCTATAGGCCTATAATTTCCAATGTAATCACTATCACCTTTTTTAAGTATGGGTTTGATTACCACTGTTTATATAGGATATAGAAATCTCCATTTGACTTAATACTATATTTGACGCAATTTTCGATGCGTAACTATTTTCTTAAGGGCAATGGACTATAGATAATTACCTTAGCATGTCTTCTAGGCACACCAGCAACGTATAACGTAGAGTGCGCTGCGCAGTACTCAATGGCCGCCACTCCACCCGCAAAGCGGAATGTGTGGTGTAACTTGCAACCGTCGGTCTGTGACACTAGGTAACCGCGAAGCGTGCCGGTGTATGTCACAACCAGGACTTCCCAGTTCCTGGTGAATAATTTAACTTTAATTTATGTTAAGTTACAACATCTGGACTGTCTAAAACATATTTTATATGAGGCCGCATGTGAAAGTCTGTAAATATGTTTTCCACAGCCTTTAGATAAAGTTGAAGGTCTTGTTTTAAATATATATTATTATTTAAATTATAACTTTTAATTAAAAAAGCATTTAAGTTTGACAAGGTTCATAAACAATGACATAAAATTTCTTTTGATAATAAAACATGATGCCCATTCAAATTTAAACACACTATCATACAAGAAAGGCCATGCCATACTTAGTCTATTTTGTTTTTTGTAATATGGTGGTTTTGTAAGATTATTAAAAAGAAAAGTGGGTGTGAATGTAAGGCAATAGTAGGAGAGAAATAATGCGTATATGAATAGATTATGGAATGTGAGCATCAGCTCAGGTCGCTCAGGAAGTTAGGATCCCATCTCTATCTCTCCAACTGTGTCTTGCAAAACCGAAACTTCTGATCAAGTTTTTTTACTAAGTACTTATAGATTTATATTACCATTTAGTGTCCTTTACTCGTAAGGGCATAAATATGACGTTAGCCACTGCATGAGTGTTGTCTGAGCATTCCAATCCTCCGGGCCTTGAACAATCCTGAAATTGCACACTACAGTTATGAAACTGCATTGATAAACAAAAGATATTGTCAAGCAATTATTATTATTAACACATTGACAATAGCAATTGTTGTATCTCAAAAACAGCTTAAACGATTTTCATGAATTTTAGTATGCAGGGGTTTTCGTTGGATAAATCGATCTAACATAGCTATCATTCATCTTTAAAAAAAATACTAAGAAGAAAATATACCGGGCAAAGTTCGGTCATTTAGGTACTATTAATATGTTTTGCCATATATATCTAAATATTTTAATGATATAATAGAAAATATAGTAATAGTAGTCACCTGAAGAATACTATGCAAAATACATCATAATATGTCTTGGTATAATATATATTATAGTCACATGTGATTAGCTATATACTTGTCACTTACTATTGGAATGGTGAACAAACTAGAAGCAGTTAGATCATAGAAGCTGACAACTCCATTACCGTAGGCCAGCACTACAAATGAACAGTCAGGGCTCCAAACTAGTTTTCGCCATTGAGAATACCCATCTCTGCTCACTGTAATATTTAAAAGATCGAGTCAAATGAAAAATAGAGCACAAGGAATTTTGTTTTTAAATCTCTTCATTGTCCGTGCCGTTATTTCCCAATTTTGGGGTCGGTCCTACTAGATTTACTTTGCCACTTTAGGTGCAACTGTGTTATTTCGATTGCAGATTTCTTTACTTTGTTTTTAAATAACTCTACCCTCTTTTAATTTATAATGATTTAAGAAACATTTATGGAAAAAATAAATGTTTTAACAAAAGTTAATCCAAGATTTATATATCAAATAGTAGTAAGTACTATTGCATATTATTTATTTATTAAAAAATATCAAAAGAACCTTTACTAAATGTTAAATTAGGCTTACCTGTTGTCCTGGCAGCTATGGTTGCATACTCTGAACGTTTAGTTCTGATCTCCAATATATTGTCAGTTAATACAGCAATGACTTTACCCTCATCACCAAGAGCTATATGCCATTTTTGCTGCTTTTCAATGTGCCTAAATATAATAAGATTTGTTTAACACATCTTATAGGGCTGTTTGACTAAAAATAAATTTACAGAACATATTCTTCCACAGAATGTATCACATCGTTATTTGAACTGGGTGAGTATCGAACCTACGATCTTCTGGCTGAGCAGACACCATCACTAACAACTTGGTCAGTCACACAATTTTTAATTTTACTACTTTTAGTTTTAAATAGATGCACAAATTCAAGATACTCACGATGTAACGCCGTCAATCAAACTCTTCTTGGGTCCGAGGAAGTTTAACCAACGCCAGAAAACTGATATATTTTCTGGCAATATACTATCCGGTTTTTGCTACAAAAAAAAAAATATTAGGCATAGTTTAAGTAAGGCGGCACTGTTTCGACACAAATATTTTACATATTTTAAATAATGAATTGATTACAATATATTAAATATAAATTATGTTTTCAATTTAAACATGAATTCCACTTACTATGTATTCGGGTTCTGGTTTCCATTCGGAATAAACGTATAATTCATGTAAAATAGATTTCCTTTCATCCATATTTGAGGAACTTGAACTTTTTCTTCTAAAGTGCTTTTATACTGGAGAATTCTTATTTTTTTAAAGTTACAAAATATCTTACTGGAATGAAAAAGAAAACCGAACCGATCAATAAATAACAACCGTATGTTTTTGACAGTTCACTGACAACCAAACTGACAACAAGACAACAATGCAGAATCAAAAACCACAATTATTGATTTTGTAATAACGAAACGTAAAACTTAAAGTTTAGATCTTTGTTTCGTCTTTTGCCTTGACTGGACGCAATGCATATGTTGAACAGAGATAACTCTCCCTATGGCTATTGAATGTATAGTAATATAGTTTTAATAGCCAGAAGGAGTGTGAGTTTTAATTTAAAACATAATATATGAAGCTGAAGAGTTTGTTTGTTTGAACGCTCTAATCTCAGGAACTACTGGCCCAATTTGAAAAATTATTTCAGTGTTAGATAGATAGCCCATTTATCGAGGAAGGCTATAGGCTATATATCGTCACGCTAAGATCAATAGGAGCGGAGCACCAATGAAGAATGTTTCAAAAACGGGAGAAAATTATCACGCTACGGGCAATAGGAGACGCAAACGACGTTGCGTGGGTCAGCTAGTTTAAAACATAAAGCTCTAGAAAGTGTATATTTTACATCATTCGTCTTAGATTATGTCATAATTAAGAGAAATTTTGGGATAAACGGCGTTTATTTATACACATAAAAACCCACAATTTCCATCTCCACAAGTAAAATTTTAACAAAAAAAAAACTATTTCAATGTACGAATTTCGAATGTTTCCCTCAACTTCTCTTGGATGGATCTTAGTGTCCTTACCATGGTACCACCGATAAGATATCTCCTTTCCATTAAAAAAAGAATCATCAAAATTGGTTCAATAACAACGAAGTTATCCGCGAACACACAAAAAAAAAAATATATACACGGTCGAATTGAGAACCTCCTCCTTTATTGAAGTCGGTTAAAAACAATTAGTTACAGATATGTGTCATTTTTATGTGAAAAGTCAATCTAATACAGGTCAGACTGGTTGTTGGTCAAAAAAAAATTTTGTAGCAGATTAAGCTTCAAATTTTGCTTAAATTGATGTCACTCCAGCAAACAAAGTATAGATCTGTATAAAAGAATTAAAAATACTTTTTAATTGTTCCTTTTGTAAATCATCATCATCAGCCTATCGCAGTCCACTGTTGGACTTAGGCCTCTCCAATTTCACGCCACTTGGTTCGATCCTCGGCTTCTCGCATCTAGCTCAGCTGCCAGCCGTCTTGCGCAGATTATCACTCCACCTGGCTTGTGGACGTCTCTTTATATATGCTCTATTAAATAACCCTAAAGAGTTTGACGTTTCGATTTTTTATTCCCTTAGCAATGTGTCGATGTTATCTAAGTCAAAACATCGATGTCGATGTTAATTCAACATCGATGAGTATTGATCATCCCTAGTCTTAGAATGTCAATGTCAAGTAAAATGTGAAATCCAAAGAAAGGATAAAGGATTCGCTTTATTTTGGTTTAAATTAAGTTTATTTTATATAACTAGCGATGGATATGTTAAGTGAAGTATATTATAAGGTAATTATTATAATTCTGACGTATTCTAAAGTTTTTCCGCATACTAAAAATCTTTAATTTCTGATATCAGAGTGTAGCCGAGAACCGCCGGCACCTTCAATTTTGGGAAAATTATTTACAAAATCTAAAAGCACTGGATTTTACTGAATTTAGGGAAAAGCTTAAAGTTCCTGTCCTTGTGCCAATAGGAAGCAGAATATTGTTTAGAGGCGAACTTAAACATACAAACGAAGTTATGGTGTCACTCGGTGCTGATTACTTTGTGAAATGCTCTTTGGCACAAGCAGATATAATAAGGCAGCACAGGATAAAAGGTAATATTAAAAAATATTATATTTAGTATTATAAACGCGAAAGTTTGTTAGTATGGATGGATGTTTGTTACTCTTTCACGCAAAAACTACTGAACGAATTTGGGTGATACTTTACAGTAATATAGCTTATACATCAGAATAACACTATTACCTAGTACCTACTAGTAGGCTACTATTTACCGCGATAACCGACATTTATGCGGGCGGAGCTGTGGGCAACAACTAGTACTTAGATAGATTGACAAATTAAGTCTTAACTATAAACTTTAATGTTTTTTTAATACATATTTCAGTGGCACAGGAAAAGGTTGATGCATACATTAAAGAAAAAGATTACTTACAGAATCAGATATCCTTTACCAAACAAAATGTTTATGATGACCAAGGCAGAGAGATAATAGAATACCACACAGATGATGAAGATAAAGCTTGGAGGTTAAAACATGTACAAAATGTAAAAGAATATATGCAAAAGAGAGCAAAAGGAAAGAAAAATGAACACCATAAGGATGAGGCAACAGATCAAGAGTTATGGGAAAGGCTAGAAGAACTAGAACTGCAAGAAGAATTGGAGAGTGAACTTAGCAATGACAGTGTAAATCTATCAGAAGTAAGAGAAAATAAAGTAGAACCATTAGTCGTAAAAGAAGAACATCTGGATTTCAGTAAAATAAAAAGAGAATTTAATGATAACACCGATGAAATAAAGTTACAAAAAGAAATTAACAATACTAATGTTTGTTATAATGAATCTAAAGCTCCTGAACAATTGTCTAAACTAGATTTACTTCAACAAGTTATAGGCAAGCAGAATGAGTTGGTTGAAAAGTTGCATGAACTGAAAATGAGAAAAAAAAGTGATTGCAAGACTAACCAAGACTTAATGGCAAGGTTGGATGAAATGGAACAACTGGAGGAACTTGAAGATGAAATGGACAGGTATTATAATTTTTAACCGATTTCAAAAAAATGATGTGTTCTTATAAGTACCTTTCAAAAATTGTTCTTAAGCCTTTGCTATGGCACATCACTCTCAACTAAATTAATTGTGGAATAATCACAAATTTTAACAAACAAAACTGACTTCAAGAACTGGGACCACACGGGAAGATTTTGATAATTGTTTTTTATTTGAAAGCTGGAGTTTCAAATAAAAAAAGAATCATCAAAATCAGTTCACCCAGTCGAAAATTATGAGATAACAAACATAAAAAAACAAGTAATGAATGATTTAAAAAACAATCCAACTGCATCAATATCTGACATCTTTATTAAATTCGTTGAAGATCTAAAAAGATAGAAAGAACTGAAAAGAAAATATTTTTTCAATAACTTTTTTTTTTTTTTTTTTAAATTAGATGTACCCAGTGTCACTAATTTGTGGGTACATCTAATTGTGACATGACTCAGACGTATCTATTGACACCACTCATATAAAAATACGACAAGGTAGAGGCATGTACAGAGTAGTTGACTGTTCCTTGATTATTTGAGGTTTCTAGAATCTATGTAACAATAGGGGAATAAATACACACATCAAAAGTGTCTAGGGATCAACATATGTGCCTAGGGATCAACATATATTTTTGCAATAACTTTTCTCCTGATTGATATTAATTAAAATTTTCTTTAAGGATTCATCAAATAAAGTGTTTTCGTTTGTCACAGTAACGATAAACCAAGTCACCTTTGCATTAATAAAGAAATTTGCCATTTTCCTAATAAAGGGATTTTTGACATTTGAACCACTAACATTAAAGTTCGAAAAAAAGACTGAAATAACAGTTTTCTTTAAAATTTTATTAGGTAACTTAAACAATTAATAATCCGTGTTTCTACCGCGAACACTAACAACACAAGAATCGGTTTGGCATACTCAAAATGAGTTCATCCAAATCACGCTGTGGAATGGCCGCCCATGTTCATTGCAACAACAAAAAAAGGTCTTCTTGCGACTGGATACCCTCCATATTCGGCAGAGCTCTTCTCTGTAGCATATCCCATGCATGCTCAATCGGGTTCAAGTCTGGCGACTGAGCAGGCCAGGGCCAAAGCCACATCTCAATCTCAAGAAATCCGCATAAAAATGCTTGATCCCTAGACACTTTTGATGTGTGTATTTGGATCACCTAAAGGTAAACATAGATAAGATAGTATGTTATATCATCAAGAATACAAGAGCTCGACCTGGTTCTAAGCCGCATCTCTCAATGGGGCAGTGAGAATCTGGTCGAGTTTAACGCCAAGAAAACACAGGTGTGCGCGCTATCTACCAAAAAGTCTCCCTTCCTTCCCCTCCCAACTTTTCGGAACACTCAACTGCCCCTGCAAGACAAGCTTGGTATCCTGGGTATGGATATCTGCCGTGATCTCAACATGCGTGAGTACATCGAGAGCGTCATTAAAGCGGCCTCGCGGAAGTTAGGTGTACTTAACAAGGTGAGACGGTTCTTCTCGCCCGGGCATCTGTGTCTTCTTTACAAGACCCAGGTTCGCTCGTGCGTGGAGTACTGTTCTCATCTATGCGATGGTGCCGCACAGTATCTATTTGACGCTCTCGATCGGTTGCAGCGGCGAGCAGTCCGCATCATCGGTAGTCCCGAAGCCACTGAGTCCCTAGAACCCCTGCAGCTGCGAAGAGATATCGCCTCTATGGCAGTCCTCTATCGCCTGTATCACGGGGAGTGTTCTGAAGAGCTCTTCCAACTGGTCCCCCCTTCTCCTTTCCTGTACAGGACAACACGTGCCGGCCTTCGCAGTCACCCTTTGAGAGTGGAAGACATACACTCTCGAACGCAACGTTTCGGTTCTTCCTTCTTGTGTCGAGCGATCAAAACATGGAACTCACTACCACCACACGTGTTTCCTTCCCATTATGATCCCGAGTCCTTTAAGCGGGGCGTGAAAAAGCATCTCACTAGGCCGCCATAGTGTGGGTCACTATGCTGCTCTGTCCACGTTCACATTGAGTATAGTGACCATCACTTTTGGATTCTACTTATGCTTTCCATCAGGCAGAGTAGAATCATTTTGGTAGCTTGAACATAAAAAAAAAAAAAAAAAAAAAAAAAAAAAAAAAAATACAAGAAACCAACCAACAGTTTGATCTTTAATATACACACATCAAAAGTGTCTAGGGATCAACATATGTGTCTAGGGATCAACATATATTTTTTCAATAACTTTTCTCCTGATTGATAATAATTAAAATTTTCTTTAGGGATTCATCAAATAAAGTGTTTTCGTTTGTCACAGTAACGATAAACCAAGTCACCTTTGCATTAATAAAGAAATTTGCCATTTTCCTAATAAAAGGATTTTTGACATTTGAACCACTAACATTAAAGTTCGAAAAAAAGACTGAAATAACAGTTTTCTTTAAAATTTTATTAGGTAACTTAAACAATTAATAATCCGTGTTTCTACCGCGAACACTAACACAAGAACATCGGTTTGGCATACTCAAAATGAGTTCATCCAAATCACGCTGTGGAATGGCCGCCCATGTTCGTTGCAACAACAAAAAAAGGTCTTCTTGCGACTGGATACCCCCCATATTTGGCAGAGCTCTTCTCTGTAGCATATCCCATGCATGCTCAATCGGGTTCAAGTCTGGCGACTGAGCAGGCCAGGGCCAAAGCCACATCTCAATCTCAAGAAATCCGCATAAAAATGCTTGATCCCTAGACACTTTTGATGTGTGTAAATATGGTTAATCCTCACCTTTTTCCTGTAACCCAAAGTAAATAATCGTTTTACTATTTACAGACTAGAAGATATAATTGATAATGAAGATGTAGAGGAAAGTGAAGCAGAAGAAACCAGTAAATTAGAAACAGCCAGCAAAGCAACGCAGCTGGAAAGAAGAGTTTCTTTTGTAGATGAAGATAATAGTGAAACTCTAAACTTAACATTTAAACATAGTAGAGTAGCCCCGAATAAGACACCTTATGATCCAATGAAAGGTATTCAGAAACCCAGTGATATTTATGAAGCACATGCTAATCTTTTCGGTAGTGGAATCACATCTATTCTTAAAAAGTCAAAGTATGCAAATGATGAAGTACCACCTGACAATGTTTCACCAATACCAGTCGAAGTTAAAAAGAAAGTCAGGGTGCAGGTTCAACAGCCTACTCCAGATACATATAATCCTATCCCTGCACCAACAATTGTCATAAAAGACGTTGTAGAAAAAGGGGGGCAAAATAAAAACAAAATGCAAAAAGACACAAAACCAGTAAGTCTATTTAAAAAGAAAAGGATGCAAAATAAATCACAATTCAAATAGTTTGTTAGTTTTATTTCTTTCAATCTTATTCTGTGATAATATATTCTTCTGTCACATCATAAATTCTTTCATTACCTGACTTATGTTAGTGGCCATTCACAGTTATAAAAAGTTTTTACACCATTTTTTCACCCTTCACAACTGACTTAAAAATTATGATTGTCTTATACCACTGCCACTGGTCCTATATTACAATTTACGTACAGGCAACAGGCGGATTGTATAAACCTACCTAAAGTATCACACCACTAGTATCTTTATCACCTCATTCCAGATGATAAAGATACTAGTAGATGATTTCTTTGCGACTTATTAGACTTGTATAAAGCAATGAGCCAGAAGAGATAATTTTTGCAGAGAGCACCTGCACCAAGAGGTTCTGAACTACGTTAATCTGGCATAAATCCTTTGAGCTCATATGGATGCCATCTGCTAGATTCAGCCATTCTAAAAAAATAATTAAATATCAGTTTTTTAAAACAGTATTAAAAACGGACTTACCTTACGATAATTAAAGTAAAGGATCTTAGAATTTAAAAATCTTTTCAAGCAAGGAGAAACCTATGTCCAATGAGTAATTTTGAACTACAAACTATCAAGACCATTACGATGGCGAATAAGAAGGTCATCCAAAATGTAACACCGTTCATTGCTATTCGTCGTTGCGTATGGTATCTAATAGTAAAAATTGCAATTAAAAAGTCAACCTACAGCATTAAATAATCTTAAAATAAATTTGCTTTTAAACGATAAAGAAAATGTAACCCAGACCCACTCCTGAACGAATATCATTTGTTCAATTTGACATAGGTCATAAAATCCCAAAAAAAAAAAAAAAATCAATTTGACATTTTGTCTTTGAGGTTATGTTGTGGTATTGATATTAAAAAAGAATTAAGTTTTTACCTCCTAGCACTATTTTATTCTTCAATATTATTGACCAAAATGCTATCTCGTAACTGGAGGCATTTATGCCGTCGTTATTCTCAGGCCGTTACATTTAGAACCAACGAAAATTCACCAGTAAGTTCGATCGTATACCAAAAAATTTAGAACGTTTAATGATTGGATAATGGTTAACGACCTTTAAAAATAACATCTTCATAAATGTTATTTCAAGGGTTTTTTTTTATGTATGAACCTTCCTAAATGTCTCTACTGTGCCTGATGGAAAGCATGAGCAGAACCCAAGAGTGGTGGTCACCATACTCATTGCTATTGCAGACAACTTATAAATTTCTTTTTCAGGCTCAACAAAATGATAAACAGGTGGGATTATTTTACACAGTAAACCCAGATTTGTGCAAGCAGCTCTTTAGTCATGGAGGCTTCCCTAAAAGTTTTATGAAACAGTCTAAGACCTTCACAGAAACTGCTATAATGGTGCGACAACCAGCATTGGACCTCATGAATTGTATTAAAGCCAGTGATATGGACCAACCAGCTATCCGTTATGTTATTTGTATCCTTTTAAATCTGCAGTAGCAGTACCTAAGCGGTAGTGTATACCATTGCTGAACTTGAGGTTGGGGGGTCAATTACTGGGTCAGACTAAATGTTTGTATGATCTGCAAATATTTCTTTTGGAGTTTGCTTGTTTTCTATGTATAAAATGTATGTATTTACTATAAAAAAAGCAATCACCGAGGGTAAGCAACGACGGTGCGGTCGGAACTTGGATGGGTGATCGCTGGTGGCATGATACCATGAGCGTCTCGGTGATTCGGAGGACACATAAAGCAGTCATTCCCAACTGTTATCGTAGGATAACAGTCCTGAAGCTTCGTTGGAGGCTTTGGACGGCTTAAAAACATCCAAAGGCAAGATTACATAGCCACAACGTTGTCTTGGCAGTCCCCAACCGGCACTCGACCGGCGTGGGGATGTATGGCCTTAACCCTCCCCTGAGAGGAGACCCAAGCCCAGCAGTGGGACACTATGGGTTGTTAATGAAAAACATTTATAAACTTGTACTAAGGTTCCTTAACAGTATACTAGATGGTGAGAAGGGTACCGGTAAGTCAGTGACTTTGGCGCATCTCCTGCATTACGCTCATGAAGACGGCTTCTTGTTAGTACATGTACCTTGGGGTAAGTGGTTTGTAGCTAGTCTGTCTAAATAGTTAGAACTTTGATAAGATTTAAATGAAAATACATTCCATACCATAAGTGATATTTATCTTATCTATACTTATAATAAAAATGTAACAGGTCCAATTCTGTACATTAAAGATATTTTGAACATTTTTTTTGGATGGCTCTCTATAATCGATACTGAAGCCAAAACTGTATTTTTTTTTCGTTTTTGTCTGTCTGTCTGTCTGTCTGTATCTTGGCCGTGCATCACGCCGAAACTACTGAATGGATTCAAATGAAACTTGGCATGATTTACATAGGCATAGGATACTTTTTACCCCGAAATTCAGCACGGTTTCCTGGAGATAGGGGATGAAAGTCAAAATATGTACTTAGTTGTTAATTCAATAACACATAATCCGATTTCATTCATTCTTTTTTTACTAGAAAGAAAAAAGTAAAAGATAACGGGAAAAGTCTTTTTTTTTGTCCGCGACTGTACACTGCCTGTGGGAAGCTGAGACAGATGTGTAAATATGGCGGTACGAAGTTCGCCAGGTCAGCTAGTCTATACATATAATTCTCATGTCACATTGTTGCTTACTATGAACTCTGATACTCTCTGATTTTCACATTTTTTTAAATGTATTTATTGGCATACCTAATATAGGATTAATAGACGTTTATTGCTTGAATGGATACAAGGAGTACTCCATAGAATACCAAGAATGTTCTATTCTATTTAGGATCCATTATACACAAGCCTAATTTTTTTTATGGAATAGGGGGGCAAACGAGCAGACGTATCGCCTGATGGTAAGCGATTACCGCCGCCCATGGACACCCGCAAAACCAGAGGTGTCACAAGTGTGTTGGCGACCTTTGGGGGATGGGGGAGGGGTTGGTGTATGGGCCTCCAGTATCTTCACTCACTCGGTGAAACAGCGCAAGCGCTGTTTCACTCCGGTTTTCTGTGAAGCCGTGGAATCACTCCGATCGAGCCGACCCATTCATGCCGAAGCGTGGCTCTCCCGTGGTAGATTATTATTCTTATTCACTCATACTTACTGAGATTTGAAATAGTAAGAGGCATACATAAATGTTTCATTACTACCACTCGCTAGTGGTCGCCCAGTAGTCGAAATTCAACCATAATACATTTTTTTAGCCCTTTGCACTCCTTCAATACATATATAAATTTTAACTGTTGCAAATTTCATACTGCTCCGTTCGCATAATTTTCGTGAAGAGTCCAAAGTTTTTGCTTCACGTATTAATATTTAGATAACGAATTTATTATTAATATATATTAAATCTGTTAATATCTAATCATACTGTATTTTCTCATACCTACATACTTTTTTCCAGTATCTGAATGGATACGAAGAATAACTCGCCACAAGGAAATGTCAAATTCTCAATCACGCGAAGGTTTAGTCGACTTACCGCTCGACGCGGCAGCTTGGCTCATCCACTTCAAGAGTCAAAACCAGACACTACTGAAGAATGGAAATGTGAGATATACATTTGCAACTATACTGTACTAGCAACCCGCCCCGGCTTCGCACGGATTCTTTACGATATATAATATGCCTATGTTACCCCGAGAAGATGTGCGGCTTATTTTTTTCCGACGTCTTCAACAAATATCGTTATATTTTAGCCAATATATTCAAAAATGTAACAAATTATATACGAAAACCTTTCTCAAGAATCACTATCTATTGGTAGATACTGCATAAAAATCCGTGGAGTAGGTTTTGAGTTTATCGCGAACAGATTGACGTGGCGGAGGTTTTTGTTTTATAATGTGATGTATCTGTCCATGTCCTAAAGATAGTCAGAAAGTAATGTGACCGAAGTCTCTTCTGACTTCTGTAGTCCTCTTCCATCCTCTGAGACTTACGGAGTCTTCTCTCCCCTTGCTCAATCTGTTTTCTTTGTAAGTGGTTACCGCTGGCCACGAACTCCTGAAATTCAGGATTCACAAAGCTTTCCATGGAGATTGCTGTTGTTTAGACATTCAGTCATAAAAAACCTATTGCGGTGTTACACAGATAGAATGTCAACAAATGATGATGTTATTCATGTACTAGACCACATAAAATTAAAACATGGTCTTAGGATTTGGGACTTTTTTTTTTTTTTTTTTTTTTTTTTTTTTATGTATGGCCCGCCATAATGACTCTACTCTGCCTGATGGAAAGCATAAGCAGAATCCAAGAGTGGTGGTCACCATACTCACTGCGAATGCAGGCAATGCAGTATGGCGACCCACACCATGGCGGCCTAGTGATGCTGCTGCACCTTTTAGTCTAGTCAACAAGTATGGTACTTGTTGACTAGACTATTTGGGCCTCCGGTCTCGCACTCACCAACGAAACACGACAGCACGATCGCTGTCATTTTACGTTGATTTTCTGTCCCATTGACTTTCTTAACATGCATACTAAGCATCCATACTAATATTAAGTTAGGCTTTTTAGACGAGTCTCCACCGAACAAAAGTTAACAACTTTTGTGTTGTCAACACGTGTTGGTGACAAAAGTTTGTGATTTCCTTGAGTTGGCAACAAAAATTGTCAACAAATGTTGGGAACCGTGTTTCTGTTTTTGGCGATAAACATTAAAATACTACGCTTGTTGCAAATATTTATTGGCTCTGTGGAGGACGCTTAGTTCGAATGATTTTCAAATTGTTGGCGACTCGGTGTGGACACAATGGAAACAAAAGTTGGCGATTTTCTCAAGAGTTGCAAACAGTGAAATTGCCAACAACGTGGATAAGCGCCTTTAAGATTTTTTTTTTTTTAATATGGGGCAAACGAGCAGAGATATCACCTGATGGTAAGTGATTACCGCCGCATGGACACCCGCAACACCAGAGGCGTCACAAGTGCGTTGCCGTTTTTTCATGTCTAAAATGCTGCACTAATTCCAATGAAATTCCGAATGGGAGTACTTTGATTCTTGAGGATAGACCAGCGCCTTTACCTATAGCCTATAGTGCAGGGTGTGCGACACAGGCGCAGCAGTGTTGGGGTGAGAACCGCGGCACTTTTAATGTATCTGCGCACTTTCTGAAGAGCGCTATGCTCACTAAAAGGCGCTTAAGGAATGATTGCACACGGGCGCTTCACGGGTTGAAGACATCCTGGGAAGGACATAGGTCTCTTTATTGCAATTTGGGTAATAACGGCGCATGTTTGGTTAGCTCATGGCTGTGCAGCAATGACTCCAAACTTTTTGTTTTGTTTTCTTTGGTCGACTTCGTTCTCATCCAAGTCTCTTAGTAAAAAAATATTTTGTAAACCCTACTTATTTATTTTTAAAAGGAGCAACCATGGAGTTTCTTGCCAGAATCTTCTCCATGAAGGGTAGGCTGCACTTGGAACTGGCGACTAGAATCACTCGATTTAAATAAATATTAAATATTGACTATTCATAAGTGCCTGTAAAATAAGTGCCTATTTGAATAAAATCTTTTTGAATTTGAATTCAATAACCGACAAACACGTGGGCGAAAGCTAGTTTGCAATAAAATTATTATTAGTATGGTTACTACTAATTCAGTGATTGCATGACTGAAATTACTCTGCTGTTTTTAAGTAAAATAATAATTTTACTGCTAATAGTTTTGTCGATTAATAATATGATATAAATTTCCCTGTCCACAGTTAAAGACAAACAAGGAGTATGTATGGAGTAAACGCGAAAAGACCGAACTTGGTGTTCCACTGTCGGAGCTGGTGGAGCATGGCATCAATAGAGTGAAATATGCTTGTGACGTCATCGACGCTCTTGTTGACGAGATCAAAATACTTTCTAATAACAAGCAGTAAGTTCAGTACCTATGTGTCCTTTTCTATACAAATAAATAAAATTGAAGTGTCTTTTTTTAATATTAAAATAATCGCTGGTAACACCGCGGGACTCAGCTAGTTTTCTTATAAAGGACAAAAGTGTTGCGGGGGACTTTATAAACATACATGAAAGGGACACAAAGAATGCCTAGAACATGTGAACCCACAACACTTGGCGCAGTAGAAAGCTGCGTGGCGACCGCTTAAACCACTAGACCAACCCTGCAGTCAATATAATATCGTTAGTATTCGCCACGTAAATTTAAACGAAAAAGTTACCATTAAAAATTATAAATGCTGGTATTATCTATACAAATAAATGTCTGTGTGTATGTTTTTAACAGTAAAACAACCGCTTTTTACTAAATGCATATGTTCTTATACCAATTTTTTTTTTCAATTTTTGTGTCCGTCTGTTTGTACCGGCTAATCGGCTGGACGGATTGTGACGGGACTTTTACAGGCAGATAGCTGATGATATAAGGAGTAACTTAGGCTACTTTTTTTAGACTTGCTTCATGAAAAAAAAATGATTAGCAATATTTGTGTTTAAATTTATTTTCATGTCTAGTGGCATCACCGACCCCCCACATGGCCTACTTAAAGTAATATCATTATTAAAATATTTTTAGGGGTAATTTTGTTGGCGCGGACGCTGCAGAGCGTGCGCGCCCTTGGGGACAGTAACGGGAACATTGGGATTCCCACACAGGAGGGGGCCATCTATAAACCATAGGTGGCCCGAGGTACGTCGGGGTTCCAGGGTTTTCCTTTCTAGGGCGCACCTGGTTCCCCGGCATCTAGTACCCGAGACGGCGTGCGGTTTTAGTCGGTTCGAGTCCGACATACCACCAGGAGGTGGTATCCGAGGGGATTTCCGCACGGAGAAAAAAAAAAAAAAGGGGTAATTTTGTTATAGACTGACTATATTTACTGTAATATATTCATTTAAAAAAATACAGAAACCTATGTCCATAACCATAATAAAAAAAAACAATAACAATATTTACATACAAGCGTCAAAAAACTCCGCAGCTTCGCCTATTGGTAACGTTACCAAAATACTCGCAGCATTACCACGTTGAATGGCAATGCTGATTCTCTGAGCTAGAAAAAGGCCAGCCTTCTGGTCGAGAGAAGCGTCAATCAGTTGCTTAGCTAGTTGTAAAATTAATTTCCTTTATTTTTAGGTGTAAAACATTTGTGGCGATAGATGGTTTCAACAGTTTCTTCTACCCGTTGACGCGACTAAACACACCCACCAAGAGGAAAGTCGAGCCTCATGAAGTAACACTTACATTAAGCTTTATGAAACTTACTAAGAATGATTGGGTAAGTCTATATTAACTAAAAAAAATTACAAAAAAAAACGATTTTACTAACTACTACTACTAACTTTAATCTGGACCAAATTTAAATGGGACCACACGGGAAGCACCAGCTTTCAAATAAAAAAAGAATTATCCAAATCGGTTCACCCAGTCGAAAGTTATGAGGTAACAAACATGAAAATAAAAACAAATAAAAAAACCGGTGGAATTGAGAACCTCCTCCTTTTTTTTAAGTCGATTAAAAAAAATGAGCCGTCACGGGACGCTCGGCAGATGTGAAACCTCGAAATTGTTTTGTATAACTTATTTGTTCCATAAAATAAAATGACTGTTTATTACATTAATATTAATTTTTTTTAATCAAACATCAGGTTTACCCGCGCCTATATTAATATTTTAACATCAAAACCTTCGCACTGTACTAAAACTGAAGATTTTTTTATTCTTTATGCTAGTAGATTCCCAGAACCAGTCACCATTATTCAACCATAGAGTATCTCTGTTTAGTTTGATGATTTACTTCATTGTTGATGATATTGGTGACGAGCAGATTCCCTAGCGGCAAGTCGCAGAACTAACGTATGACAGATAAAAATACGTATACACGTTAACATTCCACTTTAAAAATACTGATCACCCTCACGAAGTGATCTTATAGTATTTTTTACCACTCCGTAGACGTCTATCAATGAAATCATTGCAGAAAGAATTTAAAATAACAATGCAATCGCTCTGTATAATAAACTGTCAGGTAGAAGTATCTGTCTTACGTTAGTTCCGCAAACGGCCACTAGGGAAATCTGCTCGTCACCAATAGATGTTGACTTATTTCAAGAAGAGACAATAATAATTATTATTTTTGGAATAAATGTTATATAATTATTCTGATACAAATCCAGAGTACAGTTTATCTCAAATACTATTTTTAAATTTTAAATTATAATTGCTGGTAAAGATAACATTTTTATTTGTTTTGACCTTTACAGAAAAATGGAGTCATTGTAGTGACTGCGGACGAACTGTCTGTGCCCGAGGACCATCACGAAAGTTACCTCCCTAGATATCTGTTATACAAAAAGGTATGTATTGAACAAACATACTTATTCATTCTGGTAAAGTGAAGCTTTAAGCTAGTCATCAGGAGAACCTGCATGTAACGACCTACTTAAAGTTGACTTTTAAAAGAGCCTAGTAATAGTCCATTCGTTTAGATACGGTCGCTTTGATCGCGCCGCCGTCGCACGCGCGGCTTATTGTCAAAGGAAAGCCGCCACGAAATCAAAGAATCCGCCTGCGGCGTACACCCATTAGTAAGTATGATTTGTTAGTTTACGCCGAAGCAGTGTGGTGAATGGTTGTGTTTATTGACTCTTCCAAAGTGTAAACTGAAAATGTTTTAATAAAGGCTCGGAAGATGAGATGTTTTTATTTTTTATGTAATTTGTCTTACTACCTAGGCAAGCACCTAACTTGTATGAATTATTTCACAAAAATAACCACAATTGCGGGTGTACCGACACTATCTAAACGAATGGACTTTACAAATTTTCAAAGCTAGGCAATAATTAAGACACATATTAGTAATTTAAAAATATGATACCCTTAGAAATCAAATGGTTATCCTGAAATTGGTGGTTGCCAGTTATTATACTACTTCAAATCCAGTGTTTAACCATTTTGTACTTCTATTTCATAATTTTCAGTGTAATTTAGATTTTTTCTCAATGATTTTATTACAGTACCTATAATTTCGAAATATATTAAATATTTCATGGAACTCATACTCTTTGATTAACCTTATTTTACTTTTTCTCCTTTGTTCCAGGGCTTCGAGCATCTTGATCCTTTTGTGCCAATACATGTAAAAAGATACTCAGACAAGGAGTTCATGACCTGTGTGAGTTACTACAGGGACAGACTATGGCTGCGAGGACCTACTGAAATTGAGAATGAACTGAAGTTCACTAGCGCCTCTAATCCTTATAAATTTATGGAACAGTGTGCCCCATTGTAATATAGTTTTATATTTATTTAGGATTAATATAACATTGTAGTTGTGATACATGATTTGTTTTATTTAAAGCCTAGCTTGCCCTGCAGGTTTTATTGCTTTTGAATCTGATATTGTTCATAAAAAAACTTTTTAAGTGCTAAGCCAAAAAGAATACAAACGAACAATTACCAAAGTCTAAGCGATAGTCACTTGGCACCGACTTCAAACAGATTTTAGGTACCTAGCACACATTATAATACTACTATTTAAATGAATAAAGAATTAGGTATCGGCAATTTATGAAGAACCAGTTTATTTTACGCTTTTAAGTGTTTTTTTGGTAGAGAGTTTTCGTTGGATGTTTTTTGGAAGTCGTTTTTTTTATATAAAAAGTTTTTATTTTTCAGTTTTTAGTGCAAACAATCGTAGGTAAGAAGAAAGTTGAACTATTTCCTCAAATTTCATCATCAAGAATACAAATTAAGGTCTATACGTACGTGTAATATTAAAATCATCCTCTAATCCCTAACTGTTGAAGAGTTTAACCTTATCATCAGTTCACCTAAATAACTTGAAAGTATACGACTGAAGGTCTTTAGATACGTATGAAATTTAAAGAATTATCTTCCAACTCCTAACCGTTGAGGAGTTGTAACTTCCACCTTCCATCATCAGCTTACCTAAATAATTTGAAGGAATACGACTAAAGGTAACATATGTACATATGATATTTAAAGATTTATCCTCCAACTCCTAACCGTTAAGGAGTTGTACCTTACATCATCAGCTCATCATCATAAAATGATGACTACCAGACGCAAATACCGGTGTAACTTCAGAAAATATACGAAAAACATAGTATGTGCCTATAAAAAATGAGGGTTTCCCTCGATTTCACTGGGATCCCATCATCAGATCCTGTAATGCTGGCAATGGGACCACCTCGGAAGCATACCCTTTCGAAAACAAAAAAAAATTTCAAAATCGGTCCACAACTGACGGAGTAATCGGTGAACATACATAAAAAAAAATAAAAAAAAATACATACAGTAGAACATAGAACCTCCTCCTTTTTGGAAGTCGGTTAATTAGCTAATTTCGATTGAAAGTCTCGTCAAAATCGGTCCAGCCGATCCAGAAATTAGGCGGAACTGACAAAAGTTTCAGAAATAGCATTTTCATGTAACTATCATAATATGTAGTTTCAAATGCATTTTGTGAAAATCTGTTAATTTGAAACCACAAACAGACACTTCAAGTTATTTTTTTTTACAGTAGGTCATTTGTACCTGAAAACTAGATACATATGAACAATTCTGTTATACGGAAAGCACCCATTTAGGAATTGTATATCTCATCTCTGTGGGTGAAGTAGTGGTTTTTAACCGACTTCCAAAAGGAGGAAGTTCTCAATTTCATCGGGTTTTTTTTGTTATGTATGTACATTGATTACTCCGTCAATTGTGGACCGATTTTGAAAATTATTTTTGTATTCGAAAGGGTATGCTCCCCATGTGGTCCCATGGCCACCATATCAGGATCTGATGATGGGATCCCAAGGAAATTGAAGGAAACCCTCAAATTTACGTGAGCGCCTGCAATAAAGTTAAGGCAATTGTCTGCATGCTTTCATATTCTGTAAACATCATGTCCGAAATATTTATTTATTATTCTATACAGTATGTTGTATGTTACCTTTAGTCGTATTCTTTCAAGTTTATTTAGGTGAAATGATGATGAGAGAATTGAGAAAGACTAAAAAGCGAAAAATAAAAAAAAACTTCGTTTAAAGAAACCGACTTCAAAAACTGAAAAGTATAAAATAACTTAATTTGTATGTGCTACCTATTCATAGGTTTGAAGTCGGTGCCGAGCCAAAATGTAATAGTAGGACTCGCCGCGCGTGACCTTGAGGGGGATAGCTGCTCTTCGCGTAGGACAAAACAACCGAAGTGTCGGTGACGTCGTTGACGTTCGTCTCGAAATATAGCGAGTGTGGTACCTACTATTACATTTGGCTTGGCGCCGAATTCAAACCTATGAAAAGGTAGCACATACAAATTAAGTTATTTTATACTTTTCAGTTTTTGAAGTCGGTTTTTTTAAACGAAGTTTTTTTTTTGTTTACATATTCTCACTGCAGTCCACACTAATAATAATAAATAAATATTTTCGGACATCTAACGCAACGCCATCTAGTCCCAAGCTAAGCAGAGTTTGTGTTATAGATTATATCAGACAACTGATACATACATATATTTACTTTTTTTTTGTTAATACATACATATTATACATAGAAAACACCCAAACTCTGAAACAAATATTTGTAGATCATAAAAACATTTGGTCCGACCAGGGAATCGAACCCGAGACCTCATGATCACCAGTCGCACACGCCAACCGCGAGACCAACGAGGCAGTCAATTTCTAATTAGAAACAGAATTATCAATTTTCAAATAAAAACAAATAGATTACACTATTTTCGTTTAATAAAAGATAATGTGAAGATTTAATAATTTATTTTGCTGAACATAATATCTACAGTGTTAGTGCTTATGGAGAAGATCTTATACATTATATCCAACAATGTGGCGTTTGCCGATGCACTCTCCTACATAGAACCAGAAGAGGACTTCAGCACCAACAAGCGCGTTTAGGGTAGCCTGCTTCACGGTTTGATCCTTCCATGCGCCGCTTTTTGCACTGCTCAACAGTTTACCAATGCCAGCTTTAATTTGAGGAATTTCACTGAGCTTGGGGGGCGCTAGCTCAACTCGAGCGTACTTCATAAAGATGTTGAATTTTGGGCGACCCTGCGCAATAGCCGCTGAAAAAAATGTTTTACTAAATTAATACTTAGACATAATATATCCCATACAGTTCTTTCAATTGTCTAATAATGAAACAGATTCCAGTCACATAATGATATGAATTACTGCATCTCAAAGGTGTTTAGTAAACCTACTAATGGAATTATTACAAATTATTGATCACATAACCTTCAAAATCCTCAGAATTACATAATAACACTGAATTAAATAGTATACACTGAGATTAGATTTAGTCACAAATGTGAATACTTACAGTTAATAAGAACCGGGATTTTGCCAACTAAACTTGCCATTTTGTTAGTTAATCAAAACAATTGAAGTTTAATCAGAATCTTTTCAAAAATGGAAGTGGAAGGATAGGCAGGTACCTATCTGTCGATTTTTTTTACTACCTACTACTACACACATGACGTTTTTAGTGATGCGTAAACAATGAGAACCACTTGTAAAAAATCGACTACTCAATGGCATTGAAAAGCATCGTGGCTTTACGTCTTTTTTTTCTAGCAACATTGAAAAATGGGAATGCTTTGCTACGTCGATGATTTTATGTCAAATAAGTTTGTCAGAACCGGCGGGCGGCGATCAGGCCCAATCAGAATAATTATTGAAAGAATTTGATTATTGTTTATTGAGATCAAGAGTTTAGAAAAGAAACAGAGATTACTCTGCATTAAGAATTCCTTGAAATGTATTTACGGGGTAGGTTTTTCTATTTTCCTTAGAGCTTAGAAGAGCCTTTCTTAGAGCCTTTGCGTGGCACCGAAATTTGTAGTAATTCGGTATAATTTATTTATCTAACAACTTCTTATTTCTGTTAAAGTTAGCATAATAATAAATCTTTCGAATTTTCCTCTTACATTGATACATAAAATATATATTTACATGAACACGGTAAGGACACGTCATTGTTATGCTGGCGACCGGTCGTACAATGTTACAGGTTATTTATTATCGACTATACTATTATACGTTATCAAAGCTCTGTAGAAAGACCATTGTAGGACTTCTTAAGGCACTAACTACCCAAATTGTTTGTCAATCTGAAACATTAAATAATGCATCTGCACTAAAAAAATGAAAACAATAAAATTTTGGTTTACACAGGTGGGTTCCTATTGTTGATAAGCTTATTATCTGTTAGCAATGCTAACACTCTACAAGGCACAATAGATTTGAAGCGGCTGCAGGCAATCCTTCAGGATAATGTAAAGAGCAAAGATATTGGAGCGCTATATTATGCGGTTAAAGGTTTGGCACTTCTGAATGCAGATCTTCCCGATGTTTGTAAGGTATGTTATGTTTTTTTATTTATGATTTAAAGTGCCTATTTGTTATTTTATAACTTTTGCCTCATTGTTGTTGATGCAAAAAAATATATTTGAGACCCCTAACATTAAAGTTAAGAAAATTCCACATTTCTAATAAGACATTTATGAGATAAAACTGCGTACTGCTCCTATTCCTTTTGATGTAAGTTATTAAAATATTTTCTTCTAGGGATGAATGGAATAAGTTTATTTATTTACAATGCAACATAAGAATTGCTTGTTTTAAACATTGTATAAATATTTTTTTAATCAAAAATAATTCACATTTTAAATTACAGCAAATTAAAGAATTCAAATATGATGTCAACAATATTGAGCAAATATTCCAATTGACAAATGCTGCAGTCATAACTGGCTGTCAGAACTCCTTATCTCCTGATGTCCTTTCTGCATCTGGAGCAGTCCTAGACAAGCCTGATGCAACAATTCAAGATTTGTATCATGCTGTATATTCATTAAAAGCTATTGGACGAGGATCAGTGTATGATAAAGAAGATGCTTTAAAGAATCTCATTCAGTTGTTGAAAAAGGATGATTCACCAGCCAAGTTAGTATTTTGTCTTTATGTAGCACTTAGAGGAAATAAGTTATAATTTAAACAAATATGTTATTTGAAGACATATACAGGATTTTGTATTGTAACTTGAAAAATAAAAAGTCTGATGCATAATTTATTTGACCTGCAGTCTAATATATACAGATTGAATGTCTGAAGAGTGAGTATTAGAGAAATATTGCCTTAGTGTGTCAGATGTCACCAAGACAGTGTCAGAAAAGCACAAACAAATACAGTTACTGCAGATCAACATAATACCTAATAAAAGTGATCACCACACAAACATATTTTGTATTTCAATAAATAATGTCTTGGTGCAGGAATTTCTTTAATATTTCACATTTTCCAATGATGTAGAAGCATCTCGATAGGGTCACCATATAAAACGCAAATGCAGACAATGCATTGTGCCATTGTCTGCATTCTCAGTGAGTATGGTGACTTCAATTCTGCTCATGCTTTCCAGCAGGCCGAGTAGAGTCACTTTGACACTTTAATGTTATTTTGTTTCATGTTGTCCACAGCTATGCATATGTGTTTGCATTGTGCGAGCATATGGGATCTATGGCTTGGACAGCCACACATGCAGAGGGTGTTCTGCTAGCCGCTGATGAGAGTGATTCCAAGGCCCTGCACTTTGAAGGAGGTCTGCCAGTCACCTCTGCTCTACTTAGCACTATTACCAGGTCAGTAACATTCTTTTTCTATTATCTACATAATAATATGTGAAGCAAAAACTTGGTACCCCCCTTTTTACGAAAAAGATGCTAGGGGAGGAGTATGAAATAAGTTTATATGGAGGAAGAGTGTAAAAGCGTAAGACAATAAAAAATAATATAATCTACTATCCAATATATAGCTTTTGAGCCACTCATTAGCCTTTCATCTTATTCCAAACTGATTTAGTTTATGGAGTAACATGTCATGATGAACAAAATCAAATGCCTTGTTCATATCCAAAAAAACTGCAGTTCCAGGCTTATTCTTATTTATTGCTTCCGTAATTACTTTAATAAGATTAAAACAGGCTAAAGATGTAGTATTCTTACGAAATCCAAATTGTTCTTTTTTTAAAATTTCCATCCGTGAAAGAATCGTGAAGTCTTTTTAGAATGATCTTTTCAAATATTTTTGAGATTACGGGAATTAGCGTAATAGGACGGTAATTGATTATATTTGTTACGTCCCCCTTTTTGATCATTGGCTTGACTTTGAAGAAGGTACTTTACCAGATATTCTTAAAAAATGAATATCTGGTAAAGTACCTTCTTCAAAGGACATATTAACTAAATGACTAAGAGGTTTACAAATGTATTTTGAACAGGCTTTAATTATTTATGTACTAATTTCATCAGGTCTGACTGATAAAGTATTGTTAAGACTATTAATAGTTTTGAATATTTCCATAATATCTGAGTTTTAAGAAAATTGTATTATAATTATCATGTGTCAAAGTTTTATTAATGTTTTCTATTTTAAAATCAAATTTAATGTCGTGTTTAAATTAATATAATAATTATTGAATGCCTCACATATATACATACATATATAGGGTTATTGTATGTCACCTTCTATCATTGTGTTTATGTCAATTTTGATATTTCCATCCTATTTTTTCATTATACTCTGTCCATTACTTTATTTTCTTTTTGACAGTTCAAGAAATTTTGAAATTAGTGACGCCCTCACTCATTACCGATTCGATTTAAAACGAATAGCGATGTTATTTATGAAGAACTTTCAATCGTTTTAATAAAATATTTTTTGTTGAAATATTAATTATGCCTTCATTAGTTTTTTATATTATGTAAGAAATAAACAAAAATATAAATAATAAATCAGTAAATTAGATGAATGAACAGAGTTATTGTTCTTTACTCTTGGTTTGATCCTAAATTCCAAGATTTCGACTTAATTCCTTGCAAAACTTCAATCTTGGAGTCATAGACACAATTTCTATTTCCTTTTTTTATTAAATTTACAGAAAAAATACTTACATGAAGTCAAATTATTTTTAGCATATGATCGATTTATCGTATTTCAAGTACTGTTTTATAGTCTGTGGTTGTTTGTTATGCACAGACCACTTCACTAAAGTACCGTCACCGTCAATAAAGTACGACATTACTGTAGTACATAATTCGGAAAAAAAATATGGTAATTTATAGGCGTGAGTTGTCAAAAAGAAAATAAAGTAATGGACAGAGTATAATAATGTCCCATTTTGTTAGATTATAATGTATCGAACTAAAACTGTTAAATCACAATCTGCCATGTGTCAAACTGTCAACTGTCCCTGATTGGTCGGTCATACAGTAATCCTAGAGTTAGGTTAGAACTTCTTTAATAATTCACAAATTCATATACCAGCGCTTTTGTAGGCAGGTTCTACCGTGGACTTAATGTATTTATAAAAACTGATCTCAAAATCTTTCTACATATTTTAATTGCAGTATCCCACACGCAATGTGTCACAATGTCATGGTGTTTGATTCCCACTTACCACTCTATCATATATATCCACACTGACGCTTAGTCTTTTTGTTGAAAGACAACTTCCGCATTAGATATATAGATCCTGTGTTGCAGGGGCCTTACAAACAAACATGAAACGGACATGAAGAACACTCAGACTCAGAACAACAATTTGCGGACAAGTGTTGTCCCGTGTGGGATTTGAACCCACAACACTTGGCGCAGTAGAAAGTAGCATGGCGACCTTTTAAACAACTAGGCCAACAATTCAGTCAAATTGATTGTCGCAAACTATTATAGCAACAATATTATTATTTGTACCATCAACCAACCCTGTCTTGTATATTTATTTTCATATCTGTATCTCTTACAGGACTTACAAAAACTTAAAGAAGCCGTCTCCACTGAGTGAGGAACAGCGTTACAAGTTCGCAGAGTACTTACTGTCACGTCGATCTGTCAACACTGCCAAGGGAGCCGCACTTTTGATCGAAGCAGCTTTTGCTCTCGCTGATATTGAGGTAACTAACTGCTTTACACTTATCCTCTTAAAAGTTTCTTGATCTTAGAGAGTATAAGGCAAGTTTATTGAAATTTACTATTGACAGTAGGACAGAAATAGCTGGTTACGGATAATGCTGCGTCTGTGTGTTGTGTTTAGGTGAAGTTAATCACCAAGGTATTAGAGCCACGCTGATTTCAGCACGAACGGGTCGGCTCGACCGGGGAGGTACTACACTCGCGCAGAAGACCAACGTAAAATGACAGTGTTCGTGCTGTGATTCGTTGAAGAGTGCGAGACCGAAGGCCCAATGATGCAGGAGCATCACTAGGCTGCCATAGTGTGGGTCACCATGCTGCATTGTCTGCATTCACAATGAGTATGGTGACCACCACCCTTGGATTCTGTTTATGCTTTCCATCAGAGTAGATTCAGTTTGGCAGGCCCACATATAAAAAAAATGGAAATATATTGCTTAAACATGGTGTTACTGTAATAAAACAGATTCTGCCTAGTCTGGGATTGAATAACCATTTCTGAGATGTATTAAGTTTTTATTATTATTATTCTTTTCAACAGCCCGCACCAATCAGCATCGCAATCAAAGGCAGGAAATACATCACGTCCGAAGCCGACACTATAGAAATCTCTATCACCGATCTCATCGGTCGCCCAGTGCGTGGTCTCAAGCCTGATGAAGTGGTCGCTCAGTCCGGCACCCGCCTGGCTGATGACGTCGTTGTCCTCTCCAAACAGCCTTTGACACAAAAGCCTAATGAACCAACAACTTACGTCCTTAATTTAAGCAAGATTAAAGCACAATATGGCCTGTACAAGATCGCTCTCAGCGCAGGAGCGAAGGCTGCTAGCGTGAATGTGGCAGTGCTGGGTGAGATTCAAGTGAGCAGTGTTGAAGTTGGTATCGGCGATGTGGATGGAACTACGAGCCCTAAGATCACGACAATTGCATACCCTAATGAGTTGAAGGAGACATTGCAAGCCGATCATCTGCAAAAGTAAGTACTTATTACCTTGAAGAATATGCTTTCTAGATTAATTATGATTTAATATACAATGGTAATATAAAACACGAATCTTATGCCATGCACGTAACGGTATACTAGCGCAAGACTTGTGCAAACACACATATTTCGGGTGACCACAGACGGCTGAAGTATACTTCCACAAGTATCGTTTTGGTGGTGTTTGTGCAAGCGTGGGTACATGCAGCGAGCTACTAACTAAAATATACTTTTGGCGTTTGGTTCTAATTTTCGGTATTGTTTACTAGTTTTTTTATTTTTTACTAGGTTTAGCGGCTCCGCGCGTGTGTATGTCGGTTATCGCGGCAAATAGTAGCCTGTGTGTTATTCTGATGTATAACCTATATCACTGTAAAGTTTCATCCTAATCTGTTCAGTAGTTTTTGCGTGGAAGAGTAACAAACATCCATTCATCCATCCATACTTACAAACTTTCGCGTTTATATTATTAGTTGGATTTGACAAAGACATGGCTCATTTCTGTAAATAATCATAAACTAGCGAACCCCGCGGGGTGAACCTAGTATAAAAAAGAACCCTTAGTTACTCCTTATATCATCAGCTATAGCATCTAGCTAGTAGAGCCACGCTGATTTCAGCATGGATAGGCCGGCTCGACCGGGGCGGTACTACCCTCGCACAGAAAATCCACGTCAAATGACAGCATCAGTGCTGGCGTGTTTCGTTGGTGAGTGCGAGACCGGAGGCCCAATGATGCAGAAGCATCACTAACCCGCCATGGTGTGGGTCACCATGTTGCATTGTCTGTGTTCGCAGTGAGCATGGTGCCCACCACTCTTGGATTTTGCATATGCTTTCCATCAGGCAGAGTAGTCATTTTGGCAGGGTCAAACATAAAAAAAGCTACCTATCACTGAAAGTCCCATCTTTCGAAATTATTACTTATTATTACTTTGTTCACTTGATCATTATGTTGTATATTTGAAGGGTGACGCTGAAGTTCAACGTCCGCGACAAGTGGAGCAAGCCGGTGTTGCTGCAGCAAGCGTTCGTACGCGTCGGCAGTTCGAGCGGGGACCACGAGACTATCTTCGTCGCTGAACCTGACAATACCAAGGCCTACAAGGTCGAACTGGTAAGTTTACACTTTTACCTTTCAAGCTTATACTAGTACGAGAATTGGTAATTGTTAGTAAGTTACCGTATGGTAATTTTCAGGGAATTTCGGCAAGGGATTCTACAAGGGTTCAGTTTGTACTTTAAGCAGGTACATCATTAAACTTTGTAGAATGCGTTTGGCATTTTAACATCAAATCTGCTGACGACATTAAGTATCTCATATGTTGCAGACTTTGATCATGTTTGTTTCTTTATACAAATATTTTCCTACTTTATAGAATGTTGGCGGAATCGCAAAACACCTGAACTACAATTCAGGCAGTTACTCGCTGACGATCTACCTGGGAGACAGCGCCGTGTCCAACCCCATCGCGTGGACGGTCGGGCAGGTGCTCTTCAACTTTGGCAAGGACGCCAATGCTGTCGGTGAGATTTTGTTTTTTTTTTATATTATAATGAGGTGTAATTAGAGGAAGTATATTGATTTAAACCATAGTGTCCATTTTGTGCTTGCTAAGGCCTTATTATTTTCTGACATAATTTATTGGTCTCACATTAGGAGTCCCGTGAGCCGAAATTAGGAGTTTGTGTCCTTTGGTCCGATGTTAGGAGTGCATGTCCCGTTGTCCGGGAGTGTATGTCCCATGGTTCGACATTAAGAGTGAATGTCCCATGGTCAGACATTAAGAGTGTATGTCTCGTGGTCAGACATTAAGAGAGTATGTTTCGTGGTTCGACATTAAGAGTGAATGTCCCATGGTCTGATATTAAGAGAGTATGTCTCGTGGTCTGGTACTAAACGATTGTGTGGTGGCGTGCAGGCGGGGTGCGGCAGGTAGGGGCGGGTGGTGCGGCGCTGCCGCAGATCGCGCACGAGTTCCGCTCGCCCGAGGCGCGTCCGGCGCGGCTGGTGTCGGACGTGTTCGCGGCGGCGTGCGCTGCGCCGCTGCTGCTGCTGCTGCTGCTGTGGGCGCGGCTGGGCATCAACTTCGGCAACCTGCCGCTCACGCCCAGCGTGCTCGTCTTCCACCTGGCGCTCGGAGGTAACCTACCTTTTTTTAATGTAGGGCCCTGCCAAAATAACTACTCTACCTGATGGAAAGTATGAGCAGAATACAAGAGTGGTGTTCACCACATTCATTGCAAAACACGACAGCACAAACGATGTCATTTTACCTTGATTTTCTATCCGAGGGTAGTACCGCTCAGTTGAGCCGGTCCATTCATGCTGAAATCAGCGTGGCTCTACTACCTTGAAAACTTATTTACAACCGACTTCAAAATAGAATGAGATTCTCAATTTGTTGAATCTTTATGTACATTCAGCGAGATGTTTATACATTAATAGTAAATAGATAACATAAAATAAAACTACCCCCAATAAATGATTTAAACTCGTCTCCGTTGACATCCTTAAACTAATCTTTTTTAAACTCTAACATCAACTTTTTAACTACATCAGGGTAGCGTACGTGACTAAAAGTCGGACATATAAAAAAAGTATTAAGGAAATTGAAGTTGTTTAATTCTTATACAGAACTAGCTGACCCAAATTCCGCTAATTAGAAAACTTATACTTTACCAAATATGCAAAAAAAAAAAACTAACCGTTTTCTAAAGAATTTGACCGCAATCACCGTGACACGAGATATTTAATATGTAAATACTGTAAAAATTGGACCAACTTACGCAGCAAGGAACCAATCCATACCGTGTACCAAGTGCCAAATCGAGATAATTATTATCTTTATCTTCTTGAAGAAAATGAGGATGTTTCTTTTTTTTTTTTTTTATTTAAAAAGACAACTCCAGCACTAGGAATAAATCCTGTGTCGCGGGGGACTTTATAAACATACATGAAACGGACACAAAGAACACCCAGACTCAGGACAACAATTTGTGGATTACACAAAGTGTTGTCCTACGTGGGATTTGATCCTACGACACTTGGCGAAGTAGGAAACGGCGTGACCGTAAAACCACTAGGCCAAACGTGATTATCTCCTTAAACCTAGCCTGATGTATTTTTTATAAATTTTCGCAGGTTCCTTGGGTCTGTACGGGTTACTGTGGCTCCAGTTGACGATGTTCGACACCATGCGCTACCTGCTCCCGCTGGCCGCCCTCACCTTCCTGTCCGGCCACCGACTGCTCAGACGTCTTGTACAAGATAAAACACAATCGCGTTAACGTTCAGAGTATTACTGAACACGTATTTTCCTTTTTCATCTCCATTTTTTGCACTATTTTTAATTTAAAAAAAATTATGCTATAACTATAAAAAGTCTCATTATGTATTGAATATACATACAAAGAAGCTATTTACAAGTAAAAAAAGTACACCCTGTATCTACTTTCCGACTTCAAAAAATGAGGAGGTTATCAATTCGACTGTTTTTTTTAAATGTTTGTTACCTCATAACTTTCGACTGGTTGAGCCGATTTTGATGATTCTTTTTTTTTATTTGAAAGCTGGTGCTTCCCGTGTGGTCCCATTTCAATTTGGTCCAGTTCTTGAAGTCGGTTTTTTCTTTTTGTTGAAATTTGTGATTATTTTAATACCCTAAACGCGTTCCTTTATGAGTGTGAAAATTAAAACTATCTTTGGTAAAGTATAATTTGAATCTGAACTTTTTGCAGTTGTCTGTAAAAAAATATCGGCTCTGAGAAAAATCGGAGATGTCCCAATTTTTATAGTTATGGCATACTGTAGAATTTAAAAAATTCAACTGGTACACAGCTTACCAATGAAATAGCTATTAAAACCACTAAACTCTTTGCGCTGCAGCACGGTGTATGGTGGTTAACTTACTACAGTTAATGATTTAATATTTTGCGAATGTGGTACAGCTGAAATACTAAGTCATAATTTGTAAATCGCGACAACTTTCAAGAGTGAAACGAAATGTTACTGAACCATGTCACGCACCATGCTACAGCGCAAAGAGTATAATAATCTGAATAGGTATGCAAAAAATATTTAAAGTGAATACCTAAAGAAAAGCACTGTGTAATTGTGTGTAAGGGATGCTTCTGTTTTTTAGAATGTGGTTTGAGTACTTGAAGTTTGTTTCATACTTTATTGGAGTTGTTTCAGAACTGTATAGAATGTTTACAATATATAGATACTTAGATTTTTAGTAGGCCCCACATTCAGTACAGTTTTTAAACAACCGATAAACCCATGCAATATAATTTTAATAAACATAATTTGGTTCGATATGTTTTTCTTTACTTATCCTAGTTATAATTACTATTCGTATCATATACTACATAATAAGGAGGTTAGGATGGCTGAAATCATATTTTCCTTGTGAGTGGAAACGAGTCTAGGAAATATTTTCCTTGGTAGTGTAATTATATTGTTTACATGATATCTCTGAACTACTTTTGAGTGATGGGTGATAGTGGAGATGAATTGCCGGCAGCTGTAAATGTCTCTGGTAAATGTACTTAGTAAGAAAATTCCTATAAACCGTGGGAGACGAAACCTAGCAAACTACCCTGTTGCGAAGCTCGGAGAACCTTGCCCTCCAGATTTAATTGAAATCTCTAGTTTCCAGCTAGTTTAGTAAACACCATCATCGCTTGTAGACAAGCACATGGGAGAGCTACGTTTCGGCATGAATGGGCCGGCTCGACCAGAGTGCCGGCCTCACAGAAAACCGGTGTGAAACAGCGCCTGCGCTGTGTTTCACTAAGTGAGTGAGAATACCGGAGGCCCACACTCTAACCCCTCCCCAAAGGTCAGCAACGCACTTGTGACGCCTCTGGTGTTGCGGGTGTCCATGGGCGCCGGTAATAGCTTACCATCAGGCGATACGTCTGCCACCCTATTCCATCTGGACACTATTTTAGAAAACTCAAGCCTCAAAAGCTCATCGTGGAAGTAGTGTATCGAGCTTCATAGTAAAACAAAGCGGCAGAGCTGATATCTCGAGTTAGGCCTTGGATATTCACATGGTCTGAAGTGTATTCAGCTTACACTGTATAGTGTTTAAATATGATAGTAAAAAACGTAAAATATTACTAAATATTTATTTTCAAATCACATATCAATTTACATTATCAAATATCAAAGTCAATAGCATTTATCTTTCTTGTAGAAGTAAAGCCACATGTCCTATATACCTATCACAGTATCATCATTACAAAATGATTTTATTCGCTATAAATATACATTATAATCTAGTATATATTATCTAATTCAATTCAATCTAATGCTGGGGCTACACTTACGAGAAACGCCGTTAATTATCGCGATGATGAACGTTAGACGTTGGTGTAGCCACGACTTATTGCGATAATTTTACAACGGCATTCACATTGCCGTTACCCGTTTGGCGATAACTCGAGTGGCGGTACATCGGAGATTAATGCGTTGAAGCGGCCACACTACGTTTGTCGTTGTGAACAAAATTAACGTAATAATTAACGCAGTATTTATCGCGATGATCATTATTGACGTTTCCCGGTAGTGTGCCCCCAGCATAAAACATACACAATCATAAAATAATGTATGTAAAAAATTATTACATAATTTTTCATTCAATAAATATTATAAAATTATAAGTGATGTTTTAAGTACTAGACATCTATAATTTGTAAATGCATTCCACTACCAGGTAGAAGTCAAATAATACTGTCAGAGAAAAAAGATCTTTAAATGGTGTTTAGAATTCAGCATCTAAAGTAAAAACGTTGTCCATTTGGTTAGCCATGACGCCCCATTTCTGGTACTCGCCAACTTTCTTCTCAAAGAAATTTGTCTTGCCTTCCAGGGAAATAAGGTTCATAAAGTCGAAAGGATTCTTCGTGTTGTAATGCTGTATACAAAACAGAAAAAAAATATTAAGTTTTCTGTATTTAGTAGCAACCTATCGCCCTCCACCGTTGAATGCTGGTCTTGGGCAGCCCACATCCATCCAGAAATTAAAACTTTATGTTTAACTAGCTTTTTCACGCAGACTTTCAGCCCCTGATTTACTGCCTTAGGGGTGTGGAATTTCAAAAATTCCTTTCTTAGTGCTCACTTACGTTATATAAAGAACCTATATGCAAAATTTCAGGATTCTGGCTTCAGCGGTTTGGGCTGTGCGTTGATATCTGGGTATCAGTCAGTCACCTCAATATTTTATATAATATACATTAGCGACCCGCCCCGGCTTCGCGCGGGTGGATTTCAGATGCACCCACCGACGACACGATTCGTGCATTATTTCTCGTAAAAAGAAAGGAATAAAAAATGGTTATTGTGGGTTATCCCTAAGGAGACCGCGGTAGAGACGACGAGAGAGACCTTTTGAGGTGTACAATACTGTAAGTAATTATTTTGATATATCTCGTAGGTTTTAACATCGTGTTAGTAAGAAATAATCTGTGTGAAGACAGATTAACTATATGGTGTGTTACCATGCCTATTCATCCCACAGCTATAGTAAGAGATAACTATAAGAAGAAACTTTGCAGGATATTTTTTTTTACTTCTGGGAAACCCCTCGGGCCGTCACCCCACCGGGGTTTGCGGCGGGTCGGTGTGTCGGAATCGAACCGACTAAAACCACACGGTGTGCCACTCTGCGCCTGAGACTGTAGGGGTCCGGGAACTGCTGACATTAACACATCCGCACCCCTCCCAGCGCTTGCCCGCACTGAACTTGAAACAAACCCTTCACCAATCCATATAGCCAGTGTAGTACAGGCCAAAAGCTGGATTATCAAAGATGTTGATAATAATGTGAAATAGGGTGTAATAGAACTGTCAATCTCCACCGTGGGAGAGCCACGCTTCGGCATGAATAGGCCGGCTCGACCGGAGTGAACCCACGGTCTCACAGAAAACCGGTGTGAAATAGCGCTTGCGCTGTGTTTCACCTAGTGAGTGAGGATACCGGAAGCGCATACCCCAACCCCTCCCCACATCCCTCTCCCCGTCCTCTAAACGCCGGCAACGCACTTATGACGCCACTGGTGTGTGTCCATAGGCGGCGGTAATCGCTTACCATCAGGTGATACGTCTGCACGTTTGTCTCTATTCTATAAAACAAAAAACTCCTTACCTTTTCACCAATAAGTTCTAATAATAGTCTGTCTGCAACAAATGCAATGTAGTCTGACATCAGGTCACAGTTCATGCCGAGCAGGCGAACTGGTAGCGCGTCTGTGAGGAACTCCTGTTCGATTACTACTGCATCCTTTATTATCTGCAGTACACGAGCTTTAGGAGGCTTCTGCACCAGGTGCTTGAACATTAAGCACGCGAAGTCACAATGCAGACCCTGAAGCAACAAACGAAGTTTTTTGTTATCTTTAAATGTAAAAAAAAAAAACTTGAAGTGTTGTAAAATTTCAAAAAATAATTGCATTCACAATTACTTCTCTTACTACATAGATGTTTTTTTTTTATATATTCTCGAGTCATTTCTCATCATGGCAGCTACAATGTGCCATAGGATAGCGTAGCAGGAAACAGCTAGAAGATTATAAATACTAACTACCTTTTCAAAGTGAAGAATTACTTACAATTTTTATTCAGGTTTTTTGAAGTGATGGGCGTATGAGGATTACATTTTTACGCATGGAACGCAATGAACAAAAAAATGACACGATAATGTGGGATGTTTTAAACCAAGAAGAGGGAGAGAGTGAGAAACCTTTTCTGTCTCAAAGCCTGCGAATACGTCTAGTGAAGTCTTTGGTACTATCAAAATTGAATGACGGGGATACGGTGTATGGGCCGCGGCTCCTAGCCCGCACGGATCGGTTAATTCAGAAGGTTCAGAACGCTCGTTTTTGCTTCAGGATACCATCTAGAACACACGTTAAACCATTCCTAAACGACAATTATATTCTTAAAATAAAGTCTAGGCGTAACCTTCACTTGACATCACTTAAATGTTTGGCATTGTTAAATATCGCGAACCATGTTACCTGTTTCGTAAATTAGAACGGGTGTCAAATAGACGTGATTGTACTGTAAGACAGTGCTTGCAGCGCAACTCTCTATTTTGCCTCACAAAACAGCCGCTTTTAAAGGTAGTTTCCGCAATGCAGCTTCGAAGATTTGGAACAACTTGCCGCCGGCTATAAGATCGTTAAATACAATCGGCACATTTAAGTACAGAATGCGGCAGTACCTAATAGATGCACAGCGTAGACTGGATATGGTCAACGTAAACATGTCTCTCGTAGTTCCGAAATGCAGGCGAGCGGTCCCCGCAATATTCGTGGATAACTTCGTCGTTTGTGAACCGATTTTGATGATTCTTTCTTTAATGGAAAAGAGATATCCCAACGGTGGTCCCATGATAAGGACAATAAGATCTGATGATGGCATCCAAGAGAAATCGAGTCGAACCTTGAAGTCGGTTTTTGTAAAAATTTTACTTGTTTATTTATTTATTACTTTCTTTAGTTGCCAAAATAAATATTTTCTTTCTTTCTTCTTTCTTTTGCCAAAGAAGTATCATTTCTGACATGTGTACTTTGTACGCACAGTTTTTTTCCAGTTTTTTCTCACTTTAAGGCTGAATAATCTAATATATTCTTATCAATAATTCTCTTAAACACATACTTCATGGGTCATTAAAGTTATTGAATCATGAAGCATAACATGTTATTTTCCAGAGGTTTCAGTAAATTCTTTATGGTAAAAAATATTAATATGCATAGAGCTCTTTATAAGGTTATGCAAAATTTAACAAATAATAAGAATATAGTTAATTTATGCTAAAAAACCAACACTGGCTCTGTTTATTCCAGAGCAATGAATACTAAACAGATGAATACATTAATTGCGGTTTTTTCAAATTATTACATTAAATAATAATAATAATTTACTTCTTACCTCATCTCTAGATATGAGTTCATTACTGAATGTTAATCCTGGCATCAGTCCTCGCTTCTTCAGCCAGAATATTGACGCAAAACTGCCCGAGAAGAAGATGCCTTCGACAGCTGCAAATGCGACAATTCGCTCGCCAAATGTAGCTGTCTTACTTGCGATCCACTGTAATGCCCAGTCAGCCTTCTTTTTCACACAGGGCAGAGTCTCAATAGCATTAAACAGGAACTCTCTGACCAAAAAAAAAACATATTATAGGTAAAGCAACAAACAGTAGGACGGAGAACTATCTGAAAGTGGTTTAAAAAATCTGTGATAATAATAAACACACACATACCTAAAGTATTGTATAGTCCATTCGTTTAGATAGTGTCGCTGCACTCATACATATAATTGTGGATATTGTTGTGTTATACGAATATATCAATTCATACAATGGCGTTAACTGACAAATCATACTTGCTTATGGGTGTACGTCGCAGGCAATTGATTGTACGCCTTTGATTTTGTGGCGGCTTGTCGCACGTGCGCTATCAAGGTAACCGTATTTAAGCGAATGGACTATAACTGAACTGTTAATTTACTTACTGGATATAGGACAAATAAATTACACCTAAAAACAGAACAAATAATCATGTGCATTTCACAACACTCATTTGTCCCAGGTGGGAATCAAACCCACAACCTCTGGTTAAGCAGTCAGGGGCACTAACCACTAAACCAACAGGCAATCAAGTATTCATATCTAAACACTAAAATGCAAAATAATGGCCTTCATATTTGTGAATGTGGCATAAGGCAAAAAATAAAAATTAGTGATTGATGAAATAAAGTTTATTTAATTAATTATATTATTAGTTTTGAAATAGAGACAACATTCATGTCCATAGAGGTCAAAGTGGCAATAGCTCTAAATGGAAAATCACTGACAAACAAATGATACCTTTTCAAACAGTGTGACTCACTTTCTAGAAATTGCACGAACATAAACACCAAACATTGATAAGAAATGATCATAGCACTTAAGTGCTAATTCATGGTGACACAATATGCTAAATGCTGAATATTTACCTAAATGAACATATTAATGAGGAACTTTTATCTATGAACTCTGTAAGTATAATAGCATTGTTTTCGATAACTATGTGACAATTAAGTGTTTTGGAGAGTTTTTATAAAAAGGGCATTTCAAAAGGTATTGAGTGTGTAACAATAGGGACTTGGTAAAGTATTAAACTTGGTAGAGGTAACAGCATTGTAATCAACTAATGTTTAGCATTTTAGTGATTCCGGATTTTTGTGATAAAGAGGGTATTCCAAAAAGTATTGCATACACAAAAGAAAAGAGTTATTTTTTTACCGACTTCAAAAAAGGAGAAGGTTCTATGTTCCACTCTGTTTTTTTTTCTACAGTTGTAGGCTTTACAGCTTTGTTTTTTAAACTATTTAGCATGTTGGTGTTTCTGGAAACTTCTGATAACGACTTCCTTTTAAAGGAATACTTTGTAGAAATAGCATTGTATTCAAGTATTATTTAGTACTTATTTCGATGTTTCTGGCAAGTTCTAAAAAGTATGAAGTGTGTTACAATAGCTGTTTGTAAAGGACTAATACTTTGTAGGACAGCATTGTAGCCAACTTACTATTTAGCATTTTAGTGTTTCTGGAAACTTCTGATAAAGTCTTAAATGTGTTAAGGATGTAATGATAACCTCCTTGTGAGAGAATAATACTTTGTTACAGTAAGATTAAAAATAAAATAAGTGAAACATTATGTAAGATATAAGTATTACCTTACCTACTCAATTATTGTTTAATAATATAATTTCATTTGAAGGTGTAACCTTCTTCCATAACTATATCACATTTTAATGTTTACAAATATATAATGACCTGGACATATTTCATAAATCATTCCAGGAAGTATGTAAATATGTAATAATCAATCAATGGCAAATGTCGTAGGCATTGAAAATATGGTACAATTCTTACCTTTCTTGTGGCTCTTTCACATATGTGTCAATGAGTAGAGAATACATTTCAGAGTGTACATTTTCCATTGCTATCTGGAAACCATAGAAGCATCTGGCTTCAGTCACCTGCACCTCTTGTGAGAACCTCTCCACGAGATTCTCATTGACAATGCCGTCCGATGCAGCAAAGAATGCAAGCACATGTTTAATAAAGTGCCTCTCACTGTCTTTCAGACTATCCCAGTGTGCAAGGTCCTGTGTAATAAGTTAATATTGTAGCTATTTATTAACTTCAGAATGTTATATAAAAGAATTCAAGTGATTTTTGCATTGCAACAATGTAATTTAAGAATATATAATTTAAATGCTGTTCATCCAAAATATTAGGTAATTTTAAATTTGGTAAATACATACATAGAGATTAGGAAAAAACAAGTAAAATAACACGTACCTTAGATAGGTCTACTTCTTCCACAGTCCAAAAAGAAGCCTCCGCTTTTTTATACATCTGCCATATGTCTGGATATTTTATCGGGAATATAACAAAACGCCGTGGATTGTCTTTAAGTAAAGGCTCAAGCTGGGGGTCAAATTGTACCATTTCCTCGTTTATATCACTAGACGATTCCATATCCATGGCCTTTTCTTGTACATTACTTTTTCTAGGACTTAGCACGTTATTTTTCACTGGTGACTGTAAATAAACGAATAATAAAATTTAAAATTCAACCATGCTTACAATTTATGTATTTAATGTGCAGCTAAGGATGAAAAATAGGTGTGACGATTTTTTGCTATTCTTGAGTTAAGGTAAGTATGACTTTGTTTAAAAGATAAAGTATGGTAACATGATATGAAAACAGTTTAGTTTTATTTTATTACAATTGGTATATCATTGAAGAACCGAAAACTTACCTTTAAATGAACATTGCTGAAGTCGTTGAGAAGATTTTCCTTGTCCACAATAGGTGCCATTTTTATTACAAATGATCTTTATAGGTTTAATATTACATACGCAAAATAGTATGCACTGTTTATACGTCAAAAGTAAATACACATTACACCGTGCACTATATATAATGTACTCTGTGCGTGCACTGACTGAACTAGAGCGAATTCGAAAGTTTTCAGTCAGATTTCAGGCAACAACATGTCCAATCCAAACATGTTTCAGTCAGTTCGTTCCGTGTTCCGTTTCGTTCAGTGTTTTGATTTGCACTTTGCACGTTCCGAACCGTCACTCGTAGGAATCCTAATGTTAAAAAAAATGTTTAATTCTTCTTTGGAACTAAAGCATCACCTGATTGTTTATAAAATATAATATAAATAAAATTATGCATTTGATTACTGATGCCAAGATCAAACTGAAAAAAATTCAATCAATTAAAAACAACAAATCATAGAGTAAAAATCGGATCTTGCTTTTGAAAGTCAATGGCCGGTTAAAACTTAATTTTGAAAAGGCGGTTTCGTGATTTTTACTTGCGACTTGCGAAAGTTCATAAAATTAAGATAAAATATTTTTTTAATTGCTATCAAAATAATTTTATATTAGAGGGGAATGTACTTTCATAATAGTTACAGTATTTTTAATTTAGAAAAATGTGTTGTTATATTTCCCCGCCAAAACATTGTCGTCTAACTCTGTATATATATATATCAGGATCTGATGATGGGATCCGTAGACAGAGAATAGGTAATACTATTCTCTGTCTACGATGGGATCCCAAGGAAATCGAAGGAAACCCTCAAATTTACGTGAGCGCCTGCAATGAAGTTAAGAGCAATTGTCTGAATGCCTTCATATTCTGTAGACATCATTTAATTTCATATTATATAACGGGTCTTATTGATATTGTCAAATCTCAAATCACTTGAAATAAAGTAACCTAAAGAAGATAGTCCATTTGAGATTTTATTACAAAAAATTACTTGAAGTCCTTTCGATTCTATACAGTATGTATGTTACCTTTAGACCTTTAGTCGTATTCTTTCAAGTTATTTAGGTGAAATGATGATGAGACTTGGGAAAGACTAAAAAGCGAAAAAAAAAACTTCGTTTAAAAAAACCTCGACTTCAAAAACTAAAAAGTCTAAAATAACTTTTCTAACTTTTAAACTTTCGCGTTCCATGATATAACAATAATTATTTTTACGGGAATTAACGCGATCACTTATTAAAAGGTATTACATACCTCTGATTTGCCAGACGTTTCGACCAGGTTGCACCGGCCGTGGAATGTACTCTGTGGGCCGTGGTCACAGGCTGACTGGGTCAGCGGCGCACGCCCTCCGTCTTTCTTTTCTTTCTTTTTCTTGCAAAATGGCAAACTGTGCCGATGTCGACAATTCTGCCAGTGTCAAGTGCAATGGAAATACGTGTGTTAAAAAATAGATAAATTATGGACTATCCAAATTTTCCGAATTTACAGTGGACTGAATGTGGGACTTTTTGATGCGTTTAGTACACTGAAACAAACAGACAAGGACAAATAGATATAATACGAATTAATAATACAAATAGATAATAGACAGACAAACACAAATAAACATTGCAACATTCATAGGTGCACAGGTCAAAGTTTGATGTCATTGCACCGGATAAAAGTCATCAAGGCTTGAAGGAGTTTAGGGGATGAAAAGGTTAGCAGGGATGCAAAGTTAATAGGGATGGGAATTTTTAATTTGGTTGTATAAGAGTAAAGATCTAGGGATGGGTTATTTTTGATGCAACTGAAGAAGATGTGGTCTAGACTGCCTTCATCCAAACCACATTCACATAAAGAGGAATCCCGTACCCGAATCTTGTTCAAGAAGACAGGTGAGCTGCAGTGACCTATACGGAGCCTACATATGGTGGAGATAACAGATTTTGATACCTTCTTAAATTTAAAAAACCAAGGTTTTGGGGCTATGCTTGGCTGGATTGCATAGTAGTGCCGTCCTTTGTGTTGTGAGGAACTGTTCCATTCCACCTGCCAGGATGTCCACAATTCTCTTTGAGGCAGCCTTAAGAGATCATAGTGCTGATGGATGAGATGTTTTTGATCAGCTGTTAGGGAGGTAGCAGCACTTCTGGCCAATGAGTCTGCACACTCATTGCCCATGATGCCACTATGGCTGGGAACCCACACCAATTGGACCATTTTATTGTTAATGGAACAATTGTATAGGCTTTTCTTGATTTGTAGGATCAGGGGACTGTGGAGTTTGCTGTGGAAAGGGTCTTGGAGCAGGGTCTTAAGACAGCTAAGGGAGTCCGTGAATATCACTGCCTTGTTGATGTTATGGCATTCAATATATAAGCATGCCTCTAGGATACCGACACATTCACCCGTAAACACTGATGCCTCTTTTGGGCACTTAAACTGTAAAATTATTCTGGAGTTTTGGTAATATACTGCAGCTCCAGCATAATCATCAGTAGAGAGTTTGGATGCATCCGTGAAAAACCTTTCGAAATCCACCCAGTGGTCATCTACCTGTGCGTTAAAGGTTGTGCCAGCAGAAGCGGAACCCTTAGGGATTCCAACATCCAGAAGAACATTTGGTTTAAAACAAAGTATACTGAAATCAAAGGAGAAAAGGGGAAGTTTATTAAATTTCAAAGTAGAGTTCATAAAAGGTGAGTAGTAGTGAAAGGATTGCAGAATCAATGGAATTTCTTTATGAGCCCAGTATCCTGAAGTATTACATAACATGTCTAAATCGGAAATTTTATTAAGGAGAGGGTGAGTAGATTTACATGTGAATTTTAGTATGTAACGTGAAGCAAAGTATTGTCTTCTTAATGACAGTGGTGGGTCTGAGCATTCTACCTGTAAAGCGTTGATAGGGGAGGACTTCATGCAACCGGTTATAATTCTAAGACACCTAGACTGAACCCTATCTAGGGTTGTTAATGCGCTTTTATTGCATGGGATTAGCAAGAATACACCGTAGTCCAATATGCTTCGTACTAAGGCGTTATATACGAGCTTCATGGTGTATGGGTGGGCTCCCCACCAGACTCCAGCTAGGGCCTTTAAAATTGGGATGACGCGCTCACATTTTGAGGCAAGGTGGGTAATGTGAGGGGCACCGGTCAATTTAGAATCTAGGTATACTCCTAGGAACTTAAATTTATTAACGAGAGGGATTTCCTGCAGCTGTACTTGGACATCAATCTGGGGCAGTGACTTCTTTCTAGTAAAGACAACAACTGCACTTTTCTGTGCAGAAAGGCTTAGGCCATGGGCTGATAGCCACTGCCACAGAGAATTGAGGGAAATAGAGAGTGATGTGGCTGCATCTTGGATGGAACTGTTGGTGACATACAGAGCCAGATCGTCGGCATATTGTAATACATTACAGTCGTCATTTAAACATGACCCAATGTCTGAAGTGTACAGATTGTACAGCAAAGGACTCAGTACAGAGCCCTGTGGTAAGCCCCTCCAGGTCCTTCTCTGGTCAAACTCCTCACCTGATATCCTAAGGGCTAGAGTTCGAGACACAAGCATTGCACATATGCAATTGATCATCCTAACCGGAAGTCTCAGCTGCTGCAGTTTCTGCCTGAGAATGGGTAGTAGGACATTATCATATGCAGCAGTTATGTCAAGAAAAGCTGTTACCACGGATGCATTTTGAGACAGAGAAAGACGGATATCGGTTACCAGTACTGCCACGCTGTCCATGGTACTGAGCCCCTTGCGGAAGCCATACTGGTAATTTGGTAATAAATTCCTTGATTCTACAATCCATTCAAGACGGTTTTTGATGAGGTGTTCAAATAATTTAGAGAGTGTGGATGCAAGAGCAATTGGTCTAAAACTATTTGGGTCACCTGCATGTTTACCTGGTTTTAAGATGGGTATAATTATTTGGACCTTCCACTTATCAGGGACCCAACCGTAGGAATAACAGAAATTTAAAATATCTAAAAAGTAAGATTTTGTACTAGGGCTAGCATTGGCTATGAAAGAGTACGGGATGCCATCAACGCCAGGAGCAGAGTCTCGCACACTGTGAAGAACCATGTTCAGCTCATCTAAGGAGAATGGCTCATCATGTACACCCAGCGGCTGAAGTGGGATACTTGCATGGAAAACTTCATCTAAGTGTGGGACATAGGGAGGGGCGATTTTATCAAGGAAAAGGTGAGCTGTGTCTGTGGAGATAGGGGAAGAGGTTGAGGGTGAGCATCCAGATCGGAACCGATTTATATTCCTCCACACTATTGAGGATGGAGTGGATGGGGACAAAGAGGAACAGAAGTTTATCCAACCAGTGCGCTTTTTGCGTCGGAGGAGTCTCTTAGTGGAAGCAGAAATATTTTTATACACGAGCAGATTTTCAGTAGTCATGTGAGCATTGTATCTCCTTTCAGACTCCTTCCTTAGCTTAATAGCCCTAGTACACTCACTGTCCCACCAAGGGGGTGACGGAATTTTGCCCTTGCTGGAGTTCTTAATTTTAAAACAGCTGTCTGCACTTGACCTCACTGCCTCCACAAATGCATCATAGTAGTCTATCACCTGGTAGCGATCATCGTAGGATAGGGATTGGTAGTCAAGTTTGGGGAGGGCTTTAATTTTGTTTTCAAGGGTTAGGGAAAAACTTTGCCAGTCGGCTTGAGAAAGGTTATATTTTAGGAGAGGAGGGGATGTTTTTTCCAAGTGAGTTGCGCTAGGGAGGGATAGTAAAATTGGATAATGATCGCTACCATGGGATAAACCCGTGCACTGCCAGCAAGCAGCTGCCGCTATGTCAAGCGAGCAAATGGTCAAATCCACACAGCTTTTATTTTGGCCAGGAAGGGCTCTACGAGTGGAGCAACCATTGTTAAGAACGCAGAGGTTCAAATCATCTATGATTTCCACCAGGCCAGTCCCAAACGAGTCACAGTTCCCAGATCCCCATCTAAAGTGATGGCAATTGAAGTCACCCATAATCAATATTGGGCCCTGTACGTTCTGTAGCATGGCTCTCAATAATGGTAGGAAGCTTTGATGGGGGTGAGCGATGTAAATTGAGAACACAGATACACTACCAATTATTGCTGCAACAATGCTGATATCATCAGGGAATTGGGGTAAGGGGAGGGGTAAAAGAGGGACTCTATTATTAACAAGGAGGGCAGCACCTCCATAACCATCAGGCCTGTCGCATCTAAGCATGCTGAAATGCGGAACATTGAAGTTGAGACTTGGCAAAAGCCAGGTCTCAGCAAGACAGATAACCAAAGGCTTAAATTTATTTATAAGAAATATGAGGTCGTGTTTCTTATGGAATACACTCCTCACATTCCATTGTAGAAATGTTTGTTGGGACGCCATTTTGAAAATTAGTTAGTAGATGGATTAGTGAATTAGCAGCGTTGGACGGTATTACAGAGGGGGATGAAGTTGAGTTAGCAGTTAGTAGAGGTTAATAATTGTATCAAAAGATCAATAACAGAAGGGTCAAGGGATGGGTTGTTGAGAGCACAACCATTGGGTTGAGAGAGTTGTGGAGTATTGATAAGGGATTGGTGAGCAGCTTTATCATATGATTGAGAAAGAGGGAACCGTGGCTTAGGTTGGCGAAGAACAGTTTTCCGGTAGGACGTTGGGATTGGGAAGACTGTGCGGATTGAGTAGACTGTACAGACTGAGTAGGTTGTAGGGATTGGGTAAGTTGTGGTGTCCTTACAGTGTCAGCGTATCGGCGTGAAGGTGAAGGAACAGCTTTACTGGCTTCCATATATGATAAATTTTTTTCTGCCATTATGTTCTTGATTGCTCTCTGTCTACCATACTCCGGGCAAGCTTTGCTATTGGCAAAGTGATCACCGGAGCACAGCACACAAAAGGCCTCACTCTCTGCAATTTCACAGCCGTTGGTAGGATGTTCGCGACCACACTTACTGCATCTAGGCTTGGACCTGCAGACTGACTCCACGTGTCCAAACCTGCAGCATTTTCTGCACTGGATGGTGGGGTAGATATACTGCTGAACAGGAAGGGAATTGTAGCAGCAGAAGACTCTTTTGGGTAGAACCTGGCCATCAAAGGTGAGGACACAGGTTTCTGTGGGCTTCCATTCTAATATACTATCGTTGAAAACTTTTTTGTTGATGCGCCTGACTTTTAAGATCTGACCACAGCCCTGTGGCACATTTACAAATTTAATTATATCGGCTTCTTCCATGTCAGTGGGAATGCCAGATACGACACCCATTCTAGTGATATTAAAAGTAGGGATGTTGGCTAGATATTTGTGGGAGTTAAGCAGAGGATTGGTGAGGAATGCATTTGCGTCCTGAGGGGATGCAAACTGAACAGATACTCTGTTCCTGCCTACCTTTTTAACTCCATCTCTGACAATATTATGGATGTTGTTTTTGAATAAAAAAAGTCCGAAAGAAATAGGGTGAAGTGTTGCACCAGAGCCTATTTGGCTCTCAACTCGGGAAACATGAACAATATATGGGCCACTGTCAGTTGTCGTGTATTTATCACGCCCGATTTGACTTTTCATTTGTTTAAGTGGATGAATAGCACTAACCTCATCGCCCACAGGGCGCTTTCGTGAGCTCGGAGTATGCGAAATGTTATTGTCATGCTCTGTTGCGTTGCAGATCACATTAGCAAGCTGTACTAAAGGATTAGAGGGAGTTGAGGGTTGTTCAGGGAAGAAAGGAGTTGGATTGAAGGGGGGAGTAGCTTGTGATGGGTTATCGGGTGGGTCGGGAGGATCGGGAGGTTTATTACGGGTCATGTCTAAGCTATTATATATTACAAACACACAAACAACACACCTTTACACCAATGGGACAACACAAAAAACACCAAGAAAAGATCCAATATTCAAAAAACAACTCAAGATTTTAAAAAATTCTAGCCACACGTGGTAACCAAACGAATGACGCGGCGAGAATCATAACAATCTCTCCACGCCCTCCGTCGTTGAATCCGTAAAGTAGAAGGTTCTTCGTCCACCCACACATTTTCGACATTATTGATAAATTTGTTTCGCCATGTACCGTCACATACCACACTAACAGTGTCCCTATTCTGTAAGCAAACCGATGTGTTCCTATTCTGGTGTTTATCCGACTGCGCAGAAAAGCGAGGTGGTATTGTTTTTTAACACACGGCCGGTGCAACCTGGTCGAAACGTCAGGCAAATCAGAGGTATGTAATACCTTTTAATAAGTGACCGCGTTAATTCCCGTAAAAATAATTATTGTTATAAAATAACTATTTGTATGTGCTACCTACTGGTGGAAAGTACGTGTGGGCAGCGAATTCGCAGTCCACGCGTATTTTCTACCAATCATTGATCGTCTGCGCTTCACACCTGCACTCGCACTAATCAAAGTGGATACGGGCATTGTCGCCGCAGCGCTGACGACAGGACCAAAAGAAGAGAAATTACGCGACCGATATCACGCAATTTACAACAATACTTTCCTATGACTTCACCTTTACAGGTCACCTCTGTGGTAATGTGTTACAGGTCTTTTTATTTCAGAGGACATTAATTGGAAAATAGACGCAGTAGTACTTAATGTAATTTTATTAAGTCACTTAAATCTAATTACACACACATTACATGTCGTATTTCGAAAAAGATACTTTGTTGTTGTAAGCAAGTGGCAATTTCTCGAATTGTCTGTACTGGTACTTAAGATAATCTTTTTTTTTTTTTTTTTACTCACAAGTAAAACCATCCTACGTTCTAACAATTTATCACAGATTTTATTAAATATAAGTAATTATTGCATTCAATATATATATATATATAGTTAGCGAATAATCGATAGTTTGAAAATTGAATGTGTTGTACTGGCTAAACTAACTTAACCTTTTCTAAATCTCTGAAATGTGTGTACTAACTTAAATTTACTTACAATACATGTTATTGACGCATTGTAATCCTATTAAATGCAGTTCCTTTGTCAAAAAGATAATAATATATATTTCGGACATCTAACACAAACCACCATCATCTAGACATAAGCTAAGCAGAGCTTGTGTTATGGGTACTAGACAACGGATATTAATACATACATACTTTTTTTGTAAATACATGCATAGAAAACACACAAACTCTGAAACAAAAAGTTGCAGATCATACAAACATTTGGTCCAACCCGGAAACGAACCCGAGACCTCAAGCACAGCAGTCGTGTACGCTGCCACTGCGCTACCGAGGCAGTCAAAATAATACATTATTTCTTTAGAGATTTAAGACTTGATATACATTACTTTATTTATATACTTAAAAATCACCTTAATTTTATCAATATTATCTTATTCGTAGAAAGCATAAACATAGCAGGTTCTTGTCTGTGCAGGGCAAAATGTTGGCTTTTAATATTAAAAGATAACTTTTTTTCCATTTAAGTAATTGTAACATTATCTTAACATTAGTAGGTACAACCTGTAGTAAAGTTAATATTATTACTACATTCTAGTAATTGAAACACAGAAATACAATAGTATTAAAACACAATAATAGACCACCTAACAGAATAAGGCTTATTGCACTCTGCAATACTGTCAGAAATAAGCATCACATAATCACACTCGTTATACACTATTCTATGTATATAGAGCATTATACTACATAATCAGCTTAGAACTCTGCATCTAATGTGAAAACATTGTCCATTTGGTTGGCCATCACTCCACATTTTTGGTACTCGGCGACTTTCTTTTCAAAGAAGTTTGTTTTACCTTCCAAGGAGATCAGATTCATAAAGTCGAATGGGTTCTTCGTATTGTAGTGCTGTGAACAAAAAATTGTTTCAATTCAAAAATTTCTGCAGGAATTCAACTTTTTTTACTCTAACGCAGGACAAATAGTCGTCTAATGATGAATTGTCATGAATGATATGTTGTGTCTATGTACTTTATCTATAAAATGTTTGTATTTAGAAATATACGAGTATGTTTATCAGCAGTCTGGTTACTACAGTACAGAGCCTGGCTGGTTTGGCCATTTCAAAATTAGAACTTTAACTTTCTTTCTCAAACTTTTTTTTTTAACTTTCTTCTTACCTTTTCACCAATGAGTTCAAGCAACAGTCTATCTGCTACAAACTCGATGTACTGCGACATTAGCTCACAGTTCATACCGAGTAGTCGGACGGGAAGGGCGTCTGTAAGGAACTCCTGCTCAATCACTACTGCATCTTTGATAATTTGAAGAACTTGAGCTTTAGAGGGCTTCTGAACCAGGTGCTTGAACATTAGACATGCAAAGTCACAGTGTAGACCCTGAAAATCAAATATTATAAATTAAAGAATAAAATTTATTTTTTGAATGTGTTATTTACAGGCCTTTTGATGGATATTCCCGAAATATACTGTAGGTTCATTGTAAAAACCAGATTAGTGTAAATAAAAGCATGGGAAGTTAAAACTTGATAATATTGTGCAACTAACAATTGCATTCCGCAAATGCTATAAATGAAAAGAAAGTTGAGTGACCTCAATTATTATTGTTTTTACATAAAACCTCTAAAGATAACAACCTTATCAATGCAGACTATCTTTTATATAAGTGAGCACAGGAAATGGAGTCTGTTGCAAAAATTACATTTAATACAACTTATCGGAACACTTATTTACTATCAAATCATGTACAAGATTATCTTGCCAGAAATGCATATGATTAGATTGAAATATCTACTTAATGTTAATACCTTATACACTTAGTTCTTACCTCATCCCTAGATATAAGCTCATTGCTGAACGTCAATCCAGGCATTAGTCCTCGCTTCTTCAGCCAGAATATTGAGGCAAAACTGCCCGAGAAGAAGATACCTTCAACAGCAGCGAAGGCAATGATGCGTTCTCCGAATGTTGCTGTCTTACTTGCGATCCACTGTAATGCCCAGTCAGCCTTCTTCTTCACACATGGCAGTGTCTCAATTGCGTTAAACAAGAAATCCCTGACAAGGAAATGTTACCAATTTAGCTACACTTAACATATTTAAGGAAATAAAGAACTGCAACTGTAAATAATGTTAATAGATTTTGTAAAAAGTGGTAAAATATTATGCAATCGTGAATAGTCTAGAGAAACTTAATACTTTTATGCTGAAAATTGTAAGTGTACTTAACCTGAAGGTAATTTCAATGGTAACATCTTACCTTTCCTGTGGATCTCTGACATATGTATCAATAAGCATGGAATACATTTCAGAGTGTACATTCTCAATAGCTATTTGGAACCCGTAGAAACACCTCGCCTCTGTCACCTGCACTTCTTGTGAGAACCTCTCCACTAAATTCTCGTTGACTATACCATCAGAGGCAGCGAAGAAAGCTAAGACATGCTTGATGAAGTGCTTCTCACTGTCTTTGAGGGTCTCCCAATCAATTAAGTCCTGGATGATTTTTTCATTATTTATATTTATGTTTATATAATATCTTATATTGTGAGATACAACATCGTTTCATTAGCTATGTAAGTTAAATCTATATCTACATATACAAAGTGAGTAATGAAGGACAGTTCATACTAGGTGACACATTTGCAAATTGCATCATATTACCATCATCCATACTAATAAATAATATAAATTCGAAACAGTCTGTCTGTGATACTTTCATGGCTAATCCACTCTACCGATTTCAATGAAATTTGGCATTGAGACACTTTGGTTCATGAGTAAGGACATAGGTTACTTTTTACTGCGATTACCGACAAACATGCAGGCAAAGCCGCGGGCAAAAGCTGGTGAGATTAAGATATATTGCCGGTCAGGCATGTCAGCATAGTATTTTTATAAGTTTTCCTTCTCTTTTTACATTGATGTTGTCCTGCATAGTTGACTTCCATAGTAGGTAGTCTCTTACGACAATCGTAGGATGAATAGGGTGCTGACACTGGTCTTGATCTGTCCCACAGAATCAATAACTACATTGAATAGAAACCTACCTTTGAGAGATCCACTTCTTCTACAGTCCAAAAGGAAGCTTCGGCTTTCTTATACATGTCCCAAATATCAGGATACTCGATTGGGAATATGACAAAGCGACGTGGGTTGTCTCTTAGAAGAGGTTCTAACTGTGGATCGAATTCTACCACCTGATTGTTATCATTTTCCACTTCCATTGTAGGTTCCTGTATATTTTCGTTGCGAGTAGTCAACACATTATTTTTAACCGGCGACTATAACAAAGAACATTAATTAATAATCAATCTGAAAGCCAGATTATACAATAACAGTTTTAAACAAAACATTATGTTGAAAAGACACTAACCTTAATGCGTACATTGTCGAAATCATCGACTAAGTTTTCTTTGCCAACTACTGGAGCCATGATTTCAACGTATTGATGTAAGTATTGATATGTTGACGAGTCAAATTTTTCCTTTGAATAAACTGAACTGGTCAATGACACTGATTTCGCGGTTTACGGTTTCCCTCCAAATACTACTACCATAGACTATAGACCGCCTCCAAACTTTATTCCGCAGCGCATCCTGAGGGTCTTCTTGAAAAGTTTACCATAAAATTTATTTCAATTTAAAATGACCAACTATTAGTTTTTGTATGTTTTTTAAAATAACTACAAAAATAATAAAAAACATTGAAAAGGAATATACTTTTAGCAATAAATTTTCTTCTAGTAATTGTTAATTTTACTTATTAAAATATCCATAGAAGGTTTCGGAACGAGGAAGTCATCTGGAAAATGTTTACATCTAGTTGACCAATCAGAAAAAGTAACATAAAAGGCGCTATTTCATAAGGAGGTTCGGAAAATATTAAATTTCTCATGTTTATTAGAACTCACAGCCCAACTTCCTACATTATATATTTGATTTACAACATCACTCCCTTCTCTGTTGAAATTGTTTCTAAAAATCAACCATGAATGAAATAATACTAAAAAATACTTAACCCGCCAAATTTTCACCGCTAGTTCATGGCTTACCATTGGTCTCTACTTTGGCCAATCAGAAAATGAAACAAAATGAATGGGTTTGCTACAAAATTTAAAACTTATGGCAATAACTCGCTGCCGCGCAATACATAAACTCGGGAAAAAAATGTAAACGGTACAGAATTACAGACAGTAGGGTAAGAGTACTAGTAGTTGACCATGTACCTATAGTTGACCACTCACGCGTTTAAACCAATAAAATAAGAATTCGCTGCGTATATTTAAACTAATTTTTTTATTTAGAATGCAATACTGCACTATGTGTATCAAAGCGCGCCAATTCCACATTTGCCTTTTAGCAATATTAGAATGAATTTGCAAAATTATATGAGAATTACACAAGGTATTTAAAATATGGTCGTCTGGACGGTAATCTACTGATGCAAAATAGGGTCATCTACTAGTTTTAACATGGCCAACTACTAACTGAAGTTGTTAAATTTTTGTTTTGTCTTCTATATGTATTTAATTTCTAATTGTACAAGAAATAACATTGCCTATGCTTAGATAAAATCAGAATTTACAAAGATAAACTGATTGAAATCGGAATAACATTAAAAGCATGCAAAAAGTAAACTTTGTGACCTTAAGGGATCATCTACTAGTGCTCTTACCTTACTTAGGGCGTTTATGATTTGCGCGGTAGCTTATTATAGGAAGAAAGAAACAATAAGCATTATCTGACTCATTTATAAATAGTAATATGTTGAAAATGGCTCCAGTTGTCGGCAAGGAGAACTTTGTCAGTCGGTAATTCCAACAGTGTATTTAGGCGTATAGATTAGTTTTTAAACACTCGGTAGACAGGCTTTCTTTAGTAATGATTTAATATAAGCAAACATAATAATAGTACCATAGTACCTATAAAGCAGGGTGTGCGGTGCACACGGTCGCAGCAGTATTAAAGCCGCAATACACATACTTGTACCGTATATGGCGGCCTTTAGGGACCGCCGCGCCACCTCGACTCATACGGGCGCTTCACGGTCTAGAGACTCGCTCCTGATGATAATTTAAGATCTTTCTGACTATAAATTGTACTAATATTTATGAAAAGGTGACAACGTCGGTCGTCAAAGAATATAGCGTCTTATTGTAAGATTATGTTCCTTTACCACGCCGAGTATGAGTAGGTATCATATCAGTAGCACTTACTCACTCAATATCATCCACTGCACTTTATTTGTATACCTAAACACTTTGATTTGTAGTGCTAGAGTTAAATAAGATTAATACTAAACAAGAAGAAGCACATGGGAAACCAAAATATATAATTTTTAATCGACTTCAAAAAAGGAGGAGGTTCTCAATTCGACCGTACCTGTATTTTTTTTTATGTGTGTTCGCGGATAACTTCGTCGTTTATGAACCGATTTTGATGATTATATTTTTAATGGAAAGGAGATATCCCAACGGTGTTACCATGATAAGGACACTAAGATCTGATGATGGCATCCAGGAGAAATCGAGTCAAACCTTGAAGTCGGTTTTTGTTATTGATAAAATTTTACTAAAAGTAAAATTCTAACTTCCAACTAACATTTGCATTTTTGGAAAGGCCATACGGCGTTCGAGTCTAGTCCGACGAGTCGGACATAAATGTAGGTAAAACTAATATTATGAAGCTGAAGGGTTTGTTTGTTCTCAAGAGCTATTGTTTCTTTTAGTGTTGGGTATCCCATTTATCCCATTTAGGTATATATATAATACACTATACTAGACACATATATAATCAATGGAAGTCGAGTGGATAACGGAGAGAGGTAGATGAAGTTGCAAGTTGCACGTATCAGAACGTGTTGTAAATATGAAAGAATTTAAAATGACTGATGGGGAGTTTCCTTTGACTCTAAAGACTAATGGGACTAGTCCCGCCTACCACTGTAACTCCTGTACACCAGGATCAACAGCAGCGACCCACGAAAACACCGAGTTATGACACTCGGGAAGTCTCAGGAAAAATTTAACTGTTTTGGAACCCACAACGAAATTAATCAGAAGAAAAAGTGGAGCAGTGAATTAAATTTGGAGGAATTTCATTACATTTCAGAGAGACAGATAGGTACCGCGATCGTCTCTCTCTTTCTAACCTAGAGACGGCTGGAGGCCTGGCTCTTCTGCTCTATCTTTATTACCTCTATGGACATTGAGCGACACAAAGTGACCTCTAGGAGCCTCTCCACAACCGTTCGCGAACAGATAAAAAGAACTGGTAAAGGTAAGAATAACATTAGATGATTCGTCCCATCGTTGTTGCCATTCAACCATGAGGTCGTTGTATGAATTTCAGATTCCTTTTTGATTTCAGAAATGAAGAGGTTGAAACTATACACTTAACTTTTTTAAGCTTCAGCGCTTTGGCAAGTTTATGAAACGTAATAAATCGTAAGTCCCATACCAATATTATTTGTGCTTACCTGATTTTATAATAAAATACATTTTTTTAAATATATATCATATGATTTGAAAACATACCTAATTAACGTTTTTGATTTCAGTGAAAATAAAGTTGATTTCGGTTATTTTTAAGGCTATATTTATAAAAGTTAAATTTCTTCGTAACAAGTCGAAGTCAACTAAACAATGAGTCACTTGAGAAATACCCCAGAGCTGCTAATGCGATGATGATACGATTAATTATATTTAAATAACTAGCTATTAATTTGTAGAAAGATGCTATGTGCTTTTGAGTCCCCGCCAGTAATGGTTACTGCCAAGCTGACAGGTAAGAAGGAGTTGGGCGCACTGGTCTTGTTCTAAGACTCTGTAGAGTACATTCTTATAATACAGAAAGTCTCAAGCGAATAAGATGTCTTCGGCGGTATGAGGGGCCAACCACGTGCCACCAGAGAGTGGAAACCTCTGGAGGTAGATTAACTGGTGCGTTAGAAGATAGGATGGCGGCCTGATCGCATCAAGGTGCAATCAAAACAATTCCCCTCGGGTTAGGGCCTTACAACGCGTGCCGTCGATTCGGGGACGACCTGAAATAATATGGCCCAGGCCCTTCCAGAGTAGGGTGCCTAAAGCCGGCATTAACCACGTATAGGCACCCTACTCTAGTTTTTAGTGGAATCACCTCATACTCTTCGCTCCGATATCTCCAAGGAGACCCGAAGGGGTTTTCTACCAAATATCTCTCATGAACAACAAAATAAATGGTGCTTTTAAGACAAACGAAGATACAGCATCTGTATATATAAAAGCAAAATACCACTCACTTATTAATCACGAAATCTCAGAAAGTATAACACCTACAAATTTGAAATTTGGCAGGTAGGTTTCTTATAGGGTGTAGACATTCGCTAAGAACGGATTTTACTAAACTCCACCCCTAAGGGGGTAAATCAGGGGATGAAAGTCTGCGTGAGCGAAGCTGCGTGCAAAAGCTAGTAAATATATAAATAGTGATTACAATTTGTGACTTTATGATTCTTACTTGCACAATTATCAAACAACAACATACATGAATAAATCTTGTTTATCTTTCTGTTGCACTGGATGTGCACTGTGATTTACTGGATTGTTCGAGATTTCGAGTTAGGCTGAGGCCGCACTACGGTTTTTTCCCGCAAGCGGTTAAACCGCCAAACCGCCCGAAGCGCACACACTACGGTAAAACCGCGAACAGTGTTGCCAACAGATAAACTAGCTCTCCTTTAGATTCAACTTTTAAAACTACCAGAAAACCACTAACAATTTTTTTATTTTTTTGGCGCCTGAAGCAAGGGGTCACAAATTTCTTAAACGTAAAATAAAGCAGTTATGATCAATTATCTTGGGTTGACCCTCAGTTCAGATGCTTGCAAAAAATTACATAGACTAGATTTAGATCACCATACTTGCTGATTTGGCTAAAGCCCTTAGAATGTGTACCTAGCTAAACCCAATCGGTGCCACGTAAATAGTCCCTTGTCAAAAGTAGGAACAAGAATTTAAAGGACAAAACATAATACCTTGCACAATAATGATATAATAATAGTTAATAAGAAACCACAAAGTAAAGTCCACGTCAATAGTTTTAGTAAATATAATCACATAAATGTAAGAATTTGAGTTAATTCTAAAAGTCACCTAAAAGTAACCTTTTCATTAGTGTTTCTTTTCTTTATGATATAGGGGGCAAACGAGCAGACGTATCGCCTAAGCGATGACCGCCGCACATGGACACCCGCAACACCATGAAACTGGACTTCGCTTGATATGTCGACACCAAGTATTCCAATTTTGGCAGAGGCAGATAGAGGAGTGTCAGCAAAAAATATATTTTTTGTGTAACCTAAAAGTAACCAAGAGATGAAAAATCACCTGAAACAGTTGCAGTTTTCCCGCTAGCCATTCTGTACCAAGTCGCGGTTTTAAAATCAGTCGCGGTAAAAAACCGCCAGTGCGGCCGCTTCCATTCGTTTCCTTTAGTCACAAAATCAGGTGGTTAAAAACCGCGGCGGTTTAGCCGTAGTGCGGCCTCGGCCTTATTTCACTGTTTACATTTAGAACATTGAGCTTATTTAGCCCACAGATTGATATTAATTATGACCTTGGACAGAACATGCATAACAAGGTGCTATTTGGAAATGTCGAATAGTCTACACTTATCTAATACTCATGTCGTATCGAGAGACAACATAATTCGTCATAGTTATACTTTTGAAGCTTAATAGAAAAACCAGGAAAGTGAAGCATTTTGTAATTTTTCGAAGGCTTAAAATTCTATAAAAAATTTTGGCTAATTTGGATCTTTTAATTGTGACGATGAGATTAGAAATAATTATTGTGCTAAAATGATTCAAACACAATGATTAACTACAGTATTTGCAGTTGTCTTTCAGTAGAAATTATAAGCCTGGCTATTCGTAACATTAACAACAGATTATGTTGTGCAATGAGATTACGGACAGATGGATGCACCGACAGCACCGATAGACGTAATTCTTGGTTGAATGTTTTAATAAGCGAAAAATTTAACCTTTGTTACCTTATTTTGTTGTGGAGCTTGTAGACAGTAGACTTTTGGGTCTGTAACGATTTTCTTTATAACCAAGAACAACATTGAATCTCTATGAAGTCACCACGTCTATCCTCAGACGCACTTTATCACGATCTTATAATATGTGTATGGCTAGTGTAGTATGTTATACTGCCTCTGTGGCGCAGTGATAGTGTATGCGACTGCTGTGCTTGAGGTCTTGGGTTTGATTCCCGAGTCGGACCAAATGTTTGTAAGATCTACAAATATTTTTTTCGAAGTTTGGGTCTTTTCTAAGTATAATGTGTACGTGTTAAAAAAAAAGTAAATAATGTATATATTTATACCCGTTGTCTAATACCCATAACTCAAGCTATGTTTAGCTTGGGACTAGATCGCGTTGTGTGTGATGTGATGTCCGAAATATTGATTATTTAGTCTACTGTTATTTTTATTAAAATTATATGAAAATCGTTTACCAGAAAAAGAAACGAAAAAAATATTTATAAATGATAAAAACAGGGTTGATATGATTTAAATCACTTGATTGAAATCAGTGATTTAAATCGTGATTTTAATCAAATGTTTTTAAGCTATTGCATAGCTTTTATCGCGGGCATTGAGGCCTTTGAGCGCGGCGACCGAATCAAGAAATTCCGTAAAGTAATGAAAATAAAACCTGACACCCAAAGCTCGCACGGATCGAGACGAGCTGCTCCGAACGACGAATCAACGAATCTGTCGCACTTCGTGCATGAGTCTGCGTGACAGAGACAGACAGCCAAAACAGTCTGGGTTTGCGCAAGTTTACTTAAACGCAGCTGTACGGCTTAAGAAGCTGTTTGTGAGATAGTATATAGGTGTATATGTATAGATATCTATCATGTCATATCTTTATAACGCCACACAGTGATGCCAGGTCGAATTGAAAAAAATACAGTGTTTTGCATGTAAAACTACAGTAGATCGGCAGGAAAATACAGTAAATCTTATATCTCATTACAGTGTTTTACAGTGAAAAAAAAAACTGGTTTTATTGGAATTATCAATGTATTTATTAATCACTATTATAACTTAGATTAATTATAATTTTTCAATCACTATTCTTTGTCACTGACACATAAGGATTCATTTTTGTAAATATTGTCCGTAAAAGCCTTCATTATTTTCTCATTTAGATTATAACTAGCTGACCCACACAACGTCGTTTGCGTCGCCTATTGCCCATAGCGTGATAATTTTCCCCCGTTTTTGAAACATTCTTCATTGGTGCTCCGCTCCTATTGGTCTTAGCGTGATGATATATAGCCGATAGCCTTCCTTGATAAACGGGCTATCTAACACTGAAAGAATTTTTCAAATTGGGCCAGTAGTTCCTGAGATTAGCGCGTTCAAACAAACAAACAAAGAAACTCTTCAGCTTTATATATTAGTTTAGATGTATTTGTTATACTCTTTTATGATCTAATACTCATAATCAACAACACAATTACTTGAATAAATATTAATATTAGGTATTATGTTGCTAACAACTCTTTGGCAACTAACTAATTATAAGGTACCAACGAAATGTCCGATTGGGATGAAACAAAAAGTATTTTACTTCTACATAAATACCCTTGATAACATAATGCTTAATTTGGAGAAGGATTAATATTACGATACACATTTAACGTAGTTTCTTCAAACGATTTAATAATTTTTTTGAACACAAAAGCGGTTATTGTCACTAAACCATGATAGTTAGATATATGCTTTTGCAGACTTTTTTTGTAGATTTTAACGGGACCTAGAAACGTAATACATTATTTTGTTCTATTGTCAATAGTTTTAGCAGCGCACGCAAAAATAGGTTTTCCAATACACACCTTGGGTTACGAAATAGCAATTTTCTTACGGATCCCTAATTTTTTTGAAAATAAAATATAGCCTATAGCCTTCCTCGATAAATGGACTATCCAACACTGAAAGAATTTTTCAAATCATACCAGTAGTTCCTGAGATTAGCGCGTTCAAACAAAAAAACTCTGCAGCTTTATAATATTAGTATAGATTTGTATACAATCAGCTGAATTTCGTAAAACTTTTTATAAAAAAAAAAACGACTTCCAATAAACATCCAACGAAAACTCTCTGCCAAAAAAAAAACACTTAAAAGCGTAAAATAAACTGGTTCTTCATAAATTGCCTATACCTAATTCTTTATTAATTTAAATAGTAGTATTATAATGTGTGCTAGGTACCTAGAATCTGTTTGAAGTCGTGGACGTGGATACAGTGGAACATAGAACCTCCTCCTTTTTATGGAAGTCGCTTAAAAATGGACTGGCGCGCTAAAATGTTACCCTTGATAGTATTTGTAATTGATCATTCTGTATAAAAGTTATCTTCTTTTTCGAAGTGGAGGGACCTTCGTCGTCGCTTTCACGAGCCGACATTTTTAACAACAATTATTTATGTAATACTAATAAAATACAATTAATCCGAACTAATTATTCACTATATTTCAAAACGAACATTTCATAAACGTACCTGCTATTAACCTCAACATTACAAAGTTAGCATAAGTTATTCTATAACTAAGGCCAGGGGGGTTTCACTTCTCATTTTAGTTATGTTCCGCCGAGCGCCTCCCGGGAAGGACTACTAGGCAATGGTTGCCACTCGGCGCTCGGCGCGCACGCTAGCCGCGTTGTGTCGTGCGTAAATAAGTTGAATATTACGTACTTACTGCGAAAAATGACTACGAAACGAACTAATTATTATGTTTGTTATATATATATTATATAAATACTAAGTATAAATCTATAAAGTTACTTAGCAATAAAATTATTTAATTAGTTGTTTAAAAACTATGTTAAGACAGACATGTATTAATACATTACAAAAATTTCTCGTTTAGTGACGGCAATTAGGTAATTGTGCGAAGAACGCATAATTATTAAGCCGGGTCTCCTGCGACACTGTTTTATGTTTTTAAGCACCAAACGTCAAATATTTATCAAAATATGGGCGTGGCCTAACTGTTTTGTTAATTTTAACAAGCAAACATGTTATCAAAAGCGGACTGAAAACATCCCAGCGTATACTTCTCGTATAATGAAACTGAACTGAATTAACATTAATACTTATATTATTCATATTTAGACTATAAAAGTAAGTAAGTGTACTATATGTCATTGTGTCGAGTAGATAAAAGATTTTTGCTTTTCGTGTAATCGTGTTTGATGTTCGTTTAAAAGTCCCGTCTCCTGCGACTTTTCGCTAACATGTTTAGTTAACAAGTTTTGTTTTTTTTTATACCTATTTATATATATTTATTACATAATATAGAAACCTATGTACATAACCATCACTACATAGTATAAAACAAAGTCGCTTTCTCTGTCCCTATGTCCCTTTGTTTGCTTAAATCTTTAAACTACGCAACGGATTTCGATGCGGGTTTCTTTAATAGATAGAGTGATTCAAGAGGAAGGTTTTTATGTATAATAAATGCATAATATAGTATGGAAACACTGTTAATTTTCGAGGTTTCTAATGTGACGTAGCAAATAAACACATTTTTTTGCGCTTACATTGCAAACGCTGGTTGCACCCTACGAGATAGATCAAAATAATGTACTACAGTATTGTACACCTTAAAAAGTACTACAAAAAAGTCTGCGACGGTATATTTCTATCTCTTAGGGATAACCCACAACAACCATTTTTTATTCCTTTCTTTTTACGAGAAATAATGGCTTATTTACAAAGTGATTTTAAGCAATACAGAATGAATCCTGATACAATTAAGTAAATTAAATACATTGTGCATTTAATATAGATCAAAATTGCCCTTTACAGTATCTAATTTAAATGAATATATTCGATGATATTACAGATTTAAAATGCACGAAGCGTGTCGTCAGCGGGGGCATCTGAAATCCACCCGTGCGAAGCCGGGGCGGGTGGTCGCTAGTAATTTATAAAAAAAAAAAAGTTTTGTTAATTTGTTTTGTTAATTTTAGCCGCAGGAGACACGCCTATATGGTGACAAAAATCCTTACAATCTAATGTCGTCTGCTGACAGACATCAGGAAGGAACCAAATTAAAATACTTTTAGAAAGAAACTAAAAAAAAGTTATCATTAGATTCAATATAATAAATTTTTGTACCTACCTTTAAAAGTTTAAAAATAATTTCCTAATTTCATGTTGTAAGTTTTGTCTTCCAAATTGTTAGTTTTATTTAGTGCAACTATTTTATAAGTTCATAATTGTACGGAGACACGATCTCCCAGTCAAACCATCAACCAGGTTTTGGGGGACAAAGATTGTAATCCAGTTTGTTTTTCTCTGTGTATTAAATAAATAAAATAAACATATATAAAGGAAATAATAAATCAAATAGATACCTAGTACGACAGGTAGGAAAGGACTTACTTTGTTACTAAAGGTGTTATCTTTGTTATTTATTCTAATATTTACCTAATCGACAGCAAGTGGGCACCCTGGGCTCTTGCTGTAAATCGAGCGGTGTTTAACGAAATTGAACACTCGGGTCACACGACAAAATTTAATTTCGCTTGCGAGGTGGCAGAGTTGAAAAAAAATTATGCCTAAACTTGAGTTTTGTTCGACAGTGGAACTTCTGTACGGAAGTACTATTAGTTAGGCCGAGGCCGCACTACGGCTAAACCGCCGCGGTTTTTAACAGCCTGATTTTGTGACAAAAGGAAATGTATGGAAGCGGCCACACTGGCGGTTTTTTACCGCGACTGATTTTAAAACCGCGACAACCGCGGGCGGTTCTATACAGTGTTGCCAGAAGGTTACTTTTGTAACGTTTCAGGTGATTTTTCATCTCTTGGTTACTTTTAACGTTACACAAATAAGATTTCATTTTAATACACTCCCCTATCTGCCTCTGCCAAAATTGGAATACTTGGTGTCGACATATCGAGCGAAGTCCAGTTCAGATAATTGCATTCTTGCAGATTCCTCCGTAGAGACGTTACTGAACTGAGGGACCTATACTCGTATTATGCCGCCATAAATCTGTAATGTCGTATTCTAAAGTTTTAGGATTTTCATAAAACTTTTAAGAAATTCTTAAATAAATTCTTATATAATAAGCATTGACCTAGAGATAGGGCCATCTCAAAAATTTAGAAACCAGGACAACAAGCGTAAAATCCCCGGATATTTGCAGTCATAATCCGAACACTTTTATATTTTTTATTTTATTTAGTCGAAATAAAAAGAATACATAGTTCAATTAGTCGAAATAGTTCTTTTATTTATTTTCATAGGTATTCAGTTTAATTAAAGTTTGTTATTTTTCATCGAAATCAGTGATAGAAAAGTAAAATCTCACAGTTGTGAAAATGCTTTTCAAACAGTAGTATATTTTTCACAACCTTTTTTTTTTAAACCAGACTAATTTGACAAAAATATCTTTAAGTTGAAACTCATAAGATATCATTCCAGTATTCAAGCTCTAAGTTTTTTAGTCTTATCTTCTTCTTCTTATTATATAAAAATCAATTGCTGTTCGTTTGTCTTGCTAAAACTCGAGAACGGCTGGGCTGATTTAGCTGTTTTTGGTTTTGAAATGTTTGTCGTAGTACAGGAAAGGTTTAAACTGTAAAAAAATTAAAATAACTTGAAAATCCAAATCTCACGTGTACGAATTAGCGGGCACAGCTAGTAACAAATAAAAAAATATCTGCTTAAAGTTTTCATTAGCAGTCTTATTAATTTTTTTTTGTGTTTTCATCGTCTTTATTTAGAATATGTACTCTAAACATTCAATGGCAAGAAACTTTCTCTATTTCGATCATCCAAGCTTTTTGAAATGGTTGCAAGTAGGTATCCTTCTGGTTTTAAATACTGAATTATATTTTTTTTCTAATGCTTTTTTTTTTGAGTAAATGATGTGCATAATTGAATGCATGAAAAACAGGTATGCCTCCGATTTAAAAAAATCAGATCAGGGGGCTTTTTTAAGCTTTTGAAATAATCCACATTCAGGACTCACTCGATGGCTGGAAACAGATTTCGCCAATGCGTCTTTGAATGATAGAGAAGCTGTTTATACTCAACCTCGACTGTGTCAGAGAGTTCTATGAACTTTTTAGACTGTAGCCTTTATTATTCCCAATTTTATTTGGGGTTGACTTGTTTAAGTGACAAAAACTTTTTTTTTGATGTTGTTGAATCAACATATACTGGCAAACAATCACATTCGCGGTGCAGTGCGTTATTGATAATGTGCGCAGAGCATTCCACACCAACTATTTTCGAATTCAGATTTTGTTTTAACTTATGGAATTATAAAACATTGTTGGTTCCATGGCGCTCTATTCCACCGAAGTTCGTATTACAATAATCTCCAGAAAATGCAACACATTTAGTTAAAAGATCATGCTGTTGAAGTTGTTTTTTTATAAGCTCAGTAATTATCTCAGATCTGTCATTTCATTTCGATTTGGTTTTCTGGTGGTTTTAAAACTTCAATCTAAAGGAGAGCTAGTTTATCTGTTGGCAACACTGTTCGCGGTTTTACCGTAGTGTGTGCGCTTCGGGCTGTTTTGCGGTTTGGCGGTTTAACCGCTGGCTGGAAAAAACCGTAGTGCGGCCTCAGCCTTAAAAGTAACCAAGAGATGAAAAATCACCTGAAACATTACAAAAGTAACCTTCTGGCAACACTGTACAGAACCGCCCGCGGTTGTCGCGGTTTTAAAATCAGTCGCGGTAAAAAACCGCCAGTGTGGCCGCTTCCATACATTTCCTTTTGTCACAAAATCAGGCTGTTAAAAACCGCGGCGGTTTAGCCGTAGTGCGGCCTCGGCCTTAAACCGCCAAACCGCCCGAAGCGCACACACTACGGTTAAAAACCGCGAACAGTGTTGCCAACAGATAAACTAGCTCTCCACTAGATTCAACTTCTAAAACCACTAACAAATATACAATACAATGGTCTGGAATTTTATAATCAAAGCAGCATTTGCCTTCCGACCGTCGAACCTTCAAGAAAAGAGCGTACTCCTTTTTAAAAAGCAGGCAACGCACTTGTGACGCCTCTGGTGTTGCGAGTGTCCACGGGCGGCGGAAATCACTTACCATCAGGCGATACGTCTGCTCGTTTGCCCCTATTCCATAAAAAAAACACAGCGTACTCTCAATAAAGCAGATAAAAGATTTAACCTCATTCTATTTCTCTGCTTGTTTTTTAATATATTCATACTGCTAGTCTCTCAACATTTTTTGTATAACCTTAAAGTAACCAAAAGATGAAGAATCACCTGAAACATTACAAAAGTAACCTTCTGGCAACACTGGCAGAACCACCCGCGGTTTCGCGGTGTTCCCGCTAGCCATTATGTAGGATAGGAGGTCGCGGTTTTAAAATCAGTCGCGGTAAAAAACCGCCAGTGCGGCCGCTTCCATTAGTTTCCTTTAGTTACAAAATCAGGTGGTTAAAAACCGCGGCGGTGTAGCCGTAGTGCGGCCTAGCACCTAATCATTGCAAAGGACAATGGCAGGTTTGTATGGGACTTTTGTACCGCCTATCACTTCTCATGGTTGGGATTTTTGATGTATTTATTAGGTTATTTATATCATCAACAATTTCAGTTTTAATTATCAGATTTTTAGAGGCTTGCGTTCAAAAGATATTTCAGTTTTAAATTCACCTAAATCATTCATTTAATCTGTAATGAAATTGAAATCTGACAGCTAGCTGTCACATTGTCACAAATGAGTTGTCAAAAAGTTGCCAATTTACACGCTCCGCATTTTCGCCTTTCTAAATTCTATAGGTCAACGTTTCTAAAGAAAAGAAATGTTATGGTGTCCTAATATTACTACATAATACGTAAAAGATAGGTATGTTTCTAGCATTGCTCTGAACAAAACCTTCTCTTGAACTGTTACGATTTTAAAATACAATGATAGTACACTTATGTTGTGTTCTGACGATCATAAACACGTATAACCATTAGAACGTAGCTCACTGACCACCCTTGATGAATATAAATAAATATAAAGTCTCTATGATGAAGATTTTGGCGTACTATGGTATGGTACCACATTGTCCACTACGCTCGTACAAAATCCTGTTTCAAGTTTTATTTTATTTTATTTTATTTTATTTGGAATAATAAACAGTTGTACAATGTGTGTAATAGCAATAAAGTACATAACATATAAATTAGTGCACAACCAACCTAATTATCCACGTTTTACAAACTAATCTTAAATACACCTGTGCTTTACTGTGCAAGTCTTATTCTAAGTTGACATAGTTTTCACAATATTGAGAATGGTACGCTTAAACTCAGCGGCGGACAGTGCAAAGACGTCAACATTTTCGAAATAGGTGTTATAGGCATTAACCAGTTGGAATATAGGGGCGCGTTGCCCAGCGTTACTTCGACACGACGTAGTACTGAACAAGCGACCCGCCCTTACCGCGCGTCTCTGCACTGTGCGCGGTACACTATAGCACAATTTATTAGTAAGGTCAATACAATCATACTTGTTATGACACAGATTGTATAAAGTCACTGCTCCCAAAAGCAAGCGTCTCTGCTGCAGTGTAAGAATCTTATAATTGTTAAGAATTTGTGTATACGAAGAGTAGCAATGACAACATTTAAAATGAACGCTTCGATAAAACTTTTTCTGCACTTTCTCCAAAGAATCTTTATATTTAGTGTAAAGAGGACTCCAAATACAGGTGACATACTCTAAATGCGGCCTAATGAGTGTATTAAAAAGGTGAACGTAAGTAGACTGTTGCTTAAAGTTCTTACTGGACCTCATGACAAAACCATACATTTGAAGTGCTTTATTAATAATTTTTTTAACATGAATATCTAAATGTAACTTAGCGTCTAATTCTAATCCAAGATCACGCAGTGAGTCTACTTTATTTAATGTCATATTACGTAATTGGTATTGAAATGATATGATTTTTTTATTTTTTGTAAAATTAATATAATTGCATTTTGGAAGACTTAAGTGAAGTTTATTTGAGTTACAGTATTCGGTGAGACGGTCCAAGTCCTGCTGAAGAAGTAGACAATCATTTGCGTTGTTGATTCTTTTATATATCTTAAGATCATCAGCGTAAAGTAAATGGTGGGAATGTTTAAAGCATGAATTAATGTCGTTGATGAACAAAACAAATAACAACGGGCCCAGAATTGATCCTTGCGGGACCCCAGATGTGACTTTGACAATGTCGGACTTAAATCCATTCAGTACAACTCTTTGACTGCGGTTGGATATATACGAGGCAAACCATCTCAATAAGTTACCTCTTATACCGTTAAAAGCTATTTTGTTTAGAAGAAGCTCATGATCCACCTTGTCGAAAGCCTTCTGAAAGTCTGTGTACACGGCATCTACTTGAACTCTTCTGTCCATGTTTTCAAATAAAAAGTTCGTGAAAACCATCAAGTTCGTGAGTGTAGAGCGGCTTTTAACGAAACCATGTTGTTCTTTCGTAATTGTGGAATGAATTAGGGGATATATTTCATTATGTACAAGTCTCTCGAAGACCTTCGACAATGTGGACAATAAAGAAATAGGTCGGTAATTGGAAACGTCGTGCCTAGATCCATTTTTAAAAACAGGTGTAATATAGGCTAATTTCCATATTTCAGGAAATACGCCTGTCGTGATACATTTGTTATAGATTATGTGAAGGGGCTTATAAATACTTGTACTAGTGCACTTTAAAAAAATAGGGGGTAATCCATCTGGTCCCTTACTTTTAGTGGGATCCAGTCTGCTAAGCTCCAACTGAACCTTATCCACATGTATAATGACATCATTGACTATGGGACTATTTTCATTAAATGCTTCAGGGGGGGACCAGCTGTTCACGTTCAATGTAGACGGCTCGTATACAGAGTGAAAGAAATTTGCGAAAGAATTACAGATGTCTTCAGGAGTGTTTGTTACCTGACCATTAAGTATGGTTTTGGATGGCACTGTAGATTTAGTTTTGAGGTTAGAAATGAACTGCCAGAAATATTTCACGTTTTTACAAATATTATCCTCGACCGATGCAACATAGCTAGCATGACAGGAAGCAGATTGCTTTTTAAATATGTTTCTAAGGTGAGCGAAACATTCATAGTCCGAATTATTACCGTAAGTTTTCCATTTCTTCCAAGCGTTCGATTTGTTCTTAAAGACGTGTTTTAATGAAGGAGTAAACCATACCGGGAATTTAGAGAGAGTTTTAGTGGACATAGGAATATGATTTTTTATGATTTCAAAAAATTTCTCGTAGAAAATATTAACTGCGGTCTCAGCCGAACGTCCACCAATTGCTTCGTCCCAGTCAATATCTTGAATAGCGCTATTCACAGAGACATAATCCGCCTTGTGAAAGTTGTAAGTCGTTACTGGACAACGTGTCATGTACCTTGTGTTAACACTAAATGGAACAGTAGCAATAAAAGGGGGATGATGTGGATCGACCCTAGCTAAATAACATTTGGGGTCCAGCACCGAACAGTCAATACTAGATATAAGCAAGTCCAATAAACGTTTCGATGAGTTAAAAATGCTATTGCACTGAACTGAGTTAGTTATAGACATAAAATTTGTGAGAGCCTGTCCCAAATCAGATGAGACAGTAGCAGAGCAGTCAAAAGTTTGCTTACGACTAGGATTCTCTATCCAACTCAACTCAGGCAGGTTAAAGTCTCCAGCCATTAAAAAATTCTCAATATTTGAATTTACCAAAATAGATTTAAGCAAATCAAAATATTGGTTATAGACAATTGATCTTGTTTTTGGTGGGATATATGTCACATTGATAACGTTGCTTTTGCGAGAATAGTTATTATTTCGGATCGTTTTTTGTTTTTTCGGAAGACGGTCCCCATTTCATCTCATCCACGTTTTTTTATATTTTTTATCATTAATTTCATCACGACGAAGACTAAAGACTTGAAGACTTATGATATGAAGATTATTAACACTTGACATTGGCAGAAATAGCTGATCCGAGAGATCCGGCTGGTTGCCATTTCATCAAAAGAAGAAGAAGAAGTTATTATTTCCAGTTATGATCTCGACAAAAAGGAATTCTACGCTTGGGGGGCACGAGATGCATGACGGCAGGTCTAACAGTGAGGCTTGGAGATTTCGTTGTACAGCGACCAAGACGCCGCCACCATCTTTTTTCTCAACCGCAGCGCGGTCTCTGTCTTTACGGAATACTAAATATCTATGATCGATAAATTCATTATTGGTTATTTCCGGTACGAGCCAGGTTTCCGTAAGAATAATAACGTCATAGCAATTAGAGAAAATATTCATATAAAGTGAATTTAATTTTGTCCTGAGCCCTCTACAGTTCTGATAGTATATTGTGATGTTACTATCCATTACTATATAAAAACAATAAGTCAGTAGTGTAAGAAATAATTATAATGAAAGCGCTTACGTTAATTAAAGACTTTACAAAGCGTGTTGCCAATGCTAACACTGTGTTATCATTAAAAGGACCTGCAGCAGTTTGACTGTACATTTTGGACGCAGTGAATCCGGTCATATCGGGATCGTCTTTGATAAAATGATTAAAATAGTTCGAGAAGCAAACAAAAATAATAATAATATACAGCGATAATGCCCTAAAAGCCTCATGCAAGGGCGGATTCGCCCGCAGTCGGCTTATTCCGAGGCCTAATTTTAGTAATATCCTTAGTGTTTCTAATAGCCGTGATTGGAGAATTATCCGATTCGCGAACGAGGACCGTGGCGTGTCGAACCCACACATACCTGAAACCCTGTCGCTTAGCAGCCTCACGACACTCACGAAAAAGAATTTTATTTTTCAAAGTTAGATGTTCATTGAGATATATAGCTTGTGGTGTACCTGTGATGTCTACCTGGTCAGATTTCAAGATTTTTGTTGATCTAAATGCGCTCAAAATGTTATCGCGCAGAATTCGCGAGGCCAGCTTGACTATTATATTTTTGGGTCTTTTATTACTAGGCTGAGCATGAGGTACACGATGGACAGCGATAACATCCTTTTGCGTAATAGGGCAGTTAATTGTATTACAGATAGATACCATCAACTTCAAAAGATTCTCATTCTTTCTCTCTGGAACGTTAGTAATTTCAACATTGCACTGCCGCGCCTGCTGCTCAAGGGAGTCAATTTTCATCTCCAGGGTCATCACCAAGTCGGTAGACGTATTAACGGTTTTCGTGACAGCCTCCAAGTCTGTAGCTCGTTGTAAAATATCCACCTGTTGGTCCAACTGAAACTGAACTGCGGTTTGTAGGGAAGCCATCTCCTCAACTATCTCGGTGTGCTTCTGCTCAAGAGTGGTAACAGCTTCGTTAAGTTGATTCTCAATGGTCCCAACTCGTGCCACAACTTTGTGGTGGTCCGCGCTGAGAGCGCCCAATTCACCTTTCATATCCGCAAAGCTGTTTGACAAAGTAGACAGCTCGGATTGCACCAAAGACACTTTTTTATCCAAAGCGGTAAAATTACTATCCATTTTATCCTCCAGTCTTTTGATCGAATCTTTAATTTCCGAGGTAAGCCTGGTCATTTCATCACTGCCATGATCACATTCTGGTTGCTTCCTCTTCTTCTTCAGAGGAACCTGAGAGACGCGCTCCCCAGTTGTTAAGTCAGGGTTAGAGTTACATCGACTCTTCGACGGTGAGCGCGTCGTCGTGGACATTATAAACAAAGTACTATGCAAAATAAAATCTCCCCGTACCAAGATGATTATTCGTAAATCGTTGTCGTGTCGTTGATCGCTTTTGTATCGCAGATACCGTGGTACGGAGTCGAAAGAAACAGTCGATCCCGGCCAAAGAACGCAGCTATGCAATGTCGTGCGAAAAAGGTCGTAAGCGCCGTGAATTCAGTGTCGCTTACGCGTTTGCGTTATACACTCGAAGTTTTTTCTTATCGACGGTGAATAGAATATTATGCACAGTCCGTTGTTCTATGTTTTCACTTATTAACACAACTCCAGCCAGTTATAATAGCATCCATAGCTCCCCATAACAGAACAAACACAATTTAACCACTTTTAGGCTTAACTTTTGAACTTTCGCCGTATTTATACAATTAAAGTTGAACACTATGTTGTAACCGGACTTGCACCGGTCGCTGTCGCGGGTAGTGTTGGGTAGTAGGTAGTAGGGTAGTTTTCATTCTCTTTGTGCTATTATTCTTAGGGTATAAGGCAAATAAAACCATATTTTATTTTCAGTGCTCATTTATTGTAGACAAATGTACATACATGCATTATAACAAACCATGTTAGGTAAACCTATGTTGTACTCTTGTGATTATCATAAACCTCCAGTTTATGATAATCATAAGAGTACAACAACTGGTGGGACAAGCCTTTCTTTTAAGGTTTTTTTGTGCTGCTGTTATACTTACGATATAAATAACAAATAATATTGCAGTATTCATGCAAAAGATGAAGCTTTCTAATTGCAGTATTCATTTATTGTAGACAAATGTATAAACATACATGCTACATACTGAAAATAATCAAAATAATGTCATTTAAGAAAAGAGCTGGTCAAGTTAAAGCTTCATGGATGTCCACTCATATCATAATAACAGATCCTATGCAGCATTGTACATTTTAAACCAACTATAGAATTACAACAATAGCTTAGTATTGCATCCTGACCATTTGTCTAAGTTATAGTCGCTATGAAAACAAAATGTTCAAAACTGCACAAACACTAATTGCCTCCAAGATATAAGTAAGGGAGCATTATCTAGGAGACATCAATGTCCCTTAACCAACTTTTCTTTTAGTCAATTAGGGACATTATTTCATTTAAGTAAATAATATTTATATATTCAACGCCTCAGTACTACCTGCAGTTATTGTCCTACTGTGTGGCCAAGCTAGTCTAAAAAAGGTAGCCTAAGTTATTCTTTATATCATCGGCTATCTATCAGTTAAAGTCCCGTCAAATTGGTTCAGCTGTTCCAGAGATTAGCCGGAACAAACAGGCAGACAAAAATTGTAAAAAATGTTATTTTCCTATAAACATGTACTGTTTACACATATTATGCATTTAGTAAAAAGCAGTTATTTTAATGTTACAAACAGACACTCCAATTTTATTTATTTGTATAGATTATACATTTAAAACAGTGGGACATCATGGGTTGTTGATGATGATTTTACTCTTCATCGCATATGTGCCTCCAAGCGATAAGGACCATCACAAACTCTTTTTGTCTGCATACACCAAATTCTGCAGTCATTGATGAAAACTGAAAACATTTATAATGATAAGATGTGACAGAAATTAAAACAAGTAAAAAGAAAAGATGTTACTTTTGAAAATATTTCTTTGTAAAAGTGGGAGTATGCATTTTCTAGCTTCACAATTACTTTATGATCAGATTAAGGTCCTTTTGGCTATTATGGTTAAAAGGGTTTACCACTTTTATAATTACTAAAAAGATTATATATTAATAAATATATTAAGATTCATATATTTTCAATTTAAATATTAAAACTCTGACAGTGTTACTATTTACTTTTTATTTACATAAAAGCTTTTAAATATTATACCTGCTCATGTTCCAACCAACTAACCAAAGGTATTGTAGATGACCCACCCCACCCACAAACACCACAAATAATGTTGGGATTGTGGTCACCATAGTTTAGGTATTCATTGAACCTCTGCTGATACAGATTGGAACTCAAGTTGTGGTAATGGGTTTTCTCTTCACCAACAATACAAGGAATAGGAATACAAGTTTCATCCCCGATGAAATCTAAAATAAAATATTTAATTATAAAACACAATATTATACATTATAATTAATTAACATTTTTTTTATATTACAAATGTTTATGTCTGTAAAACTACTTACCTACATGTCTATGATAATTCCACAGTCGATTGTATATTGATTAGGTTTTCACTCTCGTCTACAAGATTGTGTTGTCTGACGCGAATCAAATTAATATACACCGGGTAGTGTCATAAACGCGTAATAAGCTTTCCCTCTTTGAAAACACAACAACAAACAAGCTATTGACATTTTTGTTTACGGTTTTCGTATTTCGTCATTAAAATGTTGCCCGGTCAAATCAGGTGTATGACTTTTACACATAATGGAATCGATTCATCTAGTCGTTACGTTGCTTACAAAATATAATGGACCTATAACTAAAATTAATTGATCTAAAATATTTTTACTTTTACACACTTCATATTTTAATCTGTAATCTGTACAGTCAATATTTTTATTAAAAAATATTGTTTTTAAATGTTAATGTAGTGACATATATGAATATATCAATAGTCATATATGACTATCGATTTAATCAATAAAATCGATTTATGTTTTTTACATTTTATGCATGGCAAGTTTAGAAAATAACGAAAACGTTTTGTTGACGTTAACTCAAACGTTTAGTTATAGCATTCCTAACATTTTTTCAGAAGAACTTATTTACTCTTTGCAATTAATTAAAAATATGAGAGTTACATAAAAACATTCAGGATGAGTCACTTTATAAACGATACAAATCTCAAGACCAGCCATCACATGTCACTAGCGGTACAGGATCTGCCATTCTCCTTTTTACAAAGTTTGTCATGGCGTTTGTCAGGTTTGTCTGTGGACTCCATAGAGTTATTTTAGATAGAGTGGGGTAGCCATACGGCTACCTGTAATCGGAAACGTCCAACGGTTAAAAATAGAGAGACGATCGCAGTACCCCATCTGTCTTTCTCTACTGACACATGCGCAGTAAATAACTAATAATGGTGATCCAATCACAGCAATTAACCGTCGAATCGTTCTGCTATACTGCTTTTACGTGCTAACTGCGTAGTAGAGAAGGACCGCGATAGGTACCGCGATCGTCTCTCTCTTTCTAACCTGTTGGGCTGGCTCCCCTACTCTATTTATGGTTGACTCTGTTGTCAAATTGAATGATGCCCGATATTATGTCAGTCTGTCAGTGTCATTTCGGGCAAATTGGAATTTGATAAATATTGTGGATAGTAATTTTATGTACAAATAAATAAGAAACTTAATCGAAATGTCCGACAATGATGATGATTATATGTGCGAGGAAGAAGAGGATTATGGTTTAGTAAGTGAATTATTTGGCTATCATATATTATTTGACAATATTGTTCATGACATTTACCGATATGAGTTTTCTCCTGTTCTCTCTCCACACAACGTTCTGTTGTCTTAGTATGTCTTAAATGTGATATTTTTACTAAGTTTTAATAGCTTGCTTAAAGAAAATATGGTTTATAAAAAATACATAACCTCATTTCGCAATTTCCATTTTGTCTAATTTTTACGCTCACTGAGTTCGTTATGTCCTGTGATGGCATAATTATTTGTAGGAGTACTCAGAAGACAGTAACTCTGAGCCGGACGTGGATTTGGAGAACCAGTACTACAACAGTAAAGCCCTGAAAGAAGATGAGCCTCAAGCTGCTTTGCTTAGCTTTCAAAAAGTGCTTGAACTGGAAGGTGGAGACAAGGGCGAGTGGGGTTTTAAAGCACTCAAGCAAATGATCAAAATTAATTTCAAATTGGTAGGTACATTTAATTATTTGTATGCTGCTGTGAATAGATATCTCTGTTATGGTTTGAAGATACAGTTTAAAATTAATATTTTTAGCCCCTGAGGCAAAAAGAGGGGTCGGTCTGTCTGTGGCATCATAGCTCCCAAACGGATGGACCGATTTCGATACGGTTTTTTCATTTGAAAGCCAGTTTCAGTGGTTTTTAGATATGTTTGGTTAATATCGGTCTAGCAGTGTAAGAGTATCAGCACTTTTCCAAAATGATGTAAGGCATTTTTAGCGTATGATTACTTGATTATGTGCTTGCATAGAGGGTTTTAATTTTTTAAAATTTTAGCTTGTTATGAACACTCTTGTCTCACTCAATAACAGTTTAGCTTACTGAAGAATATGTGAAGTGGGATTATTTAGTAGTCGGCAAAAGTTACCTAGTCATACATTCACATAGTTATTTTGTGATATAGAAAACTTAACACATAATTAATAAGAATGAAATATGCAAAATAGAAATAGGTAGTCAAGATAATAATCAAGATCATTAAATTGATCAAAGATCAAAATATGAAAAAATAAAAGGCTTTTTCAATTACTACAATAAAATTAATCTGTAGTGTCTCATACTACAATGCTAAAAAATTGACTTCTTTCAGTTATAAGCAGAGTTAAAAAATTGTATGTTCCAATTAGTTATAGAATTAATGAGAAATAGTAAATTTTAAGAAAAACAAACCTTTAATATAATTTAATGTTTTAAAGTGATTTAAATTATTTTATAAAAGAAAAATTAGTTTTATTGTATTTATCTTTAAAGTTATCTTCTTTAGACCTCTAACTATCCTTACAGCCATAAATGACTGGAATTATATTAGTAGGAAAATTGGATTTAAAGACATTGTTTTTGATAAATTCCAGATGATAAGTATTTAATAACTGCAGACATATACTGTACTCAGTACCACATTATAAAACATAATTGTTCATGTTTTAGAGCAATTTCCCAGAAATGATGTCTAGATACAAGCAGCTGTTGACATATATCAAGAGTGCAGTCACAAGGAACCATTCAGAGAAGTCTATCAACTCAATTCTTGACTATATTTCTACTTCAAGAAATGTGAGTACTTACAGTATAGATATATTTTGGACATATTTTCAACCGGAACTCCAATTTTTTCAGTAATATTTTCGTACATCTAACACACAACACCATGTAGTCCGAAACTAAGCAGAGCTTTTTGCAGCTTTACGGGTACTAGACAACTGATATAAATAAATATATACTTTTTTAAACCCCCGATGCAAAAAGAAGGTTGTTATAAGTTTGACGTGTCTGTCTGTCTGTGGCACCGTAGCTCGCGAATGGATGAAGCGATTTCAATTTAGTTTTTTTTTGTATGAAAGTATGTGAGTTACGTACAAGTGTTCTTAGACATGTTTCATGAAAATCGGTTGAGTCGTTTAAAAGTTATTTAATGTTTAAAGGGAACTCAGGTTATTATGTCGGGGGTTTTTTATCCATAGATTATTGTAAGAACATACGAGCCCCGATGCAAAATAATTCGTCTAGTGTGAATTTTCTCTGTGAGATTTTTTCTAACTTCATTATTTTTGTATATCTAAATAAAATGTTAAGCTGTTCTATTATCACATGTCGCGTTACTTATGCCATTTTTTTATTATGAACCAATCACACTAATATATAAAGGCGAAAGTTTGTGTGTATGTTTGTTACTTCTTCACGCAAAAACTACTAAACGGGTTTGGATGAAACTTTAAAGTAATATAGCTTATACATCAGAATAACACAGATGCTACTATTTGCCGCGATAACTGACATACACGCGGGCGGAGCCGCGGGCAACAGCTAGTATCTATTTAAAATGTTAAGCTGTTCTACTATCACATGTCGCGTTACTTATACCATTTTTTAATTATGAACCAATAAACTATTTTAGCTTTTTAAATTTATACATATCCTGTTTAAATTCGAAGAAGGTAAAAGCAAAATAGTTCGTCTAATTGTTAATCGATGCAAAAGAGTTCGTCTATCGGTGAGTTAAATAAGATTATTCCTTCTTTGTACAATTATGTTGCATATTACCATTACACGCACACCAGACCACGCATTACAAGTGCAGTAGAAAACAGAATCCTGAAGAAAATTATCAAAAATAATTGTCTAGCTCAAGCTGGAGAACTCACAGTGCAATATAAGGACATGATTCACAAAGACGTCTCTGTTGATACTTGCAAAAGAGTCCTAAAAAGAATGAGTTATGGATAAGGAGAAACCACTGTTGACTGCTGTACAAAAGAAAAAGAGGTTGAAGTTTGCTCGTGATCATTTAAATTCCATCGATCTAACAGCCTGGACTTGTCGGCAATCGAAACCCTATGGTGGTAAATTTATTTATTTAGTAAAATGAAAAAACTGAAAAAATCCATCAAGATCGCCGAGCGACTTAAAGGCTAAACTCTTGGCTGTCTGGCAGTCAATTACGCCTGAGGAGTGTCCAGCGTTGGTTGCAACCATGCCTCTTCGCATTAGAGCTGTCATTGAGAGCAAAGGCGACACAACTAACTGGTAGACGAACTATTTTGCGTGAGGGACAAGGGTAGACGAATACTTTTGTGTTATGTTTTTTAGTTTTTTTTTTTTTAATTTTTATGCTACCTAAAGTCATGAAAGAATTTCAGTTATGCTAAAATAAACTTTAAAATGTTCTGCATATTGTAGTTTACTTTTTATTAAAAGTTCTTAATTGTTTACCAATATTTGCTTTCTATATTTTACGCTTTGCACTACTTTCCATACTAGACAAACTATTTTGCATCGGGGCTTGTACATATTGCCAAAGATGCTGAAGCATCTCAATAGGCTGTGATTATGTGGGACACCATGCTGCATTGTCTGTATTTGCAATGAGTATGGTGACCACTACTATTAGATTCTGCTCATACTTTCCATCAACCAGAGTAGAGTCAAAATAATTAAAATTGGAGTGTCTGTTTGAATATTAAAATAACCACTATTTACTAAAAAAAAAAATGCATATATTTGTATACACGGTACATAAACCAATTTTTTTTTTACAATTTTTGTCTGTCCGTCCGTCCGTCTGTCTCTTTGTTCTGGATAATCTCTGGAACGGCTGGACCGATTTTGACGGGACTTTCACTAATAGGTAGCTGATGATATGATTAGTAATTTGGGCTACTTTTTTAAAACTAGCTTCGCCCCGCGGTTCTACGATAACCGCGGGTACACGCACAAAAGTTTTACGCTGTCTGTCTCTTTACCCTAAGGAGACTTGTAGTATTCCGTCCACACTATCTCTTTTGCTAATTCCAATTTAGTAAGAGTTGGGTTAAGACCATAAAATAAATTAACCAAAATGAATTAAAATATTCTGTTACAAATAAGATTAGATGTGTGGGGCATGTGGGGCAAGAAAATTAGAATGATTACCATTAATTCTAAGTCATATATAGTTAAATTAGTAGAATGTATACATAACTAAGCGAATTCAAATATGAGGATATTATCGGTCACGTAGTAGACATTCTTTTGTCGTCAAGGACAAGACGTGGTTATATGTAATGTACCGATTGATTTTAGTATATATAAGATAGCTGTAAGTTCGCATACACTAACTCGAGCCACACGTTACCATGTAACACCAGGAGTGTTACATGGTAACACTCCTGGTGTTACAGTTACATGTGTGACTGTGTTTCACCTCCGTTTCATCGAGTGAGTGAGGATACCGGAGGCCCATACCCCAACCCCTCCTCCATCACTCTCCCTATGCCCCAAAGGTCGGCAACGCACTTGTGACGCCTCTGGTGTTGCGAGTGTCCATGGGCGGCGGTAATCGCTTGCCATCAGCTGCAAAATTACTCATGATATAGGTAGTAGAGCCACACTGATTTCAGCACGGTTGGGCCGGCTCGACCGGGGCGGTACTACCCTCGCACAGAAAAGCAACGTAAAATGACAGCGTTCGTGCTGTCGTGTTTCGTTGGTAAGTGCGAGATCGGAGGCCCAATTAGTCTAGTCAACAAGTCCCATACTTGTTGACTAGACTAAAAGATGCAGCAGCATCACTAGGCCGCCATGGTGTGGGTCGCCATACTGCATTGTCTGCATTCGCAGTGAGTATGGTGACCACCACTCTTGGATTCTGCTTATGCTTTCCATCAGGCAGAGTAGAGTCATTTTGGCGGGCCATACATAAAAATAAATAAAAAAATGATGAACTCCGAAATTGCCTAACCGATTTTCACTTATTCAAAATATGTGTTTTGCTGGCTTGCCCAAGATAGGAAAGGAGCAGATGATGATTGAAAGAGATGCACACAAAGTTGCACGGGGAATCTACTATATGTATAACTCGAACTGGTTATTACCAGGATATCCAATTCCTCTGTCATAAACTTAGAAGATTCCTATTGGATTTTTTGCCACAATTTGATTTTTTATAAAATCATTTTTTTTCTAGATGGAATTATTACAAGACTTCTATGAAACCACATTGGAAGCACTGAAAGACGCCAAGAACGACAGGCTATGGTTTAAAACAAACACAAAACTTGGGAAATTATATTATGATAGGGGAGACTTCAACAAACTGGCAAAAATTCTGAAGCAACTGCATCAGAGTTGTCAGGTAATAAATCATATAAAAAATTAGCTCTGTACTATTCTGACCTACATATCAGGTACACAGATATTGAGCTTCAAATAGTATTGACATCTGACTTTTAATTTTAGGGCCTTAGAACAAAATAGTAGTATTACTCTAATTATTAGGTAGAGAGGCTGTGTGCTTGGTTGCCAGTCTCCTGAATAAATATAATGGCAATGATGTATGTAAATACTACACAGATTAGATTATAATGTTCTATTGCCTGTTAACTGACTGACTTTATTTATTTGTTTTATCACCACCAATTTATAGGTACCAGTTTATATAATATGACAGCATACCCTTTTGCCAAACAAAGGACATTACCTTATTTATTTATTACAAAATGTTTAGAACATGATTAGCAGTCATTGTGTGTGCTCACTGGCCCTGTTGAAGATTTTTTTGATTCTACTAATAAATCCGAATGCTGAATGCCTTTAACCGATTTCTTAACTTATACATGGTCCTTCGAGCCGAATATCACCTTCAACCGATGGATATAAAGTCACTACTTTAGAAAATAAAAGGTAATGCATATGTTGTAGACGGATGAGGGAGAGGATGATCTAAAAAAAGGCACGCAACTATTAGAGATATATGCACTTGAGATCCAAATGTACACAGCCCAGAAGAATAATAAGAAATTGAAGGCACTATATGAACAGTCGCTGCACATCAAGTCTGCTATACCACATCCACTTATTATGGGTGTCATTAGAGGTAATATAAATACATTTATTTATACATAAACACAATAATGATCGTGCTAGTGCACAAATAGCAAAGTAATTACTACCAATCTGCAGTTATCATGAGTTCAGGCCTGCGAATAATGGTGAAACTGGCCGTTAACCTAGCGGAAGAATGCTTGAAACGGTAGCCTTACTTACCTTGAAATAGACTGACATGTGTCAGATCATCTTGTGGTTTAAGTCAGCTAGTTTGACATACCATTTCACCATGAGCCGTGGTGAAATAATGACGATATAGGTCAATTAATTAGTTCCATTTTTTGTTATTTAGAAGTATTACTGTTGCAAAACTAGGATGTCACTACACTACACACATCTCATAGAAACTTTCGAAAGTTCGCGAACTTTACTGATTTCATCCCGAGCTAGCAATTTCGAGGACAATCTGGAATGTTGAACTTTTTCTGCAATAACCAATTAGTTTTACTTCATTGAGTTGTACTATTACTTATCTAATATGATTGATTGAATGACGATTCAGAGTGCGGTGGCAAAATGCACCTGCGCGAGGGAGAGTTCGAAAAGGCGCACACGGACTTCTTCGAAGCATTCAAGAACTACGACGAGTCTGGCAGTCCGCGTAGGACCACCTGCTTGAAGTACCTAGTGTTAGCTAATATGTGAGTACATTTTTAATATTATTCATAAGAGATTTTGTTTGTATTGGCAGAGATTGAATGATTCTAGAGAAGTTTTCTAAAAAGGTTCCAATAATAATCCTTTATGCAGCTCTTTTACATAAGTCTTAAGCATGTTTATTTTAGATTTTATTTCTACATATACACCACTCGAAGGCTACTTTTCTGTAACACTGTTTTGATGTAAATTTATCGGATAAACAGTTGAAAATCTTAACTTGCCCGCTACAATATTGCGTTTTTTTTTTCATGGAATAAAAACTTTAAATAAGTAACTAGGTACGCATAACACAATTAATTAAACATCTTAGAAAGAGAACACAAATTGCCCTCAAGCTGAATTTAATAACATATATATAAACATAAGTAACTAATTTGAAAATGTTATACTCGTATAAATAATAATAATAACAATATATGACATCATTTAGCTTGGGACTAGATGGCGTTGTGTGTTAAAATGTCCGAAATATTTAATTAATTTAATTTAATTAATTTATATTATGTTATATAAATGACGTTATTTATTGGTATTAAATATAAAATTGTCTGTCTACCCCCTTTTTTGTTTAATATTCGACCTATTCACTTTCCAGGCTGATGAAATCTGGCATCAACCCATTTGATTCGCAAGAAGCCAAACCTTATAAAAACGACCCTGAGATTTTAGCCATGACGAACCTTGTAATGGCATACCAAAATAATGATATAAACGAATTTGAGTCAATACTCAAACACAATAGGAACAATATAATGGATGATCCCTTCATCAGAGAACACATAGAAGACTTGCTAAGGAATATTAGGACTCAAGTGCTCATCAAACTGATCGGCCCGTACACTAGGATCCACATACCGTTTATTTCTAAGGAGCTAAATATCGACGAAAAGGAAGTTGAGAATCTATTAGTTACGTGCATTTTAGATAAGTGAGTATTATTATTTTTTATTATGGTTATTTGTTTTTTTTATGGTGTAGGTTGGTGGTAGGTTATACGAGGAGTCAGGTCACCTAATAGAAAGTGACTACCGTTGGACATGGCCCCTGCAATTCATTGAAGGGCGTTGCCGCGTTTTAAGTAATAATAATAATGTTTATTTGACTTAGAAAATAATTAACAAACATGTTCTTAAGCTAAATATATGCACGGAGCTTTACATCAGAGTACTAGCACTGGTTCCCAAACTAGGCTTGAGTCAGTATTTTGGGAGACAGTTCACAAATTGATACCTACAGGCTACCGTAGTCAGAACAGTGACTGTCTTTTGATAAATTCAGTGGTGAAGCTTATAATTTTGTAGGAAATAAGTGGGGTATTTGAATGAAATGAAACAAAGGAATAACGTGTGTTTATGAGTGCGCGTGTGTGTGGAATAAATGCGGATGCTCATTCTAAGAATTTGAGTAATGCTTCGGTATTGTCATAATCTAGTGCCTCCTCCACTAAATTTACCTGGGGACTGCGTACCTGTACCTCATTCATAGATAAAATACAACGATAGAGAGTACGTAGAGAGTTTGACAGTTATCCCCCCCCCCAGCACGATCAGCGGGCGCATCGACCAGGTGAACTCGGTGCTGGAGCTGGTGGGCAGCGCCCGGGGCGCCGCGCGCTACGCCGCGCTGGACAAGTGGACGGCGCAGCTCGCCGCCCTGCATCGCGCGCTCGCCAACAAGATGGCCTAGGCCTCCCCCGACCGCCCGACCGCACCACTCCCTACACTCGTCCCCCGGTCACAATGATTCCTCATGTCTTTGTACTCACCCTGCCCAGACGCGGGACGATAGCGGACACAATGACAATATATAGTCTATGCGTTTAGATAGTGTCACTTTGATCGTGCCGCCACGGCCCGTGCGAGTTCTCGTCAAAGTGAAACCGACACGAATTAAAGGAGCCGCTTGCGACGTACACCCACAAGGAAGTCTTTTTATATACTTAATTGTGGGCGTACGCCGCAACACTATCTAAACGAATAGACTTTACTGTTATTGATACTCTCATTAGGTTGTATGCAATGTTATTGCAGTGACAATAAGAGCACGCCGCGGTCGTTTTGTTTGCCACTGTCCCTCATCTGCGCAGGCTATATTACACCGTTTCGCGAATGACGTTGTATCAGTGTAAACCAGTGCTATAAACGATCGTTACGTTGTAAGAAGTGTGACGTCATCACCTGTGGAGTCACGTGACAACGGTATGGTGCATTTTCCAAAATAATATTTTTAAAGCCCAAATATTTTAAGCAACTTTTCGAAAGCCAGTGTCGCAGTTTAAGAGGATCCTTTTTTCATGGAAACTTTTGTTATGTCTACTTAAAACTAAATGGATTTGAAATAATGAATATACTGACTAAAGTGGACTTAGCTACTCGTTATCTATGGTCGACTACGAGAGACCGTCTCTTCTCAGTAACTTTTAAACTCAAGAAGGTTGTTACGATACCGATCGCCGCTAACTTCAAGCCGGTCAATTTACAAACTACAAGGGCAGTATAAGCTCACTTTTATAACGGAGATGTATGTTATCTCATTTTGTTCACGCTGTATACTTACTTTTAAATAAAATTTAAAACTAGTAATCCCTGCACTAAAAAGTGAACAACCCATTTATTTTTCTTTATTATTTCTAACCATATTCGCACACACAGAGCCAGATTTCAATATGATGAATTAAAAAAAAAAGTCTTTTTTTATTATAATTTGAAGCGAAAGCAATAAAAATAAGAACCTAAATTAAATTAACCTTAATTGGAACGTGGTTAGAAATAATCCAATCTATAAACTGTATCAATTGTAGCATTGAAGACAAAAGTCAAGCCTGTAAAGCATTCAAAAATATAGGAATCTGCATGATTCGTCGCAGGGATCGGAATGCTTTTTTTAAATATGAATATAGTCTACATATTAACAATATCACCAGTTTAGGGATTAAATAAGTTATATATACACAGCACAATACGGTTCAATGGATGTTTGTCAAGTCTGAATTCTGAATAAAATATAAACCATATTCCATTAAAATAGAGCTCAAATAAGCACAGCAAGTACTATAGTCTATTTTAGGCTACTGCGGCGTACGAGTTTCTGTTCTATTTTAATCAATTAAAGTTTATTATCACATAAACGAAAAATATCAAAAAATAATGTCATTTGTTTGTTATTGTATACAACTAATTGGTTCTGTGTACTACAATACGCGATGACTAATTTTGAAAAACTGTTTTATAGTGTTCGGAAGTATCTCCTATTGTCAAAAACAATTATATTTCTACAAAAAAAGAGTTTTAGTAGGACAAAATAGCGATTTTAAGTTTAAAATTCACGCCAGAACGCTCGGTGGTGTCATGGTGTCTGTTTGTGCAGACGCGACGTCACTATTTGTCAACCAGTGTCAATTATAGCTCTTGCCTCTTAGACAGTAAAGTGATCGTCGATTATATTATTATGCGAACAAACTGACCTTTATACATAAGTGACATAACTCTCTCTGATTGGTGTTCAACTTAACATGGCGGATTGCTGTATTTTGGAACGAAGTTCCTATTGGCGCGTTGCGAAAGGGGGCTAGACGGATTAAGACCAAAAGTTGTAACGACACTTTTAACATTGAGTTGACGTCATAGTGCTGGATAGTATATATATATATATATGTATATAAACTTCGTTCCATCCGGGTGTCCCTTGACACCTCTCAAGTTTTGTTGTTTTATTTTTGTTAATTAACTATTAATCTCGCTCTAAATACGATTTTTATACTCTATGAACCTCATTTCATGAGATAAATACATTATTTTAGTGGATCTTGGTTACTGTCATCATGCCTATTGCTTTAGAGATGAGAAAAGGTCTCAACAGTTGTTTACTTTTTGGTGCATAACAGATTTGTCTGTATATTCTTTTGTACAATCGGTAACTAGAGATTTCATTCAAAGTGCCGATATCGTAAAGAGCTGTACCTGTCTATAGTTTCTTAGCGTTCTTCATTAATACGTTTTAAGCCCTTAATATTGGGTTTGTCGCACACTAACATGGTTGTGTACTACAAACTACTATTGCCACAAAGACAAATAAGTGTAGGTATCTATTAGGTCTTCAGATTAGGGTAGTTGACTGTATCGTAAATAAATATCGATGTCTCTTTCATTAAAACGAATATTACAAAACATCTCGGAATATATATTTATTACATCTTTTCATTTCTATTACAAATTTTAATCAAATAAACATTGAAATATATTGCTCAATTGAGTAGTCTAAAACAATGACGTCACAAGTTTGTATTTAGTACATTTTTCATACAAAGTCATCGTTTTGACAGATGATAAAAAGTAACTGATTAGACTAAGGTGTCAACTACCCTATTGTGATGTTTATTTGTTATTACTTAATGACTGGTTTGTTTACTTCACAACATTGGTGATATTATAATATGTTCATTTTTATAAAGAAAATTGAGATCAAATTCAATCCATTTTATAAAGACATATAGTAATGTATCTTGATAACTGTATTTGTTTTTTTGTTGTCTGTGTAATAGGTATACTAATAAACTAATAAAGATTAATTTCACACTTAATAATGTTTAATAATAATTAATCTGTGTTTATTTTTGGTAAACAGGTTGATCACAAAAAAACTAAAAATACATGGTTATTGAAAAAATAACCTTGAAATTAAATAAAAAGTTTTAAAACTAATTTAGAGTGCGGCAATCCCTAAATAAAATACAAATATATATATCTTATAAATTAACTCAACACAGATTATATACCTGTAGATGAACGATACAATTACCTTTAACTAAAGTACATAGTTTTACTATCGGTACGTCTACATACATAATTATAACAACCTATGCCCGAATACGACACAAAGAGATTCACGTTATAAAAAAAAATGATTATTCTTATATTACTGTTTTTATAGCATCGAGATATAATGTATAGAGAAGACGCCACTCATTAGTGCGGTGTTCCATGCAATTGCGGCGCATGCGCCGCACTTCCTTCAGTCGCTTGCTAGCTACACTCTGATGAAGCGGTGGCTTAAGCGTGTGATTGTTTAAATTTAAAAACGTTCTAAAACTCGTGAATTATGCCATTTTGTGTCTTGAGATATTGCACTAATAATACAAGGAATACGGAGGAAAACAAAGGAATAACTTTTCACCAGTAATTAACTAGATATAATTGTTTTAAAATTAAATACGAACAAAATATTTTAAGACGCCATTGTTGCCTCATTCGACATAGAGTACTTAGAGTAAAACATACAGACGTGATATTTAGGTAGAATTAACTGACGTTAAATGCACAACGTATTTAACGTATTCAATTGGATAAGGAAAAATAATATGTTGTTAAAAATAGCTTCGTAAATAACCCATAACATTTTTTTTGCAATAATTATATTTAAATTATCATTAAAGTATAATTTAAAAATTGAATATTCGGCTTTTATATTTCATACCTCGATGAATTCTACAAAAAAACTGAAACTGGTAAAGCTATTGAAGTACTATTTACTCAAAGTGAATTTCCTAATAAAGCTTCGTAGGTATAAAGCTATTTATCCGTTCTGCTTTCTTGTTTGGCGCTTACTCTATAAAAGCGAATCTTTGCAACAGTTCGTTGGCCAAAACGCGTAAGCGCCATGAAATTCACGGCGCTTATGATATTTCGCTCGCGAGGAAACTACAGCTCGAATGCGATAGAGCGCTGCTTGTTAATACTGTAGGATTAGACTACTAATTATTGTTTGGCTGCGCTGCAGCGCTTTTTAGTTTTAATTCAAATATAAACGGAACATATAATTGGTTTTGAGTGGCTCCTCTAGTACGTAGTACGTAATATCTCGATGTTTTATAGTTATTTTTCTTTATTTTTAAAGTAACAGTAAAAAACTAAATAAAAACTTTCTTTCTTCGCACCAATAACTTAAGCTTTTTTATTATATTGTTTTTTTATTTTACCATAGGACAATGCAGTATTTAGTTTATTTGTTATATGAGACACCTATTTGGGTAAAGATAGCTATCTACAAGTATATAATCTAAGACCAGAGTTCTTTTGAACATCCTAATTTATATGCTATATTTTCATTGAACAATCCCGATATAAAAAATGTTTTTGGCAAGTTGTAATGAAGAAAATATGAAATAATAAAAAATGTGATATTTGTATTATGTGTAATGCATCGGCTTGTGAACAGGCTGTTTGTAACGATTTGGTAAATTATGAGTTTGTACATGATACCGATGATTTGTAAAATAATTTTGGGACATTCTGGGGCTTAATTATAAGAAACACTTCTTAATTTCAGTGCAGTGTGTTTTACCAATACACAATTTTAAATATTATCATTGTTTTATTTATACCTGAGAAACTACTAAATCGGTCTAGAAAAAACAAGTAAACAAAACATGATAGCATTGATGTGGAACATAGCAAATTCTTGGAGCACCACCTGGCAACACAAACAAAAACAGTATTTTTTCATTGCAAAAATTGTTGTATTTGACTTTTATTTTGACTCAATTTGACAAACTGGCTGGCTCGACCAGGGCCCTCACAGAAGACCAACCTAAAATGACAGCATTCGTGCTGTCGTGTTTCATTGGTGGTCGGGAAACCGGAGGTCCAATGATGCAGAAGCATCATAATAGGCCGCCATGATGTGGGTCACTATGCTGCATTGTCAGCATTCGCAATGAGTATGATGACCACTGCTCTTGGATTCTGTTCATGTTGTCTATCAGTCAGAGTAGAGTCAATTTGGCAGGCCCCTTTATAAGAAAGAAAGTAACTACTTCGCCACCGGAAATCTTATTGGTGAACCATCGTGTTCATTGGAATATAAATTTTTAAAAACTTTGTTCTGTTACATAATTATTAAAAAAAAAATAAGTGGTTTGCCTGCCTGTTTTTTTTAAAAGCAATATATTAAACATCCATCACATTCAGGTATTCTTTTGACTTACGTACTTGTTTGAATATCTGCCTAGGTTAGGCCGAACATTGACATTTTGTGAAGTAGGTATTACCTTAGGCTATAAAATAAAAGGCATGCTGTAATAAGTAAATGTTTATATTTTTACATTAAAATGGACGGATCGGTATATCACAGGTTAGTTATATACATTTCCATTAGTACGTATACATATGTTACCGTTCTCTTACACAATAAAAAGTAAATGTTTCATAAGTACATTCGTAAATTTAATTATATTCGAAGTTACACAAATTAAATGGCACCATATTCTATACTTACCAATAATAACATTTTTTTTTTGTTTGTTTAACCCCACTTATCTCAGGAACCACTAGTCTGTTTGGGAGAAATACTTTCGTATTGGATAGATTATATACTGTATACATTTATACTGAACTCATCTTCCTAGCCTTTATTATTCCCAAGATTTGGGGTCGGCTACTAGTTCAACCGGTTTTACCTGAATATCAGTTTTTACACGAAGCGACTGGCATCGGACCTCCGCAACCCTGTGGGTGAACTGAATTGATAGTTGTCAGTATATTTGAGGGCACTGACTTCCCAATAGCGATTGTCATAGATGTTCATGACAACCGGGACCGACGGCTTAACGTGCTCTCCGAGGCACGGGCGGGTAACACCGCCATACTCCCGGCTGCTATTAATAATTTCTTGTAAGAAAAACCCAACAGCAGTCCAACCCGGGAATCGAACCCGAGACCTCTTGATCTGCAGTCCCTTACGCTAACCACTAGACCAACGAGGCAGTTTATACTGAACTGTTACATTTTATGTTTTGATCAGACCATCTTTTGGCGTGGTAGTGTGATCACGTTAAGTGATAGTACCTATAGTTAAATTACATGTGCGATATGTTTTTTTGTGCTTAATTTTACAAAATAATTTCGTTATTCCATATAGTATTTACTTTATTAAGTTTAGTAACATTTATTGTCCATCAATTTTACGACTACGGCAGTGAATAATTTGGAATATATATGTATATGCACATGCTTTTTATATGTTAATATTATATTTTAAATATACAATTTAAAGTACATTAGAACTATAAAAATAGCTTTTTGATTTTCGGCTTCGAGGCCAAGTACATACTAGAATACATTTAAAATTAAAGCAAATATTAAAGAGTTCTGTCTAGATTCTATATAATAAATGAATACACTTGTAAAAATATATAGACCAAGAGCTACTGAACCTTTCGACTAACGGTGTGTCTGTAAGGCTAGAAACTTTGTAGTGATGAGTCATAACGTGCTAAGTACGTAACCATCGCCTGGCAGGCCTCAGCCCTGCACATCATCATCTGCCAGTAGCTCTCTTACTAATACCATTTAAATATAATTTCGATTTGTAAAAATATGGATATATATAGCAATTATACGACAAAAATTTTATGTATCACTCTTACCTAACTCGTAATGTAAAAAAATACTATACGCGTTAATATTTAAAATAGAGATGCGAAGTAATTACCCTCGTACAAATTGGAGGGAATTTAGATGAACCGGTATCGGTCACCCAAAACCGATCCCAGCCGCAATAACGCGGTTATTTTTTTAAACATTGCACCATTTTTTTATATAAGAATATGTTATAACATTCAAATCTGAGATACTTTTTATGTAATTCTCGTGATTGAATTGATTCAAAACATGGTAGACCTACCTTTGATTTAAATTATTTTTTAAATGTTTTAGTAACGACAAATTCTAGGATTCAATTCATGGAGTTTCCTGCAGGTTCTTCTCAATAGGAATAACATTTTGGAACCGAACTACTTCAGTCATTAATGTAAGGTTTCGAAAGTGCGTGGAAAGGCCTACTTATTTTTAAATTGCATGTGAACAAAATGTGTTTAAAACACTGTTTTCTTCTTTTCTTTTCTCCACATTAGAAAAAAGTAGGAAGACGATTGGTAGGAATGGAATTTTTATATGTGGCAACCATTAGAAAATAACCCGCCAGGGAAGGAACTTTTTGGCGGGCTTTTGAACGCACTAGGCGCGAATTTTCAAGCTTATTTTTATAAATTAATGATATTATAATTGTTAGAATCTCATTGGAAGTGTTTTAATATTAAAATAAAAGCTACCTGAATTTTTTCATGTTGAAATCTTCTGATCGATTTTATCACGGTTGTTCACCACGGATAACCCCTCTATAGAAGAAAACAACTATAATTATAAACAGAACAGCCGCAACTAGCAACCTAACAATAATAACTGTGTAAAAAACGCGACATACGAAAGAGTTGTTTACTATCTCTTTCCCTCTCTCGCGAATGCAAAACGTTATAAAAAAACATTCTGTTTTATGTGGAATTATACCACGAGGGTCTTTTTACGTCTAATATATGTTTTATAGATTAAATGTTAATGAGACAGTATCGTGATTCTCGGATGGTACAACTACTGTTCCTTGCGTCAATGTCCGGGCTTGTCGTGCAGCCAGGGTCGGAAGATGGGCAGCGTGCTGGGGTAGTGTGTAGGCGCCTGCGGTTCCTCACCCTCCTCGCGGAACGGATACGTGCCCACCAGAATCGGAAGTTGAAGCTTTATTTCCTTTTCTAAGCTCTTTGGCTCGATTATGAACTGGGGACAACATTATACAGTATTGGGTTAATATATAATCTTTAATTTGGAAATAATAATATTTGTTTGTAAGTTTATGTAAATATTAGGTTTGTATAAGGAATGAGATGGTTGCCAAGAAATTGATGACATGGGTTATAAAGCATTCAAAGTGATCGATGATTGGTGCTTCAATTGTCGATCTATTAGTGGATGTAGGGTTCAATATTGCTGGCACATGTCGTGCTACTCACGAACACGTCGTACTGCACGGAGATGAGGTGGCAGCCGCGCAGGTTGGTGGGCGGGAGCGGCGGCACGTAGAGCAGCTCGTGCTGCCACACGTCGCTCATAGAGAAGCAATGCTGAACGTTACTCACGAACACGTCGTACTGCACGGAGATGAGGTGGCAGCCGCGCAGGTTGGTGGGCGGGAGCGGCGGCACGTAGAGCAGCTCGTGCTGCCACACGTCGCTCATAGAGAAGCAATGCTGAACGTTACTCACGAACACGTCGTACTGCACGGAGATGAGGTGGCAGCCGCGCAGGTTGGTGGGCGGGAGCGGCGGCACGTAGAGCAGCTCGTGCTGCCACACGTCGCTCATAGAGAAGCAATGCTGAACGTTACTCACGAACACGTCGTACTGCACGGAGATGAGGTGGCAGCCGCGCAGGTTGGTGGGCGGGAGCGGCGGCACGTAGAGCAGCTCGTGCTGCCACACGTCGCTCATAGAGAAGCAATGCTGAACGTTACTCACGAACACGTCGTACTGCACGGAGATGAGGTGGCAGCCGCGCAGGTTGGTGGGCGGGAGCGGCGGCACGTAGAGCAGCTCGTGCTGCCACACGTCGCTCATAGAGAAGCAATGCTGAACGTTACTCACGAACACGTCGTACTGCACGGAGATGAGGTGGCAGCCGCGCAGGTTGGTGGGCGGGAGCGGCGGCACGTAGAGCAGCTCGTGCTGCCACACGTCGCTCATAGAGAAGCAATGCTGAACGTTACTCACGAACACGTCGTACTGCACGGAGATGAGGTGGCAGCCGCGCAGGTTGGTGGGCGGGAGCGGCGGCACGTAGAGCAGCTCGTGCTGCCACACGTCGCTCATAGAGAAGCAATGCTGAACGTTACTCACGAACACGTCGTACTGCACGGAGATGAGGTGGCAGCCGCGCAGGTTGGTGGGCGGGAGCGGCGGCACGTAGAGCAGCTCGTGCTGCCACACGTCGCTCATAGAGAAGCAATGCTGAACGTTACTCACGAACACGTCGTACTGCACGGAGATGAGGTGGCAGCCGCGCAGGTTGGTGGGCGGGAGCGGCGGCACGTAGAGCAGCTCGTGCTGCCACACGTCGCTCATAGAGAAGCAATGCTGAACGTTACTCACGAACACGTCGTACTGCACGGAGATGAGGTGGCAGCCGCGCAGGTTGGTGGGCGGGAGCGGCGGCACGTAGAGCAGCTCGTGCTGCCACACGTCGCTCATAGAGAAGCAATGCTGAACGTTACTCACGAACACGTCGTACTGCACGGAGATGAGGTGGCAGCCGCGCAGGTTGGTGGGCGGGAGCGGCGGCACGTAGAGCAGCTCGTGCTGCCACACGTCGCTCATAGAGAAGCAATGCTGAACGTTACTCACGAACACGTCGTACTGCACGGAGATGAGGTGGCAGCCGCGCAGGTTGGTGGGCGGGAGCGGCGGCACGTAGAGCAGCTCGTGCTGCCACACGTCGCTCATAGAGAAGCAATGCTGAACGTTACTCACGAACACGTCGTACTGCACGGAGATGAGGTGGCAGCCGCGCAGGTTGGTGGGCGGGAGCGGCGGCACGTAGAGCAGCTCGTGCTGCCACACGTCGCTCATAGAGAAGCAATGCTGAACGTTACTCACGAACACGTCGTACTGCACGGAGATGAGGTGGCAGCCGCGCAGGTTGGTGGGCGGGAGCGGCGGCACGTAGAGCAGCTCGTGCTGCCACACGTCGCTCATAGAGAAGCAATGCTGAACGTTACTCACGAACACGTCGTACTGCACGGAGATGAGGTGGCAGCCGCGCAGGTTGGTGGGCGGGAGCGGCGGCACGTAGAGCAGCTCGTGCTGCCACACGTCGCTCATAGAGAAGCAATGCTGAACGTTACTCACGAACACGTCGTACTGCACGGAGATGAGGTGGCAGCCGCGCAGGTTGGTGGGCGGGAGCGGCGGCACGTAGAGCAGCTCGTGCTGCCACACGTCGCTGGCGCCGGCGCGCGTCTTGCCGTGCGTGAGCGCCGCCAGCTCGCGCACCTCCTTGGCCGCCACCTTGCCGTGCGCGCAGTACTGGATCGTCTGTGCACCAACATGCTCAGTAGAGCAGCGAGTAGTAGGTACTCACGGCTACTCTCATTATTTCACTAACCAGCCCTGAGCCAAGTTGACATTTTACAAACGTAAACGATAATAGAAAACTAATAAATTTATGGGAATGACGTCTTTCAACGCTTAGACGTGGTCAAAACAAAATATCTCTCTACTCCTGACGACTACTCTCGCTTTTTCATATAAGTATCTGTTTTACTATTAACGATTACTTTCATTTTTTTACTAATCAGTTATTCAGTTTTGTAAGGTACTACATAGAATCGTAAAATGTTACTGTCCATCTGTATAATCAAAAATAGTACAAAACAAAAACCTTAAGCAGTAGGTAATCGATCAAAAATCGTTGCAAACGTTTTTGCAATTATTTAAGTTCTCAACGAATCGAATATTTAATCGACTCATGTTTGGTATAAAACATAACTTCTTTTTGTAAGACACCAATATTTTAACAATGACTCAGTCGAGGTAGTTATGAAAAGCAGAATCATCCTCAACGAGGTCATTGCATTTTCTTAAAAAAAACGAACAATCGTAATAGCCGCATGATATGTTTCCGGCAAGAGCTAAATCGTGACTAGAGTTATTTTTTTAATCGCATAACTCTATAGACAAAAAAGAAAGAGCCTTGTCTGACTATTTGAAAAACGAACGAATGCTTTATACTCTTTACATAGACAAGTCGATGTTTTTTTATTCCTCATTAAGTTCCGTACAACGCGCTGCAGATGTTTAAGTAATTAAGATAGATGAATGCGCGTATGGAATAAACATGAGATTTTCTTATACAGCGTCTATCTGCTGCTTACAAGTTCTGCTTCATTGAATATATTGCACATGTTAATAAGTATTAGGTGGCAGCTATTGAGCACTAAAGTAATTTAATACGATTTATATAGCCAACAATACAGTAAAGAGTACCCTGTCTAGACCGATTGGCTTACTTATTGCCGGTATATTCAAAGCAATGTGGGGTCTAACACCTGTTTTTGCTATTGTGATAATGGCAATTTTACTTTTATTTTGTGTGAGAAACACATAACCTGCTAATACAAGTTAAATCTTCCTTTTCCTCACAAGAATACCCTAATATTTTTATTTATTTTTTTATACATAGATTTTGAGGCAGTTTCCCTTTCAGACTGTTTTATAAAGATACTTTAATTAATCGTTTAGAATTTTTGTTCATGACTATTGACACCAACACTTAGTGTTGTGACTTCTTCTGTTTTACGTGATACATGTCTGGCATACAAAATTAGGCAGAATCTGCACTATGGTACCAGACTTGACAAATATACCAATCTCTAGTCACCAGGACCATTGACGTCACTATTGATTTAGAATAGAATTAACAAGGCAGCTAGTAATTTCTTATCCATGCAACACAAACACAAAAGATAATTAACTCGTTAACGTGACGTCAACAGCGTTTAATAGTCCACTGCTAGAGAAAGACCTCTTTTAAGAAACACGGTTTGGCCCTACTATACCACGCTGGCCAGATGGATTGGTAAAGGTTTCAAGTTTTCCTACCCTTTGCAGTGATGTTGTCCTAAATACCTTGCTCCCGACACCCACGGGATAAATTTTTTTACTCCGTGTGGAGAAATTATGAACTCATTCCAGTTAAAATGACCTAGACCATACCTCGGTAAGTGCAGCTCGGGTAGATTTAAGCGTGGTGCGCGAGTTGTTGACGAGTTGCGCGCTCAGCACGATGCTCTCGCCCGGCACGTACGCGCCCCGGTCCAGCGACACGCGGCACGACACCGAGCCGCCGCCCACACACCCAACGCCCAGTCGGTGTTCCACGCTGCACTCGAACTGTTGCTACCACACAGACACACATCACATTGTACCTACATACCATGTGTCCCAAAATTCAACAATAAGCGGGCGCCAAAAGGTAGACCTGCTCATGAGTACATAAGGAAAAATAATAAAAAAAAAATACCTAGTTTTTTTTAGTTACAAGAAAAATTTAGAATTTCTATGCTAAAGATTTTTTTTTTATCTTATACCTAAATAGTGCTACTATTCACCACAACTCTTAAAAACACCAAATTGCCCGCAGTTTTTACACAAAAAACGTTCAAAATCTTTTTTTTCCCTAAAATTATGAAATATTTTTACTCTTAGTGTACTTTGACTCATGGTCTATATCATGAAAGGTATAAATTTTCAAAGAAATTCAAAATTTTTCTTGTAACTAAAAAAAAAACTAGGTATTTTTTATTTTTTTTCCTTATGTACTCATTAGTAGGTCTACCTTTAGGCGCCCGCTTATCGTTGAATTTTGGGACACCCTGTATACGTAATAGTTACTTTATACAAAATACTCTGTAATGCGGAAGAACATCATCATCAACAGCCTGTTTTCGCCTATATACTACGCTGGCATGGTCTACCATACCACGCTGGTCGGACTGGTGTAGGGCTTGTTTCAAGATTTCCTTATTTTTGCAGTGCCGTTGATCTGTTTAGTTTGCCCCCTTAATCAGCTTTTACGATACCCATGAGATGAACAGGGTGGTGACACACCTTATTCTTAATCTATCACCACACAGTCTGATTAATAAAGGTAAGTACCTACTTATTTATGTGCTTTAACATATATTACCTTTGAAAAGTATAGCTCACTTCAATACGCCTAAGTTAACTTTTCACTGTGGATTTCTTCTTCCTTCAGAATTCTTAAAAAATGGATTTTATTTTCTTATAAATCCTGATATTATTTTGATCTCTAGTCTATTCTGGTCTTAGTCAATTATTATATTTCTGATTAATTTAAATATCTATACTTTACCTCTATATAACTACAACACTATTCAGGAAGCACATAGGCTTTATTTTAATATGATTGAACAAAAAAATCAGTTAAAAATAATACTACGAGTATTTGTAAATCAAGTCAAAAAAAGCGGACGGTTAACGCCCAACGAAGTGGGCACGGGTTGGCTAGTGTTGTATAATTTGTGATAGTTTTCTGTTTGATTATATTCTCCATCTTTATCAAATCAAGAAGATACACTTGGTACTTAAACAGAGACGTATACAAATGCAAAGAAAAGTGCTTAAAACTTAAGGATGATGTCAAATAACTCACAGCTAAAACTGGTGGTTCCAAATTCAAATCAATAGGGTTCATGACTATGAAGACCTGTTGATTCTTGTGTGTGAGGCCGTTGGGTTCTCGGAGTGCTGCCTTGCAGTAGTACTGAACCCATCCGTGTGTGCCGAGGAACGTGGACGGCAAGCCCATCGGGAGGCCCAACTTGAAGGGGAAGCTGTGTATACCAGGAGACAGGACTGATGTGCCATGACCTAGATCGTTAGGTTTTCCAGGTATAATGTTGAGTAATTGTTACAATTTTTTAAGTATTTATATTGTACACTAGCTGAGTCCCGCGGTGTTACCCGCGGTTATTGTCGTAGCGCGGGTGACGCCGCGGGGCGAAGCTAGTCTAAAACGAGTAGCCTAAGTTACTGCTTGTATCATGCTACCTATCAGTGAAAGTCCCGTCAAAATCGGTCCAGCCATTCCAGAGATTAGCCGGCACAAACAGACAGACAGACAATCATAAATTGTAAAAAGCCGTTATTTTAATATTACAAACAGACACTCCAATTTTATTTATTTGTATAGATTAACCAAAGAAAAACATTTCGATAAGGTTTTTTTTATTTCAAAGCCAGTTTCTTTGTTGTGGTTCTTAGCTATGTTTGGTTAATATCGGTCCAGCGGTGTAAGAGTATCAGCTCTAATCCAAAATTATGTAAGGCACTTTTGGCGTATGATTACTCGATTAAGTGCTTGCGTAGGGGGTTCCATTAATCTTTAATTTGAACTTGTTATTCACAACGAAATCGCTCGCGTTGCCCGAGTTTACTTCGCTCATCATCAGGGTTGCTCGATTGATCTACCTATTTACTTAGTTAACAACAATCTACTTATTAGGTTCATCCAAACATGGTATTGCACATCAAAAATCACGACTGACTGACATTTTTTTAGAACAAATGAAGTTCTTAATATGTAAATCTTAATCTATACTTAATATTATAAAGCTGAAGAGTTTGTTTGTTTGAATGCGCTAATCTCAGGAACCGCTGGTCCGATTTGAAAAATTATTTCAGTGTTGGATAGTACATTTATCGAGGAAGGCTATAGGCTATATATCATCACGCTAAGACCAATAGGAGCGGAGCACCAATGAAGAATGTAACAAAAACGGGGGATTTTTTTACGCTACGGGCAATGGGAGACGTAAACGACGTTGCGTGGGTCACCTAGTAAACAATATACGTATTTGAGTACATTCTTAGCGAATTATCAGTGCGACTACATTACATCTGTTACGCTATTGCCGCTATTGGCAACAACAATTTTAACGTAAAACTAACAGGTTTAAGGAGGTTGTACAAACAATAAATAGTGACCTTCGAACCATCTGTATCGCATATTTAGGTATGTTTGTTGACATTTATGCAGCCTCATACACATTCCTTACATACTTTAATAGCGTTATTATTTATTATAGTTGTATAATAATGGTCCTGACGCGTGCCAGTCGAACTATTAAGTAGACATTATTTTAGTCGATCTTTAACGATGTTTTAGATTTATCTTATCTTTTTATACTATGTTTATAGGTAGGTAGAAGGGATCAATCGAGCGACTCTCTTGATTAGCTGAGTAATCTTAGACAACGCGAGTGATTTCTTGGTTGATCAGCCTCAAAATGTCCAGTAGAAAGCTAGCTATATTTTTTTCCAAACACTGTTTATTTTACTATACCTAATATTATTTTATAATGCTATAAGATATTTAGTTAGATGGTATTTGTTTTAATAAGGTAGGTAGTTCAAATGTTTTCCGTTTGGCGAATAAAAAGAATCTTACCTGGTTCCCCGAGGAGCCTCATTCTGAAGTCGATATAGTTCTCTTTGTCAAACAATCTCTCATGGCGTCCAGACCCAACTCTGACTACTCCTTCACCAATAACGTGGAAATGTAAACCTGAAATATAAAGAATGTTTAAGCCAAAATTGATTTTCAAACAATTAGTTATTTGTGTAAGAAATTATATTAGGAACATATCCTGTGTCACGGGGAACTTTACAAACATATAAGAAACGGACACAAAGAACACCCAGACTCAGAATAACAATTTGTGGATCACACAGGTTTGTCCCATGTGGTTTGAACCCACGACATTCAGTGCACAACCAGTTATATTCCGGACTTCTCCGTCTTTAAGAAGCCAAAGATCAGAAGGAATTTTACACCTCAAGGACAAAACATAAAATCATGAAGGGTACGTTCATTACGATCGTTATTTAGCATGAGCAATTAAACGGGCGCTCATAGCCCAGTTGTACTCGGTGATTAGAAACAATCGCCGAGGGTAAGCAACGAAGGCGCGGTCAGTATCTAGATGAGTGACCGCTAGTGGCACAATATCATGAGCGTCTCCGTGATTCGGAAGTCACGTTAAGCAGTCGGTCCCGGTTGTTATCATATGATAACAGTCGTAAAGCTTAGTTGGAGGTCTTTGGGCGGCTTAATAACATCGAACGGCAAGATTATGCAGCCACAACATTGTCTTGCCAGTCCCCAACCCGCACCGGCCAGCGTGGGGACGTATTGCCTTAACCCTCTCCTGAGAGGAGACCCGAGCCCAGCAGTGGGACATTATGGGTTGTTGATGATGATCAATTAAACATCGTTGTTTAGATAGGAGGTCGATCAATTTAATCTTTAGGATGTTACAGGAAAGTATTGTGAATCAGTTGTGTCACGATCCTCAATGGTGACCTCATACTCATTGCAAAATGCATGAGAAGGTATGTCAGACTCAGTACGAAACCAAGCATGGAGAGTAGGATGTATAAACAATGAGCAATAAAATGCTATCTAAGTGAGCTTTCGTTACATAATTTTGTAATTGTATGGCGCCGTTATTCTCACAGCGAGCCGACGACACCGCATTTTATATTAGGCTAAGGTCATTGTGTAGAATAATTAAAAAGTGCAAAAGTTTTTTTATGGCAAAGGAGCAGATGGATTACTTAGTGGTAAGTTACTACCGCCGCTCAAGCACACCTGCAATCAAAGAATCACTAGTGCATTGGAGAATTGGAGCCCTTAGGAGGGCTTGGCCTGGAGTACAGGGGCTTAGGCTTAGGGCTTAAATTATAAAGGGTTTTTATGAGGCATTGGTGCATACCAAGCTGGAGTGATCTCCAGCTGAGCCGGCGATGCCGAAGCATAGTATAATTATTACGGCACGGCACTGCATTATTCCCACGGTATTATATCTTAAAACAGAAATACTAATAAATATAATCTTGTCATATAAAATAGCAGTTTTTTAATACTTTTATTGCTTTTGTGCTACTCTCAAAAAGGCGTATGTGATTTAATAGTGTTTAAAATTTATTCATACATGTAGAGTATTATGATAATTACTAAACACAAAAAAAATATGTAACAAGGCAATTTTTTTTTAATTTATTTATTTAATGGTAATTTAATTCAGTTTTATGAATCTAAGGCAAAAAAACTTGACACAAAAACCTAGTGTAGCTTCATATAAAAGTACTAGTAGTGGTAGTTACTTGACAAAAACTATTTTGCACTTTGCAGATATGGACTTACTTTCTTGAAATCAAAATGAAAATGACTCGATTAGGTACTTCTTTTCTTATTACCTTGATTTCACATTGGTAATACTTAACTTTAAAGATGTTACCTTTTTTCTTTTGAGAGTGGAAAATAAAAGGATGTAAAATTGTAATAACTGTATCATTACAATTTTTCATAACTTTTATGACGATTTTATGTGATACATTTTATCAATCATTTTATATATTTAATTCATATCAAACTTTTTGTTATACAAACATAAAATTAGTATCATCTTGTGAAAAAAAGTTATACATAAAAAAAATAAAGAACAGAGTAGATATAAAACAATATAAAAACACATTCTTAATTTGAATTTCCTATTCAAATAAAGAACTATTTACTTGTTTGATTACTCACCTAACACAGGAGTGTCATCTTGCAGCTCCATAAGCACTTTCCCTGACAAGAACTGTCCAGGAAAATACAGCAATGATGTGTTATCAAACACTATCAAGAACTTTAACAATTTACGCGGCATTTTGGTTTCCTTCCCACTGGTTTTTGTAACTTCACCTTTGAATAAATATTCCCTGTATTGATATAAATAATGTCTAAATGTAAGTATTATTGCTACAATTAAATAACAGAACAGACATAAAAGCAACCACTAATCAATCAGGCATTACTATTTATTTATGTTAATTTATTAAATTATATAATTCACTGGCGAAACTTCATTCCAAGACATTTCGTACAGGCCAATAGTAAATTACATTCTATTAATTTAGCAACATCACATGGGAGAAGTAAACCTTGTAGGCATGAAAGTTACGCCTACTACGAAATCTCATTAAAATTTTGAGTCTGTCATCTGTGTGTACCAAAGTTAAGTAATATGTTACCGAAGGCCATCAACTATGACCGCAACTCCTACCTTTATTGCTTGAAGTAATCTTATGAATGAATACCACGTAAATAAAAAGTCTATTGTAGTTACTTTATTCTTCTATCACATAAATTAAAAGTATACAAGTTTTATTTTAAAAAGAACTGCCGCACAAAACTTTGAGCTCGTACAACTTTACACACTTGACAAAATGACAAATGCTTGACATTTTAATTGACAGGGTAAGTTGCGATTTGACATTTTTATGACATTTTACACTTGCGTTCAGAATATTCTATTTACATTTGAAAATGTCTACATGCGAGATAGAGTCCATTTACAATACAACTAATAACAATAATACAATTGAACATTCTAAAATAAAAAAAGAAACAAATTTGAAAATAAATAAGAAAAGTAATAAATATAGCTTTAGTATGAATTTTATTTTGCATAAACTTAAATTGATCGAAATGTGAACGTATTTAAAGTTCATGTTTTTCCGTCCAATTAAAATAAGGATTCCTATTGGTGGAGATGGAGATGGCATTTTTTACACCAATAATAAACTTGGAGTTGTTTGTCATTTTCAGTGATTTAAATTGCATGTTTAGAAGCAAACAAAACTTGACGAATGGACGAGCGGCTCATGGATTTGTTTATGTTGTTTTGAAAAGCAATTAAAGGTTTCGGAACAATTCGACATTCGTCTTTTACAACTACAAAACATTACTATCTCAAAATGCCGAGTGAAATGATAACATTACAACTCGGCCAATGTGGCAATCAGAGTGAGTGAAATTAATGTAATTAAATTCGTTAATTCAAATTGTTTGTATTCTAAGCTCTAAATTAACTTCAATATTTTAAATACAGTCGGCTTCGAGTTTTGGAAACAGTTATGCATAGAACATGGAATATCTCCTGAGGGGATATTGGAGGAGTACGCCTCGGCAGGCTCGGATCGAAAAGATGTGTTTTTCTATCAAGCAGACGATGATCATTATATTCCAAGGGCGGTGTTGTTGGATCTGGAGCCTCGTGTGATACACACCATCATGAATTCACCGTATGCAAAGGTAAGACACGGCGTACAGTTCAAAATTGTTATTAGACAAGAAAGAAGTCAGTTCTCTTCAAATTCCTCATCAAAAACTAATAAATGATTATGCTTATTTCAAAATAAATTATTTCAGTTATACAATCCTGAAAATGTGTACCTATCCAAACACGGTGGAGGTGCTGGTAATAACTGGGCATCAGGGTATGCTCAAGGCGAGAAGCTGAATGAAGAAGTGTTTGATATAATAAACAGAGAAGCTGATGGAAGTGATAACTTAGAGGTGGGTATGAGTGATCACAGTGACATTGTCCTCATTTATTTCTAAAAACTCGTATCCTACTAATATTACAAACGCGAACGTTTTTAAGTATGGATGGATGTTTGTTACTCTTTCACGCAAAAACTACTCAACGGATTTGGATGAAACTTTACAGTAATATAGCTTATACATCAGAATACCACATAGGCTACTATTTGCCGCGAAAACTGACATACATGCTGGCAGAGCCGCGGGCAACAACTAGTTATTAATAACATATTAAGGTTTACATTGATTCAACACTATTGAAGCTTTAAAACATCTACACTACCCTTTGTTGATTTTATCTGCTGTTGCTTTGTCATCTACAGTCTGTAGATAGACAAAGCAACAGCAGATAAAATATAGATATATAAGACTACAGGTTGCCTGTAAGAGATTGCTTTTAGCAATAAGGCATCACATTGTACATATCTTCTTTTATTATCAATCATATTGTAATTGGTTTACAATAAAGCATATTCTATTCTTATTGAGTAGCTGCTGCTTCTGTTTGTGGTTTATATTCTTACTAGCTTTTACACGCGGCTTCGCTCACGCAGACTTTCATCCCTTATTTACCCCCTTAGGGGTGGAATTTCCAAAATTCCTTTCTTAGTGCTCACTTACGTTATATATAGAACCTACATGCAAAATTTCAGGATTCTAGCTTCAGCGGTTTGGGCTGTGCGTTGATCTCTGGGTATGTCAGTCAGTCAGTCACCTTCCTCTTCACTGTCACTACATATTATAAAACAAAGTCGCTTTCTCTGTCCCTATATCCCTATGTTTGCTTAAATCTTTAAAACTACACAACGGATTTTGATGCGGGTTTCTTTAATAGATAGAGTGATTCAAGAGAAAGGTTTTTGTTTTTATGTATAATAAATGCATAATATAGTATGGAAACACTGTTAATTTTTGAGGTTTCTAATGTGATGTAGCAAATAAACACATTTTTTTGCGCTTACATTGCAAACGCTGGTTGCACCCTGCGAGATAGATCAAAATAATGTACTACAGTATTGTACACCTTAAAAAGTACTACAAAAAGGTCCGCGACGGTATTTGTCTATCTCTTAGGGATAACCCACCACAACCATTTTTTATTCCTTTCTTTTTACGGAAATAATGGTTTATTTACGAAGTGATTTTAAGCAATACAGAATGAATCCTTATACAATTAAGTAAATTAAATACATTGTGCATTTAATATAGATCAAAATGGCCCTTTACAGTATCTAATTTAAATGAATATATTCGAAGATATTACAGATTTAAAATGCACGAATCGTGTTGTCGGCGGGGGCATCTGAAATCCACCCGTGCGAAGCCGGGGCGGGTCGCTAGTTTATAAATATACTTTAGACTTTGAATTTATCAGATACTATTTTGTTCCTTACTTCTTGTATAGAACTTCATTTTTTTTCAATTGTTTCAATAAACTTTTTTTAAAATGTGTATTAATTTTTAATATTTTTTCCATACCTTTATTAAGGCAGCTACCAAACTGCAAGACATTAGAGCTTGCTACCTATTTTGAACCATGACTAACAAGTAAAAAAAAAACTTTTTTTTTGTTTATGATTAGGGGGCAAATATTGCCTGATGGTAAGCGATTACCGCCGCCCATGGACAACAGCAGCATACCCCAAAGGCCAGCAACACCAGAAGCGTCACAAGTGCGTTGCTGGCCTTTGGGGTATGGGCCTCCGGGATCCTCACTCACTCGGTGGAACACAGCGCAAGCACTGTTTCACTCCAGTTTTCTATGAGGCCGTGGTATCACTCCGGTCGAGCCGGCCCATTCATGCCAAAGCGTGGCTCTCCCACTGTAACAAACATCCTTCATATTCAAACAAGGCCAGTTATAGCATGATTCTTGACAACTCTTTTACCCCGCAGGGTTTTGTGCTCTGCCACTCCATAGCTGGTGGTACAGGCTCAGGTATGGGCTCCTATATCCTGGAACACTTATCTGACAGGTTTCCCAAGAAACTAGTCCAAACATACAGTGTGTTCCCCAACTTGGATGAAATAAGGTGACTATATATTTTTATTTTTTTATTATTGATTCATAACTGTCTGTACGGAGTTAAGGGAGAAATCTCTGCTTGAATTAATTTAATTCATCTAAGGAAAAAAAAAACTTGCTTAACTTATAAGAACTCCAAAGTCAAAGCCTTCTGTCCACCAACAAACTTGGAAATAGCATTTTTTCTGTTTTTAGCTTATGAGTTATATAATGTAATTGTACTGCATCGTTTGGCGGTAACCTTCATGTTTTCTTCGAACTAGTCCTAGTCAACAGAAATAAGTAAAGTGTGCAATCAGGCATACTTTAATTTACAGCAAAAATACTACCTAAAATAAAAACTTATTCACAACACATACAATGCATACTCTCTTAATTTTATAAAAATATATATCTGTAAAAAACCTATTAATCTTACAAATAACAATAAGTCATTGTTCTAAATTCATCCTTTAATGTGTATGTAAAAAAAAATTTTTTTTTTAGTTTTATTTCTTACATAACAACATATTAATATGAGTATCATATCAATTTGTAACAGAACTACGAAAATGTACTAGTCTAAAATACCATGAAGGAACATTCTTATTCCATATGCCTCAGTTATTAAATCTCGTCACGCAAATGCCATAACGAATTTGTTACAGTTTTGTGAGTGCTCGCTCATAATGCCACATTCATACCTAGTCTAGATTTTTCAAGAATCGACAAATTTTGAGTTGAAGATAATAATTGCAATGAGAACTTTTATTTTATTTAAGTAGGTAAGTAATTGTCTCGTTTGTTAACTGATTACTTGTATTCGTCGTCCTCAGTGATCTGTAATTCGCGTTCTATGTAATGTAATTATTATTTGGGAACTTAACGCTTTTAATAGTTATAAACATACCAATGAAATAACTGGCGTTTCATTTTGTTTTTTTTTATAGCGTTTTCGTAATACTACTAATTATTATTATAAAACATACTCGTATACAGTTTTTGTTTAAGTTATCACAACAAATCTTGCTTTGATTGGTTAAAAAATTTGAAACTGAAGAGTCTTTCTGAGTTTAATTTGAATGATCATATAATTATCAGATTAATAAGTCATAAAACCCATTAATAGTCGAATGACATTTATCACACGAAAGTACGTACACGCTGTAAACGTTGGTATGTACTTAGGTTGCTTTTTTATTTTCTTCTCACTCGTTTCACTCTTGGCAGAGTGGTCGTGGTCACGTAGAGTTGTATACACTGGTGCTAGAGGTACACAAAGTCCCTCGTACCATTTCCCGCCATCTCACCCAGATGTTGGCTGCAGTCAGACACGCGACTTCCGACTGTGGATTTCACCTGGTCGATCCAGCGCATGGGTTGCCCTGGAGTTTTTATTTACTATGATATATAATAGATTTTTTCTGTTTCCAGTGACGTAGTAGTACAGCCATACAATTCCCTGCTGACACTGAAGCGTCTAACAGAGAGCGCAGACTGCGTGATGGTGCTAGACAACACGGCACTTAACCGCATCGCCAGCGACCGCCTTCATATACAGAACCCATCGTTCGCACAGATTAACACACTTGTGTCAACTATCATGAGTGCGAGTACCGCCACACTTAGGTATCATAGTTGTTTTATATAATTTAGAATCTTAACGTGGGAGAGCCACGCTTTGGCATGAATGGGCCGGCTCGACCGGAGTGATACCACGGCCTCTCAGAAAACCGGTTTGAAATAGCGCTTGCGCTGTGTTTCACCGAGTGAGTGAGGATACCGGAGGCCCATACCCCCACCCGGATGAGGAGGAGGATGGGGGGAGCCCCATCCTCCTCCTCATCCCCCAAAGGCCAGCAACACAGTTGTGACGCCTCTGGTGTTGCAAGTGTCCATGGGAGGCGGTAATCGCTTACCATCAGGCGATACGCGTTTGTCGTGCCTATTCTATAAAAAAAAGTTGAAGAAAAGATCATTGATTAACATGAAAAAAAATGAAATTGAAGCTCCTGGATGTTAATCCAGGAGCTTCAATTTAATTTAACTAACGTTATCAATAGCATAGTGCCAGTTTCCATTCATAGTTACTATTATATAGCAAAACATACCACTGGACCTACATTGCGCAATGAAAATTTCTCATTGATTAAAATTGAGGTCTCAGCCCATAAAGCACTATCACAACTAGTTTTGTTGGAGGATCCTCTTTAGTTCCGCTAACATATTAAACATCAAAACAGTATATGGACCCTGAAAATGCTACAAAAAACATATTTCATTTTAAATGAATGTTAATATATGTGCAGGTACCCGTCGTACATGAACAACGATCTGATCAGTCTGGTGGCTCCATTGATACCGACCCCGCGGCTACACTTCCTCATGACGGGCTACACGCCTCTCTCGGCTGACCACGAATTAAATATCGTAAGTTATATACAACCAACTAGCTGAGACCCACGGTGTTACCCGCTGTTGTTTTTTTACCCTTTTTTGTTTTCTCTCCCTATGAAGCTTATAATATAACATTTTTGTAAGGTGACATGTGGCTCCTCATCAAAATGAAGCCACTCACCCAAAATTTGCTGAATAATAATAACTTGTAAAATTTGTTCTGGGGATCCCGGACTATAACTTGGATTTAACAAAAATGTTTAAAAAGAGAACCGAATTGGTCGACCGGTTTCAGAGTTTTGCACTAAGAACACATTTCGCAATTCATTTTTATTACTATAGATATTGCTAATATATAAAAAGAGAAGAAGAACAAGAGAACTTACAACAAAAGTGTCAAAATTCATATTTTTGTTTTAGGCGCCAAAAATTCGAAAAACCACAGTGTTAGATGTTATGCAGCGGTTATTGCAGCCAAAGAATATGATGGTGTCATTGAGTCCCGACAGAACAAACCAGCATTGTTATATATCCATATTGAATATTATACAGGTAAATTTATATGTTGATGTATATTACCTTAAGGGTCCGTTCACGCAGACCGGCTCGGAGAGGAGAGCAAATTATCACATTGGCAACAGAGGTTTAAGTCATTGTAGTAAAGTTTATTTTTGCATGTGCCCTTCTTTTGTCATTAAGAATGCTTGAACGCGCTTCGTGTGAAATAATAAGAGGAGCCGACCGGCGCCGATTGCGTGCTCTTTCTCGCTCGCGCAGCCGATCGGCTCCAATTCTCTTCCACAGCCGGTCTATGTGAAATAGTTGGCGGCTCCGCTCCGGCCAATTCCAAGCGTATACTATCCGGTCTGTGTGAAAAGAAAAAAGTGGGCTGATGCTCTCCGAGCCGGTCGGACCCTAAGTGTTTTAGTAATTTCTTGAAAGTTTGTTATATGTAAGTATGCTAGCTAGTAATCTGCGCTAGCTGCTATTATCGTAACTGCGAAAGTCAGTTTTTTTTCAGAAACACGTCCCCCGTCGAATATATTCTATGTGTTTTGTGTGTGACCCTTTCACTTGTTAATTAGTTAATCGCTGATAATACAACTGTGTACAAAAGTTACATGGGTATAAAATGGATTTTATTTTTAGGTCGTGGCTAAACAAACGCTTATTTGTTTTACTAGTTTATTATTTATTTGAGATTACAAAATTACTTACATCTTGCTAGCTACAGAGGCTTCGTGGAAAAGGGAAGAGTGATGTTGCCAACATATTAAAAATAGAAATGTATACCAGCTTAATAACACTGATATTCTAACACGCCTCCTTACATTTATATTTTCACATCTAATTACTTTAACATAATCTTACTAGGCAACATCAATTACAATTTTCCTTTTTACTTAAACATAGTATGCAGGTACTCATTCTTATAACTACTATAATATTTATTTACTTATACTAGTACCTACTTACACACCTTTTCCTTTTAAACAGTTTTACAGTATTAAGCACTTAAATATTAAAAACAAAACTTTCTTATTTGCTTAGAAACATGAACTTCTTATTTATTAGTTTTACATAGGTAATTTAGTATCTACTCTAGTTTCAACATTTCTCTAAACTTAATAAATTTTAATTTTCCCAAAGACTTGGTAAGTATATCTGCAATATTTGAATCTGAGCTTATCTTTACAATTTCAATAACTTTATTTTTTATAGTTTTCATGAACATAATGATACTGTACTTCTATGTGTTTTGAGTTTTTAGTAAAATTTCCAAATTTGGCTATGGCAAGTGCTCCTGAATTATCTTCATAAATCTTAATAGGTTTACATATTTTAATAAACACATCACTAATTACATTTTTTAAGAAATTTATTTCAGTTACAGCTTCAGATAATGCAACATATTCTGCAAAGGTAGATGATTTAGTTACACAAGTTTGTTTTCTAGATTTCCAATAAATTGGATTTCCATACATTTCAATAACAAAACCTGTAGTTGACTTTCTATCTGTATTATCTCCTGCCCAATCGGCATCTACATAACAATTTACAATATTATCAATACCAAGACTCTGTCGGTAAGTTAGTTTTAAATCTTTTGTTAGATACAGATACTTCAAAACTCTCAAAGCATATTTATAATGTGATTCATCATAACAATTTTGAAATCTACTCAAGTAATTCACACTGTAAGATATGTCTGGTCTAGTACCATGACTGATGTATAAGAGTGCACCTATCAAATTTCTATATTTAACATCTTCGTTTACATCACATTTACTTAGTTTCAAGTTAGGCTCCATTGGTGTTTTAAATAGTCTTGCATTTTCAATATTATATTTTTTGGCTAAAGAATCTATGTAATTTAGCTGACACAGTGTTAAGACATTTGTGGAGTTATCATAATCATATTCAATCTCAATACCAATATAGCTTTTTACTTTATTTAAATCCTTTATCTTAAATTTATTATGCAATTGTTTCTTTATATTATTAATAATGTTAACATCTTTACAACAGATTAACAAATCATCAACAAATAGGAGTATATAAACTGTTACATTGTTCTCTCTCTTTACATAAAGACAAAAATCATACTTGCTTCTATAAAAACCTAATTCTTTTATAAAATCGTTGAAACACTCATACCAAGCTCTAGGGCTTTCTTTTAATCCATACAAAGCTTTATTTAACTTATAAACTTTACTAGGAACATCATCATAACCTTGTGGTTGTTTTACAAAAACTTCTGATATCACTTTACCATTTAAAAATGCTGTTTCCACATCCATTTGATGAATGTGTAAACTGAACTGACAAGAATAGGATAACAACAATCTTAATGTTTGCATTCTGGCAACAGGCGAGTATGTATCATCAATATTATCCTTCTGTTGAAAACCTCGAACTACTAAACGAGCTTTAAAAATGTTACCTGGCTTTTTCTTGTATACCCACTTCACATCCAGAATTTCTTTGCCCTGTGGTCTACTCACAAGGGTCCATGTATTGTTTTTAACTAGGCTGCTCATCTCACAGTCCATTGCTTCTTTCCATTGATTTGCCTCATCACATTGCATCGCCTCCTGAAATGTACCTGGAATCATAGCATCACAAAAATTTGCACAAATGCAGTAGTATCCAAATTCTTCATCAAATCTGACTGGACGTCTGATTGGTCTCTTTATTCTTCTTTGTTCTTTATCATCATCATTCATCACATTGTCATCAAAACTTGGTTCTATTATTTGAGTCTCTTCTGGTAACTTATTTTCCATTATTTCCTTTTCTTCTTCTTGTCTTTCTTCCTCTGAATCGGTATCATCATTGTTGTTCATAAACTTGACATCTTCCTCTATAATATCAACATGTCTGGCCACCACTATTCTATTATTTATCAATACTTTGTAGCCAACTTCAACATATCCAAGTAATATTCCCAATTCTGCCTTTTTATCCCATTTTGAGTTCCTTTTTTCTTCTGGTATTCTCACATAAACTCTACTTCCATACAACTTTAATTGTTTTATTGACGGTTTCTTATTAAAGAATATTTCATAGGGTGTCTTCCTTATTATAGTATTTGCTAAACATCTATTTTTCAAATACGCTGCTGCTTTAACAACTTCCGGCCAATAGCATTTATTTACTCTTGCTTCTGCTAGTAGACATCTAGCCATATCCATTATAGTCCTGTTATATCTCTCTGCAGTTCCGTTCAATTCATGTACATACGCTGGACATGCCTTTATCATTATTCCCTTTTTTCTTGCAAAACTATACATCTTACTGTTTATATATTCTTTACCATTGTCACATCTTAATTCTTTTATCATTTTTCCAGTTAAATTTTGAACTGTATTTACATATTCTATAAAACAATCTGTAACTTGATCTTTGGACTTGATGCAATAAACTTTTGCCAATTTGCTGTAGTCATCTATGAATGTCACAAAGTATTTGACACCTCCATATCCCATTGTATTATGTGGTCCATTTACATCTGTATGCACAATCTCTAATATGTCTTGAGCTCTTCGTCTATTGTTTTTAAAAGGTAAATTATGCATTTTGTTCTCTATACATATGGCACACTTCATATACTCTGATTCAATTTCTTTAGGTATTCCCTCCAATAACTGTTCTTTACATAAGATCTCTAAATATTTGAAATTTACATGTCCAAGTGTGCGGTGTAGTTTTTCCTTCACAGTCAATTTACTTTCACATATATTTGCTTGTACTTTACTGTGTATATTGATGTAGCTACTCATTTTGTATAAACTGTCTTCCTTTTGTGCTATAGCTATTACTTTTCTATTTAAATCATAAATTTTTGCCCATTTTCCTTTTGATATTACTGTGTAGTTATTATCTGTGATCCTTGCATAACTCAATAAATTTGCCTTCATTTCCTTTACATAGAATACATTTTTTATTGTTATATATGAATTGAATTGAATGAATTATTATTATTTGTATTTCTGTTTTGCTGTCCTCGATTGTACCAACAGTTGCGTTTCACATGGCCTGGTTTTCCACAAATAAAACATACATTTGATTTAGGAGCTGACTTGATTTCTGACTTAAAGGCATTTGATTTGTCTAGAACTTCTGATTTTTCTTGCGGTTTTTGAGCCAAATATTTTATTTTAATTTTATTTGTAAGATATTCCACAGTCCTTTCCTCTTTTGGCAACACATCCAATAAGTCTCCTATGTGACTATATTCACTGGGCAGTGCTCTTAACATATAGTTCAACTTCTCATTTTCTGATATAGTGGCACCTGCCTGTTTAAGCTCATTTACTTTTCTTTCAAAATCATCAAAAAAGGAGTCTAGTTCTTGATAGTTTTTTAACTTTAAATTTTCAAGATTGTTTCGGTAAACTATTTGTAAGGATGTTGAGCCTTTTAAATACATAGAATTAAACTTACAAATTATATCGTATGCCGTTTCACACTCTGATATATATTCCAATTGTTTATTAGTTATTGCCCCGTAAATGTAGTTTGTTGCTTGCACATCTTTGTCTGTCCATTTTTCTTTGTCATCAGTGCTTAGGATTTTTCTCGTAATAACGTCTTGACATTTTTTAAATTGCAGAAATTTTGTTAATCTTATTTTCCAATTTGCATATTCTTTTCCATCGAAAATAGGTATTGCAATTTGTTGATTACGCTCCATTTCTTTTCTTATTAAAATTCTCAGCACATGTACGACACAACACAATTTTTAATCTTGCGATATTTTCGAAATCTTTTTTCTATTTAATCAAACACGGACTGCTACCATATTTTATTTTTAGGTCGTGGCTAAACAAACGCTTATTTGTTTTACTAGTTTATTATTTATTTGAGATTACAAAATTACTTACATCTTGCTAGCTACAGAGGCTTCGTGGAAAAGGGAAGAGTGATGTTGCCAACATATTAAAAATAGAAATGTATACCAGCTTAATAACACTGATATTCTAACAGAGACGTAATTTTATCCATAAAAAGATACTGTTCCCAAGGGACCCTTGATTTGATTATTAAAATCTACGTTACTTATCTATATATTTATTTACGTTATTATTTACGAGATTATTTATATATTTATACTATTTAATCTAAAAAATTAGCTCATATTGAATTGAATTTGCACACCAAGTATTAAAAGAACCTTAATATATAAAAATATAATAATTAAAAATATTGTAATATTTTTGTCAAATTAATTCTAGGGAGAAGTGGATCCATCTCAGGTACACAAGTCGCTGCAAAGGATCCGAGAGCGCAAGCTAGCATCGTTTATACCCTGGGGCCCCGCATCTATACAGGTCGCACTGTCACGCCGCTCGCCATATGTACACGCCTCACACAAGGTCTCGGGCCTGCTACTCGCCAACCACACTAACATCTCTTCGGTAAGTAGATCTGCCACAAGACATACAGGTCGCACTGTCACGGCGCTCGCCATATGTACACGCCTCACACAAGGTCTCGGGCCTGCTACTCGCCAACCACACTAACATCTCTTCGGTAAGTAGATCTGCCACAAGACATACAGGTCGCACTGTCACGGCGCTCGCCATATGTACACGCCTCACACAAGGTCTCGGGCCTGCTACTCGCCTACCACACTAACATCTCTTCGGTAAGTAGATCTGCCACAAGACATACAGGTCGCACTGTCACGCCGCTCGCCATACGTACACGCCTCACACAAGGTCTCGGGCCTGCTTCTCGCCAACCACACTAACATCTCTTCGGTAAGTAGATCTGCCACAAGACATACAGGTCGCACTGTCACGCCGCTCGCCATATGTACACGCCTCACACAAGGTCTCGGGCCTGCTTCTCGCCAACCACACTAACATCTCTTCGGTAAGTAGATCTGCCACAAGACATACAGGTCGCACTGTCACGGCGCTCGCCATATGTACACGCCTCACACAAGGTCTCGGGCCTGCTTCTCGCCAACCACACTAACATCTCTTCGGTAAGTAGATCTGCCACAAGACATACAGGTCGCACTGTCACGGCGCTCGCCATATGCACACGCCTCACACAAGGTCTCGGGCCTGCTACTCGCCAACCACACTAACATCTCTTCGGTAAGTAGATCTGCCACAAGACATACAGGTTCCAAAAACCGAAATGATATTTATTTGACTGGAAACTTTGTGAGGATAAACAAAAGCCTAAAGTGTCTGGCCTGCTAATCTTCAACTAGACCAGATCTTATAAGGGTCAGCGCTGACGTACGGAGTGACGGCGAAGACACTAATTCAGTAACAATTTAAATACAACCTTAAGTCTTCAGGAAATAACTAGATTTAATGCAACGAAATAAAATGACTACAAGGGACGCGGCGACGCGGACGGTTGATTTATATATTTCTTTTCTCTTCGCCGTCACTGATCCTAAATAGGCCATATGGATGATTTGTGAGTAAAAGTTTGAGTTTATCAAACACAAGTTTTGCTAGTTCTATGGCTCCTTTAACACACTGTTATTAATATAAGGGACGCTTTATGACTGTAACTGAAACCGAGATACACCATAAGTCGCATACAATCTAAGCACGTGCGCCTTTATTATTTGTATATGCATATTAATTCTAAAATATTAGACCTTAGAGGCGCTCATGGCCCAGTTGCACTCGGTGATTAGAAACAATCACCGAGGGTAAGCAACGACCGCGCGGTCAGTACCGGGATGGGTGACCGCTACTGGCACTATATCATGAGCGTCTCCGTGATTCGAGGTCACGTTAAGCAGTCGGTCCCGGTTGTTATCATAGGATTAACAGTCGTGAAGCTTAGTTGGGAGGCCTTTGGGCGGCTTAAAAACATCCAACGGCAAGATTACGTAGCCACAACGTTGTCTTGCCAGTTCCCAACTCGCACTCGGTCAGCGTCGGGACGTATTGCCTTAACCCTCTCCTGAGAGGACACCCGAGCCCAACAGTGGGACGTTATGGGTTGTTGATGTTGATAAGAGTTTATTTCTACGGGTGGTAGTGGCTGCAATCCGATAGATAACCCTTACATTACCCACCAACCCAGTTACTTAATGTACTAACTCAAACTTTCTATAGTTGTTCGACAGGTGTCTGCAACAGTTCGACAAGCTGCGCAAACGCGAGGCTTTCTTAGAGGTGTTCCGTAAGGAGCCTATGTTCAAGGAATCTCTGGAGGAATTCGACGAATCTCGGGGCGTAGTCGACGATCTTGTACAAGAGTACCAAGCTGCTGCCACACCTGATTATGTACATTGGAATCCAGGTAACACTTTCTTAATATTAGGGTTAGTCGATAATATAGATGTACTTCTTTAGGTTTGATTATTATTCCTAATTGAGTTTCAGTCTTTAAAAAGCCACCTCCGGTCTCGGTATATTTCTCATGCTCATAACAACAATTTGTAGATAACACTAAAGTAGTTCCACAACACCCAACGCAGTAGATACCGGTGAGGTGACCGGTTAACCAATTAATTTATTGTTTACCTATTTATTACGTTTTAAATATTTTAAGCTTTGATTTTCACTGATATTTCCACACATTGGCAGGTCCAGAAGTGAATGTACAGAATATAGAAGATTAAATTATCGGTAATACCCTATGTATATTCACGTACAATAGTAGGCATTGTACTTCGAAGTCAAAAATCTTCGTCTTTCCGTATATCATTAAAAAAATATTCTCTAATTAATTACTGAAGTTAATGTTCAAGAAAAGGTAGAAGTAATTTGTCGAGTAGAGTATAATTATTGCAGTATTAAACTTTGTTCATAATTAACTAAAAGTCAGTTAAGATTTACTCAGTTAGATAGTTTTAGAGTTCATCATGAACAAAAACGAGATGTCAATAATGTCACCATGTATTGCCTTATGGCCAATACATGTGAAGTCATTGCCTGTGTAGTCGGCTGTTTTATTTAATGGTCTTTATGCTTCGATCAAATATATCATAGATGCACTGTTGCCGCTTAAAAAGTGGCACCGGCAAAACAAGGCATAAAACAACAATATGCCTTGTTTCGCTCTCATTAGCTTGGTGGCCGCGCTCGTGTTTACACACAAAAAAATTTAAAAATTACAGTCTAAAAATGCAAAAGAAGGATGGAATATCATATTTTCAGTAAGTCTATCTTTAATCTAACATATTGGTGTATTTTCGTTATGCTTAAAAGCTAATTTTATTAATATTTTCATCAAATTTGTGATTTAGAACGGCTTCTAATGTACGCATCCATCCCTTTCACACTCACGCGCGATGTTCACAAGAGAAAAAAAGACAAGCCTAGTGCTAGCGAACAAAGTCAGTAGGATAATGATGGAGTCGCCGTTACAATGTTTTTAGGTTAATTGAAGATTTGTTTTTGTTTTAGTTTTTTGAAATTTACATATTTAGGAGAATAAAAAAGACAGCCTTACCCACTTCACAGGTAGGTATTATATTCTACTAAGAATATTTAACCGACTTTAAAAAAGGAGGTTATTAATTCGATCTGCATGTATGTATTTTTGACAAAATTGCAAATTGTTTTTAAATGTTGGTCTATACCAGATTCTAAACGTGATTACCAAAATTTAAAATTATCCGTCCGTTCGTAAATATCTGAAAAACATTTAAGTCGGAATATAAAATATATTTGATGATTATAGTTTAGGTATAGTCCAACTTATGGAATAGTGCAATATAATATGTATAAATACAGGCACGTAGGTATAGAAGGTCTAATATCTGAGTGGAATATTCAATATTAAATTAATACTTATTATAATTTATAATAAAATTCTATTCAAACTTTTAGCTATCAGAATCAAAAGAAGAAATAAAAAATGTGTGAAGAATTAATTATTTGTTGATCCATCCAACTACCGTATGTTTTTTAAATCAAAAAGCAACTCCATTTTGTCCATGTTCCAAATAGAAGCGATAAGACGCGAACACACTATTTAATGTCAGTGAATGTAACTCTCGCTATTCTTTGTACTATTATGTGCTTTATTGTAATACGTTAAGTTTAATTTTTCAATACACTTGTTTTTGGGCATGTGTTGTTTTATTTCTGATTTTTTAAAGAGTCATAAATTTTTATTGTCCTATCCTGACATCAAACTAAAAGGTAATATGTAGTGAATTTAATATGGATTTATTTCCATTCGTACGTCAATTGCTTAAAGTTAAAATTAGGTTAAGCTGTATGCCAGTTCAGGACTTTTTTCGCTATATCTCAAGTGGTATACATATACCTAAGTACGTTTAGAAGCGTGGACAGTATTTTGTTTACTTTTGTATGGAACTGTGCATCTATAATATATTTGATCGAAGTCTTTATGTAATTAAAATTAAGTAGGTAATTAATATTCACCTTAGTCATTCAGTTGATATATCTGCATCTAGGATCTTCCTACTTGCTCTAATTTAATCGGTTTTAAGACAATACGTAACTGATATACCTATTACTGATTTATTTGTACAAAAGATTTTCTTTTATTACAGAGAGCAATCAAATATAACAGCAAACGGGATTTATCAAAAGAGGACATACATGAAGACAAGGAGTTGCTTGGAAGGAGATCCAAAGACATGTTCCAATGCAGATGCGACGATGTTAATCTCAATTGTTTAAGTTTTATTAACAAGTGCCATTTATTGTATTCATAATCTCATTGTGTTAACCTTGTTATAATTTCCCACGCCCCAAAGGTGCATACACAATAAAAAACCGTTTTTATTACCAAGAATTTATTTTTAATTAAATAGTAGCTATCTCTTCAAAATTCCTTAATCCATACATTTATCACTTTCGTGCGAACGTTATACAATGTGGTTTGTACGTTCCTTCTATTGGCTATACAACAGATTGCTTTACATCCTATATAAGAAACATCAATATTATGTGAGTAAATACTATTTCAAGTGTTACATCACCTAAGTACACTCCAGTACCACTGAAAGTCTAAAGTGAAGTTGTTGCTAAGTCCTTGCACAAATGCTACAAAAATAAAAACTGTTGCATGAATGTGTTGTTATATTGTATCCGGCGCACTAGAGAGCAGATTTAATCATCTCTGCCTTATTCAAAAACCCTTATTCATGTACTTTAACCACTTATTTACTCAGTACTATGGCATATGTACAGTCTCTACTGCCATCACATTGGAACAATATTGATAAAGAGATTATATTATACATTTATAGCTTTCATGATTAAATGTTAAACTGTAGCTTTAAATACGATAACTTCCTTCCCTGATATAATTTTATGTACATTATAGTTCAAAGGTAAGTTATTTTATTCTAATGGATGTTACTCTGAATAACAGTTCTCACAATTTAATAAGAATTAATTTCTCATTGAAATTAGTGACACATGAATTGCTGAAAAAGCTTAGTAATGGTTGCAAATGACTATTAATAGTTGTGATCAGATCGTAGTAGTCAATAAAGTGTTCACACAATACATGAACTTTAAATAGAAAGCTGCTATAATAACTAGGTATACGAGATTAATATTGTCATAGGAATATCTTCACTGGAGTAGATAAGCTGACAGAGTACGGTGTCTTTCTAATGCAGCGTATAAACAAACACGACAATACCACTGTAGCAATGTGCACACACATCCTCAACACATCAATATAACCTAATTTTATACATCAATATAACAGTTGTTCTTATAAAAGTTTGTTTAAATTTTAACATGCCACTTCTACATACAAATCACAAGTCAATAATAAAATCTGAACGTGCCGGCGAGAAAATGTTCTGTGATGATGATAGAGAAAATGAGTGAATGGCATTCGTTAAGTGGCAGCGATGCCGAGTGGGACGCGTATAAAGCAAAATAAAAAATGTGGAATATGAATCAATGACAAGGGCGTAGGGCTGCCACCTCGGGCTAGGAGGTCTGGCTGGGCGCCTGGAACTTGGGCTGGATGATGGACGTCTTGCGCAGCGGCACGGTCTCGGGCGTGGGGATGGCGTCGCCCGTGGGCAGCTTGGCGGGCGCGGCCGGGGCCTTGAAGGGCGCCGCCAGGTTGCTCGGCCGCTGCTTCGCCATTTGGTAGTCGCCAGAGTCAAAGAACTTTTGCTGAAAAATATTACAGCTTTCTAATAAAATTATTGATGGAGTAAATCTAGCATCAATGTTTGCCTAACAGAGTAGAGAGAGTACGCTTAAGAAAATTTACTGTTATGCAAGACACTATTATGTATCATCATCCTGTCAGATGTCTCATATCAGTCTCTCTGTGATCTGTCATAGATATCCACTGCTGGATTGCTATCCCAAGATTAGCCACAAAAATGTTGCCTGCATTCAACGGCTTCTTGCTGCTTCAATTTTTTCATTTTTTGTGTCTGTATGTTTGTTGCGACTAATCTCTGGAACGGCTGGACCGGTTTTGATGGGACTTTCAAGCTTCGCCGCATGGCGTTGCCCGTGGTTGATGTCGTACCGCAGGCAACACTGTAGAGCTCAGCTACTGCACAAAGTAGTAGAAATTCTCTCATGCTCTTCAGTGCAGATTTCAAAAACTCCAAAACCTTCTTAAGTTTAATGGTCTAGCTCTAGCCTTTCTGTGCCAAGCAGTCAAAACTGAGAACTCCTTATCAGCTCACATGTTTCCCTTTAAATATGATACCAAGTACCAATGCTTATAGGACTAAGCTGCCATAATGTAGGTCACTATGTTACATTATCTGCATACCCAATACGTATGGTGCTCACTAATCTTGTATCATACTTTCCATTAGGTAGAGTACAGTAAGTTTGGCAGCTATTAATAAAAAAATGCACTATCATACATACCCCCTTCGCTAGCCTCTTCTGTAGAAAGGCTGAGTGACCTCCAGGGCCCCCTCTGCCAAGCATTGCATTTGGAAACTTAGCTTTTAGTTTAGCTTCTTCTAGTTTCTCTAACTCTTTTGGCTGCAAAACAACAATATAATCTATATATATAAAAGAAAGTCATGTTAGTTACACTATTTATAAATCAAGAACGGCTGAACCAATTTGGCTGAAAATTGGTGGGGAGGTAGCTTAGAACCAGGAGACGGACATAGGATATATATATTATTCTCTTTATTTATTTTTAAAGGACTTTTACTATTAGGGTATGCCAGTTCCATTAGGCCTTAGCTTAAACAAGTATCAATTTAAATATTATATGCTAGACTGTACAATTTAATAGCTTTTTTTGATGTTGGTGTAGCCATATAGGTATAGATACTTTTTACATAGTTTTTTTTTTACTTTGTCCCGTGGCCTTAACTGCGGTTGTTGTTGTACCGCGGGGCTCAGCTAGTGATAAATAAAGGGATGACCAACGTTTGAATTAACATTTCAAACAAGTAACTATAATGATTCTTTTCTAACAACTAGTTAGGAAGCTAATAGAGTTAACATTAGCTTACATTTCAAGCTGTTTCTACATATCCCTAGAAATTGAACAATATGAATTCTGTTAATATATTGTGTATTACTATATATATACTATATAGTATTATTAGTTCTAAGGCTTTGTGGACTACAATTTAGCATTAAAATATATTGCTAATGGATATAGAGAATAATTTAAAAAGGTAATTGAATTAAAGAAATGGCATTAATAGACATAACAGGTGCTATTGTTTAATGGCAACATTAGTACTATAGAATTTAATAAAAAAATTACAATTACCTGGGTACTTATAGAAAGAATTAAATGTCTAGCAATGAGAATCTAGCAAATGGGAAACAATAAAAGGATTTACTAGAAATATTAGTTGATTCATATTATTATATATTAATAATAGTAGAAATCATTCGTCTTCTCAATACTTCATTCATTAAATTAATAGATTTTTTCATATATAAATATTTTTGAAAAGGTTTGGCCCATTTCAATTACTGAATCAGATTCAGTAGGTTATAATGAGTGATCGTCGACGGATCTATGATGAATTAAAATTTTCTTCTGGTTCAGATTCATTCCATTATTAATAAGTATTGAAACAACATCTAATAAACGAATATTTTAATATAATCTAGTTAAATTTCCTTTTTTTTTCACTTTATTTATATAGCTCTGTTTTTAGTACAAAACTTCTGAATTAAGGCATATTTCTTTTATCTTAAGACATATTACTGATTAATGTAAATAGAACGGGTCTAAAACCAATTATCTGTTAATCACACCAAAACATTTGCCATGTGGGATTTCCTCCATTCTACAGTGGCAGGTGGAATTTTTGTAGTTGTAGAGGTTTAAACTGCTAACTTATTGGTTCTTGTTGTATGTAAAAATCTCAAAGATAACTATTATACAGTTATCATAGATTAACTGTCCAAAGCTATCAAATTATTCTGCCTAACAAAAGAATACTCACGTCTTTTGGTGGTTCATTCTGGTCTAGCGAGTCACTCATTTTGACTGCAAATAAAGTAAAATAATTATTGTACAATGCATAGAGAACAGTATTCAGTTATTCAGTATTAAAATGCTGGCTGACCGATTTAATATTGACGTACGTACGACTACGGATTTTTAAAAGGTGATTTGTTTACCCACGAAATGATAACTTTCCATCCAACGATAATTTTAAAATGTAAACTTCATTTTAAAATAGTTAAAATATCTGAACTTTTATTTTAAATCCATCTTAAATCTCACTAAAAACGACCGACACACGTTTTACTACTCTTTTAGTTGATTTCCAGGGTAGGTAATTCAATAACATTTATTCAACGACTTGTTTACCTTGATATTTGTTGAAGGACCAAAATTTAATAAACTGTAATGATAACACTTAGACCACTGAAGCGGCAATTAAGCCGTTGGATTACGTATTTAAACGAGAAATTAACACAATTACAACAACAAATCACAAATTCTCGTGATTTTTGTACCGTAAATGAACGTAAAATGGCGTTTACTTTTTCTTTTTCCAGGTTTGTACTTTGTTTATGATCTTAGTGAAGCTGGCTTTTAAGCACATACAGAACACTAGCTTTTAAGCGTAGACAGAGTTGTCTAAGTCTACGCTTTTAAGTCAGACAATTGCTTAGAGCATATATATCTAAAGGGGCAGTCGAACGTGCGGAAAGCGTGATCGCAGTAGAGAGAGAGACTGAGTTTGGGTAGTGTCTGTCTCTCTCACGCAAGCAATCAGTTTGCATGCAAGAAGCATGCAAACTGATTGGGTGATGTGATGATGACTGATTTGGTGGGAAATACACCAATCAATCATAAGCTTGCGTGGTAGAGAGTGTAGAGACAGACTAACTAAACTCAGTCTCTCTCCAAACTCCGATCCGATCCGAAATATATTTGCTCTAAGCGAATAAAATGTCTGTCAGAATCTAACTAAGGTCAGAGCAAAGAGTAAATTATACGGGTCAGAGTAGTGCTGTGCTACTGCTATGTGCCATCTGTGGTGCCATATTTGACAGCACAGGCGCGATCCGCGATTGATACTTGTTTTGACTTGTTTGAGTGAGTTTTTTGTTAGTTTTTAAATTAATCGTAGAATTGTTACAATGGAATCCGACAATTTTGAAGAAGATATAGATGGTTCTATAGTGAGTGTTCATGTTCGCAATTTCTTTTGCCATGGTAATTTAGAAGTGAAACTAAACAGAAACGTTAATTTCATTGTCGGTCGGAATGGAAGCGGGAAAAGTGCTATTTTAACTGCTTTAGTTGTCGGTTTAGGCGGCAGAGCTTCAGCTACGAATAGAGGAAGCAACTTAACTTGTAAGTAACTTATTCTACGCTTTTTATGTTGCTGTAGCTTGTTTAAGTGTAGATGTGAGCTCTTGTTATGGGCACAGAAAACTAAATAAAGAGGTTTAGTGTTTTTTTTTTATTATACACATTAATGTTACAATAACTCACTGAAACATGATGAGTTTTAACGATGTACTATTAATTACATTTATACATTCATGGGCTTAGTCTTTGTGCTTTATACGGTCCTCGGGAAACATGAAAAATGTCAGACTTCATCACCTTACTTAAATAAACTTTATTAAGTATTTGTTTTAATGATACGAATGAAAGTTGTTAGACAAGGCACTAGGACCTATAAAATATACAGGGTGGAAAAACACTGCTCCCGAAAACTTGGAGGCTACATTCAGACCATGATACTGAATAGGTTTAGCAGAAAAAAAACGCTAAAAATATGTTAACTTATGTAAGTCGTTTTGTTTATGTTTGTGTGTAAGTGAGAGTATAAGTGTGTGAGGGAGTATGATTTATTGTGTATTTGAGGCCATGTGTTAAAAGTTGTGTGTAGTGTTGGTGTGTGTGACATTATTCAAGTTTTCATTATTTTACTTTTTTTTTTTTTTTTTTTTTTTTTATGTTTGGCCCGCCAAAATGACTCTGCTCTGCCTGATGGAAAACATAAGCAGAATCCAAGAGTGGTGGTCACCATACTCATTGCGAATGCAGACAGTGCAGTATGGCGACCCACACTATGGCGGCCTAGTGATGCTACTGCATCTTTTAGTCCAGTCAACAAGTATGAAACTTGTTGACTAGACTAATTGGGCCCCCGGTCTCGCACTCACCAACGAAACACGACAGCACGAACGCCGTCATTTTACGTTGATTTTCTGTGCGAGGGTAGTACCGCCCCGGTCGAGCCGGCCCGTTCGTGCTGAAATCAGCGTGGCTCTACTACCTACTAGATGTAATATTATACTATTTGTAATAGGGTTTCAACATTTTCAAATTCCAGTTTATTAAACCATAATTTAATTATTTGTTTCATTTTAAAGTTGCTCAAGTTTTTAGTTTTATAGATTAAATTTAATTGGTTATAAAATCTTGGTGCAAGATGACTACTGTTGTTGGGCAAATTGCCACTCTTGGAATAATGACTTCTTACTTTGGTTTCCTCGAACTCATAGCAATATAATTCAAAACGAATCTATTGTTTATAACTTGCACATGTGCAATGAGTGAACACAAACATTAACTTTCTAAAAAACACAGATGTTATGTTTTTTCATTGTTGGTCACTTAGGTTTGTTCATTATTTTTAGCCACTACTGGTACATTAACTGATGCTGAAATCATTGATTTAGTTAATCAGAATGGAGATGACAATAATGATAATCAAAATGATGATGATCATACTGATCCAGTAGATTTAAAACCATCGGTGTCAAATAAAGAACCGAGAGCAGCAATTGATACATTGTAAACTTACATTGAAAGATGATTTTTTATCAATTATTTAATAACATCAATATCATTACACCTTTCAATGTAAGCTCATAATATTTATGTACTTGACTTATATGTATGTTTTTGAAGGTTCTTCAATGAATTGTGCCTTTTTATGTCGAAATTTGATCAGTTAAACTCTTCAGATCTCGAAATTCTTGTTAAGTCGAAAACTCATTATCTCGAATATTTTAGCATTTCCCTTGACATTCGAGTTATCGAGATTCCACTGTATAAACAAATAAATAAAGATCTTCACATCTTGAAATAAAACCATAGTATTAATTTGAAATAAAACCTCAATTGCGTGTACCGGGTGAGCAAATGGACTATACTGAGTTGTTTACTGTCTCATTGGTATAGTAGCTAGCATATGCAACTGCTCATTAGAGATCGTAGGTTTGACTCCAGGATCAGGCCATAGAGTGTTATTGAGTTTTTCTTACAAGAAATTTTTGATAACATTTTCGACTGACTTTGGAACAGGGCAGCCTAGACTTTGGAAGTTGGCAGTGTTGGCGTCTGTACCTCGGAGTGCATGTTAAGCTGTCTGTCTCAGTTCTCATGAACATCTACAGCATTGTCATTGAGAAGTCAGGGCCCTTTGAATTCATTATATTGTTTTAAACTTTCATGGTCAGTAACATTAAAATAGAAATCTACGGGATTGTTACCATGTACCTTTTTGTTTGTGAGAAAACTGGTTGCACTAGTAGTAAACCCAAATAATCTAGGGATTAATAAACGCTAGGAAGATGAACTGAAGTGTTTAGGTCTTATTAACAAAAACAAAAAAAAAGTGTATATGCATATTAAAATTTTCAGCTTTTATAAAAAAGGGCACCAATTCTGCAACAATTGAGATAAAAATTAAAAACAACAGCGCAAAAGCATATCGTCATCATGTTTATGGTGACTACATAACTATTGTGAGGACCATTAATTTGTCTGGAGGTGGCGGCTATAAA